>OY728161.1:790656538-792078536 GCA_963277665.1 Viscum album | reverse complement strand
AAAGAAGGGAAATAAAAAGATTTTGGGGGTTGGAGAAGCAAAATAAATGAAAATACTTTAAGAGAAATTGTTACCTTTAATTTAGGTAACTCACTTTGGTTGGAACCAAAGGACTTCTTGAAATGCTTTCTGCCTAAGGGGAAGCTTCAAGGAGGAGTAGAGGGATGTGGGGAGCTTAGTTGGGAAGAGTTTGGACGAGCCAAGTGGCTTGAGAGGTGTGAGGAATGAGTAGAAGTGGTCTCCTTTTATAAGGGAGAGGAGGGGCTCTTTAGGAAAGAGTGAAAGTATTACTTTATAATATAATTATATTCGGTTTATAATGGTCCAAAAATCATTGAGGTCGAAGATAAGATGACTTATATTCTAAATAACATCAACCAATAAGAATTGGACAGGTTTTAGATAATATTTTAATCATTATAATCTTATTTATTTAAATGATTTATTAATGAGGTAAACATTGCATCATTATTGTGTCATTAATAATTTAAATTATTTGATGTCTAAAAATTATAAATAAAATATCATTATGTAGGAAATCTTTTTAGATTTCTAATGAATATTTATAATCGAAAATCCAACATGTATAACCCTATGTAAAAATTGTTCTTCTAAAAGATGTAAGCTTATGCCATTTTTATTTTTATTTTAACTTTATTAATATAAAGTGTCATTATCACTTACAAGTGGATCAATGGGGTCCCAAAATTGACCCAAAGATGCCCATGGTCGACCATGTATCAACCAATAGGGTTAAGACACGTTTTAGGGTAATTTAGTATTATTATAATATTATTTTTTAACCCTTATTTACCGGATTTACCCTTAACCATGGTAAATAAAATATTTACCGCAGTAATTATTCAAAATGTCTAAAAATAAAAGTTACCTATTTACACAATTTGAACATCCTGATTCCAAATATGGAATCCATTTTTCTAAATTCAAAACACAGAAGTGGCAGAAATTAATTTAAAATTAATTCCCGCTGTCAAAACAAAAAGCGTGTTTTTAAGAGATAATAACTATCAAAAGATTGACACTTGTTTATGTTCGGTTTAATTGTAAAATTATGTCCAATGACCAAAATTATATTAAATGGTAAAAATATATTCTAAATATACTTTAAAACCACTCAAATTCATAATTTATCACTATTAATTATTTTGATTAAAAAAGTTGTTTTTAATTAAAATTTAGTAATTTTTTACTATTCATCAAAATATGAAAGTTATCCGAAAAGTACCAAAATTTCACCTTAGGCTAAATTTGATATTCCGAATCCAAAAATGAAGTCCATTTTGAAATATAAAATATATATAATTTCAAAAAATTAAGTATTACTATTCATAACGGCTAGTTTGATCGGTTGTGGTGTGTGTTAAAACTCGAAGTTGCGTACAACACACGCTACTGTTTTATTCAAAGGAAAGCGTACCGTGGAAGCTTGGGATGTTTTATTTTAATTTTTTTGATGTCCCCATGTAGTCAAGAAGTTTAAAATATTTTATTTAAAGAGGGTTTACTATTAAAAGTTGGTAAAACTACAATACTGAAGATGAATTTGTTCTTACATTATGTCTAAGAAACTCATAATATGGATTCTAAAATTATAAGGATTATATAAAGTTTAAAATTTAGTTAATACTATTCATAACCTTTTTTGAACGGCTTGTTTGGTAAGTCAAGGTGCGCTTGAACTCGGTGTTGCGTGTAGTGCAAGTTATTGAATTATTTTGAAGAAATAACACACTATGAAATCTTGGGGTGTTACATTCTCCCCTCCTTCAATAAATTGCGTCCTCGCAATTTGAAATTGTTCTTCGAAAATAAAAGGTTGAAAATAGAAAATATATTTGTGGGAAAACCCACATCGGAAATCGGTTTACTAAAATTTAGTCTTAATATGAGGAAAAGAGAAATGAAAGGGTCACCACCAAATTATGATCTCGATTAGGAGAACATTGGTTGCAATTAGAGACATATAATTGGAGGAAAAACGTAAATATTTATAGGTAGTGGTTGAGGTCATCAATCACAAACAAGTATAAAATTGAGGTCCTTAAACTCATCAATCTATGATGATTTGAAGTACCATCGGTTCAACAAAATATAGGGTATTGGGATCACACATTTTTGACATTTCAAAATATCTTAGTTGAAATCCCACATCAAAAAATGAATTAATGAGGCCTCTATTTAAAATAAAGAGTGGAAAGTATGAAGATTACCGAAATTAACACATACTAGGGTTCCATGTAGGAAAAATATGGATATGGAGGAGAAATCTAACCATCAATTATCTGATGGAGAGTGGTAGAGAACATGGCTATGAATAGGCCAACAATCCCAAAGCCATAAATTAGTGATGATTTAAGGTACCATCTAGGACAACATTTTTTTTAAAGTTACATTACATAAGGAAGAGGAATTCATTTATGATATTGACTAAGAACATTATGAGATATACTTAAATTTTAAGTAGATTTTCATTCTTTAATAAATTTCCACCACTAACTCAATTTTTTTTAAAACGATGAGTATTCAAGAAGACTTGGTCACACTGGGAGAGCTAGAATAAACTTCTATAGAATCACATGATCCATGCAGGATAAACCATATATTTACATTGTCTTTGAAGATTAATCAAAACCAAAATGGTTAGTGAATGATCTAATGATCCCCCAAAAGGATATTCATTGAGATAAATATGCACTAATCTTAATTTCTAAAATTAAACCAACAATACCCCAAAGTTAAATAGATACCATTCAATAACCAATTGTCCTTAAAATCCTTTAATATAATCCAAACTAATATTGAAACCCAAAACATAGAAGAATTTGATTATGTAGTCTCCCATGTTACATTGTATCTCCAAATTACATCAAATACTCTTAAAGTCACATACTTAAATGTAATCAACATCATCACATATTCTCTGTTATAGGTTAATCATTTACATAAATAACCCAAATCACTATAAATCAACAATAAAAATGTAGATAAAAATCTACCATTACTCTACAAATGAAACCTCATTGTATTCTATTTTCCTTGGGCATATAGTGTTCCTAACAAAATGAACATCTTCCAAAATAACATTTATCACTTAATCACCAAATCATTTTCCTATACCAAGGGTATTCATTTGACAAGACATAAGAACCCAAATCATCTTATTATTGATCAATAAAATCATTTAACAAAAAAAATAGTCATACTAACCAGGGACTTCACGTAGTCCAGTTGTAGGGGATAAATCCCAATCGCACTTTGGTTGTGGGTTCGATTCCCACAGCTTTGTCCGACGCGACGGGTTGTCACACGGTCTACGTGTTGTCCTTTTTCAAAACTATATTTTATAATATTACCAAAATGAGATAAATTCCTAAAAATAACATAATTTAACCACAAATGTTATATCATACTTTGCATTTTCATCCCAAATTATAATAACTTATCATTTTCTCAAACCCCAATGATCATATAAAACCAAATGGTTATTTATACCTATATCCACAAGAGAAGAGACAATTCTTCCTCAAATATCATTCTCACATGGCAAACTGCGGGGTTACGAATACAAGAGAAATTTATTCCAATGTAAACCCATCAACAAGTAGTGATAATTTTTCTCCAACCATTTATTTCCACATAGCTTCTTCTTTGACCAAGAAAATATCCTATAGAATAGGACATTCACTCGGGTAATGGCCAGGTCCCCTACATTTACGGCAAATGACTGTAAATGGACTCTTGGGACCATTTTTATCTTCTTCCATAGTACTCTTCATTTTTCTTCGGCAATTCTTCACTTTATGTCCTTCCTTCCCGCACGTAAAACATTTCGTTGTCCCATTGAGACACTTTCCTGGGTGTCTCTTTCCACAATTCCTGCATGATGAAAATTGAGGTTTCTTTTCTCCATGGTCTCCATTGCTGTAGATCTTATCATTTATCACCTTTCTCTTCCTTGTTGAGTCTGGGAGTTGGTTAATATATATGTTGTTGATCATATTTTTGGAAAACTGATTTGGTATAAAGACGATATCTTTTACGCCTATCAACATTCCATTTTGTTGCTCATTGCCACCACTGTTCCCAACTTGTACATCATTCTCAAAGTCACTATGACTTCCTTGGAATCCAGCCATTGACTAAAACCAGAAAGCATTGTGTGAGTAATAGTAGTCGTAAAATCATTTAGAGATTAAAATGTCACCATATTCTCAATTTGAAGCATATTAGGATTAACCAAGGTCATTTACTCTCATATTATGTATATATTACTTAAATCGGTTTGTAAAGAAAATGTAAATTATCCTAAGCATATCCCCCGGGAGTGTCGTAACCAAGAGTGCAGCAAGGCCCGTTGTCGTGCACCAGTTCCCGTTCGAGTCTAGCTCAAAGCGGTGTTTTCGGGTTTTACACCTAGGTACATCTGTGCCAGAGCCGCCTCTACCTGCTCGTATCCAGACAGGGATGTATTGCTCGGAAAACTCACAAAATCTCTACAATACCAAAATTCTAGGAAGTTCTTTTATACTAATCCTCAAAGTTCATCTTAGGTCTACGTGCTCTAATCAGATTTTATCTAAATCTAGCTACCAAGGTTTGTACTAAACTTCCTCTGATACCAACTGTAACGCCCCGACCCCAGCTACCCAGAGTCGGTGCATTAATTACATAACATTGGCATGATCATGAGAAAGATCAAGTCTCGAAAGACCGATTAGTTTAGTAGCCTTGGAATAACTAGATACATCCATAAATTTTTACATTATATCATAAAAAAAACATCTTGTCTTCATATCCCCTCATACTATCCCTGCAGGTCATTCATAAATTACTTCTTCATAATCCTGAAGAAAAATAAAACATTGAAAGGGGTGAGCTCGGATGCTCAGTAAGGATAACATTATAGCAGAAGCTTTCATAAATAAGCATAAACACTTAAGGCAATTTATAACTAAAACAAAAGCCTTTTAAACTTGAACTTCAGCATAAAATGGCAAAGGTAAAATGAAATAATGCCATTTACTTACTCACATGGATATTCTACTAGTCGAATGATCACATGCAATATCAATAACCACTTTCATAATGATGGAATGCATAATGCCAGACTATCATAACCACATAGCCAAGGCCTCGTGCCAAGACTACAAATAAGATTTTGCCAAGGCCTTGTGCCAAGACACTAGTTTGTCTCATGAGACCTACCGATGCATCGAGGAGCTATAGCGGGCTCCACCCGTCACTTATTAAGTCCAATGCATTCCCATATGAAAAGGTTTAAACATAACATAAACATTCGTATTAAACTAGCATACGAAATGTCAATACTTTCACCACAAACCATGAATGGTATAAAAATAGCACATCCACAGTCAAACATAATTCATTTGATACAATATAGAAGATTGTATTGTATCACATTAACCTCAATCAAGAATAATGAAGGATGTTGACATAGATGAAAATAATCATCAAAACAATTTGAGAGAAATATCCCCCTTTTCTTGAAAACATTTAAAAGTCACACTATTTGTCAAGAAGCCATTTAAAAGTATATTTTTGAATCAAAGTGTCCCATACCACTTTGAAACTTTTAAAAGGAGTTTTAATTTTAAAACTTTAATGTCCATATAAATAAATCCTTAAAACCATTTTTAAAATATGGACATTAATGAGCATGATTTAGAAGAATAATTCTTTAAAACATTTTAAAATGGTATTTTGGTTAGAGTTTCTAACCAAAAGAGAGACACTTGAATACAAATAATTGAGGTAATCAAAACATTGTAATATCATGAGAATAAAGGAATTCATGATATACTATGTCAAAGTACATTATATACACCACATAAAAGTGATTTGGTGTATATCATCAAAGAAGTCTCAATGGAATGTAAATTGAGATGAAATTTCTCAAAAAGGTTGTATCCTTAGGTTAAGGATAAATCAATGACATAATTATGTGTGACAAATATAAATACACTAAATATGATTGGATATTCAGTGTAAAACAATCAAAGGACATTCACACATATTCTTGTAAAAACAATACCAACGAATTGGATGTTTAACTCAACAAATGGAGAATGAGTTAAAATTACTCTTATCAAATTCATATCAATGACTTGAGAATTACCAATGGAGTGATTATGTGTATCAAACTTCTATCCACAGGAAGGGGAGTGGAAATTGTGACATAATCAAATGAATAGTGATTCCACACATAATCTTGGGGTAATATAATCAATGAAATATGTGTAAAGCCAAATGAGTAGAAATTGAAATCTGAAATTCCCTTATCGATTAGGTAACTTACGAAACATACACCCATGAAAGAAGTATCATACCATGATGATGTAAATACCCATAAATTAAAGTATATTACACAATGAATACGATCATGGGCAGTACACATACACCACATGCAATAATTAAGTGGTGATCAATGGAATTCTCACGGAATTAAAAGTGAGATAAGAAAACCCTTACATTGTACTTTTTCCTTGGTCGATGGTAGGTTTACCTCCTGTATAATGGTGAAATAATTGTTATTGAATAATAAAAGAATCATTTACTTTAATATGATATCATATATGATCTTTTATCATTGATTTGTAAATAATATTTTAGAATTATCGTCATTTCGGGTGTTAACGGGTTCATTTTACTTTATATTCTTTGTTATGTGAGACATATTCGTTATTAATGGGATGTATATTATTCATATCCAGAATGGTATCAAGTTCTTAAACATCATTTTTAAATCATCAAATGATAATTATACTTGAATGGATACGATGGAGAATGAATCTCATCGCGTTCGTGGAGACGGTAGTCCGTACGTACGCACGAACGCTACTTCCATTTAATTTTTATTTTAAAAGAATCGAATCCAAATTATACATAGGTATATTACTATTCCAGTATAATATAATATTTTATATATGTTACTTAAGTTCATTTACACCATCCTTTATACGTTCCATGTGTGGTATGAACGAGTCATATCATTTTAAGGGGGCGGTAGTCCGCACTTCCTCAAATGAAATTATCATATGTATATACAACATGAAACGAATAATGGTATGAAATAAAATGGAATTACAGAAGCTTATATATAAAATATATATCATTAATATCATATTTAATTACAGTGCCATCCTAATGGCCACCATGAGAGGCGGTAAGATGTATTTGAACAATCATCGTTTCGTGAGGCGTTAGTTTTCCATCCACAGAAACATTATGTTCATCATCCATTAGATGGAGTTGTGTGAATGTGTAGTTTGAATCCTTCTTATAACAACATCCTAGTATATTGAGGATACTGTTGTTGTTACAAAAGAAGGGAAATAAAAAGATTTTGGGGGTTGGAGAAGCAAAATAAATGAAAATACTTTAAGAGAAATTGTTACCTTTAATTTAGGTAACTCACTTTGGTTGGAACCAAAGGACTTCTTGAAATGCTTTCTGCCTAAGGGGAAGCTTCAAGGAGGAGTAGAGGGATGTGGGGAGCTTAGTTGGGAAGAGTTTGGACGAGCCAAGTGGCTTGAGAGGTGTGAGGAATGAGTAGAAGTGGTCTCCTTTTATAAGGGAGAGGAGGGGCTCTTTAGGAAAGAGTGAAAGTATTACTTTATAATATAATTATATTCGGTTTATAATGGTCCAAAAATCATTGAGGTCGAAGATACGATGACTTATATTCTAAATAACATCAACCAATAAGAATTGGACAGGTTTTAGATAATATTTTAATCATTATAATCTTATTTATTTAAATGATTTATTAATGAGGTAAACATTGCATCATTATTGTGTCATTAATAATTTAAATTATTTGATGTCTAAAAATTATAAATAAAATATCATTATGTAGGAAATCTTTTTAGATTTCTAATGAATATTTATAATCGAAAATCCAACATGTATAACCCTATGTAAAAATTGTTCTTCTAAAAGATGTAAGCTTATGCCATTTTTATTTTTATTTTAACTTTATTAATATAAAGTGTCATTATCACTTACAAGTGGATCAATGGGGTCCCAAAATTGACCCAAAGATGCCCATGGTCGACCATGTATCAACCAATAGGGTTAAGACACGTTTTAGGGTAATTTAGTATTATTATAATATTATTTTTTAACCCTTATTTACCGGATTTACCCTTAACCATGGTAAATAAAATATTTACCGCAGTAATTATTCAAAATGTCTAAAAATAAAAGTTACCTATTTACACAATTTGAACATCCTGATTCCAAATATGGAATCCATTTTTCTAAATTCAAAACACAGAAGTGGCAGAAATTAATTTAAAATTAATTCCCGCTGTCAAAACAAAAAGCGTGTTTTTAAGAGATAATAACTATCAAAAGATTGACACTTGTTTATGTTCGGTTTAATTGTAAAATTATGTCCAATGACCAAAATTATATTAAATGGTAAAAATATATTCTAAATATACTTTAAAACCACTCAAATTCATAATTTATCACTATTAATTATTTTGATTAAAAAAGTTGTTTTTAATTAAAATTTAGTAATTTTTTACTATTCATCAAAATATGAAAGTTATCCGAAAAGTACCAAAATTTCACCTTAGGCTAAATTTGATATTCCGAATCCAAAAATGAAGTCCATTTTGAAATATAAAATATATATAATTTCAAAAAATTAAGTATTACTATTCATAACGGCTAGTTTGATCGGTTGTGGTGTGTGTTAAAACTCGAAGTTGCGTACAACACACGCTACTGTTTTATTCAAAGGAAAGCGTACCGTGGAAGCTTGGGATGTTTTATTTTAATTTTTTTGATGTCCCCATGTAGTCAAGAAGTTTAAAATATTTTATTTAAAGAGGGTTTACTATTAAAAGTTGGTAAAACTACAATACTGAAGATGAATTTGTTCTTACATTATGTCTAAGAAACTCATAATATGGATTCTAAAATTATAAGGATTATATAAAGTTTAAAATTTAGTTAATACTATTCATAACCTTTTTTGAACGGCTTGTTTGGTAAGTCAAGGTGCGCTTGAACTCGGTGTTGCGTGTAGTGCAAGTTATTGAATTATTTTGAAGAAATAACACACTATGAAATCTTGGGGTGTTACATTCTCCCCTCCTTCAATAAATTGCGTCCTCGCAATTTGAAATTGTTCTTCGAAAATAAAAGGTTGAAAATAGAAAATATATTTGTGGGAAAACCCACATCGGAAATCGGTTTACTAAAATTTAGTCTTAATATGAGGAAAAGAGAAATGAAAGGGTCACCACCAAATTATGATCTCGATTAGGAGAACATTGGTTGCAATTAGAGACATATAATTGGAGGAAAAACGTAAATATTTATAGGTAGTGGTTGAGGTCATCAATCACAAACAAGTATAAAATTGAGGTCCTTAAACTCATCAATCTATGATGATTTGAAGTACCATCGGTTCAACAAAATATAGGGTATTGGGATCACACATTTTTGACATTTCAAAATATCTTAGTTGAAATCCCACATCAAAAAATGAATTAATGAGGCCTCTATTTAAAATAAAGAGTGGAAAGTATGAAGATTACCGAAATTAACACATACTAGGGTTCCATGTAGGAAAAATATGGATATGGAGGAGAAATCTAACCATCAATTATCTGATGGAGAGTGGTAGAGAACATGGCTATGAATAGGCCAACAATCCCAAAGCCATAAATTAGTGATGATTTAAGGTACCATCTAGGAAAACATTTTTTTTAAAGTTACATTACATAAGGAAGAGGAATTCATTTATGATATTGACTAAGAACATTATGAGATATACTTAAATTTTAAGTAGATTTTCATTCTTTAATAAATTTCCACCACTAACTCAATTTTTTTTAAAACGATGAGTATTCAAGAAGACTTGGTCACACTGGGAGAGCTAGAATAAACTTCTATAGAATCACATGATCCATGCAGGATAAACCATATATTTACATTGTCTTTGAAGATTAATCAAAACCAAAATGGTTAGTGAATGATCTAATGATCCCCCAAAAGGATATTCATTGAGATAAATATGCACTAATCTTAATTTCTAAAATTAAACCAACAATACCCCAAAGTTAAATAGATACCATTCAATAACCAATTGTCCTTAAAATCCTTTAATATAATCCAAACTAATATTGAAACCCAAAACATAGAAGAATTTGATTATGTAGTCTCCCATGTTACATTGTATCTCCAAATTACATCAAATACTCTTAAAGTCACATACTTAAATGTAATCAACATCATCACATATTCTCTGTTATAGGTTAATCATTTACATAAATAACCCAAATCACTATAAATCAACAATAAAAATGTAGATAAAAATCTACCATTACTCTACAAATGAAACCTCATTGTATTCTATTTTCCTTGGGCATATAGTGTTCCTAACAAAATGAACATCTTCCAAAATAACATTTATCACTTAATCACCAAATCATTTTCCTATACCAAGGGTATTCATTTGACAAGACATAAGAACCCAAATCATCTTATTATTGATCAATAAAATCATTTAACAAAAAAAATAGTCATACTAACCAGGGACTTCACGTAGTCCAGTTGTAGGGGATAAATCCCAATCGCACTTTGGTTGTGGGTTCGATTCCCACAGCTTTGTCCGACGCGACGGGTTGTCACACGGTCTACGTGTTGTCCTTTTTCAAAACTATATTTTATAATATTACCAAAATGAGATAAATTCCTAAAAATAACATAATTTAACCACAAATGTTATATCATACTTTGCATTTTCATCCCAAATTATAATAACTTATCATTTTCTCAAACCCCAATGATCATATAAAACCAAATGGTTATTTATACCTATATCCACAAGAGAAGAGACAATTCTTCCTCAAATATCATTCTCACATGGCAAACTGCGGGGTTACGAATACAAGAGAAATTTATTCCAATGTAAACCCATCAACAAGTAGTGATAATTTTTCTCCAACCATTTATTTCCACATAGCTTCTTCTTTGACCAAGAAAATATCCTATAGAATAGGACATTCACTCGGGTAATGGCCAGGTCCCCTACATTTACGGCAAATGACTGTAAATGGACTCTTGGGACCATTTTTATCTTCTTCCATAGTACTCTTCATTTTTCTTCGGCAATTCTTCACTTTATGTCCTTCCTTCCCGCACGTAAAACATTTCGTTGTCCCATTGAGACACTTTCCTGGGTGTCTCTTTCCACAATTCCTGCATGATGAAAATTGAGGTTTCTTTTCTCCATGGTCTCCATTGCTGTAGATCTTATCATTTATCACCTTTCTCTTCCTTGTTGAGTCTGGGAGTTGGTTAATATATATGTTGTTGATCATATTTTTGGAAAACTGATTTGGTATAAAGACGATATCTTTTACGCCTATCAACATTCCATTTTGTTGCTCATTGCCACCACTGTTCCCAACTTGTACATCATTCTCAAAGTCACTATGACTTCCTTGGAATCCAGCCATTGACTAAAACCAGAAAGCATTGTGTGAGTAATAGTAGTCGTAAAATCATTTAGAGATTAAAATGTCACCATATTCTCAATTTGAAGCATATTAGGATTAACCAAGGTCATTTACTCTCATATTATGTATATATTACTTAAATCGGTTTGTAAAGAAAATGTAAATTATCCTAAGCATATCCCCCGGGAGTGTCGTAACCAAGAGTGCAGCAAGGCCCGTTGTCGTGCACCAGTTCCCGTTCGAGTCTAGCTCAAAGCGGTGTTTTCGGGTTTTACACCTAGGTACATCTGTGCCAGAGCCGCCTCTACCTGCTCGTATCCAGACAGGGATGTATTGCTCGGAAAACTCACAAAATCTCTACAATACCAAAATTCTAGGAAGTTCTTTTATACTAATCCTCAAAGTTCATCTTAGGTCTACGTGCTCTAATCAGATTTTATCTAAATCTAGCTACCAAGGTTTGTACTAAACTTCCTCTGATACCAACTGTAACGCCCCGACCCCAGCTACCCAGAGTCGGTGCATTAATTACATAACATTGGCATGATCATGAGAAAGATCAAGTCTCGAAAGACCGATTAGTTTAGTAGCCTTGGAATAACTAGATACATCCATAAATTTTTACATTATATCATAAAAAAAACATCTTGTCTTCATATCCCCTCATACTATCCCTGCAGGTCATTCATAAATTACTTCTTCATAATCCTGAAGAAAAATAAAACATTGAAAGGGGTGAGCTCGGATGCTCAGTAAGGATAACATTATAGCAGAAGCTTTCATAAATAAGCATAAACACTTAAGGCAATTTATAACTAAAACAAAAGCCTTTTAAACTTGAACTTCAGCATAAAATGGCAAAGGTAAAATGAAATAATGCCATTTACTTACTCACATGGATATTCTACTAGTCGAATGATCACATGCAATATCAATAACCACTTTCATAATGATGGAATGCATAATGCCAGACTATCATAACCACATAGCCAAGGCCTCGTGCCAAGACTACAAATAAGATTTTGCCAAGGCCTTGTGCCAAGACACTAGTTTGTCTCATGAGACCTACCGATGCATCGAGGAGCTATAGCGGGCTCCACCCGTCACTTATTAAGTCCAATGCATTCCCATATGAAAAGGTTTAAACATAACATAAACATTCGTATTAAACTAGCATACGAAATGTCAATACTTTCACCACAAACCATGAATGGTATAAAAATAGCACATCCACAGTCAAACATAATTCATTTGATACAATATAGAAGATTGTATTGTATCACATTAACCTCAATCAAGAATAATGAAGGATGTTGACATAGATGAAAATAATCATCAAAACAATTTGAGAGAAATATCCCCCTTTTCTTGAAAACATTTAAAAGTCACACTATTTGTCAAGAAGCCATTTAAAAGTATATTTTTGAATCAAAGTGTCCCATACCACTTTGAAACTTTTAAAAGGAGTTTTAATTTTAAAACTTTAATGTCCATATAAATAAATCCTTAAAACCATTTTTAAAATATGGACATTAATGAGCATGATTTAGAAGAATAATTCTTTAAAACATTTTAAAATGGTATTTTGGTTAGAGTTTCTAACCAAAAGAGAGACACTTGAATACAAATAATTGAGGTAATCAAAACATTGTAATATCATGAGAATAAAGGAATTCATGATATACTATGTCAAAGTACATTATATACACCACATAAAAGTGATTTGGTGTATATCATCAAAGAAGTCTCAATGGAATGTAAATTGAGATGAAATTTCTCAAAAAGGTTGTATCCTTAGGTTAAGGATAAATCAATGACATAATTATGTGTGACAAATATAAATACACTAAATATGATTGGATATTCAGTGTAAAACAATCAAAGGACATTCACACATATTCTTGTAAAAACAATACCAACGAATTGGATGTTTAACTCAACAAATGGAGAATGAGTTAAAATTACTCTTATCAAATTCATATCAATGACTTGAGAATTACCAATGGAGTGATTATGTGTATCAAACTTCTATCCACAGGAAGGGGAGTGGAAATTGTGACATAATCAAATGAATAGTGATTCCACACATAATCTTGGGGTAATATAATCAATGAAATATGTGTAAAGCCAAATGAGTAGAAATTGAAATCTGAAATTCCCTTATCGATTAGGTAACTTACGAAACATACACCCATGAAAGAAGTATCATACCATGATGATGTAAATACCCATAAATTAAAGTATATTACACAATGAATACGATCATGGGCAGTACACATACACCACATGCAATAATTAAGTGGTGATCAATGGAATTCTCACGGAATTAAAAGTGAGATAAGAAAACCCTTACATTGTACTTTTTCCTTGGTCGATGGTAGGTTTACCTCCTGTATAATGGTGAAATAATTGTTATTGAATAATAAAAGAATCATTTACTTTAATATGATATCATATATGATCTTTTATCATTGATTTGTAAATAATATTTTAGAATTATCGTCATTTCGGGTGTTAACGGGTTCATTTTACTTTATATTCTTTGTTATGTGAGACATATTCGTTATTAATGGGATGTATATTATTCATATCCAGAATGGTATCAAGTTCTTAAACATCATTTTTAAATCATCAAATGATAATTATACTTGAATGGATACGATGGAGAATGAATCTCATCGCGTTCGTGGAGACGGTAGTCCGTACGTACGCACGAACGCTACTTCCATTTAATTTTTATTTTAAAAGAATCGAATCCAAATTATACATAGGTATATTACTATTCCAGTATAATATAATATTTTATATATGTTACTTAAGTTCATTTACACCATCCTTTATACGTTCCATGTGTGGTATGAACGAGTCATATCATTTTAAGGGGGCGGTAGTCCGCACTTCCTCAAATGAAATTATCATATGTATATACAACATGAAACGAATAATGGTATGAAATAAAATGGAATTACAGAAGCTTATATATAAAATATATATCATTAATATCATATTTAATTACAGTTCCATCCTAATGGCCACCATGAGAGGCGGTAAGATGTATTTGAACAATCATCGTTTCGTGAGGCGTTAGTTTTCCATCCACAGAAACATTATGTTCATCATCCATTAGATGGAGTTGTGTGAATGTGTAGTTTGAATCCTTCTTATAACAACATCCTAGTATATTGAGGATACTGTTGTTGTTACAAAAGAAGGGAAATAAAAAGATTTTGGGGGTTGGAGAAGCAAAATAAATGAAAATACTTTAAGAGAAATTGTTACCTTTAATTTAGGTAACTCACTTTGGTTGGAACCAAAGGACTTCTTGAAATGCTTTCTGCCTAAGGGGAAGCTTCAAGGAGGAGTAGAGGGATGTGGGGAGCTTAGTTGGGAAGAGTTTGGACGAGCCAAGTGGCTTGAGAGGTGTGAGGAATGAGTAGAAGTGGTCTCCTTTTATAAGGGAGAGGAGGGGCTCTTTAGGAAAGAGTGAAAGTATTACTTTATAATATAATTATATTCGGTTTATAATGGTCCAAAAATCATTGAGGTCGAAGATACGATGACTTATATTCTAAATAACATCAACCAATAAGAATTGGACAGGTTTTAGATAATATTTTAATCATTATAATCTTATTTATTTAAATGATTTATTAATGAGGTAAACATTGCATCATTATTGTGTCATTAATAATTTAAATTATTTGATGTCTAAAAATTATAAATAAAATATCATTATGTAGGAAATCTTTTTAGATTTCTAATGAATATTTATAATCGAAAATCCAACATGTATAACCCTATGTAAAAATTGTTCTTCTAAAAGATGTAAGCTTATGCCATTTTTATTTTTATTTTAACTTTATTAATATAAAGTGTCATTATCACTTACAAGTGGATCAATGGGGTCCCAAAATTGACCCAAAGATGCCCATGGTCGACCATGTATCAACCAATAGGGTTAAGACACGTTTTAGGGTAATTTAGTATTATTATAATATTATTTTTTAACCCTTATTTACCGGATTTACCCTTAACCATGGTAAATAAAATATTTACCGCAGTAATTATTCAAAATGTCTAAAAATAAAAGTTACCTATTTACACAATTTGAACATCCTGATTCCAAATATGGAATCCATTTTTCTAAATTCAAAACACAGAAGTGGCAGAAATTAATTTAAAATTAATTCCCGCTGTCAAAACAAAAAGCGTGTTTTTAAGAGATAATAACTATCAAAAGATTGACACTTGTTTATGTTCGGTTTAATTGTAAAATTATGTCCAATGACCAAAATTATATTAAATGGTAAAAATATATTCTAAATATACTTTAAAACCACTCAAATTCATAATTTATCACTATTAATTATTTTGATTAAAAAAGTTGTTTTTAATTAAAATTTAGTAATTTTTTACTATTCATCAAAATATGAAAGTTATCCGAAAAGTACCAAAATTTCACCTTAGGCTAAATTTGATATTCCGAATCCAAAAATGAAGTCCATTTTGAAATATAAAATATATATAATTTCAAAAAATTAAGTATTACTATTCATAACGGCTAGTTTGATCGGTTGTGGTGTGTGTTAAAACTCGAAGTTGCGTACAACACACGCTACTGTTTTATTCAAAGGAAAGCGTACCGTGGAAGCTTGGGATGTTTTATTTTAATTTTTTTGATGTCCCCATGTAGTCAAAAAGTTTAAAATATTTTATTTAAAGAGGGTTTACTATTAAAAGTTGGTAAAACTACAATACTGAAGATGAATTTGTTCTTACATTATGTCTAAGAAACTCATAATATGGATTCTAAAATTATAAGGATTATATAAAGTTTAAAATTTAGTTAATACTATTCATAACCTTTTTTGAACGGCTTGTTTGGTAAGTCATGGTGCGCTTGAACTCGGTGTTGCGTGTAGTGCAAGTTATTGAATTATTTTGAAGAAATAACACACTATGAAATCTTGGGGTGTTACATGTTTCATATAAGACTTCTCATGATTAGAAGTGCATTTTATGGTCTTGACTAAGAAGGTTGTGGAGTTTGTATGGTCGGATACCTAAGAGAAAACCTTTCACGAGATGAAATGGAGATTGAAGTTAGCACTAATACTGATACTACTAGAGCTAGGTAGGAGTTACACTGTTTACTATGATGCATCAGGTATTGAGCTAGGAGTGGTTCTCATGCAAGGGTTAGATCCATGTCATATAGGTCTCGACAGCTAATGTCATATGAGAGGAACTACGCTACACCTGATCTTGAGTTGGTTGTATTTGTTCATGTAGTGTGCTGTTGGAGACATTATTTACTTGGAGACCATTTGGTGGTGTACACACACCAAAAAATCCTCATGTATATATTTACATAGCATGATCATAATTTTAGGAAGAAAAGGGGGCTGAGTATTATAATTCAACTTTGAGCCTGCTTATACGCTTAAGAAGGGAAATGTAGTAGTCAATGCACTGAGTAAGAGGACTTAGATACATCCAATTCAGTGGGATGGTAGGGAGTGGAAACTTATATTTTTTTTCTCTAAGATGCATGATGTTATTAATATTTTCACAACTTTTTATATACTCCCCATTACTGATTTTATATGAAATGTGCATAATTTGTATGAATTATTAATGTTTAAATATTAAATGTAATTTTTGAGAATTATTTGAATTAATCCCATCGATGTCACTTTACTATTTTATTTATAACTCTAACCCTAATTATAAAAATTGAATGGTTCTTATTTTGTAGGATTCCTCTTTCAATATAAAAAATTTCATTAAAATGGATATGTGTCCAATTATTCCATTTGATGGGTCATAGGGTCCACACAAGAAGGCCCACAGAATTTGTGAAGAAACTAGATCATCCATGATAATGGAATTACTAGGATCCATCTATAAGTCCAAATTTGGTGATACTCCAGAGTTTGTTCATGATTATCCAAAGAAATCTTGGATAAAAATATCAAGGCCCAATCCCGAAAATGGGCCCAAATGATTCATTTAAACTCAGCCCACCATTCAGTTTGGACTTAAAATAAATACAGTATTCATGAAATTTGTCCGTATATATACATAAAATCAATCTAATATTATTCAGTGTGAAAAAAAAGATTTGGGTACCCAACTTTTTTGAAGAGAGTTTTCAGATTTGAAGGCATCTTCATGTTGATAAACTCGTTCACATTTCTACCTTCTAAAAAGTCTGGATTGAAGTGGATAGATTATAATTGTTCACTAAAACTGCCATAAATGTTACTCACAAAGCCCAAATTTTTCCACATTTTTAAAGTGGATGTCAAAAACTATCATCTACAACTTTGAATAAAGAGATATCTCGATATTTAGCTTTCTTGATGTCCAAATCGTCGATCCAAGTGGAGGGGTAGTTTTGGAATGCAAAGAGTCCACCACCATGGGCTATAATACATCCCCTCATCTCCATTCAAAAGGTTTTGAATTTCAGAGAAAAGGAGGATAGTTTGGAATGACCAAGGCACTACCAAAGGCTTGTGATTATATTCTATGCTCATGTTTTTTACTTTTGAATCATTTCTTCCTTGCTTGTTTTCATTTAATATTCTGTTTTTATTCTTTTATAATCGTGTAAGGGTTTGTTTTTTTAATTCTATTTTAATGTGAGTTTCTTATTATTAATCTATTATTTTCATCCACATTTTGATAAATAAAATTAATGGTCTTAAAATAGTTTAAATACAGTTTAATCCCCACCCATTCTTTTTCTTTCTCATTCAATCTAAAGTTAGTATTTAATTATTTTCACTGTTTGTTTCTGTGTGTTTGGCACACAAATATTTTCTTATCCCTTTCTTTTTTCTTCACTTATTAATTAATCATCATAAAATTATAACCAGAATATTAACCACCCAAATAGCTGTGTATGTATCTCATTTGGGTGACTCATAATTTGAGGATATTAAGTGATTGAGTTCCTTATCAAAATGACCATTATTTAAATTAATATTGTTTATGTTGAACTTAATATGTCATTGATTAAGGACAAGTTTTGTTTAGAATATGGATTACTTGGATTATTGGAACAACAAATACACTACCAAAAACAATTAATGGTAATTATTAGAACCCTAAGTTAATTTATGGCTTGGATTAATGCTTTAACACTTGGTAATTCTGATCAAAATAATCATTTGATGTGGGTATTAATATAATGAAATATAAAGAAAATCTCAAGGATATCATAATATTAAATAACCCATAATGAAATTTCCCCAATATTTATCAATTTTTTAAAATAAACATCATCCATAAATTATTTCATAAGTTCTGCAAACAAACCCCCCAATCAAAATACAATTAACTAAAATCAATAGAATATTAAAAAGTATCATCTCCAAGGATTCAACCCAAGTGCTACTATACACATTAGTAGAGCATTGAAACCTGGAACGATTGATAGGCGATAATAAACTATGCTTTCAAATGGAGTTGTTTCTATGGATGGTGTAATTAGGTAGTCATTAGTTTCTAGTAATTGTAAAAAAAACAAAAAAAAACGACATTTAAAAGAATTGAAAAAAAACCCACCTTCTCATAAAAATCATATATAGAAAACCCAAAAATAAAACATATCTTTATCATTCTTCCAAAATATCTCTTAATTTCTTGTAGCCTCCCAAACAATCCATCAGATTTGTTTGACTCTTAAACTGAGAAAACACTTCGCTAACATAGGAGGAACATTAAGGATAATCAAATAATTATAAAACCAATAATTATCCAACCAATTGAATTAGATATGGATAATCCTAGAGAAAAAACTATTAAAGAACATTCTACCTCTGAAATGAATTACTAACATCTTGGTATTCAATATCCAAACATATTGGCTAACTTCTAACTCAAATTGGATTTGATTCATCTTCTACCTCATTTACATGGGCTAGCCGGTGAGGATTCACATCTCCACCTTAAAGAGTTCCAAGTGGTGTATTCTACCATTAAGGCTCAAGGGGTTTCTGAGGAACAAATGAAACTCCGAGAATTCCTTTTATCTCTAACTGAAACTGATATGTCAGGGATTTACTACCTCCCTCTGGGTTCCATAACCACATGGAATTACATGAAACGACCCTTCATAGAGAAATTATTTACTGCTTGTCGTACTGCTTCTATCTGAAAGGAAATAAGTGGTATCCGTCAATTCCCAAATTAATTACTCCATGAGTATTGGGAGAGGTTCAAAAATCTTGTGTTAACCTATCCACATCACAAAATCCATGACCATCTCTTGATCCAATACTTATATGAGGGGTTATTGGCTATGTAGAGAACTCTCGTTGATGCCGCAAGTGGTGGTGCTCTTGTTGATAAAACTATTGAAGCTGCAAGGGAACTCATAAGTAACATTCCTGCAAACACACAACAATTCCATACTCAAGCACATGATCAAGTCAAACAATACCATGATAGTAAATCGATAGAGAAAAACAAGATGACCAACTGTATGAGTAAACTTATAGGTCTTGTGCGACAACTAGTTGTGGAATACAAAGCCCCAACCTCATCTTCTCCACAATCTATGTTCCCTGGACCTATCAAGAACTGTGTAATCTGCAGCTCCCCATCTCATCCAACTAACACATGTCCACAACTTCAAGATAATCAATCTGATTTAACCAGACCAATGGAGCTCATTGCAACATATGCCCAGCAGAACCCCAACCCTCAACAATCAAGTTTGTTTGTTAGAAACTTCAACAAACCCCACACTGAGCCCTTATGATCCACCTATAACCCTAACACGAGATATGGGAATCCCATTTATGATCCCCCTCAGTCCCCTCATAAAAATCGAAACCAATTCCAATATGATCAAGGTGGTGGTAACTTCCATCAACCTAATCCTTTTGTTCCTCACCCTCAAAGGAACAATCCTCCTCCTTGATTCCACTATCCTAGTGAGCCTTCCCAATTCCCAAACCAATAAAATCACTTTCCCAAGAACCAAAATCAAGGTAATACCAATTTGGGACAAGAATCTTCTTCTAAGAAACCATGAGAAAGTCAAGTAGAAGATCTTTCCTCCTTCACCAGTTCAAGCCTAAAAAACATTGAAACACAAATTGGTCAACTTGCATCCCACCTGAGCCACCAACAACAATCAAATTATTCCAAACTCCCAACTCATCCATTACCCAACCCCAAGGGTAATGTTAGGGAAATTTCACATAGATTGGGGAAGCAATATTCTATGACTCAAAATAATTTCTCCAGTCCCCCTTTGAATTTTGACCTCGAAAATGAAAAGAAAATAGAAACATGAAAAGGAACATAAATCCATTTCCACACCTCCTTCCATTCCACTTAGGAATACAATTCCTTCTCCTCAAAATATTTCTAACCCAAGGACGTCCTTTGAACCTTATCTTGAAATTATTGACATGTTTAGTCATGTTGAAGTCAACATACCTCTCTTAGAAGACATAAATCAAATCCCTACGTATGACATGTTTCTTAAGGAATTGTCCACCCCCAAGTGGAAACATAGGACCTCCGAAAATGTTTCCACTCAACATTATATTCTCATAAAGTGCAAAGATCCAGAGATATTTATGGTTCCCTAAAAAATTTGAAGTTCCAACTTCGATGATGCACGCATAGTCTCAACAACCACAATTAATGTCACACCCAAATCCATCTTCTCCAACCGTGGTCTAGTTCCCTTACACCCAACGGGTGCTGTCATTCAGTTAGCCAATCAAAGAATAGCCAGTACTGAGGGAAAATCTGAGGATTTCCTTTTTTGGTTTAACGATATTATCTTCCCAGCCGATTTCTATGTCCTTGACATGGAAGGTGAGATGACCTCTTCTCGATATCCCATAATATTAGGAAGACCATTCCTCATGACTTCTAGAACCAAGATTTATGTCCATTAATGAATCTTATCCATGGAATTTGGTGAGAAACCTATCATGTTCAACATTTTCTAAGACACACGATACCCATATGAGGATCACATTGCATTCTCAATCCATGATTCTAAGGAAAATTTAGAGATTCAATTAAACCCCATTCCATCATGTTCATCATGTTCTGAAGAGATAGGATCTTGTGAAATATACACCATGATTAACCAAGTCCTAAATGGTGAAGTTTATGTGGATCTCTCATTCATAGACTCCAACAATCTAGAGGAATTTAAAACTCTATTGAATCCCACATCAACTCTAATCTCTAATGCTTCACCTCAGATAGTATTAAGGAAAATGAATCAAAACCAACTGAAATCCCTTCCTCCAGTCTTGAGTTGTCTAACCCACAAATGAAAGATGAGGCTGATCTGAAACATCTTAATGGACACCTAAAATATGAATTCTTTTTCCCTGATCACTTTTATACTACCATTATCTATGATTCACTTACTAAAACCGAGGAGTTCAAACTTGTTCAAGTGTTAGAGGAAAACAAAAATGCCTTAGGTTTGACCCTAGATGACATACTAGGAATCAACCCAGCCCTTTGCATGAATCGCATCCATCTTGAAGATTCATCCAAACCACATAGACAACCAAAAATAATAATCAATCCACTCATACTTAAGGTAGTTAGGGAAGAGATCACCAAGCTTCTTCAAGATGGTATTATCTACACAATTTATGATAGTGAATGGGTTAGTCCAATTCAAGTTGTACCTAAGAAGGGTGGGATAACTGTTGTCACAAACCAACATGGGGAGGTAGTCACAACTAGACTGATGAACAAATGGTGTGTGTGTATAAATTATAGAAAATTGAATGTTGAATCACGAAAAGATCACTACCCTATTCAATTCCTTGATGATACGCCAGAACGATTAGCTAGAAAGTCACACTGTTACTTTCTTGATGGATACACCAACTACTTCAAAATCCCAATCACACCGTAGGACCAAGAAAAGAGTACTTTTAATTACCCCTTTGGAACATAAGCATATAGAAGAATGACTTTTGGCCTTTGTAATGCTCCTTCAACATTCCAGAGGTGTATGATGAGTATTTTTTCTGAATTCATTAAACATTGCATAGAAGTATTCATGGATGACTTTACCATTTATGGTGAGTCATTTGTATCATTCTTGAATTCACTCTCTCTAGTCCTTCAAAAGTGTTTCAAGTGTAATCTTGTGTAAAATTTTGAAAAATGTAACTTCATGGTTGGAAATTGGATTGTTCTAGGGAACATAGTTTCAAAAGATGGTATTGAAGTTGATCCTGCCAAAATTGAAGTGATCCAATCACGTCTTGAAACCACCTCCATTCGAGACATCCATTCATTCCTTGGTCATGCTGGTTTATATCAGTGATTCATCCATAACTTCAGTAGGATTTCCATCCCACTCAAACGGCTTCTCCAAAATTATTTCACATTTCATTTCTATAAGGTTTTCAAGAGATCCTTCACTGAACTCAAAACTGCTCTTACATCTTCCCCAATAATCCAACCCCCAGATTGGTCCTTACCCTTTGAGTTGATGCATGATGCTTTTAATAGATCCTTTGGGGCTGTTCTTGGTCAAATAAGAGAAAAAATTCCTCATGTCATCTATTATGCCTCAAAAACATTGGTTGAAACTCAATAACACTATAATATCACTAAAAATGAACTTTTAGCTGTGGTTTTATCCTTATATAAACATCAACCCGATCTCATAGGTGCCAAAATCATCATCTTCACATACCATTATTTTATAATGTCCTTACACATGAAAAGTGATTCATAACCAAGGCTAATAAGATGGATCCTATTGCTCCAAGAGTTTGACCTTGAAATAAATGATAGATCGGGAAAATAAAACCATGTGGATGATCAATTGAGTATAATTTCTAATTATTCTCATTCATAAATCATTGTTCCTAAATTACCCACTGATCACCTTTCATCTCTCACTCCAAAAATACCGTGGTATGCCCCAATTTTAAATTACTTGGTTTTTGGTGTTTTTCCTAAAATGTTTTCAAAAGAAAAAAAATGAATTTGAATATTGATTTAAAATAATATTTTTGGGAAGAAAATATAATTTGGAAAACTGGGGAAGAAATGGTAATTAACATATGTGTTGATGAAGATGAATATTTCTACATCTTATAATTCTGTCACTCAGTTCCTGGAGGTGGCCAATTTGGACCACAAAGGACCTCCCGAAAGATCCTAGACTCTAGATTCTTCTGGCCTTCACTCTTCAAGGACTTACAAGAGTTTTTTAAATCATGTCTCACTTGCCAAAAGTTTGGAACAATTTCAAATATAAATTAAATGCCCCAAAATCCTTTAATTTTCTATGAAATCTTCAATGTTTGGGGCATCGATTTCATGGGACCATTCCCTCTTCCAATGGATTCTCATACATTCTACTTGCAGTTGATTATTGATAAAACACTATTTTTTGGAATATTATGTTGATTATAAATGACATAAATTTCTAACATTGTTATAAATATGTTCATTTATGAAATATTTGGTATTAGATCATTCATTTGAAAATTTGATAAAAATTCCAGTTTTACCCTTTTAAAATAAACTCTAGTATTTCGCCAATAAATATTTTAATATGAATTTTTTGAACTTACATTTTTGAGAAAGTGTTCCTCACTTAATTTTATACAACTTTTATTCAGGAAACTAGAGCTGAATAGTGCATTGGGTTGGTAAAAATGGGCCTTGAAGTCAATGTTGGGCGGGACTTGCCAAAATGGACATGAGTTCTGTATTTGGGCCATAACCTCTTCATCCGTGATTGGATTAGGCCCAAATTTTGAGAGGCTCTCGGGGATCCATTTTCTCAAAAACCATCTTTCTAGAAAGAGATCTGGTTCACGCGTTTCGAGATCAAATGGGTGGTGCAAATTGTATTAAAATATTTGGCCGAGATTCCCCATTCACACTTGAAACCTCTTTAAACCTAGCCTCCCCTCCACTCTATAAATTAGTTTTTTTCTAATTTGAAGTGGTTTGGAATTGAATTATGATATTGGAGGAATAGGAGAATTGGTTTTACCCAAATTTTCCTACCATTGTAAGTGGAGTATCTCTTGAAGCAAGGATCCCCTCATCGAAACATCCTTCTCTTCTTCATGTTGTAATATTTTCATTTGTGGGTTAAAATTCATTGTTATTATTTTATTTCTTCTCTTATATTATTTTTTATTAAAATATATTCATCTCTTAATATTCCTATTTGGGCTGGAATTATTGAGTAGAAGCGTTATTTGGTTATTCCCATTATAAACTGTTTGAAATGCAATTCGCTTCTACGATGATTACGCCACCCATGGAAGAGTAGTCTTCTTAGTAAGCGATCTATCTCTTACCTTCTTCATTCATTTATTTTGAATCAATGAGCTACTTTAATTAACATAATATGATATATTAATTGAGTTTTCAATTTAAATGAAACTATGAAAGCAATTGAACAAGAAACACAAATCATGCGAGGTTGAGAATTATGTGAATTGTGAGAGCGCGAACTTAATTGGTAATTCAAAACCACACGGGATCAATTTTTAGTGTTCAAATATAATATATAAACTCAATGAATTCTAATTTTCATATAGGATATATTCCTTAATTTACCACTAACCATAATCTAACCTTATATCATCAATCAGAGTAGGGTGCTACGATTGCATGTTCCGAAGAGAGCCTAGGGTTAAATTCACTTCATCTTCATGGTAAAGATAATTATCATAGTGTTCAGGATTTAACAAATTAAGGGATAACAAATAAGTGTATATTAATTTAAATTATAATTATTAATAAATTATTGATGTGGTATATTTATATCGATTACACTTTCTAAAAATATTTTTCAAAAATACATCTTCTCGTTGTGCTTTGTTAATCAACTTACACTTCAAAATTAAAAACAAAAAAAATATGCAATCTACTTCCAGAAAACTTATTCTAGTTTTACAAATGATAAAAAAACCACATCCTTTCAAGTAGTTTTCTTAATTAATTTTATTTTATTTTCAAAATACATTTAATAAGTTGTTAAATTGACTTCCTCCTTTAAGATACGACCTTGGTTAGCCACTCTGCTACAAATAATTGACCCAAAAACCACTAATCATTTGAGGGAGCCCACGACAACACTCTTTAATTAATTTTTATCGGTGGTTCAAGGCCAAAAAAACAATAAAGTATGATTTAAATACTGTTAGTGAGTTCATAAAGACACACATCTTCCACTGATTTGGCCAACCACATGCCTTGATAAGTGACTTAGGAACCCATTTTTGTAATAGAACCATTGTGTCTCTTTTGAAAAATAATGGGGGTGCATATGAAAATTAAACTAAATATCACCCCCAGAAAAGTGTAATGGCTGAACTTTATAATAGAGAAGTGAAAAGAGTTCTTGAGAGAATTGTACAACCCACCAAAAACACTGGCCTGAATGACTTAGTGAATCTTTTTGGGCTTATCGATATTCCTATAAAACACTCATTGGGATGTCTCCTTTTAAGCTAGTTTTTGGTAAAGCATGTCATTTTCCAGATAAAATCCAACATAATTCATTTTGGGATGTGAAAACTTGTAATTTTGATTTTGAAAGATCTAGTGAAGAAATATTGTTGCAATTGGCTGAATTGGAGGAGCTTCGACTTGATTCTTATGAGAGTTCCAATCTGTACAAAGAGAAGGCTAAGGTTCTCCATGAAAAACACATCCCAAAAAAGGTATTTCATGAAGGTGAAAACTTATTGCTCTTCAATTCTCGATTTCGATTTCAACCAAGTAAGATTAATTTTTATCAGAATGTCCTTTTGTTATTACTAATGTTTACCCATTTGTTGCAATGAAAGTCCAATACCAACTCTTAAAAAAGGACATTCACATTTAATGGACATCAGTTAAATCATCACCATGAGAGGACAAACAATCCAGGAACCACATCTACTTCCATCAGATCCATAACTTCTATAGTAAATACACCAATAGATGGAGACAACAACCCACCAAATCCAAACCAGGGGGCACCTCTTTCCCTTTAACTCTTCTTCCTCAATCTCTCTCTTTCGCCCCTTTTCTTTTTCTTCCTCTCCTTTTCATTTTTTTACCACTTTCATCATCAAAATTTTCCTTTCTTTTTCCCTTTCTCATTTTTGTGGGTGTGTATTTTAAAAACACTAAAAAAAATAATAGCACTAAAAAAAATAAAAAAACCAAAATATTCATACATACGCACCATCCAGTTTTGACATTTTTTCCAACCATTTTGGGGAGTCAAAAGACATGGTTTCATCTTAAATTTCTTTATGGATTATTCATAAATGTGGATAAAGAATATTGTTTCAAACCCAACAAATTTTTAATGCTCAGTTTTTGATTTGGAAAATAATTTTCCCCACACATGAGGAACAAAATTTGATTTCATGATAAGGCCCAATGACTATCTTCTCAAATTTTTTGTTTTTTACCCCCATTTTTGAGTCTTGAGTTTGTGAACCTTTGAGCTGAATTTCCTACTTTAGTGTGAATCAATATGATAAAATAATTTTCTGAACCCCATGATAATTATAATATCCAAATAGCCTTATATTAATCATATATTAATCCTCTTTTTTAATAACCCTTTAGGCCTATGAAAACCTTTATTTGATAGCCACATTACAACCCTAATACCATATCCCACAAAATATCAACATGGATTTTCATTTCATAATTTTTTAAAATTATTGTGTGGGGGGAATTTATTTCATTTTGGGTAACCTTTGGTTGATTTTCACCATGTTATCATATGCTTGAGGATAAGCATCAATTTTATTGTGGTGGAGAGGTTTTCCTTCAGTATAGTTTGGGAATGTATATATGTTTATCTTGTACAAATGGTATTCAAAAGTGTTAAAAAATGAAAATAATAATGGGTTGCTTCTTGGTTGGATCAAACATCATTCTTCCTAAACCTTTGATCTTGTTATAAAAATTACAATTAATATTGTGAGGAGATCAAACATGGGTTGAGAGATGAGTGTGAGATTTGTTTCAAGTTCAACATTCGAAAAAAATATAAAAAAAAGAGAAAAAATAAACTTATGTTATTGGGAGAAGTTTCTTGGTTTGTAAATATTGCATCTTCTCAACCACTTGAAATTTCGTTCCTTTTCCTGTCTTGTTTCAAATTTTCATTCCCTCATAAATAGGGGTTTCTATTTCCATCCATGTCTCATTTCAGAAAAAAAATGTGCATTACTTTTTTCCTTGTTGGCATTTTACCCCCTTTTCCAATATTTTGGATATCATCTTCCTTCTATCCCTTAGCCATAGAAAAACCCTTAAAAATTCCTATTGATTTTTGAGTACTTTAGGATAGGGAGTGTAAGATGAGAGATCTTACAAACTCTAAGATTTTTACATTTGTTTGGTGAATGAGGGAAGCTCCATAAATTAATTTTATCAACATGAGAGGAGTAAGTTTTGTGGGCCACTATTTTCCATTTCCAAATTTGAGCATGAAAAAATGAATCCTTTTTGGAATATTATTTCTATGACAAATTTTGGTGGAATTCAATATGGATGAGTGAAATTTTATAATCCTCCCCTGATTGGGGAAATGAATTTAAAATTTTTTGTTGGGTGAAAATGATTTTTTCATGTTTTTATATTTGTTCCACATGAGGAAATGGACAAGACTAACTGTGTTGGAGTTGATGTTATTAATATTTTCAAAACATTTTATATACTCCCTTTAATGATTTTATTTGAAATGTGCCTAATTTGTGTGAAATATTAATTTTTAAATATTAAATGATTTTTTTGAACATTATTTGAATTAATCCAATCAATGTCAGATACATATTTTATTTATAACTCTCAAGATATTTATCCAAATCTCCTGGTTCTTATTTTTTAGAATTCCTATTTAAATATGAAACATTTCATTATAAATGATCTTGGGACAATTCTTCCATTTGAAGGGCCATAGGGTCCACACAAGAAGGCCCACAGAATCTGTGAAGAAACTGGATCAACCAGGATAATGGAAATACTAGGATCCATATATAAGCACAAATTTGATGATACTAAATTATTTATTTATGATTATCCAAATGATTCCTAGATAAAAATTTCATGGTCCAATCCCAAATAAAGGGGCCCAACTGATTCATTTTAACTCAGCCCACCATTATGGTCTGGAATTAAAATCATTACAGTATTCATGACTTTTCCACTGATCTAGACATCCAATCTATCTAAATTTTTTTTGTATTAAATCAAAGATATGGTTGACCAACATTGTTGAAGAAAGTGTTCAGATTTAAAAGGCATATTCCCATTGATAAACCCATTCACATTTCCACCTTCTAAAATTTATGGATTGAAATGGGAAGATTATAATTTTTTACTAAAACTGCCATAACTTTTACTAACTAAGACAAAATGTATACAAATTTTTAGATTAGACTTAATACATTATTATCTAAAACTTTTAAGAAGGAGATATCTCATGATTCACCTATATAGATGTCAAAATCGTCGAGGAAAGTGGAGTACATGCTACGAGCATGCCCCATATATTTCAAGGGCTCTTGGGAGAAGCATATTCTCCTGATTGAGTTCTCCTACAATAATGGTCATCAGGTGGCTATACAGATTGTGACTTATGAGGATTTTTATAATAGTCCATGTCGATCACCCATGATCTGGTTAAAGTCATATGAGGTAGCTTTACAGGGACCACATCTCATGTAGGGGACTCTTGAGCTGGTCGAATTGATTCAGAAGGGGATGACTACTACATAATCTCAACAGAAATGTTTTGTTGATGGAAACATACAACCTCTAGAGTTTGAGGTCGAAGATCATGTATTTTTATGTGTATCACCAAGGGTGGGACACAAATTGATCATGAGACATGGTAAGTTTTCACTGTGATATGTCAGGCCGTTCTATATTCTGGAGAGAGTGAAGTCAGTAGCCTATTGATTACAGTTACCAAAAAGGTATTATCGCATGCATAACATCTAACACCCATCTCAGCTACATCACTATCATTCAGACCCATCTCATTCTTTTCATCCTAAGAAGGTCACATTATAGGAATATGTATCCTTTTTGGAGAATCTGATTCATATCATTGACAAGTGCATGAAGGTTCCTCGAGGCCAGTAATTTCCTCTAGTAGGGGTGCTATGAAAGCACTGTCATTTATAGGATGAGACTTGGGAGTATGAGGACGACGTACGTGATTAGTGGCCAGAGTTATACATTGATAGTTCCTGACTACCCTTGAGAGGGTAATTCAGGGATGAATTTATTTAAGGGGGGCATAATGTATGATCTTGGGTTTTTGTATGAGGTACGAACCATTTTTATTAGTTCAAATGATTAAATACATCTAATGTGAATACCCTTTGAGGTTATGGAGGTATCGAGGGTGCATGGGAATTCTTCAGAGTCTAAAACTGAGATTATTGGGAGGAAAAGGTAAGCCAAATGGTTAGTAGAAACCATGTGGGATAGGCCACATGGTCTAACATACCATGTCAGACTTGGATAGGAGCCTAGAGGAGCCCACATGATTTTTCATACCATGCGTAATGAGGTGCACGACTGTTCAGGTACATACATGGTTTTTTACAGTGGTCTAAGCCATTGTTTGTGCATGGTTTGTTAAACCGTGAGGGATAACCATGTAAGGTTCCCTTTCTTACAATAGTAGGCAGACAGTTGGCTCATGATTTGGCCAACTGTGTACACAAACCATACGACCCAGAATTTTGGGTAAATTTATAAAATTTACACTAATTAATCTATTAATTAAACATATTTTTTTCTATAATTCTCTTCTCTTGGAGGCCATGGTGATTGAGATGTCTTTTGATCCTTTTGGGTAGCTGTTGATATTTTTCCTTATTGTGAACGTAGAATTGAGCATTTATGGTCTCATTAGTTTCACATTGACGATTAGTAAATTCTTTTTGTGTTGTTCGTCATTTAACTTTAGATCAAAGAAGTTATTTAAATGAAAGGTAATATTTAAAATTTTTAGGTTTTTCATCCATTTATTGTTTTTATTCTGATTTGAGTCAAATCAAAATTTAATACTTTATGATCATGCTACTACAGACCTACGATAAGTGGTCTATACTTTTCCGATTTGGTTTAGTTCTTTATTAAGCTAGTTGTAATTGTACGGCCCACCAAAATTTCTGGAGTGTCCATGAAATTAAATTGATTAATTAAATTAAATAAAATAGAACATGATAGGTATTCCATTTAGTTCCCTTGATACATGTTGGAGGTTGTTTCCCCGACCAATGTCAACCATGGCTGAGCCTTTGACTTTGCCTTTATTATACATCCTATTGGGTGTGTGATTGTTCTTGCATAGTTAGAGGAAGCCTAATAATGAATGAATTTAATTGGATAAAATGTTTAGGAGATGTTTTTCCTCTTTTTCAATTTGATAACATGTTGATATTGATTTAATTTATTGAATTGATTTATTATAAATTGTTTAAATGAGTGGGTAAACCCATGTAATGTAATTTCTTATGAATTTGTATATGAGTGGGTATACTAATAGGATAAATAGGAATTTAAATTGTGTTATGATTGTGTATAATCATGTAAATTGTATGTAAATTGATGAATTATTACATAGAATTCCATGGGTGTTCTAGGACATGGGTCAATAGAACGTTATAGATTTCCTTGGACCTATATAATCATTAGATTATGATTCCGTGGACCCCTTGGATCTGGTTTTTCTTGGGCTTATGATATACATGGTTGAAAGACATGGTCCTTGGAACCCAACTCAAGACAATTCATGTTTCCATCAAGATGATATCGGGACTCGATGAGGATAAATTGGTCCAATATACCTTAGATCTGACCCCAGGCATTTTAAATTATTTATTATATAGCACGACCATGGTAAATGTGATATGAATGGTTTTCGCAACATGGCCTTGGTAAATGTGACACTTCTAGATATATGGTAAGGTCGTGATTATTTGATACACAGGTTGTATGGAATGACATTGGTTGACATGTTATGTATGGATATACAATGAGGCCTGGATTTTTAATATTTTATTCCTCGTATATTCCTTGTTATAGGTTCTTGACACTTGTTTTGCAGAGAGCTATGTATGGATGCATAATATCATGGGTTTTTTACTTTTTTCCTTGGGATCTTACTTGTATAAGTTTCATGAATATTTCACTATACACTTTGATTTATCTTGTTATGTTTGTCATATAGGATTTTTTATATACCTTTGGCTGATAGCCTACCGGGGTTGTATCTCACACCATGTTCTGGCTGTCGTTGGGTACCCGGACAAACTATATGGATGCAAGTAGGGACCAAGACAAGTTCCCATAGTTTGATGCTTGACTTGGTGCCATGCTTAGAAGTAGGAGAGTAGGGGATCGACCTAAGTCTCATGAATCTATTTAGGGATATTGATTTTGGTATTTTTGGTATTTTGATATATGTGTTTTATAGATTACATGTATACCTATTTTGGATGCTTTGTAGAGGCATGTATCATCATCTTTTGTATATGAGATTATATATGGATTTGTTTATATATTCCTGTATTATTTATCTATATTATTCCTAAATGTTTTTCTACTTATGTTTTTTATTATTATTTTTATTCCATTGTGTTATAGTCTATTAATTTGGGAATTGTATAGACACACCCTAGGCCCTCACTACTAGTATAAAGCCTTTGGTGTTTGAAGGGATGTTCTTGATGCCATGTAGCCAACCGATCATGGAGAAAAATTGAGTGGAATTTGGGTCTATTATGTTACAAAAACCATATTTATAACCAAAAAAAAGAAGAACCAAAAGGATTACATGCATGGAATGATGTAACCCAAACACAATGGTGATCAATCACAAAATGAAGCAATACAGAAGGAAAGGAGTCACCCAAAATCGCCTAGGATGATCCTCTAGGTCGAGAGTGAAGAATGCTTCAATGAATGAAATAAGAAACCAATTATGAAACACCTTAAAATAACAATTCATCACTATTACATGGCATGTAATCACATTAAATTTCGTGTATTCAAAAAGTTCATATATGTGGAAAACCCCATCACCATTTTATTAAAAACGGGATATTTTACATTACATGATGTGAACCCTTTACACAGAGTGTAAACCTCTTGTGTTGTGTATCCAATTCACATATTCTACCTAGAGGCCATTACACGACATGTACGCTCATTACACAATGTGTAATGTCCCAATGAATAGAAAAAAATATAGGTTTAAGCTAAAAATCTCCAAAAAAATTATCTGAATTCACTATTATAGGTATCCTCCCAATTTCATTCTTGGTATTCATCCAACAAAAAAGGGAAACTAAAAGAAAAGGTTAAAACATATCTAATATAGAGGTAATTGTTTATAGGATCTCCCCACCATAAATTCTTTTCCCCCCAAAAATCCATGCAGATCCCAGTTCTTTAAAAAGAGAAAGACACTACTACCTCATCAACGAATTTCTCTCCCGTGTCATGTATCTATCCTATCCACACTACCATAGTACCCATACCAGGAGGATAATTTTACCACATTGTACCTTATCTAAGAAATACATAATATAAACTAGTTGAACATCCAAAGTGGTATCAGGATCAAGATCAACATCCTACCATCTAATCATAAGGGAACATTCTGGTATATACCACCTCAACTAGGAAACATAAAACATGTCGTGGATAGTTTTCAATCTCGATTGAAATTCCCATAGATAGGCCACCCTACCTAGTCTTACAACAATCTCAAATGGCCCCACAAACCTTAGTGTAAACTTACCCTACTTACCAACCAATGATGTCCCCATAAATTTAAAACTCTGTAAAAGGCTCGATCACCAACCACAAACTCCAGCAGTTGACAGCGACAATCCGCATAAGATTTATGAAAAATATATGTCGTGATAAAATGAATTGGATCAACTACACCATCTATTTCATCTCTTAAACAATGCTTGGACCAACCAAGGACCACCCTACCAACTCTTCAAATAATAAGGGAGATATACATGGCCACCCTTACAAAGGATCTAAGGGTGCCATCTTTATCGAAGCATGATAACTATTTTTATAGGAAAATTCAACCAATGGAAAATGATTTTCCAAAGATACTCTAAAGTAAAGCGCAAAAGACCAGAGAATATCCTCTAGAATCTAGATAAACCTCATTGTCTATCCATCCATATTCATATGATATGTCATTCTCATTATAATCTCGTATCCCATTACCTATTGCAATACTTTCTAGAACCGGGACGTAGACCTCGAGTACCTTTCATACATAACTATAGAGGGAACCTGATGAAGTCTCACAATATCTCAAACATTTAAGCCCTAAAATTTTTACACATTTTCATCTCCTTGATAGGTATGAAATTAACTAATTTTTGGGGTTGATCAATGGTCAACCAAATCGCATCCTTCCCACTAGGAGACCATGGAAAACCAATGACAATGTCCATGGAAATGTTATCCCACTTCCATACCAGAATGGGAAAGGGCTAAAACAACCCCTCAGATATCTGGTGCTCTACCTTAATTCTCAAACAAGTAAGGAACCATTCTACAAAATCTATAATCGACCATCTCATCTCATGCCACCAATACCAACGCCTCATGTCATGATACATAGTGGTATCCCCAGGGTGTAAATACCAACAATAATGGTGTTCAATATCCAAAAACTACTGACTCATTGAAAATGGATATAACCAATATACTATGAAATCATAAAGCTTTTCTAGGAGACCAAGACCACTCACCTAAGGTATCACCACCATAAAGTCTTTTACTAAAGCATTTTCACTTGGTATTTGTCACCTGCTCAAGCTAAAATCTCTCATTAAATTAAAAGTTAGCTTTCATCAAAGATGAAAACACATTTCCACCAACCTCTTCTACTTCTAAAATAATATTTGTAAACAAACTCATCAGAGAACCCTACTCAATAGATTCCTTCATGTCTTGTGTTGGTAACTTTATACTCAACGCATCAACAACCACATTCAATTTCCTAGGTTCATAAGAAATATCAAAATAAAAAGATTGAAGAAACTCTACCCAGTATCTCTATTGAAAATTTAGTTCCCTCTAAGTAAAAATATATTTCAGGATATTATGATCAAAAAATACCATAACCCACGCCCCAAAAAGATAGTGACACCCTGATTTGAGTGCATCAATAACTTCTACCAACTCAAGATCATGGGTAGGGTTGTTCTTTTTCATGAGGGTGTAACTGGAGAGTGCCATAAGCCACTAACCTGGTCCCCACATCAATACACATACCTAAATAATACCAAAATCATTACAGAAAACAACATAACCTAATCCAAGTTAAAGAATAATAAAAAATGGTGTTGAAGTCAACACAATATTCAGTTCTTCAAAAGATCTCTGACACGTTTAATTCTATTCAAACATTACACCCTTATGGGTTAAATTTTTCATCAAATATGCAAGCTTGGAGAAGTCCTAAAAAAGTGTCTATATAACCATCTGAACCCAAGAAGCTCCAAATCTCAAAAATAATTCTAGGATACTCCTAGGACATAACTGTCTATACCGTTTTAGGATTTATTGAGACACCCCTCTCAAATATCACATGACCCAAAAATTTCACTACCTAGATCCAGAAATCACATATGAAAAGCTTACCATACAAATGATATTCCATTAATGTTCAAATAATATTATCCAAATGGTGTATGTGGTCCTCCTATAACATAGATTACACCTAAATATCATCCACAAACACAACAAAAAAAGAGTCCAAGAACCAATTAAAGATCTGATTCTTCATATCCATAAACACTACATGAGAATTGGTGAGATCAGATGGCATAACCAGAAACTCAAAATGCTCATATTGAATCATAAATAATAACATAGGTATGTGCTCTTATTAGAATCTTAATTGGTGGTATGCTGACCTTAGGTCAATCTTAGAAAACCATCGAGCCCCACTATACTAATCATAGAGATCATAAATCATTGCCAAAAGATATTTTTCTTAATGGTCACTAGATTCAACATTATATAATCAATAAAAAGTCATAGGATCTCATATTAATTATTAGAATATATTATAGGTTAATCCCATGATGAAATTCTAATATGAATAAATCCTTTAGCCTTTAGGTCCTCAAGATAGACATTAAGTTCCACCAACTCAACAGGTGATATACCGTAAGATAACATATAAGTGGGCATCGTATCAGGGAGTAGGTTTATAGTAAACTCAACCTATCTCTTGGGTCGTAAAATAGAAAAATAAATTAAAAATTACTCAGGGTATGCACACAAAAATACAAGAGGTTGACCACCCAAACAAGGGTCAAATACATCAAGAAACATATCTGACAACTTACACAACATTACCCCATCATAAGTAACAACAGGTCTTGCCCTTCCTGATCTGAAGTCCCACCCACCCTGGAAAACATGAGTGACCCCAACAGAAGATAATAACTAAAATTAATTATGGTAATAGTTTATCTAGACCTTAACACCATTCATTTAATACATGCAGACAATCAATTCAAATATGTCAAGATCAATCACTAAGAAGTCCCACACCGGCTCGTAGTCGGTTATCATAAACCAAAACATATGAGATCTAAAACCTTGTTCAAACCTCTTTCCCAATGGTGTGGAAAGATCCAACAAGAATGGAATAAGTTCCAAATGAAAACCCAATAAATCAACTAACATTGATGATATAAAAGAATGATAACCTATATCAAACAAAGCAAACACCAAAGAAGATGATATTAATACCATATTTCTAATATCAACTAGTCCTAATTCAGATTCCTCTAGCTTATACTCTAATACATAAATTCATCTAGTCTTAGACACATAAAAATATCCCTTAGCGCTAGGATTAGAGCCACCACCCTTGGAAGAATCAACATAATCCTTTAAACCCTTAGTGAGAGTGGATCATTCCCTACATCCCTAAGATATATTTTCAAAAAAATCTTGTTGATGGCTAGATCATTCATAAATATGAAAAGTATTAGGAGCCACTTCACAGTTAGGTTTTGTATGAACTCTCCTTCCACACTAGTAGCAGAAAACTTGTTGTTCTCTTGTCAAATCGACAAAAAATGGTCCTAAAGAAAACTAACCACTCTTACTATAATGTTTTCCAATTTATCACTCTCTAGTATGGTAGAAACATGTTGGTTATGGGACCTCAAGCGAGACTCCCTGTATTCCAGAGGATTCTGACTAGTAGTAGTGGTGTGATATGTATATTGGGGAGACTATACCTAATGTTTACAGAGTTGCAACTTTGCATAATAAAAATATAACTTTAAATATCAGAGTATCAGAAATAATAGAAACAATACAACATAGTGGAATAACCAAATAATTAAATCCAACTAGATAATCAAAAAAATAAAAAAGCAATGATGTAAGGACGGACTAAAATATAACTAAATGTCATACAAGAAGTAATATAAATTAAATAATAACATTATAAAATTAAGAATCAAAATTCTCTGGTCTTGAGCCCCATGTCGGTCCCGTGTCCAAAATATATCCTATCCAGCATGATCTATAAACAATAAGGTCTCTTTCCCTTGTCAAATCTTGCATCCAGGTAATCTACTCAGGAACCAAATGGAAAATAGAAAAGTGTGTGAGTATAACTAATTAGTTCGACACCAACATATCATAGCTTAATAGTTTGATAATAAGTGCAATAAATAATGAAATAAATAGGCGTATTAATTAAATAAACATTTAAATTAATACCACATCAACCTACATCGGTGCCATAAAGGAATATAACTGAGCTTGTCTCATGACCATTCCAACCATAATCATATAACCATGGAAAAACATAACCTACCTCAACACCATGTCAGAATGTCTTTAAGCATGTATCATAACCATGCTAATCATAACCATATATCCATGGTATTAATAAGTCCAATCTATGTAAAACCCACTATATAAGAATTTTATCAATAAATCAGGGCCAAACATGGTTTACTAGCATTTCAGAACGTTTCAAGGCCAATCCTAGCATGCAATAATTTCATAAATAAATCAATGTCGATCCCGGTATATAAGAATTATACCATATATCAATAGTCATAACATTATGAATATCATAATATCACCTTATAATGCTCAATAGTTAATTATGAAAATTACCACTTATCTTTCAATTTAACATTTTGTTTATCATCTGTTCATAAAATAATATCATTCTAGTGATTTCAATAATCAATCCAAGACAAGATGAATCTATATCAAGTAATCACACAAAATACATTTCATGATAAACATATTGAATCCATCAGTTAACTCATTTATAAACAGGGCTTATTTCACCCAAATGGTATCCATAATCATGGTAAAAAACTATTGAATCCAAAGGGTTTCCAAGGAATAAATCCAATTAATCATTTAATTAATTTAGGCACACACTATGTTGTGTATCCAATTCACATATTCTTCCAGGCGGCCATTACATGGCATGTACTCCAGTTACACAATGTGTAATTTCCATGTGAATAGAAAAGACTACAGGTTTAAGCTAAAATCTCCAACAAATATCTGACATCACCATTATAGGTATCCTCCCAATTTCATTCATGGAATTTATCAAACAAAAATGGGAACCAAAAAAGGTTAAAACATATCTAACAGAGAATTAATTGGGTATAAAATATCCCCACCATAAATTATTTCCCCCCGGAAAGACATCAAGATCCCAGTTCTTTAAAAAGATAAAGACACCGCTACCTCGTCAATGAATTTCTCTCCCACATCTTGTATCTATCCTATCCACACTACCATAGTACCCATATATGAGGGATCCTTTTATCTCATGGTACCTTATCCTTGTGATCCATAATTTTAACTGGTTTCTCAACCAAAGTGGTATCGGGATCAAGATCAACATCCTCCCATCTAAGCATAAGGGAACTGTTTGGTATATACCTCCTCAACTTGGAAACATGAAACATATAGTGGATAGTTGTCAAACTAGATGGAAATTCCCATCGATAAGCCACCATCCCTAGTCATACAACAATCTCAAATGGGTACACAAACCATAGTGCCAACTTACCCTGCTTACCCAACCAACTATGTCCTAAGAAAGTTAAAACTCTGAAAAAGACTCGATAACCAACCTCAACCTCTAGTGGTTGACATCGATGGAAGATTTATTGAAACTTTATTCCATGATAAAATGCATTTGGATCAACTAAACCATCTCTTTCATCTCTTAAACAACACTTGGCCCAACCAAGGACCACCCTACCAACTCTGCCTAGTATAAGGGAGATATACATGGCCACCCATACAATGTCTCTATGGGTGATATTTTTATCAAAGCCTAGTAACTATTTTTATAAGAAAATTAAACCAAAGGAAAATAATTTTACAAAGAAAATCCAAAATCAAGCACACAAGCCGGGATCATGTCCTCTAGAACCTAGATAGCCCCCTCTTTCTGTCCAGCCATCTACAGATGACAAGAAATTCTCTTTATAATATAGGATCCAATTGCCTCCTTCAAGATTTTCTACAACCTAGATGTAGACCTCAGGTCCCTTTCACACATAACTATAGAGGGAACCCCATCAAGTCTCACAATCTCTCAAACATTTAAGTCCTCAAATTTGTACACATTTTTCATCTCCTTGATAGGTCGGAAATTTTATTATTTTGTAATTGATCAGTGATCACCCAAATTTAATCCTTCCCACTAGTATTCCATTGAAAACCAACAAACAATCCCTGGAAATATCATCGAACTTCCATGCAAGAATGGGAAAGGGTTAAAACAACCCCTCAGGTCTCTGGTTCTCTAGCTTAATTCTCAAACAAGGCACTGCAATAAAAAATCCATAATTTACCATCTCATCTCATGAAACCAATACCAATGACTCAAGTCACGATACATAGTGGAAGCCCCAGGGTATAAAAACCAACAAGAATGGTGTCCACTATCCAACAACTCATGACTCAGGGAAAATGAAATCACCAATCTACTAAGAAATCACAGAGATCCTCTAGGATACCAAGACCACTCACCTTAGGTATATCCACCATAATGCCTTTCACTAAAGAATTTCCACTTGGTGTTTGTCACCTACTCAAGACAAACATTATCATTAAAAGAAAAGTTATCTTTCATCAACGATGAAACCCCATTTCCACCAACCTCTTCAACTTCTCAAATCATCACAGTAAACAAACTCATCAGGGACCACTACTCAATAGATTCCTTCATGGATTGTGTCGGTACCTTTATACTCAATGCATCAACAACCACATTCCCTTTTCTAGGTGTATAAGCAATATAAAAATCTAAAGTATGAAGATAATCTACCCAATATATCTATCAAAAATTCCGGTTCCTCTAAGTAAAAATATATTTAAGGATATTATCATCAAAATATACTATAAACCACTCCCTAAAGAGATAGTGACACCATGTTTTGAGTGCATACATAACCATGAAAAACTCATGTTCATGGGTAGGGTAGTTATTTTCATGAGGGTGTAACTGGAGAAAGACATAAGCCACTACCTGCTTCCCTTACATCAATACACATCCCATACCCATACCATAATCATTGCAGAAAAAAACATAAACTGATCCCAGTTTCAAAAGAATAAAAAATGGTGTTGAAGTCGACCCAATATTCATATCCTTAAACTATCTCTTAAAAATTTAATTTCATTCAAACTTTACACCCTTACGGTTTAATGTTTTCATCAAATATGCAAGATTGGATAAGTCCTAAACAAAACTTCTATGTAATCGGCCAAACCTAAGAAGCTCTAAATGTCAAAAATATTTCTAGGCTACTCCTAGGACATAACTATATGTACCTTTTTAAGATCTATTGAGACACCCCTCTTATATATCACTTGCCCCAAAAATTTATCTTGATCCAAAAATCACATGTAGAAATGTTACCATACAAATTAGGTTCCATTATGGTTCAAAGTATATTATCCAAATGGTCTATGTGCTCTTTCTTTGACATAGAGTACACAAAAATATCATCCAAAGACACAACAAAAAAGAGTCCAACAAACAATTAAATATCTTATTCATCATATCCATAAACACCACTGGAGTATTGGTGAGATAAAATGGCATAACCAGAAACTCAAAATACCCATATTGAATATTAAATGCTAACTTATGTACATCCTATTCTTAGACTCTTAAATGGTGGCACACTGACCAAAGGTCAATATTAGAAAACCAATGAGCACCTCTATCCTAATCATAGAGATTATAAATCCTTGCAAAAGGATATTTTTTCTTAACAGTAACCCAATTCAATATTCTATATTCAATAAAAAGTCTAAGGAACCCATCTTACTTCTTAGAAAAGACGATGGGTGAATCCCAAGGTGACATGATAATATGAATAAATCCTTTAGCCTTTAGGTCGTCAAGATAGAGATTATGTTCCTACCAATCACCCGATGATATACGGTAATATTACATATAAATTGGAATCATACCAGGGAATAGGTCTATAGTAAACTCATGCTATATCAAGGGTGGTAAACTAGAAAAATAATTCAAAAAGTCCTCAGGGTATGCACACAAAAATCCAAGAGGATGACCACCCAAAAAAGGGTCAACTACTTGAAGAAATATCTCTGAATACTAACATGTTATTACCCCATCATAAGTAACAACAGGTTCTGCCCTTCCTGATCTGAAGTCTCACTCACCCTGGAAAAATGAGTGAACCCATCGGTAGATAATAACTAAACATAATGGTGGTAACAATCTATCTGGGCCTTAACACTTATCATCTAATACATTACGATTATCAATTCAAATATGTCAAGATCAATCACTGGGAAGTCCCACAACACCTCATACTTGGTTATCATAAATTGAAACATATGAAATCTAAATCCTTTTTCGGACCTCTTTCCCAAATGCATGGAAAGATCCAATAAGAATGGAATATGTTCCAAATTAAAACCCAAAACATCAACTATCTTTGATGATATTAAAGAATGACCAACTATATCAAACAAATATAGCATTATAGAAGGTTATATAAATACCATATCTCTAATATCAGTGGGACCTACTTCTAATTCATATTGCATATACTCCACTACATATGGTCATCTGGTCTTAGAAACATGAACATATGACTTAGCCTGAGGATTGGACCCACCTCCCTTGGAAGCATATACATAAACCGTTGAACCCTTGGAAGCATATTCATAAATATGAAAAATCCAAGTATACTCTACACAGTTAAGTTTTGTATGACCCCTCCTTCCACATTAGTACCAGAAAACATGTTTTTGTCCTGTCAAGTCCCCTAAAACTAGTCCTGAAGAAAACTAACCACTCTAACAATAATGTTACCTAATTTAGCACTCTCTCACATGGCGGAAATAAGAAGGTTACGGGACCTCAAGCATGCCTCCATGTATTCCAAAGGCATACGACTAGTATCAGGGGTGTGATTAGTATATTGGGGAGACTCTACCCCATGGTTACAGAGTTACAACATTGTATAATAATAATATAACAATAAATTTCAAAGTACTAGAAATAATAGAAACAATACAACATAGTGGAATAACCAAACAATAAATTCCAACTGAATAATAAAATAAATAATAATGGAATGATGTAATGATTGACTAAAATATAAAAAATTGTCATAATATAAGTAATATAAATAAAATACTGACATAAGAAAATAAATACTCTAAAGTCTCTGGTCCCAATCCCCATGCTAGTCCTGTGTCCAAAGCCCATCCTATCCAGTTAGTACAATAAACAATAAGGCATCTTTCACTGATCAAATCCTAAATCCACGAAATCTACTTGGGATCCAAATGGAAGCCCAAATAGGGTGTGAGTATAACTCATTAGGCCGACACCACCATGTCCAAGAAAAATTGTTTGATAATAATTGCTAGAAATAATGAAATAAATAGGGGTAGTAGTTAATTAAACATTTATATTAATACCACATTTAACCAGCTTTGGCGCTATAGAGTAATATCACTGAGCATGTCACAAACCATTCCAACCATAACCATATAACCTTGAAAAAACCTAACCTTCCATAACACCATGTTAGAATGTCTCTATGAATGCCTCATAACCATGCCAATCATAACCATATATCCATGGTATAAATCACTCAAATCTATGCCAAACCCACTATATAATAATTTCATCAATAAATCATGGAAAAACCTGGTTTATAATCATTTCAGCACATTTCAAGGCCAATCTTGGTATATATTTACTTCAAAAATAAATCAGTTTCAACCCCAGTATATAAGCATTATAGCATATATCAATAGTCATAACATTAAGAATATCATAATATCACCTTATAAGGATCAATAGTTAATTATGAAATTTACCATTTATATATCAATTGCACATTTTTTGTATTATTTGTTCATAAACTAATAACATTCTAGTCATTTCAATAATCAGGCCAAGATAAGGTGAATCTATATCAAGTAATCACACAAAACACATGTCTAGATAATCATATTGAATACATTAGTTAACTCATTTATAAAAAAAGGGTTATCTCACCTGAATGGTATCCATAATCCGGGTAAAAAACAATTGATTTGAAAGGGTTTCCATGGAATAAATCCAATTAATACTTTAATTAATTTACGTGCACACTATGTCTGTGTAATTACAATATTGGACATTCTTGCAATTAAATAGGCCATAGGGTTAAGGTTTATAACACCTAACTTTAACCAAAAATCAAAGAAACATCCACAATGGGTAACACCAATTGAAAAAAAGGCGCAAAAGATAATGAGTTGAAACCAAGATAAAATCAGATCAAGATTAAAATCAACCACAAACAGGGTCCAGAGATTCCACCACCCTAATAGAGAACAGTGGAAGATGAAGGGAAAACCAAATCCAAATACTTAATAGGGATCAATCACACAAATGGGACATTTGGAATAGAATATAGCACTCCAAAATGGCGTGGGAGATGCCCAAGGTTTGTGGGGAGTAAGGCTACAGTGTATGGAATGAAAAATATTCCACATGGCACCTTTAAAAAAAATTCTCAAGATATTACATGGTATGTAACTCATTTACATGTTGTGTATTTTTTAGAGGGATATTTAAATAAAACCTATCAACCCAGGTTAATATATATCATGATCAAATATTAAATGATTTGAACATATTTCATGATTTCTAACCATTTCAATCCCTGTACTAGTTTCATGAAATGTGTTCAGAAGAATGTACACATTGTGTAACACCTTTACTCAGTATGTAAATCCCCTATAAACAACTTTCAGTTCAGTTTCTTGCATAAGGATCCAAAACACCACCAATTACATCAAAATAGTGGGAAACCATCATAAAATAATTTAAAAAGTTTATATATAGACTCCAATAATTCCAACAACCATATATCCCTGAACCTTAGGTTATTTTACCCAAAAAAATCACTCTGTCTCTGAACAAGAATCATCCACCACAACTCAAATGAAAAACCCAATGAGGGGCATACGAAGGAAAATATGGGATCTTATAACCAACCCACTATATACCAAATCATCCTTGAGCTACTCCAAGCATCATTATAGGGTCTTTGAGAACAATTTTGGCCATTTTACTCACATATTAGACTCCCTCTCCTAGGTATCCTCTTGAACTAACCCACATTTCCACTACAATTGAACGAGAGGTATAGTATGACCCTAGAGATACTTATAACTGTGGTCCATAATCTATATCAGATTATCATTAAAGGATGCATCACCACTAAGCTCACCGTCTACTACTTTTATCACATGATAACAGTCTAGACAATATCATTGTAGTTTTGAAACATTAAACACATAATACATGGAACTATAACATTTTAGAAGGGCTAATTGGTACACCACTGGTTCAAACTTATCCACTATCATATAATGCCCAAAAAACCAAGAATCTAGCATTTCTTGTTTTCTGATTTGGCATTGCCCCAACCTAGGAGACACCCAAAGGAAAACATGATGACTATCCTAGAACTCTAGAGGTCATCAATGTTGGTCATCATATGATTTATTATATCTCTGCATGGTCACTAACCTCCTCCTGATCAACTAAACCAACATAGATGTTTCCATCCCAAGACTAGGCCCAATAGGCACTAACTCACCTACCTCCAACCAATAAAGAGTTGAATGGAACAACCTGACATACTGAGCCTAAAAAGGTGTCACTTGTATGGGTTCTTGGAATCTGTTATTATATAAAAACTACATAAGTTCCATATGATGCTCCCACGAACCACCAAAATCCAAAAAATGTGATCGTAACATATCCTCAAAAACCTAAATAGTCTAATAAAATTGACCATCAGTCTAAGGATGATAGACCTGTGATCCAAGAGCCTTCTAAAGAGCCTTTTAGAATCGTGATGTGAAATGAGGATCTCTTTCTGAAATGATACTCCTTATAATACCATGAATCCAAACTACCTCATGTATTTAAAGACTATATATATCATCAAATATAAAGGTCCCCCTTATAAGAAAAAATATGCTACCTTCATTAGTTGATCCATATTACCCATACAACATCATTCTTATGGGTTGTTCGAGGTAGTCCTATCAAAAAAATTCATTGGGACATCTTCCCATTTCCACTCAGGAATGGGAAATGGCTGCAAAATTCTTGCTGACCTTTGATTCTCGAATTTCACTTATAGATAAGTGAAACAAATCCCCACAATTCCTACTACATACTTATTTATTTATGACCACCGACACGATCTATAGAGATCCTGATGCACATTTTTCAAACTAGGATGTACCACCCATCTAGAGTCGTGAATCACTGTCATCAGATCCTCACACAATCCCATAGGAATCCATACATAGCCACATAAAAAAGAGAATTAACACTACCAAAATGTCATCCTAATGGTTTGTATCCACCATATAAGTTTTATCTTATAACTAAGACATTTGGATTAGATAACTTCTCATTCTTGATCCGGTGCAAAATCACGGGTATAACGGATGTCAAGGTTAGATTTTATTGCCCCTAAGACTCCTAAACATCTAGATGTAATTATGTAAAGGGTTCCATCTTCCACTACATATGGCCAGACTCTTGTAAAACCTCAATATTTGTTTTATATCTCAAATAATCATTAAACAATTACCCTACCCAATGTATGAGATAATTTAAAGTCAAAATACTATAGATACTTAACCCACATCCTCTAAAAAATTTTAGTTCCCACTATGAAAAGATGTACCAGATGATTTTGAGGTCCATTTATACCAAAAACCTCTTACTCATGAGACAATTCCTCCAGAATATAAGGTCATGTACCACTCCTACTAACACCAAATTATAGGTAGATTTATTCCTCTCATGTGTTCTTAGCTATTTGGATCTAGAAGAAACCACTTGATACTCTTGCATCAAAACTATGCTGAGTCCAAATCTAGATGCATCACAGTACATGGTATATGATTTTCCCAAAATAGGTAATGTGAGGATTGGTGTTGAGGTCATCCTACCATTTAGCTCCTAAAAATCTCTCTTGTAAGAATCTGACAAAGAAAACATCACCCCTTTCTTGGTCAGCCTAGAAATTAGTGCTTCCAAATTAGAGAAGTCATAGACAAAGAACCAATAATAACCTATTAATCTTAGAGAGCTTTTAATTTTGGAGACATTCCTAGGCTGATCCCATGATGCCATAGTATCAACCTTCTCTGAGACCACTGAAAATCCATAATATGGGATTACATGGACCAAGAAGTGGACTTTATCAATCTAGAAACTAAATTAGGTTAGCTTAGTATAAAGATGATTCTCACTCAATATACATAAGATGATGTCAAGTTATTGGAAAAATATTTTTATTAATGATAGTACACTAATATTTTATCTAAAAAACAGAAAAAAAGTTCAAAAAAGGATGAAAGATCTAATTCATGAAGGACATGAATACTTCCAATTCATTAGTCAAACCAGACAACATCACTATAAACTCATACAAGCCATATCTACTCCTAAAAGTAGTCTGAGGTATGTATAATGGTATCACCCTAAACTAATGGTATCTTGAACTCAAATATATCTTAGAAAATATCTAATCACCTCTCAGATTATTGAAGATATCATCATTGTGCAGAAGAGGATATCCATTCTTCATTATCATATAGTTCAAATTCTGAAAATCCAAACATAAGCACAAAATCCCATAAGCCTTCTTGGATAAGAGAACATTAGAAACCTAAGGAGATGTAATATGTTGTATGAAAACCATAGTTTCTATATCATCCAATTAAAAATCAAAAAACTGAATATCTATAGGTGTCACTCTATATAGAGGGATAAAAACTGTCTCTGCTCCTAAAATCATCTTGATCGTAAAACAAATATCTCGCTCAGGTAGTAAGTCATAGAACTCATCAAGAAAAAAATCCTAAAAATAGTTTACCACCATGGAAAATAATCCTACTAAATTACACAATTATCTATAGAAAGACCAGATATCTGAGCTGTGAGATAGTCCAATCAGAACTAAATTGGTCCTGTATGACTAGCTTGAAGATCTCACACACCTTATTGAGAATAGATACCTTCTTCTGGAGATAGAATGCTAACCCCCTTTGTAAAGAGTAGATATGTTCTTAGTATAGAACTAGACAATGCATCACATGAATCAAATCAAGACCTCTCATTTCAAATAGAAGTAGTTCCTAGAATAAATGGTAACTACTAATATTTAGAGAACACACCTTGAAAGATTTGATATTCTCTGACCACACTCCCAATGGTGTGTCAATGATCGAAACACAATCTAATATTTCCACATAAAATTCCAAACCACTTAATATAAAGGGAGGATAAAAAGTAATGTGATTCTCCCTTATCAAACAAAATTCATGAAAGGGTATATGACATAAGAATCATAGCTCTGAAGGTAGAAGGTATTACATCTATAATAGTTGGAGTATTATACATAACATTTAGTTGACCACCACCTATACCTTGGAACCCAATATTACTCCCTTGATCTATTCCAGTTGTCTGGTTCTATCATTATAACAATGGGGTACCATTCCCCCTACATCGACCAAAACCTATTATAGAGCTCCAACTACCTATCTACTAAGGAGTAATTTAGTCTTTCCTAGACTCTGGTACCTATCCTAATCCCTCGCCACTAATTTGTTGTTACAGGCCCCTAAAAAACCTCTATAGGTGTCCCATTTGTCTATAAGAACCACAATACAAAGTGGTGTATATACACTAAGCTCATTTGTGGCTTGTCTTTCCACACTAATAGCACTGTAACGGAACATGATCCTAAGATGGATTTCCACTACCCTGACTACTCTAACCAATATTTCCATAGAAAAACTGTCATATTGCCAATTATTTCCATTGGAAGTAGATTTCATAATTCTCCCAACTAAAAAAACATTGACACTACTCAGGTCCTCCATAATACTACCTTCTATGATGGGTTCAAGATTATTCGCATCCTCAAAAATGCTTATACGGAACATGTTCACCAATGACATGGTCTCATAGTGAAGACCATCTTGAAAACATCTCACCCTAGAGATCTCATCAACTCCCAAGGATGGAAGAATGAACTACATTTTGGTGAAACATTCAGTGTAGTCCCTCACTAACATTCCCTCTTATGTTAGGTTTAGCAACTCACAAGCCTTCTCATCCCTTAACATATCCATATAGGAATGTATTAGTAACTTTATCTCAAATTAATTCAAAGATAAATACTATTTCTTCCCAACTTACTCTAAAATGTCCCACCAAGGCATGGATATTCCACAAAGCATATATGCAACAAGAATCACCCTCCTATCTATGGGTTTCATTATTTGATTAATGATAATTTGGAATAACTCGATCTAGAACTCGTTTTCATGGGGTCCTTTCTCCCCAATGAATGTATGAAGATACTATAACTGGAAATCTCACATTAAATTAGACATTTAAGGCATGGTGAAAAGATGCTTTATTTCCCTAGATCGTGTGACCCTGAAGAAGAAACTGTGACTCTAAATAACCATATGATCATCAAGGGCTACAGGATGCTCTGAAATAGCTATATTAGGAGTGAAATTATTACCACTCTCTTGATGTTCAACTTGATGTTGACGAAGCGGTATTTTCCCTAAAAGACAACCACACTCCTCATAAAACTGATTATAATAGTATGGCCAACCTCAACAAGTAGAAACAATAGAGAACCACAACTTTGGGTCTCACTATGCATCGACTAAAAGTGTTTTAGAAGGAAATAATAGTTCATATATTTCATTTCATTTAACATAATTTATTGGTATCTCATATCACAATTTTTAAAGGCAAGTACATATAAAATGCTATAAATATATCCCTATAATGAATAATGTCTTTCAATATATATCCCCATGTTCTTATCCTGATGCATGAATTTTTATCTCATGACATACCAGGACATGAGTATAAATCTTAAGAACCAATAACATCACACCACATATGAATCACCCTAGGTGAATTAACATCAACTGTAATAAGAGAATAGAATAAATAGCAATCCCATCCCTAGGATCTCCTATTTTCCCACTTACAATGGTTATATAATACCATGTACAAGCTCATTACCAAGTCACAAAACATCCTAGTATCCTTTATACATTTACCAAATAGTAAAGAAACCCAATTTTCTCTGATATCACTTTGAAATGTCCCCCGATCTGGCACTCTCTCATGTGGTTGCAAAAGATTGGTTATAGGACCTCAAGCACGCCTCCCCATATTCCCAGGGCTGCTGACTAGTAATGGGGGTTTGATAAGTATATTGTGGAGACTATAACCCCTGTTTAAAGAGTTAAAACATGGATGAATATTCATATTACAATAAATATTAGAGTAGTGGAAATAATGGAAACAATACAACGTAGTGGAAAAACGAAACAATAAAAGCCCATTAAATAATCCAATAAATAATAAAGGAATAATGAAAAGATAGGATGAAATGTAAATAAATTTAAATATATAATTAATACAAATAAAAGACTGAAAAACTAAAATAAATACTCAGAATTCCATGATACCAAGCCCCCTGTTGGCCCCATCTCCAAACTCCAGCCTGACAGACAAGCATAATCAATAACATGGTCTGTTGACCCTGTCAAATCCTACTTCCTTGTAATATACTATGGTACCAAATGATGACCTAAATAGGGTGTGATTAAAACTCATTAGGTTGACACCACCATTTATAAGCATAACCAATTTGATAAATTGTGATTATAATAATGAAATAAATAATTGTCTCAGTTAATTAATCATTTAAATTAATACGACATCAACCAACTTCAGCACCATGATGGAATATATATGAGCATGTCTCATGAACATGCCAACCATAAACATATAATCTTGGTAAAATATAACCTTCCTAAGTGCCATTCCATAATTTCTATAAGCATGTCTCACAACCATGAAGACCATAACCATATCTCCATGGTATAAATGACACAAATCTGGGTCAAAATCACTATATAATAATTTCAGCAATTAATCAGGGCCAATCCCAGTGGATAATAATTTCATAATGTTTCAAGGACAAGCTCAGAATATAATCATTTTATTAATAAATTAGGGTTTATCCAAGTATATAAGCATTACAACATATATCACTAAACATAGCATAAAGGATATCGAAATATCTCATCATAAGCCTTATTGATTAGTTATGAAAATTACCATTTACATTTTAATTACACATTTTGATTATAATTTGGTTATAAACTAATAACATGCTATACATTTTAATAATCATTCCAAGTTAGAGTGATTCTATATCAAGGAATCACACAAAACACATGTCTTGATAAACAGACATAATTCATTAGTCAACTCATTTTTAAATAAGTGTTCGCTCACCCAAAAAGTAATCAAAAGTTAGTTAACAAAATTTAATCTAAATGGTTTACAAGGAATAAATATAATTAATAATTTAATTAATTTAGGCGGAAAATATGTTGGTGATATTATAATATCAATCATACTTGTATTTAAACAGACCATAGGGTTAAGGTTTTGACACCATACCTTTAACCAGTGATCTAAGAAAGACTCACAATGGATAACACCGATATAAATTAAGGTGTAAAAGATCACCTGATGAAACCTAGATCAAGTTAGATCAAGATTAACATCAAACCCAAACACATTCCAAAGGATCCACCTCCCTAATAATGAACAATGGAAAAGGAAGCGAAAACCGAATCCAAAAAGGTTCCAAGGATTGATTAGACAAAAAATATATTTGGAATAGAATATGTCACTCTAAAATTACGTGGGAGACACCCTGAGGTCAATAGGTGGATGGCTGGAGTAGATGGAATGAAAAATCAGTCAATCAAAACCATTAAAAAAATGCTCAGAATATTACATGACATTTAATTCATTTACACATTGTGTTTTTTTAGATGGATACACTAAAAGAACCTTGAAATGGGTTAATATTTATGTCAATCTATTATTACATTATGTGAATGGTTTACACAATTGGTAACTGTTTCACACCCTATACTAGTTTTATGACATGTGTTTAGATGAATTCACACATTGGGTAACACCTTCACATGGAATGTAAATCCCTTGTAGATAGATTTTAGTCTAGTTTCCTCCATAAGGATCTAAAACACCCCCAAATCCATCCAAATAATGGGAAACCCTCATAAACCCATTTAACACATTTATATCAAATCTCCATTAATTCAAATAACCATATATAATTGAAATTTATGTCATTTTCCTCAATAAAGGTTTCCATATCTAAACAAGACTCATCCTTCACGGTTCAAATGAAAATCTTAAAGAGGTATGTACCTTGAAAATGAAGGGATCATACACATATTCTTACTTTTCGAGATAGAATATACACCTTGGATAACCACTGATCCATCAGAAGCTCTACCCAAACATATCATTCCAGCTATGTCTGCTTCTAACAAAGATTCCTTGTCAAAAACATCTAAAAAGGTTATAAGTCACATTATTATCAACATGGAATTAGTGTCAGGCCTCAATCCTAACTCAATCCTCTGATATATACGGTACTCATCGGTGAAAAGATCTAATAACAGATGTACCAACTTAGAAAAATGATAAGAATACTCTAGAGCGGTATGCTCCCCCTACTCTATGGTCAGAAACAATTGATTAATCATCACCCAAGATGTCTCAAGGTAAAAATTCTAGATAAATATTTTCTTGAAGGTGGCCCAGGTAGGATCCTTGTGCAACATAGATTCCAAAATAGACTCCCACCATCTCCTTTCTAATCCCTCAAGCATATACATGGAAAAACCCACATTAGAGTGTTCATGAGTTTTCAGAACGTTTAATATATTCTCTATCCACTCAAACCAATCCTTTGATTCCTAGGGCCCTTTATCCCCATTAATCATGGTTGGATTCTACTTAGTAAAATCAGATTCATGATCCACTACACACATTGGGTTCCCAACACCCACTTGACCCAGAGTCTGAATAGGGGGGATACATCTTCTACTAATGTTGGGTCTACTGGAGGATTCAACTATAGAACCATTCTCATAGCATCCTCTATTTGATTTGTAATATCTCTTCTTAGAGGCATTGTATAACAAAATACAAAAACCAATCACTCATGAGAAAATTCCAAAAATCATAGGACCAACTTCATCTATTGATAACACATATTTAAAACATTATGAATTTAAAGCAACCAAAAATTCCTTACTTAAAAAAGGAATAGGTAAATTTCAATACACATCCTATATATTTCATTAAATGACTTCAAACTCTAATTATAAAACATGGTAAAAGCACCTAACTTCCCATGGTAACTCTGTTTCAATCACATATATGAGCTAGCAAAGCCCCTTTTCCACACGTATTATCTGAATTATAAAGGTCCTAAATCCTATTTACCCATGACATAGAACCAAAATCAGGAAATTTTAACAAACTTCAGGCTGAGAATCCCGTTGATTCCAAATTGTAATGAACCAGCACCAGTCAACTAGAAAATCCAACTGAACCAGCACGTCATATAATATAGGAAAAACATGATAATGGAAACCAAACTTCAATATAAGTAAAAGAAGACATAAAACTAGAGTACAATGTGGAAATATAAGAGATACCACAAAAAACAAAAAATCCAAGGAAAAAAAATTTAAAACAAAAGGTATATCAAGACCCCAGTTTACTAAAAGACTCTTCTAGACCAACCCAAACTGAAATTTGTAGCGATAAGAGAATCCATCATACTGCAAGATGATCATAGTGAAGTGCCCAGATCAGTGTGAATCACTGAGAGGGGGAGGGGGTGAATCAGTGATCCTTTAAATCTTTTTACTAATTGATTCTTAATCAATTAAACCTCTATGGCTGGTTAAAGCCTCGATACACTCTTCTTGTATCTCTCAACCTTTCCCGGATAATGCAGTAATGAAAAGGCACAGGACACAAGGATTTACATGGTTTGGCACCAAAGGCCTACATCCTTGCCATGCTCTCTCAGCATGGATTCTCCCATTATAATCGGTTAGTATTACAATGGTCGATACAGAGTCCCACTATATCTCTCCTGAGTCCCACAGGAGGGTCTTTATACTGCTTCACACAGTGTTACCAGAGTCCCACTGGCCTGCTCCAAAATCCCACTGAAGACTTCTTCTCCCTGAGTCCCACAGGGTCTTCTCCCGGCTCCTCGAGTCGCACGAGTAGCTCTTCTTCACTTTAAGCTTCTTCAAGTATCCTCAGCAGTCTGGGATAAAGACTGCTGGCCTTGCTCTTCTCCTGATCACTTGTGGTGAACAGGTCTTCTCATCTTGCTCGGGCTTTATCACCTTCTTCTAAGGATGCCCCGGCTTCTCTCCAATTACTGAATGCTCAGACAAATAATATCTTTATCTTCGGTCTGGTCCAGTCTCACTCAATTCAACTTCATGCACTGAGTGCATGGCATCTCTGATTCTTCAAGATCTTCTGGTCTTGGACTCCTCAAATGCACACCACTGATTTAACACTGTTCACGTGTGCACGTGCATGCATGCATGCATGCACTGTCTTGTTCTTCTTCTAGGTGCAGTAAACCCTCAAAGGGTGTAATCAATTATAGCACACACCTTCTCACTTGAACTTCACACTTTTTTGTTCAATGTGTTTACACACTTAAAGTGTGTTCTACTTTAGTGTGGGTCACTCCTTCTTCTTCTTCTAATGTGTATACACATTTAGTGCACACACCTAGGTTCAGCCTTCACTTGTCACTTTGCACACAAAACTTCTTCACTTTGGCACACACTTGAGCTTGGCCTTCACACTACTTGTTGCACACCCTTAAATGGCCGTAGGGTGTTCCTCTTCAATTTTCACACACACACACTCAAATGAGGTGTGGTCTTCACTTCACCCACACAAGGCTTGCAAGTCTCGGCCTTCACTTGAATTGCACAACCACCAAAGGCTACGGCCTTCACAAAGTTCACACACGAGGCACTGCCTCAGCCTTCCACTTGCCAAGCACCCACAACCCGTAGGGTGTGGTCTTCTTTGTTTGCACAAGGCTACGGCCTTAGGTCTTCCTCCTTCACTTGGCACACAAGCACAAGTCTCGGGTCTTCTTCTGAACACCCACTTCCCAAATATCAAATGAAGGCGCGCAAGGGTGCGGCCACTTCCACTTCTTCTTCAAAGAGCACAAGGTACTTGGGTGCACAAGGCCTCGGGTGCAATCGGCCGCGCAAAGGTTCTGTCGCGCAGGCTCCTCAAAGGTGCAAGGCACCTCGGCCATGAGGCGCGCAAGTTGCTTGCAGCCTCTCGTCTTCCTGCCACGCAAAGGGAAGGTGCGCAGGGGACTCCCTTTCTCTTCTCTCGCGCAAGAGGTGCGCAAAAGGAACACACGAAGCCAAGAATGGCTTCGGGCTGCTGCCGCGCAAGTGGTGTGCGCAGGGTCTTCTTCGCGAGGCAAAGGTGCTCTCACGGGACTCCGGATTTTCAACAAAGGATCAGCAAGCTTCCTCGAGGGCTCGGCCTCATTTTTATAGGCAGAGGCTGCCTCAGATTATCCGCGTGCAATAAATCTTGAATCACCGAAATCATCGGATCTTCAAAGATCTTTCGAATCTTTATTTTCTTTCCTCTGTTTCAACGCGGGTTCATTTATTTTTGTTCCTCTACGTGCATGCGACTCATAACGCATGCACGGCCTTCGGTTTAGGCTCATCCCATGCAAAAACACCAACTTCTTGGCCTCGACAGCTTCTCTTGCCTCGGCCTCAACCGAAATCCTCCAAACATTGCATGCATGGTCATTTTTAGGCATGGCCCTGTTCGGTGTGGAGAGACGAGCTCAATGGAGGTCTTAGATCCTTCAGAGGTGGCCGGGAGCTCGAAAACGGGTGGTCGGATGGCCTCTGGTTCAGCGGCGTCGCGGGAGATTCCTCGGCCGAGCTCGAGGTTGAGGACGAAGCCGGGGCCGTCGGATCAGATCTTCAACGGCCTGGATTAGATCGCGGCGCCGCGGATGGATCGTGCGGCGCAGATCAAGCACGCGATGAGACGGACGGCGGAGATTTGCTCCCGGGATTTTTTGCGCATCCCACATCGAAACCTTCCGCGGATTTTCCGCGGTTTATCACCCTGGCGCTCCCATTAGAGGCCAGTTGAATCTCCTCCCTCCACGGTGCCGCCCCGCACCGTGTTCTCCCTGCGGGCGCGCTCCTAGCGCCCACTCTTGCTCCTGCGGGCGCGCTCCTAGCGCCCACTATGCACACACGGGTGCGCGGGCTTCACCACCGCGTGCCCTCGGGGCTTATACACGGCCCCTCTGCGCTCCTCCGGGCGTGCCCCAGGCGCCCATGCGGTGTACTTGGGTGCGCCCCTGCCTCAATGATGCTGCCCTGGCCTTGAGGGTTCCCCATGGGCGTGGTGACCTTGAGTCCCACAAGTGCCTTGGGTGATGACCCTCGGCTGGCCTCCTTGGTGGCCTATTTTTTTTGGCAAAGGAAATGAATAGGACTTTGTTAAGAAACAAAGTACTCCCAATATAAAATGCCAAATGCCACTTAAGCCATTTCCTCTTCTCCATTCTTCTTGAGAATTCAAACATTAAATCTTCTTGATTAGAAACAACTCCTCAATTCATAATTCTTCTTCATCATCTCATTTTCTACTTAGGAGAGAATTCTCAAGGATCTTCTTCAACCGAACTCCTGAATCACACATGTTCTTCAACATTCTTCATTGATCTAATCAGAGATCAAATTGGAACTCCTTCAAATTCACATGCACTAAGTGATAGTGCATGGACTTCATTAATGCACATCATCCACTTAGTAGTTGTGGATGGAACTCCTTTCAACTCCTCATGCATTGTGAAGACAATTCATGGTCTTCTATCATTGTTGTGACTTTGTATCATCAGGATACAAGTTCTATGAACTTAATGATCAGCTCAACAATCGTCTGATTTAACTAGAGAATGTTTCAACCACATCTCCTATTCCACTAAGTGAATCTCCTAAGTGACATGCCTCTATGTTCCATGGCCATTCTCCTTCACCACCAACACCATCACAACCTTTGGCATTCACATCTTGACCTTCCTTGACTTCCATTCATTCCAAGACAACTTCATGCCTCATTGACAACAAATGCAACACAATGCACTTCAATCTCCCCCGTTGTATTTGTTGTCAATACACTCCTTCAGCACATATGAATGGGTCAATATGTGTGCCAATATTTTCTCCCCCTTATTGGAAATCAAATGCAAAGGTGTGGTGTGGTTCACTTTCAAAAATATCTTCCTCCCTTTGAATAGTATTTTCTGGAAAATCACTAAGAGAGGGATGATGCCACATGTTCTTCTTTAGCAAAGAACCTTTAGTTGATCAACTCTAAGTCTACTTGGGCTAACCCGGTGTAGAAAACAAGAGTGATGTAACCAAGGAACTCAATGCTGTCCATAACTCTCTACACATGTGAGATCATGCTTCGGGGTTTGATATTTTTCAGATATAACAATGAATTTGCTAAATCCTGCACAACTTCACAAAACTCATTAGAATGTTCAGGTGCAAAGATAAAGCTCCCCCTTTCATCCATTTGTCTTCCATCCATACTCCCCCTTAATTGAAAAGATAAACTCAATTAAGAAACAAGGGATGAAAGTATGATTGGAATACCTTCACCTTTTCTCAAGATAGTATTAAATCTTAGAATACCATCTTCTCCAGATTGGCTCCCCCTCAAGGGGTGCTCTCCATTTTGTCAAAACCACTCTCCAGATGAGAATGATCATCATCTTCAATTCCCTGCAATGTTAGCACATGTATATACCAATAGTATAAGGGAATAAGATGGAACCTCCTTGGTTCATCAATGTGAACAACAAGGTTGAGAAGATTCTCTCAACCGAGATGTCCCATTTTCACCATTCTTCACACTTGCACATTTGATCTTCAATGATGATTGTGCTGGTGTGGTTCTCAACCCATCTTCATGTGAAATCTTTTTCTTCTCTTTTGCTTTAGCAAATGCCAGAGCTTCATCTTCAGCTCTTTGTAGTTCTCTGGAAAGTTGCAACTGATGTGGCCATTCTCCTTCACCACCAACACCATCACAACCTTTGGCATTCACATCTTGACCTTCCTTGACTTCCATTCATTCCAAGACAACTTCATGCCTCATTGACAACAAATGCAACACAATGCACTTCACATAGCTTTACTTAAATCCTATAATATAATTTCTATAAATGACCAAATTCATAAGTAGAGTGTGAGAAAAATCCTAGAAGGACACCAACCTAGTTTATATACAATTTTTAATATCAATAATTAAACAATTCTGGATGTTAAAATAAAATTGTTTTACAAAGCATTTTTTGGAATTAAATATAGTTGTTAATCATTTACCATTTTTCCCATTTGGTTTCTATAAATTCCTTTGATATTATAAAAGAAAAAACATGACAAGTAGAATTTATATAAAATAGGAAATTATATCCATGGATCAATAATGAAATAGGTAAACACATATCCTTGAAACAACCTATCATGGAAAGTTATATGATACAACCTCATATAGAAAACTACGAGAAATAATACATGATGAAACTAATCATGTGATAAATAATGATAAATGAAAATGAACCTCACCTATTGGTATCTATCCTATGGGAAACAAAATACTATACACTCACAAGCCTAAATAGGCATATGCTGGATCCCAAAATATCATTTACTGCCAGTCGATATCACAAAAGGTTTCCTCTTAGTGGTAAAACACACACTAAGGCAACATGTGTCACTTTCCCGATGAACCTATGGTCCACAATGTTCAATTTTCTAAATAGATTCTCAAATACATGCTCATAATTTTATAAAATATTTAAAATTCTAATCTAGTCCACTTCATAGTTTGAAAACCTATTTACAAATCAATAAAATTTTATTTTAAAGAAAATACCCCTTTTTGAAAAACATTTTCATTTCCAAGAAATCATTTGAAACCACATATAACTTCTAATAAATTAATAAACCAAATTAATTTATCATGAATGAAATATAATTCATCAAATTAACCCATTTCATAGAAACACCTACCTCAACCTATTATAAAAATAGTTGCCTTCGACAAGAGTGATAAGAAACTAAGAGAACGACCTTCGAAAGACAAGGCATGCTAAGAAACTAAAAATTATTGATTAAAAACATCATCTAATCATAAATTTTAACAAAAACCTATCCAAAACAATAGTCATAACCAAAACCAAAGAAGAACTATACAAATTAGATACCTGGAGAGAAGCAACCCAACCACAATGGTGATCAATCATGGAACCAAGTGATTTGGAAGGTAAAGAGTCTCCCAAAATCATTTAGTAAGAGACTCTAGGTTAAGATCATAGAATCCATCAATGAATGAAATAATAAGCTAGTCATTCAACACCCTAAAATCACAATTCATGACTATTACACAGTATGTGATCACTTTACATGTTGTGTATTTCGTGAAGCTCATATACAATGAAAAACATGTCTATTTTTTTATTAAAAACCCAATATTTTCCATTAAATGATGTGAACTATTTACATAGTGTGTAAAAATCTCATAGTGGCCCAGTTTTTTTTGTAGGACAGTATATAATATAATTAGATAAATTATAAGTATAGAATGGAATGTCATGTCATGTCATTTCTCATCAAAAATACCAAACCACTTAGATGTTCTCACTAAATATTCTGTATGAAAAAATAAGAATAATTATTCCATTGTCTCCACATTAAATCTCCCATGAAATAGGCCCTATGCATCCTAACTTATCACTTGGGGTTGAGAAAGATGATTTCATCCCATGTGTTTGACCACCTAGGTCCCATATGTGGTTAAGGTGGTACTTAGTTTTCCATGGGTTGGAACAATTTCTTATTAAGTCCTATCTAAAATATACTTAGATAAATTCTATGTATTAAATGGAATGTCAAGTAATTTATCATCAAAAATACTAAACCACTTAGATGTGTTCATAAAATATTCTGTATGTAAAATAAGTATACATTTTTCATGGACTTTACATTAAATAACCCGTGCAATAGGCCATATGCACCCTCACTTATCACCTGGGGGTGGACAATTTGATTGACTCCAGCATGTTTGACCACCTAGGTCCTATATGTTGTTGAGGTGGTCCTTGGTTTTATAAGGGAAGGACCTATTTCTTATTATCGACCATCAAAAATATACTTAGTTCAATTCTAGGTATAGAATAGAATGTCAAGTCATTTCTCATTAAAAATACCAAAACACAAATATGTGTGATGCACACCTATCATGGGGGTGCATAAAAAGCTATTTATTTTACCCCTAAGGGTATAGTAGTATTAGTGAGAAAAGTTTTCACTAGTGACAAGTGTTTAATCTACTTTCATGAGTGAAAAAGTAAATATAATAACAAGAATTTTATGACTAGGAAGAAATGAAGCTTGTATAATGAAATTCATATAAGAGACAAGTTACTGGGTTTATTTCTTTATTTACTTTTTTAATATAATAATGGTCCTTTTTAAATGAGTATATTGTATTTATTGGTTGGTTAAATGATTGGATTAACTATCGTTTCTCTTTATTTTCACCCTTGATCAATCTAGATGATGATGAGAATAATATCAATCAATTTTCTTTTTTGGATTATTCTCCTTCTAATGTGTGAAATTCATAATTGGACTACCATGATATATTTATGCAATAACTAATTGAGTATTGAAATTCACAAATATGTAAGTTAGTCCATTGCTCAATCCTCATGTGTTTAGTAATAATTAAACACTTATCCCCTTGTCTTCAGACCAACCAATCAGTGTGATCCAAAACTAAGAATATGGAGAACAAATTTCCCAATCAATACAAATTTATAATTCAGAATTAAATAAAAATAGAATCTTATTAAATTTAAATTATAAAATTGAAAATTGAAAACTATTCAAAAGATAATAATATATTAATGAATTTTATTAAAACAAAGAAGAAGCATAACAATGGTCACTTTCCATTCACCCAACCACTAAGAAGATTCTACCCCTCTATTAAAGGGGGATCATCGAAGAAGAATAAGTAGAATAATTAATGAAAATAAAACATAGAAAGGGGATAAGAGGCTATCGGTAGCTATAACATGGGAGGAAGTAGGTCTACCTTCTCTTTCCTTTTCCATGTTTTCCTCTTCTGCATAGGTTCTCACTCAATCCTCCATTATGCGTCCACTCTAAGAACTCCCCTATCCAGCCATAGTAACCTCCTCCTTTTAAAGGTAAGAGGGTTCCTCGAACTCCTCCCGTATCTCCCTAATATTCTATTATCATATTGAGATAACTAATTTTTCTTTTTCTTCTACTTGTTTCATTTTTTAAAAGAATATTCATCCCTAAGACCAAGAAAATATCATCTTTTGTTTGGTGAAGTGACCTGACCATCAGGTTAACCATGAGATACTTTCCTCCTGGAAAAAATGATATGCCCAGTGATCAAAATTTTATAATAGATTGTTTTTTTAAACAAATTGATTTATTTGTACGTGTTGTACTAAAATACCCTTCGCTTCACCTATAATGAAATTTAATAAAATCAAACCCATAGTCATTAAATAAAAAATCATATATAATAAAAAATCATTAACAATAAATACAAGTGAAAATAGAAAATAATAATAATAAATATATAATCATAGTAATAAAACTAAACATATAACAATGATTAAGAATTATTTATATGATTATAAATATATAAAAACTACTAATAATTTTTTAAATTATATAAATTGTTTATTTTTTCCCTCTAAAATAGGTATGTAATAATTACTAATAATTTTTATAAGTAGTTATATATCAATTAATGATACATTCATTTACATATACATATATTTTATCTATACAAATTTTGAGTTAAATTTTTATTTGTTTACAATAAATTTTTTTATACATTTTCTTATTTATTAGAAATTTACAATATAAATTTTAATTCAAAAAATATAGTGTATATTTATATTAAGAAATATATGGTTTCTGGAAAATATGTATAGATAATTTTCTTTGAAAATTCATGTGGAAATTTGATCTGAAATTTTCTAGTGTATATGTGCATTGAAATTTGTGCGATAAAATTTGAGCTGGAAATGTGCGGTGAAAATTTACATATTTTTTTTAAATTAATATATTATGTATGCATACACTAAATTTTTTTATTATAAACTCCCACTAAAAAAATAATTAGTATGTTTATAATATGATTCATATGATGTGTAGAAAATAAACACCAAAAAATTTTAGTGGATGTTTTCAAAGGAAATATCCAATGAAAATAAAAAATGGAAGTTTGTGCTAGAATTTTTTAATTATTAACTTGTGTATTAATATACTCTGAGTTATAATTTTATTGAAAATTAAAACTAAAAATTTTTGATGAAAATTTTCATTTCAAATTGTCACTGTAATTTTCTTGTTGAAATCTGTTTTATTTATTTATGTATTAATTTATTTACACTTGTAATTTAAGTTGAAATTTGAATTGAAAATTTTTTATGAAAGTTTTCATTGCAAATTTTAATTTTTTATTTTTATATATGAGCACTAGGAATCTAAAAATGCATTTAATGGTTATTATGGGGTGATCCTATGATCCTAAGTAGTGAAATAGGTCCCAAATACATTCCAATTTTATCACTGATGGAATGATCATGAAAAGAATAACGATGAACATAGAAATTAGATCATACTAAGAATGATCTTATTGCAACAGACATACATCCCATTGATAACTATAAATATTCATTAGAATATTTCAATGAAATTGTTACTTTCTGGTGTAATTTTACAATTGAAAATTATTTTTCATATTTATATTTGTATATATACATATATTTATGTATATAAATATTCATGCATTCATATTTTGTGCTTTGAATTTTCAGTAATAAATAGTATTGACTTATATCAGTGGATATTTTAGTGTAAATGTGAAAAAAATAATTCCAATACAAATTTAATTGGATGTTTGTAAATATATACTGAAACATTCTAAATTAAAATTTTCAAATTTTTATGAAACCTTATTAATGCATGTCATAATTATGAAAATAATGATTACTCCTCAATTCACAATTAATTTTCCTCTTAATGGCCTACCTTTCTTATTCTCATTGTAGGATCAGATCTCATGAACTCTATAAATATAGTGATATGTTAATGAAATGATATGAACCATTGGATATACATTTTGTTTTGTAATTCTTGTATTTATCTTGTATTTGTATTTTCATTTGTCATTACCATCGTCATACGCAAATTCAATGCTCGCTTCGTCAACGATGCACTTTGCCTACGATTGATCTTATATTTCTGGTTTCCAAATGTTTTGTGGTTTCAATCTGCGTTTGATCTATTTCACAACATGTAATCATCACAATCATCTTCTCTACAATGCGCATCATGACGTCACTGTCTTCTTCCCCATCATCGGTGTAAGAAAAATATCATATGAAAAAGGTATGTTACATGTTTTTATAAACATTCTTATTTTGACATACTCTTTGGCATGTAAAGAGGTGAGACTAATTTTATATTTAAGATATTGTTACATTTATTTTTCCCCTCTTGAAAAATCTGAATATAATATATTATTTTTCTAATATTTTGATGTGGAAAAAATAACGAGCTCTTGAAGAGCTGTAATGACTCATGATTGAGAAATTTCACATCATTCCATGGATAGAATGTGTTTGATTATTAATTGATGTAGTAGATGTCGAGAGAAACATCATTCGTCATATGAATAAAAAAATACACCACCAGAAGTGGTTGAATGATGAACATAGAATACCTGTCGTATGTCTAGTCATTGAATGATGAAGATCACGTACCCATCGTACATCGAGCCATTGAATGTTGAACATCATGTACCAGTCGTACGTCGAGACGTTGAATGACGAACATCATGCACCAGTCTTACGTCCAACCATTGAATGATGAGCATCTCGTACCCGTCGAATGTCGAGCTATTGAATGATGAGCATCACGTACTCGATGTACGTCGAGCTGTTGAATGATGAACTTCACGTACCTGTCGTACACGAGCTGTTGAATGATGAACATCACATACCCATTGTACATTGAGCCATTGAATGATGAACATCGCATACTCATAGTACGTTGAGAAGAAGTTTTATGAACATCACATACATGTCATATGTCGACACAATGTTTTATGAACATCGTGTACCCGTCGTACGTTGAGCCGATGTTTGATGAAAATTGCGTACCCCTCGTACGTTGAGCTGATGTTTGATGAACATCGTGTACCCGTCGTACGTCGAGCCGAATTTTGATGAAAATCACTTAACGGTCGTACGTCGATCCGAAGTTTCTTAATCATTCCATGAACAATGAAATTTCATATCTCTTATTTCATGTTCACTCTAAAGGTTTTATGTTTGATTATACTATATAAAAGTTCACGATGAAGACGATGTTTACTTTAATTTTTTGTATATATATTTTTTGTTTCTTTTCTCTTTATTTTATTTCTTATAAAATGTTTAGAGAAATTAAATATTCCAGATGAAGAAGCATAAATATATTTTATATATATTAATCCTTCAGAGTGGATGAAATTGATTAAATTGCTAAATTGAATATTCAATCAATTGTTTTAAAAACACTATAAAACTCGAACAAATAATTTTATTCTGTTCCCTAGAGTGAATAAGAATATTTCTTGAAAACAATTTATTTCATTCCTCGAATTGAATGAAAATTTACCTAATTTTATCATAAATCATGTTAAAGGTGAATATGATGTTTTTTGAATGATCATTGTGTTTTATTTGTTTATAATAAATAATAAAAATATAACCACCATAATTGGATTGATGATAGTAAATATTTACAGAGCACAATGAATTTTATTCATATTTATAAAATATTTCATCCCTAATGTATGATATGTAAATAAATTCCATTGAAATTATATTGAATAATATCTTCATTTATCATTTATTGTTCCTGAAAAAAAATATCAAGGGAAACATTATCATTTATCATATTATTATGGATTATCAACATAAACTCATGTAATTCATCTATCCCCTGAAAGTGGATGTTGTTTTTCATATAATTCATAAATGAAATAATTGAATTACATAGTTTTGATAATCTAATATGTATTATGAAAATGATTTTACCACCTCAAGTGGTTAAAACAATGATCATCATAGTCAATAAAATTTATATTTTATGCAGGATGATCATTATTGATAAATAATAAATTGTCATTCATAGATCATGAAATCCTATGAATGAATTAAATACGCAATATATGTGTAGTATTCATTACTATATATCATTCCTTGAAGTGAATGAAATTATTCATGAAAATTGTTGATATGATTTGTGATATCATTAATATTTGAGAGTTGATGAGGATTGATGAAATGATTAATCCTTCATTTGGTAAAGTGAATGGTGTTCAATGATTGATAATTTTGTATGGCGATGAGGTGTGTGTTGTGAATCTTGAAGATTATTCCTCATTGGTTATCACTACCACATTCACCAGCTTTAAAAGACATGGGGCCTCCTATTCTAGGTAGATGTACTTGTAAATAATATTTTGACCTGAAGTTCCAAAATATTTGGGCTAGAAGTTCTAAATTATGAAATAATCTGCTTGGTGATGGGCCTAAACCAATATGATTATATTATTAATTCATCAACCACCCTAAGTGGAATTGTAATGACAAATATGGGTTTTCACAATGAAATATCTTAGAGATCTTATATGCGTCGATCTTGAAGCAAAATATTTACAGATATTATTTTGATTAAATTCTTAAAAGGACTTTTATATGCATTTGTATATACTCATATAAGTGTATTTAACGGTAGTGAAAATTAATAAATGACTCCAGAAGAGAGAATAAATTACTACCTGGTAGTAAAAATTCTTAATGGTTTGTTATATCTAAAGTCTTAATGAGATATAAAATGGTATTTTTGAAAATGAATATCATATAGAGACAAAAAGAGGTACCTCAATGTGTAACAAACATTCATAAAAGTGATTATAAAGAATTTTTTGTGTACAATCTAATCAATAATTGAAAACTATAGGTTTACTAATCCTAGCACTTCAAATAAATGACATGATGAATTAGGCCATCTGGGAACAACTATAATGAAAGATATTGATTCAAGTATACATGGGCATCTATTTATTGATAACATAATAAACATCCATCAGGTGGATAATGATGAATTTATTTCATGGATGCATGTCTACAAAATTATCAATGAATTTATTATCATTAAGTCATTATGAATTCCCCTGAATTATAATTTACCCTGAGGTACCCATTCTTGATGTAAATTATTTATATCATTAGCAGTTATTATGGAAATAAATTTACTATATACTTATGAATATGTATATATGGGGTGTTCCCCCCATGTAACCCATCTATATGAAATATGCATCCACTAAATGATCACATGTGTTATTTTCAGCTACTGAGTATACATTAAATGATATTCATTTTGATTAAATGAAATAATGAGTACCTTATATTATATGGTCCTACAGAACCGTTGACAAGATGCTCAAAACACTTACATGAATGTAAAGTGTTGGAAATAAATATTCTGATTATACACACCTAATGTGTGGTTGAACTGATTTTATAAAATCATTTTTCATCATGATAAGAGAGGAATAAATATATTTTCCCTTGAAGAGGAAAATTAATATATCAGCAACATTATATCTTTTTAGATATTGTCCCTAATGTGACACTTGTACTAGAAAAATTATGATATCTCAATCAAATGTTGTTGATGATATATTTTCTATCAATTATTTTAAAACTCATTAATGGCAATGGATTTTGATAGATGTCAACATCATCTTAATTGGCCAAAATTATTAAAGGATCTCATAAAACGTTTAACATATAAAGTTCTGGATTGATTATCCAAACTAAAAACACTATTGAATATGAATAATCTTACTAAAAGAAATATTTTTCCTTCTATATTTGGATATTTATATGAATCCCACAATGATTTGAAATGCCTAAAACATATTAAAAATTATGGAAGTATCACCTAATATGATAAATTATGCGGTGAACCGAATAATATTTATCCATATTAAGTTAAAGAAGAATATAAATTGAATTTATCGTCACATGGTTTGTATGAATCATTATATTCATAATATTATTATGGTGTTTTGAAAAACATCTAAACTATTGAATAGTTTTCTAAAATCAATGAATTACTTGATCATTAAATTACATAGAATGTACTTGTATTTTGAATTAATCATCTTGAATATGAAATGTTAAATTTTGAATGGTTTTACCGTTAACGAATAATTAAATCTCTTGTTTCCATGAGTGATATATTTCATTCATAAGGGGTTGATGATGAAAATAATTATCCTAGAAGGATTAAATATAAATGCACTTTTTATTAATCCCTAAAGGATAAAAATTTATATGTGTATATGTACCTTGAAAATGACAATAAATCATATTATGATGCAATTTAATGTTCTTCCCCATTCATTGAAATATAAAGCGTATAAGTTATTATTATTCCAAAATTCTAAAATGAATGTTTTGGTTATGAATTGATCATGGACATTCTATGAGAGAAATGATGATCATTATGAATGGTATATGTAATTGTTGTACTCTTTTTCCCTTAGTCATGTTTTTTCCATTGGGTTTTTTTGATATTGTTTTTAATGAGGCAACACTCTGGGGACATGAGGTTATTGTACTCTTTTCCCCTAATCATGTGTTTTCTACTAAATAGTTTTCCATTATGAGTTTTTTAATGAGGCAATCATACATCATAAATAGATATCCAAAGGAATCTTATAAATTATTATGGATATCTATAATTAATGGAAATGTTTGGCCGTCCCCTGAGTTGTAATTCTTAATTAGACCATTCATTATTACCCGTGGTATTCCTCCCAAGTCCTGAAGATATAATTAAATAATAAAATTTATTGATGTCCTGAAGACATAACTAAATGATATAATCAGGGGGATTTTGTAATGCTTCAATCTTTTCCACTTAATCAGGTTTTTCCCACTAGGTTTTCCTAATAAGGTTTTTAATGAGGTTTCATGAAATGGAATTCATTTATTTTGGCTAAACTTATTTTTCCAACGGGGTTTTTGAGGTGAATATGAAATATGGTTCCATGAAATTATTAAATCCAAGGGGGAGTTTTATGAAACGTTACTAATGGATGTCATAATTATGACAATAATGATGACTCCTCAATTCCCAATTAATTCATCTCTTAATGGAGAGAATTTCATATTCTCACTGTTGGATCAGATCTCACGTTCCTTATAAATATGTTGATATTTTAATGAAATGGTATGGAATTTTCCATCTAAATTGGGTTCTCTACTTCTTGTATTTCTCTTGTATTTGTATTTTCATTTGTTGTTGCCATAGACATACACAAATTCGATGCTCACTTCGTCAACGATGTGCTTCACCTATGATCGATCTTACATTTCTGGTTTCGAAATGCTTCACCGTTTCAATCGGTGTTCTATCAATTTCACAACACAAATGAAATTTATAATTTAATATTATCATGTATATTTATATATGTATGTGTGTTTTGTTTTTTTATTTTGTACTGAAACTTTTCATCCTACATTAAAAATTTATTTGAATTTTTATTGAAATTTTTGTACTATGAATTTAAAATGAAAATATCAAGTGGAAAATATACATTAAAAATTCATGTTGGAAATTTGAATGTAAAACTTTACGATAAGTTTTCAATACAAATTTTCAATAATGGTTTTTAGTATAAATTATAAATGAAAATTTCTAGTGAAAATTTATATTTTTTATTTATGTATTAACTTGTCTTAATTGTAATTTAAAGTCTAAATTTGAATTTGAATTTTCTATTTAATTTTTTCACTACAAATTTCTAATGGAAGTTTACACATGAAATTTCCAGGGGAATATTGCACAGAAAATTTCCAGGGGAAGCCTATATTGTAATTTTTCAGTTGTGGTTTACACTGGAAATTTCTAATGAGATTTTTCACGTCAATTTGCTATTGGAAATTTCCTTTTCAAAATATATATGTAAATCTACATTGTCTATTTATGTGATAATATAATTGAATTGAAAATTTAAACCTGCATTTATTTTATAATTTTGACAATAAATATTTTTGATAAATTATAATAAAAATTAAGTTGGAATATACACTCAAAATTTAGGGGGAAATTTTCACTAAATTTTTTCAATCGAAATATTATCTAAAAGTTCCTAATGAAAATTTTCAATACATTTTTGTTATTTAAAAATTACATTGTTTATTTATGTATTAGTATATTTGTACTAAAAATTTAAACAAATATTTAGTTTAGAATTCTGATAATGAAATTTATTTTATAAATTTGTAGTATAAAATTTCATTGTAAATACTTGAGTATATATTATAATAGAAAATTTTAAATGTATGTATACAATAAAAATATTGAGTATAAATTTCCAATGTAAATTAAAAATGAAAAATTTAAAGTTAATTTTATAAGATGAAATTTCTATTATTTTCAATTCCCATTCGAAATTTTAAGATATTTTGTTGATGTAGTTTTATGTAATATGTTGGTATAGTGTATGTAGTTATATATATAAATATTTAAAAACATGAATATATAAATTAAATATATATAATGATTTTCCATTTATAAATAGTAAAAAATAAATAATAATTTCATTATAATAAACCTTATAATATACAAAATGATTTCAATATATATATATATTTTAATTATATTTAGATTATTAAAAAATATCATATAATAAATATAATATATATTTATATTTTAATTATATTAAAAAATATATTTATGAATGTTGTGGAAAATATAATATTTATAAAATTTACAAAAATATAACTAAATAATTGTTAAAATAAATAATTAACGATTTACAATAAAAACATTTAATCACTAGTGATTTCTAAAAGTTTAGCCCATAATTTTTTACAAATTTTTTAATTTCACAAATCCATTAATGTTTATATCATGACAAAAAATTATTAAAATGAAAAGATGTAATAAATAGGAAATAATTTAAATAATTATACAACATAAAAAAAATTGATGTCATAACCCCATATAATAAATAAAATATAGTAAATTTTATTTTATTAAACAAATAAAATCCAAATTTATAAAATAATTATTTTCAATTTTATATAAGAAATTTCCATTGTGTGGGTTTTTATGTTCACTTAATGCCTTGAAATATATAAGATAATCCAATTTGTATACAATATTTCTAAACAATTTAATTTAATTATAAAATGAATGTTGAACATGACTATATTCAGTATGAAAATGAAGAAAATAATAAAGAGATTGTAAAAAATGAATGAATCATCAAAAAAAATTTAAATATGAAAGGGTTTTATTTAAAACATGGTTTATGAAACACTAATACAAAAAATAGTCTTTAAAATCACTAAAAACCCATTTAATAAATCTAAAAAAAGTGTTTAGTGTTTATGATGTGAGAATCAATAAAGGACAATGGCATTTATCATCACTATGTTACCACATATAAAGGCATGTTTTATCAACATTTTTTATCAATGATAAAATTTTGACTTTATTAGTTATTTTTTTAGTGCTGTTGAAGCCTAACTTTTATAAATGATAATTTATAATGTTGATAAATTATTTCTAAAATATTTTAAATAATATTATCAATTTAGACACAATACACCTATCCTAGGAAACCCATGCATGAATGCAGTTTATCTCTACTGCAAGCCCATGGAACCTTATTCATGAACTAATGAGAAACCACTAAAATTATTTATTATTCTGACTATGGTAATATTTTAATCTCCATACAACACCTTGTGGACAAGAAACTATATAATCAAGTTGTGTTGAACTTTTTGTTATATATTTATATATTTATATATATTTATATACTTATATATATTTTCATAAACATATATATACATATTTAAATATATTTACTTTTATATATTTATTAATATAATTTTTTTACATATTTTTGTTGCAAAATTTGTGTGTGTGTATATATATTAATATATATTTATTTAAAAAATGTTCACGCACACACACAGATACAAACATATGTATTTATATATTTATATGTGTTTATTTATATATGTGTGTGTATTTATATATGTCAGAATATGTGTATTTTTATGGATGTATAAATATATGCATTTAATTGAATTTATATATATATTTTTTAATTTCATTTTATAGAAAAAAATTCTTGCATGGAATCATTTTTCAGGCTTCAAAACTACATCATAATTTTAAAATCGTAATTTCAGGGTACCACATGGATTTACTAGAGTACACACTGTGTGGTTTGAATACATTCTGTGTAGTCCATATGTTTTCAATCTAGAAGACATGGGGTCAAACCGTGTTGTGTAATTAATACACCAAATGTATTTAATACACAATGAGTACAAACAGGAAACCATGTAACTAGAAGTACATGCCTTGTATCATCCATACAAATAATTTACTTCATAAATGTCCAGAATAAGTACACGCTGAGTCCATAGGTATGTAATATGAATATTCGGTGAAGAGAAGTACACATCATGTGGCTGGCCTATACACGTCATGGGATCTACCTGTTTATGTGGTAATATTAAGTTTAGTTAATTAATCCATTAAAACCCATCGAATTGAGTTCTATGGGTCATTAATTTGATTATACACATCAGTCATTAGGTTTTGTATTATATTAAATTCCTAATTAATTCCATGTAACATTCAAAATTATGAATCATGTTTGGTTATGATATATTAAAGAATCTATTTATTAAATCATATAGGCTACATAATATTCATTTATTCTATTTGACATTAAATTGGTTACACATGCTATGAAATAATGACACATTCCATGAACATAAAATATTGTATGAGTGCTTTATTTACAATTAAAATCATACCAAATAGCTTGGCCAAGTAAATTAAAATTTTCTTACAAGTAAAAAAATTGTGTACTATTTTATTGAGTTTTAAATCAATTTAAATTACATATTTTATTTAAAATCACATCGGATGGTAATTTGAAGATGAGGATGAAATAAGACAAAATTAATTAATTGATTAATAAGATAATTAGATGAATTAATTTTTGTGTGTTTTATCTTATTAAAGAACGAATTTAATGGGATACTAACTAGTTATTTTAAATGTATAATCATTACATGTGTATGAATGATTATGAGCCAGACTAGACCGATGTATGTCTTGGTTTTATTTAATTTCATTTTGTTACATGGTTTTAAAATTATTAATTAATAATTTAAAAATGATAGCATGCAAGTCATTATTCCCTCTTTCGTTATGCATGACTTGCACGTCCAAGGTTATTTTATATAATTCAACATAACGAATAATTTGGTTCCCATCAGCTTCATGTGAGTTATAAATCATAGGTAATAAAAGGTGTCTCTAAAGTCATGTGGAGTCAGTTTATAGAGGATCTGACACGGAGGTGGTCCAAGATTGAATTGATATGAAACCAATATGGGAGATAAATAGGTGTACATGTGGGGTCTTGTAACTCATTCCAAGATCACCATAATGAGTTTATCCCTAAAGTCATATGTTGATTTATTGCCTGCTCAAAAAATCGATAACTTGATAAAAGATCATGATTGTGTCATTTATTTATTTATTTATTTATTTCAATCATATGAATTATTTACATTATGGATTCATGACCGTGATCACATAAATAAATAAACTAATATTAAAATATAGAATTAAAATAAATGGGTTATACGTAAATATATTATCATAACATGGTTAATCCCGGATGTAAAATCAACTTTATATTAGAAAAACATGTTAATGATAAAATAAGAAAAATTTATGCAAAATGAATAAAATACCCCAAGTTAAAATTAAATCATTAAATCTTTCATCATTTGAATTAATATGAACCCATATTTAATGTTTCATTGTGGATGTATTTAATTATCCATAAGTCTTAAATACGAAAATGGTTTGACTTAACCAAATCATTATTCGATTTAATGTCCTTTGACTATCCAATACAAATTTAGAGTCATGTGTTGAGTAAATCTGAGTCAAGATTTATGGATTGGTGAGTCCACTCAATGGTTTAAGGAGATTATAGTTTTTAGTTGGGAATAGATCCTACCTAAATACTTTATTATAATTTTCATGGCCTTCATTAGGATTATAATAAGGGAAATATGGATCCTCGACATTAGAATGTCTATAGTAATGGGACATTTAGAGTTCAGTAGTGAGGGACATTTAGACTTGATAAAATAGTATGAAAACAAATATAATTAAATTATTTATTAATCTCATGAATTGTAATCAAGTAAATTATTAATAATCTTATATTTTATAAATTTATAATAAATACAGGGTTTTCAACTAAATTATCCCTGTGATCAATTTTAGTAAAAGGATGTCCCCCAACTAGCATAAATTTTGAGAAATGGTTCACATTCCTAGGGGTAGTATTGTTCCATGAATGGAAGTATTACATGATAGAATCCCAAATTATTGATCATTATACAAATGAGAAGAGTGATGAGTAGATTTTTTCTTAATGATAAACATTTGAGAGACATAATCGATGATTCGTGTTTAATTCTTTTATATATGACTAATGGAGTCATGGAGTCACATGGTGACATCGATTATTATATAATTATCCAACATGTTCAAGGTATATATTATTAGAGAACTGGTCATGAAAGATTTGGGATATCCAAGGAACTATTTCAGAGTAAACAAAGAGAAGGTGTGTCACCATGGCCACATGTAGTAAAACTCATTAGCTACAATAAGAGCCTAGAGGTTATATGGTTTAAGCTGCCTAATAAACTACACACTAATATTATTATTTCATCACTCCCTAAAATATTCTTTAGTTTTTATCAATTTCTATATAAATAACATACATAAGTCTCTCCTAGATCTTATCACTCTTCTTCACGAAGTTGAATATGATATAAAGTGAAAAAAACCTTTTGTGTTTATGGTGAATAAAAGGAAAGACCAGGAAAAGATCTATAATCCTAAATCATATTTGAAACTTTCTTATAACAAGATAAATATCAAAGGGAAATTAATAGAATATGATGATATCTATTTCACATGTGATAAGTAGGTCCATTAGAAGACAAACCAACACTACTAGAATTTAGGGCTACAGCTATATGACTATAGCCACAAACAATAAGAAATGTGGCTATATCCTATTTAATGACATGAGAATTTCACTAACTGTGGTCATTATCCCACCCCCACTCCCCAATTTACCATTACCCTCATGCCCCTCATCCTATCACCCCTCCTCCTCATGTATCTTCTCCATGACATTCCACGATCCTCCTCCTCTAAAGGGAAACCCAACCTTCCCACAATCTTCCTCCTCCGGTGCGGTCACTCCAATTCCCTATCATTGCTGCTCCGATGCGGACTCCCCACCTCCTCCTCTGATGTGCCTCCGATGCATCTACCCCACTTCACCACAATTCACTTTCTCTAATGCGGCTCCAAATTTCCTTCGATGTGGTCCCGACATGGCTCAGACGCGGCTACTCCACCTCTTGGGATCCATCTTCTTTTATGCGGCCACCCCCCGATTCTTCTCCATCAAAACATCGACCCTACCTTCCTGATTTCTCACTTGAACCAAGTCCTACCCTGGTGATCCTCCTCCCATGATTTATCACTGACCCCACTCTGGAGACCATAGTGAAATCCACCCTTATTCAATTTATCATGTGAATTCCCTTGCAACTGCGCTCCTTGCCTCACTAGGTATCTTCTGATTATTGGCTCCAATGTGGTATTTAGCTCTCACCATTTCCTTTATATATATCGGTGGTTGAATTTATTATAATCATGAATTTCATCCCCATTTTTAGTTATTTTTTTGCAGGGAATTATGTACACCCACTTAGACATGTCATTGACCTACATTAAAGACAAAACGATTCAGATCGGCTCTTTTGATGCCATTCTCAGCATATATTGGGTAAATCTATCAATTTCTTCCGTTACATTATCTAAATTTTTGAGAAGAAAATGTTCTGGATTTAAATATCCTAATGAATGATCATGTCCTATGGGATCAAAAGATTAAAGGGGAAGATTATAATACCTCTTATCATTGTATTTCAAACTGTTTAATCCATGCCATTGAATACATTTGAATCTTACAAACCTTTTTCAGTGTCATTTCTGATATGAATTATTAATTATGTATTATTTTATTATATATAGTAGTGAAAAATTTAAAAAATTATAATTTCAACTCTTTTTGTGTTATTGGAACAGTTTTTCTAATATTTTATTTCAATTTATACATTATTTTGTGTAGTTTTATAAATACTATTTTCTACTCTATGTATTACACAATATTATAAATACTATTTTCTACACCCACACCATCATTTGACTTATTTGTTGAATATAATATCAAATTTAATAAAGTTTTTAATAGAATATTTAAAAGCTATTTAAAATAAAAGGGATATATAATATAAGAGGATGTCACTAATTAATAAAATGTATCTATTTTTTGGATGTGTTTAAAATGAACACACATGAAAAAGGAAATATTTAAATTAGTTGGATGACTATATTAAAAATAAATTATCCAATTTAATTAAGGAATTTTTTTATGAAATGACAATTATAATGATCAATACAATAATGATACAACTGAGATTAAATTTTTAAAGAAACAAGAAGTGGAAGTTGATAAGAAAATATTTTAAGTTGCAATGTAGTAAAATTTATCTCTAAGCATGTGTTTATGTTAAGGAATGTATTGGATGATTAAGATTGTGTGAAGAGAAACTGGGACATTGAAATGTTATCATGCATCATTTTTTTCAAAACATATAGTACAAATATTTTTTAGTTAGTTTTTCATATATTGTGAATATAAACATTAGAAAATTAATAAGTTAAGAGGGTTTGGAATACGATTTTATGGAAGATATTTTTCACTAATAATTAAATTGAGAAATAAATTTGGTTACCATGTGAATATTTTTAATCATTTTATTGTTTGAAATAATTATTTATACACTTCATATGTGAGAACGTTGGAAATTTTGATTGAAAATCCAATAAGTCATGATGTTATTTGGAAAGAAGTGAAGAAATTAAATTTTATTTGAAGTGGATTTAAAATAATTTTAGTGAGGGAACATAGATATTTGATAATTTATTTTCCTCACATATAGATGAAAACATTAATTTTTTGATAAATATAAATTCTATGGTGAATAAAAAAGTTTAGTTTAGTAACAGTGGGGTAGAAAATATCAAGGTCACAAGCCTAGTTTATTATTTTATCTTAGAAATATCTAGAAATTTATGAGGATTAAAGTAATTTATCCTTATCTAGGAAAGATGGAGTCAATATATGGAATAAAATATTTAGTGGTCTCATTCAAGGAATCATAGAGAATCTAGTTCAGTAAAATAATTATTTTAATATTCCAAAACTAAAAAGTGATAGAGAAAATTATTTTCGTGTATTCAAAAATGGAAATATCATAACTAAATATTATAAACCTATGAAAATAGGACATATCCATGTATTGAACATAGTTAATACTGATGCATGTTGACCAATGAAGTAGAACAGAATAATAGGATGATTGTAATATATTTTATTTTTGGATGGATACAATTATTTAGGCTATATTATTCATATGTATAAAAAATTGAAGTACTTGATTATCTTTATAGGTATAAATGGATAGTGGAAATCTATTTTGGAATGAATATCAAAGTTCCAATTTATAATAATGGAATTGAATTCACTTATTATTTAGCTAGGAAATATCTAGATAATTATGATATTGTTCAAAAAGATACTACAATGTAGACACCCTAATATAATGGGGTGGTTGACAGATAAAGTAGAACCGTCAATAATATAACACAAACTATGGTGATCTATAATGGTATTATAAGGTACATCTAGAAATATGTGGTTCAAAATGCAATATATATATATAATGGATTAATTCTCTAACTAGGTTAAAATGTTTCCTTTTATTCTATGGTATAAAAGGAAACCAATATTGATGTATTTACGAGTATTTGGTAGTAAGTTCTATATTCTTAATATGGAAGGGAATCAAGGAAAGTATAGAAATAACATGATGTAGTTATATTTCATTTGTATTCCTTAAGAAGAAATTTTTATCTATTTTTTAATAATATTCTCATTAAAAATTTTGAAATAAAATATGTTATAATGTATTGGGAAGAAAAATGAATCTATGACACAATCATTGAAGATAATGTAGAGAAAAGTGAATCTTTACAAGAGGCTAGAGATTCTCTTAGTGGTAGTGAGGACTCCATCATATAATTTTTGGGTTAATATGAGAAATAAAAAGGATAAATATTCATGTTATATCTAAAATATTTACAATAAATAGACATATAGATGAAGAGAACATTTTGGGAGAAAAATATTCTGTAGTATAAACTAGGAGGATGTATATAATCAAATGAAATTCCCTCTTATATTTATTTGATTTAAAAATATTTCATTAAGCATACAATGATTAATATTGGATTAATTTTATGAATGGGGAGTTATATTAGACAAAAAATTATGACACATGGAAATTTTCTCCACAAACAATAGATGAAAATTTCATATTCACTAATCAAGTATTCAGAAATATGCTTAATGAAAATAGATAAGTTATAAAATTCATAGTCAAAATTTTGATAAAGGGATATTCATTGATTGGTAGGGTGGTTATAGATAAAATATTTTCACAAATTGATTGTATTGAGGTTATCATTGTATTTTTTTATGGAAGTTTAAATTGGTCAACTATGTGGATTACAAATAAATGATGATGATAATAAATTGTACGTGTTTAAGAATTATTTTTTTTGGGTTAACAAAAATTCACATAGCATGGAAGTCAAGGCTTGAAAATATTCAATTATTTTGAGGTTCATTAGAGTATTTTACTATAATATCCATATTAATAGGAATTGTTATAGTCAAATGACAGTGTAGGTTTATACAATTTAAACTATCTGAAATTTGATTCTTGGATGTGCAGATAGGGCTGTGAACTTTATATTCATGAGGTGCATCTCATTTTTAGGAAGTCAAATAGAAAATTCATTTCATTAGATTTCAATAAAGTAAGTTTGGGGGAGTGATAAAACTAGAAATATCATAAATTTTTATATGTAATTCATTGTTTTATTATCTCAAATTCCATTAATATCCATGGAATTAATATATTTTCACATTTTGTGTTATTTTCTATGAGTAGAAAAAATCTGTATTGATTTTTTGATTTTAGTGACAACATTTTTATGTTTTCATTAATTAAATATGTTCCATTTTATTTTTGATCAGTTTATGAGGATTACTCTACTAATTCCATTGATTTAGGTGCATATGAACAAGCGATTGTTGATGATGATGGTGTTCTGAGAGGAGGAGATAATGATGTTGGTGTTGCTGAAGGAGATGATGAGTGTCATGATGGTTTTGGTGATACTGATATTGAGGTACATTTTAGATGTAAATTTTAATCTTGGTTTATACATTGAATTTTATCTCATAATGATGTTATTGTTTGGTATATTTTGTGGTGTATACTGGTTTAGGGTGCAAGGTGTGTGCAGGTGTGTAGGGGGTGTAGGGGTAGGGGGAGGAGGTAGTGGGGTGCAGGGGTAGGGGGAGGGGGGAGCAGGGGTATATGTGGTGTGTAGGTGGAAGGGGGTGTGAATGGGGGTGGGTGGGTTGGGGGAAGGGTGCATGGGGTGTGGGTGTGTAGGGATAGGGGGTGTGGGTGTGCAGTTGCAGGGGGTAGTGTGGGGGTGTGTAGGTGGTAGGGAAGGGGGTAGTGTGGGGGTGTGCAGGGGTAGGGGAAGGGGTGTGTAAGAGGGGTGTGAAGGGGGTAGGGGTGTGGGTGTGTAGGGGGTGTGGGAGTGTAGGGGGTGTGTAGGGGTAGGGGCAGGGGGTGTGTAGGAGGGGTGTGAAGGGGGCAGGGGGTGTGGGTGTGTAGGGGGTGTGGGTGTGTAGGGGGTGTGCAGGGGTAGGGTGGTGTGCTGGTGGCAGCTGGTAGGGGGTGTGGTTGTGTAGTGGGGTGTGCATGGGGCACGGTGGTGTGCTTGTGGCAGGTGGCATGGGGCAGTGGGTGTGCAAGGGGGTGTGAAGGGGGTAGGGGGTGTGGGTGTGTAGGGTGTGTGTAAGGGGCAGGGTGGTGTGCTAGTGGTAGGTGGAAGGGTGTGTGGGTGTGTTAGTGGGTGTGCAAGGGGGTAGGGTGGCGTGCTGGTGGCTGGTGGAAGGGCCAGGGTGGAGTGTAGGGGAGGGGGAGGGGTGTGCAGGAGAGGGGGCAGGGGTGGGGGTGTAGTGGGAGGGGGAGGTATTTTCTTATATCATAACAACCGTTCAAATTTATATTCATTTACAATTTTTTTAATGAAATCCCAGTCATAGAACATCGAAACTATAGGCACCGAGTTGGTGATGACACAAGATGGAGTCTATAGGGGCAAGGCCATGATGGCTTTGAAAGCTGGCGATGTGGATATAGTCATTGTTATAATGGATGTTACCTACTAAGGTCTGTGGTACTTTTTCTTTCACTTCAGTTTAATGTTATGTGTTTTCATGCTTTGAGTTGAAAGTTTCTCCCATTCATCTTCCTTTTCTAATTTATTGTATTCATCTATAGTGCTTGTTATATGTCAAAAGTTTCAATTTAAAAGAATTTTTACTTTGTATTTATTGTGTATGAAAAATACTATACAAGTTAAATTACCTATAATATTATTAATACTCCCTAGTCACCACCCATACAATAGTTAAAGACTTGTTTTGATAGGTATTATAAAACCAAGAAAATGATCCTCCCACATAACATAGAAGTGGTTTCACCTATCTCTAATGTATCAAGAAGAGAATAATGTTCTATAAACTATGTTACGTTTTTCTTAATGCTTGTTTAAAATTTTAGAAACTATACCGTGGTGTACATTCATTACATATTATTATTTTATAATTATGTAAAATGTAAATTTCGTGTTTAATTTCAATGATGTATGAGGTTATATTGGATGTTCCACATCCCTATTGCATGAATTTAAACTGCATGATATGTTGGATACTCACTAGAGAGGAAACCTTCACTTCAAGTGTTGATGCTTTTATCATCATCAAATGTTATACTATTTCCTTTCTCACTAATCATGTTCCTCCCACATCAATTTTTAGGTTCAATTAATGATGATTCATTAGATCACTGGTATTTTTTTGAAGTCTCTCGTGACCGGTTCATGTGTGTTGTGGAAACCAGAGCCAAAGGAGACTCACCACATATGTATAGGTAATCACATATGTAATAAGTTATTTCATTATATATATATATATATCCACCCATGGTAGAACAATTACATATAAGGGAATTTGTGTGCGTATGTATATATATTGAAAAATTCATACTTGTGTTGGTGATAATGGGATTATGCATGTGAGCATATATATAAGGATACTCTTGTGCAGGTTCAAGGCCTTGTGGGCACGTATATAGGTATTAGGGCATACTTATGTATATGAAGTGGTGCATATTCCTAGAGGATGGATGAAGCAGTTTAGATTTGTCACTGATAAATGTTTCAAGCACTGAGTGTGGCTTGGCTCATTTGATGTAGTGTCCCTCTTCTAGCCTCTGTAATTCAAGAATGTTTTAAATTGCATTTAGATGCCATTTGAATTCTCCTTATTTTAAATTTCAATTCTTGAATAAGTATTAGTTATGATAATTTTTTCATTTAATAAACAAGTCATGGTTTTGTAAAAAAACCCCTCTAATGGAGGTTTGTTGTCTGCAAAAACACACAGTGGTATACCTTTCTTGGAATTATTTCTTTGATGTTTTCCTTATACTTGATGTCATTGTTAGTTGTAAAGAATACATCAAACTTGACCCTTTTTATATCCCGGTATGGGGTTTACCTATTTTTATTAAAAAATTTATTTGAACCAAAACACCCTTTAAGTGTTGTTAGACTTTTAATATGTAATTACCCATGTAGGCATGTGGTGTAAGGGGGGAGGGTGTGCAGGTGTGCAGGGGGGGCAAGGGGACTTGGGAGAGGGTGTGCAGGTGATCGGGTGTGAAGGGGTGAAAGGGGAAGGGTGTGTATGTGGTGTGTGCAAGGGGATGGGGGGTGAAAGGGGGGCTAGGTGGGGGGTGCATGGTGGGTGGGGGGGGGGGTTTCCAGGGGATGTGAAAGGTGAAGGGGTGGTGAAAGGGGGTGAGGGAGTGGGGGAAGGGGGTGTGTCCAAGGGGACATGGGTGTGTAAGGGGGGATGTTCATGAGGACTGGGGGTGAAAGGGGGTGTGTGCAAGCTGACAAGCGGGGTGTAAGGGGACTTGGGGGGGGGGGGGTGCAAGGGGCATGGGTGTGCAAGGGGGAGGGTGTGTAGTGGGGGGGTAAAGGTGTGGGGGGTGAAAGAGTGTGTGTGCAAGGGGACATGTGGGTACAATGGGATGGGGGTGTAAGGGGGTGCAAGGCAGGGGGTGTGGGTGTGCAGGGGGTGCGAGGGGGGGGGGGGTGTTCAAGGGGACATGGGGTGCAAGGGGGGTTGTGCAAGGGGGAGAACCATGCTGTTTTTTTGGAATTGGGGGGGGGGGTATGGTTCCATACATTAGAACTGTGGCTATAAACCTATATCCACGATTTCAAAATGTTGCTATAGGTATTTAATTACTTAACATACTACAACAGTTTGTAAACTATGGCTATAGGGATGTTTCCATGGTTTGAATCCATGGCTATAGAATTTTCCCTATAGCCACAACAATACCATCCACAGTTCCCTAAACCATGACTATGACCTATATCCATGATTTTTGGACCTATATCCACAGTTTCAAACCGTGGCTAGAGCCTTATTTTGTAGTAGTGCACACTTGGGCTAAGAAACAAGGGGAAGATTTAGGTGTGTCCATTATCTAGTTTAATTTATCAATTTCCACTAATTGGTTATTAAATACTGAAGTTTGTGCTCACATATATATTAAAATATAGGAAACAAATAGATTTTAAAAAATTTATTGATGGGAGGTAGATCTACGCGTAGCCCATAGATCTAGGCTTGTTGTTGTGGCTATTAGGGACTACCACCTCATGAAACTGATGAGAATAATTTATGTATTTAAAGATTGTTATTATGTTCCACCAGTTATGAAAATCATTATATATGTATCCTGACATGATTCATAAGGATTTATTTTCAAATTTAGGAATTTTTGTTGCTTTTTTTATAAATAAATCATTTTTTATGGTGACACATATTTAAATATTCACCTTTTTTGTTGGATTACACAAACCAATTAATGAAAATCGATAATGAAAAAAGTTCAAAAAACTCATAACACACCTGATTATGGATTTACTAGCTAGGTCATGTAAACAAAAAAAATCGCTAAATTACAACTAGATAGATATTTAGATTATTTTGAACTAAATCTACTTGGTGTATGACATGCTCATTTACTTTGAAAAATGACTATATCACTTTATAGTGGAAAGAGTTTAAGGTCCAAATAGATTTTTCAATTTGTTCATACTAATGTCTATGGACTATTTCCAGTTGAAGTAAGGGGTGGGTGCTCATACTTCATAAATTTTAATATTGATTTTATTAATTATGGATATGTTTAGTTATTGAGGTATATGTTAGATTAATTTGAGTGATTCATGGAATATAATAATGAATTTGAGAACACGATTGTTAACAAGAATAAGAAACCCACTCAGACCACGCTATATAATATCCTAATAAAGTCTTCATTGATTATTTATAGGATTTAGGGATTTTATCCGAAATCGCTCCTCCATATACACCACAATGGAATGGTGTAAGTTATAGGAGGAATCATACCCTATTAGATATTTTTAGATCAATGACGAGCCATGTGAGTATTCGATTGTCCATATGGGGATAAAAATTAAAGACATCAGCACATATTCTAAACTGAGTGCCAACTAAAGCAACAAATTATATTCCATATGAACATTGGTATTGAAATAAACATGTGTAGTTGCATGTATGAGTGTGGGGATGTGAATCTTGTTTTAAAGTTATTTTTGGAAACAAACTTACACCTCGAGGAGCTATGTGTATCTTTATAAGATATACTAAGGAAACAAGGGTATACAACCGATATGACACTTCATATGAACATTTTGTGGTAGAAAAAATTCCAACATTACGTGAGAAGGATAATATCTACAAAAGAGATCATGGGAGTGAGATAGACCCTATTGAAGTCCAGGATCAAGATACACAATAGTTGTTATAGGAAAACATTCCACATAGCTCTATGGAAGAGACTGTTCCATAGACTTAAGTACTGCATAGGAGTAGAAGAGAGATTATAGAACCTAAAATATATTTATTTTTGTAGTCATTAAGGATATTGAACCACTATTAATTTATAATAGTGATCCTCTACACTGTAATGAAGCAGTAAGTGGAACATATGATTTAAATTGGAAAGAAGTTATGAATTTATAAATGGATTCCATATACCAAAACCAAGTCATGATTTTGGTAGATTCTCCAGTGGATGTAAATCTTATTCAATGTAAATGGGTATTCAAAAATAAACTAGACATGGATGGACACGTCAATACTTATAATTCAGGACTAGTTGTAAAATGATTAAAACAACATAAATACATTGACTATAAAAACCCTATTCACTGGTTGAATTTATAAAATCCATTAGAATTATACATTCCATGGTGTATTACCATGAATGTGAGATTGGGAAAATGAATGTAAAAATAGTCTTCCTTAATGAGAACCTTTAGGTGAATTTCTATATAACAAAATTCAAAGGGTTTGTGACTCTAAAGGATTCCAAAAAGATATTCAAATTACAAAGATCCATTTATAGATAAAATCATGCATCCAGGTCATGGAATATTCTGTTTTATGAATCCATAAGATAATTTGGTTTCATAAAGAACAAATGTGTGCGTTGTGTATATAAGTGTATCGATGGGAGTGTAGTTATATTCTTAATATTTTATGTAGATGGCATACTACTTATTGTAAATGAGATACAACTATTAATGTCTCATAAATACTAGTTAAATAAATTATTCTATGTCAAGTACATATGTAAAGAATTATATACTCATGGTATCAATATAAAAATTGATAGATCCAAGTGGTATCTTTGTAACACCCCGAGCTTCCACGATACGCTTCTCTTTCAATAATGCAATAGCTTGCATTGTACGGAAGTTCGAGATTCTAACGCACCGCGACCAATAAAAATAGTCATTATGAATATTAATACCCACTTTTTGAAATTATATATATTTTATATTTCAAAATGAACTTCATTTTTGGATTCGGAATATCGAAATTATCTTATGTAGAATTTTTTTAATTTTCGGAGAACTTTCAATTTTTTATGAATAGTGAAAAATACATAAAAACAACATTTTTGATCAAAATAATTTATAGCGATATATTATAATATTCAGTGGTTTTAAAGTATAATTAGAATATATTTTTACCATTTTATCCAATGGTGTTCATTATAATTAATTTCACTTTGAAATTGGATATAAACAATTGTCAATCTTTTGATATATATTGTTTCATAAAAACACGCTATTTGTGGTGACAGCGGGAATTAATTATAAAATTAATTAATGAAACTTATGTTTTTGTAATTTTTTAAAATAGATATCATTTTTGAATTCGGAATATCAATTATAGCTAAGGGTGAAATTTTGGCAATATTCTGAAAAACTCCAATTTTTGATGAATAGTGAAACCACTAAGTGGTAGTTAAAAAACAGATTTTTCATTTAAATGAAACATTACCACTTTTGTGATTTAATTTTCAAAAATCTGACATACATGGTTGTCATTAGGATGTAAAATTTCGTTCAATGGGATTAAAATATTTTTTGGTGAATAGTAACTTTTAAGTTTAATTAATCGCGATTAAAGGTAATTAGTGAAATTTAAGGTAAAAATGGTATTATAAAAATATTAAATGACCCTTACACTTGTCCAACCCCGATTGGATGAGTCATGGACGACCAATACAACCCATGGGTCAACATGGGGACCCCATGGAGCAACTTTGGTAGGAAAATGACATTAAAAACTTTTTATATAATGTTAAAATAAAAATGTCACAAACATGAGTCATTTTACTAAAAAAAATTTAAATGGGGTTATAAAAGTAATATTTTTGACTATAAATATTAATTATAAAGGTAAAATGATTTCCTACATAATTATATTTTTTTTATAATTTCTAGACATTAAACAAATTAAATTATTTATGACACCATGATGATGCATCGATTACATCATTAATTAACGATTTAAATAAAATGAAACGATAATGTAAAATTTAAGAGTTAAACATGTCAAAAACCTATTGGATGAGTAGATTTTAAACCCTTATCACCTTATCCTCTAAATATATAGGTGTGGGACCTTTAGAATCCGAAAAATCATTTCATAATAAAGTAACATTTCAATCTTTCCAAGAGTGCCCCTTCTCTCCTCTTATAAAAGGCCCCCACCACTACCACCTTAATCACACCATCAAAGAATTTTGTCTTGGCCAACCTCTGCCCAAATACTCTCTAAAATTCCATCCCTTACTCCTAGAAGCCTCAGTTTTGGAAGAAGTCTTTCCAAGGAAGCATTTGGCTCAAATCAAAAAGAGTTACCCGATTTTAAGGTAATGTCTTCTCTAATGTTGTTTTGATTTATTTTGCTTCTCCAACCCCTTAAACTCTTTTTATTCCTTTATTTTGTTACAAAAAAAGTATTTATAATATACTAGGATTTTTTATGATAAGTATTTTATTTACACTTACCCACACCTTCGTATAATGGTTAAAGAACATACTGTTTCTGTGGGTGTCGAAATACTGCCTCACGAAATGATAATTGTTCAATATTCTTTTAACACCTCTAATGGTGGCCATTTTGATGACACTATTTTCATATATGATATATATATTATTTTTATGTTTTCCTTATGCTTCTGTATTTTTCTTTTGTGGCATACGTTTTGATTTCCATTATGGGTAAACGCGATAATTTCATTTTAGGAAGTGCGGACTACCGCCCCCTCAAAGTGATTTGAACCGGTAATGCCATATGTGGGATTTATAAAGGATGGAGTAAATGGTATTATACATTATATTATACTGTAATTATATTATAACTTTATATAATTATAACTTTATTCCATTAAATACAAAATAGAAATGAAAGTAGCATTCATGTGTACGTACGACTTACCGTCACCATGAACGGTGCATTGCATTTATTACCTCTAAATGTTATGTAATATTATAAATGAATGTATATAATGGATATATATGATTTATATGATATATAAATCATGAATATAATTATGGATATAATGGATATATTACCACATGATCAAAGTGTAATTATAAGAAGTTTATTTTTTACTCAAGTACCTAATATCGTCAAAACGACCGTTATTAACATAAATAATTACATAATGTTCATAAAATGGTAATAAGTGATATAAAATGAATAATAAACTTGAAAAAGGTTCTTAAGAAATGATAAATTAACTCTAGTTTATTATTTAGGAGATCAAAGAACGGTCGAGTGAATTCGGACACGAGGTAAGGGAACTTCTTAACCAAATTTCCATTCTTTGGGTTAATCTCCTACTTTCAAATTATGTCATGATATTATTATGTAATATCTTGTATTTATACATTATTTATGTGTACATATAGTGAATACACATAATAGATCTATGTTATTTTAAAAATGATCTTTTTAAGGACTTCATCTCAATCTCCTTTCATTGAGACATATTTGGTTTTATACACAACTTTCTTTTATATGGTGTATAAAACCCTTTGACTTTTACGTTTATTCAAATGGAATATTTTTTATACGAAGAGTTTTAATAAATGAAAAAAAGGGAATGTTTTTCTTTCCAAACGTATGCGGCGACAATGACTTCTCCACCGTCGTGACCATTATTTGAGATTCAGCTTCCTCAACAAGCCATAATCTTTTTTTAAATGAAAAATAAATACAAAGTTTTAAATTTCTTTTATTTTGGTATTGAAAATTGTTTTGAAAGTGTTTTTATTATATAAATGTGTTGTATTGATATCTTGTGATTGAAATGTGGAGATGTTATGTTTCCTTTATGCATGTTTTATGTGATACGATTATGTTATATGATATATTTAAACCTATTCATATGAGGAATGCATTGGACTTAATAAGTGACTGGTGGAGCCCGCTATAGCTCCTCGATGCATCGGGAGGTCTCATGAGACAAACTAGTGTCTTGGAACGAGGCCTTGACAAAATCTTATTTATAGTCTTGGCATTAGGCCTTGGCTACGTGGTTATGATAGTATGGCATTATGCATTCCATCATTATGAAAGTGGTTATTGATATTTCATGTGATTATTCGACTAGTAGAATATCCATGTGAGTAATTAAATGGCATTATTTCATTTTACTTTTTCCATATTATGCTAAAGTTCAAGTTTAAAAGGCTTTTGTTTTAGTTATACATTGCCTTAAATGTTAATGTTTATTTATGAAAGCTTCCGCTATATTGTTATCCTTACTGATCATCTGAGCTCACGCCTTCCAATGTTTTAATTTTTCTAGGAAGTTATGAAGTATATTATGAATGACCTGCAGGGATAGTATGAGGGGATATAAAGACAAGATGTTGCAGTAGTTTTGTTTTACTTTATGATGTAATGTAAAATTTATGAATGTATCTAGTGTTTCCTAGGGTACTAAACTAAACGGTTTTTCGAGACATGACATTTTGTGATCATGCCAATGCTACGAAGTAATGCATCGACTCTGGGTAGCTTGGGTAGAGGTGTTACAGTTGGTATCAGAGGCAGTTTAGTACTAACCTTGGAAGCTAGATTTAGATAAACTCTGATTATAGGAAATATCCCAAAGATAGACTTTGAGGATTAGTATAGAAGAACTTCCTAGAATTTCGGTATTATAGAGATTTTGTGAGTTTTCCGAGCAATACATCCATGTCTGGATACGAGCAGGTAGAGGTGGATCTGGCACAGATGTACCAAGGGGTAAAACCCGAAAACACCGCTTTGAGCTAGACTCGAACGAGAACTGCTGCATGACAATGGTCCTTACTGCACTCTTGGTTACGACACTCTCGGGGGATATGCTTAGGATAATTCTCATTTTCTTTACAATCCACTTTGAAGGGTTATGAGTATATACTTCCTCGAAGAAATCTTTTTTTATGATTATGGATTATATCCATAAATAGTTCAATTAGTGTTAAGTGTTTTATAAGTATGAAATTATGTATTTTGATTCATAAACTAATCTAGTTTATGCCATTGTTTAGAAATGGCGCCTAGTGGAAGGAATGGAAACCGTATCAATGCACTCACTCCGTGTGGGGATTTCCCTCCTACTTAAGATAATTATTGTGGAGCTGGAGATACAACTGGTGCTGATCAACTTATTACCATACTGGGACAGCTCACTCAGGTTATGAATACTAACTTTACTCGTATGGATCACCCTAATCCGCAACGTGGAGGATAAATGTTAGACCGCTTCATGAGGCAACAACCACCAACATTTAATGGGGGTACAAATCCATTAGTAGCTGAGCAATGGATAAACTCCATAGAGAAAATATTCCACGCCTTGGGGAGTAGCGAAAGGGAGAAGGTTATCATGGCACTTTACCGCCTCACTAGAGATGCCGATCAATGGTGGTCATTGATTCAAAATACAAAAAAAGATGAAGAATTATCAAGTATGGAGTGGAGGGAGTTTAAGGAAATTTTCTTAGAAAAATACTTTCTGCATGACCATCGAGCAGATATGGAAAGTCAATTTCTGAGTCTGAGACAGAAGGAGGATGAGAATGTAGCAAAGTATGAGGCTAACTTTACAAGGTGAGCGAGGCATGCTGCAGATTATATACGTAACCCAAGAGGTAAGATTGATCGTTTCTTTGATGGGTTAAAACCATTTCTCTGTCAAGCTTTAATTTCACAATCCTTCTCATCATACGAAGATATTGTCTCGTGTGCTATCAAGACAGAAAAGGAATTCTCTAAATCTTATGACAATAAAGTAAAGCAAGAGAAGAAGATAATGGTGGAACAAGAGACAGATAAAGGGAAAAAGGAAAATAAGGATTTTCCATTATGCAATAATTGTGGGAAGAATCACCCCGGTACATGCCTAAATGGAATGGGAGTTTGTTATAAATTTGGAGAAAAGGGCCACCAGGCTCGTGATTGCAAGTGAAAGGAAGAGGCTATCAATGTTGAATGCTACAATTGTAGGGAAATGGGGCATTATGAAAATGAATTTCCTAAGCGTCAAGGAAACATACCTTAGAAAAGGCCAAGGGATCAAGGACAATCTTATGCTGTTACTATAGTTGAAGCGGAATAATTAATGTATTGGGGCTTTTGGACTCAAAGATTATATTCTGGTTATAAGAATAATGTGATATATATAAGGATTGTACTGCAGTACTTGTTGTTTTCATTAAGGTTTTAATATGATCAAGGTAATCATATTTTTAGTATGTGACAATAATAGAAACTTTACTTTGTTTGGGGAATCTGATAAATTGATTTTGGAATTAAAATACCTTTTAGAGAAAGTCTGGACAGAGGTATTTTGGATAACAATAAAGGTTGGGATGGATTAGGTTGAACTTTGAATAGTATTGTTTAAGGTTAAAACATTTCTAATGATTATTTTTGGAATATTATAATACTATAGATTTAGCGAAAGGACAACCTACAGGGTGGGGCATAACCCGTCGCGTCGGACAATGCTACAGGAATCGAACCCACAACCATAGTGCGACAGACCTTTATTACCTACCACTAGCCTACAGGAAGTCCCTTGTTATTAAAAAATATTTTTCCTAATCTAAATGGTATGTGGTAATATTTATAACCTTATACAATTAGGATAAATAGAATATTTTTTAGTTCTGTTACCATTTAGAGTGAAATATGGGTTTGTGGAAAAAATTTATGACAAGTCTGTATATTCCCTTACGTTCTCAGTAAATCTTCTAAATAAATTCCTCAACTTTATAATAGGTAATTTAAAACAAAAACGTTTCCGGTTACCTTTTCCAACTGGGGATTCTATGACCATTTAACCAATCACAAGTTTGTGATTTTCTTATGATTAAATTTCTCCTAATACAGTTTTCTACAACTCTCCATCAGACCTTGATGGTTTGTTTTTCTTCTATATCCATATTTTCATAGAATCCTAGTATGGGCTATCTCGGGTGACCTTTGTACTTCTCTTTATTTCTTTTAATTTTATATTTTTATTAACCTTATTTCCGATGTGGGTTTTCCACAAAGGTATTTTCTATTTTCAACCTTTTATTTTCAAAGAAAATTTTCAAATTGCGAGGAAGCAATTTATTGAAGGAGGGGATAATGTAACACCCCGAGATTCCATGATACGCTTCTCTTTCAATAATGCAATAGCATGCATTGTACGGATGTTCGAGATTATAACGCACCGCGACCAATCAAAATAGCCATTATGAATAGTAATACCCACTTTTTGAAATTATATATATTTTATATTTTAAAATGAACTTCATTTTTGGATTCGGAATATCGAAATTATCCTATGTTGAATTTTTGTAATTTTCAGAGAACTTCCAATTTTTTATGAATAGTGAAAAATAATTAAAAACAACTTTTTTAATCAAAATAATTTATAGTGATATATTATACTATTCAGTGGTTTTAAAGTATAATTAGAATATATTTTTACCATTTTATCCAATGGGGTTCATTAGAATTAATTTCACTTTGAAATTGGATATAAACAATTGTCAATCTTTTGGTATATATTGTTTCTTAAAAACACGCTATTTGTTGTGACAGCGGGAATTAATTATTAAATTAATTAATGAAACTTATATGTTTGTAATTTTGTAAAATAGACATCATTTTTGAATTCGGAATATCAATTATAGCTAAGGGTGAAATTTTGACACTATTCTGAAAAACACCAATTTTTTATGAATAGTGAAACCACTAAGTGGCAGTTAAAAAACTAAATTTTCATTTAAATGAATCATTACCACTTCTGTGATTTGATTTTCAAAAATCTGACATACATGGTTTTCATTAGGAAGTAAAATGTTGTTCAATGGGAATAAAATAATTTTTTGGTGAATAGTAACTTTTAAGTTTAAATAATCGCGATTAAAGGTAATTAGTGAAATTTAAGGTAAAAATGGTATTATAAAAATATGAAATGACCCTTACACTTGTACTACCCCTATTTGATGAGTCATGGCAGACCAATACAACCCATGGGTCAACTTGGGGACCCCATGGTGCCATTTTGGTAGGAAAATGACATTAAAAACTTTTTATTTAATGTTAAAATAAAAATGTCACAAACATGAGTCGTTTTACTAAAACAATTTTTAAATGGGGTTATACAAGTCATATTTTTGACTATAAATATTAATTAGAAATATAAAAAGATTTCCTACATAATGATATTTTCTTTATAATTTTTAGGCATTAAATAAATGAAATTATTTATGACACCATGACGATGCAGCGATTACCTCATTAATTAATGATTTAAATAAAATGAAACTCTAATGTAAAATCTAAGATTTACACTTGTCAAAAACCTATTGTATGAGTATATTTAGAACCCTTATCACCTTATCCTCGAAATATATATGGGTGGGACCTTTAGAATACGAAAAAGCATTGCATAATAAAGAAACATTTCAATCTTTTCAAGAGTGCCCCTTCTCTCCTCTTATAAAAGGCCCCCACCACTACCACCATACTCACACCTTCAAAGCCTTTTGTCTTGGCCAACCTCTTCCCAAATACTCTCTAAACTTCCATACCTTACTCCTAGAAGCCTCACTTTTGGCAGAAGTCTTTCCAAGGAAACCTTTGGCTCAAATCAAAAAGAGTTACTCGATTTTAAGGTAATGTCTTCTCTAATGTTGTTTTGTTTTATTTTTCTTCTCCAACCCCTTAAACTCTTTTTATTCTTTTCATTTGTAACAACAAAAGTATCTAAAATATACTAGGATGTTGTTATGATAAGGATTTGGTTTACACTTACACACACCTTCTTCTAATGGTTAAAGAACATACTGTTTCTGTGGGTGCCGAAATACTGCCTCACGAAATGATGATTGTTCAATATTCTTTTAACACCTCTAATGGTGGACATTTTGATGAAACTATTTTCATATATGATATATATATTATGTTTATGTTTTCCTTATGCTTCTGTATTTCTCATTTGTGGCATAATTTTTGATTTCCATTATGGGTAAACGCGATAATTTCATTTTAGGAAGTGCGGACTACCGCCCCCTCAAAGTGAATTGAATCGTTAATGCCATATGTGGGATGTATAAAATATGGAGTAAATGGTATTATAAATTATATTATAATGGATTTATATTATACCATTATATAATTATAACTTCATTCCATTAAATACAAAATAGAAATGAAAGTAGCGTTCATGCGTACGTACGGCTTACCGTCTCCATGAACGGTGCATTTCATTTCTTACCTCTAAATGTTATGTAATATTATAAATGAATGTATATAATGGATATATATGATTTATATGATATATAAATCATGAATATAATTATGGATATAATGGATATATTACCACATGATCAAGGTGTAATTATAAGATGTTTATTTTTGACTCAAGTACCTAAGATCATCAAAACAATTGTTATTAACATAAAAAATTACATAATGTTCATAACATGGTAATAAGTGATATAAAATGAATAATAAACTTGACAAGGGTTCTTAATAAATTATAAATTAACTCTAGTTTATTATTCAGGAGATCAAAGAACGGTCGAGTGAATTCGGACACGAGGTAAGGGAACTTCTTAACCCAATTTCCATTTTTTGGGTTAATCTCCTACATTCAAATTATGTCATGATATTATTATGTCCTATATTTTATTTATACTTTCTTTATGTGTACATATAGTGAATACACATAATAGATCTATGTTATTTTAAAAATGATATTTTTAAAAACTTCGTCTCAATCTCCTTTCATTGAGGCATATTTGGTTTTATACACAACTTTCTTTTATACGGTGTATAAACCCCTTTGACTTTTACGTTTATTCAAAAGGAATCTTTTTTATACGAAGTGTTTTACTAAACGACAAAAGGGAATGTTTTTATTTCCATACGTATGCAGCGACAATGGCTTCTCCGCCACCGTGACCATTATTTGAGTTTCGGCTTCCTCTACAATCCATAACCATTTTTTAAATGAAAAATAAATACAAAGTTTTAACTTTCTTTTATTTTGGTATTGAAAATGGTTTTGAAAGTGTTTTTATTATATCAATGTGTTGTATTGATATCTTGCGATTGAAATGTGTAAATGTTATGTTTCTTTTATGCATGTTTTATGTGATACGATTATGTTATATGATATGTTTAAACCTATTCATATGAGGAATGCATTGGACTTAATATGTGACGGGTGGAGCCCGTTATATCTCCCCGATGAATCGGCAGGTCTCATGAGACAAACTAGTGTCTTGGCATGAGGCCTTGACAAAATCTTATTTGTAGTCTTGGCACGAGGCCTTGGCTACATGGTTATGATAGTCTGGAATTATGCATTCCATCGTTATGAAAGTGGTTATTAATATTTCATGTGATTATTCAACTAGTAGAATATCCATGTGAGTAAGTAAATGGCATTATTTCATTTTACTTTTTCCATATTATGCTAAAGTTCATGTTTAAAAGGCTTTTTTTAGTTATACATTGCCTAAATGTTAATGTTTATTTAGGAAAGTATCCGCTATATTGTTATCCTTACTGAACATCTTAGCTCACCCCTTCCAATGTTTTAATTTTTCCAGGATGTGAAGAAGTATATTATGAATGACCTGCAGGGATAGTATGAGGGGATATGAAGAAAAGATATTTTATTAGTTTTTTTACTTTATGATGTAATGTAACATTTATGAATGTATCTAGTGTTTCCAAGGCTACTAAACTAAACGGTCATTCGAGACTTGATCTTTTGTGATCATGTCAATGTTACAAAGTAATGCACCGACTCTGGGTAGCTGGGGTTGGGGCGTTACAATCTTGGTCTAAGTCAAGGTACATATATTGATATGAAACTGAAGAGATTTAACATGGAATAATTCAAGAGAGTATTATTTCCTATGTCACATGAAATTCCTCTTTTTAAGAAAATGTGTCCTTAGGAATAATAGTAAAGTTAAAGTATGGTATGTATTTCATACGTGTCAGTGATTGGGTTAGTCATGTGTATTATTCTATATACTAGTTTTGATGTTTCTTACACCTGAAATGTGATGGGAAGATATCAAGCTAACTCAGGTGAACACCATTGGATGATATTCAAGACTATACTTAAGTATCTGAGAATAACTAAGTATATGTCCCTAGTCTATGTTGGATATGATGAACTAGTCATAAAATGATATACAAATGATAGTTTTCAAACAAATCTAGATGAATTGAAATCCCAGATAAGATACGTCTTCACTCTCAGTAAAGGCGTTATGATCTAGAAGATCTCAAAGAAAACCTTGGTTGCAGATTCTATAGTAGAGTCTAAGGATATTTTGGATTATGAGGAATCTAAATAATAAATTTGGATATGTAACTTCATCTATGAGCTTGACGTGGTACCTTTTATTAATGACTTTATTACGCTATTTAGTGATATTACTATAGTGGTGGATCTTGAAAAGGATCCAAAGTCATATCAACAGTTGAATAACATACGTCAAAAATATCATCTCTTGAGTGATTTTTCATAGAGACATGAAGTAAATGGTATTACTGATTCCATACAAGATAATGTGGTGGACCCCTTGACTAATGCCTTATCTCAGCAGAAACATGATTACCAAGTGAGGTCTATTGAACTTAAATTCTAAGGTAGTTGGCTATAGTCCAAGTGGGAATCTGTTGGAGTTGGTTTTCTAGAACCACCTATTTTTACATTAGATTACATTTATATTCTATTAAATGAATCTTAAATTAAGTATCTTATTATATATTAATCATAGTTTTGTGTGATTTTAAAAAAATAATTTCTTAGAGTATATGTTGTATTAATAGGTAAAAGTAGTTCCCCACTATGATGAGAACCATGTAATGCTATAATGATACTCTTAAACCTATTTATATGGTCAAATAACATTCTTTTGATAAGACACGTAGCATGTTGATTGTTAGGTGTGAGTACTCATAAGAATATGATATTTCTTCTCGTTATGTTTGTGCTTGGTAATCTCTAAGATGGGAGATTATATGAACAAACTTGCTTGTAAGAATTCCACATGTTTTTGTGTTATTGAATAATCCTCTCTGTGAGAATGATTAATGACCCTTAGACTTTAAGATTATTATTAATGAATATCACTACTTTCCCACTAATATGTATTGTTTTAAACAATTATGATAATAGTTCACAAAGAATATAGGTATGTTGGGTTCATCACAAAAAATGTAATATTAATGAGTAATTAGAGGAAGGATTAGTACCTTTAATATTAATGGAAGTTTATATATTAACCCATTGATTGGAATAGAAATATCACATTAAACTTCATGGTCATGTTGTAATGATGATTTTATTTTAGATGGTCAAAGAAATATATATTAGGCACATATATTAATGACATGGTTGTGCAACCTGCTTGATGAGATACTGATACAAATGGATTATATAAATAGTGAGTGATCATGTGTAGTTTTTCAACATTTCAACATTAACTTCTTTTTATTGGGTGCCTTTACCCATTTTTGGATAGTAATCTAAACTTTAGACAATCCCACCTAATGTGAATGAGAAAAATAATCCCAAAGGGCCACACACTAAGTGTTTCTGTTCATCTCAATTAAGTTATTATTTAGTTTAATTATTGGAATAAATATTATACTCAAGACTAAGAAATAATTTTATTTCGGATTTATAGATCATAAATATTTATATTTTCTAATATTTAATAAATAATTATTTGTCATATTGTGAATGAAATATTTATTTTATGAATAAATATTTATATGGATACTCTATAAATACTAAGGTTGAGAAGTAGACCAAGATGATTTTCAGAAATGAATATTAATTTTCAATATGGTAGAATAATATTTATCATTGCGCCAGTTAGCCCACAAATTGGAATAAAATATTATTATTATTATTATTACATATCATGGGGTCATACATGGATTTGATAATTTATTAAGGGCACATGTACAATTAATTAAAATAAAAACCCTAAACCTCGGTCCACAAATAGAGTATGTATAATTTCTAATAGAGGCTAATCAAGCATCAGTGTACACAATAGATTCATCTCTAGAATTATTGTCTTCCCTCTCACATCCTCTCAAGAATGAGAAGATCAAGAGAACTCATTCAATAACAAAGAAATGTGAAGCGATCTAGATGAACAGTAAATGATGATCAATCAACCATGATGGAACCCATTGATTCATTTGTGTCATTCATATATCATGGAAACCCATGTGTATCACCACTAGAGGCATTCTACATGTTGATCTTAGAAGCATAATGATAGATTACCAGAATTGGTTTTGTATAATCAATAACTGCTTCAAAGAATGATCCCAGGAATGAAATAATTATTCTTCAAAACTTATTAAATTAATTATAAATTTGATGTGAACATATTTTTTCTTGGTTCCGGTGACCTTCATGTATATATTCAACAGTAAAATTACCATTGGTCTTGATATTCATGGATTGTACAATATAATAAATACCATTCAAATCTTACATTATTTTAGTTGGGATCAGACCTGAAAATTGCATTGGTTGTGCCTGGAACCATCACTCCAATGTCTCATGATCACCATTTTTTAACCACACTCCAAACTCAGCAAGGGAGGTAGTAGATCGAATATCCACCATGATCATATGTTCTTCACTTTTTTTGAGTACTAAATTACAAGGCCAAAACTATAGGAACATGACATAGAACTAAGGGGTACATACATTAGGAATGGAGGAAATTTGGTTCACATGAGTTGTCATGCCCTAGGTGCGCTCATTCATGAAAATAAATCATCACCCCCAAAAATCTAGAAAATGAGTTTTTTCAGGGTATACCTCTAGAGTATCTAGGGGGATTATCAACCGCATCGTATATATGCACTCAATGGAGACATGGTGGAATGTGATTGGAGATAGGATATTAATCAGTGTGTAGAAATTCTTCATCATGAACCATTGAATTTTATTCTCTAGTATCCCTGGGTCGTTCTAGTCTCACTCCTCATAGCTAAGGATGCTCAATATGGGATCACCATCATCTTTCCTTTCCTTCATGTCTCCAAGTATCAACTCAATGATGAATCATCTCTAAACCATTGAAATATTCGATAACTCCCATGACCCTTTTATTAGCATTGGAGAATAGCGTTGGTGTGTTGGGACATCAAGTTCAGTACTAACATGGGTCAAGTACTCTTGAGTAACTGATGGGTTAATGGAGAGAAATTTTTGGGGATAATAAAACATGATGGAATCTGAGTGGTATAGATGGGGATAGTCATTAGGGATGGGGCCAATAGAGAAGGGAATGGGGGGTGGAATCACATAAGGGATATCATTAAAGTAGTTTTCCAAAATTTTAAAAATGTAGTGGAGGGGTGTCATAAAATATGTTGATTCAATCATGTTGCTCTGCAACCGATCTGTCACTGATTGAATGTATTTTATTTGATCATCCATTTTTGCATGAATAACTGAAATTGTGAATACATCATCACATACCCTTATATTAATAATAAATTAATTATTAGTTTTTATAATATTTATATATAAAAATTTATTTACATATATTAGAAAAAATAGATAAATACATATATATTGATCAGCACACACATATTTATATACAAATATAATATATACATAATTTTTAGACATGTCTAAATATTTATTTATATAATAAACGTATTATATGTAAATATATAAAAACAACTATGTATATATATAATTATATAATTATATATAAATAATAGAAACTACTATAGAGGATGGTGTACTGGTGATAGGCAATGAATTTGGGAGTGGTTGTGATGTTGAGATATAAGGTGAGTAGGGAGGGTGTTGATAGTGTCCAGCCTAAGAGGGTCAATGTCTATTTTTAGGGTTTGAGGATATGATCCACACTTCTAATGATAACATGGTCAAAAAGGATCTCTATATTCATTAAAGAGATTTCAAAAAGATTAAGAATTCATATTCTACTTTGAATAACATTACATTATAATAATTACACACATGTGTATATATATATCTTTGATTGGATATACTAAGTTTATAAGTTAAATTAAGTAAATTTTATAATTAAAAACATTTTAATAATAATAATAATAATAATAATATATTAAAACACACAAAAAATTACATAAATCAGTTTGAGGATTCGACCCCACGACCGCCATCCCAGACCCCCACCAACCCTAGTCACCACAATACCTATGTGGGGAAATTTTGATGATAATAATAATGAGGTATAAAAATAATAATAAGTAGAGTTGGAAGTAATTAAAATTATAAATATATATAATTAGCTACACTAGAAAGGTTATACTGATATAATTATATGGAAAATAATAATAAAACGTTAATATTAATACTGAAAAAATTAAATTATAATTAATAATGACAATAATTAATCACTAAATTATTAGGAATAACAAAAAAAAAATAATTATAAACTTTTAATACTGAATGAATTGAATCTATATTATATATTATATTATATGTTGATATTTTTTTATTATATTTCTAAATTTTAACACATAATATATATTGTATATTGTTTTTCTCTGTTATACTAAAATAGGGGTGACAATGTGTACCTGAAAAGGGAGAACTTAATCTTCCTAGTCCCGATTAAACTGGGTTCAAGTACCCTTTAATCGTTTTTGGGTAGGGTTAAAGTTTCATATACACAAATTTATTATTAACCAAGTAGGATTCAGGTATTTATTATATATTATATAAAAACCCAAACTCGTTAACTTTATTATATTTAAACTCGTTAACATTATTATATTTTAAAAAATTAATTAATTTTATTATTGTTAAATTGTACTCACTACAACAAAACCGACTTTTATATATTCTATAAAAACCATTTATTTGTGCTAAAAAACTGTTTATTTTCTCAAAACCTTTAAACAATGTCACTTTTTTTGTTCTATTGAATTACTGATAAAGGCCCATTTTATCAGTTATTTTTTTAGCACTAATAAAAGTCAAAAAAATGTGAATAGGCATGAGATTTTCTTGGAGATTTGTAGGGAGGCCACCCCCTCCATTATTAACACATGATATCTTTTATCAGGTCTCATCTATAACTACACCTATACTTTATGAGTGCTATAACACCACTCGTTCTCACACATGCATGCACCTTCACTTAGATTCAATCATGGGACCTCCACTATCACACCCATGTGATTTTATCCCTGATCTATATTGTTTTGTTACTTATTTTTTAATATATCAATTTATTTATATAGATTTGGTTACATTTGTTTCCATATATCTATTCATATATTTATATATATTTATATATATTTATATAATTATTTTTAAACTCCTATATCTGTAGGAGTTTCAGTCTCATCTCTATGGGAGTTTCATCTAGACATTCTATAAGGTTTGGAAATTGATTCCTTATTCCATCAGCTATTTGATTAGTAGGGTGTTGTTTTATTTGTCTCCATTGATCTTAGGTGTTCTCAGCACATATTAGTTATTTCTATTTGTTCTTCACCATTTTTTTTGATTATTGGTTTATTCTTTGGATCTTGGTTAACTCATATCTTCTGCGTCATTGGTTTCTTTGGCTTTGTCGTATTGGATGTTTGCATCATGAGACATCTTCCTCGTATCTATGGATCATATTTAGAGATTCATATGTTCAAATATATAGTTCATTTTCAGATCTGTGGATCATCTTTCAGTGTTTAGTGTTTTTAGACTCACGAATTTGTCGATCATCAGACGTCTTTATCATAAAACGTATTTTTTAGTAATGTGGGTCGTCTGTAGATAATTGGATTATCTGTGTATCATAGGTTATCTTCTATGGGTATTAATCATTGGATTTCCTTTTCCTAGGTAGTGATTCCATCTACTTTATGTCCTCTATAAGTGGTGAAACTATTGGGTCTCTATGGGAGGGGTTTCATACATCGCCTCCAATCAGAATCCTTTATGACCAATTTTTCATATGCTTTGTGATTTTTATTATGTGTGATTGGTTTTTTTGGATATTTTCCCTATAAAAATCCTATACCAGAACTTTCATGAGCTTGTAAACCCTCACTAGGTTCATATTCTTTAGCGTCATTTCACTATAAGTCACCCTGATATGATTTTCCTATACAAAACCATATTAAAATGAAAGGATATGGATAAATTTGGAAAAAATACGCTTTCATGGATTCTTCTTGGTCTACCTCTTTGGATACTTCGGTGTTCTATCTCTTCTCTAGAGGGAGGACATGAATTTTAGAGTCAATTATTTCTTGTGTAACAACTAAGATTCCTCCACCCACTAATAAGTCACCCCTACATGGGCCTTTTTTGGCATTTACAGATGTCCTTCCCTGAGATATAAATGGAAGTCCTGGATACATCTTAAGTGTCTATTAAAATTTTTACGTGGACCCACACTCTTTGGTGGGGACATCAATGAAATTATGTCCTAATAAAAAAAGGATGGGGGAAACATTAAATCTCATGGCTCTATGGTTTAGTTCTAGTATGCAGTGTGGATGGATGACGTTTATAATCTACTGCATTCTAGTATACGTTTTTACATAGTTCTAAGAGAATTTATAAAGATAATACATCATAAAAAGGTTCGACCATTTCCTGGGGTCGAGTAAAAGAGGTAATATTTTAAGGATTTTGAAACCTCTCACATGACCCCCACCACCTCAAACAACTAAACCATTTTTATTAATACAACACATGGTTAAAGTAGGACAAAATATGTAATATTCCTCAGGTTCAAGATATTTTGGGCTAAATACAAGGAATAAAAAGATGTGGTTCATGCTGACTAGAGTTCTGGAGACCCTGATATAGGAAGGAATATTCACCATGTGGCCTCCAAATTGAAAACATTGAGAAACCTAAAAATCTCATCAACGTGAAAATCATTGCGATATGATTGAAAGAATGATGAGAGTTATCTACTCTCACCCACCTCTAATATCAATTTTTCTAGAATCAATAGTCTTGAAACAAAGTTAGATATAAACATTTGCTACATGGAATGATTTTTTATGTGTGGTTGTAAAACCAACATCAAAGAAGAAGATACCAACACCTTATATTTTAAATATAAGGTGTAAGATTCATTTTTATTTCTATGTATATCTCTCTATGAGTTTTTTGTTTTATGCCTTGGTGGATGAGTCTTATTCTAAGACAGAGAACTTTTGTTGGAGAAAATGAACTAATGTTTGAGGATGTATTCTTGTTCGAATTAATGGAGTCATTTATAAATGGTTTAAGTGTTTCATGGGTTCTTGGTGATTTGAAAAGCTTAAAAGAGGTTTGGGTTGCTTAAAATTAAAATTGGACTGGAAAAGTCAACTGAAGAACATCTACACATCATGTAAGGGGATTAAACGTCATGTAATTGTTCATGTTTTTTATTAAATAAATTTAAGATGAGGGGTTTTTTGATTTATACCATTTAAACATTTACATGATATGTAACTGCAGTACACAACATGTAAATTTCTGACCTATAGTTTTCAACATGCTTTGTGGATGATTTATTTTTCATTAAGTTGTAGCTTCTCCACTTTCGACCCTAGGAAATTATCCATGTGATTTTGGAGTGTCAAACCCCCTTCCAGACATTTTTTTAAAATATTTAATCCCTGATGGGTATTTTTTGAATGGGTTCTTCCATTTCTTTCTTCTTCTCCACCTGTTGTGTTGAAATCCTTTTACCCAATTGCATTGTTGGTTTTGATCTTGATCAATTTTGATTTAGTAACCTCTTTTAAGTCATATGTACCTTCTTACTTATAGAATTTGGTCATAGGAAGCATTATTGGATCATCAGTATAAGGCATGGGGTCTAAACATTAACCCTATGGTTTGATAATTCCAATTTTATATAGTATTGTGATTGTGCCCTCATTGTGTGTTCCCAAATTCATTAAATATTTTAATGATTTTATCCCTTGATTTACTTTGGTTTCAAATGAATTTATAATTTGATAATGGCTTAAATTATGTTTGGCATGACATGTGACCTAGGGTGATTTCTTGTTTTAGAATCCGTAAACTGTGGCTTATTGCTTTCTATATAATTGTTAATCAATTTTGAATTGAATTTAAAAGTTTATCTTGAAAGTATAATTTCAATTAGCATAATAAACCATTGATATATAGGATGTGATATTGTGATGTCCATGTTGTTTGACAGGAAATGTGTTCTATGTTGATATGCTTATATAAAAGGATAAGACCAAGATCTTGCACACATATATGCTGTAATGTTTATAGAGAGTTGGTTTGGTCTAGTCCCATGTTATAATGCTTACAGGGATTTGACCTGAAAATTCTATAATGCTTATAGGGATTTGAACAGAAATGTTGTAATGAATATAGGTCTTGGACTCAGATTTTTTTGTGTGACTATAGTATGTGTATATGGGTGTGTATTGCATGGTTGTAATACATGCTCAATGATATTCTGGTATGGTGCTAAAGAAGGTTATTTACCTTAGTTATTTGGTTGTGGTTGGTTTGGATGTAAAACATGCTCAGACATATTCCAACACAGAGAAGAAGCATTCGGTGGTTGTATTTTATTAATTTCTAAATTAATTAATACACTAGGTTATCACATTATTGCATACACTTTTTATTATACTGGTTTGTTAAACAGGGTGGTGTCAACCTACTGAGTTTTAATCAAACCCTATTTGGTCCACCATTAAGAACCTGAGTAGATTTCATGGATGTGGGTTTGGAAAAGGGAAATGGACCTTTTTGTTGATCACTTGATTACTTTTGTGCTAGATTTTGGAGATGGGATCGACCTGAGTTCAGGACTCGGGACTTTGAGTCTTTTATTTAAGTCTTCTAGTATTTTTCTTGTATTTTTTGTCAAGAATGACATGTAGTTACATTCCATCTGGTCGTTACATTATTCCCTTACTATTATTGGATTATTCAGGTAGCTTTTATTATTTTATTTCACATTTTTTTAACTCTGATCATTATAGTTGTGTTTACTTTGATTATTATTTTCCATTTAAATATGATTTGTTTCTTCTGAAATTATATTACATACATGGGCGTATAGTCTCCCCAATATACATTTCACACCCCATCTTCTATTTGACAGCCTCTAGCATACGATGTGGTGCGCTTGAGGTCCCGTAACCACCCCTTTATGGACACTTGAGATAATTCCAGATTGTGGGATGTGACAAACAGGTATCAGAGCACTCGATAATCCTTTTCTTCTATTTTACTTTTTAGGAAAGGTAGAAAGGTGACTAGGATGTATCTGGAGTTGGTAATGATCTTGTGCATGGGAGTATCTAACTCATGTACAAGGAAAAATATGAGTACCTAGGGATGGTATTACTATTTTTATAGTGTTATTTTTCTATTGATGTTATTTCATTTTGGGTGATTCACATGTTGTGTGAGGTTATTGTATTTTGGGAAAAACATTCCTCGAGGTAACATTGAATCATTTTTGAGGTGATTGTGTTTGATGAAATAGAATGTTTTTTATTGATAAAGAGGGTTTCCCTGGTGATTTTTCGAGTTCTAGAGTTATTGGTGACAACCTATGTTGACAAAGAACCATTAAAAAGGAATATAAAATCTAGAGGTAAATAAAACAAATACAATGTGGCATTGTTTTCTAGTGTTTGCCAAATTTTTTGGCCAAAAATTTAGGGGATGAAGACATGTGTTTTTTGGAAAAGGAAGGGGAATGCATGATCTGGAATTTTCACAAAATATTTGATTTATCATGAAATTTTGAACGTGATTTGATAACACGCGTGCAAGGATTGTTTCAGGATCAAAACGTTGAAAAATGTAAAAGGCGTGATGTGCTTGAAAGATGAGTTTGTGAAAAAGAGTTTTTTGCAGCAAAGACGGTGTCAAATGTGGTTTTGCACACATGGAGTAATTCTTTCATGACACGGTGATTCTTCTGCATAGGGGTTATAATTTCCTTTAAATAAGAGGTGACCCCCGTCATTCGAGCCATCTCAAGACTTAGAGATAATTAGAGCTTTGGATCACTTAACAAAAATACACAAATGTAGTTGAATGAAATATTTGGAGTTCCAGTAAAGCTAAGGAGGATTCACAAAATATTTGAGTTTTGTATAAGATTCGAGTTGCGCACAAGAGGTGTTTCGAGAGAAAAGTAGAATCTTGCATGTAATGCATAAAACTTGCACACATGACATAGTAAGGGTTGCACGAATGATTTTTAGTTACCGGATACACCAGTGGAAAAGTGATATTAACTAGTGGATGAAAGTGGGTCATTAATAAATCATATAAATATAATGGAGTATTCATTCATTAGTGATAATGAAAAGACCTAATTGTATATAAATAGTGAGTTGATATTCTGAAAATGTAGTGATCACACTTTAGTTGAGAGAGCAGTGAGCTTTCAAATTGTGAGTGGCTGTAAAATGGGAGACATACTGAGTCTACTCAAAATATTTTAAATAGTAGTGCACTTATAGTGGATTTGGTACATCAACACATTGCCAGTGTATTCTCCTTGGATGTAGCTAATTGATGGTGATCGAAGTAAAATTTTCGCATCTCATGCATGTTTTAATTTCTATCCATACTGTGCTGCGAGAAAGAGAGATAATAGAGTTTTTTTAACTGTGGAACAAGATCAAGAGGGAAAGTTGTTTTAAACTTTAAAACCCAAATTCAGCCCCTCTCAAAATATTCATCCTAGTGGACCTAACAATTAGTATCATATGGAAGGTTAATTTCAGTTTTTCTCCCTCAACGGAGGTTATAAATCATAACTGGATTCTGATATTCATTAGGAACAACTTTCATTTATGGATGAATTGGATGAAACACTACTTCTGATCTTAGGGAATGGATTTTTTTACTGTATCTATGCATTAAAATATCAGTGGATATCAATAATGGTGTTCTATCAAAAGCTCAAAATAAAGGAACTAGATGCTAACAAAAAAGGAATCAATTCTCAAGGTAGATCCCTTTCTAATGAAATATATATGAAGTTGATGTCATGAAAGACATCACATGCTATGTGGGAAAATATATTGAATATATTTGAAGGAGATAAAGATGTCATAGAAGAAAATTTTCAAGTATTGTGGAACAAGTATCAAGATCTAAGAATGAACCCAAATGAGTCTGTTGATTCATTATTTGATGAGGTAAATGTTATAGTGAGATGCATGAGGGGTCATGGAGAAGTCATTGAAGACAGAAATATCGTGAAGTGTATGTTGAGGAAAATTCCACCACAGTTCAATCTGAATGTTTTAGTTTTTTAAGATAATGATCCAAAAGACCTCACACTAAATGAAATGCATAACACCCTTGTGTCATATAAAATGAGAAATTATGATAACAATGCTATGAAAAAAAGGAAATCTAAGGATGTTTCATTCCAAGACATGAATAAGCTCACTATTGAATATTCTTAGGTAGAATAAGAGACAGATGATGAGATTTCATTCATTTCTTAAAATCATCAAATAGAAAATGAAAATTTCAAGGGGAAAGTTCCACTATCATATTATTGATGTGTAAAGGATGGTCAACTTGAAACAAGGTTCCCAGAGAAGCTTGACGAGGATGATGAGGAGGATATTGAAATCCCTATGAATAAATATTTAGCCTATGTGAAGGGAAATAAAAAATTTAAGAAACATTTATTTAATAAAAAGAATATTCTTTCACAAGAATGTGACATTTCAGATGAATCATAGGTTGAAGAGATTGAGTACTGTAATGACCATGGAGAAAAATTTGTGGTGGAAATTGTTGGTTGTGGTTAGAAAAAAGGATGAAATAGACATTGTTGAGGAGGAAGTTGAAGGAAGATTCAATATGGAGGTTGAATTAGAAGCAAATCTTAAGGAGATAAATGATTGGATATCCAAAACAGAAAAATACAACAATGTTTTTCATGTTTCCAAACTCTATATGCAACAGCAGAAAGAAGAGAAGTCTGATTTGGTGAAAGAAATTGAAAATCTTAAGTGTTAAATACTAGAGAGAATCAAAAATGAAGATGTGTATAAGCTCAAAATAGAGAAACAGAATTGTGAACTCAATAGTTTGAATAACACCAAAAGGGATCAAGTCATTCGAAAAATGGTGGATTGTAGTTCATGGTGTTTTGACGTCGAAGGCATTGGTCATTGTTTGAGTCTGGTGGTGCTGAGGCGTGGTAGCGAAAGTTTGTGATGATGCATTGCTGATGATGATGTGGTTTTCTGGAGTCATGACAATTGTGGGTGGTGGGTTTCTCAGGCAGTGTGTGGCGTGTGTGGATCATCTCAGTTGGACGTCGAATCAGTGGACACTACTATCGAGCGATAAGGACTGTGAAGATGGTCATGGAAGCTTCAGTGATGCCGGTGATGGATGATCTAGTGACGACGATGGTGGTGGTTCCAAGATGCGAGATGATGAAGGTGACTGGATGATGATTATGACATCAGTTCAAATCAATGTGGGTGAGAGATTTAGTGTCTACGTGACTCATAGTGGATCTACAATCAAATTCTTAATGATGACAGATGACAGGTGGATTGGAAAGTGGTTTATGATTGTGATTTTGAATTTGAAAACTCTGTGGTGGCGTAGCAGTTTTTCTATAAAGAAGGGGGATGTGTGAGTTTTTGTAATGTGGTGTAGTTTTTGAATTTTTTGATGTACAATTACCACTTTTCCTTAAAGTGGCTCTTTGATAATATAAAAAAAAGGATTTGGAGGAGAAATACTCTTGACTCCTAGTGGGGCATCAGTAAAGATGATTACCCAGAAGGAGGAAAAGCTGGAAGGGGAGAATACAGGCCTATAAAACCATAATAAATAAGAAAAATTAAATGATAAAGCTGGTATGGGGCTTGATAATAAACAAAAATCAACCATGGTTAAAATAATACCACAAACACCCACTCTAAGAGTGAAGGTTGATTTAGGGATAAAGCACAATCAGAAAATTCATAGAATCCAAGGGATACTTAGTGGTGCATAAGTGACACATAGGAATGCACCCTACATCATGTGTTATTGCTTTGGAAATATGGGACATTTAAAAATTGTGTGTTTCACAGCCAAGAGATACAAAAGGGCATAAGAATAGAGGTGGTATCCAAACAGAGAATGGAATTATAGATCATATTTAGAGGGACATTGTTTTTGGTGTGGAGTATTTGGTCACATGGCTAGATATTTCATATCAACCATGAAAAGAGATGTCCCATATAAGAACTCATGTTATCGCAATTAGAAGATATGAGAATTAACAAGTGATCTGAAAATTAAAAATTGATTTGTATCTCTGTAGGATGATGCTGGTCCATTAAACTCCAAGGAAGATCAATATTTCTAATATATTCCAAGTATACAGTCAAAATCATGGATCTAGAAGAAGAGTGTTGAGATGGAAGTGGTTGCAAAAATTTACATTAAAGCATAAGATCACTCTAGTGTATGGATCCTTAATAGTGGTTTCACATCCCATATGATTGAAAATAATGATCTTGTCACATGCATAAAATATGACAAAGAAAATAATTTCAAATTTTGAAATGATGAAGCCCTGAAGATATTTGGTTCGAGAAAGGCTAGATTTGGGTGTAATGAAATTAGACATGCTGATGTCTTGGTAGTGGAAGGTCTCAGTCACAACTTTCTTAGTGTCAGTCATCTATGTGACTCAAGGTATTCTATAAGATTTACCAAGAAGATGCGTATAATCAAAGGAAGAGATGATGAAATATTCCTATAGGTAAAAAGGAAAAGGTGGAATCAATACCTTGTAATTGGTGAAGAGGATATGTGTTTTTTATCCAGGGAAGAAGAAAACAAGGTGTGTCATAAATGACTTGGTCATCTATGCCGACCATCCATGTAATATCTGGAAAAATTTATTCATCTAGATACCTACCTAAGATATCACGAGATAGTGCTCATACATGTGATGCATGTCAATAGGGGAAAATCATCAGAAAAACATAAAGTGGAATGGAATAGAAGTCAACAAGAGTGCTTGAATTTGTACATACTGATGTTTGTGTACCTATCTCACCAAGATCCATTGATGGAAAGAGATATTATGTCCTTTAAATTGATGTCTATAATAAATTGGCATGGTTATTTGTCATTTCTCATAATTATGATGTGTTCAGTTGCATCAAACAATATCAGAGGGAATCTGAAAGTTTTATTGGGTAGTAAATTTTGAATTTTTGTACTGATAATGGTATGGAATTAACAAATAGTCAGGTGAAAGACTATCTAGAGAAACACATGATAATGCATCAATTTTTTTTAGTGAAAACTCCCCAATATAATGGAGTGGTTGAATGGAGAAATCAAATCATAAAAAACATGGCTAGAACAATTCTTAGTGAGAGAGACCTACCAGAGAAATTTTGGAAGGAAGAAGTATTGACCTCAGTATACATTTCTAATAGGGATACATTGTGTCCAAAGGAAGGAAAGACTCTATATGGCATATGTCATAGGATGAATCCAACAGTGAAATACGTTTGAATATTTGGAACTAAGTGCATTATTTTTAATAATGAAAAACACAAGAAATATGAGTGGCGTGGAGATGAGGGGATATTCCTTGGATACTAAGGAAAAATAAAAGAATATAAATGCTTTAATAAGAGGCTGGTAAAAGGTTTCTAGAGAAATGATGTCACTATAGTGGAAATTGAAGATAATATCCAATAACATAGTGAAAGATTTCTTGATGAAAGTGATGAAAAAGTACGAAATAAAGGTGGAGCATAAGTGGAAGATGCTGATTTTGGAGAAGACACTAATGATGAGTAGGAGGAAGTAAAATCTGTATCTGCGAAGAATCCAAAGATTCAATAAGAAATTGACAGGAAAAATATCATTTGTGATTAGACAGTTCCCATTCAAACATGATGAATGAAGTCATCACAGTATAAATATTTTCTATCTCTAGTAGAGCCTAAATGTCTTGCTAATTTACATGGATATGAAGGTTGGGTTCATGCTATGAATGAAAAAATAGATCAGATTGAGAAGAATCAGACATGTGAGATTGTTTTGAGGCCAACAGATAAGAATTTTCATGGGGAATAAATGATTCTTTTGAAACATGATGAATAAAGATGTCACATTTATTTGAAAAAAATAATGACTAGTGTGAAAAGTGTACTCCCAAATAGAGGGCATTGATTTTGATGATATATTTTCACCTGTCTTAAGGCTGGAAAAAATTAGATTATGTTTTTCCATAGTAGTGAAAAAAAATTACTTGTTTTCTAGATGGACATCGATTCAGCATTTCTGAATGGTGTTTTGGAAGATGAATTGTAACTCAAACAACTAGATGGTTTTCTTATTCATGTATATGTGAGAAAAGTTTTCCAGAAGTGGAAGGATCTATATGGGTTAAAGAAATCACTAAGAGCATGGTATTCAAGGATCGATCTATTTCTGAAGAAGCTCAGTTTCAAGCGTGGTGGAGTGGATTAAAATCTCTATTTAAATAAAAAATGTAATCAAAATATGATGGTGCTAACTTATGTTGATTACATAATATTTGGTGGAATATATTAATCACAATTCAAACAGGTTTTAGAATTCATGAAAAGTGAATTGGAAATGTCAATGATTGTAGAGCAGAAATTTTTACTTGCTTTATAGGTGACTCAAGGGAGGAATGGATCTTTCATTTGTCAATCCAAATATTCCAAGGATATTCTGAGACGATATATAATGTAAAATTTCAAATATGTGAATAATCTAGCTTCTAACAAGATGAAACTATCAATAGATGATGATGGAAAAGAAGCTAATATCATAGAATACAAGAAAATCATTGGAATTTTACTATACTTGATAGAGAAAAGAAATGATATTGTTTTTCCAATTTCCAAGTAGTGATATACCAAATCAATCTCAAAGAAATACACATTATTGATGTGAAAACAATACTTTAGTATATCAAGGGAAACTGTGTATTTTGGTTTTATATATAATGATATATCTCAGCTAGAGTTATTGGGATATATACATGCAGATTGGGATGGTTCAGTAGATGACAGGAAATCAATGTCACAAGGTTCTTTCTATATTGGTTGTTTTTGTATTTCTTAGCTATGTAAGAAACATGATTTCATTTCATTGAGTATCGTAGATGATGTGTATATTATGGCCACTCAATAATGCACATATTTTTGTGGATGAAGCATCATCTTGAAGATATGGGAGTTGATGTGACGCCTCTGATCAGAATCAATTGTGATAATTCAAGTGATATCAATCTTAGAAAAAAAGCAATCAATAAATCAAGGATGATTCACATTGAAATGAAATATTATTTTATCAAGGAAAATGTTGAGCAAGGGCAATTGAATTTGGAGTATGTTCCTGCACAACATTAGGTGGCTGATATTTTGACAAAGGGATTACCCAAGGAATCATTTAAAAGACATCAATTGGATTTGGGAGTTCATTTGACTCCCCACACATGAAAAAATGTGGTTGTGGGAACCTCTCTCCCCTATGTATGATATGTTTTTTACTAATGCATTGATATGTGTTATTTATAATGTTTCTTAACAAAATTGAGTGGAATTTGGGTTATTTGACAAGGGGGTGAATGTGTGACTATTCAAGGGGGATAAAATAGTTTATAAAAGACACAGGTAGAAGCTAGAATAGGGAGAAGCAAGATAGGGGTAGAATTCTTTAGTGTTCAAAGTGATCATCCAGAGCATTTCATGGGAAACACAAGAAACAAATAAGTGGAGTAGGAGGAGTAAAAATCTTACAATGCTAGGAGTGATAGATCAAAGGGTATATATAATAAAAACTCAGGTTCGTGATGAAAGAAGTTGTTTGGTTTTAAGAATTAGTGTTAGGAATGAGGTGATTCATTGATGAACATTTCATTATACTCTTGTTTCCCATGCCGATATTTAATCATGTGTACTTAGAGTGTGTGTTGAGTAATTTTTTGATCGCTATCTAAATCGCATGAAGTTAATGTTGGTAGAATATGGATGAAGCTATAAAGAGATATCAATTTATGAAAGAGTTGTCAACAAAACCAAAGGGGGATATTGTTGGGAAAAAATCCCTCAAGGTAACAGTGCAGCATTTTTGAGGTGACTGTGTTTCCTAAAAAAGCAAGTTTTTTATTGAAAAAGAGGTTTTCCATGGTGAGTTGTCATGTTCTAGATTTATTGATGGAAACCTATGTTGAAAAAGAACCATGAAAATGGAATGGATGATTTGGAGGTAGTATAAAAAGAATTGGGCCTGAAAATTAGGAGATGAAGACAGGTATTTTTAGAAAAGGAAGGTGTGAAAAAGATATGTAATGTGCATGAAATTTTGGTTTTTGCACACAAGTTTGAAGGTGACTTAGAATCTTGTGCACACGGCATGTTTCAAAATAAAAATTTCAAAAAATCGAAAGGAATGATGTGTTAAAAATGTGAGTTTGTGCAAAATAGGTTTGAGCGCAATGGTGATGTCAAATGTGGGTTTGTGTGCATGAAGGGAATCTCTCATGACATGGAGAATCTTCCATGTGAGGTTCATCATTGACTATAAATAAGAGGTGACCCGCTCATTTGACCTAGCTCCAGACTTAGAGATAATTTTATCTTTGGATCACATAAGAAAAATACAGAAAGGGTGTTGAGAGAAGGATTTGGAGTTTGATGCAAGCTAAGGAATATGCGTGTAAGATTTGAGTTCCATGTAAGATTGAAGTTGCGAGAAAGAGGTGTTTTGTAAAAAAAGTGGAATCTTGCGCGTAGTTCATAAAACATGTGTTCAAGAAACAATAAGGGTTGCATGAAATATTTGGAGTTTCTAGTACACCTATGGTAAAGCAGTAGTCATTAGAGGATGAAAGTGCGACATCAATACAACATCTAAATACAGTGGTGGATGAATTAATTAGTAATAATGAAGAGACCTATAGGTCTATAAACTATGAGTGGATTTTTTGGATAAGTAGTGAGAACTCTTCAGTTGAGAGAGTTATAATATTTCAAATTGTGAGTGGTTGTAAATAGGGAGAGATAGTGAGTCTACTCCAAAATTTTAAAACAGAACTGTTCTTATAGTGTATTTGTTATATCAACACATTTCTGGTGTATGATCCTTGGACTTAATCTAGTGAGGGTGAACAAAGTAAAATTGATGTGCCTCATGCATGTTTTAATTTTTTCACATACTGTGTTGCGGGAAAGAGAGAGAATATAGTTTTGTTTAACTGTGAAACAAAATAAAAAGGGGATGTTTTTTTAAACATTCATACCCTGATTCACCCCCCTCTCAGGGAATCTGACCAAGTGGACCTAACATTGTTTTATGATAATATTTTTTATTGATATTATAATCATGGCCCAATATAGAGAGTGATAAGAATACATGCATCATAATGGGAACATAGGGATATATTGACATGCATTATTCATGATTGGGACATATATATTTTTTCATGTAGTATATTCTTTCTTATTGAACTGTGATATGATATATCAATTTCACTGAATAAATAAAAAGAGTTTTCATTTCATTCTAAAATAATTGTAATCCATGTTTAGAGAGACCATGATTTAGTGGTTCTCTATTGTAGTCACTTGTTGTTTTGACCTTGTTCATGTCCACACTACTACTAAAAACAAATTTAACAACACTAGAATCAGCCTTTATTAGCGCTAGAAAAGCACTGACTACCTTATCATGGTTAAAATTCCATGGATATTAGAACTAGAAAGGCATTAATAAAGGGTATATATATCATCTCAAATAAAATCACTGATAAATCATACTTTTATCATCACTTTCTAAAGTGATGATAAAAAACCTCATTTATCAGTGATGATAGATATACTTTTTATCAGCGCTATTATTTGAATTGATAAATGTATTATTTACTAGCACTTCTAAATGTACTGATAAAGATAGACTTTATAAACACCTATATAAGTTCCAATAAAGGAGTCCTTTATTAGTGATTTTTGAAGCACTGATAAAGGTTATATTTTTAAGTGCCTCTTAAAGTACTGATAAATCATATTTTTACCAATGATTTTATAGCACTGATAAAGGTGAAAAATGTAGTGTGACTGAGTAGCACACTACATCACTAGAAACAGGTACAATGTGCTACAACAACACACTGCATCAGCAGAAACTACAACAAAAATTTCCAAAATAAGATACAAATACTAAATATAATTGAAATATAATTTCTAACACAAATACAAGAAAAATAATACACTATTATAGAGTATGTAATTTTTTTACTAAAATTAATGTAAATTTTGAATGAAAAGGTTCTATTGGAGTTATATCGATCAAAACATGTGTTGAATTGAGGTGAGGCTAATCCCTACACGTCAAAAATGATGTATAGATCATTTTCTTAAAGTACTAAAACAATCGGAATGCATTTGCTCAATTTTGAGTATTACAGTTGTTTTATTGATTATAATTAGTGTCAGTTTTGATAAAAAAGACACACTTGGAGTCATACCAATCACACTGTACATTGTATTGAGGTTCAGATGATCCCTACACATCACAAGTGATGTATGGATTTTTTTCCCTAATTTACAGAAACAATACGAATGTGTTCTCTGTTTTGAGTATGTTAATTATATTTTCACTAAAATTAATGTCAAATTTAAATAAAAAGACATACTTTGAGTCATACCAATCACAAAATGCATTATATTGAGGTGATAATTAATAATCAATACCCCTAATTGCTCATGGATCATTTCACTAATGTATCAAAACAATCGGAAAGCATTTCCTCAGTTTTGAGTACGCCACCTATGGTTTTGACTAAAATGACATTTTAAACTGGAAAGACCCACTTTGAGCCATACAAGTGGTATCATGGGTGGTTTTAACATGAGACAGACTTATACACATCATAAATTATTTGGTAATAATTGTCCCAAATTATGAAGACAATCTATGTTCGTTTTCATGGTTTTCATTGAGTGACACTTTTTTGTATTAAAATTTCAATTTTAAAAAGATAACATACACTTTGAGTAATACTGATCACACGGTGCTTCAGATTTAGGTGTGTTAAATCTCAAAATTTCACAAATGTCATATGGATCATTTTAATAAAGTACCAAAATAATCAAAATGTGTTTGCTTGGTTTTGAGTAGTTCAATTGTTTTTCTTATTAAAAATAATGTTATTTTTCATTAAAAAGACGCACTTGGATTCATATCGGTCACATCGTGCATAAAATTGAAGTGAGGAAGATCTCTATAGGTCATAAGTGATGTATGGATTGTTTTCCTAAATTACCAAAACAATCTGAATGTGTTTGTTTATTTTTTAGAATGTCAGTTTTTTTCACTAAAATTATTTTCAATTTTGAATATAAAGATGAACTTGGAGTCATTCTGATCACACCATGTGTCGTATTGGGCACTTATGAATTCTACACGTCCCAAATAACTCATGGATAATTTTATTAAGGTATGAAAACAATCGGAATGTGTTTCTTCATTTTGGAGTATGATATGTGTGTTTTTTCACTAAAATGACATTTTAAACTAGAAACACACACTTTGATCCATACAGGTGGAATCCTGTGTGGGTTTGACATGAGATTAATTCATAAATGTCATAAATGAATTATGAATCATTTTCCCAAATTATCAAGACAAACTGAGTGTGTTTTCGTTGTTTTAAGTGAGTGGAACTCATTTTGTATTAAAATTTCAATTTCAAACTAATAACAGACACTTCGATTCATACAAGTCACACCATTCATTTTATTGAGGTTCAAATGATCCATAAAAATCATAAATGATGTATGGATCATTTTCCTAATGTACCAAAACAATTTTAATGTGTTTTATCATTTCATAGTATGGCATGTGTGTTTTTTACTAAAATGTCTTTTTAAACTGGAAAGATGTACAATGGCTCTTATTTTAAGTGAAAAGTGTTTTATTCCCTTTTAAATAAATTTTCAAAAAATACAATCATTGTATAATCCTTATTCTACTTCATTTACTAAAAATATTATTATTTTAAAGCTAGTGATTCTTATCCTCTGCCTCGGTCTTCACCTCTACCTCCTCCTCCACGTCGGTCTCTGAATTTAACTCTAACTCCACCTCCACCTCTTCCTCTGCCTCTTCCTTCACCTCCGCCTCCACCTCCACCTCTACATTTCCCCACCAATTTCATTATTTTCTGTTCAGTGCTTTTAAAAAATTTGATTTCCACTATTACTCTTCTCCTTGATAAAGTGATCAAAAATAATATATAAGCACTATAACACTAGTGCTTCACAGCCCAATAATATTTTGAAGGTCATAACTCATAATAGATAATAGACATAGAATGTAATCAACTAAATTTTTTGTTGGGATAAATTTTGACAAATAGTACACTAGACACTCACCTCTAAAAAAATTGATTTTTTCTTTTGAGTTACTATTTTGTCAGTTATCATGATAGTACTGATAAAATATAGAAAAGAAAATTACTATGACATATATTTCATGAAATTTTAATTAACATCATAAATTACCTATTGTGGGATGTTGTTCCTTTCATGATTTATGATTTCTCTCATAAATTATCAAACATAATATCCATAATCTACTGAATTATCTTGTTTCGGAAACTATAGAAATATTGACAAAAATAAGTAATTATTTTTGAAATGTTTTTATAGTTATACCTTTTTTTGTATACCATAGTTTGTTTCCAGTTGTACTAATCCACAAGCTTGATATTTTCATACACTGGATTCATGCGATGATCTAGCCTATTTTTACCAACCACCCTATCATAAAAAAATTCATTAAAACATAGAAAAACATATAATTTTAATTTTATCTATAAAATGATGATTTTAGTGTATTAAATATTCACAATACACATCATGTGTGATCGTTTGTTGGAAATACAAGCATTGAATCCAAATAAATAAATATTTGGGGTGTCTATGTTTACTACTATAAACATCTAGTGCTTCATAAAAAAACAAAAAAATATTATGTATTGAAAAATCATAAAACATATTTTATGTGATTAGATCATATAGATTTACCTTTGCATTGTAGTTGTCAAAAAGAGTCTATTGTCTGATTATTTTTTTATTAATGTCTTTGAGTAACTCATCTTTTCTCTTATATATTTTTTCCTTATTTAAAGTAATTTCTAGTGTAGAAATTAAACAAGGATTAATGAATACAAATCTTTCTTTTATAGATCATCCCTTTATATAGTTGTAATATAAAAACTTATACAAAATTTGAATAGTTATCAAAATAAATAAACATATTCATCTTACTATTTGGACATACGTATTTTGAAAATGTACGTTTTGTTTTTATTCACAACTGATATTCTGGACCATTCATTCTTGAGAAACTCAGAGTGTCAATAAAAATTACGTTTGTGAAGGAATATACATATATGTTTTATTTATAATCAATTTAAGAAATAGTTTTATCCTTAAATGTGGTCTCTACATGAAGTTTTAATGATAATAAATACTATTGCTGAACTGGTGCAGAAAATCTACTCTCAGAAGGTTGTTTTGTTTTCTAGGCTGAGCCACTAGATTTTCTTGATTCAACCTTTCATTTCTATGATGCTTTATTAATCTTTAATATCATACTTAACTTCATTTATTTTATCATCAAGTGTTACATGTTTTTATATACATTTTTAAATATATAACTCATCTATTTTTATAATATTAGATGTTTGTGCTATGAAATATCTAATACCAGCTTAAACTCTTGAAATATAAAGACCAGCGAGTGGAATAGGAAACTCAACAGTTGGATCATAAGCTATCCCAATCACCACTATCATGTGATTTTTTTGGGAGGGGTTGATTGTGGTGTTGTTCTCCTACGATATTATACATTTTTTCCATCAAAAAAATGTGGTATGTGGGTGTTGGAAAATAAAAATCACATACAACTATACCCTAAAGAATTTTAGAAATATAAAGTTATTAGAAGTTGTTTGATTCACATTTAAGAGAAATAGTAATGAAAAAATTTATTTCCTCTGGTAATGTATGTGGTTGTGAGGAATGACTAGACTCAATGCTAGTTGGATCATTTTTTTCATGTGTGAATCTTTTCTCCACCGTCAGTTTTCTTTGATCCTTTCTTATACCTTGGTCTACCAAACTAGACAGCAAAATGATATCTCACAGTATGTCTATTTATGCCTGCATACATCAAAACATATTATATTAATCTTTATGTGGTTTTATTTTCTCAAAATATTTTCAAGGAGAAACTCTAATACCTAATCCTCTAACGCAACTATATTGTTCAGGCTACTTCAAATCTACTGAAAGATTCGTTTCTTCTGGTATGGTCATTTCTGATTCCTGTGTCTAAACTATATAAAAAATATGAACATATTTATTTTTATTTAATATTTTTATAAATAAAAATGAATTATAATTATTTAATACTTACAAATTCTTCCCATAATTATTTGTTTTGTTTTCATTAACTAATATACCATCTTTATTTACACGAGCCCCCTCCCATATCATATTACATGGGATAGAAGTGGATTTAGATTTTTATTCATCAATTAAAATATAATCAAAGGAAAATATGTTATTTAATATCACATAATTAAACTTTAATTATTGATTAAAATACATTCCAATTTATTCTTTAATGATGTGTACCCCATCCTTCATTTGCGGTAGGGGTACGTTGGTTTTGATGCACGTTCATTATTTTCAGCGCTCTTTTTTTTGTTTTATAATTTAAAAATTTTGAATCAAGCTGGATAAAATAAATAATTTCAAATAATATATTATTAACCAAATTCACCTAATATGATTTCTCATTTCAATGATTGTATAAAGTAATCCATGTTTCCTATTTTATAATGTTTGCATAACTAAGTGGTGGGTGGGTTTTTCCCTCAGCATCCCTAAGATGTAACTTCATCAGAAGAGTTTGGGAGCCTCTATGGGCATTTCTAGTGGACATTAAGAAAAATATCTTATGTAAATATTTTAAAATAAACGAAGTCTACAAGGAATAATGAAATCTATATCAACATTTTATTATATAATTTTTCTGTAAAATAGAGAAAGTATATTGTAACATTACCATTATATATTTCCAAAGTATTTCCTTCATTATAGGTTGGAAGTGTCACCATGAGCCAATATCAATCAGCACATTCATCCTCGTTGTGACCATAAGATAACTAATGAACATTGACTTGTTAGGGTCAATATGTTGGTCGTGTTTATTCCATCCAACCTCAAATTTTATACCCTGACTTATAACCTTGTTATTTTATTCAAAACTATGAAGATTCATCGTTCTTGTTTTCTTTTCATTTTTACATCAACATGTTATTGATCCCCTAATAACATCGATGTTTCATCATCAACGGTCTGTTCTTTCTTGGTATTGGAAATATCACCATGTTTAGAATACATTGTCTTCATGAGTAGTCAAAATTTTAATTTTTCTTAAATAATAACAATTCAATAAACTCCATGCATAAAAGTAAACAATTTCATCCATCTTTCATGAAAATTGTTACTAACTTTAACATAGATATAATACATCAATAATAAAGTAAAACTAACCTTCCCTACCTTTATTTAATCTATCATAAAATGATTGATTGACTTCTATCTCTTGATAATAGTATGAAGGCTAGATTAAAATAGGAAGTCTAATCCATCATCAAGAGATGGACGAAGATCAAGTATCTAAGGGTTAAAGTATCCTAGGAACCTACACTAATGGACTCACTCAAAAATTATCCTCAATTGAAGAGGAATTTGAATACCTACACTGTAATTGTTTTTGAAGAAATGAATCTCATCCCACTTACACTATACATCACTTATGTCTACTAAAGTATTTAACACCTTCAAATTTTGGAAATTTTCTTATTCCAACATAATATCCCTCCAATAAATTGCATCCCATTAAAGGGTGATTTTTAAACCTTTGCTCAGTATTGATCAATAATTTTTTTACTCTAATAAATAATATGAATCTATTGACTTCAATCCTAAATTTATTATTTTGATGTATTACTCTAAAATCTTAGAGGAACCATAGATATAATATGAAATTTATTTATTCAAAAAACTAATATATTAATACATTTTATCCTTAAAGAACAAGTATCAGATACCACTTATGATTTTTAGGGTATCATCCTATGATCATTAAAGGTATACAAAACCTAAACAATGGAAAATTTATCTCAAGGATAAATGTGAATGGAAAAAAAGAAAAAAGACAATGGCATACGTGTAATTTAGTATTAGTGGAATCCAACATTAAGCTTAAATTGAATATGTTTGATTTATAACACTGAAGAAGCAAACAAAGTATTATATCCTTGAGGATATTACACTAGCCTTTAGTCATAGAAATATTCTCAAGGACCCTTGATCACTGAAGGTGTGATGGTGCCTTAACCTAGTGATAAATAGTTATTAAAGAAGAAGAGAGGTTTTGATATGGAATGCAACAAAGGGTTAATTAAAACAGGGGGATTGAATCTCTATTTTATGCAACTTGGACATGAATAAAAAATAACATGATTTATAGTTCATAAAGATCCAAACCATCAAAAGTACATTTTAATCAATTTTTTTTCTCTATACGGTTATTCTCCATGTTAGTCAGATTTTAAAATTATTTATTATCCTATAAATTAATTATCTCTCTTATTTTATTAGTAAATCTATTAATAAATCATATCTCATAATTTTATTTTTCAACTATGAAACCATGGATAACTCACTTACTTTAGGGAAATATTCTCTTTATATGTTGTTTTGTATTTCTAAATCCATTTACCCAATTATTTCTCAACTCTATCCAATCTAGGAATTTTTTTAAATTTTTTTGAGAATACTTTTCTTACCATAGAAATTACCCATCACTCATTGTAACCCATGGTTAAGTATTACTAATAATATTGAATTAATTAAAAAAACAAGAAAACTCAAATCATGAATCCCAAAAATATTTTTTGGAATGTGACTAATTAGTTAAATATTTTTCTGAATTCAATAAAAAATTATTCCTAAAAATCATAAATCTAAATAAACCATTTCATTATTTAACAATTTACATACATAACCAAAATCCACAAAACATGTTTTAACGACTTTTACACATACCTTGGTCCCTATATGTTCATCACCAATAAATTAGAGAAACAACTTTGTATCCCATAATCCTTAAACACACTAATAATTAGGCCTTTAGAATCTATAATATTTCATATAATATGAATTAAATTTGTGAAACTACCTAGATTATGGAACCCTATATTATTCAAAGGAAGAGAAAAATGTGGGAAGATGAGAGGTCTACTTATTAATGTCAATAGTAGAGTAAACTATATATGTGTGTCTCTCAGAAAAAATGGGTTTGACACTCAAATACATATGAATAGAGAGGAAGAAATAGAACAAAACTCATTTTATTTTAGTAGAGTCAAGAAGTGGTGTAGGGTTCTTCCTGTTTAAGAACAATGTAAAAATGAAAAATGTAGAACCCAAAACATCAAACCAAGATAGAGGAAGAGTATAATATAACATAAATTGGATTATAGGCTTGATTAATATAAAGGAATATAGAGGAGTTACACCGAAAACAGAGGAGTTCCGCAAGAGCTTAAGAATCATGAGTGACTGAGTCATGGTGAGGGTTTTTTAAATAGACCAGGGACACTTTTAACTACACTTTTAGAAAATTACTGATAAGGATCCCTTTTATCCATAATAAATTTATAATCTTTGATAAAAGGAGTATTTATCAGTTCATTTTTAGCGCAAAAAAATATCAAACTTTATCAGTGCTAAAAAAGAACTAATAAAAGTCATATTTATCAGTGATAACATTTTAGCAGTGATAAATTTCTCTATTAACATTGTTTTTTACCACTGATAAATGTTTTATAATTATAATTATTTAAATAGATTCATTATAATTTTATGAATATTTAAATAAATTTATTCTAATTTTATAATTATTTAAAAATATATAATTATTTATTTATAATAATTACACATATAGTAAATATATTTTTGTTAATATAATTGTTTATAAATAATTATTTACCAATATATTTTTAACATTATTAATGGATATATAATCTAAAATACACACATTTTAAAAATGAGTGAAATTGAATAATTCATAATGAGTAAACATTAAAAATACTGAAAAAAATAGAAATATTTTTTTAATTAAATATAAGTTATTAAAAAATATGAATATATATATATACATATTGAAGTGGATAAATACATATTGAAAATACTAAAACATATTAAATAAAAAAATATAAATAATTAATACAAAATCATCAAATTCAAAAATAAAATAAAAAATAAAAAACAATATAAATGAAATTATATTGAAATAAATTGACTGATTAAAAACATAAAATATATTAAATGTATCATGTTATAATGAAAATTTAAAATATACTAACGTTTGAAAATTTTCATTAATATTAGTTGTACGTGTTTCTAAATATTGTGTAAATATATTTGTGTGTATATTTATATACAAACACATTAACACACAAACACACATACACACAGATATATATATGTATGTGAAATAAATGAAACACCTGACATTTTATATAGGTTAAATTGAAAAATCAAACAACACTAAAATACGACATTAATATATTTTTAATTAACATTTTATATATATTATACTTATTCCTTATATATATATATATTTAATATATACTATTTGTTAACATTTATTATCATTATATATGTATATTAAATTTATTCATTTTTGTCAATAATTATTTAATTAATAAAATGCTTCATATTTTTCTTAATTTACTCATTTTATTTTTATTTGTTTAATTTTTCATTTTATTCTGGACCATTATCAGTGCTAAAAATAAAGTGACGATAAAAGTTTCCATTATCAGTGCTTATATAATGTGCTGATAAAGGTTACCATTTCTCAGTGTTAACAAAAGGGCTGCTAAAGTGTGCTTTTTATCAGTGTTTTTTAGCACTGATAAATATAGGCTTTATTAGTGAACTTTTCTAGTGCTGATAAATGTCATCACTTTTAAGGGCATGATTTGTAGTAATTACAGTTCTACAAGGTGTGTGTTTTTCTTGTAGAGTAAATGTATCCTCTTCATCTTCAAATTGTGCATCAGGAGAGTGGAAATCAGCATGCTCCTATCACAACTGAACTAGAACTTCATATTGTTCCTGAGGAGAAGATAGACATTCATCTACGTGACAGCTTCCTAAGGGTCATGCGGTCCATGGAAAGAAAGATTGTTCATGTTGTTCCTTCGATGTATGAGCTGGAAATAGAGTTTTAGCTGTATTATTTTCCCATGTATAATAGGGAAGGGGGGCCCCAGGTTGTTGAGTTCTAGATTGAGTCAGTCCACACAATCTTCAAGAATGCCGAGACACCCATGAATAAGTGGGTGAAACTATCTGTGTTTATGCTTCATGGAATTTCCATGAATTGGTGGGATATTATAGAGGATGATGGGTAGTAAGATGATCAATCTTGGAAGGACATTGATATGAAGTTCCTGAGATATTTTTTTCCTGAAAGCTTGAGGGATGAAAAATCTCATGAGTTCAAGCATCTGACGTAGGAGGCTTTGTCATTGATAGACTATGATGGGAATTTTACCAACCTACAGTGCTTTTCACCATATTTAGTAACTAATGAGATATCTAGGGAGATAAATTTTTAATATGGTCTTCATTATGAGATCAGGTAATAAGTAAATATTTTTCATTTATGTGGATTTGATGACATGATGAATCAGACACTCATCACAGAAGGGAATCTAAGAGAAGCCTCGATTAGTGGTTAGGCTATTTCAAGAGGTCAATCTGAGAGTTCTTCATTGAGTAGTAATAAACACCATTATGATAGTTTTTTTGAAGGCAGTAATGGGCTGAGCCGTTAGGGAAGTAGACTACCATCTGAAGATTGTGTTTTATTCAAGTGTTATCAGTGTTTAATGTTTGTTCAAAAACAATTTTAGTGACCTTACCCTGAAGTCTTATGTCATATATATGGTAGATGGATTCATCTATAGAGGTTCTGTGTGAGTTTTCCATAGAAGACCAATGGCAGAGGATTGGGACAAGCATCAGAATCAGGAAGGGACTCGACTACACCTCAGTAGGTTGGTAGCTGGAGTTCTATAGGCCCTTCAATATGAGGCAGGGGATGTGGTACCCCAATGCAAGAGAAACAATACCAATTAGATTAAGTAGATTAGGGTAGTTATAATGGATCCCGGGTAAAAGGTACAATTTAGTTATATGTTATACAGACTACTCTGGAAAATATGGATACATGGCCGTCTACTATTAGAGGTATGATTCTTATATCATCTACCTTATCTTGTGTTTTATTTGATATAGGTGTATCAAATTATTTTATATCTTCTCTTCTTTCAAATGGTTTGGGATTGGATATGTAAAGTGTATATGGTGTTTTAACCATCAACACACCATTGGGAGTGTGGAATGAAAATATAAAATGTTGCAAGGCATGTTCTGTGAAGATTGGTGGTTACCATTTCTTTTGGGAACTGTTCATGCAAAAAATGATAGGCTTCAACATGATTATCAATATGGATTAGTTAATTATATACCAGTCTTATAACAACTATTACAAGAGGAGTGTTACATTCCTAGCTCTAGAAGAAAGCAGTTATTCTCACCATGGTGAAGGGGATCTTTAGGCTACTCATGCAGGACCAATTCAGTGAATATTGGATTGTCTCATGGGTCATATAGCGAGAATTACTGTAATTGATTATGCAATACACCACGATTTTCTTCATCTAGTGTTAGACCATTTTAAGTATGTTTTCCCTGATGATTTATATGGATTACTGCCCGAGAAAGAGGTCGAGTTTACGATCGAGTTGGTGCTGGGAGAAGAACCAGTTTCAATCCCGACTTACTGAATGACACTAGAAAAGAATCAAGAGTTGAAGGATAAATTGGAAGATATCGAATCTAAAGGTTTCATATGGTCGAGTACATTTCTATTGGGTTCTCCAATTCTCTTTTCCGAAAATTATGATGTATCTTTGCACTTATGTGTGTATTATTAAAGGTTAAACTAGATGATTATCAAGAACTGGTATCCTCTTCTACACATTGATGAACTTTTTGATCAGATGAGAGGTGTTGAGATTTTCTCCAAGATTGACTAAATATTGGGATTTCATTAGTTAAGGGTAATACTATCAGACATACCATATGCTTATTTTTGGAGTAGGTATGGCTTGTATGAATTTGTAATGATATTGTTTGGGTCGAATAACATTCCTATGTTATTAATGGTCTTAATGAAAAAATATTTAATCCTTTTCTGGATTATTTCATGGTGTTTTTCATCAATGATGTCTTTCTGTACTCCAAGTTAGTAGAAAATCATTCCAAACATCTTGACATTGTCCTGAGTATATTGAGAGAGATTTGGCTTTATTCCAAGCTAAATAAATATACTTTCTAGATAAATAAAGTTCACCTCTTGGGAATTTTCATCTTAGAGGAAAGAGAGTTAGTGGACCTAGAGAAATTCAAAGTCATGGTATCTTGCGAAAAACCCAAGAACACCTTCAAAATTTGGAGCTTTCTGGGTTTAGTAGGTTATTATCAGCATTTTATCCAGGATCTAAAAGGCATGCATACCCTATCACCTATACTCATGTTACCTATACCGCGTAAAGCTTATACTGTGTATTGTAACACATCTAGAGTTAGACTCATAGCAGTTCTAATGTGGTAGGATCATGCGGTTTCTTATGGCTCGAGGTAGGTGAGACTGCATGAGAGGAATTACCCTACTCACGATCTAGAGATGGCAGTAGTGGTACATAAAATTAGATTTTTGAGACATTATATCGTGGGTGAGAGGTTTGTGGTATAAACGGATCACATCAGAATCATATTCATCTTATTTCAACAAGACTATAACCTTTGTCATGGGAGGTGGGTTGAGTATCTGCAGTCTTTTGACTTTGAATTGTCTTATAGACAATGAAAGGGAAATTTCGTTAATGATTCTTTGATTAAAAAGATATAGAAAGAGGTAATACGAGAGTCTTGTGATGAGTGGTGGATAATGGACCTCTTTGTAGACATGCATCTGGATGTTAAGGAATCTCAAGGGTGGGTACCCTTGACTTCAACATATGTTATACTCATGATTTTGCTTCAGATTAAGACCGGGAAGTTTTTTAATCCAGGAGGCTCTGTTTTGAGAGACAAATTATATAGTGGGGATGCTCCATTAGGATGGTCTCTCAGTAGTGGAAATTATCTTCGTTTTCAGGGCTGATTATGGGTTATTATGGGCTTGCATGAGGAGATTATGAGGGAGTTTCATGCCTCATTATGGGAGGTACATTGATGTTTAACAAATATGTATCGTGATCTCTGTAGACACTAATTGTGGTCAAAAATGAAGAAATAGGTTTCAAGCTTCGTGGCCAGATGCTTCTCTTTTCAACAGATGAAAACCGAGCATCAGAGGTCAGTTGGGCTTTTGTATGGTTTACCCATCCTAAAGTTGAAATGGGATGATGTCTCAATAGATTTCATGGTAGGATTACTAAGTAAGACCCATATGAATGATTTCGTATGGGTTGTTGTGGATCTACTGATTAAGGTATTCCACTTCTTACAATCAGGGAAACCTTTATAGTTGAATATTCGAGAAATATTTATGTGCGTGAAGTAGTTCTCTTGCATAGTGTTCTAATGAGTATTGTATCAGACAGAGATCTTTATTTCACATCTTGTTTTTGGTAGGGTATTCAGAAATCCCTAGTAACATGAGTTCTTTTAAACACAAACTATCATCCACATACTGATGGTCAATCTGAGTAGACTATTCTTGTTTTGGAGGATATGCTACGAGATTATGTTTTGGATTTTAGTGGTTCATTGGATAAACATATGGAACTCATAGAGTTTTCAAATAATAATATCTTATATGAATCAATAAAAATGTATCATTTGAATATTTTTATTAATGTCATGTAATTTAATCCTTTGGATAGAGGTAGGTGAGTTAGTGCCTTTTTGGCCTAGTCATGGGCATGATACATTTGAACATGTTATGTTTATTAGACAGTGGTTGGTGATCTCATAGATCAATTAGAAATCATATGTTGACCACCACAAATTATCTATGGAATTAGATGTTTTTCATCATATTTTCCTTTGAGTTTCAACAACGACGGGGTAGATCCATATCAAGAAATAGAAAAATCTAGCACCTAGGTTTTTTGGGTCGTTTGAAATAGTGGAAAAGGTTGGTCTAGTGGAACATCGTTGATCCATTCCACAGTACTATAGTTCCATGAAGGACTTGTTCAACATGTTGTAACTATGAAGATATCATCTAGACCCATCCCATGTGATAGATGTAGCAGACGTTGAGGTTTGTATTGATTCATCCTTCAAGGAGCATCTAATACGGGTTGTGGATCGTAGTGAGAAATATATTTGAGGTCGATATATACTATTGGCTTGAGTATACTTTCAATTTGGGTATGTTCAAGAGGAGACATAGGGAGTGGATTATAATATGTGATCATACTAGCCAAATGTTTTCCCATAAACCCCAAAGTGACACTTATGTCACATGGGTATGAGTTTTTAAAAGGAGGGAAGGTTTTAAGATCCAGTTTTTTCAGGTATGTCTCTCTCTGAGTTTTTCTTTTAGGCCTTTTTGGTTGAGTCTTCTTCAAAGATGAAGATAATTTGTAAGAGAAAATGACCTAAATTTTGAGGATTTATGCTTGTTTGAATTAATAGAGTCTAGTTATAAATGGTTTAAGTTTTTCTTGTATTCCTGATGAGTTAATAATCTTAAAAGATGTTTGGTATGATTAAAATGAAAAATGGGATAGAAAACTAAACTACAGATCATTTACACATTGTGTAAAGGGATTACACATCTTGTAATTATTTGGGTTTTTAATTAAATAAATCTGAGATGATGGTTTTTTGTTGTATACCATTAAAAACTATTTCACAACATGTTATAGCAATACATGAAGTGTAAATTCCCGACCTATAGTTTAAAAATGTTGTCCTGCTAATTTCATTTTCATTCAGCTGCGGCTTCTCCCCTCCTGACCCCAGATAATTCTCTAGGAAATTTTTGAGTTCCATACCCCCTTCCATATATTCTTTTTTCATCTTCATTCCCTGGTATGTTGTTTGGTTAGGTTTCTTCCTTCTCTTCATTATTCCCCACCTATTCTGGTGAATTAATTTCACCCAATTGTGTTGTTGGATTTGATTTTGATCCTTTTTTATCTAGGAACCTCTTTAAAATCATCTTCACATTATTTCTCATATGTGATGGTTGTAGGAAGCATTTTTGGATCATAATTATAACGTATGGGGTTTAAAATATGACCCTATATTTTTATAATTCCACGTTTATGAAATATCATGATTCTACTCTCATTATGTGTGCCTAAATTCATTAAATAAATGAATGAGTTTATCCCTTGAATTCCTCTGGTATCAACTGAATTTATAATTGGCTAATGAATGCAATTATTTTTGTCATGGAATGTGAGATATGGTGATATCTTATTATAGAATCCCTAAACTATGGAATATCACTGTAGATATAATTGTTAATCAATTTTGAATTAAATTTCAAAGTGTCTTATGAACGAAAAATCTAAATTTTCATAATTAATCATTTACATATATGACATGATATTTTGATATCCATGTTGTATGAAATATAATGTGATTTATTCTAATATTCTTATATAACGGGCTAGGCCTAGGCACTTGCACATGTATATGTTGTAATGCTTATAGAGAGAAGGCCCAACCCAGTCCCATGTTTTAATAATTATTGGGATTTGACCTAGAAATGTTGGAATTCTTATAGTTCATTGAACCATAAATGTTGTAATGTTTATTGTGCTTTGAAATATATTTTTTATTGTGACTATACCATTGGTTTATGGTTGTGTTTGGAATGGTTGTGTTTGGAATGTTTAAATGACATGCTTAGATATATTCATCATGGTGCTGAAGAAGGTTATTTACATTGGTTATATGGTTGTAGTTTACATGGTTGTAATACATTCATAAACATATTACGGCATGGAACCAAAGATGTCTATGGTATTATTTTATTAATAGTTGAATTAATTATTATACATGTTATCGCTTTATTGCATACACTTCTAATCTGACTGGTCTATTTAGAAACAATTGTGTCAAACTATTGAGTTTTACTCACATCCTATTTGGTCCGTTGTTTGGCACCCAATTAGATCTGACGGATGCAAATTTGGATAAGGTAAAAGGACCTTTTTGTTGATTTCTTGATTACTATTGGGATGGAGTTTTGATATGGGACTGACATGGGGTTCGAGACCCATGACTTTGAGTAGTTTATTTGAGTCTTCTAGTCATTTTCATGTATTTTTTTCTAGCATGACATTTAGTTACATTCCAACACATCATTACAATATTCCTTTTCTATTATTGAATTATTAAATGGGATTTTATTATTTTCTTTCACAATGTTTTCACTATTAATAATGTTATTATTTTAATTTGATTATTATTTTCAATTAAAATATGATTTTTTAAATTCTAAAATGACATTTCATACACAGGGGTATAGTCTCCCCACTATACATTTCACACTCCCACTACTAGTCGGTAGCCTCTTGCATACGGGGAGGTGTGTCTAAGTTCAATTACCCAACTATTTCCAACCACATGAGAGAGTTCCGAATTGGGGGAAAATATAAAAGGCCTCCAAAAAGAATCGCAAGAACACCATCTCAAGAATGGATAATAATGAAGGTAGAACTGTTTCCAATAAAATGGAGATCCAAGGTGTTTCCATGTGGTTTTTTGAAAATCTCTACATAATAAGAGAACCTAACTTTTCAGTTGAAATTGAGTCTTCTATTAAACGTGTGGTGTAGAACACTATGAATCACCATCTCATGCTTGATTTCACTAATGAGGAAATTTTTGGGGACCACAAGAAAGTACATTCAACTAAGGTGTTAGGTTTGGATGGTTTTCATGCCCTTCTTCAAAAAATAAGGACATATAATTGGAGTAGAGATCTCATCCCTTATGAAATATCTCTTGGTGGTGAAAATTAATATATCCACTCTTAATGAAAAAATCATTACTCTCATACCAAAAAATGATAAACCACTTTTGGACTCTAACTTTTGGCCAATTAGTTTCTGCAACATTTCTTATAAGATCTTCCTAAAGATCCTAGTTATCCACCTTCACCTATTGTTACCATATATTTTCTCAGAAAACCAAAGTTCTTTTATCCATAAATGGATCATTACTAACAATTATATTATATCCCTTGAAGTTTTTCACTCCATGAAAGCTCTATCCATTGAAAAAAGTGTTATTATGGTATGGAATCTTGATATAACAAAGACTTATGATAGAGTGTAATGTCCCTTTATACATTTTTTTGATCAAAATGGGTTTTCATATCTAGTTGGAATGAGGTCATCATGAAAATCATCTCATCGGTGTCTTTAAGGATCAAATCAATGGGTACCTTACTCAAAGATTCACCCCTTCAAGGGGCCTTTAGTAGAGGGATCCTCTTTACCTCTTTAATTTTATATTATTTGATGATATTTTATCTCATATTATTTTATTAGTAGAAAAAAATTATATCCATTGGGAATAGGTTTTATAATGAAGCCTATATATCACTCATTTCCTTTATTGTAATGATAACCTTATTTTCTCAAGGTCCTCTAATGAAGAATACAGTTACATTTTTCATTTTATCCATATTTATCATGTGGATTCTATGAAATCTGTTAACCTAGATAAATTTGAAATTTTCTATAGTTTGGGAGTTCCTTTGATTAGGAAGTCTGTGATTGACCAAATTTCTCGTAATCAAACGGTCAAAAAACACAAGAAATACATTTGGCTCTCCATGATTTTTGGTCAATCAAAAAAATATTCATTCTCCATTAATACTGGTGGGATTGAAAAACAAAATAGGGTTTGAAAACCAAGAGGGAATCTAAATCAGGGAGGGAAACTCTAATTAAGGTAGTGGTTCAAGTGATTCTATGATATTCCATGTCCCTCTTTAAACATATAGCCTTAGTTGTTGATGAAATTTACTCTTGTTTTTCCATCTTCTATTGGGGTCATTACAACGGGAGCAAAAATATTCAATGGATGTTTTGGGAAAAACATTTCACCCCTAAAGCATATAAGGGTATGGGGTTTTGTGACCTTGACCTTATCAATGAATCCCTTCTGGTGAATCATGGATGGTGTCTATTACAACACCCAAACTCCCTCTATGATTAGATCCTCCAATCAATATAATTTCCCCACATAAACTTTTGAGATTTAGTCCTAGGAACTTTCCCCTATTTCCTCTAGAGAAACATCTAGAGGTTGTGAGAACATCTTGATCATGGGATATGTTAGAAGTTCGGGGATAGCTCCATCATCAAAAATTGGATGTTCCCTTAGCTACCCAATGATGAAGGTATTATAGAGATGTCCCTAGTTGTCCCTAGTTTAGAGGATGGGATAGTGTGTTCCCAATCTAATAAAATAGAAAATGAATGGTGTGATGAAAATCTTGATAGGAAGATTAATAAAATATATAGAAATACCATTCATAATATTCAATGTGGGAATAATATGGGGAATGTTAGTATTCACCCGAATAAGGAGAATTCAAGAATATTATTTGTAAAATCTTGTTATAAGATGTCTCTGGATACTCGGACACAAAAGGGTGATGTGGTATGGAAGATCATTTGGTGTCTAGCAGTCCCTCCCAAGGTCTCCTACTTCTAGTAGAAGTTTTTTGTTTGAATCCTACCTTCTATGGAACATCTATTTTTTCATTATGCATCTAATGATCCTATATTACCCCTATGCATGGTCGAGACGAAATCCGCTTAATAGGACAATATTTATTGTCTTAAGGATAGGGTTTTTTTGGACTTCATAGTGTTCAAATACTGATCTATATGTTGATATGGTGCCTAGACTCTCAGTACTATTGGAATTTTTTCATCATCTCTTCCTACATAGATAGTTGTCTTATTATTTACTTTGGAATGGATCGACTGGTTTAGAATAAATGACTTCATTCTCAATAGTATCTAAAGACCATGTGCATTAAGGATCGAATGGTTTGTTTCATTGATAGATATATAGAAACAAAATGATTCAAAGAAGGATAACTCAAGTGATAGACCAAGCATCATATATCGGTATGATCCAACTCCGAGTGTATAGAAAATTAACTTGGATGCCTTTCTATATCCCTCTAGGAATCCGATTATCGAGTTTGAAGTGATTTCCCATGTGTAACATCTCGATCCAAAATCCATGCACTGGTACCCTGAGCCAGACCATCACATGACCTTAGATGCGCCTCCTCACATGCCATAGGCTGTTGACTATCAATGAGGGACTAATAAGTCAATAATGGGGAAACTATACCCTCTTTTATCAGAGTAAAACACCAGCATAAGTAAAAAACAATAGTTTAAGCATATATATAACAATGAAATACCAATATTTCAAGATAAAAAAATAGGAAATACAATATCCTATAAAACTAGGAAACATTCCACTAATGTACATGTCAAGTGTCTAAAATGAAAACTGAAAAATAAAGACACTAATGATTCCCAAGAGTGTCCCAATTATCATTAGGTTCCCTCATCCAAGGTCCATCCCCAAATCAGCCATCTAACATAGTGCCTTTTCCCTTAACCCGTCCTGAAACAATAATGTCTATTTAGGTAATGATCAGGTATCCCAATTAAGATGTGAGTAAAACTCAGTAGGCCACCCCCAATAGTTTGTAAAACAATTCCAGTCAATATACAATGTATACAGTTCTATAAAGAAATAAATACAATTCATAAATAAACTATTATCACATAATCATTTATAATTTATTTTAGCACATTAAATACAGGGTTCCCAAGGACACTTGTACCTCAATGTTATATTTATCTCATGTAAGAGCACAATGTGTTTCTATGTAATATGATATCTTAATACCTTCTTCGACTCATCCCATAGGTCCAAGTATTCAAAGGTGCTATCATATTACAATACCTGATTCGACTCATGCCGGAGCCCGAATTATTCTCATGTGATGCCATATCTCAGAGTACCTTTTATTACCATTAATTAATTCATACTTGAATGACACGTTAGCATTATCAATTTCATCACATAAATAATTACCATGTTCCCATTATTTTATTCATAAGTAAGATGACCATGTTACCATGCTTAACCCTCAATTGAATGACCATGTTCCCATTCCTTTACTCATAAGTATAATGACCATGTTACCATGTATACTTCCCAATTGAATGTAAATGTTCTCATTTCATTACTCATAAGTATAATGACCATGTTACCATTTATACCTTTCAATTGAATTACAATGTTCCCATTCTTTTTCACATAATTAATTCACAATTAATTAACCACATCAATTCCCATAATAATTAGATAATTAATTAAAAATATCAACTCCATTTATTAAATCAAAAATTAACTATACCTTTCAATGACCATTAATTAATTCCAAAATTAATTAATCACTTCAATTCTATTAGTCAATTCAAAAAATAACTAATCTCTCTAATTTCATTACTAATTCAATCAATTAGTTTGCCCCATCAATATCCTTAATTAAATCCCCAATTAATTAAGTGCACCAATCCCATTAACTATTTAACCAATTAAATAATAAATATCACAATTCATATCCCATAATTAATTTTCCATAATTAGTTATCTCATTCTACATCTCAACTCTTCCTAATTAATCCAATAATTAATTATCTATATCACAATTTCAAAAGCACATAATTAATTCACAATTAATTATATCAATTTATCTAATTCAATATCTCATAAATAATCCCTAGATTAATTATCTTGATTAAAATCCCTAAATCTCATAATAAATTACCCAAATTAATTATCTAATAGTACAATCCTTACTCTCATGATTAATTCCTCAATTAATCATATATTTCAACAATTATTTGATAAATCAATTGGTCAACTTAATTAACTCAATTTAAAATTCAATTGCTGAGGAATGATAGAAATTATAAAAATTTTCATACACACATCAAATCCATGACTATGGGAATTAAATTCTAGACCACCTACCTAGATTCGTTGAAGAATAATCACCCAACAAAAATCCCCAAAATTTGGGTAAAATAATGATGTAGATCTAGCTTCAAATCTAAAAAACCTAAATCTATAAACATGATCCCTTAAACTCAAGATCTAGAATCACAAGACTATATTATGATCTACCCAATATAGATCTATATTGAAAAAATAGAAGGTATCCTCCCACCAAAAGAACTAGAGAAGGAAAGAGGATGAATGAGAAACCAAGAGGATAAGATCCACTAACTAGGAGAGGTGAGGGTCATAGATCTAAGGTTTGAAATACCATGAATGGAGGTTATAAAACCTGGTAATCCTTGGGATGTTCAAAAATCATAAAGAACTACAAGGGTTCGAGTTTGGGTTTAATGGGGGATGTTTTGGGGAGTTCAGGTGGAATTAAAACTAATTTTTGGGAAATTAAAAATACCACACCCATTTTTCTCGGTAGGGGTACATGATTTTACCTAACTTTGCACCGACCATGCGCCAGCCGTGCAATTCCCCACTTTCCAGGGACACATAGCTTCCTAGTATATGGTGCATGGTTTTCTCTAACAATGTGATAACCATGCATATAAACTTTTTCATCAATTTTTCTTAAAATTTACCCAAACACAACCCAAGGAAAAATAAAAATGAAAAGTACTCAAAAATAAAAAGAGTGTTTCTATAAAAAAGTCTTAGAGAACTCCAGAAAATATCAAGATCTTACAATTTCCTCACATTATAATAGCATGTCCTCGAGCTACAGTCCCAAGCTTCTCTTAGATTCTAAGTCGAAAAGATTAGGCCATTGAACCGCCATATCTATTTTTACAATACATAAACTATCAACATGGTCATTCCCCACAACACTTTCTCACTATAATCCAATACATGTATCAAGTTATCCTAAAAGGATGCATCTATCTCTAGCTCATGATCATTCACATTGATCACATGAGAAGGGTTTGGGTGATACTTCCACAGTTGTGTCACATGGAAAAAATCATATATAACACTGTATTTCTATAGAAGATCCAATCGGTAGGCCACTAGCTTGATTATATCCATAACATAAAAGGTCTAATGAACCTAGGCACGAACATTCCCTATCTCTAAATCCTATGGTAACCCAACCTAGGTAACATCCGACGGAAAACATGATTACCCTCTATAAAATATAGGAGTCTTCAACATCTATCAGTATATGACTTCTGTCTACTCTGAGTCGTTTCCATGAACTTCTGAATAATCTGAACATGTTCTGACATCTCATGCATGATACTCGATCCCAAAAACTCTGACTCACCTACCTCCATCCAATGTATAGGTGATCTACATGGACTTACATAAAGAGACTCATATGGTTCTATCTGAATTTTTTCTGCTAACTTTTGTTTTAAGAAAACTCTACTAATGATAAGTGTTTCTCCCAAGAACCAATGAAGTCTCTAAGACACACCCATATCATATCCTCCAGAACCTATATAGTATTCTCTAACTGCCCATCTATTTGTGGGTGGGAATTAGTACTCAACAATAAATGTGTACTAAGAACCTTTTGTAAGCCCATCCATATGTGCGATGTAAAGTTTGAATCGTGGTCCTAAATAATAGTCTGTGGTACCCCATGCAAATGAACTATTTCCCAAACATACAGTTCTCTCAACTGTTCTATTGAGTAAGTATCCTATATAAGAATGAAATATGATAACTTCATCATTTGATCTACAAAAACCCAAATAATATCATCCTTCTTATGTATTCTCAGAATACCGACAACAAAATACATATCGAGTCATTATATTTCCAATCTATAATAGGTAACTATTATAGTAGAACATCAGGTCATTGATGATATTCCTTCACCTGCTGATAGGTGTAGCATCATTTCATGAACCCTACTATCTCCTTTTTCTTGCTCGACCACCAAAAATATTCACGTAGGTCACAATAAATTTTGGTCACACTTGGATGAACCACTTGCTTCATGGAATGAAACTCAAACATAAAATCATCCTATATGCTCGTAGGAACAACAACATGCTTTCCCAAATAGATAATCTCATCCTCATAAATAGACCAATTTGAAGGTGTTTCCCCAACGTCAAGGATTTCCCTCAAGGTCAAGCATTCTGAATCCTCATACTATCTATCTCTGATCCATCTCAAAAGAGTATACTCCGCTGAAACTGATATGAGAGTCATCTATTCCTGACTCTCCTAAACCAAAATGTGCATCTCAACCAGCAAATTCATCATTTTCCACTCAACACTAAACACCTAAACCATATGAGCCTATGTTTTTATGATCAAATAATTTGGAACATTATTTCCTTTTTGAAGAATATATGTTAGCTCAAAATAAAAATATTTCATATAATAAAACCATATCTACTATTGAATAATCAAATATCAATGTTAAAAGATATACCTCAAGATCTTGTGATTGATAAACACCGTAAAATTCTCACCCAGTAGATAGTTCCACCAAAACATCAAGGAATAAAAAAACTATTAACTTGAGTTCATGTGTAGGTTAGTTCCATTCATCTGGACTCAACTTCCAAGACCCATACACCACAACTTGGTCTCGTTGCATCAACACAGTTCATAGTCCTATTCAATAAGTATCACAATAAACTATTTGCTCCTCACCTGGCTAAAGTATGATCAATATTGGTGTCGATGTCATCCACTACATCAACTCCTCGACAAAATTCTCACATGATCCCTACCATTTTAAATTTATCCACTTCTTGGTCGAGCCCATGAGTGGCACTTCCAATTGGGAATGGTCCTGGATGAATCACTGATAATAACCAGTCATCCCTAGAAAACTACAGATATTGAACACATTATTAGGTTTCTCTTAAGTGTGCCAATCTCATTAACTAATTCATCTATTAATTAATAAATATCACAATTCATATCCCATCATTAATTTTCAATAATTAATTATCTCATTATACATCTCAACTCTTCATAATTAATCTAAAAATTAATTATCAAGATCACAATATAAAAAGAACACAATAAATTTACAATTAATTATCATAATTTATCTAATTCAATATCTCATAATTAATCCCCTAATTAATTATCTAGATTAAAATCCCTAAATATCATAATCAATTCCTCAAATTAATTATCTAAGAAGAAAATACTTACTCTCATGATTAATTCCTCAATTAATCATATATTTCAACAATAGTTTGATAAATCAATCGATCCTCTTAAATAACCCAATTTAGAAATTAAATTTCAAAGGAATGATAGAAATTATACTGTTTTTCATACACACATCAAATCCATGACTATGGGAATTAAATTTTAGACCACCTACCTCGATTCGTTTAAGAATAATCACCCAATAGAAATCCCCATAATTTGGGTAAAATAATGATATAGATCTAGCTTCAAATCTAAAAATCCTAAATCAAGAAACAATATCTCTTAAACTAAAGATCTTGAATCAAAAGAATAGATTCAGATCTACCCAATCTAGATCAAGATCTATAAAAACAGAAGTTTTCTTCCCACCAAAATAACAAGAGAAGGAAAGAGTATGAACGAGAAACCAAGTGGATAAGATTCAATAACTGGGAGAGGTGCGGATCTTCGATCTACGGTTTGAATGACCAAGAACGAAGGTCAGAAAACCTTGTTATCCTTGGGAAGTTCTAAAATCCGAAAAAACTAAAAGGGTTTGAGTTTGGGTTGAATGGGGGATGTTTTGGGGGTTCAGGTGGATTTAAAAATAATTTTCGGGAAATTAAAAATACCACACAAAGTTTCCTAGGTAGAGGTACATGATTTTACCTAACTATGCACCAACCATGCCCCTTCCATGTGATTCCACACTATCCAGGGATACACAGTTTCCTAGGCTATGATGTATGGTTTTGTCTAACTGTGTGCCAATCATGCATAGCCCCTTTTTCTTCATTTCATCTTAAAATTTACCCAAACACACCCCAAGGAAATATAAAAATGAAAAGTACTCAAAAATAAACACGAGTTTCTATAAAGAAGTCTGAGAGAACTCCAGAAAAGGTCAAGATCTTACAATTTCCACACATTACAACAACTTTTCCTCGAGCTACACTCCCATGCTCCTCTAAGATTCTGAGTCAAAAAAGATTTGGCCATTGAAACTTCATATCTATTTTTACAATACACGAACTATCAGCATTTTATTTCTACACAACACTTTCTCAATAAAATCCAACACACATATTAGATTATCCTAAAAGGACACATTTATCTCTAGCTCAAGATCATCAACATCGATCACATGAGAATGGTTCGGGTGATACTTCCATAGTTGTAACACATGGAAAACATCATTCATAACACTGTATTTCTATAGGATATCCAATCAGTAACCCACTAGCATGATTATCTCCATAACCAAAAAGGTACAATGAACCTGGGCACGAACTTGACATGTCTCTAAATCCTATGATAACCCAACCTAGGTTACATCCTAAGGGAAACATGATTACCCACTATAAACTATAGGGGTCTTCAACATCTATCAGTATATGACTTCTATCTACTCTGACCTGTTTCCATGCACTTCTGAATAAGATGAACATGTTCTGACATATCATGCATGAGACTCAATCCCAATAACTCTGACTCACCTACCTCCATCCAACATAGAGGTGATCTACATGGACCACCATAAAGAGACTCATATGGTTATATTTGATTTTTTTGGTCTGTTGTTATAGGAAAACTCTACTAAAGCTATGTGTTTATCCCAAGAACCAATGAATTCTAAAATGCACACCCATATCATATCCTCATGAACCTATACAGTGTGCTATGGCTTCCCATATATTTGTGGGTGGAAACTAGTACTCAAAAATACCTTTGTACCAATAACCTTTTCTAATCCCTAACATATGTGTGAAGTAAAGTTTGAATTGTGGTCTAAAAAATAGTATGAGGCACCCTGTGCAGACAAAATATTTCACAAACATACAACTCAACTGTTCTATTGAGTAAGTCTCCTATATAACAAAGAAATGGGATACCTTCATTAGTTGATCTACAACAACCCAAATCAGTTCATTCTTCCTATTTTTTCTCATAATACCCACAAAAAAATCCATAGCCATGTTATCCCATTTCCATTCTATAATAGGTAACAGCTATAGTAGGACATCGGGTCATTGATGCTCTTCCTTAACCTACTGACAGGTGTAGCATCATTTCATGAACCCTGCTATCTCTTTTTTCTTGCCTGACCACCAAAACTATCCTCATAGGTCACAATACATTCTGGTCACACTTGGATGAACCTCCCACTTCAGGTCATAAAACTTACACATCATCTCTCCTAGTATGCTCATAGAAACAACAACATGATTTCCCACATAGATAATACCGTCCTCATCAATGGACAAATATGAAGGTGTCTCCATAACATCTACGATTTCCCTCGAGGTCAAGAATTTTGGATCCTCATACTATCTATCTCTGATCCATCTCAAAAGTGTATACTCCACTAAATCTAATACGAGAGTCATCTATTCCTGACTCTCCTAAACCAAAATGTGCATCTCAAACAGCAAATTCATCATTTTACACTAAACACTAAACTCCTGAACCATATTATTCTAAGTATTCCTACTCAAAGAATTTGAAACATTATTTCCCTTCTCGAGAATATATGTTAGCTCAAAATCAAAATATTTCATAAAATCAAACCATATCTGCTACCGAAGAATCAAATATCGATGTTAAAATATATACCTCAAGATCTTGTGATTTATAAACACCGTCAAATTATTTCCCAGTACATAGTTCCACCAACACTTCAAGGAATAAAAAAACACTGCTAACTTGAGGACATGCATAGGATAGTTCCATTCATGTGGCTTCAACTTCCAAGACCCATACACCACAACTTGATCACCTTGCATCAACACAGATCCAAGTATGATTCTAGAAGCATCACAATACACTGTTTAATCCTCACATGGATCAAGAATGATCGATATTGGTGTCAATGTCAACCACTACTTCAACTCCAGGAAATAATTCTCACTTTCTCCCAAAAAATTTTAATTTATCCCCTTCTTGGTGAATCCCATAAGCGGCGCTTCTAATTGGGAAAGGTCCTGGATGAATAACCGATAATATCCATTCAACCCCAGAAAACTACAGATATTTAACACATTATTAGGTTTCAATTAAGGCAAAACTTTTTGAACATTATCTAGGTTCAATGACACACCTTACATAGAGATTATGTGACCCAATAAGTGTAACTGGTTGATCCAAAACTGACAGTTTGATAGCTTGGTGTATAGTCTATGCTTTCTTGGTGTACTCAAAATGATGTAAAGATGATGAGCATGATTGTAGAGAGTCTTATTGTACACCAAGATTTTATCCCCAAATACCACCACAAACTGATCCAGGCATGGATGGAAGATTCTGTTCATCAAGGATATAAACAATGACAGTGTGTTTGTCAACCCAAATAGTATTACCAATAACTCATATAGTCCATACATTCTATTGAAAGCAGACCTTGATATATCAGAATTCCAAAACCTCAACTGATGATAACCTGATGTCATGTTGATCTTTGAGAACACACAAACTCATCTCAACTAGTCAAACAGATCATTGATACATAGAATTGGATAACAATTCTTCATAGTCATCCAGTACAACTTCTGGTATTCAAAACATAAGTGTGAACTCCTAACATCATTATTTCTAAACAACACATAATATCCCTAATGTTAAATACTCGGAATGAAAAACCTCTAATCCTCAAATTCCTTTAGATGAGTCTTGATCTCTTAAAACTCTATTGGTTCTATTCTATATGGTGGAATAGATACCGTCTCAGGCCCCGACATGAGCTCAATGGTAAATTCCACATCTCTCTCTAGGGGTAACCCTAAAAACTCTTCAGAAAAAATGTATTGAAAACTATCAACTATGGGTGGAAATATTTCATTCCATTATCCTCCATCATCTAGAAATAATATAGAAACGTGGTCTGTGAGCTCTCCAAGTTACTGAGTAATTGTCCCTACTCGGTCTACATGAATATCCCACTCTCCACAGTGAATGTACTGAACATCCTTAAGAGATGTGAATGTCACTCTCCTCTAATATCAATCAATTTGGTCTTGGTATATGACTAGATAGTCCACAACCATATTTAATTTGAATCCTTCCTTATAGAGAATATATATATCCTATAGAAAATGATATTCCACAACCTTGATCGAACATTCTTTGCACGAATATATGTCTCTAAATGACACTCCCAATATAGTATCTATAATCATTGTCCTGCTCACAAACTCTACCACTATACTCAAAAAATTCACAATTTTAACAGATATAAAGGAATTATAGGCACCAATATTAAATAATGAACTAACTATTCTAGAATATATAAGAATAGTACATCTCACTGTAGTTGGTCTAGCTTTGTTATCCACAAGTGTAGGATGCCCCACATGAAACTATCCTACCCCACTTCCTTGTGATGTAGTCAGACTCCCCTAAGTTGCACCAATCTTCTAATATGATTGATTATGACCAAAGTAACCACATCCACAACCTCTACCGCCTCAACTAGTAAAACTTCATCTATCATCTAGATAATGTTAATAATATCTTCTTCCTGCACCCTAGTTCTTCTTAGACCCTATTTCACTAAATTATAGTCAATGTGTCCTATAGAACCTCTATAGGTTCCCCATATTGATCTTCACACTATTGGTGTTCAGGGAAAATATCAATGATAGGGACCTCCCCTACCACACTGGTGAAAAATATCTCTGGTAAGGTCCTAAAAAACTGATCCCTCTGTCTGTGCACTCTACTTCCTACTACCCTGGTAAAAGATACCATAACGGTGCTTCATGGTCTTAGAATTTTCACCCCTGACAATACAATAACAACTACCTATCCTGCAGTAGAAGATTTTTTTAGGTTCCCCTCAACTATGAGATCCTGATTTAACAACATAATAAACTTCATTAACCAGAAAATGTTTACCTGAGACTTAATATCTCATTTAAGTCTATCTTAAAAATGTCTTGAAATAGGTGTCTCATATTTTTCCAATTTCATAAAAAAGATTTGAAAATCCGTTAAGAATCCAACATATTCCATCAGATTCATATTCCCTTGATTCGGTCGCATGATCTCAGTGGTTCTCTCCTGCCTTAGCGTCTCTGGATAGAAATGTTCTAGGATCCTCTCCAGGAATTCCCACCAAAATTTACCATCAGTCTGTCTAGTCCATGTCTGAATGTCCCACCAATGCTTTTCTAATCCCCATAGCATATAAGTATCCAACATCAACCTCCTCATAGATGGTGTCTCCAAATGGTCAATTATCATCACAACAGACTCAACCCAGAACTCAACTCCCTTAGGTCCACCCTCTCCAATAAAATTCAAAGGATGTTGCCACATAAAATCCCTTGTTAGCTTAGGAATGTTCTTATCAACTTTCCTGGGGTCTCTTCCCATAAGTTTCATAAATCAAGAAAATTTCACCCACAAATACTCCCCTTCTTCCTCACCCGGCACTATCAGTGCCTTAGGTTCCACTACTGGTGAACCACCATCAGCCGTAACCTCCTGTCATCCTCTCGATAATAATCATCATCGATTAATATCTCTACAACGTCAAACACATGTCTTAGGACTCATAAAACATCTTTATCTCATTTAAATTAGAGTAATGAACACAACAAGTATTTTCCCTTATTCTTTCCATGTGGTCATCACTAAGGATCTATCACCACACTTAACCATACTACTCTTAGGTACTTGTTAACAAGGGTATACTCATTCTCATAGTTAATTTTTTCACATTAGACACCCATTTATTTACATTATTGCATCATTTAAAACCTTCATTTTCATAATAGCACCATTTTCCATTCAATTTTATAAGAAAAGAAAAATATTTTAATTTCAACATCTTACCGAAAAATTATTTTTCCCATGCGTGTCTCAAATGATGCATGTCACAAAATAATCCTGAGTGCCTAGAAAAATATATGCATACCAAATATCATGTGATGTAAGTACACGAGTCAATTCTCAACAAAATATCAAAAATAATAATCACACCAAACAACAATTGTGTCACCAAAGGTGAAATAATATTCAACTGTAACAACAAACAATAATAACAACAATCCCACCCCTATGTACTTGGATTTTCCACTGTACATGGGTTTGCAAATCCCATTCACGAGCTCATTAACAAAGCCCAAATATTCATAGTCTTCTGTATACCTTTCCTAAATATTAAAAATAAAATTAAAAAAACATGCATTGATACAACGTTATAACATTCCATCCCGGGTGCCATGAACTAGTGCCCCGCGAATAACTGTCACATGACCACAAGCACAACTCCTTGCATGACAGAGGCTTCTGACTAGTAGTGACGGTCTGATAAGTCAATCATAAGGAGTTTATACATTCTTTTATCAAATTAAATAACTACTATAAGTAAAAAATAATAGCATAAAAATATATATAACAATGAGATACTGATATGGGAAGATGACAAAGCAAGAAATACAATATCCAACAAAATTAGGAAACTTTCCAATAATGTATGGGTCAAGTGTCTAAAATGAAAAATGAAAAATAAATACACTAAAAACTCCCATGTGAGTCTTGAACCACATTTGGTTCCCTCATCCAAGATCCATCCCCAAATCATTAATCTAACACAGTTCCTTTTCCCTTAACCTATCCTTCATCAATAAAGTCTATTCAGGCACCGATTAGGCAGCCCGAGTAGGGTGTGAGTAAAACGTAGTAGGTCACCACCAACAAGGTCTAAAAAATTTCCATACTATAAACATTGTGAAGTTTCAAAGGATCAAATAACCACTGAGAAGGGGGGGGGGTGAATTAGTTGTTATCTTTTTATATGTTTCAAAACTTCTGGAGACTTAACCCCTACAACCTGTTAAGATTTATTTCCTTATCAACTTTTGGTAAATGCTCATTCATGTAAAAGTAAGAATGAAATTAATGCAAAAAATATTTACAATGTCCAACCTCAGTGTGAAAACCTACATCCTTGACATAGCCACTCCTATGGGTCTATGGAAATCCACTATTATGAATAAGTGAATACAACTATTTCCAACTCGGATTAGACACCTTCTATCTCTAGATAGGAAAAATTATACTGAATCCCATTATATTAAAATGTTTTCATATAAAAAAATTGTGCCAAATAATATAATAAATACTTTTTGGAAACTACACCACAATTTCTCAGTTCGAATCCTATTTCCGATTTTAATGGATCCAATTTTCTCAATTGGATGATGTTGGATCAAATTTTCTCAACACGATGATGTTGGATTCTATTTTCTCAATACGATGATGTTGGGTCCGATTATCTCAATATGATGGATCTAGATCTGATTCTCTAAATATGATGAGTTCATTCTCAATCTACAAAACTCAAAATATGCTAGAATTCTTAATACAATTATTTTCATTTAGATGGGAACTTTGACTTTGGATTCTTCATTGCTCTTCCTTTTATGCATATGTGAAAGTATTAATGGAATGAATGATCTGAGAAAGTATTTATAGGAAAATTGGAAAACAAAAGTGGGAAACATGAAAAATTTATCTACTTTCTCAAATTTCAAAACGCCAATAATCTCTCAAATTTAAACTTCAATGTTGTCTTCTTCAATCCTCCTTAGATTTATTTGAGATTTACATAAAATTGAATTTCAAGTTTGACCTCTTCAACTATTTATATATTTCTCATATCATTACGATATATTTCTTTATTATCAAATTACGATCTGTTTATTTCCCATCTCATTACGATATGTTTCTTTCTCAACTCATTATGATTTTTTCCTTCTCATATCATTATGATATGTTTCCTACTCAACTCATTACAATATGTTTTCATCTCATCTCATTATGATTTGTTTCCTTCTCAGCTCATTATGATATGATTTCTTCTTCATCACATTACAATGGAATTATCATTACAATGTATTTTCCCATTATGATAAATTTTCCCATTATAATGAAAATCGCATCCTGATGGAATTCCAATTATAATGGACTTCCCATTTTGTAACTCTGCATTTTTTCAAACTTATCCACCATTTGTTCAAACGATTTTATCACGAATTTTTTCAATATTTCTGAGAGATTTATGACCAGAAAAGAATCGCATGATTTACTTTTAGAATTTAGGAAAACTTTATAACCCATGACTTTACTTTCCTCAACAAAACTCTTCAGCAACAATACAAATTCTTCAACCAAAAACTTTTGTCTCAACAAATTTTTTATTTCTAACTCAGAAAATTCATTCTTTTTAACTCTTCAACTTAATTATTTCTAACATAGAAAATTCATTCATTCTAACATAGAATCTTTATTCATTATATAATTATTGAAAAGCCAAAATTCTAGAAAATTATAAATTCTTCTTTTGATTCTTTTGAATATGATAATTTTCAATGTCATGTTGATGGACCTGAATAAAATAATGTTTCGGATTAAAAATGTCATCTTCTTAACATCTTTTGTGTCTGTTGCAACTCAATATGAAAACATGGGTCTGGAATTTTTTTTCCAGAAAACTACCTCATTATGATGGATTGGGTGTGATTTATGAAAAAAAAATTATTCTTCAACAAAAAATTTAGTTTTCAATAAATACAAAAACTTTTTTAAAAACAATTTATCACAATGATTCTTCAATCACCCCCTTCGGATTTGTTGATAACCCTTGTTAACAAATTTTCAAACTCTTAGAATTTTTCACAACTCATCTTTTGTAAGCAACTCAAGTTTTTTTTACTTTTATCAAAACATGTCCTTTCTCAAAAGATATTTTCCTTACACCACACTACTAGATAGAGTAATGTTTTTGATGGAATTAGATCCCTTGATAGTGAGAAAATTGTGCATCCATGTAAATATAAACTCCCCCTCACATTTATATTTTCCTCTCCCTTTTCTTTTTCTCTCCCCTAGTTTATGATAACCACAGCTTTAGATTAATTTAAGAAAGATAAGTAAAAACTTCTTACAAAGTAAAAAAGTTGTTACTTTCTCTCCCCCATTGTCAACATAATCCAGTGCATGTTGGGGGTTACATACATACAAGGTTTATGAAGACATAGGAGGAGGAAGAACATGAATTTTCAACCTCAATTCCACAAACCTTTCTTTTAGAATTTCATTTGTAAATATATACTCAATCAGATACTTTTTTAAAATTTATTCTAGAAAAAAAGTTCTAGAAAAAACATTCTCTTTTCTAAAGTAAAACTTTATATCAATTTTTTTTATATTGAATGTTGGAAAAAATATTAGAAATGTAAATTATTCTTTTATTATAAAAAAGTATCTTCAATGTTTTAAAAACTTTTACTTTCAAATATTTGAGATGAACTTTTATCCATAACATTTGAGTATAAGCCTATGTAGTTGAATCATATTTGGATTCAGTTTTTCTCAAATTTATTGAACTTTGTTTTTTACTATGCCAACTCACACAAAATTCAACCAAGAAAAACGTTCCTCTTGAGGTTGATTTTATATCATTAAAATATCTATTCCAATCAGAATCAGTATAACAATGAATCTTCATCTCAATATTCTTTTTTATAACAACCCATGTGATGTTTTTCCTTTAACATATCTCATAATCCTCTTTGCTGCCAACTTATGTGATTCCCTTGGATTACATTGATTCCTGTCACAAAAATTTACAACATAAATAATATCATTCCTTGGGCATGTAAGGTAAAAGAGACTTCCTATCATCTTTTGAAAGTGATTCTGATTTACACTAATTTTAGATTCATCTTCACTCAAATTTGTTCTCACTGAAATAGGAGGTAAAACTTCTTTGGATTCTATCATCCCAAACATCTTTAACAATTCCTTAGCATACTTTTCGTAAGATAAGAGAATGTTTATTTCCTTTTTTTACTTGTAAGACAAGGAATAAATTTAATTCTCCTTATATAAAAATTTCAAAATTCTACATCATTTAATCAGTAAATTTTTAATAAACATCTTCTCTATCCCCCCAAAAAATTATATCATCCAAATAAATAGTTACAATTTGAGTTTTGGAGTCAACATATTTAATATATAACTTGATATTAAATTTTCCTTCAGAAAATTTCAGAATTATTAAATAATTTTCATGTTTATACTACTAATCACATGGATCTTGTTTCATCCCATACAAATATTTATTTAATTTAAAAAATTAGTTTTCATCCTCATCAAGTAGAAACCCACAAGGTTGTTCAATGTAAACAAACTTCTTAATATCACCATTCAATAAAGCTGACTTTACATCTATCCGATAAAATTTGTTTATATAAACCCACTTTTTTCTTATAAATTTTTTATTTACTGCTCATGGAACTAGTTACCATGTTTCATTCTTCTCAATCCGATCCAACTCTTCATTCAAAGTATCCACAAACTATTTGTGATAAATACCTTATGAAACTGATTATGGTTCAACTTTTGAGATATGTGAAGTATGATTATCTAATCGCAACATTTATATTATATGATCTAGAGCCTCATGATTTCCAAAAATGCTTTCAGACTCAACATGTTATTTATAAAGTATGAAATTTCAGTGTTTCTTTTCCAACTGAATTTTCCATACCACATTAATTTTCTTAATCCTGAAGAGGATGTTTTGACTTACTTTCACTATTGTTGGGAATCTTCATTTTATCATCCTCAACATTCTCAAAAAAATTTGATAAGGAATTTTGATTTTTAATTATTTTCACAGCATATGAGTCCACCAACTATTGTAAACGTTTTTTAAAGTATTTTTAACATATTACATTTGGTGAATAACCCAAAAAAGTTCCTTCCTCAGCATTTTCATCAAAATTTTCCAAATCTAGATTTTTTATTTTGAGAAAACATGGAATTCCAAAAACAATGAAGTATTTAAATGATGTTTTTTGTCATATAACACATTTAATAAAGAGTCTTGTTGGTTTTTGGTCTCAACAAACATCTATTTTGAACATGTAAAACATTTTATACAACTTATCTCCAATGGAACTTTGAATGTGTGTATTATACTAACATAATTCTTCCCATATACACAAATCTTCTATTCTTTATTTTTGCTACTCTATTTTGTTGTGGAGTATAGGTAGCACTATACTGATGTTTGAAGTCATTTTATCTCAAATATTCTTTAAAATCATTTCTTGTGAATTCAATACCATTATTTGTTCTCAACTTCTTTATATAAGCCCCTTTTTCTTTCTCAACTTCTTTTCTGAAAAACATAATCATTTCCACAACCTCTGACTTATGTTTCATAAACATGGTGTTTTTCATCTGAGTGAAATCATCAATAAAATTGATAAAGTATATATATCCCGTTGTTGATTGGTGTATCATAATCCCAAATAAATCAGAATGAATATGTTTAGATGGTATGGTAGATTTAATCTCAATTCTCTTATGACTTTTGATAGTCATATTTCCTTTTTGGAATGTAATACAAACATCATCATCTATTCTTTTAGATTCTGGAATATTTTGGATAAAATAAACTTTAGAAGGTTTAATCATGTTTTTCTTACCATGGTGGCCAATTATTCTTTTCCAATTTTTTTATTCATTTTCAGAACTCAAGTAACTAGTGTTTTTCAAATCACCTATTTAAATGAGATTCTCAATAGTTATTTCTCTTTTTGAAAAACCTTTTCCATATTTCATACATTTGATGATGAAAAAATATTATCTTGATACATCTTATTTTACATCATCACAAATTTTATTTACATTAAGTAAGTTATGTTTTATCCCATCAACAAATAAAACTTAATTTAATTTCAACTTTCCAGCTTTAATATCAGTCGTTCTGATTCCTTTGACTTTCAAGAAACTATCATTACTAAAGGTAATTGATACTCCATAATGAATTTTAACATTTTTTAAGACTTTTATAACATCTATAATATATTAATAACAATCACTATCAAGTATCCATGTGTTTTCCCTTTTTCTTGCATTCAATGTTGTCTCCATAACAAAATCTATTTCCTAAAATTTCTTCTTTTCAACTCTATTTTCATTTCTATTATAAGAAACTTATTCTGGAAGGAGTGTCATATATATTATAGTATAATTACCATCTAGGTAATATCTTCTACAAACATTTTCCAAACATTCAAATTTATTTTTTGTTGGATGGTTTGTAACATCTTGAGAATTCACTTTTTCAAATTTTTGTAAGATAGAAATGTTACTCATTCAACTTTCACTATTTCTTCCAATTTTCTCAAATATTATTTTAGGTAGAGATAAGTTTTGAAAATAATTATATGCCCTTTTCCTATAGATTCCACAACACCAGTAGTAGGTGTACAACCTTGATTTTATATTTATGAAAGAAAATTATTTGTAAATACCTTGTTGAGGATGATAACTTCTTTCAACTCTAACATACTCAGGACGTGGACCATATTTTTTTTTGAGTGAGTTTTCAACTTTTATAGATTTGATAGGTTTCTCGCATCCTTTATCAACCCAATATTTCCAAATACTTTTTCTAAAACCAAAAATGTTAAAATAATTAAATGAAACGTTAATTTTAGTGAGTGAATATTTCACCTAATTCTCATATTGGGCCTTCTCAACAACTTTAAAATTCTCAACTTTTAATTATGAATATTTGTTGAAATTTTCATTCATCATCCTCAAGGAACATTATGACGTAAGATTTTATGATTGAAACTTGTTAAATTCTTATTACTTGTCATCCAACTTCATATTGATATCTTTTATCATTTTTTTTATTCATAAAATCTATGCTTTTAACTTACGATATCATGAATGTATTATTCTTCCTGCTTGATGACATCATTTATTCCATTAGAAGCTTCTTCACAACATTATTCATAAATCTAATTTATTTCTTGATTGTTTTTGTTTTTCTCAAGACATGCAATGAGTTCTGTTAAGTGTTTATATTCTCTATAATATTCTTCACCACATTCTTCACCCTGTAAGGAGTCTTTTTTTTCTCAACTTTTTCAATGAAGGTTCTCAATTTTTTGAAATTTCATATTTAAATGAATTTTTTCTAGTTGAGTATGATTCAATTTTCGTACTAAGCATACTTATTTTGTTTTCAATAAACATATTCTTGTATTTTTAGGAATACTTTTCATCTTCATCATTTATGTTCTACTTCTCCCATCAAGAGTTTTCATCAGAGTCATATTGATATTCTCCAACTAGGTTCTTGGCGAAATTCACACCAAAGTGTCTGATTCCACCACAATCAAAAAAAATTAGTGGATGTTTACCCCCATAATTTCCTCTTCCACTTTGATAGTTTTTAGATATGAGAGAAAAAAATCTTATCATTCAATTCATTATCCCCTTTATTATTATACTCTTAAGCTTTATCTTATTCAACATCTTGGATTTTCATATTTCTCATTACTTCAAAAGGAATTTCATATTTCATCTTCATTTTAAACATTTTATCATTACTCATTTCTTAATAAATATGAATGTTATGAAATTCATCAAGAGATAAATCATCCTTATCTTCGAAAGAAGAAATTTTAGAATCGAACCTATAAAGATTTTTTCTTGTATGTTTCTTCAAAATTGAAGAATCTACCAAGAAATCTCTAAATCCATTGATGTTTCAAACTATTTCATTTACTCTAGTGAATTACTCATCTGCTTTGGGTGGATATGTCTCACCAACAGAATTTTAGGTCACGTCACAAGGATGCATCTATGTGGGGATATCATCTGTCATCCCTGTGAGTCCAATGTTATGTCAAATTACATCTCTCCCCTAATCCAAAAATCTAAGAGGTCATGTATCAAGGTTGAGGACCTATGCCTAGCCTACAAGGAAGGTGCCACTCTAGTTTCATTGACGACCCATGCCTAGCCTGGCTGGAGGGTGCCACTCTAGTGTCATCGAGGATCCATGCCTAGCCCGTCTAGAGGGTTCCACTCAGAATAGGATGAGGACACATGCCTAACATTACTGGAGGGTTCCACTCTAGTGTCCTAGAGGACACATTCCCATCCTGGTTGGAGGGTGCCACTTTGAAATCTCATATGTCAACTTCTAAATATTTCTTTCGTCGAACACCACTAAAAAGAGAAACATGTTCAGAGTATTTCACATCATATCCCAAAATCCATATTTGTGGTAACCATTTCATTCTACACAGCAAAACACATATGATATGTTATTTACTTTCCCGAAGTGGATAACCAATGAAAAGGGCACTTTTCACCGTAACCATTCCTAACAGGACATCATGGGGTCCACATCTCAACCCCAAACATTAAATTCCCAATCTAAAACCAAAAGGACCATCTAAAAAATAGGAAAACATTTCAATAGACAAAACGTTAATTTGATGCTATGTTTTGAAGATACGAGTGTCTGAAGACGTCACATGAAAACAGCCGGGACCCGCAGCTAACCGGCCGTGGATAGATCACCATGGTTTGTCAACCTACTGTGGCAGTCAAATTCCCATCAATGTGGTCCACTGGCTGACATGGTTGACTATCAAAGTCGACCTTCCAGACTGGTCGTGACCGCTGGCCTGTTGATGCTCTCACTAATTTGGCTTTGCGGTCGACCGCCATGGTTCACCCTATCCAACCTGGGTCTGACCTAAGTCTCACCTGGTCTAACCCTATCAACCTGGGTTTGACCTGTCCAGGTTGGGTCCGACCACATTTTCCATCCCATCCCGCTTCACCCATCCCGACCCACTTATGTAACACGCTAAGTATTTACAAATTAATTTACTATTGAATGTATGAAACAATGAGTCTTTGTGAATGAAAACATTCTTATAACCTAGCCAATAAACATAAATTTTTTGCTATGATTTGTATTTCAAAAAACTAATATACACAGTTGCTTTTAGTAAGATATTTAGAGTCTGATATGACCAATTTAATTTTTTGGGTGAATAGTAACTTGACCCTTATGAATAGTAATGTAACCTTGTGAATATTAATATGAGCCTTATTAATAGTAACCTCACCCATTAAAATATAAATAAAATTTAGAAACCATATAAATGAAATAGAATATTTTATAAATTAATAATTAAGTGTTGGTAATTTTGAGAGTAGTAAATATTTAATTACAATTTTAAATTAATAAATTGATTTAAAATAAAACTCATTTTCATAAAAATATGTTCCTAAATAAATATTTTGTTTTCCTATGATTTTGGGATAATTTAATAAGACCATATTTAAATTTCTAGGGTGTTTTAAAATTAATTTTAATTTTAAAAACTATATTTTTTGAGTAAATAATGATTTTATTTAAAAATTAAAATTTTCAAATTAAGGAATTTATTTTCATAAAATTGAGTTCATTTATGAATTCTGCACATTCATAAATGGTTAGGGTGAATTTTTGATATTTTTTTGAAATACATGAATTTTTTGTGAATAGTAAAATATAGTAATTTACAGTATAAATACGTTATAAGATAAATACACCATTCCTTGCATCATGGTTGATGTAAGCACTCTTGGTTTTAACTCACAATCACTTATTTATATTTTTGGTCACAAGTATCCACACAATTTATTGTCTTGAGAAAAATAATAAAATAATGAATAAGATATTCAAAAATCACTCCTCTCCTCTACTATAAAAACCACCCTCACTCCCTATTATTTTTGGGGCATATGATTCGATTGATTACTAAGTGGTAAGGGAAATATACCTGAACAAACATTTTCTTTAGGTTTACTCTTATTCTCAACTTACCTCAATGAAATTTTTATTTTTTCTTATGTATGTCTCATATATTTTATTTTAATATTCTATATTTGTGTACCTATCAGAATCCTTATTTATTTTATATGTAGTTACATATTTTAAAATGATCATTCAAAATTTCCTCCGGATAAGCAAGCCCGATTCAAGGGAACTTCCCAAATTCTTATCTATTTTTAAGTACACTCTATATACTATTTAAAGACATAATTATCATTCTAAAATCATAAATTTTTACAAAAAAAGATTACTTTTTTTCATTTCCAATTTTATGAAAACAGACATGCCCCTCCGCTTTAAAATCACCTTAATATTTTCTTTAAACGAACTTTTTTTTGATTTCTAAAGCTTTTTTAAAAACAGTTTTAACATGATTTCACATTAGTGGGACATCATTTATGCCACAAATATAATTTCAACATCCTTACCTTTTTTTAGGGATATACATGTTTACAATGTGATTTCATGAAAAATACATATTATTTTTTAAAAGAACTCTTCTTTCCGATGTAAAAAGGATTTTTCTCGTCTCAATTTAACTTTTATGAGATATATGTATTGTTCACCAATTATTCCTTGCATGTGGTGTATGTAATACCCTTTTTTATATCATATCAAGAGTCACCTTATTCTTAGGATATTATAAGGGATTATTATTTGAATATTTCAAGGTGGTGTGGGACACTTTGGAATGTTTAAAGATTATTTCCGCAATAATTTTTCAATGGTCTCATTAAAAAGTATCTTCTTCTTAGTCAAATTCCTTTGTTTAATATTATACATCATTGAAATGTTAATTACATTTCATATGTTAGTTTCAATATAAATTTATATGTTGATTATGTTCACCCCTTTAATATGAGGACTTCATTGGACTTAGTAATAGACGGGTGGAGCTTTCTCTAGCCCTCGATGCATCAGCAGGTTTCATGTGACAAACTAGAGTCATTACATGTGGCCATGACAGTATGGTTATTTATGTTCTTGTCATGAGGCCTTGGCAGTATGGTTATGATGTTCTATATTATGAATAACCTCATTATGAAACTTGTAATTGATAGTCCATGTGGTTATTCAAATAGTATAATACCCACAGTTATGTTTTATTATGACAATATTTATTCAGCTCTTATTCCAAACATATTATGTTGATGTTTACTTTTAATGGTTTGATTACTTCTAGTTATTCACCTTGCCTTGTTATTTAGGTTTTTTTCTATATTTATTACCCTTACTGAGCATTTGAGATCAACCCTTTCTTATATTTCTTTTCCCTAGGCTATAGAGAACAAAACATTGAATAAGATTTCAAGGATGCAATTTTATTTTATTTTATAATGTATCATGTTTTATTTTCATTTCACAATGTATTATTGGTATCATGGATGTAATCTTGTCTTCTAATGATTGGTCCTTTAGGAATTGATTCCTTGTAATCATGCAAATGTAATGAAATAATGCACCGACTCCGGGATTTTGGGGTCAGGGCATTATAGTTTCTTCTACCAACTTCAGCCTATCCCACCGGATGGTCACAATCATTACCTCAATACGGCTGACTGTAGACCACTTTTTATTATGTCGGTCATCCCCACAACACAGCGCCACCACCACTTTTTTGGTCCACCATGGAGCAAATGTCACTAGGCACCACCATCGGCCGACAACTGCGACAACACTCTAATGGTCCCTTATGAGGAACACCAAACCTCCTCCGATTACCTGGTTGTAAATCCAAAAATAGATCTAGGTTTCTTTCATAGAGAGGTTCATAGAATTGGGATCTACTCATCAATCCTTCGATGATTTTATGCGTCCCGTAGTAGATGAAAATTTCTGTGAAGAATAGATGTAGAACGTGCAGATAATTAGGTTTTAAGCAACGTTTGCTAGTCATGTTATTTCGACCATTGAAGATTGATCTCCAATGTGAAGAAAACTTCAACAAATAGTTGATTTCTCAAGTAAAAACTTCAATCAGTGATAAATGGAAGGTTTCTATCTTGATTTGGATCCTATTTCAATTGACAAACATGTCCACTGCTCTTCCACTACGATCCGTCAAAGATTCATCGTTCGTTCATTCTTGATTCATTGGCGAATAAAGAGGGAGGGAGAGAGAGGGATATTTTGGAGATAGTATTAGGGTACAACCATAATCCATAACTCTTATGTGTGTATTTATAGGAAAAACAATGAGACACCTGCCAACAGTCGTGGAATAAGATCCTCTCGCGCCCTGTCATTTTATGTTGTGCTTAGGTAAAATAACCCATTAAGAACATAATGAGGCACTTATATTCCCAATCTGAGTCTTCTTTCAAGAGTTATTTGATACGACATCCGAGAAAAAATAATTGAACTTAGTTATTTTATTTACAGTTATTTCCTTAGTGGAATTTTCCACATAAGACCCACATCGATGAAAGTTATGTCCCGCCTAGGGTAAACACCACATTTTGGACTCATCCATGGAATCGAATTTCTGATATGAGGTTTCGTTTAAGATTTATCATATTCCTTTCACATGAATATTATAAAATATACTTAATCATTTTATACAATTAATTCTAGGCACAATGGGACTTAGAATTGCACTCCGTCTCAAAGTCTATATCTGGAAATATATATAGAAATATTTCAAAGTATTATAAGGAAAAAACCTAGTCTCTACACAAATATACATTTATAAAGATAAATACCCACGTACACAAATAAAACCATTGATAAATACCCTAAATTAATAATACGCTCATATAAATACACACATATAAATACACGTGCACACTCACACTCACATATATAAATACATGTATACACTCACAATCACTCACATATATAATCATAAATACACACATATATAAATACATAAATATATAAATACATACATATTTTTTAATAAGAAAATATATAATGCACAAATATAAATACCTACACAGGAAAAAAAATACACATATTTTCTCACACACATATAATTTATTTAAGGTCTTGGAGGTTATAAGAAACAAACAACAAACACACCCCTCGGCCTAAATTGAAAGATCAAACCCCCTTCTAAGGTTTGATTCACTCCATTGGTAACCTATTACTATTTTTGAATCCCTAAGGCCCACTATTTTATGGACTAAATTCCGATTCATCCTTAACTAGAGGACCTATGACTACTTCTTGAATTGTGCTAACATGCACCTAGGTTTACACCAATGCTCCTTTTTCATCCATAAATGGCCCAAAAATCCCCCCAAGGGAGGATGATAGGATTTGGACCCATGTAATAAACAAGATTACAAGGTGACTTTATCTATCAAGGTAAGATCTCAACTGCAAAAAAGGTGTGGGTAAAAATGGTATTGACATGTGCCACACCATGCATGTCCTGGGCCTTACCTACCCCATTATGTGTCATCTTCACCCATCTAAATTTAATCATTCCATGACTCAAACATACATTGGTTCCCATATATTAGAGAGTGGCCACGTAACATTTACCTCTTAACTAAGCCCTAATGGGCGATTCACACATCTATAAATAAACACATAAATGAACATATTTTTTTGTATACATATATAAATACCCAAATTTATTCACAGACATATATATACAAACATATATATAAATTCAGTGAAATAATTATATTTATACCCACATACCCACATACCTACACACATACAAATATTCATATACACACATATAAATATACATATACACACATATATAAATTCATACATATTTATAAACAAGCACATATAAATACAAAAATAAATATGTACGTGTGTGTGTGTGTGCTTGCACGTTCATTGAAAAAATCTATACTGATATATATACACCTAAATTTTTCAACAAATATATATAAATATGTGTGTGTATATATATATGAAAATTTATATATATAAGTATATAAGTATATATACATATATAAATGTATCAATATTTAAAAAAAATTATAACTCAATTTAATACTACAGTTTCTTATTCACAAGGTGCTACAAAGGGGTTCAAATATCAGCAGAGTCAAAATAAACAATAATTTTGTTGTTTTCAGATTAGTTCAGGCATAAGGTTTCTTGGGCCTACAGTAAATTGTAACTACATTTAAGAATGTGTTTCTAACGACAAAAATAGTGTTCCTGAGGGTAGAATATTATTTAAAATATTTTTGAAAGAATTTATCAACTCTAATAATTAATATTGGTAATAATTTGTCTTTAACAATGCTAAAAATGATATGATAAACTAAGGATTTTGTCATTGCTAAAAAATCTTTGATAAAACCTACCCTTATATATGGTAAATTTGTGATGATAAAATCCACTAACCTTTATTATAGATAGCATCATCAACACATTAAATGATCAGTTATGATCTTCATCCATCATTATTAATATGATACATTTCATGTATGAAAACAAATGAAAGAACTAAAATGAACTTCTATATTTTTATATGTTCCACCCACAATGTGGGTATCTCTATCCTTGATGTGTTTGAGAAGATCTTTGAAACATATTATCCACTAGTAAATAAAAGTGATTATAAATACAAAAAATCTCCAAAAATATATGATTGCAAACTCCCATTATTCTTGATCAAAAATGATTATGGTGGACCATATCCCAATAGAATAATTAGACCAAAATCCCATTAGTGTTCTCTATATCGACTTCTACTTATTGAGATATCTTCTGAAAAGCGTCGGTTTTTTATATTAGCATCCCAGCAGTTCTTAAATGATCTTCCCAACCTCCTGGAAATAGGTCCTCAACTACTACTACTTACTGAGGTAGTGTGCATGTTGACAATTTTCTATTTCATGTCCAAAGAGACTAATCTTCTTTAGAAATACAACTGGCCTTACTCACCTTCAATAATCAATACTTGTTAGCTTCAGATACACAATGATATTCCCAGTACTCTGAATGTCTGTTATCACTACCTAGAAATTATCCAATATGTTTTCACTGATTTTATTGAAACAATTCATACACCACTACAATTTATACTCTGGTTCTTTTCATCTTCTCACTTCATATCACATTCATGTCACACATGTGTGCTTTCTACAATTCACAACTCAAACAAGTGAAACTCACTTTTCTACTAATTAAATGTAATTTATTTTTTCATCTATTTTAACATTTTAATTCTCACTATATTTAATTCATAAAATAATATTTCAAGATACTTACCGTACATCCCACTATATTTATTTTCATTATTTCAGTTTCACACTGGTTCTCTTCTTCTTCATAGATGCTTCAATACTTTTTTCATGAAACTGTCAAACTCATGGTACTATATCATTCAACCTCAATAATGTAAGTTATTATATGCATGAATTAGGAAGTCCATAATATTCCTTCTCACAAATAGGAGTACGTAACCTCAGTTTTTTATAAAGCTCTGAAGCTCGTGATACTCATTTCACATTTTCATCTTGAAACTCTTGAGTGTAATATTTTCATGACAAGAGGTCATAGAATTTTTTTTTCCAAAATAGGGTAGCCAACAGATCTTCAATTCAGTAAATAAACTACTTCGTGGGGCTCTATTTGTAACACCCGAGTCTTTTATGTTATATAAATCATCAAAGGAATCTTTTTTTACACAACACTTGCTTGGCTTGCTTTACACGCAATCGTGACCTTCCTCGATAGCTTGCGTCGTACGCAATACCGAGTTTCACTAAACAACAATATGCTATTAAAACTAGCCGTTATGAATAGTAATAACCACTTTTTGAAATTTTATAAATTTTATTTTTCAAAATGGACTTCATTTTTGGACTCAGAATATCGAAATTAGCCTAGGGTGAAATTTTGGTATTTTTCTGAAAACTTTCAATTTTTGATGAATAGTGAAACCACTAAGTGGTAGGTTAAAAACTGAATTTTGCATAAAACTTAATTTTACCGCTTCTGTGAATGGAATTTCGAAAATCCGACAGAAACAGTTGATATCAGTAAGTAAAATGTGGTTCAATGAGATGAAAATAATTTTTTGGTGAATAGTAACTTTTTACTTTTTTTACCGCGGTTAATAGTAAATAGGGTAACTAAGGGTAAAAATGATATTAATATTACCCTAACACATGTCCTAATTCTATTGGACAAGTGTAATTCGACCAAAAACAAACTTAGGAATAAAATATGACCATTTAGGCCCACTTGGATTAGATTAGGACATTTATTATTAATTTATTTAAAGAAGGGTTAAAATAGTTAAAATCAAAGTTTAATAAGTAAATCATTTTTAATATGGGGTTATACATAAGATAAATTCGATTGTAAAAATTCATTAGAAAGATAAAAAGATTTCCTATATGATGGTATTTTATTTGTAATTTTTAGACATCAAATAATTTAATTTATTTATGACACAAAGATGATGCAGTAATTATCTTATTAATGAAATATTGACAATATTGATAATATAAATACAAAAATAAATGTAATTTAAGACTTTTTATGAATTCCACTAATTTTATAGGTTACTATGATATATTAGTGTTGATTTAATCAACTTGGTTCGAACATATAATTCTGTTATGACTTTCACAAAAATCATATATCAAATAGTGTCAAAATTGACACAAAATAGTTTTTAAATCAAATATTATATTATTAATTGTTATTTTATTCCTAAAAATCTATGGTTCGGCCAAATGACTTAGATAAAGATATGTGTATTAATAATAAACAATTTGGGGTTCGTTTGGCTTGATATAGTATGTTTATTAACCTTATAGTATAAGAACACAAGAAGACACGGTGAAAGTAAAATTATTTAACTTAATGTTAAATCTAAATGATAAGGTTAAAATAGGAACCTAAACTTGTCTAAATTCTATTGGATGAGAGAATTTCGACCCATCCCCACTTTAGCCTCGAAATAAATCAATTTGGAGCTAATTAAAACCGAACTTGACATTATAATAAAATAATACTTTGAGATATTCCTAAGGTGCCCCTCTCCTCCCTTATAAAAGGACACCTCCTCCCCCTCCTCCTCACACCAATTTGAGAACTCAAGCTCGGCCAACCCCTTCCATTTTCTCCTCTCCACTTCCCTAGAATAATCCTAGAGGTCCTGGTCTTCTCCAAAGACCAATCTTAGTTCCTTAAGTGGAGGATTCAAAGAGGCGTTCCAAAGAAGAGGTAATATCCATTACCGATCTTTTCAATTTCTTTCTTCTTCAACTTCTTCTTCTTTAGTTGTTTCATGATAAAGTAATAACATCAGTATTACTTACATACTGATATGTTATTATAAATATGAAACAACCTTAATTCACCTTCTATCCATCCTACGGAAAAATGAAATCACCGCGCGTGCGTACGTACGAAATACCGTCTCCACGCCGTGGTGTAATCTATTTTCCACCATCACCTTACAAGGATGGGTATAATGGTGTAATGAATAACTATATATGATTATTATGAAGTAATATTAATACTGAAATAATATATATATACTCCAATACAATTCCACGATCATTGGAACGATATCATCACTCGTGCGTACGTACGGAATACCGTCTCCACGATGTGATGCGACTCATTCTACATGATCTTCATTTCATAATGATTATATAAATGAATTGAATGAATGAATATGGTATATACTACACTAATACCATTCTGTAAATGAATTATCTATAACCTAAAGATAAGAATAAGAATTTATTCGACAAAACACGCATAAGAACAAAAAGTTATAAAGACCCGAGTAACAAGTAACAATGAAATATTACTAACAAGAAGCTAATAATATGACCATATATGATATCATATCAATATGTATGATTCTGGAATAAGTCAATAACATTATTTAAACCAATATACAGGAGCTTCGGACACATACAAGGCAAATTGGACCTAAGGTAAGGGAAATATCACAATCTCATTTTTAACCGAGATTGTTTATTCGTAAGTATTTACTGGGGTGTATTTTATCATCCAAATCCATGTTTCCTCAATATGTAATATTATTTCCATCCACCTACAATAGTTTAAATCCAATTTTACCCTTCGGTGAGTTTTTAGTAAAGAATAAGAAAGGAATCTTTTGCCGTTTTTCGTACGAGGTACTTTTTGACTTTTCCGACAAAAGTACGAAGAATGTTTTTTTTAACTTATAAGGCATGAATGGATTTTTAAAACATTACTTCAAAGAAGCTTCCTTTACAAGTTTTCAAGTTTATTTTTAATCAACTTCTTTTATTTTAAAGTTGTATGACATGTTATGAAAGGAAAAATGTTTTTGAAGAAGAAAGGATATTTTCCTCAAGAATTCAATACAAGTGTTTTATCAAAATTATTTTCCATCTAAGATAATAAAGGGTTCTGTTTCTATCCATATTTTTACATTGGTTTGACTATGTTGTGATGGAATTATGTTTATGAATTCCTTTATCATATATGAATTGATTTATGATGTCATGATGTTTCAAGAATCCCATTTTTTTTATATGTGTTATGCGATGATGTATGTTTTATGATCATGTGGCACACATAAGAAAGGATTCATTATAAGATGGGTGGGACCTATATATCCCTCCAATGCATTGGGTAAAGATTTTATATCTCATGAGATAGACATGGCTGGAACGGAAGGTTATTTCGGTTCAGTGATACAGGACTGAAACGAGGAGTGAACTCGGTTCAGAAAGGGACTTTTTCCACTAAGATAGTCTTGGCAATGAGTCATGACTAACAAGAAATGATTTTCCATGATTATGTGTGCATGCCACAAAGATTCAAGTTTTATGTTATGATTATGGGGATCTTATTTTCACTTCTATGATTTATTCCATGTTAAGATATTATGATCTCTTTTGCAGGTTTTGATCTTCATAAAGATATGATATGATTTTTATTTCCTTTATTTGCCCTTGCTGGGCATTTGAGCTCACCCTTTTATGTTTTCTTTTCCCCAGGTCAGGAAGATGGATATTAAGTAGAATATGCTAAAAGGGACCCTAGATATGATGAAATAAATGGGAGACACTGTAGAAGATTTATGAACCAGTTGTTTATGTTTCCCAGTTTCTAAAGACACTATACCTATACGGTCCTTTGTGGTTTTGTCATATGTTGTAATAAGTGTGCTTCAATTTTGAAGTATTAACAATGTATGTAAAGTATGGGTCGTTATAGTTGGTATCAGAGGAAAGGTATAGTCAACCTTTGGAAACTAGGATGTGAAAGCCTTAGTAAGAACCCTAAGGATAAGTCTAAGCATAGAACACAATCTTAGAAATGGCCATGAATAACCTAGGATAAGACCATAAGTATGAATTTTTTTTTGAATTATGTGGTTTCCTATTATAATTAGTGTTGCTCACACTATTCTTCTTGGTTTTAGTCAATGGCTGGAACCCGAAGGAACCGTGTTAATGCGGAATGCGATGGGAAATGCAATGATTGTCCCCCTGAGCAACCAAACGATATGGGAGCTGGAATGCAAAATCTTGTATCCATGCTCACACAACTTTCTCAAGCTATGAATCATGAAGGATTTCCAAACGAACAAAGGAGGGAGAAACATTCTGTTGAATCCTTCATGAGGCAGCGTCCACCATCTTTCAGCGGGTCTACTGATCCATTAGTTGCTGAACCATGGATTAGTACTACTGAAAAGATATTTTTAGTTCTTCAATGTTCTGAGCATGATAAAGTCATCCTAGCAGTGTATCGTTTGGAAGGAGATGCGGATCAATGGTGGAATCTTGTTAAGAATACGAGGCAAAGGGATGAAATTGAGTCTATGGAATGGGACGAGTTCAAGAACTTATTTTTCAATAAGTACTTCCCTCGTATTCTCCGAACAAAGATGGAGAAAGAGTTCCTTGAACTGAAGCAAAGGGATGATGAATCTGTTAGTACCTATGAAGCAAATTTTACAAGACTTGCAAGGTACGCTTCTGGTATTATTATCCAACCTGAGAGTAAGTTCGATCGATTCTTTAGTGGATTAAAACCAAGTCTTCGAAGGGCGTTAGCCATAAGGGACTTCAATAGCTACGAGGAAATCGTTCGATGTGATCTCAAAGTTGAGATGGAGATTGGAGTAACCCATCAGTCACATGGGTTTGATAAGAAGAGGAAGATGGAATTCAAAGAAAAATCTAAAGAGCACACGGAAAAGAAGATGAACTTTCCCTTATGCTCAAAGTGTGGAAAGAAACATGGAGGGAGTTGTCTTAAAGGGACAAGTAAATGTTTTAAATGTGGAAAGGAAGGTCATCGGGCATTTGAATGCCGTGATAATGGGAAGAAGATGTCTAATGACGCAAACAAAGGAAGGGATACACAGAATGAACCTACTACACTTCAATGTTTCAAGTGTAAGGAGATGGGGCATTATGAAAATCAATGCCCAAATCCAAGGGTTGATGATGATGGTCGACGTCATCAAAATCTTAAGGCGAAAGACAAAGGAAAGTCACATGCAATTTCTATCAGCGATGTGGAGTACGATAACGATGTGGTGAAAGGTACACTTACCGTCCACTCTAAAGTAGCAAATGTTTTATTTGATTCTGGATCCACACACTCTTTTATTTCTAAAGAATTTTCTAAGGGTATCACCGTATTACCTCAACAATTAGATGTTGAGTTAGCTGTGACAACACCTAATGGCACATCAATCGCATCAAAAGTTTATAATTCTTCTCCGATCGAAGTTTGTGGGAAAGTGCATCCTGCAAATCTTTTGATCCTTCCTTTAGTGGAATTTGATGTGATTCTTGGCATGGATTGGCTTTATCTACATGGATCTCATATCAATTGCCAAAGAAGGGAAGTCACATTTCATATTCCAGATCAATCTACGATCGTCTATCAATGCATGGATGAACATAACCTTCCAGTGGAAATTTCTTCCATCTTATGGGTATTGATTCCACTAAATGAAGGTTATTTATCTCAAATGGTTGGTTAGAAACTCACGATTAAGAATATTCCCATTGTACGGGAGTTTGATGATGTCTTTCCGGAGGAATTACCGGGTCTTCCACCAAATCGTGAAGTTGAGTTTTCAATAGAACTCGTACCGGGTGCTTTGCCTATTTCAAAGACACCTTATAGAATGGCCCCAATTGAGTTGCAGGAATTGAAGAAGAAACTCCAAGAGAATCTTGATAAGGGATTCATACACCCTAGTGCGTCACCTTGGGGAGCACCTGTTCTATTTGTTAAGAAGAAAGATGGATCAATGAGACTCTGCATTGATTATCGAGAACTTAACAAGATCACTATCAAGAACAAATATCCTCTCCCACGCATTGATGACTTATTTGACCAACTACGCGGAGCTCAATACTTTTCCAAGATTGATCGTCGTTCAGGGTATCATCAATTAAGGGTCAAAAGGGAGGATATACCAATGACGTCTTTCCGTACAAGGTATGGACACTATGAATTTATAGTGATGCCATTTGGTCTTACTAATGCCCCTGCTATCTTCATGGATCTAATGAATAGAGTCTTTAGAGACTATCTTGATCAATTTGTGGTAGTCTTTATAGACGATATTCTTGTCTATTCAAAGAGCAAGGAAGAGCATGAAGATCACTTGAGAATTATATTGAAGACCCTGAGAAAGGAGAAGCTTTATACCAAATTTACCAAGTGTGAATTTTGGCTTCAAAAAGTTGCATTTTTGGGTCATATAATCTCAAAAGAGGGGATATTTGTGGATCCAGCAAAAACAGAGGTTATCGAAAGATGGTTAAGACCAACAACAGTAACTGAGATCCGAAGTTTTCTTGGTTTGGCTGGATATTATCGACGTTTTGTAAAATATTTTTCACGATTATCTAATCCACTCACCAAGTTGACTCGGAAAGGAGTTAAGTTTGTCTGGACAGAGGAATGTGAAGAGAATTTCAAGGAGTTGAAAAGAAGGTTATCCAGTGCACATGTGCTCACACTGCCTTGTAGTGGAGAAAGGTTTGTGATCTACAGTGATGCATCCAAGAAGGGATTGGGGTGTGTTCTTATGCAAAATGATATGGTGATAGCTTATGCCTCACGACAGTTGAAAATCCATGAGCAAAATTACCCAACACATGATTTGGAGTTGGCTGCGGTAATCTTTGCATTAAAGATTTGGAGGCATTACCTTTATGGTGAAAGGTGTGATATTTATACTGATCATAAAAGTTTAAAGTATATTTTCACACAAAAGGAGCTGAATATGCGCCAAAGAAGATGGTTGGAGCTGATTAAGGATTATGACTGCTCAATCCATTACCACCCTGGGAAAGCAAACAAGGTGGCAGATGCATTAAGTCGACAAGACCATGCTAGTTTATCTATGATGAGGATCACAAAAGATCCAATATTTATGGATTTACAAAGGATGGATCTTGGAATTATAATGGAAGGTGAAAAATCTTATCTTTCTCAAATGAATGTTCAACCATCTATACATGTGAAGATTAAAGAGGCACAGAAAGAAGATGTCGAGTTACAAAAGAAGGTGAGAAATGTTCCTGAATTCAACCTTGATTGTGATGGGATAATGAAGTTCAGGAATCGGGTTTGTGTTCCTCCCATCCCTGAATTAAAGAAGGAGCTGCTGGATGAGGCTCATAGTTCTTCATTCTCTATTCATCCTGGAAGCACGAAGATGTATAGGGACCTGAAAGAGTACTTCTGGTGGGATGGCATGAAAAGAGATGTTGCTGAATATGTCTCTCGATGCTTGGTTTGTCAACAAGTTAAAGCTGAGAGACAGAAGTCTAAGGGGATGTTACAACCATTACCCATACCCGAATGGAAATGGGAAAACATCACTATGGACTTTGTCACCGGACTTCCTAAAACATCCAAAGGCAATAATGCTATTTGGGTCATAGTTGATCGTTTTACAAAGTCTGCACACTACATTCCTATTAGAGAGGATTTCTCTCTAGATCATCTTGCCAGGATATATGTAAAGGAAGTGGTAAGATTGCATGGAGTACCACTTTCTATTATATCTGATCGGGATCCGAGATTTACCTCGAAGTTCTGGCGAAGTCTTCAGCATACTCTGGATACAAAGTTGAGTTTCAGCACTGCTTATCATCCCCAGACAGACGGTCAGTCTGAGAGAACAATTCAAACCCTAGAAGATATGTTGAGAGCTTGCTCTATGGATTTCAAAGGAGGTTGGGATCAACACCTACCTTTGGTGGAATTTTCTTATAATAATAGCTTTCACTCCAGTATTCAGATGGCTCCTTATGAAGCTCTCTATGGAAAGAAATGCAGGACTCCAACTTGCTGGGATGAAGTTGGGGAAAGAAAGCTATTAGGACCTGATCTCGTTGATGAAATGGCAGAAAAGGTCAGATCTATTCAACAACATATAAGAGCAGCTCAGAGTCGACAGAAAAGTTATGCCGACAACCGAAGAAAAGACCTAGAGTTTGAAGTGGGTGATAAAGTGTTCTTACGAATATCTCCCTGGAAGAGGGTTATGAGATTTGGAAAGAAGGGGAAGTTGAGCCCTAGATATATCGGTCCTTTCGAAATACTGGATCGTGTTGGGAAGGTAGCTTACCGATTGGCGCTTCCACCGAATCTCTCTCAAGTTCACGATGTGTTCCACGTATCTCTCCTGAGAAAGTACATACCAGATCCTTCACATGTACTCAGCTCAGAAGTTGTACCGCTGGAGCAAGATCTTTCTTATGAAGAACAGCCGATAGAGATTCTGGATCGTAGCGAAAAAGTCCTACGAAACAAGACCACTCGCTTGGTGAAAGTTTTATGGAGAAACCACCAACTTGAAGAAGCTACATGGGAGCTTGAGGATATGATGAGGGAGAAGTATCCTCATTTGTTTGTTACAAAGTGACGAATTTCGAGGGAGAAATTCTTTTTAAGGGGGGTAGAATGTAACACCCGAGACTTTAATGTTATATAAATCATCAAAGGAATCTTTTTTTATACAACACTTGCTTGGCTTGCTTTACACGCAATCGTGACCTTCCTCGATAGCTTGCGTCGTACGCAATACCGAGTTTCACTAAACAACAATATGCTATTAAAACTAGCCGTTATGAATAGTAATAACCACTTTTTGAAATTTTATAAATTTTATTTTTCAAAATGGACTTCATTTTTGGACTCAGAATATCGAAATTAGCCTAGGGTGAAATTTTGGTATTTTTCTGAAAACTTTCAATTTTTGATGAATAGTGAAACCACTAAGTGGTAGGTTAAAAACTGAATTTTGCATAAAACTTAATTTTACCGCTTCTGTGAATGGAATTTCGAAAATCCGACAGACACAGTTGATATCAGTAAGTAAAATGTGGTTCAATGAGATGAAAATAATTTTTTGGTGAATAGTAACTTTTTACTTTTTTTACAGCGGTTAATAGTAAATAGGGTAACTAAGGGTAAATATGATATTAATATTACCCTAACACATGTCCTAATTCTATTGGACAAGTGTAATTCGACCAAAAACAAACTTAGGAATAAAATATGACCATTTAGGCCCACTTGGATTAGATTAGGACATTTATTATTAATTTATTTAAAGAAGGGTTAAAATAGTTAAAATCAAAGTTTAATAAGTAAATCATTTTTAATATGGGGTTATACATAAGATAAATTCGATTGTAAATATTCATTAGAAAGCTAAACAGATTTCCTACATGATGGTATTTTATTTGTAATTTTTAGACATCATATAATTTAATTTATTTATGACACAAAGATGATGCAGTAATTATCATATTAATGAAATATTGACAAAATTGATAATATAAATACAAAAATAAATGTAATTTAATACTTTTTATGAATTCCACTAATTTTCTAGGTTACTATGATATATTATTGTTGATTTAATCAACTTGGTTCGAACATATAATTCTGTTATGACTTTCACAAAAATCATATATCAAATAGTGTCAAAATTGACACAAAATAGTTTTTAAATCAAATATTATATTATTAATTGTTATTTTATTCCTAAAAATCTAAGGTTCAACCAAATGACTTAGATAAGGATATATGTATTAATAATAAACAATTTGGGGTTCGTTTGGCTTGATATAGTATGTTTATTAACCTTATAGTATAAGAACACAAGAAGACACGGTGAAAGTAAAATTATTTAACTTAATGTTAAATCTAAATGATAAGGTTAAAATAGGAACCTAAACTTGTCTAAATTCTATTGGATGAGAGTATTTCGACCCATCCCCACTTTAGCCTCGAAATAAATCAATTTGGAGCTAATTAAAACCGAACATGACATTATAATAAAATAATACTTTGAGATATTCCTAAGGTGCCCCTCTCCTCCCTTATAAAATGACACCTCCTCCCCCTCCTCCTCACACCAATTTGAGCACTCAAGCTCGGCCAACCCCTGCCATTTTCTCCTCTCCACTTCCCTAGAATAATCCTAGAGGTCCTGGTCTTCTCCAAAGACCAATCTTAGTTCCTTAAGTGGAGGATTCAAAGAGGCGTTCCAAAGAAGAGGTAATATCCATTACCGATCTTTTCAATTTCATTCTTCTTCAACTTCTTCTTCTTTAGTTGTTTCATGATAAAGTAATAACATCAGTATTACTTACATACTGATATGTTATTATAAATATGAAACAACCCTAATTCACCTTCTATCCATCCTACGGAAAAATGAAATCACCGCGCGTGCGTACGTACGGAATACCGTCTCCACGCCGTGGTGTAATCTATTTTCCACCATCACCTTACAAGGATGGGTATAATGGTGTAATGAGTAACTATATATGATTATTATGAAGTAATATTAATACTGAAATAATATATATATACTCCAATACAATTCCACGATCATAGGAATGATATAATCACTCGTGGGTACGTACGGAATACCGTCTCCACGATGTGATGCGACTCGTTCTACATGATCTTCATTTCATAATGATTATATAAATGAATTGAATGAATGAATATGGTAGATACTACACTAATAACATTCTGTAAATGAATTATCTATAACCTAAAGATAAGAATAAGAATTTATTCGACAAAACACGCATAAGAACAAAAAGTTATAAAGACCCGAGTAACAAGTAACAATGAAATATTACTAACAAGAAGCTAATAATATGACCATATATGATATGATATCAATATGTACGATTATGGAATAAGTCAATATCATTATTTAAACCATTATACAGGAGCTTCGGACACATACAAGGCAAATTGGACCTAAGGTAAGGGAAATATCACAATCTCATTTTTATCCGAGATTGTTTATTCGTAAGTATTTACTGGGGTGTATTTTATCATCCACATCCATGTTTCCTCAATATTTAATATTATTTCCATCCACCTACAATAGTTTAAATCCAATTTTACCCTTCGGTGAGTTTTTAGTAAAGAATAAGAAAGGAATCTTTTGTCGTTTTTCGTACGAGGTACTTTTTGACTTTTCCGACAAAAGTACGAAGAATGTTTTTTTTAACTTATAAGGCATGAATGGATTTTTAAAAAATTACTTCAAAGAAGCTTCCTTTACAAGTTTTCAAGTTTATTTTTAATCAACTTCTTTTATTTTAAAGTTGTATGACATGTTATGAAAGGAAAAATGTTTTTGAAGAAGAAAGGATATTTTCCTCAAGAATTCAATACAAGTGTTTTATCAAAATTATTTTCCATCTAAGATAATAAAGGGTTATGTTTCTATCCATATTTTTACATTGGTTTGACTATGTTGTGATGGAATTATGTTTATGAATTCCTTTATCATATATGAATTGATTTATGATGTCATGATGTTTCAAGAATCCCATTTTTGTTATATGTGTTATGCGATGATGTATGTTTTATGATCATGTGGCACACATAAGAAAGGATTCATTATAAGATGGGTGGGACCTATATCTCCCTCCAATGCATTGGGTAAAGATTTTATATCTCATGAGATAGACATGGCTGGAACGGAAGGTTATTTCGGTTCAGTGATACAGGACTGAAACGAGGAGTGAACTCGGTTCAGAAAGGGACTTTGTCCACTAAGATAGTCTTGGAAATGAGTCATGACTAACAAGAAATGATTTTCCATGATTATGTGTGCATGCCACAAAGTTTCAAGTTTTATGTTATGATTATGGGGATCTTATTTTCACTTCTATGATTTATTCCATGTTAAGATATTATGATCTCTTTTGCAGGTTTTGATATTCATAAAGATATGATATGATTTTTATTTCCTTTATTTGCCCATGCTGAGCATTTGAGCTCACCCTTTTATGTTTTCTTTTCCCCAGGTTAGGAAGATGGATATTAAGTAGAATATGCTAAAAGGGACCCTAGATATGATGAAATAAATGGGAGACACTGTAGAAGATTTATGAACCAGTTGTTTATGTTTCCCAGTTTCTAAAGACACTATACCTATATGGTCCTTTGTGGTTTTGTCATATGTTGTAATAAGTGTGCTTCAATTTTGAAGTATTAACAATGCATGTAAAGTATGGGTCGTTATACTATTTTTCTACAAAAGAGGATATAATCAATTATCACGGTCGAAAACAACATAATAGCCCTCAATCCATCAGTATTTATAGCGAGTCGTCCACCGCCTCTCATCTAAGTTTCATAGAATTAAATGCTCGAGAATAATGTCATTTCAATGAATTATTTTTAATTCACAAAGATCTCATCATTTTCAATTCATATAACATCGGTTTATTTTTTATCACATGACGACACTAAGATTTAAGGTGTCTTCTCCTTTGCGACCAAATTCTTCTGTTTTGACGAAGTCTCAAATGCATGTGTGTGGAATAAAATTTAACCTTACACCCATACGATCATAATTACATAACATCATATGGGTTTTCTTCCTAAACATCATAGTATCACTTTCTTCCAAGACAAAGATTGCATGTATGGGTTTTGGATACTCTAGCATGCTTCATTCATGAGTTGGTATTGATCATCAGAGATGTCAGAACGTCAGGTGATCTTGATCGTGAGATCTCTACGGGTACCATGAGATAAATATTACCCTATACATCACAATACACCCAAATGACCACCCCTGTAGATTCTATGAATCCTCACATGTTTCATGACCACCTAGGTCCCTTATATGGTTGAGGTGGCCAAATTTTTTATTAAGTCCCAACAAAAAAATAATTAGATAAATTCTATGTATATAATGGAATGTTAAGTAATTTTTCATCAAAAACAAAAAACAAAATATATATGTTCACAAAATATCCCACATTCAAAATAAAAATATATTTTTCATGGTATTTACATTAAATATATCGTAAAATATATTTTATTCATCATCACTTGCTTCTTGGGGTGGGACTGGCGAGGTGGATTGCCTATCATGTGGTTGAGAACTCGTTCCAATATGTGGTTGAGGGGCCAAATTTTTTATTAAGTCCCATAAAAAATATACATATCTTAATTCTAAGTATAGAATATAATATCAATACATTTCCCATAAAACAATAATCAACCAATTAATTTTTTGTTGTGGAAATGTCGATATTCTCAGCGACAGAATTGGTTTTCAGATGAAGAAAATACAAAAGAAGGAAACACATAGGACAAAAATATTTAAGTGGTTCAGGAATAATCTCTATGTGAATAGAGATCCAGAAATATCACTATGATTAATGATAAAAAATTATAGGGAGATCTAATTGTTTCTAACATAGAATATCTAGCCTGAATTGGTATAATAAAGAAGATGAAGAACTATTCCCAAAACTACACAGAAAGTCCACATTGCTACAGTGAACAGAGACTCATAGTCCTCATCACTACAGTTCGTGACTATCCATGTCCAACCTGCTATGGTGGTCAATGGCTATAAGTACATGAAGCTACATTAATATTGTCTCCAAAGTCTAACCCACTATATTAGACATGCCAAAAGTCCGTACTGACACAGTGAACATTCGTTGTAGGCCAATTAGCTCTACTATAGTGGTTAGAGTTACTACAATTACCAAAAAAATGGTCTGGTGAACTTCATACCACATAACCATAGAGTAGGGCTGCATTTCCCCCTCTAACCCCCAATGAGATCACTGTAGATCTAGAACTGTAGATTTGCATCATGGTGCGCAATTTGTGTCACAATCATTCGGCCCATATTCATTCAAAAGATATTGAGATACACAAATCCAATAACAACATTACCAAATATTCCACTTTCATAATTGGAAAATATTTTTCATGTTCTTCCCATTAATTCTCCCATGAATTATTTTTTATTCATCATCACTTGTTTCCCGTGGCTGGTGATGTTGATTTCCTTCTACGTGGTTGACCACCTAGTTCCCAAATGTGGTTGAGGTGGTCCTTCGTTTCCCAAGGATAAGCCTATCTTTTTTGTCTAGTACCATTAGAAATATACATAGATTAATTGTATGTTCATAATGAAACATCAAACTATTTATCATAAAAATAACAAACCTCTTATTGTCTTCACCAAATATTCTATAAGTAATATAGGAATATATTTTCTGTGTTCTTCACCAAATATTATATATGAAAAATAAGAAATGTTTTTGCATGGTCTTTACATTAAATATCCCATAAAACAGTGGTTATGAATCCTTACTTACCTCCTAAGGTTGGCCATGTTGATTGCCTCTCATGTGGTTGACTACCTAGTTCGCATATGTGGTTGGGGGGGGTCCTTGGTTTTCCAAGAGTTGGACCAATTTTTTGTTAAGGCCCGTCAAGAAATATATATTGATTAATTCTATGTATATGATCGAATATCAATCCATTTCTCTTAAAAAATACCAAACCATTTTTATTTCTTCACCAAATATTAATTTTGAAAAATTGAAATATAATTTTCTTGGTATTCACATTAAATCTCACATGAAATAGGTGTTATTCATCCTCACATGGTTCATAGGGCTGGTCATGTTGATTTTCTCCCACATGGTTGACTGATTATTTCTCATATGTGGTTGAGGTGGTCCTTAGTTTTTGAAGGGATGGTCCAATTTTTAGTTAAGGCACATCAGAAATATACATAGATTAATTCTGAGTATAGAATGGAATATCAAACCTTTTCTCATTAAAAATACCAAACCACTTATATGTTTTCACTAAATATTCCATATAAAAAATAGGAATATATTTTTCATGGTATTGACATTAAATTTCTCATGAAATAGTATTATTTTTCAATTCCTTCTATTGATTTGTAACTTTTTCTACATCCACAATGGTATGGAACTTCAATCATCTTTATTGTTGTAGATAATGTTCTTTATCCACACACTATTAACACTTGTCCATGAATTTTAAGAACAACTATTCAACTGTGACGCCAAGATATAGAGAATATAATTTGTCTATGATTCTTAAATTAATATTTTGTTATAATATCAAACACATATTGACCCTTTATTGACCACAAATACAATTCAATTCCATTAGGTTCAACAATCTCCCCCTCTGAATTTTTTGTCAATACACATAATAATTTTCCAAGTCAAAATATAAAATATCTTCCTTTTTCATATCCCTATTAATGAAAATACATTAAAAGGTGTTTGGGGGTGGTGGATATATGCTAACTCTTCACCCATGAACCACCCCTCAAATGCCTACCCACCCCTATTGGTTCTATGCATCCTCACTTGCTTCATGGGATTGAACAAGTTGATTTCCTCCCATGCGGTTGACCACCTAGGTCCCATATGTGGTTAAAGTGGTCTTTTGTTTTCAAAGGGCTAGTCCAATTTTTTTAAGGACTATTACAAATATAATTCAATTAATTCTAATTATAGAATGAAATTTCATGTCTTTTATCATCAAAAATACCAAACCACTTAGACGTCTTCACCAAATATTCCATATGAAAAATTCGAATATATTTTTATGGTTTTAAAAATATATATATCGTGAAATAATAGTATATTTATTATTATTATAATAATATTTATCTTTTCTTTATCCATAAATAGATAGAACTTCAGTCATATTCACTTTTATAGACAATGTTCTTGCTCCACTTAGAACTTTTCCTTGGTCTTTAAGAACAATTCATCAATCGTCACAGTAGGATATAGAGAATAATAATTTTCCATGATCATCAACTTCATATACTTTTATAATATTCAACACATTTTTGCCCTTAATTGACAATAAATACAATTCAATTCCATTGGGTTCAGTAATCCCCCCTCGAATTTGTTGCTAATGCCCATAACAATTTACTGAGTTAATATGTGAGATCTATTCATTTTTATTACCCCCTACCCCCTTAATGAAAATAAAAACACATGTGTGTTTAGGGGATCACATATCAACTTCTCCCTATTTCTACATACTTATTTTTTCTTAAAGAAAAGAACCAAAATCCTTCTTAAATCAATGAGATTTTTGTTAGTCAAATTTGAGTTAATGTGGGAAAACATAATGTAAAAAACAAAAGTGATGTTACCATAGAATCAAATATGTCCGAATAGAATATTTATATATGATACCATCATCAATATCATTCAACTTCTTCATCTCAATAAATATCTAAGAAATTTTTCTAAGATTAATTCTACAAACATCTTAACAAACTCATTAAAACATATCAAGTGCATAAAATATTACTCCCCTCGCCACTCATCTTACAAATGACCTATCACCCCCTTGAAAAATAATTTTACATGATCAAGGAAGTTTATCAAAGTAGATGGTCACACCTAAATTCTTCAGGTATTAAATTTTCACTGAATTTTCAAATTCAATGGAATTTACTATAATGGTATATTCTTGTCAAAGTTTCTCCCCCTTAAGGGATCCACTTCTCCTCATCCATTTTCATAGTAGTCAGTAGAACCAATGATGTGAATCTATTCATTTCATGATGTTGTGATAGCCTCAAAATTATTATTTATTTAACTACATGTTATCTCAAGATATATTAAAAATAATGAATATATTGATTCTTCAAAGCTCATTAATTGAAGAAACAAGGGTGAGATTTTATCAACCTAGAAACACTCCTCAATCCAAAACCAATTATCTTCATGATTGTGCCTAATTTAACATTATAGTTTTTTTCATTTGAGTGTGGCATGGGTTTAATCTTCTTCCTAGTATGATCCATAAAATCACATGAATCATCATATTCTTTCTTTTTCAATTTATTTGTTTTTCCTTCTTGTGTAGGTAGACAAATCACACAGTTATTTACAATATGATTAGTTTTCTTAATCATATACACAACATCTCATGATATTTTTGGATATTATATTCTTGAATCTTTATATGGGTCTCAACCTCATCTATTGAAATCTCTAGTCTTCCTTTACCACAATCATTTTCTTCTATTTCCTTCAACTTTCCCTTCTAACAGGAATTTCATTGAAAAAAATTGTTAGAGGTCTTTTCTCTTCATTGATATTTATTTGATTTACAAACATGTAGTAACTATCCTGGAAGTATTTTCATACAAAATAAGAACAATGAACTTATTTGTAACATATTTTATATATTTATTTTAGTCAATCAAAATTATTCTGAGTTGATAGATTTTTTGGTTTCTCATCAACTAACTTATGCATTCTAAGACTGTTCCTCCTTCTCACAAAGATGATTTTTTTTTATTTCCTGAATTTCTCCACCGTGATGCGTTCCAATTCTATAGAAAAGACATATTATACCATTAGTTTTAGTATTTGTTCCCAAATTTACCAAAACAACAAAAAATACCTATGATGCTTCATGTTTCCTAATTCTGAATTTTCTATTGGTGATAAAATACTTGTTGTATGGATATACTCATACCAAGATTTTGACTTAGGATTGGGGAACATTATTTTCCTAACTTATTTAAGTTATCAATGTCATCATCAGTCCATATGTGTCCATTTTTTGGGTTAGAACCTGTACGAATAGGTGAAATAGATTTAGCATCACTGGTATAATTAAAAATAACATGCACCTTTTTCTTTGAATATATCTTTATGATAGCTTTGGGTGATTCTTCTTGAACATCCACCACATTATCAAAATCATCTATCATCCTATTCAATTTTTTTTCTTATTTAATACATCTATATTTTGTCTCATTAAATTATTATTATTATACATCTATTTTTATTTTGAATTCTTTAAAAATATTATCATATTCTATTATTTTCACCTTTAATGTTTTTACCTCTTCAATATGATCATTCATATTATATTATTCATTTATTTTATCTCTTAAATAATTTTATTATTTTCTTGTGTTTAGTGTTTTGATCAAGACATGCTATAAGTTCATATCTCAACATGTAATCATGGTAGATATCTTCTTCTTTATCATAACTTCTTGAAGAATTTCTATGTCTCTTAACTTGTTCTATGAATGATTTTTATTTTTTATTTAAATCTTCATCTTCTGATTGAATCCCTATCTATGATACTTTATAAACTCTAGTACTCATCAAATTTTTCTTACACTTCCTTGAGAAGTTATTTTTCTTCATCCTAGTATCACCATTCTATGTTTCTCCAGATCTATATATATTGTATTCTAATTTTATAATCACTCTCAAAACCATCAAATTCTTTATTTTGACAATCAATTGAAAAATGTCAAATTTGACAATAATTAAATAACTTTAAAGGATGAAAACCTTTAATTTTTATCTTTCCTCTTACAATAATTTTTGAAATAAAGGATACAACTCTTATAATATATATCACTTACCTCATCCTCATCCAAATCTAAGGATGGTTTATATTTATTATCATTTATCTTGAGAAATTTAATTTCATTGAAAGCCATTTAATAATTATCTTTCTCTTCGAACATAGAAAACCTTCTCATCTCATAATTGAGGAGTGAATTATGAAACATATCAAGTGATAGGTCTCCAATTTATTCCATGATATAAATATTTAGACAAAAATTTTCAGTAAAATTATGCATCATTTTCTTGAAAATATATGAATCTTCCTAAGTATTCTTAAAGACCTTGATATTACATACTATCTCATTTACCTTGGTATAGTTGTCATTTATAGTCACATCATCATCCATTTGGATATCTTCAAACTTAGCTCTCTATATTTGTAATTTGTCTCCATTGATATCCACATACCTTCATACATATTCTCAAGTTCATCTCACATCTCCTTGGATATTTTTATCACCATAAACATAGTGAAAACTTTATTATATAAGGATGTAAAAATGATTTTTTGGATTTCTCATAAACATACAAATTTCTCTTAGCAGCATGTGTTAAGGCCTTGTGAAAGAAAATATGGAAGCATTTAGCTATTCCATACATAATAGTTATTTCTATCAAAGAAAGGATCTCCTCTACTACTGACTGAATTAAAACTCTCCATAATTAGTCTTTAGTAAAGGTTGAATATTTTCATAAGGAAACATGTTCTTTGGTACCAATTATAGAGTCCATGTTCAGATATATCATAGTGAGGGGGAGGGGAGTATTAGTGATGTTCTTTATAAAATTTATTATTTTTAAATCAACCTCTGTGATCGGTTAATATCTCCATCCCTCATTCTTAAGGCCTCACATTTACCATATGAAATAAAATTAAAGAAATAAAAAGTACACATAATTTTTTATAAGGTTCTCCCCTAATGTAGTTGACTACATCATTATTGCGTTTGAGATTATCTGAGACATATATTTTATAATAGTAAATAAAAGTTATTACATGTAAAAAAATATCCTGTAATTCTTGGAAGATAAAATCACGCAATGCTTGATCGCTAATGATTACATTGGACCATCTCCTGAAGAGATATTTGGATTGGAATCCCACCAGTGTTATTTATATTGACTCACTCTAGTTGATCTATCATTTACGAAACTCTAGTTGTTTATATGAACATCCCACCTATTCTTCAATGGTATTATTTACCTATTTTAAATACGACTTCAACTGCTTCTGCATACTAATATAGTGTGTACATTGGCCTTTCTCTATTTTAAGTCCACACAGAATAATCTACTTTAGAAACACTACTATAGTTTCTCACCTTTAATAATATGATCCTTTTATATTTTGATACTCACCGATATTTTTAGTACATTTAATGGCCACTCTATCTTCCTAGAAACAATACCATACATATTAATTGATATGATCTGAAAAATTCACACAAAACTTCATGTTGTACACATGTACTTCTGACTATGCACAACTAAAACAAGTGGAGCGCATTTTTATTCTAAATACATGTAATGTATTATTGAATGTATTTTATAAATATTTTTTCACTAAATTTAGTTGATACATTCATATATCATGCAACTCACTGTACTACATGTGGTGTTTTTTTCATTATTTTTGGTTTTACACTGATTCACTTATTTTGATATTTATTGAGTGTTTTTTCCTAAAACCCTCAAACTAATGATACATTATTACTCAACCTCATGCATGCATCTTATCATATTCATGAATTACAAATACAGTGATATTTTTTCACATAAACAGGAATACATAACCTCATTTCTTCATGAATATATGAAGCTTGTGTCCTCGTTTAATAGTTTCATCTAGAAAATATTGATTATGATATTTATATATCAAGAGGCTGCGATATTTCCATCAGATGAAAAGGGTATCCCACATATCTTTACCTTCAGAAATAAAATTCTTTAAAATAAATTATTTTTAAATAGAAAAATGACAACCTCAGGTTGACTAATTTCAATAATAGATATTGATTCCACTGTCATCCCCCCCCCCTCATTCTTATCCCTCATTTATGGCTCAATGTGGTTTGACCTCATTAAGGATTCAGCGTGGTTTTAATTATTTTATAAATACCTGTGTGTATATAAACAAATGTAAAACTCTCTAGAAAATCATTCCACTTGGTGGTGTGAAAAAAACTCTTGTGACCTAGAATTTTCTTTCCCCCTTCCTAGAATTTCACTTTTTTTATTGGTGTTGTTCGATCTAGAATTTATATAATTTTGTATCAGAGTGAGGTTGAATTGATCCATAATGCCACACTGCAAACCCTCATTTACCCAACTCCCAAACATCATCAGCACATCCCATAGCCCTCATTTATTATAGTAGGAGACCTCTCGCAGTACATCAGGTGGTGAAGGAGGTTGGGGGATCAACAATATATCCGATCCTCACAAAGACCAACTATATTAACCAGTCCTTGATGATGATTGTTATGATCCAAGAACATAGACATTGGTATGTTCTTGACACCAATGGTGCTAAACTCCAAGAATATTGAATGGTGCTCGTGGTCATACTCCACGATGTCCCACCAGATATGATCTCCATACACTTTATCAAGGCAACTTCCAAGGAAACATGGAGCACCGTCAAGACCATGAACATTGGAATTGATCGCATACTACAACATAATGCTTAGAATCTATATAAGTAGTTTGGAGGTATTTATTTTTGCAACAACAAATTAGTAGATTAATTTTCAATCTATCTCACTGGGTTGGTCAACCAACTCACAATCTTGAGTGATTCAGAACCTCAAGATAATGTTTTTGAGAAGTTTCTATATGTTTTCCCCACCATGTTCTCCCAAACTTCTCTTTCAATTGAGAAACTTCTTATCATATTGATGCTCTCTATAGAGGAGGTAAAGGTGAAACTCAATGTGTAAGAGAATTTTTTTATGCCGAAACCCACTGCAAATGTTGGAGGAATGTTTCTCCTCGCTGAGGAGGAGTGGGTTGCATGGATAGAGGAGGGGCAGACGGGGGATTCATACTTCCACAACTCCAATTCTGGAAACCGGCATCACCAAGGACCATAAAAAACATAAAAGTGGAAATGTTGAAAACAAAAATGATGGATCAAGATATATTACCTTATGTGAAATCTTAAAGGAAATATGCCGATATTGGGAAAAAATGGGACATTGGGCCAAATATTGTCGCAGTAGGACAAAAAGGTATAAGGCCCTTATAACCAATGGTGATGATGATGGGCCCACATTTCTTATGGAAAGGTCATCCATCACAGTGCCTGATTTTCCAATACTGCAACCCACCACCCCCAATATTCTACAACCACAATACAACCCTCTACAACTGATCAAAGAAAATGACTTCTCACAACTGAATAAGTAGGTGGAACACGATGATAGCTTCTGGTACCACAACACCAGTTCTACAAACCACATGACTGAGTCCCATACTATATTCTTTCATTTTGAATCTAGAATCCACAACACAGTGAATTTTGGATATGGCTTCGTCGTCAATATCAAGTGGTCAAAGACTATCTTTATCATAAGAAAAACTAGAGAGCACCACATGCTCATGGGATTGTACTTCATCCTAAGGCTTACCACCAAAATTATTAGCACCAGAAAACTTGATGAGAATGGTTTATAAATATTGAACAAAGGGGGCATCTTGATGATCTGTGACCAGCAACAGCACCTACTGGATAAAGTGAACTGCTTCCCTAGATGGATATACAAGATCAAACATGACATTGTTTAGCAAGTTTGCTTCTCTGAAAGTTTCATAGATAAGGTATTTCACCATTTTATGAGGTAAGACCAACTATATTTATAGGATCCATGTAAGCTCACTAAATGCGATATGGTGCGAGGAATTCCACAGATTGATTAGGTGGATCAAGTCTACAACAACTACCTTTTTGTGAAGCATAAATGAGCGTCTTTACCTAAATAAGTGATGAATCATTTTAAGTAAGTCCTTTACATTTTACATGTTGACCTCTACAAACCGATCACATCAACAACCTCAAAGAGGAACCATCACTTTTTTCTGCTCATGGATGAAATGAGCCGTCACACATAGATCAATCTACTCGCAAGTAAGGACTAGGCTTTGGTGGTAATAAAATGCTTTTAGGCCACTAGGATGTTCTTATCCCATGGAGACAAAAAAATAACTTTGAAATCATAGAAGGAAAAGGTGGTGGTTTTATTTTCATTTGAAGCATAGTACATTGCCGCAACAACTGCAGCATGACAGGGAAACTGGTTGGATTGACTATTAAGAGAATTTCCCTACTCAGAACTCAGTTCACCAATCCTCAAATTGGACAACAAGTACACCATTTCCTCAATCAAGAAACCCATGTTCAATGACCATAGAAAGCACATAATCACCCAATTCAATTTCATTAGAGAGTGCATTGATGGAGGAAAAATCATTCTCGATCACACTCGCACCGAGGAGCAGCATGAGATCATTATCAGTAAGTCACTTGGGTGATCCAGGTTTTAGGGGAAACCTCTGAAGATTGGATTCGTTCTGATCCAATGAACGCAATTGAAATTAGGGGGGTGATTGATGATTAATTTCAGTAATAAGGATTTATTCCACCGTTATATTCCCTCCCCACTCATCCTACTCATTCATTTATGGCTCAACATGATTTTAACACATTAGTGTTTCCACATGGTTTTAATTACAATGTAAATACATATATATTTTGTTTTTGTAAAGAAATGAAAACCTCCCCAAAAAATCATCCCACTTGGTGGTGTGAAAAACGTTTCTTGTGTCATAGAATTTTATTTCCTTCTTCTAAGACATTCACTTGTGTTTTGTGGGTGCTATTTCGTCGGGAATTTCCAACTCCTCAATTCTCTTTGTCAATATCAAGGTAACAGTCCTTGTTCAATGTATGATTTTGAATTATGGAAAATAATTTCATGTTAATGAATGATTTTGAATTCCCAAAATATCCCGACATGTTGAATTCTTCTAACTTAGGATTCTATTTTTTCACATGATGACACTGAGATACATGGTATATTCTTCTTCATGATTGACATATTCTTTTTTTTAAATCCTCAAATTCATGTGAAAAAATCACATGGATCCCATACATCCAAATGATAATTATTCCATAAATTCATTCTACAGTTTCTCATGAACATAAAATTATCGCATGCATGCATTCAAGACATAGATTGCATGCATGGGTTTGGGATGCATGAGATTGTTTCATTCATAATTTGGTATTGATCACTAGAAATGGAGGGATGTCAGGTGAGTTTGTGGCATCAAAACAGTGGTGCCAAGGAGCCTGAAAATAAAATTAATGGGAGAGGTTAAATATGAATACGTGGAGGATTTATTATCATCAATATCTTTATATAATAAAACTATGATATGAATGCATGTATTTTTTTATGAATAGTAATTCACAATTATTTCCCACATCAAACTCCCACTAGATTGAGTACATCTTTATAAGTCATATCAGTTCATTCCAAGTCCCTTTTGTGGTTGAGGTAGTCCTCATTCATCCAAGAGTTGGATCATTTTGTAGTTTTATAGACCATTAGAAATTTACATAGATAAATTCATTAATACCAATCATAAATATACTTAGATAAAATAATTTCTCATAAAAAATACCAAAACACTTAGATAAATTCATTTCTCATCAAAAATACCAAAGTATTTACAGCTCACTAGAAATATATTTAGATAAATAAATTTCTCATAAAAAATACCAAAACACTTACATGTGTTCATCAAATATTCTTTATGAAAAATAAGAATACATTTTGTATGGTCTCCACATTAAATATCCCAAACAATATTCCCTAATCATCCTCACTTTCCTCCTAGGGATGGCCAAGTTGACTTCCCCCCATTTGGTTGACATGCCCTCCCCAAAGGGTCGGACTGACCCACCCTCTTTGATGCTCTGTATGCATGCACACTCTATTCAGTGTTATGCGCTTAGTCTTCACTCGTGCTACTCCATGGGAATTTCTCCCTACCAAATCACTCAAGGACCATCAGAAGTATAATTAGATAAATTCATTTATCATCAAAAATAACAAAACTACCTTCATGGGTTAATAAAATATTCTATATGAAAAAATAAAAATACATTTTTCATGGTATCCACATTAAATCTCCCATAAAAAATGCCCTAATAATCCTAACATACCTCTTGAGGATGGAAAAGTTGAATGAATCCCATATGGTTGGAACGCCCTCCCGGATGGGGTAGACCAACCCAACCTCCCCAATACTCCCCATGCATACACGCACTTTGCAGTTCTATGTGATTAGTCTTCACCAATGTCCCACTATGGGAACGTCTCCCTTCCTCTATAGACCATATGCATTATAATTTTCTACCATAGTCTCTTATGTGTTTGAGGTAGTCCTTATCAAAACATGGAATGGCTCAAATTTTTGCTAAGTTCCATAAAAAATATACTTATATAAAGTCATTTCTCATAAAAAATACCAAACCGCTTACATATGACCACCAAATATTAAATCTACAACCCTTATTTGGTTAAGGAAGTCCTTGTTTTTCCAAGGACACGACCAATTATTTTCTAAGGCCCATAAAAAATAAAATTAGTTAAATTATAATTATATAATATAATGTGAAGTCATTTATCAACAAAAATAAAAACCCCCATAGATATGTTCACCTAATATTCTGTATTCAATATAATAATACATTTTTCATTGTCTCTACATTAAATTTACCATTTAATAGGACATATCATCCTCACTTGCTACTCGGGGATGGAAAAGTTGATTTTATCACATGTGTTTGACTACCTAGGTCCCATATGTTGTTTATTTGGTGCTTTTTTTCCAAGGAATGGACCTATTTATTATTTAGTCCCATCAAAAATATACATAGATATATTCTTAGTATATAATGGAATGTCAAGTTTTTTCTCATAAAAAAAACTGAACAACATAGACATGTTCATCAAATATTCTATATAAAAAATATGAATACATTTTTCATGGTCTCAAAATTAAATCTCTCATTAAATAGGCCTTATTCATCCCCATTTACCACACATTAGTGGCCGTGTAGATTGTCTACAATGTGTTTGACCACCAAAGTCCCATATGTGGTTGAGGTGGCCTTTGGTTTTCCAAGGGATATCTTAATTTCTTTTTAAGGACCATCCAAAATATACACAGAGAAAATGTAATTGAATAATGACATGTCAAGTCATTTCTCTTCAAAATTACTAAACCACTGAGATGTGTGATTCACAACAGTTATGGGGTTTGGAAAAAGTTGTTTATTTCCCCCCTAAGGGTGTAGTAGTAGTAGTAGTGACCAAATTGATCTCTAGGGAGTAGTTTTTTAATCTAGTTTTCATGAGTGAGAAATTAAATAAAATAACATGATTATCATGAATAGGAATAAAGGAAACTTGGATTATGAAATTCAGATGAGATAAAAGTGATTGGGTTTAGGTTTGGCTTCCTTTTTGTAATTTTATCATGCTCCTTATGAAATGAGTCTATTATATTTAATGATTAGTTAAAAGAATTTATTAAAAAAGGTTATCCTTATTTTCATCCTTGATCATGTTGGTTGATAATGAGAATAATCTCAAAAAACTTCCATGATTGGATTTTTCACCTTCGAATGTGTGAAATTTATTGTTTGTCTACCTTTAATTATTTAGGTAATACCTAATTCGGTATTGAAATTCCCAAAAATGTATGTTAGTACAATTTTCCTTACTCATGTGTTTATTAGTTATTAACATTTTCCTCCTTGAATTTAGGACAACCAATAAGTGTGATCAAAAACCATGAAGTGGGGGAATGAATTTCTTAATCAAGATAATTTAAAGATACTTAATTAAATAAAAACTCAATTGTATTAAATTTAAATCGTGAAATTGAAAATTGAAATCCATTAAAGGGGGGTCATTGAAGAAGAAGAATTATATAATTTAATGAAAAAATAGGAAGGGGATGAGAGACTGTAGGTAGCTAGAATGTGAAAGGTAGTAGGTCGGCCATCACCTTCCATGTCCATGGTTGCCTCTTCTGCACAAATTCTCCATCAATCCTCCAACATGAACTGACTCCAAAAGTACTACTCTACAACCATAGTAGCCTCCTCTTTTTATAGATAAGTGTGTACCGAAATCTCATACTATATCCCCCCAATATTGTATTATTAGAGGGATATATATCTTTTTTTATTGTCTTATGCTTGTTTGATTTTTTTAAAAAAAAGAAGAGTCATCCTCAATACTGGGAAAACATCGCCCTAGGTTTGGTGTAGTGACCTATGTATCAGGTTCATCATGGGATTATTTCCCCGTGTAAAAAAATGATGTGTCCAGAGATCTAAATTGTATATTTTCATTATTTTCAAAAAAACAAATCGATTTATTTGAATGTGTTGTACTGAAATACCCTTTGCTTCACCTGTAATGCGATTGAAGAAAAATTTCAAACCCATAAATATTAAATAAAAAATATATATAATTAAAAATAAATAATAATAATTATAAGTGAAAATAAAAAATAAAATTAAAAAATATATAATAATATTAATAAAACTAAACATATAAAAAATTAATTAGTTATATGTTTATAAATATATAATAACTACTAATAATTTATTAAAATATATACTTTTTTATATTTATTTTCTCTAAAATAAACATATAATAATTTCAACTAATTTTTATAAGAAGATATATATAAATAATTTATACATTTATTTACATATACTTGTTGTTTTTCCAATCAAATTCCAAGTGAAAATTTTCATTTTGGATAATCAAATTTTCCATACATTTTATTTATTTATTATAAATTCACACTATAGATTTTCATTCAAAAAATAAATGGTATATTTATGTAAGGAAATATGTGGTATGTAGAAATATTTATTGAAATTTTATTTGGAAATTCATGTGGAAATTTGAACAACATTATAGTGAAAATGTGCTGTGAAATTTGTTAGTGAAAATTTACACTACAAATGTGCGATTAAAATTTATATTATTTTTATGTATTAATATATTATTTACATATACATTAAATTTTTTTATTATAAATTCCCATGACAAAAATAATTTTTATGTTTATAATAGGAATCATATAACGTGTAGGAAATAAACACTAGAAATTTATAGGGGAATTTTTCAAAGTAAATTTCTGGTGGAAATAAATAATAGAAACTTCCACTTGTGTTTTGCAATGTTTATTTGTGTATTAATATAATATGGCTTATAGTTTTAGTGGAAAATCGAACAAAATATTTTACATGAAATTTTCATTTCAAATTTTCACCATAATTTTCCAGTCCAAATTTTCATTACTTATTTATGTATTAATTTATTTTCACTTGTAATTTAAGTGGAAATTCGAATTAAAAACTTCTAATGGAATCATTCATTGAAAATTTCCAAATTTTATTTTTTTATATTGGAACAAGATATTTCAAAACGTATTTGATGATAACTAGGGGGTTATCCTATAGCCATAGGTAGAAAAAGAGAATCCAAATACATTCCAAGTCTATGCTTGATGGAATGGACATGAGAGGAATAAAAATGAACACCGAAAACTGATCATATCAGAAATGATTTTGCTATAACAAATGTAAGTTCAACTGATAACTATAAATTTCCATTGGAAATTTTCAATGAAATTGTGTGTCATTCTATTATAAATTTGTGATTGAAAATTGTATTGTATATTTATATAAGTATATATACATATATGCATGTATGTACATATTTATGCCCTTATATTTTCTACTATGAATTTTCATTAAAATATTTTAGTATAGATTCATATCGGTGGATATTTTTCTGTAAATGTGAAACATAAAATTCCAACACAAATTTACATGAATATTTGTATATACGAACTGAAAATTTCAAATTTTGAATTTGCATAAGAAATTTATAATTTAATATCCTCATTTATATTTGTATGTGTATGTATATTTTTGTGTTTTTTAGTTTATATAGAGAAATTTCATCCTAAATTGATATTTTATTTTAAAATTTCATTAAATGTTTTTACAAATATTTTTAAATGAAAATTTCTAGTGGAAAATTGATTTTGAAAATTTTATTTGAAATTTGAATGGAAATTTTCACAATATCTTTTCAATGGAAATTTTTAATAAATAGTTTTAGTCTAAATTATCAATGAATGTTTTCAGTGAAATTTTACTTTTTTATTTTTTTATTTTTTTGATGAAAGGTGAAAAATACATTAAGAGGATCAAAAGTTTAGTGTCATAAGAGATAAAAACAATAGAGGAAAAACAACCAACCAAGTGAGAGAAACTAAAATGATACTCCTAATCACCATAAGGTGAGCAACTTTGTTACCCTCTCTTTTAAAAAAGATGAAAGAACAAGCTGCAATGTGGTGAAGAAAAGACCATATCTTCAAAATCAAAGGGACAAAGGATTGAAACCTATTATCATTCACATGAATGGCACTGGTAACCGTAAATTAGTATGATTCCACAATGATGGACTACTAGCCTCTCTTAATAGAAAAGGTCATACCGATGTAGAATGCATTGGCCTCAGCCAATGGGGATCCCAAAAGGTGTTGAGTGATGTATGGTGAGCCACAATGATATAACCAGAATAATTACGAGCTATGAGTCCAGTGCTAGAAGTTCCATTCCCACCGAGGGAGGCATCAAAGTTGATTTTAATGACATCCCCTAGCGGTGGGGCCGGGGGGTGGTCCATATGTATAAAATTTGATGGGGGGGTTGGGATAGCCTTTTGGTTGAATATATTATTCCATGTATCAATCCACAACCTTGTCAGCTCAACCCATAAAAAACATGGTTTGCAAATTTGGTTGAAAACATGATCATTTATTATTACCCAAATGAACCATTAAATGGGTCATAATGAATCCACTATCTATCTTGGGAGAGAAGAGGAAAAAATTATAAGAAGCACATGAGGATATGAGGCCATGGATAAAGAATGATTAGGTTTAGAGATCTAGGAATTCCAAACCACCCTAGAACTGAGACAACAAATGATTGCATGAAAGGGATATTCCGAATCATCCATGCAAAGGGGGCATGATGGGTCATCAATAATTGGATGGTGCATCAGGAACTGCATAGAGAAGAGGCGGCAATAATAAATAACAGAATTTGGGAGGGACAGAAAGACGCCATAGGGATTTCCAAAAATTATCATCCCCCACGACCTAGATACCGTGAGCCAGAACGTAATCTAATTTTATAGGGAATGCACCTAACTTATATTTACCCCAATAAAATCAATCTTGTCAAGAAATAGATTCTCAAAATAATATTTGGATCTCCTTCATTGAACTAGTTTCCAAGATTTTCCATGCACCAACCATTCCCTATAGTGTTAAAGTGATAACCAACCATAGAATCATCAAACCCAGGGACCAGCAGAGAGGTTTCCACTACACCTTTGTGATTTCTAGGATAGTTATATTTACAGATTCTAACCAAGGATCAATTACCAATCCTCTAACAAATTTAATCCTATGAAATGTATTATTAACCCAAATGTATATTCAGATAAAGATGGAGAAGGGACCCAATGAAATGAGAGTTTGAAAAGAACTTATCTTTAAGAATCTAAGAGTAGAGAGAGTCGAGGTGAAGAAGAAGACGCCAACCTTGTTTTTCCAAATGGGTGTCATTAAAGTGGATAAGATTCCTGAAACCCATTCCCCTGATATATTTTGGCATGCATAGCTTATTCCATGTCATTAGTGGAGTTTTATTCTTCTCATTTCTACTACCCAACTAGAATTTGACAATGAACGCATGGATTTTGTCATTAATAGAGATCAAGATCTTAAAAATATACATGACGTAACATGGTATTGATTGGCTAATAGATTTAATAAGCACTTCCTTACCACCTTTAGAAATCTTATTAGCAGTCCAATCCTAGATCTTCTTATCCACCTTATCTAGAACATTTGAAAACACAATTTTATTGGAATGGATAATTATCATAAATATATTGAGGTATTTGATGTGATTTTCAATCACCTGGATTCCCAAGAGATTTTAGAGGGATTATTTCCTCTCTTTATAAAAAACAACACTGAAGGGAATTTCATAATTTTCTAGATTAATCGACTTCTCATATACCCTCTCATAGTGATAGATAAGATGATAGACTGAAGTACACTCTTCCTATGATTCTCTTGAAAAAAGGTGGTTGTCATAATCAAAAAGAAGATAAGAAATAGAAGGGATTTGTCTACAAACCTTCATCCCATGGATAAATTTTTTCATTGAAACATTTGAAAGTAGGATATAAAAACATCAAGAACAAGAATAAAGAGGAAATGTGAAAGAGGATCCCCATTTTCAGAGGCCTCTATAGGGGAGGAATCTTTTTTAAATACCTCCATTGATGTTGATTATATAGGACACCATTGTGAAAAATTGCCTAATGATATTAACTCACATTAGACAAAACCTCTCACAAACCAGCCTAGGTTGACCCCGAATCGGGCACCCAAACTAATCCATGGCATGGCCTGAAGGGCCTTCCCGATACCCATGGTATGGAATGTATTTTTGGGAATAATTAGATTAGACAAGTTAATTATTTATCCCAATTATAAACAATAAAAAAATAATAGAATGAAATGGAAAGCCCAATACACATTTATAAAAACTGAACTGATCATCGTGCATTCAACAAAACTTGAAGTACAACTGAATGATACAACTAAAGTGAATAGACCTAATGACCAAATAACTCCATGTGACCCCACTGGTTACTCTCAAACACAATGATCACACATCTCTCAAGGTGATCAAAATCATGTTGAAACTTGTATAAGGGCTAAAACAGAAAAGAACTATAGGTGTGAGTATTAAAACTCAGTAGGCTATTCCGATAATCTATTCCCAATAAACATCCTTTAATATAAAAGAAATATTAATTTCTTGTTTGAACTAAAATATATAAAATTAAGGTTTTCTACATGTTTACTCAAAACGATGTACAACCTGTTGCACTTATTAATTTCTAAAACTAGATTTGATCAACTAGTGTGCCAACAACATTTTAAAAGGGAAGGTGATGTCTAAATTTTCAGATTGGTACAAAGAGGTTAAAAAACTTTAATTTGAATACCATTATCATAAAACATATCAAAACCATCCCACCACTTTCCAAGAAAATTAATACACAATAAGGCACAATAGTAATCACACAACAAGGGCAATGTAAATGCACAAACAAGCATCATATTCATCACTTCAAGCATCTGAAAGTCAAATAGACATGGGTGAACCTAGGAGATCAAGAATAATCTATAAGACACCAATACATGAGACCTCATCCCCATTTAAATGTTACATATGATGAAATAAAAATTCTCAATACACTTGACAATCGTTTCTTAGGAAGGTCAAGGGAAAATCGCGTAGCAATACACCAAATATATCCACTAAATATGGGACACTATTTTGTACCACAACCTACAAGTGAAGCAATATTTTATATAATATTATATCAATATTCTAGGTTCCCATTTATTATGTATCAAATGGGGCGAGACAACCAATGCCATCAGAATATCCAAATGCAACATATATATAATATTAATTCACAATAGACATCACCCCGAGTCACTCTAAGGACTGATATCATGCCATTAATAAAAAATAACATAAATAGTCCATCTTGAGGAAATATCATAATGAATCATAAGGATTCCTTAGTATGTAAATCCCATAAAGTATATATATAAAAAAATGTCATGAGAATCATCCACATGAGGTTTCTAAAGTAAAAAATTTCACTATATTTCACAAAGTTTCCAAACAGGCCATTAAGCGTTTCCCAAAAGTAAAATCCAAAAAATGTAAAAATTTAAATTTTCATAAATATGGGTATAAACACCATTTAAAGTAAAAAAACTTTCACAAATCCCTTAAAACATTAAGGTTACACATCCAATGCACAACCATTTGTATAAGGATGCCAAATGAGCCATTTTCCACTTGGGCCAAAACATGTTATAAACCAAAAACCCATTTGTTTGTATAGACAAAAAAATTACAACAATATAAGGGCACCAAAATAATATTTTTCATTCTTACCATGCATTTATAAATCCAAAAAAATCATTTTAAATCACAGTTAACAAATAAAAGTCAATCGAGCTATTTACCAAACACATGGCATGCACTCGGTAACAACACAATTCATTTTAAGTACTTGAAAAGGAATAAAAATACCAATTTAATTAAAAAAATTATTAAATATACTTAAACATATTCAAAATACCCTAAAATAAGTTTTAATAATCAGAAACAAGTTAAAAAAGATAACAGAACATTTAAACAAACACTTGGTGTACACTTTTATAACAAAACAACACTACTATTCACAAAACAAGCCATAAAGACCAATTTTCACACCAAATAGTGTTATTGAAGGTTAATAAAACAATAATAATAATATTTATAGGGTGAACATACCATGAAAAATATGAGTCATAAATAAAAATGACATGTGCAATGGAACCCTACTTCAAATCCTTAGCGGAATGGAAACGCACACCCGATATAACCATCCGAGGGTTTATATAACATAATACTATGAAGACCAGCCCCAAATGAAAAAACCCATTATAAATTTGTGTATAATAGAACCCTAGGTATATAATTTCTAGGGGAGAATATGATACTAATAAATAATGGATGGAGGAGGAAGACGGAGGAGAACAGAGAAGGAATCTCACCTTGGAAACTAGAAAACTCTTTGTATTCCATTATATGTACAACTTTAGAAGAACTTTAATGACTTTTAACTCCTTTTATATTCTCATTGGGACAATAATAACTAGGGAAATAATATTTGGGGATAAAAGAGTAAAAAAATTATTACTTATGAATGAAACTAATTACCACTTCAAATATGGAAGATTTGAGAAACCTTGAGAAAGTTTTCCCAAATCCCCGATGAATATGAGCTCCAAAAAGGGGAAATGGAACCAGGGCCTTCTCCTAGTATTCTTTTACTCAAGTGAGATATGGAATCATAGGAAAATTTTAATAAATGAATAATATATAAAAGAAACAAATTATATTTTTCAAACTGGAAATGTCCTCACGGGCTGGCCTAATACCAGAATAAATTACCCTTATCCACCATGATTATGAATTCCTAATTGGGTACAAATGGATATGGTGGTTTTAATATTTCATTAGAGGAAAATTGTGAAGTAGAAAGAGTGAAAAATATTGAAAACTAAGGAGTTTTGAAAGAAACAAATTTTATTTTTAAATTTCGAAATGGGCTCACAATTGGACCAAATCTTGAAGTAACCAACCTTTTCTCAAAAAACTCCCAAAAAAGATATGGGGAACCCATGGAATGATGATTATACATAGATGTAAGTTCGAAAATAAATATTAATATCACCTAAAACCCATGAAAATGATCTATATTACTAATGAACCAGATCAAAATGAAGCCATGATAAACTGGGTGTGACGAATCTCCCCATCATTAAAGCTTTCCACCCCCAGAAATCCATAACACTTTCTAGGTGAAAGATCGACACATAAGGATTTCATATCAACACGGTCCACCCAATAAATCCAAGTAAATATCAACCATAATCAATAGAACCTAATCCTCTTTCTCAATTAAAACACCAACTCACAACCACTTCCTGAGAATAAACGGAAAGATCAAGCCACCACCTCCAGAACCAAACCAAGAACAAGATTGTTGGGCCTTCTCCCAATGAACCCAATGATAACACAAAGCAGAGTTTACTAATGAAGGAAAATGACTTGGGGGAGGCTATAATGGTCTAACCACAATTAAATCACAACTACTATATGAAAAATACATAATGGAAAGATCTTGGAGACCCATAGTGGGTCTCCACAGCATTAGAGACCAACAAGAAATGAACAAACAGTAATTCAACATGACTAGAATCAGGAATATCTCACACAGTCCAACCAAAACTCTACCAAAACAAGTTACAAACCCAAGTAAATAGACTTACAACTTCAACATTTAAACCACCCATTCCCAAATGGAGGGAAAAAGAATTGGGTCAACACTTTCAGCATAGATAAAAACCACACCACTCGGGGAGGGGATGGATGGAGACCCTGTCATTGGGCCACTAAAAACTAAAAATAAATAGAAGAACCACCCAAATCTCTCCACCTACGAACAGGTAAAACCAAGACTGCACATAATTCACATTGGCAGTCCACACATGGAAATTTATTGAAAACCGACATACGAGAAGGCATAACCATAGAACAACATGGGAGGTAAGTCCACCACACTATTTATGAAAAAATGAAATGAAAAATAACAGTGATGAAAAAAAACAATAAAAACATAGAAATGACCTTACTAAAATAGTGATGATAAGAGCTTAGTCAAGCTCCAGACACCTCTATTGATTTTTTGTCTGCATGAAAAGCTTCACTCTGAGGCATATGGATGGAGCCTGGATGTTTGAATCATTTTTTGCACTGTATCAAGGAGATACGGATCACAACACCCCATGAAACTCACTTTATCAACAACACACCTTCATCTAAATAGGAACTCATAGATACATGACACCATTCTCTCTCACTCTGAATGATAAGCATAATGGACAAAAAATATGAAAAAACACATCAAAATCCCCAAACAAAACTACTCTATCCAAAAGAATTATAAAAATATAGAAACACATTAAATCAATCCCTAAAACATATCTATTCCATCAAAAAAGTTGATTCATATTCCAAAGATGTGTATTTAATATTTTAAATGAATCCATAGGCTGAACGAATGGAATTATTTCATATAGAGAACCATCTGTGACCACATCACAACATCCAACATATCTTTAGAAACCCACTGAAAATTGCTCCAATACCAAGCCAGCAACGAGATACCATATCAAGAAACAAAAATAGTTTGACTTCGATATCATATGGAAGAATAACGAGTAAAAAAAACATCTAATATACAAGAAAAACCAGCCACGTAACTATTGGTTTATAACAAACACCATAATTTTTCAGCATAAAATAATTTTGAAAAACAAAACAACTTGGTGGATTATCACTCATATGAACATTTTTTTGCTGCCCTGGGCACCCAAAAACCATGACGTACTATCTATAAATCCATATATCCCCAAAACCATGCATGTGAGAACCCATGAAAACATCAAAGTCTAAAATAAAATAATCATCACTCCAAAGAAGAACCAGGCACCTTCCAGTGGAACATTAACCACCAAATAAAAAACCATTTTAAGATTTCAAAAAAAAACTAAAATTCATCAATAAATATTTGATTAAAAATCCAATCCATTTTATTTACTAGAACATCCAAATCAGTCATTCTATTCTAATTAGACCTTTCCCATTTTCAAAAACTCACCAAGGTCTCTTTTCATAATCTGACAACCACAAAGGCTAAAAACTCATTCCAAAAAAACACCACCTTCATAAAACCAAATTTCCAAAACCAATTCATCAGATTCAAACACTTTTAAACAACCCAAAACACCCCATTTAAAATAATTTTCATAATAAGATTATGATAATGGAAGCATTACAAGCATTTATTTTTAAGAAACCATAAGTTTAGATTAAGGAAATTGAATTCCATTAAATCATTTCCTCTTTATTCCCAAGATTTGTTTCATAAAACAAAAAATTCCAAAACATTTGTCATATTAAATTTTGAAAACACACTTCCATATTTCTTAAACATGTATTTTCAAAAGAAAAATCATAATTAAAGAGTTGTCTAAGAGACCCACAAAAGGGGACTGGTGAAGGTGGGTGACTTGACCATATGGTTGGTGGCCATATTTCAAACACACCACAAACATAAAGATCCTTCTTGGGACCATGCCCCAGCTTCACATGGCTTGCAAGGCCCTGTGATCTCACAAAGTCCATTAGGTCAACTCCCCTTGTCATATCCCAATCACTAGATAATCCATAAGAACCAATGAAACTAATAAAACTAGACTTCTCATGGACACCTGAGGATCAGAATGAGAAATAGTTCACGAAGCTCTTTCCGAACCTACCCCTAATGTTCTGAAATTCCTATCCCATCTACCATGAAATCCATTAAATAACAAGGGAACTCTATAAAGCATGGTTCTCTAAGAGATTACCTCCTTTGATACCATTTTTTCACGAACCATTCTTGGTCTACCTTGAACTGGGCAACCAAACCAATCCATGGAATTCCCTGATGGGCATTACCGATCCCCACAAGCTGGAAATGAGTACCAAGAGTCATTAGAGTAGATAGGGGAATGATTTCACCGAAATATAAACAATAATACAAATATAAAAAATATATGGACAACCCAATACACATTTATAAAAACTGAACCAATCATAATGTATTCAACATAACCTGAAGTAAAACTAAATAATATAACGAAACCGACCAGACCTTATGACCAACTAACTTTATGTGTCCCTGCTGGTCACTCTCCAACATAATGATCACACATCACTCAAGGAAATCAAACTCAAGCTGAAACCTACACAAGGTATAAAAACAGAAAAGAACTATAGGCGTGAGTATTAAAACATAATAGGCTAGCCCGATAATCTATCCCCAATGAATATACCTTAAAATAAAAGAAATATCAATTTCATTTTTGAACTAAAATATATAAAATTAAGGTTTTCTACATTATTACTCAAAAAAAGTACAACCCATCACCCATATTCATTTCCAAAACATGATTCGTTCAACTAGTGTGCCAATATAATTTTCATATGGAAAGTAATTTTTACATTTTCAAATTGGTACAAATAGGATAAACACTTTGATTTTAAAAACATTCTCATAAACCTTATCAAAACAAGACTACCACATTCCAATAAAAACAATACACAATAAGTCATGATAGTAATCACACAACAAGGGTAATGTAAATTTACATACAAGAACCATATTAATCACTGCAAGCAACTGAAATCCAAATAGACACAGGTGAACCTAGGATATCTATAATAATAAAAAATACACCAATTCATGAGACCTAATCCCAGTTGACATTTCACACACGATGAAATCAAAATGCTCAATATGCTGGGCAATCCTTTCTCAGGTAGGATGATGGAAAATCCCCAAGAAATAAACCCAATATATCCACCTACTATGGGCCACTTGTCAGTACCATAACCTACTAGTGCAGGAAAAATTCTTATAATACTCTATAAATATTCAAGGTTCTCATGTCTTAAGTATCTAATGAGGGTTATCTAACCGATTCCATCTAATCATCCAATCACAACATATATATAATAATAATTCAAAACAGACATCACCCTAAGTCGCTCTAAGGACCGATATCATGCCATTAATCAAAAAGTACATAAAGCGTCCAACCAGAGGTACTCACATAATATATCACTAGGATTAATAAGTAAGGAAATATCATCCATTATATACATACAAGAATGACCTGAGAAACATCCATAGGAGGTTTTCATAATAAACAATTTCACAATTTTTCAAAAAGATTCCAAACGGGCCATTAAGAATTTCTCAAAACTAACATTTTCCAAATGTAAAATATTTCAATTTTAATAAATAGGAGCATAAAAAACATTTACATATTAAAGTAACATTCATAAATCCCTTAAAACATTCATTTTTTACATCCAAAGCATAACCATTTTTATAAGGATTCCAAACAGTCCATTTTCCAGCAACCCAAGACAAAACATGTTATAAACTAAAAATCATATGATTGTATAGACAAAGACACATTTTAAAACCATATAAGGAGACAAAAATACCATTTTGAAGCTTCCCATGAATTTATAAATTGAAAAAAATAATTTCAAATCAAACTTAACACATAAAATCCAACTGGGAAATTTACTGAATACATGGAATGGACTCTGTAATAACATAATTAATTTTAAGCACTTGAAAGGGAATAAAAATACCAATTTCATGACATAAATTTATTAAAGATACTGAAACATATTCAAAATAACCAAAATTATGTTCTAATAATCACAAACATGGTGTGAAATATAACAGAACATTTAAACAAACAGTTGGTGTACACTTTTATTACAAAACTACACTACTTTTTACAAAACAAGGCATAAAAACCACATTGAACACCAAATAAAGTAATTTAAGTCTTATAAAACAATAATAAGAATGTTTATAAGGTAAAAATACCATGGAAAATATTAATCATAAATAAAAATGACATGTTCTATGGGAAACCTACCTCAAATCCTTGGCAGAATGGAAACAAACACCCCATGTCAACATATGCAGGTTTATAAAGCCTAAACCTATGAATAACAGCCACAAAAGAAAAATTAACCTATACAAAATCATGCTATAATACAACCCTGAGTATATCATGATTAGGGGAGAATAGAAAACCAAGAAATAATGGAAGGAGGAGGAATAGGGAGGAGAAAAGAGAAAGAATCTCCCCTGGAAACTGGAAAACTCTTCCTATTACATTATATATACACCCTTAGAAAAAATATAATGAATTGCAACTCTTTTGAGAGTCTCATTATGTCTAGAAGAACCAGTGGAAGATGTTATGGGAAAAAATAGTAAAAAATGAATGACTTATGAAATAGAAAAATAACCACTTCAAATCTTGAAGATTTTAGAAACCTTGAGGAAGTTTGCCCTAATCCCTGAAAAATATGAGCTCCAAAGAGGGGAATGGAACATGGGGTGAACCTAGGGTTATGGGTCTTGAGTGAGAGGTGAAATAACCAAAAAATATTAACAAATGAATAATATATAAAGGAAATAAATTATTTGCTTAAAACTAGAAATTGGCTCACAGGCAGGCCCAATACCTAAATAAATAACGCAAATCCACCATTATTATGAATTAATAAGGGGGTACAAATGGATATGGTGATTTGAATATGTTAGTGGAAACAATGATTGAATTTTGATGTGGATAAAATATTGAAAAACTGCGGAGTTTTAAATAAATAATATTTGTTTTTAAATCCGGAAATGGGCTTACAGTTGGACAAAATCTTTATGTAACCACCATTTTCTCCAAAAGAACTCCCAAAAAAGATTTAGGGTACCCATGGTAGGATGATTAGAAATATTTTGATGTTAAAAAATCAACATTCATCTCACCCTATACCATATTAATGTTTTACGATTTCTAATGAACATGATTAAAACCAAGACATGAAAAACTTCATGTGACAAAACCCATATTTTCCTGGATGATCTAAAGACAAGACCATTGAACTCTATCATAGTATTTGGTAATATCAAGTTTCGAAGACATTATGTATCTCTTAGAAACTAAAAGAGTCTTCATGGGGTGAAAAATCTCATGAGAAATAATGATGTTATTAGTAATAGGTCTTTTAGGGATGACAGTGCTTGGATTTTTAGAGATGATAAAGGGAAGACATGAGAGCATCTGATTCACCAGGATATTAGCAAAGAACTTATAAACAACATTACATAAGACAATGGTTTTTAAATCCACATCATGGTGTTTTTTTATTTTTGGCATAATAGTGATGATGATTTCATTCAGGGATTAAAAGTTAGCTTTTTTCTCCTCGAGATCCTTCAAAAGTACTGAAATATCCTTATTAATAAGATGCAATAATTTTTTTAAAAAGTGGGAAAGAAATCCATCAGGTCTAGGTGCCTTGTTGGAGTGAGTTTTGTTGAGAACCCTTAGAATTTTTTCATTATAAATATCACTTGAAAGATGAGAATTTATAGTATCTATGATGAATGGATTAATTCAAGAATAAATAAAAGATGATAGAGAAAGATCACACCCTTGTAGAGCTTATGGAATCCAAAGAGCTATTACCCAAGTGTCAGAGGCTCCTGCATTGCATCCAAGAGACCCAAGTTCAATTCTAGGTGGGGGTGAATCTCCGAGAACTGTATCATTAATGTAGCAGGTGCTGTTTAGTACTGTATTAGTTGTAATTCTTCATCTGATTTGAGCCTTTAGGGAAACGATTTGGGCCTACGGTTCTCAGGGCCTTGGGGCCACCGAAGGCCTTTGGGCCACATGGCCTTCAGGTGGTAATGTTCTATGAGCCACCAATGGCCTTCAAGCAACAAGGATTTCACACCATAGAAAATACTAGGAAGCAACCTAGAACTGGACACACAGGAGCAGTCCTGAATAAGGATTCCGAGAAAAAAATATAAACCATCAAAGAATAGAAAACATTTTTGGAATAATGGGAGGTGATGATGCCAGAGATCGTTATAACCCTCAAAATAATATGTTTAACTCCAACACTAGCACAGTTTTGCAAGGTCGATCCTAAGGGAAGTTAGGTGATAATTATAAGGTTTTATTCAAAATAATCCTCACTATTGTCAGTAGTGGAGAAATTGAACATTGTTTATATATTTATTACTTTTTAATTTTTTTTAAAGAAAGCATTAATGAAAAAAATGTTGACAGAGAGACTAATCAAATACTAAGCACTGATAACTAAATGAAAACAATAACTAATACAAAGCTACAAAGACAAAGAAGCTTTGATAAAAAAAATTCTCAAGAATTATAATCTTGATGGATAAAAGGATAAATCTCCACTAAAATCTATTGAATCATACCATAGAAATTAGATGATATATCTCCTCTCCAGAAGACACATCAAAAAGAGGTATAAATTTTATTGTTCACCACTCTGAATATCATTGAATGTTGAGAATTTGAAAAATAATACAGTTGAAATAAAACCTTCCATAAAACTCCTACTATAATGAAAGTAATGATTCATCAATATGATGATAAAGTTCAATCATTCCAATTGATCTTGAAGTTATTAATTTTCTTACAGGAAGGTCTGATCAATTTAACTTAACATCAGAACTAATCTCACGGATCAATTCTGATGTCAAAGAAAGAGAATTTGAAAGATTTAAATGATAAACAAACCAAGCTTAAAAGTTACCAAGATATAAATTCATCCTATGATCATAATGAAATATATCATTGAAAAAATGAATATAGAGAGCAAGAATTAAAGAAAGGGTGAGGAAGAGCTCCATATATTCTACTCTACCTTCGTGCTCCTTAGTCTCCATCTCAACTCCATAGCTACTCCTGGAAGTATTCAATCTCGAAAAAAAATGTCTCGTGGAATCAGAATGACAGTCCCCTCAAAAATTTCCTGCTACTCTGCCTTTTAACCACTTTCATCTACTGCACGTCACCCCTTGTTTTTCATTGACATTAAATTCCCTTCACTTGTGCACCACACACATGCATTTTTTCGTGAACCACATGTTGATGTATATTTTCCCATATATCTAACTCCCAGTGAGTTAGTTGAATGTACTTGGATGTCTTACCATCTCCTAAATGATCCTGCAAAAGAAGAACAAAATAAAAGGTTGAAACACTAAGGTAATTGATAAATAAAAATTTATAAATTAAGACATTAGTCTATTAAATAGTCTTTTAAAATAATTGATAATGTTATTTTTTATTCAGTTATTGGTTTTTAATAATTAAATTATTTAATGTTAATTATAAAGTTTATTATTATTTATGATAATTCTTTTTTTCACTATTTTAACTTAATTAGTTTAGTTTATTATAAATTACAATTAGTTATTTTATTTTATATATTTTATTAATAAAAAATTATTTAATATGATACATTAAATAATAATTTATTTAATTTATATTTATAAAAATAATTAATCTAGTTTAATAAAGTTCTATTTGAGTTAATTAAATTAGAAATTATATTTTATTAATTATCTTATAACTATTGTTTATTTAATATATTAATTTATTTATTTTTTAATGTTTAAGTTTTTATATTAGTTTTATTTTAATCAAACAATTTATTTTATTTTATTTTTAATGAACTTCTTCCCTACAATTCGGTGCAACCCTGGGGCGTCTTCTTTGGCGTAATGACCAGCAAGTTCAGCAGCTGGTTCCACCTGGGGGAAGGCTGATGCCAACTTCAAACCTCATCGACATCCTCCTTCCATGGTGGCCTATGACGGCTTCAATCAGCACAGATCTAGTGGTGGCTTATCCTTGACTCGCGGAAACGACTCCAACAGCGACGCGACTCGGCCTTTTTGTGTAGCGACAAGTCGATATTTTCTCTATCCTCATAGCAACCGATAGTGGGTTCTTCTCTGATTAGAAACACTACAACAAATCTGAACTTGGACCAAAACGGCTCGTAGAGATCCTAATCGTGGTTAAGGAAATATGGTGACATGTAGGCCATCTCCTACAGTAATTTGTAATTCCAAATTCGGATCAAAGATCTTGATTTGATTTGTAATGAATTTATTCCTAGTTTCATTCTATAAAAATGATTATTTATTTGTGTTCTTTAGTGATGCATGGATGTCGAGTAAGCTAGATTGGGGGTTGCAGTAGGGGACCACATAGGGAAGATGATATTTGAGTGGTGTTTCAATGGATTTAGTGAAACCGTGAGGAGAGGAGAGGTAGTGTATGTGAGTTGTCGTGGCTCGAATGAGGATGAAAGGGTACCATAGACAAAGGAAAAAATCAGTGTTTGGGTGGAGGAGGGGAGAATCCAATTGTTAATGATCGATGACATCGGTGGGAGGATGTTGAAGGGAGACATTAGCATGACCAAAGAAAAAAGTGAGGTATCAGTGAGTGAAGGGTGATGCTATCAGTGTGTGCATGAAACCGATAGAAGTATTGGATCATTGTTACAATGACTCACCGATAGAAGATTGAAATAAAGGGCGGAAATGGAGTTGGAAATTGGTAAGATAATGAATATCGATGTGTGCGTGACACACTGATTGAATAAAAAAGGCCTCACCGATTGTTAAATATAAAATATTGAGTCACCGTTAGTTAAAATAAAATAATACAACAATGTTCATGATCGGTGAGACCAACACCGTTGCAAAGTGATAGGTGAGTCAACTCTCTGATAGTTAAAAAAACATCAGTTTGTTGCGACATCTGTACTAGAATCTTAACCCCTCAGTGGAACTAATGGTTAGGAGGTTATCGATGGGCCAACTCACTAATAGAACAAATTTAAATGCTAATAAAAATTAATTTTAAACTGATAATAAAATCAATAAAACGTTAATTAATTATTACAAAAGAAAAAATCAACGAAATTGTTAAATAAAAAATAGAAAACTTAGTTAAAAACTAAGTAAATTATTTAAAAAAACTAGAAAATAAAAGTGACTTAATTATTAACTAAGAATTTAAATATTATGATTAATTAAATAAATATCTAAATAAATGAAAAAACACATTCAATGAATAAACCGAAAACATGAAGTTAAATTAATTAAAAATAACTGAAGATTTTGAATGACTTATTTAATTAATTAGATGACAAAATGAAATGTTAATATTAAGAACAAATTATTTTTTTAAGCATTGACTTGATTTTTTACTCATCACATAAACAGAATAATTAGACTAGGAAATAAATAAAGTTAATTTAATTTAATAAATCTAATTTCAAGGGAAGGTTTTAAATTAAAATCTAAATTAGATTAATGAAAATAAAAATGGACAAATTAATAAATAATAAACATTTCGAAATTTTGAAATTTTAACTAGATTAATATTATTAAACTAGGAAGTAAGTTAAAATAATTATAATAATTAGAATGAAAAAATTAACCATTGAAAAGAATAAAAACACATATTTAATTAAAAAATGATTAATCAATAAATTTAATGATAAAAATACAAAAGTTCCATTAATTATTAAAAAGTGTTAAAATAAAAAATTAAATTGTTAAAAATTAAATAAATGATGTGGAGAAACTTTGTAAAAATTCGGTCACATCAAATTCTCCCACACTTAAGAATTGCTTTTCCTACAAAAATCTCATGTTTTATTATATTTTGAAAAGAAAAGTTTATTTATTAATCAACTCAAAATGTAACATGTTCTATACATTAAAAACAAAGGACTGTCAATAGGCTTTAGAAAAGAAAACTCAAATCAAATCTTACCTAAACAAACCCCCACTAGTAGTCTTGTGTGAAATGAATCGTAAAACAGTGCAAGTGTCCTGCCTCATATATGAACCTACTAAATGATTCATTTCTATCCAAGATTAGGTCTAAGTCCAAAAGTGACAACAGGATAAAAATTTGTGGAATTAAGAACTTAACAGTATGAATACTATACTTTTGACCTTCACCTATTTCCAGTTTTTTTTTGAATCACCTTAATTATACAACCAAAATAACTCTTATATAAACAATTTTTCCCTTTCTTCATTCAGTGTTCATCATTCCCCTTACCTTAATTAATTTGTTTCTAACCCTAGAAAATTTATTTTATTTTTCCCTATCCATGTATCATGTGATAAGAACTATGCATGCACACTTATTCTTGGTACACAGTAAGGTTAAAGTAAACATAAACAAACCCAACATCTAGGGTATCTAAGATTCACAGTGGGATCCAAGATTCCCAAACTACTCCCGTTTGAAATGATTTATTTAAAAAATCATTTATATTGTATCATTAAGGTGATTAATTTAATAATTAAAATAATATATGAAGAATGAAGCCGCTATGATAGAGTCAAACTTATAGTTCCAAAAGCTATGATCATAACTCCACAAAAATGTAACCCAAATCAATATCAAAGATAGATCCTAAACCTAAATATCCATTAAATCACTAAGTAAATATCATGTAGTAATCATCCATTATCATTAATTTTAGACTCAAATAAAAACAAAACTACCAAATAAATACTATCCATAGGCAAGACCCATTTGAGTTCAATGTAAAACCTAAAATTGTGATTGAATTTTGAAAACAATTATCCGTTTTCAACAAAATAATTGTAGTTGCAGTGGGAAATAATGAGATTACAATTAACGAATAGTTCAGAAAAGTCAAGAATTGATGTTCTAGTGGAAATTTACGAGCTTACAATTAAAGAACAGTTAATAAGAGTCAAGAATTGACCCCCTCCCCCACACATAGATCCCATCTTTGTCCCCAAATTGACTTTTAAATTGGATAAGAACAATTAAACAATTATGGTTCAAAACTAATTTTGTATTTCTATAGATTTTGGACATGTATAAAGGGTATCTTTGAAGTTCAAGAAGTATTTTTTTCCACGATGATTAATTTACCAGAGGTTCACAAGAAAGTACATGAACATTATCATTTATGTCTAGTAGTAATTATTTTCCGTTAAAATTCTATCATGGCATGTAACTTGTAGAAACTTAGTGGATATGGTGTAAGAAATTTGAAAAAGTATGATTCAAATGAATGTACAATATAATAGAAAGATTAAGACTAACACCCATTAGCTAAGAAGCTTCAATGAAGAATAAAACAACCAGTAAGCATGTACCCCCTCCCCCCACACATGGTTTTATGTAGTGAAAATATTTTAATATAAATGAAATTCAGTTTTCAGAAATGAAGTACCTGCAGAATTTTTATTTACAAAATGACATACAACAAATTTTCATTCCAATACAAGCAGAATTTTAAACATATGCAAAATTTTTTATTTTAGTAGGAAAACATGCAACAAAATTTTATAGAGTTCAAGTCATGAAAAATAATTTTCAGTACACATGTAGATGAATTGTATTGTACAATAATAATTTTTTAAACAATATTACACATAGATAGAAGAATTTTTTTAAGAGGCTCACCGAAACATCCAATAATGAGTCACCGACAATACTACTAATGAGTATCGGTGGTTCAGGTTCATCGGTGAGTCATTGAATCACTGATAGTAGTAAAACTGAGACTAATAATTGATTTTTTTTATTAAAGTGAAAGGAGAAGGAAAATTAATACAGAAATTAAGACACTTCCCTAAACAGATTTGTCAAAATATAGCTCCAACATTGGAATTCCAATCCATTTTGATAATAGTATCAGTGTCTTAATAACATAGAGCATGTAAACCAGGAACAAAAATCCAGCAGATATAGAGCATACAGAAGACAATAATGAATAACTTTTTTCGAAGCAATAACAATACAGAAACAAAATTAAACACAAAAGAAGAACTATGGGCTGACTCCCACGAAACACCAAATTTAAATTCATTAGTTATACATTATTTTAAAACAATTTTTTTGTGTTTTACTAAATTCAAAAAACCATGGGTTTCCTCCCATGAAGCGCTAGGTTTATAGTTCCCTGCCTGACTCACCTAAAAAATAACCACAGCCACTAGGTGGATGTGGTTTCCTTAATAGGAACTCCCACATGTTTTTGGCTCAAATATTTTCAATAGAACAATAAAATTTTTGGGAACTAAAACATAATAAAAAGACACTAAACCCCCATATCCTGAAATAAATGCAATGTAGCAACACTTAATAGTTGTGAGCATGATAATTTCAACTTCCAAAATTGTTTCAGATTTTTCAAATTTATCTTTTTTAGGATGGGACAAAAAAGTAGGTGCTTCAAATGATAAAAACATATTCTCATTGCTATCTCTATCAACATCAACACTATTAGATTCACATTCAAGGGGGCTAATGTGTGAGTTCTGTTTAATATGTTCAAGAGTGGATTCAATAGAGTACTAAATAGTATCATGTATAGTGTAACTCATGTGAGATCCCCACTATACTACTATCAGTATCATGGCTCAACACCCTTCACAATGGATGATGAATATGATAGATAGGGAAGATAATTTATTTTATCACAAATAGATCCAGGTCTAACAATATTGTAAATCTCCTCCAAAAGATCCTCATCTGTTAACTCACACTAAACATCTAATTTCTCGATCAAATAAATTCAACAACCATCATCTAATGTGTGTTAAACCTATACATAATGTTCATGTTCAAAAGGATCACTTTCCAATAAAATGTCGGCAGTGTGTTCTAAAAAGTTCAAATATGGGGGAGTAATGTTCAATTCAACATCAATAAATTTAAATTCAAGATTGTTCAAATGTAAAAATTCACCCCCATGTATGACAACATTGTTTCCCATTTAATCACACATTTCAGGAAATTGATGATTCTCATAAAAGGGCACAAAAAATTAATCATTTAAACTTTATACAAATAGAATAAAATAATACTCCTCATCCAACAACATTTCAGAAATTACTGGGTTTACAGGTTCAAAACAAGGAAGAGTAGTTTTCAGTTTCAGTTCAAAGATTTGAGATTCTATGATTTCCAACTAAAGGTTCTCTTCCAATGTTTTCCCAACATAATGTTTAGATTTATTGTTCACAATTTTAGAAAATTTGGATGAAGAGTTTTTAACAATCAAATTTTCATTCTCAGACATCTCTTCTAACCGAGTGACTTCCTTATCAAAACTTCTAAAGAAGTGATTTTTCTCCAATGTAGGAATTATGAAGAGAACTGGGATTTCATTTTCAATCTGTTTCATTACAATATCATAATTTTCTCTCTCAAAAACATTAAAATTGTTTTTGATATTTCCAACAATTTGTTCTTGATTCACTGAGTTGGTTATTTACAATTTTAGTTCAGTAGAATCAAATTTTTCAAAGTAAAAATTTTTCTCCCATTTTCACTATCACATTCCAATTATACTTGATTTTCAAATATATTATAAACATTTTCATTTTCATTTTCTTAAAATTCTTCTTGTTCCTTAACCCTTTTCTGTAATTCCAAGAGCATTTCTTCCAATCATTTCAATATTTGATCTTTCTCTGGAGTGAATTTAGTTGTAATTTCATGGGTTTTAGTGAACCAAATGATCCGATTTTCCTCCCTAGCATCCAATTTGGACTCAAATGGGTATATTTTAACTAGGTTGTTAGTACTAGACTCAATAAATTTATTATCTTTAAGGTGATCATCTTGTTGTGGCTGGTTATAGTCAAACTACAAGGCAGTGTGTCTATAACACCTGCAACATACACAAAATGGCTCATGTTGCTGATTGAAGCCCGCATAATATTCCATTCATAATGAATCAATTGAGATTAAACACTAAAATTATCACAGTTGATGCAAAATTTCAAAAACAGCATGAGAAGCAGATAAAGTTCACGAATTGCAAAGTAGTTTTTTATGTGTTTTTGTTTTATTATTATTATTTTTTATTGGAACCCTAGAATCTCAGCGCATTCCATCCCCGGAAACGATGCCATGTTTTGATGATTCTAGAGGTCATCATGTCCCTCAAAATAATATTTATAACTCCCACACTTGCACAATGGTGTAGGGTCGAACCTAAGGGAAGACATGTGAGAAATATAATGTTTTATTCAAAATAAGCTCTACTATTGTGAGTAGTAGAGAAAATGAACATTGATTATATATTTATTATGTTTTAATTTTTATATTTTTTTTTAAGAAAGATGTAAAGAAAAAAATGTTGACAAAGAGACTAATCATATACTAAGCACTGATAACTAAAATAAAATAGTAACTAATACAAAGCTGCAAAGACAAAGGAGCTAAGATCAACAATTTTCATAGGTATTCTAATCTTGAAGGTTAAAAGGATAAATCTCCACTAAAATTACTTGTATCACACCATAAAAATTTGTTTATATATCTTCCTGACCAGAAGAGACATCAAATCAAAACTATGACTTTTTGAGTTCGCCTCTCTAAAGACCATCAACTGGTAAGAATTTGAAAAATAATATAGTTGAAATTGAACTCTCTAGAAAACTCCGACTGTAATGACATTAATACATCAACAAGATGATGATAATGATCAATATCACCAATTAATCTTGAAGCTATTAATTTTCTTATTGAAAGGTGTGAACAATTTTATTTAAAATTAGAACTAATCTCACTGATCAATTCTGATGTCAAAAAAAAGATAAAGTTAAAAATTTAAAGGATAAACAAACCATGTATAAAAGCTCCTGATCTAGAAATTCATACTATGTTCATAATTAAATCTAGAATTAAAAACAATAGAAAACAATGTGAAATAATTAAATAAAGGGGGAGGAATAACTCCCTAAATGCTGCTATACCTTTGGGCTCCTTAGTCACAATCCCAACTCCATAGCTGCTCCCAGAAGTCTTTGCTCTCGAAAACAAATGTTGTGTGGAATGAAAATCAGATTCCCCTAAAAAACCTGCTGCATCTCTTCCATTTAACCATTTTCATCTACTGCACATCACCCATTTTTTTTCACCAACTTCAAATTCCCTTCAGTTGTGCACCGAACACATGGGTTTTTTTGCGAACCATATGTCACTCTAGCTTTTCCCATATAACTATTTCTCAATGATTTAGTTGAATGTACTTGAATGTGTTTCCATATCTGGAATGAACCTTCACAAGAAGAACAAAATAAAAGTGTTATAACATGAAGGTAATAGATAAATAAATATTTATAAATTAAGACATTAGTTTAATATATATTTTTTAAAAATAATTAATAATGTTATTATTTATTAAGTTGTTGATTTTTTTAATTAATTTTTTTAATGTTAATTTTTATGTTTATTATTATTTAGGAAAACTTAATTATTTACTATTTTAACTTAATTAATTTATTTTATTATAAATTATAATTAATTATTTTATTTTATATATTTTATTATTAAAAAATTATTTAATATGAAACATTAAATAATAATTTATCGAAATTAAATTTTGAAGTTTAATTAATCATGTTTAATAAATTTTTATTTAAGTTAATTAAATTGAAAATTCTGTTTTATTAGTTATCTTATAACTTTTATTTATTTAATATTTTAATTTAGTTATTTTTTAAAGTTTATGATTTTATTTTAGTTTAACTTTAATTAATTTATTTTTTTTAATTTTATTTTTAATGAACTTCGTCCCCCCCCCCAATTAAGCGCAACCCTAGGGGGGTCTCCTTAGGTACAATAAGGAGCTGATTCAGGAGCTGGTTCCACCCAACAGAAGGTAGACTCCAACATCAAACCTCACCTACATCCTCCTTCCATGGTGGCCTACGACTACTTCAAACAGTGCAGATCTGGTGGTTTCTTCTTGAATCACGACAACGGCTCTAGCAGCGATGTGACTTGGCCTTCTGGTGTAGATGCATATATGGATTCACTCTATCCTCATAGTAGAGGATAGTGGGTTCTTCTCCAATTAGAAACACTGCAACAGCTCTGATCTCAAACCAAAATGACTCACACAGATCCAGATCATGGCTAAGGAAATGCATTGACTTGTAGGCCATCTCCTCCAGCAGTTTGTAATTAGAACTTCGGATTGAAGAACATGATTTGATTTGTAACAAATATATTCCTAGTTTAAGTCTGTAAAAATGTTTATTTAATTTATTTTGTGATGATTTTTAGAAGTCGAGAAAACTGGATTTGGGGTTGTAGCAGGGGACCACAAAGAGAAGAAGATATTACAGTGGTGTTTCAATGGCTTTAGTGAAACCGTGAGGAGAGGAGAGATAGTGGATGTGAGTTATGGTCACTGCAATGTGGATGAAAGGGTAGCAGATACAAAGGAAAGAACTGGTGTTCACGTGGAAACGGTGGAATTGATAACAGTCACAGGAGGAGGGGAGAGACTGATGGTGAGAGACTAAAGACATCGGTGGTAGAACATTTAAGGGAGAGATCGGTGAGACCGACTGGAAAAATGAGGTATCAGTGAGTGAACGATGATGTAATCAGTGTGTGCGTGAAATCGATAGAAGTATTAGATCAGTGATTCAATGACTCACTGATAGAAGAACAGAAGCAGAAGAGGCTACAATGTGAGAAATTGGTAAGGGAATGTATATCAGTGTGTGCGTGAGACACCGATGGAATAAAAAAGGGACTCACCGATAATTAACTAAAAAAATGGATCACCATTAGTTAAAATAAAATAATACACTGATGTGCATGATTGGTGAGACTGAAACCATTGAAAAGTGATCGGGGAGTCAACTTACTGATAGTTAAAAAAACATCATAGTGTCGCAGCATCGGTGGCGGAATCTTAAACCATCAGTGGCACTGATGGATAAGAGGTTATCGGTGAGTTGACTCACCAATATAACAAATTTAAATGCTATTAAAAAATTAATATTCAAGAGATAATAAAATTAATAAAACATTATATAATTTATACAAAGGAAAAATTAACTAAAATGTTAATGACTAAATAGTAGACTTAATTAAAAACTAAGTAAATTATTAAATAAAAAGATAAATAAAAGTGACTTAATTGTTAACTAAGAATTTAAATATTAAGATTATTTAAATAAATATATAAATAAATGAAAAATTCATACAAATAATTAACCAAAAAAATGAACTTAAAATAATTAAAATAAACAAAAGATTTTGAACAACTAGGTTAACTAAATAGATGACAAAATGAAAAGATAGAATTACAACCACATTATTTTAGTGTACTTTAACTGGAATTTTTACGTATCTAATAAATAGAATAATTATACACGTTAATAAATAAAGTTAATTTGTTTTAATAAATCTAATTTTAAGGGTAATGTTTTAAATAAAAAACTAAATCTAATTAATGAAAATAAAAATGAACAACTGATTAAATAATAAACATTTAAAATTATTAAAATGTTAACTATATTAAAATTATAAAACTAGAAAGTATGTTAAAATAAAAATAATAACTAGAATGACTAAATTAAAAATTAAAAACACTAAAAACACATATTTAATTATAAAAAATGATTAATTAATAAAGGTAGTGATAAAAATACAAAAGTGCCATTATTTTTTAAAAATTGTCAAAATAAAAAAAAATTGTTAAAAATTAAATAAAATATTTTGCAAAACTAGGTAAAAATAAGGCCACATAAACATCCCCCACACTTAAGTATTTTTTTCATAAAAAAATCTCATGTTTTATTATATTTGAAAAGTAGAAGTATGTTTATTAATCAACTAAAAATGTAACATGTCATGTAGTTGAAAAACAAAGGATTTTCAATAGGTTTAGAATAGAAAACTCAAACAAAATCAAGCCTAAACAACCTCCCATGGGTAGTCAAGAGAGTAAAGAATCATACAACAATGCAAGTGTCCTACCTCATATATGAACCTACTTAATGATTCATTTCATTCTGGGATTAGGTTCTTAGTCCAAAAGTGACAACATCCTATTAATATATGAAATTAATAACATAACAGTATGAACATTATACTTTGACCTTCACCTAGGTTCCAAAAATATTTTTTTTGTGAATCACCTAAATGATACAACCAAAATGAATCACATATAAACAAATTTTCCTCTTCTTCATTCGGCGTTCATCATTCCACTCACCTTAATGAATTATTTCTTGACCCTAGACACTTTATTTTATTTTTTCCAAGCCATGTATCATGCGCTAAGAACTGTGCATGCACAATTATTCAAGGTGTATAGAGGGCCTAATGAAAACACAAATGCACCCAACATCTAGGGTCTCAGAGATTCAATGTGGGATCCATGATGCCTAGACTACTCCATTTTCAAAATATATATATATAAAATCATTTACATTGGATCATTAAGGTGATTACTTTAATAATTAAAAGGAAAGAAGAATAATTAATTCCCTAAGATAGAATCAAACTTCCAGCTGCTATGATCATAACTTCACAAACATGTAACACAAATCACTTTCAAAGATAGTCCCTAAACCAAAATCTATATTCAATAACTAAGTAAATATCACTTATAAATCTTCCATTATCATTTATTTTAGACTCAAAGAACCACATAACTACCAAATAAATACTATCCATAGGCAAGACCCATTTCAGTTCAATGTACAACCTGAAATTGTCCCTGAATTTAAAAAAAATTCGCCATTTTCAACAAAACAATTGAAGATGCATTGAAAATTGACAACCTTACAATTAAACCACAATTAAAAATAGTCAAGAATTCAAGTAGTAGTGGGAATTTATGAATATAAAATTAAAGCATAGTTCGGCACAATTATGAAATAATTGAAGGATGATGAAGAGGGAGGAGAACGGAGAAAGAATCTCACCCTAAAAACAAGAAAACTATTCGCATTAACTTAATTAAACAACCACAGAGAAAATATAATGTCTTGGAACTCTTTTGAGAGTCTCATTATTACTGGAAGAACTAGGGGAAGAATATATGGGAAAAAACAGTAAAAGAAGATTGACTTGTGAAAGATAAAAATTACCTCTTCAAATCTTGAAGATTTACGAAACCTTGAGGATGTTCTCCCGATTCCATGATAAATATGAGCTAAAAAGAGGGGGAATGAAACATGGGGGTGCACCTAGGGTTGTTAGGATTTAATGAGAGGTTTAATAAATAAATAATATAAACAAATTAATAATATATAAAAGAAACAAATTATTTTTTTAAAATTGGAAATGGGCTCAGGGGCTGGCCTAATAAATGAATAAATAACCCAAATCCATCATGATTATGAATTCCTAAGAGAGTCCAATTTGATATGGTGATTTGAATGTTTCAGTGAAGACAAAGTGGGAAGTGTAATTAGTGAAAAATATTGAAAAACTGTGGAGTTGTAAAATAAAAAATATTTGTTTTTAAATCTAGAAATGGTCTCATAGTAAGACCAAATCTTAAAGAATCTACCATTTTCTCAAAAAACTCTCAACAAATATATGAGGTATCCATGGTATGATGATTAGAAATATATGGAAGTTCAAAAATCAACATTCATTTCACCCAAAACCCAATAAAATTATTAGTATTTCTAATGAACTGGATCAAATCCAAGACATGAAGAACTGGGTGTAACAAAACCCCATATTTTCCCTTATGAAATGAACAAAATACTAGTGAAATATATCATAATCCTTTCTAATATCAAGTTTCCAGGACATTATTCCTCTCTTGGAAACTTAAAGAGTCTTCATGGAGTGAGAAATCTCATTGGAAATAATGACGTTATTAGTTATAAGTCTTTTAGAGACGACAACACTTTGATTTTAAAAGATGATAAAGGGAAGCCATGAGAGCGTCTGATTCACCAGGATCATAGAAAAAATCTTATAAAACACATTACCTAAGACAATGGGTCTAAAATCCCCATCTTGGAGTTTTTTTTATATTTTGAATAATAGTGGTTATGATTTTATTCATGAAATAATATTTAGTTTTCCCTCCTAGAGATCCTTCACAAGTGTTGAGATACCCTCACTAATGGGATGCCATAATTTTTTTAAAAAAGTGGGCATGAAAACCATCAGGTGTAGGTTCCTTGTTGGAGTGAATTTGGTTGAGAACCCTTAGAATTTTCTCATTATAAATATAACTATTAAGATGATAATTCATAGTTTCTACGATGAATGTCATAATGTTATAAGAAATAAAAGATGATGAAGAAGGACCATCACATTGTGGAGCTTATGGAAGACAAATAGATATTACCTGAGTGGTAGAGGCTTCTTCATGTCATCAAAGAGACCCAGGTTCAATTCCAGGTTTGGGTGAATATTCAAGAATTGTAGCATTAATGTAGCAGGTACACTTTAGTACTATAGTGGCTGTAAATCTTCATTCGACTTGGGCCTTTATGCCACTGATTTGGGCCTATGGGTCTAAGGGCCTTTGGGCCACCAAGTCCTTTAGGCCACATGGACATAGGGATGTAAAGGCTTTTGAGCCACCAATGGCCTTCAGGATCTACGGATTTTTGGCCAAAGAAAATAACAGGAAGCAACTGAGGACAGACCACATAAGAGCAGGCCTGGATAAGGATTCGGAGAAAAAATAGCAACCATAGGAGGAGAGATAACTGGATTGGAATAATGATAGGTGATGAAGACAGAGGTCATCATGACCCTCAAAATAATATTTAGAACTCCTACACTATAATAGTGGTGAAATGTCGAACCCAAGGGATGATAGGTGAGAAATATAAGGCTTTATTAAAAATCAGATCAACTATTGTCAGTATTGGAGAAAATGAACATTGTTTATATATTTATTTCTTTTTATTTTTTTTATTTTTATTAGAAAGTATTAAAGAAAAAAAATTTACAGGGAGAGTAATCACATACTAAGCACTAATAACAAAAATAAAACAATTACAAATACAAATATTCAAAGACAAAAGAGCTATGATCAAAAATTTTCTCAGGAATTATAAACATTATGGTTAAAAGGATAACTCTGCACTGAAATTAATTGAATCACACCATAGAAATTGGTTGATATATCTTCCACTCCATAAGACACATCAAACAGAGGTATGAATTTTAGATTTTTCCACTCTAAATATCATTGACTGTTAAGAATTTGAAAAATAATACAGTTGAAATAAAACTATACGTAAAACTTCAACTGCAATGATAGTAACGCTTAAATGATGAAAAACCAATCTTAAAAGTTCCCAAGATAAAAATTAATCCTATGTTCATAATGAAATCTAGAATTGAAAACAACTGAAATTAGAGTGGAGGAATTAAATAAAAGGGGAGGAAGAACTCCCTAAATGTGCTCTCCCTTCAGGCTCCTTAGTATCCATATCATCTCCACCGCTACTCTTGGAAGTCTTCTCTCTAAAAAAATTCATGTGGAATTAGAATGAGAGTCCCCTCCAAAATCTTCTACTGCTATGCCTTTTAACCACTATCTTCTGCTACACATCACCCCTTGTTTTTCATCGACATCAAATGCCCTTCACTTATGCACCACACATGACTATTTTTTCACGAACCACACGTCACTCGAGATTTTTCCATCTAAATAACTATTGGTGAGTTAGTTGAATGTACTTAGATGAGTTTCCATCTCCTGAGTCAAACTGCACAAGAAGAAAAAAGTAAATGGTTGAAACACAAAGGTAATAGATAAATAAATATTTATAAATTAAGATATTAGTTTTTTATATAGTCTTTTAAAAGAATTAATAATGTTATTATTTATTAAGTTCCTGATTTTTATTAACTAATATTATTAATGTTAATTATGAAGTTTATTATTATTTTTGAAAATTAATTTATTTACTATTTTACCTTAATTAGTTTAGTTTATTATAAATTTAAATGAAGTATATTATTATATATATTGTATTATTACACAATTATTTAATATAAAGCATTACATAATAATTTATTTAAATTAAATTTAGAAGAGTAATTAATCTAGATTAGTAAAGAATTATTTAAGTTAATTAAATATGAAATTCTATTTTATTAAAAATATTATAATTTTTATTTATTTAATATATTAATTTAGTTATTTTTTATGTTTAAATTTTATTTTAGTTTTATTTTAGTTAATTAATTTATTTTATTTCATTTTTAATGAACTTCTTCCCCCCAATTTGGTGAAACCCAATGGGGGTGGGGGTCTTCTTCGGCACAATAACCAGTTTTTTCAGTAGCTGGTTCCACCCGGTGGAAGGTTGACGCCAACTTCAGAACTGAACGACATCCTCCTTCCATGGTGGACTATGACGATTTCAATCAGTACAAATCTGATGGTGGATTCTGGTTTACTCATAGAAACGACTCCAGTAGGGACGTGACTCGACCTTCCAGTGTAGCGACAGGTCAGGATTCGATGTATCCTCAAAGCGAAAGAAAATGGGTTCTTCTCCAACTAGCAACACTACAACAGCTCTGACACTTGTACCAAAACTGCTCGCACAGATCTAGATCTTGGTTAAGGAAATGCAATGACTTGCAGGACTTCTCCTCTAGTAATTGTTAATTCCATATTCAGATCGAATATCTTGATTTGATTTGTAAATAATTTATTCCTTGATTATGTCTGTAAAAATGTTGATTAATTTGTGTTTTCGGTGATGTGTGGATGTAGAGTAATCTAGATTAGGGGTTTCAGTAGTGGACCACATAGAGAAGAAGAGATTGGAGTGGTGTTTCAATGACATTAGTGAAACCATTAGGAGAGGAGAGATAGAGGATGTTGGTTGTGGTGAATGGAATGAGGATGAAAGGGTAGTAGATGAAAAAGAAAGAACTGGTGTTTGGGTGGAAACAGTGGAAGTGAGAACAGTCATAGGAGGAGGGGAGAAACCTATGACAAGAGACCGATGACATCAGTGGAAGGATGTTGAAGGAGAGATCATGAGACCAATGTAAAAAATGAGGTATAAGTGAGTGAAGGGGGATGCTATCAGTGTGTGCATGAAACTGAAAGAAAGATTGGATTAGTGATTCCATGACTCACTGATAGAATAACGGAAGCAGAGGTCGCAATGATGTGAGTAATTGGTGAGGTAATGAATATCGATGTGTGTGTGACACACTGATGGAATAAAAAAAGGCCTCACTGATAGATAAATAAAAAAATTAAGTCACTGTTAGTTAAAATAAAATAATAAAATGATGTTCATGATAGGTGAGACTGACACCATTGCAAAGTGATCGGTGAGTCAACTCACCGATATTTAAAAAAACATCGGTGTGTCACGACATTGGTGCCAGAATCTTATACCCTCAGTGGCACTGATGGTTAGGAGGTTATCGATGAGTCGACTCACCGATAGAAAAAATTGAAATGCTTATAAAAATTATTATTAAACAGATAATAAAATCAATAAAAACATTATTTAATTAACACAAAAGAACAATTAATGAAACTGTTAAAGACTAAATAGTAAAATTAATTGAAAATTAACTAAATTATTAAACAAACTGAAAAATAAAAGTGATTTGATTATTAATTATGAATTTAAATATTAATATTAATAAAATAAATCTCTAAATAAATGAATAACACGTACAAATAATTAACCACAAACATGAAGTTAAAATAATTAAAACTAATTAATTATTTTGAACAAGTATGTTAACAAATTAGATGAGAAAATGACAAGTTAAATTTAAGAACACATTATTTTTTTAACTTTAACTTGAATTTTTTCTTATATAATAAACATAATAATTATACAAGTCAATAAAGAATGTTAATTAATTTTAATAAAACTAATTTAAAGGGTAATGTTTCAAATTAAAATCTAAATTAAATTAATTAAAAAAATGATCAATTTATTAAATAACAAACATTTAAAATTATTAAAATGTTAACCAGATTAAGATTATTAAACTAGAAAGTAAGTTAAATAATAAAAATAATTAGAATGACTAAATTAACCATTAAAATACAAAAAAAAATATTTAATTATAAAAATGGATTAATTAATAAATTAGTTATAAAATATAAAATTGACATTAGTTATTAAAAAGTGTTAAAATCAAAAATTAAATTGATAAAAATTGAACAAAAGATGTGGAAAAAATATGTAAAAATAATTCCACATAAAATTCCCCCACACATGAGCATTATTTTTCCACAAATAATCAAATGTTTTATTATATTTGAAATACAAAATTATGTTTATTAATCAACTCAAAGTGTAACATTTCATGTACATTAAAAATAGAGGACAATCAATATGCTTTATAAAAGAAAAATGAAATCAAATCTTACTTAAACAAACTCGAATGGGTTGTCTAGAGAGCAAAGGATCATTAAACAATGCAAGTGTCATGCCTCATATATGAACCTACTTAATGATTAATTTCATTCCAGGATTAGGATCTAAGCCCAAAAGTGACAACATGTGAAAAATCGGTGGAATTAAGAACATAACAGTAGGAACATTATACTTTGACCTTCACCTAGGTTCCAAAAATATTTATTTCGAATCACCTTAATTATACAACCTAAATGACTCTTATATAAACAATTTGTTCCCTTATTCATTCGGCATTCATCATTCCCCTTAGCTTAATGAATTTTTTTCTTGACCCTAGACAGATTATTTTATTTTTCCCCATCCATGTATCATGCACTAAGCACTGTTCATGCACACTTATTCAAGGTGTACAAAGGGCTTAATGTAAACAAAAACACACCCAACATCTAGGGTCTCAGAGATTCACTGTGGGATCCAAGATACCCAGACTACTCGAGTTTTAAAAAAATTATATTGAAAATCATTTATATTGTCTCATTAATGTGATGAATTTAATAACTGAAAGAGTAGAAGAAGAATAAATCCCATAATATTAAGTCAAACTAATTAATTCCATGAGCTATGATCAAAACTCAACAAACAAGTAACCCAAATCAATTTCAATGATAGTCCCTAAAAGAAAATCTCTATTAAATCACTAGGTAAATATGACTCATAAACATCCATTATCATTAATTTTAGACTCAAAACAAAACTTAACTACTAATGAAATACTATCCATAGGCACGACCCAGTAATGTTCAATGTACAACCTAAAATCATGCTTGATTTTTGAAAAAAATTAACCATTTTCAACAAAATAATTGAAGTTGTAGTGGGAATTGATGAGCTTACAATTAAATCACAGTTCAGAACAGTCAAGAATTGAAGTTGCAGTATGAATTTATGAGCTTATAGTTAACAAATAGTTCAGCATAGTAATGAATTGACCCCATCCCCCACAATTAAAACACATCTTTTTACCCAAAGTTGACTTTTAAAGTGGAGAAAACAATTAAACAATTAATGTTCAAAATATATGTTGTATTTCACTAGATTTATGACATTTATAAAGGTTTTCATTGAAGTTAAAGAAGTATTTATTTCACAAATATTAATTTACAATAGGTTCACAAGAAAGTACATGCACATTATCATTTATGTCTAGTAATAAATATTTTTCATTAAAATTCAAACATGGAATGTAACTTGTGGAAACTAAGTGGATAGGGTGTAAGCAATTTGAGAAAGTATGATTCAAATTAATTTAATATATAATAGAAATATTCATACTAACACCCCTTAGCTAAGTAGTTTCAATGAAGAACAAAACAACCAGAAAGCATGTACACCCCCACACATAGATTTAATTAGTGGAAAGATTTTAATAGAAATGAAATTCATTTTTCACCAATGAAGTACTTGATGAATTTTTTTTTACACAATGACATACAACAGAATTTTATTCCAATGAAAATAAAATTGTAAACCTATGTAGAATTTTTCATTTTAGTAGCAATACATGAAAAAAAATATTATATGGTTCAAGTCATGCGACAGGATTTTCAGTACACATGTAGTTGAATTTTCTAATATAATCATATTTTTTAAACAATAGTACACATATATAGAAGAATTTTTTTAAGAGGATCCCTGATACATAAAACAATGAGTCACTAATAGTACTACCAATGAGAATCGGTGGCTCAGGTTCATCGGTGAGTTAGTGACCCACTGATAGTATTAAATCTGAGACTAATAATTGAATTTTTTTTATTAAAGTGGGAGGAGAAGAAAAATTAATACCGAAATTAAGATACTTTCCTAAATAGGTTTGTCCAAATAAAGCTCCAGTATGGGAATTCCAATCCATTTAGATAATAGTAGCAGAATCTGAATAACACGGAATGTATAAAATAGGAACACAAATATAGCAGCGACAGAGCATACAGAATACAAAAAAGAATAACTTTATTCAAAGAAATAACAATACAGAAACAAAAGTAAACACAAAATAAGAACCATTGGTTGACTCCCATGAAGCACTAAATTGAAAGTAATCAGTTAGAATTTATTTAATTAATTTTTTTTTTTAATAGAAAACAAAAAAACCATGGGTTACCTCCCATGTAGAGCTAGGCTTATAGTCCCTAGTTGGACTCACATAGAAACTAACCATAGTCACTAGGTGGATGTGGTTTCCTTAATATGAACCACAACAAGTTTGTGGTTAAAATATTTTCAATAGAACAATAAAATTTGTGGGCACTATAACATAATAAAACAGACACTATCCCCCCATAGCCTAAAATAACAGCAAAGTAGCACCAAATAACTATTGTGAGCATGGTGGTGTCAACTTCCAAAATTGATTCAGCTTTTAAAATTTTAACTTTTTTAGGAAGGGACAACAATGTAGGTTATTAAAATGATATGGACTTATTCTCATGGATATCTATATCAACTTCAATACTAAAAGATTCGCATTCAAGGGTGCTAATGTGTGAGTTCTGATTAATAGGTTCAATAGGGGATTCAATAGAGTGCTTAATAAAATCATGTATAGTGGAACTCAAGTGTGATTCCCACTCTGGAATACTATTAGTATCATGTGAAGGCTCAACAACCCTAATTATTGAGGATGAAAGTGACAGATAGGGAAGATAATTTATTTTATCACAAACAGATTCAGGTCTAACAATGTTGTATGTCTTCTCCAAAAGATCCTCATCTGTAACTCACAGTAAACATATAATTCTTCTATCAAATAAATTATACAACCATCAAATAATCTGTGTTCAACCTATACTTCATGTTTATGTTCAAAATGATCACATTCCAAAACAATGTCTGTAGTGTGTTCTAAAAATTTCAAATCCTGGGGAGTAATGTTCAATTCAGCATCAATAAATTGAGATTCAAGATTGTTCAAATTTAGATATTCACCCCATGTATAACAACAATGTCTCCCATTTTCTCACTCATTTCAGGAAAGTGATGATTCTCCTAAAATTGCACCATAATATTACAATTTATCATTTCTTCAAAGAAAATAAACTAATCCTCATCATCCAATAACATTTCATAATTTACTGGGATTACAGGTTCAAAACATGGAGGAGTGGTTATCAATTTAGGTTCAAAGATTTGAGAATCTAGGATTTCCAGATTAAGGTTCTCTTCCAAAGTGTTCTGAATATTATGTTCAGACTTATTGATCACAATTTCAGAAAAGTTGGGTGAAGAGTTTTTAGAAATCAAATTTTCATTCTCAAATATCTCTTCTACCTGAGGGACTTCTTTATGAAAACTTCTAAAACAATGATTTTTCTCCAATGTAGGAGTTATGAAGAGAATTGGGATTTCTTTTTCAATCTGTTTCAATCCAATTTCATAATTGTCCAAATCAACAACATTAAAATTCTTATTGAGATTTCAAATAGTGTGTTCCTGGTTCAGTGAGTTTGTTATTTCCAATTTTAGTTCAACAGAATCAAAATTTTCAAAGAAATTTTTTTGCCCATATTCACTGTCACTTTCGACTTCAACCTGATTTTTATATATTTTATAATCATTTTATTTTTCATTTTTTTTCAAATTATTCTTATTCATCAACCTTTTGTGTAACACCCCAAGCTTCCATGGTACTCATCTCTTTGAATAATACAATAGCGTGTGTTGTACACAACTTCGAGTTCTAACACACCACAACCAATCAAACTAGCCGTTATGAAGAGTAATACCCACTTTTTAAAATTTTATAAAATTTATTTTTCAAAATAGACTTCGTTTTTGGATTCGGAATATCGAAATTAGCCTAGGGTTACTTTTTGATATTTTTATGAAGACTTTCAATTTTTGATGAATAGTGAAAAACTCTGAGTTATTAGTTAAAACTAACTTTTTATTTAAATAATTATTTTTTTAATTAAATTTATTTTATGTCAAAATAGATACATAATACCTATATATGTTCAATTTAATCCATTTGAGTCAATTTATATTAATTTTAGATATATAAAAATTTTATTGAACTTTTCACCGTCTTTTACCCACCTCCAAGGAGATTTTCCAAATTTTCATAAAACATAAATTTACCGCTTCTGTGAGTGGAATTTAAAAAATCAGAGAGACACGGTTGATATCAAAAAGTAAAATGTGGTTCAATGAGTTGAAAATATTTTTTTGGTGAATAGTAACTTTTTACTTCTATTTACCACGGTTAAAAGTAAATAGGGTACTTAAAGGTAAAAATGATATTATTTTTACCCTAAAACTTGTCCTAATTCTATTGAATAAGTATAATTAGACCAAAAAAACCCATAGGAATAAAATATGAACCTATTTGGTCTACTTGGATTAGATTATGACATTTATTATTCTTTAATTCAAAGAAGAGTTAAAAGAGCTAAAATCAAAGTTTAATAACAAAAAAAATTTAATATAGGGTTATGAGTAAGATAATTTCGATTATGAATAATAATTATAAATCTAAAAAGATTTCCTATTAATATTTTTTATACATTAAATAATTTAATATTTTTATGACACAATGGTGATGCAGTAATTACCTTATTAATGAAATATTAAACTAATTGATATTATAAATACACAAATAAATATAATTTAATACTTTTTATGGATTTCAATAATTTTATAGTTTAATATAAAATGTTAGGAATTATTTAATTAACTTTGTTCAAAGTAATCATTTTGTAATGATTTTCACAAAAATCAATTTCCAAATAGTGTCAAAATTGACATAAAAGATTTTTTAAAACAAATGTTATATTATTAATTAATTTTCTATTCCTAAAAATATATGGTCTGGAAAAGGGACTTATATAATGATAGGTGTATCATTAATTAACCAAGTGGGGTTCTCTTGGAAGTATATAGGATGATTATTAACCATATAACATAAAAATAAAAAGAGACATCGTAATTGTCAAACTAATTAACTAAGAGTTAAAACATAAATATAAGGTTAATATAGTGACCCAAACCCGTCTAAAACCTATTGTTTGAGTGGTTTTTGACCCATCCCCACCATAGCTTCTAAATAAGTCACATTTGAGCCATTAAAAACTGAATATTAATTTATTATAAAATAATATTTCTAGCTTATCCTAAGGTTCCCCTCAACACTCTTATAAAAGGGAACTCCCCCTTATCTTTAATTCACACCTTGAAAGCCATTTGGCTCGGCCAAAACCTACCTAAATACTCTCTCAACTTCCCTAACTTCCACATAGATGCCTTATTTGGATCATAAATCCAACCTAAGTTTCCATTTTGATCAAATCAAAAGGAAGAACTTGAAGAAGAGATAATGATTTCACCACCCTCTTTCAAGTTATTTTCTTCTTCCACTTCTTCTTTCATTGTTATTTCCATTATAAAATAATAACTTTAGTATCTTCTATATACTGTGATGTTATTATAAATATTTTACAACCATATTCAGTATTTTATCCATCCTTTTAATGTCATGGCACCATACATGCGTAAGTACGGCTTAGATTCTCCACATCGTGGTGTAATTGTTATTCAAAACATTATTATTTGGATGGGTTTGATAATGATGTGTAATTTAAGTAAATAATAAATATAAAATTATAATTATTCTGTAAATATGATATAAAATCCAATTATATAATATTTTAATATCAAAAAATGAAATTGTCGCTCATGCGTACGCACAGAATACTGTCTCCACAAACGCGATGAGATTCATTCCCCACCGTATCTATTCAAGACTAATTATAATTTTATGATAAAAAATAATGTTTATGGACTTGATATAATTCTGTATATGAATAAGATATAACATATCCATCACAAACACAGTGTAACAGCCCGAGATTTTATGAAAACTATTCTTTTGTAATTTTATTAATGTCTTGTGTTGTACGCTACACCAAAAGGATCTTGCACGACACACATCCTTGACTTTCCTTGCATTACACGCAATCGCGACCTTCCTCGATAGCGTGTGTAGTACGCAATACCGAGTTTCACTAAACAACGATATGCTATTATAATATTATTATAACTAGCCGTTATAAATAGTAATAACCACCTTTTAAAAATTTAGAAATATTAGCTCTCAAAATGGAATTCATTTTTGGATTCGGAGTATCGAATTTAGCCTAAGGTGATATTTTGGTACTTTTCGGATAACTTTCATATTCTGATGAATAGTGAAAATTACTAAATTATAATTAAAAACAACTTTTTTTAATCAAAATAATTAATAGTGATAAATTAATAATTTGAGTGGTTTTAAAGTATATTTAGAATATATTTTTACAATTTAATACAATGTTGGTCATTGGATGTAATTTCACATTTAAACCAGACATAAACAAGTGTCAATCTTTTGATAGATATTGTTTCTTAAAAACACGCTATTTGTTTTAACAGCGGGATTTAATTATAAAATTAATTAATGCAACTTCTATGTTATGAATTTGGTAAAATATACTTCATTTTTGAATTTGGAATATGAAATATAGCATAGGATGAAATTTTGGCATTGTTCTGAAAAACATCAATTTTTGATGAATAGTGAAACTACTAAGTGGTAGTTAAAAAACTGAATTTTTCATAAAACATAATTTTACAGCATCTGTGAATGGAATTTCAAAAATCCGAGAGACACGGTTGATGTCAGTATGTAAAATGTGGTTCAATGAGATGAAAATAATTTTTGGTGAATAGTAACGTTTTACTTTTATTTACCACGATTAAAAGTAAATAGGGTAATTAAGGGTAAGAATGATATTAATATTACCCTAACGCATGCCCTAATTCTATTGGACAAGTGTATCTCGACCAAAAACAACCTTAAGTGTAAAATATTATCATTTAGGGCCACTTGGATTAGATTAGGACATTTATTATTAATTTATTTAAAGAAGGGTTAAAATAGTTAAAATCAATGTTTAATAAGTAAATCATTTTTAATATGGAGTTATACATAAGATAAATTCGACTATAAATATTCATTAGAAAGATAAAATGATTTCCTACATAATGGTATTTTATTTATAATTTTTAGACTTTAAATAATTTAATTTATTTATGACACAATGATGATGCAATAATTATCTTATTAATGAAATATTGACATAATTGATTTTATAAACAACAAAATAAATGTAATTTGAGACTTTTTATGAATCCCACTAATTTTCTAGGTCAATATGATATATTAGTGTTGATATAATCAACTTGGGTTGAACATATAATTCTGTTATGACTTTCACAAAAATCAGATATCATATAGTGTCAAAATTGAGACAAAATAGTTTTTAAATCCAATATTATATTATTAATTGTTATTTTATTCCTAAAAATCTAAGGTTCGGCCAAATGACTTAGATAAGGATATATATATATTAATAATAAACAATTTGGGGTTCGTTTGTCATGTTATAGTAAGTGTATTAACAATATAGTGTAAGAAAACAAAAAAACACGGTAAAAGTTAAATTATTTAACTTAGAGTTAAATCTAATTGATAAGGTTAAAATAATAACCTAAACTTGTCTAAATACTATTGGTTGATAGTATTTCGACCCATCCCCACTTTAGCTTCGAAATAAGACCCTTTGGACCATTATAAACCGATTTTGACTTTAATATAAAATAATATTTTGAGATATTCCTAAGGTGCCCCTCTCCTCCCTTATAAAAGGGCACCTCCTCCCCATCCTCCTCACACCAATTTGAGCACTCATGCTCGGCCAACCCCTGCCAAAATCCCTTCTCCACTTCCCTAGAATAATTCTATAGGCCCTGGTCTTCTTCAAAGACCAATCTTAGTTCCCTATGTGGAGGATTCAAAGAGGCGTTTCAAAGAAGAGGTAATATCCATTACCGATCTTTTCAATTTCTTTCTTATTCAACTTCTTCTTATTTAGTTGTTTCATGATAAAGTAATAACATCAGTATTACTTACATACTGATATGTTATTATAAATATGAAACAACTCTAATTAACCTTCTATCCATCCTACGGAAAAAGGAAATCACCGCGCGTGCGTACGTACGGAATACCGTCTCCACACCGTGGTGTAATCTATTTTCCGCCACCACATTAATTGGATTGGTATAATGGTTTAATGAGTAACTGTATATGATTATTATAAATTGATATTGATACTGAAATAGTATACAAACACTTCAACACAATTCCACAACCATGGGAATGATATCATCGCTCGTGCGTACGTACGGACTATCGTCTCCACGACGCGATGAGATTCATTCTCAATGATTAACCCTTCATGAATGATTATAAAGTATATATAATAAGTACTAATGAAATATATGACATAATAATGATACTGGATTTATGTATATTTATATGTATTTCATCTACTTAATTCCATTCAATTCAATAAGGAAACGAAAACAGCGTTCATGCGTACGTACGGACTACCGTCTCCATGAACGGTGTATTTCATTCCATTTATCGATATATTATATATATATATATATATTCTGAATATATATTATATATAAATCATGTTTTAAATTCTGGATATAAGTAATCATGATCCATGTAATCATATTAATAATTACATGTAAAAAACACGAACGACAAATGAGACGATTTTACCCAAAATGCTACTTTAACATGAATTTACCAAAGAACGGGTAATATAAAGTCATAAGTGTACCATATATAATATAATAACAATGAATATGATTCTGTAATAAGTCAATAACATGATTTAAATCATTATACAGGATGTTCGGACACATACAAAGCAAGTCGGACCTACGGTAAGGGAAATATCACAATCTCACTTTTATTCGAGATTGATTTTACTTTGGTAATTACTGGGGTGTATTTTATCATCCACATCCATGTTACCTCAATATGTAATATTATTTCCATCCTTCTACAATAGTTTATATCCAATTTTACCCTTCAGTGAGTTTTTTGTAAATGATATGAAAGGAATCTTTTGTCATTTTTCGTACGAGGTACTTTTTGACTTTTCTGACAAAAGTACGAAGAATGTTTTTTTTAACTTATACGGCATGAATGGATTTTTAAAACACTATTTCCAAGAATATTCCTTTAAAAGTTTTCAAGTTTAATTTTAAATAAATTCTTTTAGTTTAAAGTTGTATGACATGTTAAGAAAGGAAAAATGTTTTTTAAGAAGAAAGGATATTTTCCTCAAGAATGGAGTTCATGTGTTTTATCAAAATTATTTTCTATCTATGATAATAAAGGGTTCTGTTTTTATCCCTATTATTACATTGATTTGATTATGTTGTGATGGAATTATTTTATGAATTCATTTATCTTGTATGAATTGTTTTATGATGTCATGATGATTAAGAATCCCATTTGTATTACATGGGTTATGCAATGATGTATGATTTATGATTTTGTGGCACACATAAGAATGGTATCATTATGAGATGGGTGGGACTATATCTCCCTCCAATGCCTTGGGTAAAGATTTTATACCTCATGAGATAGACATGGCTGGAACGGTAGGTTATACCGGTTCAGTGAAACAGGACTGGAACGAGGGTGACTCGGTTCAGAAAGGGACTTTGTCCACTAAGATAGTCTTGGCAATGAGTCTTGACTAACAAGAAATGATTCTCTATGATTATGTGTGTATGCCACAAAGTTTCATGTTTTAAGTTATGATTATTGTGATTACATTTCACTTCCATGATTTATCCCATGTTATGAAATTATGCTCTCTTTTGCAGGTTAAGATTTCCAAAATGTTATGTTCTTTTGAATATGATGTGATTGATATTTCTTTTGTTTACCCTTACTGATCATTTGAGCTCGCCCTTTTGTGTTTTCTTTTCCCCAGGATATAAAGAAAGGTTTTTGGTAAAAAAAGAAGATCTTTATGGGAGATGTTGAAGATCTTTCACCACGATTAGAAGATTATATTCCGAGTTTCCAAAGACACTAAACTATTACGATCCTTGTGTGTGTGTTTTGTTATGTACTAAGTATTCCTCAAATGTAATGTAATGTCAATGTACGATAAGCTTCGGGTCTCTACAGTTGGTATCAGAGGAAAGGTTTAGTCAACCTTTGGAAACTAGGATGTGAAAACGTTAGTGAGATCCCTAGAGATATTTCTAAGGTATGTCTAGGGATGTCCCTAAGGTTAAGTATACGTATAGGTTATAGTACTAGAATTACGGTAACGATCTTAGAATTTAACCTAAGAAGTTAGATATTGAGGATACTCCCCTTTATAATGTTGTTTTCTCTAGCATGATTTTTGCCTCTCACACTATTCTTTCTGGGTTTTAGACGATGGCTGGAACCCAAAGGAACCGTGTTGATCAATGCAATGGACAATGCAATGATTTCCCTCCTGAACAAACAAATGTTATGGGAGATGGAGTACAAAATCTTATTGCTATCCTTACACAAGCTATGAATCATTCTGGATTTCCAAATGAGCAGAGAAAGGAACAATATTCTATTGAGTCCTTCATGAGGCAACGTCTACCTTCTTTCAGTGGGACTTCCGATCCACTTTTTGCTGAACAATGGATCAGTACCAGTGAAATGATATTTTCAGTTCTTCAATGTTATGAACATGATAAAGTCATCTTAGCAGTATATCGTTTGGAAGGTGAAGCTGATCAATGGTGGAATCTTATCAAGAATACGAGGCAAAGAGATGAAATTGAGTCCATGGAATGGGACGAGTTCAAGAACTTGTTTTTCAGTAAGTACTTCCCTCGTATTCTTCGAACAAAGATGTAAAAGGAGTTTCTTGAGCTGAAGCAGAAGGATGATGTATCTGTTGGTATATACGAAGAAAATTTTACAAGACTTGCAAGGTATGCAACTGGCATTATCATCCAACCTGAAAGTAAAGTTGATCAATTTTTCAGTGGCTTAAAACCAAGTCTTCGAAGGGAATTAGCTATAAGAGACTTCAGTAGCTATGAAGAAATTGTGTGTTGTGCTATCAAGGTAGAAATGGAAGTTGGTGTTACATATCCATCCCATGGTTTTGATAAGAAACGAAAGATGGAGTTCAAGGAGAAATCTCAGAATAATGGGGAAAAGAAGTTGAATGTTTCCTTATGCATAAAGTGTTGAAAGAAGCATGGTGGAGATTCTCTTAAAGGGACTAGAAAATGTTTTAAGTGTGGAAAATAAGGTCATCGAGCAGCAGATGGTCGAAGTAATGGAAAAAGGGTTTCTAATGATGTGAATAAAGAAAACACTGCAGATAACGCACCACCAACACTTCAATGCTTCAAGTGCAAGGAAATGGGGCATTATGCTAATAAATGCCCTAATCCAAGGGTTAGTGATGATCAACATGAGAAACCACTTAAGGCAAAGGACAAAGGGAAGTCACATGCAATCACTATTGGCGATGTTGAATATGACAACGATGTGGTGGAATGATTAAGTGTTTATGTAATGGGATTCCCAAATAATATTGTATCATGGAGTATTGGAATATTTATGTATTGGTCTAATGTGGTATTCAAAGTAATTGAGATATTTTTGGAAATAAGATGATATGCGCATAATGAAGGGAAAACGAGAAAACGAAATGTTTAACAGTATTCATGAGCTCATGATTGATATAAGGACTAAGTGATATCATGGTTTGAGTATATAGAATTTTGAGGATTTTGGTATGTGGAAAGTGTTAACTTTTAACTGCATTCATGTTTTCACTAAGGTATTCAAGAGAATACACGATTAAGAACTTTGAATGTTTGGATTGTGGCCAACAAAACATATCTTATGATATATGGGGATCGACGATGGTGTTAAATCTTTGGTAATCGTTTTCACTATGTTATGAGAGTGGAATGTAGTATTATGGATAAGCCTAAAGATTGGAATGGATTATGTTGGAAATAAGTTAGTATTGTTTAAAGATAGAAGTTTTTTTTCGATATTATTGATGGGATGTTATAGTAATATAGTTTTAGAAAATAGAAAACCTGCAGAACGGGCGACAACCCATCGCGTCGGACAAGGCTGTGGGAATCAAACCCACAACCGAAGTGCGACTGGCCTTTATCGCCTACCACTGGCCTACAAGAAGTCCCTGTTTAGTAGAAACTAGTTTAATTATATTAAGCAGTATGATATATGATGTATAAGTCCATTTTAGGAACCATATATGATTAATCTCACTATAAATCGACTTATGTATATAATTTTAACTAACCTTTTTTTGAGACAGATGGAATGACCCGTCATTCTATCACATGATCTGCTAACACTTCACGAATAACAAATTCAACTTCATTTATTTAAGAGATGAAGTAGAAATTGTTAAAGGCACGAACAACAGTGAGATTGTACCAAAATAAAGTAAGTATTTATTCTAATTCAAATTCTTCAACTTTAGGGAAACGATCTTGAAAACCAAAAATGTTGTCCTAGTGATCTTATACCTGATGAATCAGATGGTACCTTATATCATCACAAATCTATGGATTTGTGATTACTGGCTTTTCCATAGCCATGTTCTCTACCACTCTCCATCAGAAAATGATGGTTAGATTTCTCTTCCATATCCATATTTTTACCTATGTGGAAACCCAATGATTAGTTACTTTGGGTAATCGTTACATTTCATAATTTAGTTTTTAAAGCCATGTTTTGGTATTCCTTTTTACGATGTGGGTTTCTATTAAAGAAACTTTTGAATAGTAAACTATTTATAACCCCGACGAATTTCGAGGGCGAAATTCATTTTAAGGGGGGTAGAATGTAACAGCCCGAGATTTTATGAAAACTATTCTTTTTTAATTTTATTAGTGTCTTGGGTTGTACGCTACACCAAAAGGAGCTTGCACAACACACATCCTTGACTTGCCTTGCATTACAAGCAATCGCGACCTTCCTCGATAGCGTGTGTAGTACGCAATACCGAGTTTCACTAAACAACGATATGCTATTATAATATTATTATAACTAGCCGTTATAAATAGTAATAACCACCTTTTAAAATTTTAGAAATTTTAGCTCTCAAAATGGAATTCATTTTTGGATTCGGAGTATCGAATTTAGCCTAAGGTGAAATTTTGGTACTTTTTTGATAACTTTCATATTCTGATGAATGGTGAAAATTACTAAATTATAATTAAAAACAAATTTTTTTTAATCAAAATAATTAATAGTGATAAATTAATAATTTGAGTGATTTTAAAGTATATTTAGAATATATTTTTACAATTTAATACAATGTTGGTCATTGGATGTAATTTCACATTTAAACTAGACATAAACAAGTGTCAATCTTTTGATAGATATTGTTTCTTAAAAACACGCTATTTGTTTTAACATCGGGATTTAATTATAAAATTAATTAATGAAACTTCTATATTATGAATTTGGTAAAATATACTTCATTTTTGAATTTGGAATATGAAATATAGCTTAGGATGAAATTTTGGCATTATTCTGAAAAACATCAATTTTTGATGAATAGTGAAACTACTAAGTGGTAGTTAAAAAAACTGAATTTTTGATAAAACGTAATTTTACCGCTTCTGTGAATGGAATTTCAAAAATCCGAGAGACACGGTTGATGTCAGTAAGTAAAATGTGGTTCAATGAGATGAAAATAATTTTTGGTGAATAGTAACTTTTTACTTTTATTTACCACGGTTAAAAGTAAATATGGTAATTAAGGGTAAGAATGATATTAATATTACCCTAACACATGTCCTAATTCTATTTGACAAGTTTATCTCGACCAAAAACAACCTTAAGTGTAAAATATTATCATTTAGACCGACTAGGATTAGATTAGGATATTTATTATTAATTTATTTAAAGAATGGTTAAAATTGTTAAAATCAATGTTTAATAAGTAAATCATTTTTAATATGGGGTTATACATAAGATAAATTCGACTATAAATATTCATTAGAAAGGTAAAATGATTTCTTACATAATGGTATTTTATTTATAATTTTTAGACATTAAATAATTTAATTTATTTATGACACAATGATGATGCAGTAATTATCTTATTAATGAAATATTGACATAATTGATGTTATAAACACAAAAATAAATGTAATTTGAGACTTTTTATGAATCCCACTAATTTTATAGGTTACTATGATATATTATTGTTGATTTAATCAAGTTTTTTAGAACATATATTTCTGTTATGACTTTCACAAAAATCATATATCAAATAGTGTCAAAATTGACACAAAATAGTTTTTAAATCAAATATTATATTATTAATTGTTATCTTATTCCTAAAAATCTAAGGTTCGGCCAAATGACTTAGATAAGGATATATATATTAATAATAAACAATTTGGGGTTCGTTTGGCATGTTATAGTAAGTGTATTAACCATATACTATAAGAAAACAAAAAGACACGGTAAAAGCTAAATTATTTAACTTAGAGTTAAATCTAATTGATAAGGTTAAAATAATAACCTAAACTTGTCTAAAACCTATTGGTTGATAGGATTTAGACCCATACCCACTTTATCTTCGAAATAAGACCCTTTGGAACCATTATAAACCGATTTTGACTTTAATATAAAATAATATTTTGAGATATTCCTAAGGTGCCCCTCTCCTCCCTTATAAAAGGGCACCTCCTCCCCCTCCTCCTCACACCACTTTGAGCACTCAAGCTCGGCCAAACCCTGCCAAAAACCCTTCTACACTTCCCTAGAATAAACCTAGAGGTCATGGTCTTCTTCAAAGACCAATCTTAGTTCCCTAAGTGGAGGATTCAAAAAGGCGTTTCAAAGAAGAGGTAATATCCATTACCGATCTTTTCAATTTCTTTCTTCTTCAACTTCTTCTTCTTTAGTTGTTTCATGATAAAGTAATAACATCTGTATTACTTACATACTGATATGTTATTATAAATATGAAACAACTCTAATTAACCTTCTATCCATCCTAGGGAAAAAGGAAATCACCGCGCGTGCGTACGTACGGAATACCGTCTCCACGCCGTGGTGTAATCTATTTTCCGCCACCACATTAATTGGATGGGTATAATGGTTTATTGAGTAAATATATATGATTATTATAAATTGATATTGATACTGAAATAGTATACAAACACTTCAACACAATTCCACGACCATGGGAACGATATCATCGCTCGTGCGTAGGTACGGACTACCGTCTCCACGATGCGATGAGATTCATTCTCAATGATTAACCATTCATGAATGATTATAAATTATATATAATAAGTACTAATTAAATATATGACATAATAATGATACTGGATTTATGTATCTTTATATGTATGTCATCTACTTAATTCCATTCAATTCAATAAGGAAACGAAAACAGCGTTCATGCGTACGTACGGACTACCGTCTCCATGAACGGTGTATTTCATTCCATTTATCGATATATTATATATATATATATTCTGAATATATATTATATATAAATCATGTTTTAAATTCTGGATATAAGTATTCATTATCCATGTAATCATATTAATAATTACAAGTTAAAAACACGAACGACAAATGAGACGATTTTACCCAAAATGCTACTTTAACATGAATTTACAAAATAACGGGTAATGTAAAGTCATAAGTGTACCATATATTATATAATAACAATGAATATGATTCTGTAATAAGTCAATAACATGATTTAAATCATTATACAGGAGGTTCGGACACGTACAAAGCAAGTCGGACCTAAGGTAAGGGAAATATCACAATCTCACTTTTATCCGAGATTGATTTTACATTGGTAATTACTGGGGTGTATTTTATCATCCACATCCATGTTCCCTCAATATGTAATATTATTTCCTTCCTTCTACAATAGTTTATATCCAATTTTACCCTTCGGTGAGTTTTTTTGTAAATGATATGAAAGGAATCTTTTGTCATTTTTCGTACGAGGTACTTTTTGACTTTTCCGACAAAAGTACGAAGAATGTTTTTTTAACTTATACGGCATGAATGGATTTTTAAAACACTATTTCCAAGAAGATTCTTCTACAAGTTTTCAAGTTTATTTTTAATCAACATCTTTTAGTTTAAAGTTGTATGACATTTTAAGAAAGGAAAAATGTTTTTGAAGAAGAAAGGATATTTTCCTCAAGAATGGAGTTCAAGTGTTTTATCAAAATTATTTTCCATCTAAGATAATAAAGGGTTCTGTTTTTATCCCTATTATTACAATGATTTGATTATGTTGTGATGGAATTATTTTTATGAATTCCTTTATCTTGTATGAATTGTTTTATGATGTCATGATGTTTAAGATTCCCATTTGTATTACATGGGTTATGCAATGATGTATGATTTATGATTTTGTGGAACACATATGAATGGTATCATTATGAGATGGGTGGGACCTATATCTCCATCCAATGCATTGGGTAAAGATTTTATATCTCATGAGATAGACATGGCTGGAACGGTAGGTTATACCGGTTCAGTGAAACAGGACTGGAACGAGGGTGACTCGGTTCAGAAAGGGACTTTGTCCACTAAGATAGTCTTGGAAATGAGTCTTGACTAACAAGAAATGATTCTCTATGATTATGTGTGTATGCCACAAAGTTTCATGTTTTAAGTTATGATTATTGTGATTACATTTCACTGCCATGATTTATCCCATGTTATGAAATTATGCTCTCTTTTGCAGGTTAAGATTTCCAAAATGTCATGTTCTTATGAATATGATGTGATTGATATTTCTTTTTTTACCCTTACTGAGCATTTGAGCACACCCTTTTATGTTTTCTTTTCCCCAGGATATAAAGAAAGGTTTTAGGTAAAAAAAAGAAGATCTTTGTGGGAGATGTTGAAGATCTTTCACCACGATTAGAAGATTATATTCTGAGTTTCCAAAGACACTAAACTATTACGATCCTGGTGTGTGTGTTTTGTTATATACTAAGTATTCCGCAAATGTAATGTAATGTCAATGTACGATAAGCTTCGGGTCTGTACACACAGCTTACGTAACAATGCATATAAAGGAAAACGAATCGGTTAACACCCGAAACAACAATAATACTAAGATATTATTAACAAATAAATGTTAAAAGATCATATATAATATCATATTAATGTATATGATTCTTGTATAATTTAATAACAATTATTTCAACATTATACAGGATGTTAACCTACCATCTAATAAGGAAAAGTACAATGCAAGGGTTAATTTCACAATCTCTTTATTATCCGAGGTTGTTTTTAAGTAAGTACCTACTGGGACCTCTTTATCATCCACATCCATGTTTAACAAAAATGTATTTCAAATAATTTTTACTATTTAGTAGACAATGGGTTAAATTCATTTATACCCTTTTTTTACATTTTATAATATGTTTATAAAGGAATCTTTTCTCTGTTTTCCAAACAGGGTCCTTTTTAATCTTTTACACAAAATTAAGATAAGAATGTCTTTTTTTTACTTATACAGCGTGTGTGGATATTTTCTGCCATTATAAGATCATCGAAGCATCTCTTACAAGATTATACGAATATTTTCAAAGTAAAGGTTCTCTTTAATAATTATGTGCATTTTAAAAAGGAGATATTTCTCTCAAATTGTTTTGATTTCATCTATGTCAACATCCTTTGATGTATTTTAATCTTATTTGAAGTTGATTTATTTTGATATAAAACTTCGATATTTTATTGAAGGTTTTGTGATAAATTTGACCGTGGATGTGTTATTTTTATGCCAATCATGGTATGGATAAATTGTTGACATTTATTATTCTAGTTTCAATACGAATGTTTATGTTATGTTTAAACCCTTTTATATGAGGAATGCATTAGACTTAGTAAGTGATGAGTGGAGCGCACTAAAGCTCCTCGATGCATTAGTAGGTCTCATGACACAAACTAGTGTCTTGGAATAAGGCCTTCAAAAAATATTATTCTTAGTCTTGGCACAAGGCCTTAACTATGTGGTTATGATAGTCTGAAATTATTCATTCTATATTTATGAAATTGTTTATTGTTATTGCTTGTGATTATTCGTTTAGAAGAATATCCATGTAAATAATTAAATGGAATTATTTCATTTTATCTTTTTCAAATTATGCTGATGTTCATGTTTTAAAGTCCTTTTTTAGTTATAAATTTCCTTAAAAGTTTATGTTTATTTATGAAAGTCTATGCTATATTGTTATCCTTACTGAGCATCTGAGCTCACCCCTTTTAATGTTTTATTTTTTCTTGGATGTGAAGATGTATTTAATAAATGAACTATACGGATAGTATGAGGGGATATGAAGAAAATATGTTTCTGTGGTTTTTCAATTTATGATGTAATGTAAGACTTATAAATATATCTAGTGTTTCCAAGGTTACTAAACAGATCGGTATTTTGGGATTTGATCCCTTGTGATCATGCCAATGATACATAATAATTCCCCGACTCTGGGTAACGAGGGTCGGGGTGTAACAGTTGGTATCAGAGGAAGCTTAGTAATAAACCTTGGAATCTAGATTTAGTTAAACTCTAATTAGAGCACATATCCCTAAGATAGATGTTGAGAATTAGTATAGAATAACTTCCTAGATTTTTGGTATTTTAGAGATTTTGTGAGTATTCTGAGTAATAAATCCATGTATGGATACGAGCAAGTAGAGGTGGCTCTAGCACAGATGTACCTAGGGGTAAAACCCAAAAACACCGCTTTGATCTAGACTCGAACGAGAACTGGTGCACGAAAACGAGCAATGCTACACTCTTTGTTACGACACTCCAGGGGGATATGATTAGGATAATTATCATTTTCTTTACAAACAATTATGAACGTTTTATGAGTATATACTTCCTCAAAGAAAACATTTTTATGATTATGGATTATATCCATAAACTGGTCAGGTTTTGTTAAGTTTTTTACAAGTATGGAATTATGTATTTCGATTCATAAACTAATCTAGTTTATGCCATTGTTTAGAAATGGAGCCTAGTGGAAGAAATGGAAACCGTATCAATGAACAAACTCCATGTAGGGATTTTCCTCATTCTCCAGATAATTATTGTGGCACTGGTGATACAACTGGTGGTGATTAGCATATCACTATACTGGGACCACTCAGTCAAGTTATGAATAATAACCTTACCCATATGAAGTGTCCTGATCCGAAACTTGGAGGATCAATGTTAGATCGATTCATGAGGAAACAACCACCAACATTTAATGTGGGTAAAAATCCACTAGTAGGTAAGAAATGGATCAATTCCTTAGAGAAAATATTCCACACCATGGGGAGTAGGGAAAGGGAAAAAGTTGTCATGGAATTTTATTGCCTCACTAGAGATGCTGATCAATGGTGGTCATTGATTCAAAATACAAAGGAAGATGAAGAAGTATCAAGTATGGAATGAAGGGATTTTAACGAAATTTTATTAGAAAAATACTTTCCTGATGACCATCGAGCAGATATGGAAAGGCAATTTCTATGTCTGAGGCGAAAGGAGGATGAGAATGTTGCAAAGTATGAAGCTAACTTTACAAGGTCAGCGAGGCATGCAGCAGATTGTATACATAACCCAAGGAATAATATTAGTCGTTTATTTGATGGTTTAAAACCATTTCTCCATCGAGCATTAGTATCACAATATTTCTTAACGTACAAAGAAATTTTATCATGTACTCTCAAGATAGAAAAAGAATTCTCTATTTCTTACGACTTTAAAGAAAAAAAGAGAAGAAGAGATCTATGGATCACTCTGGAAATGGAAATAAAGGGAAGAAGGGAAATGATGAATATCCATCCTGCAGTAAATGTGTGAAGAAACACCAGGATACTTTCTTGAAGGGAATGAGAGTCTATTAAAAGTGTGGTGAAAAGGACACCATGCTCGTGATTTTAAGGGGAATAAAGAAGCTAACGATTTTCAAGGCTACAATTGTAGGGAGAAGGGGCATTATGAAAATGAATGTCCTAAGCGTCAGGGAAATGTACCTCAGAAGAGGCCAAGGGATCAAGGCTAATCTAATGCTATCACTACTGCTGAGGTTGAAGCTCATAAAGACGTAGTGGCAGGTAATTTAAAGGTTTCCTCAAGTTTAGCCAATACATTATTTGATTCTGGATCATCACATTGTTTCATATCTTCCCAGTTTTCTAAGAAAATTAGATATTTCCTATTTTAATAAACAATAGAGTTTTCAGTAAAAACTCCTTAAGGATGTATCGTTGCAACAAATTTTTGTGAATTGATTCCCATTAGAGCATATAAATGCGCTTTATCTGCTGATCTCATCATTATACCCATGATTGAATTTGATATAATCCCCGGTATGGATAATCTTTCGAACCATGATGTGAAAATTTATTATAAGAAGAAGGAGGTAACAATTTTTGATGATGATAAGGATTACCATATCTTTAGAGCAGAAATGTCACCACCATATTATTATCTAGATCCACCCATAGTAGCTCAACTAAATTCAATTATTGGGGAGGAAGAGAATAAAATTTCATTATATGAGGAATGGAATGTTCAAATAGATGATGTACCTATTGTGTAAGAATATGTGGATGTTTTTTCAGATGATTTACCTGGACATCCTCTAGAACGAGAAATTGAGTTTTCCATTGACCTAATTCCTAGTTCAAGGACTATATCGAAGACCCCTTATAGAATGGCCACTGTGGAATTTGTGGAACTGAAGAAACAACTAGTCGAATTGACTAATAAAGGATTTATTATCACTATTGTTTCTCCATGAGAAGCCCCTAATCTTTTTGTTAAGAAGAAAGATGGATCCAGGAGGTTGTGCATTGACTATAGAGAGATCAATGTTATAACAATAAAGAACAAGTGTTCCCTACCTCGCATTGATGATTTATTCGACCATCTTCATGGAGCTCAATACTTTTCAAAGATTGACCTTCGATCTGGATATCATCAATTGTGAATGAAGAAGGAAGACATTCTGAAAACAGCATTTCGAACCACGTACGGGCATTACGAGTTTACAGTAGTGCCTTTTGGATTGACTAATTCACCCTATGTCTTCACAGGTCTAATGAATAGTGATTTCAAGGAATATCTTGATGGCTTTGTAGTGGTATTTACTGATGATATTTTGGTATACTCCAAATGCTACGAAGATCAGGAAAATCTGTTGCGCATTATTCTAAAGACTCTTAGAAGACATGAATTATATGGGACATTTATAAATTGTGAATTCTGGCTTCAAGAGATTTCTTTTCTTGGCCATATTGTCTCTAAGGATGGAATCTCTGTTGATCCTTCTAAGGAAAGTGCAATCCAAGAATGACCATCACCAACGATTATAACTTATTTATGTTGTTTTATTGGTTTAGCAGGTTATTATTGGTGTTTTGTCCAGAATTTTTCCCAATTGGCTATCCCATTAACCAAGCTCACACATAAAGGGGGTAAATTTGTATGGACAAAAGAGTGTGAAGAATGTTTTGAAGAACTGAAGAGAATATTAGTCAATGCTCTTATCTTTACTCTACCATCAGGGAATGATGGGTTTTTTTTTATGGTGATGCATCAAAGAAAGGACATGGTTGTGTCCTTATGCAGAATGATAGGGTTATTGCCTATGCATAACGACAGCTAAAAATCCATGAGAAAAACTATCATACTCATGATCTTGAGTTAGAAGTTGTAATATTTTCTTTGAAGATATGGAGACATTATATCTATGGTGAAAAATGTGAGATATATACCGATCACAAGAGTTTAGAGTATATTTTATCACAGAAAGAACTGAACATGAGGAAAATGAGATGGCTTGAACTACTTAAGGATTATGATTGCACTATACACTACAACCTGTGGAAGGCAGATAAGGTGGAAGATGCTTTGAGTAGAACAGATCATGGAGTTTTGAACAAGATGAGAGTCGAAAGGGATCATATTTTCCTGGATCTAGAGAATATGGATAAGGGAATAACCATGGATGGTTAAACATTGATACTTTTTCAAATGGCTTACAAACCATCATTACTAGAAAGGATAAAGAGTTCTCAAACCGATGATGAAGAGTTTCAAAAGAAGATTAAAGCTGTGAATGATTGGATATTGAGTGAATTTGTGTATGAAGATGGAATTTTGAAATTTGGGAAGAGACATTGTGCCCCCGACAAACCAGATCTAAAAAGGGAATTTTTGGATGATGATCATAGTTCCAATTTCACTATACACCCTGGGAGCACCAATATGTATAGATTTTTGAAGGAACAATTTTGGTGGGACAACATGAAGAGGGAGATTGATGATTTTGTGTCAAGAATTATGGGTTTTCAACAAGTGAATGATGGAAGGAAACAACCTGGAGGAGTCATGAATCCTCTTCCCATACCATAGTGGAAATAGGATAATATTACGATGTACTTCATCATGGGGATGCCAAGGACTCCTAGAAGGAACAATTCAATATGGGTCATTGTTGATCGTCTTACCAAGTCATCACATTTTCTTGATATAAGAGAAAATCTACCACTTGAACGTCTAACAAGACTATATATTAATGAAGTTTTGAGACATCATAGACTACCCCTATTGATTGTTTATGATCTTGATCCCCGTTGCACATCACAATTCTAGAAATGTCTTCAAAAGTCCTTTGATACTGAACTTTGTTTGAGCATTGACCACCACATTCAAATAGATGGACAATCAGAACGAACTATTCAAACCTTTGAAGACATGTTGAGATCTTGAACACTTGACATTAAGGGTATCTGGGATCAATATTTTCCTCTGGTAGAATTTTACTATAACAATAGCTTTCATCCATGTATTCAGATGGCACCATATGAAGCATTATACGGAAATATATGTCGCACACCAACCTGTTGGGATGATGTTGGTGAATGAAAACTCATAGGCCCAGAACATGTGGAGGAAACGATGGAAAAGGTGAAGGCAATCCAAACCCACATCAAATCAGCTCAATGTAGGCAGAAGAGTTATGCCGATAATCGAAGGAAGGATTTGGAATTTCAAGTCGGTGATCATGTTTTCTTGAAGGTATCTCCATGGAAGGGAGTTATACGTTTTCGTAAAACTGTAAATTGAGTCCCAGGTACATCAGACCTTTTGAAATTCTAGAACGAATTGGGGTTTTAGCTTACCATTTGGCAATGCCTCCAAGCCTCTCCAAAGTTCATGATGTATTCCACGTATCACTGTTGAGAAAATACATGCCTGACCCAATGCATGCACAATCCTATGAGGAATTAGAACTGGATCCTGATATGTCTTATTGAGAAGAGCCCATCATAATTCTTGATACGAGAGAACAAGTTCTGAGAAATCGGACGACTCGTCTAATAAAAGATCTATGGAGAAATCACAAGACGGAAGAGGCTATGTGGGAACTCAAGGAACTTATGATGAAGAACCACCTGTGTATTTATATGTAGTAATACACAAGAAATTTCGAGAAGAAAATTATTTTAAAGAGAGAAGAATGTAACACCCCAAGCTACCACAGTACGCTTCTCTTTGAATAATACAATAGCATGTGTGGTACGCAACGTCGAGTTCTAACACACCACAACCAATCAAACTAGCCGTTATGAATAGTAATACCAACTTTTTGAAATTTTATAAATTTTATTTTTCAAAATTGACTTTATTTTTGGATTCGGAATATTGAAATTATCCTTGGGTGAATTTTTGGTATTTTTCTGAAAACTTTCAATTTTTGATGAATAGTGAAAAACACAAAGTTATTAGTTAAAACCGAATTTTTATTTTAGTAATTATTTATTTTATTTAAATTTATTTTAGTTCAATATTTATACATAATACCTATATATGTTCAATTTAATTCATTGGAGTCAATTTATATTAATTTTAGATATATAAAAATTTTATTGATCTGTTCACCGTCTTTTACCCACCTCCTAGGAGCTTTTAGAAAATTTTTATAAAACATAATTTTACCACTTGTGTGAGTGTAATTTCAAAAATATGAGAGACATGGTTAATATCTGTGAGTAAAATTTGGTTCAATGAGAGGAAAATAATTTTTGGTGAATTGTATCTTTTTACTTTTATTTACCACGGTAAAAAGTAAATAGGGCAATTAAAGGTAAAAATTAATTTATTTTTACCCTAAAACATGTCCTAATTCTATTGGATAAATATAATTCGACCAAACACAACCATAGGAATATAATATGAACCTCTTTGGTCCACTTTGATTAGATTAGGACATATATTATTATTTAATTCAAAGAAGTGTTAAAAGAGTTAAAATCAATGTTTAATAACTAAAACATTTTAAATATAGGGTTATATATAAGATAAATTAGATTATAAATATTTATTATAAATATAAAATGATATCCTACATAATTATATTTTATTTATAATTTTTAGATATTAAATAATTTAATTTATTTTTGACACAATGGTGATGCAGTAATTACCTTATTAATTAAATATTAAACAAATTGATATTATAAATACCCAAATAAATATAATTAGAGAATTTTTATGAATTCCACTAATTTTATAGGTTCATAAGACATGGTAGTATTTATTGAAATAACTTTATTTGAAGTAAGCATTCTGTTATGACTTTTACAAAAATCAATTTCCAAATAGTGTCGAAATTGACCTAAAAGAGTTTTTTAGAAAAAATATGATATTATTAGTTGATATTATATTCTTAAAAACAAAAGGTTCATCCAAGGGACTTATATAATGTTAGGTGTATCATTAATGAACCACTTGGGGTTCTCATGGAAGTAGATAGTATGTTTATTAACCATATAATATAAAAATACAAAGAGACGTGGTAAATGTCAAACTAATTTACTAAGGGTTAAAACATCAAGATAATGTTAATATAGTGACCCAAACCTGTATAAAACCTATTGGTTGAGTTTTGTTAGACCCCTACCCACCTTATCCTCGAAATAAGTCACTTTGGGGCCATTACAAACCGAATATGAATTTACTATAATATAAAATTTCTAGCTTTTCCTAAGGTGCCACTCACCCCACCTATAAAAGAGAACTCCACCTTATCATTAATTCACACCTTCAAAGACATTTAGCTCGGACAAATCCTGACCAAATACTCTCTAAACATACCTCAATTAAACCTAGAGGCCTTAGTTTGATCATAAAGACAACCTAAAGATCCCTTTATATTAAATCAAAAGGAAGAACCTGAAGAAGAGGTAATAATTTCACCACCCTCTTTCAAGTTATTTTCATCTTCCGCTTCTTATTTCTTCGTTATTTCCATTCTAAAATAATAAATCCAGTATATTCTATATAATGTGATGTTATTATAAATATTTTACCTCCATATTCAGTATTATATTCATCCTTTTAATGACATGTCACCATATGTGCGTACGTACGACTTACAGTCTCCACGTTGTTGTGTAATTGTTATTCAAGACTTTATTATTTTGATGGCTATGATAATGATGTGTAATTGAATTAAATAATAAATATAAAATTATAATGATTCTGTATATATGATATACCATCCAATTATTTACGATTTTAATATCAAAAGAATGATATTGTCTCTCATGCGTACGTACGGAATACCGTCTCCACGAATGCGATGACATTTATTCCCCATCGTATCCATTAAAGACTAATTCTCATTTGATGATTAAAAATAATGTTTAAGGACTTGATATCATTGTATATATAAATAAGATACATCCTATCCATAAAAAACATAGCTTACTTAACAATGCATATAAAGGAAAACAAATCAGTTAACACCCGAAACAGCAATAATACTAAGATATTATAAACAAAGCAATGTTAAATGATCATATATGATATCATATTAATGTATATGATTCGTTTATAATTTAATAAAAATTATTTCACCATTATACAGGAGTTTAAAATACCATTTACTAAGTAAATGTACAAGGTAAGGGTTAATTTCACAAACTCTTTATTATTGGAGGTTGTTTTTATGTAAGTATCTACTGGGACCTCTTTATCATCCACATCTATGTTTCATAAAAATGTATTTCAAAACATTTTTAATATTTATTACAAAATGGGTTAAAGTCAATTATATCATTTTTTAACTTTTTATAAGATGTTTATTAAGGAATCTTTTCGTCATTTTCCAAACAAGGCCCTTTTTAACCTTTTCGACAAAATTAAGGTAAGAATGTCTTTTTTCAAATTATACGGCGGTGTGGATATTTTCCGCTGTTATAAGATCGATGAATCTTCCCTTACAAGATTATATGAATATTTTCAAAGTAATGGTTTTCATTAATAATTATGTGACTTTTAAAAAGTAGATATTTCTCTCAAATAGTTTTGATTTCATCCATGTCAACATCCTTTGATGGATTTTAATCTTATTTGAAGTTGATTTATTATGATACAAAACATCCATAGTGAATTGAATATTTTGTGAAATATTTGATTGTGGATGTGTTATTTTTATACCATTCATGGTTTATGGATAATGTTTTTACATTTTGTATGCTAGTTTCAATACAAATGTTTATGTTATGTTTAAACCTTTTCATATGAGGAATGCATTGGACTTAGTAAGTGATGGGTGGAGCCCGCTATAGCTCCTTGATACATCAGTATGTCTCATGAGTCAAACTAGTGTCTTGGCACAAGTCCTTGAAAAAATCTTATTTTTAGTCTTGGAACATGGCCTTGACTATGTGGATATGATAGTCTGGTATTATGCATTCCACAATTAAGAAAGTGGTTACTGTTATTTCATGTGATTATTCAATTATTAGAATATCGATGTGAATAATTAATTGGCATTATTTCATTTTATCATTTCCATATTATGCTGAAGTTCAAGTTTAAAAGTCTTTCGTTTTATTTATACGTTGCCTTAAATTTTTATGTTTATTTATGAAAGTTTTCACTATATTGTTATCCTTACTGAGTATCTGAGCTCCCCATTTCAATGTTTTATTTTTCCCAGGATGTGGAGATGTATTTTATGAATGACCTGTAGGGACAGTATGAGGGGATATAAAGAAAATATGTTGTTTTGGTTTCTCAATTTATGATGTAATGTAAGACTTATGAATATATCTAGTGTTTCCAAGGCTACTATACTGATTGGTCTTTCTGGATTTGATCCCTTTTGATCATGCCAATGAAATGTAATAATGCACCGACTCTGGGTAACTGGAGTGGGGGCATTAAACTTTGGTGTATTTACAAGAGTATGTTTTACAATCTTTTCATTATTTTATCTTTCTCTTGAGTATATTTCTTTTGAATTTCATGGGTTTTAGTTAACCAAATGTTCCACTTTTCCTCCATAGCATCCAATTTAGACTCAACTTGGTAATTTCTAGATACAGTGTCAGGATTAGGCTCAATAAATTCATTCTCTTTAAGGTGACCAGTTTGTTGTGGCTGGTTATAGTCAAACTGCACGACAATGTGTCCATAATAGCTGTAACATATACAAAATGGCTCAAGATTATGATTCTAGTCCTCATATTGTTCCATTTTTTAAGAATCAAATGAGATAAAACACACAAAGTATCACAGTTGATGCAAAATTTCGAAAACATCCTGAGCAGCAGATATAGTTCACAAATTGCGAAGTAGTTTTTTATGTGATTTTGTTTTTTATTATATTTTTATTAAAACCCCAGTCTCTCAGTATGTGCCTTCCTCGACAACGAAGAAAAATTTTGATGAGTCTGGAGGTCATCACGACCCTCAAAATAATATTTATAACTCCTACACTAGTATAGTGGTGTAGGGTCGAACCCAAGGGAAGACATGTGATAAATCAATGGTTTTATTCAAAATAAGCTCCACTGTTGTTAGTAGGGGAGAAAATGAACATTTTTTATATATTTATTACTTTTTAATTTTTTTTTATGAAAACAGTAAAGATATTTTTTTTGAAAAAGTGACAAATCATATACTAAGAACGGATAACTAAATGAAAATAGTAACTAATACAAAGATGTAAAGACAAATGAGCTAAGATCAATAATTTTTAGAGGAATTCTAATCATGAAGGTTAAAAAGATTACTCTCAACTAAAATTAGTTGTATCACGCCATAGAAATTGGTTAAATATATCTTCATAACTATAAGACACATCAAACATATGTATGAATTTTAGTGTTCTCCACTCTAAAGAGCATCAACTGTTAATAATTTTAAAAATAATAAAGTTGAAATAAAACTCGCAGTAAAACTCAAACTGTAATGACATTAACACTTCAACAAGATAATGATCATGTTCAATCTCACCAATTGATGTTGAAGCTATTAATTTTCTTATAGTAAGGTGTGAAAAATTTAATTTAACATCAGAACTGATCTCGCCGATCAATTATGATGTCAAAAAAAGAGAAAGTAAAAACTTTAAAGGATAAACAAACCAAGCTTAAAATCTCTTGATCTAGAAATTCAGCTTATTTTAATAATGAAACCTAGCATTCAAAAAAACCAAAAATAGAGTCCATGAATTAAAGAAATGGGGAGGAAGAACTCCCTAAATGCTGTTATTCATTCCTGCTCTATAGTCTCAAGCTCAACTCCATAGCTACTCTCAGAAGTCTTCTCTCTCAAAAAATATGTTACATGTAATGAGAATGAGAGTCCCCTCCAAAATCTATTGTTACTCTACCTTTTAACCACTGTCATCTACTGCATGTCACCCCTTATTTTTAACCAACTTCAAATTTCATTCACTTGTGCACTGTACACGTGCGTTTATTCATGAACCACACGTAACTCTAGCTTTTCCCATATAACTAACTCTTAGTGATTTAGTTGAATGTACTTGGATGTGCTTCAATCTCTTGAATGAACCTGCATAATAAGAACAAAATAAATGTGTTAAAACACAAAGGTAATAGATAAATAAATATTTATAAATTAAGACATTAGTTTATTAAATAGTCTTTTAAAATAATTTATAATGTTATTAATTATTAAGTTATTGATTTTTTTAATTAAAGTTATTAATGTTAATTATAAAGTTTTGTATTATATAAAAAAATTAATTTTTTACTATTTTAGCTTAATTAGTTTAGTTCATTATAATTTATAATTAAGTATTTTAGTTTATATATTTTATTATTAAACACTTATTTAATATGAAACATTAAATAATAATATATTTAAATTTAATGTAGATGATTAATTAATATGGTTTAATAATGTATTATTTATGTAAATTAAATTATAAATTCTGTTTTATTAAATATATTATAAATAACATTTATTTAATACTATAATTTTGTTATTATTTAAAGATTAAGTTTTTATTTTAGTTTTATTTTATTTAATTAATTAATATTATTTTATTTTTAATGAACTTCTGCCCCCCCCCCCCCCAATTCAGCGTAACCCTAAGGGGCGTCTTCTTCAGTGCAATAAGTAGCCACTCTAACAGCTGCTTCCACCCAGAGGAAGGCAGACTTCAAATTAAAACCTTAGGAGCATCCTCCTTCCATGGTAACCTACGATGGCTTCAAACAGTGTAGATCTGGTGGTGGCTTCATCTTAAATTTTGGAAACAACTCGAGCAACAATGTGACTGGGCACTCTGGTGTAGCGGTAGGTCGGGATTCTCTCTATCCTCACAATAGCAGACAATGGGTTCTTATCTAATTATCAACACTACAATAACTCTGAACTCGGACCAAAATGGCTTGTATAGATCCAGATCTTGGATAAAGAAATTCGGTGACTTGCAGGTAATCTCCTCCAGCAATTTTTAATTCCCACTCCGGATCGAAGATATTGATTTGATTCGTAACGAATTTATTCCTAGTTTAAATTTGTAAAAATGTTGATGTAATTATGTTTGTTATGATAAGTGGATGTCGTTTAAGCTGGATTTGGGGTTTTAGTAGGGGAACATAGAGAGAAGAAGAGTTTGCATTGGTGTTCCTATGGATTTAGTGAAACAATGAGGAGAGGAGAGATAGTGGATGTGATTTGCGGGGGATAGAATGGGGAAGAAAAGGTAGAAGAGACAATGGAAGGAACCAGTGTTGGGGTGGAAATGGTGGAAGCGAGAACAGTCAGAGGAGGAGGGGAAAAATGATGGTGAGAGACTGATGACATCTGTGGTAGGATGTTTAAGGGAGAGATCGACAATACCGATGGAGAAAATGAGTTATCAATGAGTGAAGGATGATGCTATCAGTGTGTGTATGAAAACAATAGAAGGATTGGATCGGTGAGTCAATGACTCACTGATAGAAGTACAGTAGTAGAGGAGGAAAAAATTTGAGAAATTGATAAGGGAGTTAATATCAGTGTGTAATGGACATACCAATGGAATAAAAAAAGGACTCACCAATAGTTAAATAAAAAAATAGAGTCAGTGTTAGTTAAAATAAAATAACACACCGAGGTGCATGATTGGTCAGAGCGACACCAATGAAAAGTGATCAGTGAGTCAACTTACCGATAGTTAAATAAAACATATGTGTGCCATGGCATCAGTACTAGAATCAAAGTCCATCGGCGGCGCCGATGGTTAAGAGGTTATCAGTTAGTCGACTCACTGATAGAACAAATTGAAATACTAATAAACAATTAATATTAAAGAGATAATAAAATCAATAAAACATTAATTAATTAATACAAAAGAAAAATTAGCTAAACATGTTAATGAATAAATAGTAAACTTAATTAAAAACTAAATAAATTATTAAACCAAATGAAAAATAAAAAAAAATAAAATATTAAATAAGAATTTAAATATTAAGATTAATTAAATAAATATTTAAATAAATGAAAAACACATACAAATAATTAACCACAAACATGAAGTTAAAATTATTTAAACTAACTAATGATTTTGAACAACTAACTTAATTAATTAGTTGACAAAATGAAAAGTTAAAATTAAGAACACATTATTTATTTAAACTTTAACATGAATTTTAACCTATCTGATAAATAGATTAATTATAATAGTTAATAAATAAAGTTAATTTGTTTTAATAAATCTAATTTAAAGGGTAATGTTTTAAATTAAAAAATAAATTCAATTAATGCAAATAAAAATGAACAATTGATTAAATAATAAACATTTAAAATTATTAAAACCTTAATCAGATTAAGATTATTAAACTAGAAAGTATGTTAAAATAATTAGAATAATTAGAATGACTAAATTAATAATTAAAAATACTAAAAACATGTATTTATTTATAAAAAATGATTAATTAATAAATTTTGTGATAAAAACAAAAAATTTAGATTATTTATTAAAAAGTGTTAAAAATTTAAATTGTTAAAAATGAAATAAAATATTTTTCAAAATTATGTAAAAATAAGGTCACGTCAAATTCCCCCACACATAAGCATTGTTTGTCGAAAAAAATATCATGTTTTATTATATTTGTAAAATAGAAGTATGTTTATTAATCAACTAAACATGTATAATGTCATGTACTTTTAAAACAGAGGACTCTCAATAGGATTTTGAAAAGAAAAATCAAATCAAAACAGGCCTAAACAAACTCCCACTAGTAGTCTAGAGAGAAAATAATCACAAAACAATGTGAGTTTCCTGCCTCATATATGAAGCTAATAAAAGATTAATTTCAATCAAGGATTAGGTTCTAAGTCCAAATGTGAAAACAGGCTAAATATTTGTGGAATTAAGAACATATGATTTGGAAAATTATACTTCAACCTTCACCTAGGTTCCAAAAATATTTTTTTTATAAATCACCATAATTATACAACGTAAATGACTCCAATATAAACAATTTTTCTCCTTCTCCATTCACCATTCATCATTCCCCTCACCTTAATGAATTCATTTTTTGTCCCGAGACACTTTATTTTATTTTTCCCAAGCCATGTATCATGCACTAAGCATTGTTCAGGTGCACTTATTCAAGGTTTACAGAGGGTTTAAAGTAAAAAAACACACCCAAAATCTAGGGGCTCAGAGATTCAATTTGGGATCCAAGATACCTAGACTAATCTAGGATCAAAATATTTATATCAAAAATCATTTATATTGGCTCATTAAGGTGATTAGTTTAATAATTAAAATAAATGAAGAATAATGAAGCCCCTACGATATAGTCAAACATCAAGTTCCAGCATCTATGATCATAACTCCAAAAACATGTAACCTAAATCACTTTTAGAGATAGTCTCTAAACCAAAATCTCTATTAAATCACTATGTAAATATTACTTAGCAATCATCCATTATCATTAATTTCAAACACAAATCACAACATAGCTACCAAATAAATATTTTCCATAGGAAATAACCATATGAGTTCAATGTACAACCAGAAATTGTGCTTGATTTTTTTTAAAAATAGTATTTTTAAACAAAATAATTGATGTTGCAGTGAAAATTGATGATCTTACAATTAAATAACAGTTCAGCACAGTCAATAATTGAAGTTTTAATGGGGATTAATGAGCCTACAATTAAATAACAGTTCAGTACAATCAATAATTGACCCCCTCCCCACACATAAAACCCATAATTGTACCCAAAGTTGAATTTTTAAGTGGAGAAGAACAATTAAATAATTATGGTTCAAAATAGATTTTGTATTTCAGTAGATTTATGACATGTATAAAGTGCCTATTTGAAGTGAATGAAGTATTTTTTGACACAAAGATTAATTTTAAGAAGGTTCACAAGCAAGTACATGCACATTATCATTTATGTCTAGTAATAAATATTTTCCACTAAAAATGAATCATGACATGTAACACGTGGATACTTAGTGGATAGGGAGTACAAAATTCTGGAAATTATGATTCAAATGAATGTACAATATAATATAAAGATTAATAATAACACCCCTTAGCTAAGAAGTTTCAATGAAGAGAAAAACAACTTGCAAGCATGTACCCCCCAGACATAATTTTAGGAAGTGAAAGGATTTTAATAGTACTGAAATTCGGTTTTCAACAGTGAAGTACATGCAGAATTTTTATTTACACAATGACATTCAACAAAAAATAAATTCCACTACAAGTAAAATTTTAAAGATGTAAAGAATTTTTTATTTTAGTAGCAAGACATGAAGAAAAATTTATACAGTTGTTGTCATGAAAAAGAATTTTCAGTACACATATTGCCGAATTTTCTTGTACAACCCGATTTTTCTTAAACAATAGTACACCTAGATAACAGAATTTTTTTAAGAGGCTCACCGACACATCCAACAATGAGTCACTGATAGTACTACCAATGAGTATCGGTGGCTGAGGTTCGTCGGTGAGTCAATGATTTACTGATAATAGTAAACTAAGACTAATAAGAGATTGTTTTATTAAATTGAATGGATAATAAAAATGATTACAGAAATTAAGACACATCCATAAATAGGTTTGTCCAAATAAAGCTTCATCATGGGAATTCCACTCCATTTTGATAATAACAAGAGCATCTTAATAACACATTGCATGTAAACAAGGTCCAAAAATCAAGCTGATACATAGCATACAGAAGTCAACAAAGAATAACTTTATTCAAAGCAATAACAATATAGAAACAAAAGTAAACACAAAAGAAGAACTATGGGTTGACTCCCATGAAGCACATAATTTAATGTAATCAGTTAGGCTTTAATTAATTAATTTTTTCTGTTTTATTGAAAACAATAAAACCATGGGTGGCCTACCATGAAGATCTTGGTTTATAGTCCCCTTCCAGACTCACCTAGTAACTAATATTAGTCACTAGGTGGATCAAGTTTCCTTAATAAGAACAAAAACAAGTTTTTGGGAAAAATATTTTCAACAAAATAACCAAATTTTTGGGATCTAAAACATAATAAAACAGACACTAAACCTTAATAGACTAAAATAACACCAAAGTAGCACCACATAATAGTTTTGATCAAGGTTGTGTCAACTACAAAAATTGTTTCAAATTTTACAAATTTATCTTTTTTAGGAAGGGATAAAAAAGTAGGTGCTTCAAATAATATCGACTTATTATCATGGGTATCCCTAACAACTTCAATACTAACTGATTCACATTAAAGGGTGAAAATGGGTGAGTTTAGATTAATAGGTTCAAGAAGGGATTCAATAGAGTGATGAACATAATAATGTATAGTGGAACCCAATTGTGATTTCCCCTCTATACTACTATCAATATCAATAGATTTCATAGCACGCTTATCAGTTGAGGATCAAAATTAAAGACATGGAAGAGAATTTATTTTAAAACAAATTGATTTTGGTCAGACAATTTTGTAAATATCTTCCGATATTTCTTCATCTGTTAACTCACATTGAACATTTAATTCTTCTATCAAATCAATTCTATAACCATCAACTAATGTGTATTTAACCTATACTCCAGGTTTATGTTCAAAAGGCTCACTTTCGAAAATAATGCTTGTAGTGTGTTCTAAAAAGTTCAAATTTGGGGGAGTAATGTTTAATTCATCATCAATAAATTGAGATTCATGATTGTTCAAATTTAAACATTCACCCCCATGTATATCAACACTATTTCCCATTTAAGAATGAATTTCAGGAGAGTGATGATTCCTATAAAATGGAAATGAAAGCTCATCATTTATCTTTTCTTCAATGAAAATAACCTCATTATCATCATCCAACAACATTTCAAAAATTACTAATTTTATATGTTCAGAACCTGGAAGAGTTGTTATTAGTTCAGGTTCAAGGATTTGAGATTCTATGATTTCCAACTTAAGGTTATCTTCCAAATTGTTCCCAATACTATGTTCAAACTCATTGTTCAAAATTTCATAAAATTTGGGTGAAGATTTTTTAACATTAAAATTTTCATTCTCAAATATCTGTTCTACCCTAGTGAATTCCTTATCAAAACATCGAAAACAGTGATTTTTCTCCAATGTAGAAATTTTGAAGAGAACAAACTTTATTTTTCAATCTGTTTCAATCCAATTTTAGAATTTTCAAACTCAACAAGTTTCAATTTTTTTTTGATATTTCCAACAATGTTTTTTTTGTTTCAGTAAGTTGGTTATTACCAATTTTAGTTCAAAAGTATCATATTTTTAAATGTAAAATGTCTGGGGCCCAGATTCACTATCACATTCACCTTTAACATTATTTTAAAATATTTTAAAAACATTTTCTTTTTATTTTTCATCAAATTATTCTTGTTCTTTAACCATTTATTGTAATTCTAAGATCATGTTTTCGAATACTTTCAGTCTTTGATCTTGCTCTTGAGTGTATTTAGTTTGAATTTCATGGGTTTTAGTTAGCCAAATGTTACACTTCTAATCCATATAATCCAATTTGGACTCAACTAGGTCAATTTTAGCTAGGGTGTCATGACTGGCCTCAGGAAATTCATTCTCTTCATGGTGAGAAGTTTGTTGCGGCTGGTTATAGTCACACTGCCAAGCAGTGTGTCCATAACAGCCGCAACATACACCAAATAGATCATGTTGCTCATTCTAATCCTCAGAATGTTCCATTTTTAATGAATCAAATGAGATTAAACACACAATATAATAGAGTTGATGTATATTTTCAAAAACAGCCCAATAAATAGATACAGTTCAAAAATTGCAAAGTATTTTTTTATAATATTTTTTGTTTTTTTATTTTTTTTATTAAAACCCTAGACTCTCAATGTGTTCCTTCTCGGAAACAGTGCCAAATTTTGATGAGTCTGTGGGTCTTTACTGCCCTGAAAATAATAGTTATATCTCCTATACTAGCACATTGGTGCAGGGTCGAAACCCAGGGGAGATATGTGATAAATCTAAGATTTTATTCAAAATAAGCTCCACTATTGTAAGTAGTGGAGAAAATGAACATTGTTTACATATTTATCACCTTTTAATTTATTTTAAGAAATAATTAAATAAAACAATTTTTACAAAGAGGCTAATAATATACTAAGCACTGATAACTAAAATAAAATAGTAACTAATACAAAGCTGCAAAGATAAAGGAGCTAAGATCAACAATTTTCTCACAAATTTTAAACTTGATTATTAAAATTAAAACTCTCCACTATAATTAATTGTATCAAACCATAGCAATTGGTTGATATATCTTCCTCACAAGAATACACATCATATGGAGGTATGAATTTTAGAGTTAGCCACACAAAAGATCATTAAATGGTAAGAATTTGAAAAAGAATACAGTTGAAAAAAAAACTCACCATAAAACTCCAATTGTAATGACACTAATGCTTCCACGAGATGATGATCATGTTCAAACTCACCAATTGATCTTGAAGCTATAAATTTTATTACAGGAAGGTGGGAAAATTTTAATTTAACTAGAGAACTTATCTCGCCGTTCAATTCTGATGTCAAACTAAGAGAAAGTGAAAAATTTTAATGGATAAAAAAACAAGCTTAAAAGATCCCGAGCTAGCAATTCAGCCTATTTTCATAATGAAATATAGTATTTAAAACAACTGAAAATGGAGTGTAAGGATTAAAGAAAGGTGTATTAATAACTCCTTAAATGTTGCTCTACATTTGAGCTCCTTAGTCTCAAGTTTAACTCCATAGCTGCTCCCGAAAGTCTTCGCTCTGGAAAAAAAATGTTCCGTGGAATGAGAATGAGAGTCCCCTCCAAAATCTACTACTTCCATTCTTTTTAAACACATTCATCTACTACATGTAACCCCTTGTTTTTCACCGACTTCAAATGCCATTCACTTGTGCACAACACATGTGTGTTTATTCGTGAACCAGACGTCACTCTGGCTTTGCCCATATAACCAACTCTCTGTGAGTTAGTTTAATGTACTTGTATATGTTTCCATCACTTGAATGAACCTGCACAAGAAGAAAAAAATAAAAAGTTAAAACAAGAAGGTAATAAATAAATACATATTTATAAATTAAGAAAATAGTTTATTAAATAGTCTCTTAATAGAATTAATAATGTTATTATTTATTAAGATATTTATATTTGTTAATTAATTTTATTAATGTTAATTATAATGTTTATTATTATTTATGAAAATTTAATTATTTAATATTTTTACTTAATTAGTTTAGTTTATTATAAATTATAATTAAGTTTGTTATTTTATATATTTTATTATTAAACAATTACTTAGCATGCAACATTAAATAATAACTTATTTAAATTAAATTTAAAATATTAATTAATATAGTTTAATAATTTTTTATTTATGTTAAATACATTATAAATTATGTTTTATTAATTATCTTAGAACTATTATTTATTTAATATTTTAATTTATTTATTTTTTAAAGTTTAATATTTGATTTTAATTTTATATTAATTAATTAATTTATTTTATTTTATTTTTAATGAAATTCTTCCCCACCCAATTCGGTGCAACTCTAGGGGGGTCTTCATTGGTGCAATAACTAGCCGCTTCAGCGGATGGTTCCACATGGTGGAAGGTGGACTCCAACTTCCGACCATAGCGGAATCCAGCTTCCATGGTGGCCTATGACGGCTTCAATGAGCACAGATCTTGTGGTGTCTTCTGCTTGCCTTGCGGAAACGACTCCAATAGCGATGTGACTCGACCATCCGGTGTAGCGGCAGGTCAGGATTCACTCTATCCTCACAAAGGTGGATAGTGGCTTCTTCTCCAATTAGAAACACCACAAAACTCTGAAATCAGACCAAAAATTTCTCACGCATATCCATATCATGGCTAATGAAATGCGGTGACTTGCAGCCCATATCCTCTAGCAGTTTTTAACTCCAACTTCAGATTTAAGATCTTTATTTTATTTGAAAAGAATTTATTCCTAGTTTAAGTCTATAAAAATGTGGATTTATTTGTGTTTGTGGTGATTCATGGATGTCAAGTAATCTGGATTTGAGGTTGCATTAGGGGACCATAGAGAGAAGAAGAGATTGTAGTGGTGTTTCAATGGCTTCAGTGAAACCGTGAGGAGAGAATAGACAATGGATGTGAGTTGTGGTGGATGGAATGGGGATCAAAGATTAGCAGAGACAGAGGAAAGAATCGGTGTCGGGGTGGAAACAGTGGAAGTGAGAATAGTCAAAGGAGGAGGGGAGAAACCGACGGTGAGAGACCGATGATATCAGTGGTAGGATGTTGAAGGGATAGATCACCGAGACCTATAAGAATAATGAGATATCAGTGAGTGAAGGGTGATTCCATCGGTGTGTTTTTGAAACTGATAAAAGGATTTGATCGGTGAGTCAATGACTAACTGATTGAAGAACGGAAGAAGTGGAGGCAACAATGTGAGAAATTGGTAAGGGTATGAATATCTATGTGTGTGTGACACACGGATGGAATAAAAAAAGGACTCACCAATAGTTAAATAAAAAAATTGAGTAACCATTAATAAAAATAAAATAAGACACCGATGTGCATGATCGGTGAGACCGACACCACTACAATGTTATTGGTGAGTTAACTCACAAATAGTTAAAAAACATTGGTGTGTCGCGTCATCGGTGCCAAAATCATAAACCATCGGTGGCTCCGATGGTTAGGAGGTTATTGACGAGTCGACTCATTAATAGAACAAATTGAAATGCTAATAAAAATTTAATATTAAAGAGATAATAAAATAAATAAAATATTAATTAATTAATACAAAAGAAAAATTAAATAAACTGTTAAAGACTAAATAGTAAAATTAATTAAAAACTAACTAAATTATTAAACAAACTGAAAAATAAAAGTGAATTAATAATTAAAAAATAGATTAAATATTGAGATTCAATAAATATATATCTAAATAAATGCAAAACACATACAAAAAATTAACAAAAAACCTGATGTTAAAATAATTAAATTTAACTAACGATTTTGAACAAATAAGTTAATTAATTAGATGACAAAATGAAAAGTTAAAATTAAGAAAAAATTATATTATTTAACTTTAACATTAGTTTTTACTTATCTAATAAACCAAATAATAGACTAGTTAATAAATAAATTTATTTTATTTTATGAAATCTAATTTAAAGTGTATGGTTTAAAATTTAAAAATAAATTATATTAATGAAATCTAAAATGAAAAATTGATTAAATATTCAACATTTAAAATAATTAATATGTTAACCAGATTAAGATTATTAAACTAGAAAGTAAGTTAAAATAATTATAATGACTAAATTAACTATTAAAAAGGCTAAAACACATATTTAATTATATAAAATGTTTAATTAATAAATTTAGTTCTAAAAATACAAAAGTACCATTATTTATTTAAAAGTGTTGAAATAAAAAATTAAATTGTTAAAAATTTAATAAAAGATGTGGAAACATATTGTAAAAATAGTGCCACATCAAATTATCCCACACTTAAGAATTGTTTTTTCTCAAAAAATCGCGTGTTTTATTATATTTGAAAAATAGAACTATGTTTATTAATCTACTCAAAATGTAACATGTATTGTACTTTAAAAATAGAATTATGTCAATAGGATTTAGAAAATAAAAATAAAATAAAATATTTCCTAAAAAAACTTCCCTAGTAGTCTAGAGAGCAAATAATCATAAAACAATGCATGTTTGCTGCCTTATATACGAACCTACTTAAGGATTATAGTGAAAAATTGGGAAGAGAATTTATTTTATCACAAACAGATTTTGGTCTAACAATGTTGTAAATCTCTTCCAAAAGATCCTCATCTATTATATCACCCTGAACTTCTACTTCATCTATCAAATCAGTTCTGCTTCCATCATCTAATGTGTGTTCAACCTCTACTTTAAATTAATGATCAAAAGGCTCACTTTCCAAAACAATGTCTATAGTGTGTTCTAATAAGGTCAAATCAGGGGAAGTAATGTTCAATTAAACATCAATAAATTGAGATTCAAGATTGATCAAATTTAAACATTCACCCCCATGTATAACAACACTATTTTCCATTTGAGCACACATTTCAGAAATGTGATGATTCTCTGAAAAGGTAACTTAAAGCTCATCATTTACCCTTTCTTCAAAGAAAATAACCTCATATTCATCATACAACAAAATTTCAGAAATTACTGGGTTTACAGGTTTAAAACACGGAAGAGTGGTTATCATTTAGGTTTAATGATTTCAGATTCTATTATTTCCATATTAAGGTTAGCTTCCAAAGTGTTCCCAATATTATGTTCAGACTCATTGTTCATAATTTCAGAAAAGTTGGGTGCAGAGTTTTTCACATTCAAATTTTGATTCTCAAATGTCTCTTCTACTCGACTAACTTCCTTATAAAAACATATAAAAAACAATTTTTCTCCAATTTATGAATTATGAAGACAACATGGCTTTCTTTTTCAATCTTTTTCGATCCAATTTCAGAATTTTCCAACTTAACATCATTAAAATTATTTTTGAGATTTCCAAAAAAGTGTTCTTGATACTGTGAGTTGGTTATTTCCAATTTTAGTAAAATAGAATGAGAATTTTTTAAGTAAAAATTCTTGTTGCCATGTTTCACTATCACTTTCCTCTTCAACTTGATTTTCAAATAATTTATAAACATTTTATTTTTATTTTTATTCCAATTATTCTTATTAATTAACCATTTTTTGTAATTCCACGAGAATGTTTTTTCATCTTTTCATTATTTGATATTTCTCTTGAGTGTATTTATTTTTGAATTTATTAGGTTTTAGTTCACCAAATGTTCTAATTTTCTTCCCTAGCATCCAATTTGGACTCAACTAGGTCATGTTTAGCTAGGGTGTCTAGACTAGGCTCAATACATTCATTCTCTTTAAGGTGAGTAGTTTGTTGTGGCTGGTTATAGACACACTGCCAGGGACTGAGTCCATAATAGCTGCAACATACACAATATGGCAAAGATTTCTAATTCCAGTCCTCATAATGTTACATTTTTAAAGAATAAAATGATATTAAACACACAATGTAACATATTTTATGCATAATTTCAAAAATAACTAGAGTATTAGATACAGGTCACAAATTTTAAAGCATTTTTTATGTGTTTTTTTATTTTTTATCAAAACCCCAGACTCTCAGTGCGTTCTTTCCCCAGAAAGTATGCCAAATTTTGCTGAGGCCAGAGGTTGGCATGAATCTCAAAATAATATCTATAACTCCAACACTATAATAGTGGTGCAGTGTCAAACCCAATGGATGATAGGTGGGAAATTTAAGGTTTTATTCAAAAACAGCTCCCCTATTGTGAGTAGTGGAGAAAATGAACATTGTTTATATATTTATTACTCTTTAATTTTTTTATTTTCATCTAAGAAATAAGTAAAGAAAACAATGTTGATAAAGATACTAATCATATACTAAGCACGGATATCTAAAAGAAAATAGTTACTAATACAAAGCTGCAAAGAAAGAGGATCTAAGATCAACAATTTTCTCAAGAATTATAAAGTGTATGGTTAAAAGGATAACTCTCCATTGAAATTAATTGTATCACACCATAGAAATTGGTTGATATATCATCCTCACCAGAAGAAAAATCAAATAGAGGTATGACTTTTAGAGTTTTCCACTCTAAAGATCATTGACTATTAGGAATTTAAAAAAGAATACAGTTGAAATAAAACTCACTGTAAAAATTCAACTGTGATGACATTAATGCTTCAACAAGATGATGATCAAGTTCAATATCACCAATTTATATTTATGCTATTAATTTTATTAAAGGAAGGTGTGTATAGTTTAATTTAACATTAGAACTGATCTCACTAATCAATTCTGATGTAAAACAAAGTGAAAGTGAAAATTTTAATGGATAAACAATCCAAGACTAAAAGATCCTGATTTAGCAATTCATCCCATGTTCATAATGAAATGTACCATTCAATAAAACTAAAAACAGAGTTAAAGAATTAAATAAAGGGGGAGTATGAACTCCCTAAATACGGATTTTCCTTCGGGCTCTTTAGTCTTCTGCTCAACTCCACAGCTGCTCCCGGAAGTCTTCGCTCTTAAAAAAAATTCACATGGAATCAGAATGATATTCTCCTCCAAAATAAACTACTCCTCCACCTTTTAACCACTGTCATTTGTTGTACGTCACCCCTTGTTTTTCACCGACTTCAAATGACCTTCACTTGTGCACCGGACCCCTGTGTTTTTTCGCAAACCAGACGTCGCTCTATATTTTCCTATATAACTAACATCAAGTGAGTTAGTTGAATGTATTTGGATGTGTTTCTATATCTTTGATGAAACTGTAAAAGAAGAACAAAATAAAAGGTTAAAACACATAGGTAATAGATAAATAAATATTTTTAAATTAAGACATTAGTTTATTAAATCAGCTTTTAAATGAATTAATAATGTTATTATTTATTGAGATATTGATTTCTATTAATTAATGTTATTAATATTAATTATAAAGTTTTGTATTATTTAATTAAATTAAATTATTTACTATTTTATCATAATTAGTTCAGTTTATTATAAATTATAATTAAGGATTTTATTTCATATATTTTATTTTTAATAACTATTTATTTGGAAACATTAAATAATAATTTATTTAAATTAAATTTAGAAGATTAATTAATATAGTTTAATATAGTTTTATTTTATTTAATTCAAATAGGAATTATGTTTTATTAATTATATTATAGTTATTATTTAATTAATATATTAATTTAGTTATTTTTTAATGTTTAATTTTTTATTATAGGTTTATATTCATTAATTAATTAATTTTATTTTATATTTAATAAACTTCTTCGCCCCCCCCCCCACCAATTCGGTGCAACCCTAAGGGGGGTCTTTTTTTGTGCAATATGCAGCCACTTCTTTTGCTGGTTCCACCTGGTGGAAGGTGGACCCCATCTTCAGACATCAATAGCATCCTCCTTCCATAGTGGCCTACAATGGCTTCAATCAGCGTAGATCTGGTGGTGGCTTCTGCTTGACATGCATCAACGACTCCAGTAGTGATGTCACACGAACATCCACTATAGTAGAAGGTCATGATTTTCTCTATCCTCAAAACAACTAACAATGGGTTCTTCTCCAATTAGAAACACTAAAACATCTCTGACCTCAATCCAAAATGGTTTGCACAGATCCTAATCTTGGCTAAGGAAATGTGGTGACTTGCTGGCCATCACCTCCAATAATTTGTAATTCCGGCTTCAGATAGATGATCTTGATTTGATTTGTAAGGAATTTATTCATATTTTAAGTCTGTAATGATGATTATTTAATTGCTTTTGTGGTGATGAATGGATGACGAGTAATCTGGATTTAGGGTTGCAGCATGGGACCACAGTGAGAAGAAGATATTGCAGTGGTGTTTCATTGGATTTAGTGAAACCGTTAAGAGAGGAGAGACAATGGATGTGAGTTACAATGGATGGAATGAGTCAATGACCCACTGATAGAATAACGGAATAAGAGGAGGCAACGATTTGAGAAATTTGTAAGGGAATGAATATCTGTGTGTGCATGACACACCGATAGAATAAAAAAAGTACTCAATGATTGTTAAATAAAAAAATTTGTGTCACCATTAGTTAATATAAAATAAGACATTGATGTTCATAATAGGTGAGATCGACACCATTGCAAAGTGATGAGTGAGTCAACTCACTGATAGTTTAAAAACATCGACATGTCGCAGTATCGGTGCTAGAATCTTAAACCATCGATGGCACCGATGGTTAGGAGGTTATCAGTGAGTCGACTCACCAATAGAGCAAATTGAAATGCTAATAAATAATTAATATTATATAGATAACAAATTCAATAAAACATTAATTAATTAATACAAAAGAAATATTAACCAAACTGTCAAAGAGTAAATTGTAAACCAAATTAAAAATTAACAAAATTATTAAATAATCTGAAAAATAAAAGTGACTTAATTATTAACTAAGAATTAAAATATTAGGATTAATTAAATCAATATCTAAATAAATGAAAAACACATTCAAAGAATTAACCAAAACCATGAAGTTAAAATAATTAATATTAACTAAAGATTTAGAACAACTATGTTAATTAATTAGATGACAAAATGAAAAGTTAAAAATAAGGACACAGTATTTTATTAAACGTTAACTTGAATTTTTACTTATCTAATAAACAGAATATATAGACTAGTTTATAAATACAGTTAATTTATTTTAAGAAATATATTTTTAAATTTAATGTTTTGAATTAAAAACTAAATTAGATTAATGCAAATAAAAATTTACCATTGATTAAATAATAATCATTTAAAATTATTAAAATGTTAACCAGATTTAGATTATTAAACAAGAAATTATGTTAAAATAATTAGAATAATTAGAATTACTAAATTAACTATGAAAAATACTAAAAACACATATTTAATTATAAAAATGATTAATTAATAAATTTAGTGATAAAAATACAAAAGTCCCTTATTTATTAAAAAGTATTAAAATAAAAAATTAAACTGTTAAAAATTAAATAAAATATGGGGCAAAAATATTTAAAAATAAGGCCACATCATGAGAGTATGAAATCTTTTGTTGGGACTAGGAATCATGTAGTTCCGCATGCGGCATCGCTTTCCGATCATCTATGCTAGGTGAGGAGCCATGTACCTTCAAGATACGAATGTTGGGGAGGGGTTATTTCAAGTGTGTCAGGTCTTGATCCTTTAAGGTCATGTATTGGGCATTGTGGCATGGGCCAACGAGTCATGAAAGGGTTATGTTTGGGTCTTTTTCAATGAGCCTTCGGGTCTAGTAATGGTTCCTCCTAAGCCATTAAAATGGAGATTATCCAAAATAAATAAAAAGAAGGCCTTTGGGTCAATCAGCATAGAGCTTATGGATAATAGAATAAGAGAGTCATGAATCACTTCCTCCTTTGAAGTAAACAATCCTTTTGAGTTGTTAAGGATCATGATTGTGTTCTTACAATGCCTTTTTGAGGCCTTTTTATGGAAGTAGGATGTATTTTTGTCACCCTCTTTGACTTGAATTTTTTGTGCCCGCATATCCCAAAAGATTTTTTTGGTGTTCAGAGCGTTATCCATCTCCTTTTCCAGAATTCCAATTATGGATAATACTGTATCAGATGAGGGACATGATTAAAGGGTTTTAAGTCTCTTTTCGATATTATTTCATACCAAATCAGTTTTTCAATATTGATGATAACTACATTTCTTCAAATTAGTAGCCACTTGATAAAGATTATTCTTAGTACCAATGTTTCTCACATTCCAACATGAGTGAACAATATCCTTACACAACATATATTTCATGAAATTACATTTAAATCTGAATCCACAGTCATGTACCTATTTCCTTTGATGGTGTGAATTATCTAACAGGATGGGGTTTGTGGTCGAAAGTAGCATTGCCTATATGGGAATATTAGAATTTCCTGATGATGTTGGTCCACTCAACCATACCCATAAATTTGTCTAATCCTTTTGGATTGCATATGTTTTCTGAATTTCCAATAAACCATGTAAAGGGAATATTAGTTTACCCCATTTTAACAAGATTATCCAACTGCATTTCTTTCTAGTTGTCAAGCATTTCGGAGAGAGGTCTATGATCACCACCTCTCTATTCGTTTTGGAACATTATTTTAATAAAATTATGTCAAGAAAGGAGGGTTCTAGGTTACATCTCATGCAATTATTGGAGAAATCTCTGTGATTTCCACTTTTACCTTTGATATGTCAAACTATATAAACCAAAAAATCTCCATGTCATGGTGTTAGGTTGGTGAATGGTGGCAGCCAGATAGGTTAAGGAGAAGGAGGAGGTTCTAACATTTAATTCTTCTTTCCAAATGAGGCAAATCCCCCCCCCCGAATGGACAATACAGGAAATCAAAAATAATCCTTTAAATCGTAATTTTTTTTGATACAATCCATGTGCTTTCTTTGAAATGTATTTTCAGACAATAAAACTATATGTAGGAGAATTTTTGTACAACAGTTTTGAAGCATCTGAAGTGATCATGGGCTTCCAAGCCCATGACAGTTCCATCCTAAAATGATCATTAGCATAGGTGGGGATGGTTCAATATAGCCTTAAAATTTTGGATTTCAAGAATAGATCCATCTTCTAATACTCTCAATATTTTGAGTAATTTCTCATAAAACCAATGAATCCTCCATGAATCTTCTAGACCCACTATTTTCCACCCTTTTTAAATAGCATCCATAATCCCCTATTGGTTTCTACTTCTACATCCGAGGTTTTTAATTTCCAGTCCCCGAGGGGGAAATGATATCCTATTTTAAATCCAGAAGGGGAGAGGAATCCCCAGGAGTATGGGTAGGGGTTATCTGGGTTGTGAGATCATATTTTTTTGGATTAGAGAGGGGTTTATTCTTTTCAACAGGTGTAGATAACTTATGTATAAAGGTGGATAACTTCTCCCCATATGGGCAGGTATGAAGGGTCTATAAGTTTCTACAATCTACCAATGTGACCCCAGTGCTATGGTTTTCACCCTCAATTGATCACTTGTCGTCATTTTTATCTATAGAAACCTCATGAAGCCCCAACATGATAAAATTGTTTTAGTTTGATGAAGATTGAGCATTGAAATCTTTGAAAATTTTGCCTTTATCCTTTTGTTTTTTGGTTTCATGAGTAAATAAACCACCCTCGTTCTTGGAATTATTCCAAGGACCATACTATAACAAAATATTGCCGTCATAATTAGTGGTCTTGGTGGAGAAGTCTTTCACCGCATTCCCCAAGAAACCACGAAAGAAGAAGAAAGTTAGAAAATTGTCATATTCTAATAATATCCAATTGTTGATCCCTCCAGGATAATAAAATAACATGCCTTAAGGAATCACAATGTTAACATAAAACCATATACAAACCATAGGTTTCAATTAATGAAGTTCAATTGATCCCATTCCATGAATTCCCCAATTTGTCCACCAATATCCTGTATAGTGCGTTCAGTTATCCCATAGAATGAGATTCCTTTAATGTGTATACAGAAAGGGTGTTTTGATAAGTTGACATTCATGATATTAATCCCACTAACCAAATCCTCCATCAGGTTTAGTTTATTTTCAAAAGACCAAGGCCTCCCTTTTAGAATATCTTATTTATTATTATCGTTGATTTTTTTTTAATATTATGTGGGTTTCTCTAATTTATTTAATGGATAAGTATTCATATAAACTCCAAATATTCTACAATGTATTTTTTAGGTGATGATGTTGAATCTTCAGTCGGAGATGAGTTTCCCTATCGTAAGAAGGGACATCTGATGTAGTAGGAAATGATCCTTAATATTGTTGGTGGAAACCTACATTTTATCATTCACTATCAAGGAATTATATTTCCAAAAGTTTATGAGATCGTTGATCATGTTACTACAATTGGATGAGAGGGTAAATAGAAACACCTGAGAAGAATAAGAAGAACCAGAAGATGAAAATCAACCCCACCGGTGCAATGATATTTCTAATCAACCAAATAGGTAGTATATAGAACCTCATGTCTACTTGGAAGATTCCATCTCTGGAATACCTACTAAGATTGGGTAAAAGAAGAAATGAAAAAGGATCGACGGACCATCGATGGAAAGAGAGTAGAGTTGAAATATGAAGGGACCATCACAACCATAGAAAATCCTGACATAGGAAGAACCTAAAAACGCCCAAACCCTATGAAAATCTAGCAGAATCTCTCGATAGAGGGAGAAATTTTTATTTATGTACTAACAAATATTAATTTTAATTTTAAGTGTAAATTTGAACTTGAATTTTCCATTTGATGTTTTAACTGGAAATTTCTGATGGATGTTTTTATAGGAAATTTTTAAGGGAATTTTACACATGAAATTTACAGGGGAAGCCCGCACTAGAAATTTTCTATGATGTCTTGCACTGGAAATTTCTAGTTGAAGTTTTCAATGAAAATTTCTATAGGAAATTTCCAATTCAATTTTACTATGAAAAACTAAATTTTTTATTTATTTGTTAATATATTTGAACTCAAATTTAAAAAATTAATTTATTTTATAAATTTGATAATCAAATTTGTAGTTTAATTATAATAAAAATTGAGTTGAAATATGTACTCAAAATTTATGTGGAATTTTTCACTAAAATTTTCCATTGGACATATGCACTAAAAATTACTAATGAATATTTTATATGCATTTATTTTATTGAAAAATGAAATTATTTATTTATGTATGAAATCATTTGCACTAAAATTTTAAACATATATTTATTTTAAAATTATGATACTCAAATTTATTGTATCATTTTTTAGTATAAAATCTCATTGCGAATGCTGAGTATATATTTCAACTTAAAATTTTCAATGTTTTTATGCATTTAAAATGTTGAGAATAAATTTTGAACATAAATTTGAAATGAAAAATTTCATTTAAAATTTATATGAATAAATTTCTATTAGTGTCAATTTTCATTGAAAATTTGAATTATATTTTTTACAATGTCATTTTATGCAATATGTTGGTACTATGTATGTACTTATATATATATATATATAAATAACTACAGACGTATATGAATTATATATATATATAATGATTTTATATTTATAAAAAATAAAAAAAATATAATAATTTCATTACAATAAACATTATAATATACATAATAATTTCAATATATATATATATATATTAATTAGATTTATATTATTAAGAAATATCATATAATAAATATATTTAATAAATATATATAAGAAATATATATAACAAATATATATAACAAATATATATAATAAATATATATAATAGGCGCATGGGGTATGATGGGGAATTTACAGAAAAAATAGTTTGGTCCCTTAGTTTTGGACCCCCAACCGTGAGATGATATGAATCCCCCGAGACCTAGTATATCTCTAAAATTATCCAAAGATATCGGAGATCCATTTTTTTAGTATCATGCCAGTGGGGTAGCACTCATGTATTGGGTGCCTGGCATGTTGCAATGCATACTCTTCAGTCTTCCATGGCCACTATGCCACACATGAAAATCCTGTAGTGTAGTGAAGCTTGAAGTGTCCAGTGAGCACCCTCATATCATCTGGCCTTCACAATTGACCGGATGAAGCTCATCTCCCATACATGGCATCGCGACCATTGAAATGGGCTTCAATGAGGTCATTTGAGTGCCCAAATGTGATCCATGTTTGTTTGGGGGCTCAGTACTGGTGTTTCGTCTTGGGAATAAGCTCTCTAGTGGAAATCATGATATTTATAGAGAGATTGAAGACAGTGAAAATGGTTTCATGCGGCGACAGTTGGCATCGAGGTGGTAGAGGTGTGGCATGGGAAATGTGTGGGTGGGGGTGGAGTAGGACTCAGGCAGGATGACCTCATTTTTTTTAATAATTCATAATTTCTACAAGAAGCCAACACACATTGAAAGAAAATGATACCAAGCAGTACTTTAAATATTAAATTGGAATGATGATGGCCAGTGAAGTCAAACAAGGATCTGAAGACTCCTACCATCATCGATGCCACCCTATGCTAGTGATGTCTCCCTCCCATCCCCGTCTGATCTTGACCACCACAAGCCGATGTGATGCTCCTTGCGGTGGTTAGATATTAATTTTTTTGTTGAATCTCCCTATGGGGTTTCTTGTCTAACTTGTGACTTATAACCTACTAATTGATGTCTCTCCCCATAGGTCCTACTTTTACCATAAACATATTCAAAACACCTAATATATAACTAATAATTACTGAAATAAAATATGATCATTTAAAATTCCATAGCTTTATTCCATTAAATTAATTTTAGTTCTGGAATTTAAAATTCCCATATTATAGATAAACAATGAATTATATGGTAATAATCATTCAAAATTATACTAAAATATTCAAATTAATGCATTAAAATATGTACAAATAGAGGCATTTAATAAATATACTGTATGAAAAATATGAATACATTTTGAGGTGGTCTTTGGTTTTCCAAGGGCTATCCAAATTTCTTATTAAGGCCATGTATAAATATACTTCATTAATTACAAGAAGAAAATGAAATTACAAGTCATTTCCCTCATTGTGGTAGGTTCTCCCTATGGGGTTTCCTATCCATCATGGGCATGCTACCCTACGTGTTGAGGTCTTTTCCAACTTGTCCTACATGGAACCTTTATATATTCAAAACACAAAAAATGTCAATCAAAACTATATAAATAAAATTTAAGAATTTAAAATTCCATATCTTTATTCCTTTAAATTAATTTTACTCTGATAATTAAAAATTCCTATATTTAAATGAATAATAAATTTCTTGCGAATATTCATTAAATATTATTCTAAAATATTCAAATATTTTCAGGAAAATAAGTAGACATTAATGTGTTCACAAAATATTATGTATTCAAAATAAAAACACTTTTTGAGATGGTCCTTTGTTTACTAAGGGCTATCAAATTTTCTTATTAAGTCCCACAAAAAATATAGTCAGATTAATTATATGTATATAATGTTATTTCAAGTCACCTATCACCAAAACCTACCAAAACACTTAGAATTCTTCACCAAATATTCAATATTAAAAATAGGAATATATTTTTCATGTTCTTCATGTTAAATATCTCATGAAATTGTAGTATAATGTGTGAAAATGTATTGATTTGTAACTTCTCTTCATCCAAAAATGGTTGAAACTTCAATCATCATCATTTTTTGTAGACAATTTTCTCCGTCCACACATTATTAGCGTCTCTCACTCCTTGTGGTGGGATCTCCCTATGGGTTTTCATGGCTAACTTGGGCCTCCTACATTATGGGTTGAGGCCTATCCCCACTGGACCTAATTACATTTAACCTAAATACATTCAACACACATAAATATAAAAAAAATTACATAAAAAAATTTTATTGTTCAAAATTACATTTCATTATTTCATTAAATTCATTTTACTTATTCATTTAAAAATTCACATATTTTATATAAAAAAATTGAATTACAGCGGAATAATCATTACAAATTACTCTAAAATATATAAAATTTCCCATTTAAAATACGTTTGCATCAATGTGTTCACAAAATATTCTGAATTAAATATATGAATAATTTTTTCAGGGACTCCACATTAAATCTCCTATGAAATAGGCACTACACATCCTCATATTCCATTGGAGGCTTTCCAGGTCGATTTCTACCCACATGTTTGACTTCTAATGTGCTATATGTGGTTGAGGTGGTCCTTGGTTTTCCAAGGGTAGGACAATTTTTTATTAAGTCCTATTAGATATATAAATAAATTATTTCTATGTATAGAATGGAATTTAAAGTCATTTCTCATCAATAATACCAAACCACTAATATATCATCACCAAATATTCTCTATGAAAAATAGGAATATATTTTTGCTTAGTCATTGCATTAAATCTCTCATGAAATAGTCGTATAATGTCTGGCCTTGAAATTATTTGTAACTTCTCTTCATTCACAAATGGATGGAACTTTAATCATCACCATTGTTATAGAAAATGTTCTTTCTCCACTATCATTTGTCCTTAAAAATTATGACTAATTCATCAATCATCACACCCGGATGTGGAGAATAGTAATTCCACTTGTTTCTCAACTTCATCTCCTCTTATAATCTCCAACACATATTGACCCTTTATTGATAACAAACTAAAATCAAGTCCATTTGATTCAATAAATTCTTTTATTAATCCTGTATATAAATTTTATTTTATTATTGATTTCAATTCTTCAATTGAACATAAAAAATAATCCACAATGTTAAATTATTATATTAAAACTCCCATGAAATAGTAGTATATTTCATTCACTTCTAATGATTTGTAACTTATCTTCATCTATAAATGTATGGAACATCAATCATCATTTTTTTTGTAGAAAATGTGCTTACTCCACACACCATTATCACTTGTTTGTGAACTTTGAGAATAGTTCATCAATACTCAAACTAGGATATAGAGAATAGTAATTCTCCTTGTTTCTCACCTTCATCTACTCGTATAATTTCCATCACATATTGACCCTTTGTTGAAAAAAATACAACTCAAGACCATCGAGAACAAAAAAATATTTTAATAATATTTTTTATAAATGTTATTATATTATTTTTTTAATGCTTCAAGTGAAATTAAAAAAACACTTTGAGTGATAAATTATTATATTCAATGGAAAAAATTTATTTTATCATGTTGGCATTCATTTTTTTGATAAAATAAAATTTACTATATCTATTTGTTATACCGGTGGATGAAATCAATTTTATTATGTTGTTCAATCATTTTAAATATATCTTGTTTAATACGTCTTTTCATTTTCATCATTTTTTTATTACGATATAAAATTGAATGGATTTATGTAATTAAAATAGAAATTTATGGGATAATATTTTAGAAATATTCATTGACTAAATATATTTATTAAAAATATTTAATTCTTAAATTCCATAGTTACGTTGTTAGGCTTTTTGTATCTTTTATAAAAATTATGTTTTCCAAAAAATTCATAAAAATATAAAAAATATATGTTTTTTTAGTCATAGTAAAAAAATATATAAACTTTTTTGAGCAGTATATCATCCCTACCCAGCAGGAGGGTTCCACTCTCTGATTGTCGATTGAGGACCCATGGCATGCCTAGCAAGAGGGCTCCAATCATTGATACAAGAGTACATGTGTCCTGACGCAATAGGAGAGTTCAACTCTGTGATGATATAGGACCCTTGGCCCGACTCCATAAGAGGGTTCCAGTCTTAGGAGTATGTAGAGGACCCATGCCCAATCCATCTGGAGGGTTTCACTCTAGTCAATGAGGACCAATGGCTAGCCCAGTTGGTGGGTTCCACTCGAAATTCCGTTGGGGATCATGCCAGATCACTATCATGGTCGGGCGCGGCCAAAACAACCTCCATTCATAGAACATCTCACACCATATATCAAAAGTCACAATGGTGGGAACCATCATGTTCTATGTGGAACGAAACTCAGGGTATTCTACTCATGGGACAGAATCTGAGACCAAAACAAGGAGATATGAGAGTTTGAAGTTTCCTCCAAAGCAAGCAAGGGATAAATGACGTGTGGGGGCCCCAAACATTGTGTGGTCTCGCTTCATCACTTGTCCGTGTCCTTGGAGGTAAAAAACTCACTAACCATCTAAGGATACATGGAATGTGGTGGATATACATAGGATTCCCCTGCAACTTAGGATCCTTCCCTTGTGTTTGGTCATGTCGTTGTACTATATCCCATGTTTATATACTCAATCCATGTTCGTGAACTTTAGCAGATGACATTCCTCTGGCCATTTCTTCCAAACAGGGTCCTACCAGTTTGTTTCTCCTCTCAGATCATCCACCCAGGGAAGATGTACAATATGTGAAGGATGAAAAGATATTTTACCATCCTTATAAATTCCGAAAACCCTAGCTTCCATATCATAGGGGTTACACGTCGGGTGTTTATCGCGATACTCAATGTGTAATTGTGTTTTTTATAGAACTCTAGATCCATAGACCATGATTTAGATCTGACCTATTTGTTTTTATTCCAACCATGTATTTATCTGATAATAGTGGATCCTTTCATTTTTCATCATTTCCATCTATCTGGTGGCTGGAAAATGTTACTTGTTGGCCTTTAGATGTTCATCGCTTGTCCCGTATGCCTCAATTTCTTTAGCTATCAATAATTTGAAAATATATAAAAAAAGATCTCCCTTAACCCAAAACCGATCAAAAAACATCGCTAGTTTCCTGATTAATCTCTTACATGTGAATTTTTCATGATTCCATGGGTCCAATCATTCTTGTTACCTCCTATAAATGTCGAACCATGACCGCATGTTCCAACCAGTTAAGATAGTGAATCAACAAGGGATAAAATAACAAAAAAAGGTTTAGAAATCATTTTCAAAACGTTATTGACCAATGATCTCAATTGGGGGTATCCTGGGTTTGAAGACAATAAAAACCAATTTAATTTCAATTCAAGGGCGCATACAAAGGCCAAAATTGGAATAGGATCAAAGATTGAGATCGATATGCTCAATCAATTTAGTCAAAATGAGAATAATCCACAAAATGATGAGTCCTACCTAGAGATTGGATCATTTTCTATTAAATGAAATCCTTGCCAATGAATGGAAGAAGTCATAACATTCATTGCGTCCAGATCCTCTTCAATCTAGAGATTCATCGTCATCAAGTGTCAATTTTTTAATGAAAGTTGGAAGAATTCTCTGAAACCCTCCCGAGATTTATACAGAAAAACATGGAGGATTATACATAGAGGTGAATTTATAAACATTTTAGTAAGGATAAAATAATAAATTAATTAAATTAATTTATCAAATGAAAAAACTAAACATACCGCCAATGGTCAAGATATCAAAACGCCCCGCATTGACCTATTTTAGTTCGCGACTAGGGTACACATCGCAATATAGACTCAAATATGGTATCATATTTCTAATTCAAGATTTTAATAAAGATTTATCCAATTTTGTTTAGGAAACTATGTGTGAGAAATAAAAAATATATCTAAAATTTTTATAAAATTAATTCTAAGCACACTGGGCCTCATAATGACACATTATCTCAATACATGACACCGAAAATATATGTACAAGTATTTTAAATTTTTAGAAGGGAAAAACTAGGTCTCTACATAGATACATAGTTTGGGATCCCCGACCATGAGATGACATTAATCCCTCGAGACCCAGATTATCTACAAAATTCTATGAAGATATAAGAGTTCGATTTTTTTTTGTAGCAGCATGCTTGTTGGTAAACACTCATCCATGGTCTGCATGGAACTGTGTAATGCGTTTTCTTTTTTAACCCTTTCCCTCAATTCTACATGGGAAAATCCTACTACATAGTGGAGCTTGAAGTTGCCAGTGTGCTACCTCCAATCATCCAGCCTTAACCGTGGCCAGATAAAGCTCATCTCCCATGTAGGGCGTCGCTTCATTTGAAACAGGCTTCAACGAGGTCATCCAAGTTCCCATAAGTGATTCATGGAGGTTCAGGGGATCAAAACCTATGTTTTAGCTTGTTCTTAGACTCTCTAATGGTAGAAATGATGTCTCTAGAGAGATTGCAGATGGTGGTTGTGGCATCAAATGATGGCAGCAGGTGTCAACTTGGAAGAGGTGTGGCATGGGACATGTCTGAGCATGGGTGGAGAAGGACTGAGGAGGGATGACACCATTTTGGTTAATGATGAACAGTATCCGTGGGAATATTTCCCACATCAGAATAAAACATTTCAGAGCACTCATTTAAACATTAACTTGCGGAAATGAATGCGCAGTGAAGTCAGACTGGGGTCAGAGGAATCCTCCCCCCTTTGGTGCCACCCTTTGCTGGTGATGTCATCCTCCCATCAACATGTGGTCTTGACCACTACATGCCGAAATGATGTTCCTTGTGGATGTTAACTTATATTTCTTGTTGTTGTGGCTCTCCATATGGGGTTTCCTGGATAGATTGTTCCTGCTACCCAACCGGTTGAGGGATTTCTACAGTTGTCCTACTATAAACCTAAACGTTTTTAAAACATATAAAATATCAATTATAATTACTTAAATAAGATTTTTAAATTTAAAATTCAAAATATTTATTATTTTAAATTTATTTTTGTTTTTGAATTTAAAATTCGCATATTTTAGATAATCAATGAATTACATGGGAATGTTCATTAAAAATACTTCAAATATATTCAATTATTTTCAAGAGAATCTGTGTGTGTGTTCACCAAATTTTAGGTATGCAAAATTAGAATACATTTTGAGGCGGTCCTTGCTTTGCCAAGGGTTATCCCAATTTCTTATTAAGTCCAATATAAAATATAAATATATTTATTATAATTATAGAATGTATTTTCAAGTTATTTCCCACCATGTGGAGGGCTCTCCCAACGGGGTTTCCTGGAATGCTTTGGCCAACGACCCAACAGATTTAGGGATACCCCCACTAGTCCTAATATTAACATAATCATATTCAAAACCCAATAATCATTAATCAGAATTACATAAATAAAATTTTCGCATTTAAAATTCCATAACTTTATTCTTTTAAATTAATTTTACCTCTTCAATTAAAAAATTCCATAGTTTAGATAAACAATGAATTACATGTTAATAATCATTACAATCCTTCTAAAATACTCAAATTTATGCTTGAAAATATGTTTTGGTCAATATGTTCACCAAATATTATATATGGAAAATAAGAATATATTTTGAGGTGGTCCTTGGTTTACTATGGGAAATCCCAATTTCTTATTATATCCCAACAGAAATACACTAATATTAATTTTATTTATATAATGGAATGTCAAGCCATTTCTCATCAAAAATACCAAACCACATATATTTATTCATGAAATATATCATATAAAAATAGAAATATATTTTTCATGGTCGTCACATTAAATCTCTAATTTAATAGTCATATAATTACTGTACTTAAATTGATTTGTATCTTATCTTCACCCAAAAATGGATGGATCCTCAATCATCTTCATTATTGCAGACAATGTGATTTCTCCACACACCATTAGCTTCTCTCTGGCCTTATGGCAGTCACGCATAGTGGGGTTTTATGGCCAGCATGGGCCTACTACCCAACCGGATGAGGACTAGCCCCACTGGTGCTAATTACATTAAAAATAAACATACTAAATACACATAAAATATCTATCAAAATTACATAAATAAAATTTTAGAATTTAAAGTTCCATAAATTTATTCCTTTAAATTCATTTTACTTTTTAAATTAGAAATTTCCATATTTTAGATCACATATTAATTTCATGGGAATAATCATTAAAAATACTTCCTAAATATTCAAAATTTTGCATGAATTTTTTTTCATCAACGTGTTCTCTAAATATTCTGAATGCAATATAATAATACAATTTTTAGGGTCTCCACATTAAAATTCCCATTAAATATTAACAACACATCCTCACTCGCCACCTGAGGCTAGCCAAGTTGATTACCACCCATGTGATTGACCACCTATGTACCATATGTGGTTGAGGTGGTCCTTTGATTTCATAGGGCTAGCCCAATTTTTTTTAAGGAACTTCAGAAATATACTTTTATTAATTCTAAATATAGAATGGATTGTCAAGTCATTTCTCATAAAAAATAAAACCACATATTTGACTTCACCAAAATTCCATATGAAAAATAGGAATATATTTGGCATAATCTTTACAATATATACTTATCATGAAATAGTAAAATTTTTCATGCTCTTCTAAGGATTTTTAACTTCTCTACATTAACAAATTGATGGAACTACAATCATATTTATTTTTGAAGACAATGTGATATCCCCACACACCATTAACAATTTTTCTTTAACATTAAGAATAATTCATCAATCGTAACATTAAGAATACAAGAACAGTAATTCCCCATGATTCTCAATTCATCTCCTCTTATAATCACAAATACATGTTGACCCTTTATTGGAAAAAATTACAATTGAAGTTTATTAGGTTCAGTTGAATATTTTAGAAGTCTTGTATATAAATTTGATTGTATTATTGATTTCAATTCTTCAAGAGAACATAAAATAACACACACAATCTTAAATCCTTATATTAAATTTCTCAGGAAATAGTAGTATATTTTATGGTATTCTAATGATTTTTAAATTCTCTTCATCCATAAATGGATGGAACTTCAATCATCATAATTATTGTAGACAATGTTCTTTCTCTAAACACCATTGACAATTTTCCTTGAAATTTAATAATATTTCATCAATCATCACACTAGGATATGGAGAATGGAAATTCTCCATGATTCTCTACTTTATCTCATCTTATAATCTCCAGTACATGTTGACCCTTTGTTGATAACAAATACAATTCAAGACCATCAGGTTTAACAAAATCTGTTAGAAATATTGAATTTATATTTGTTTATATTATTGATTTTAATTCTTCAATTGAACTTAAAAAAACACGCCGAGTGTTAAATATTTATATTAAATGGAAAATAATTTTTTTAACATTTAGATTCATTTGTTTGATAGAATAAAATTTACCATATCAATTTATTATGGGGGTTTATGTCATCAATTTTATATTTTTGTTTAATCATTTTAATTATTTCATATTTAATACATCTATTCATTTTCATAATTTATTTATTATGATATACATTTGAATGTATTTGTGCAATTAAAAAAATAATAGAATCTTTGGGCTATACTTGTATAAATATTCAGAGATTAAAGATATTCATTACAAATATTTAATTCTTCAGTTCAATAATTATTTTGTAATTATTTTTTAGCTTATATAAAAATTAAGTTCTCCCATATCATTAATTTGTTTAAATGTTAAATTTAATTTTTCATAATTTTCTGAGATGGATTATGAATATATTCAGTGATTGGCTGTTGGGTTCCCCATTAACCCAAAAAGGGTGTTTATTTTAAAACATAGAGAGATAAATTTGGTGGAGAAAGAATTGAATATTTATCTCTAATATTTATGAAGGCATATCATGTTATATGATTTTATATCTTAATAACATTAATAGAAAATATTTATCAAAAAAAGAAGATGATAAAAAATAAATATGATTCTGTTTAGGTTAGGATTTTATTTTATTAAAAATCTATTAAATTATTGATTAAAAATGTTAATTATAATTTAAAAATTATTGTTTTATAATAATAATGTTATTTTAATGTTGGAAACATAGAGAGTTGTTTTTATGAATTGTGATTCAGGTTTGAAATCATCATAATCAGAACAAAAAAATATTTTATCAAGGTTAGTTTTATCAAAATTATTTGTCTTTACATAATATTTCATATTGACAATTATTTCATTATATTTATAAATATAAAAATTATATTTATAAATATTAATATTATATTTATAAATATAAATTATTAATACAATGTAATTTAAAATATAATTTTTTTTATTAAAATCATAATAAATATAAATACAATGAAATTTATATTTGTATAAAATATTACAATAGAATGATAATTTTTTGATGCACCCTCTGTAACCCTTCTCAAAGTTGATAATGTTCAATATCAAAAACTCCATATACTCATTCGCTGGAAGCACGAGCATCTTTAAGGTTCTGTGGGATGAATTGAACTTGATGTTGAGCATCTCTCTATCCCTTTTTTTAATTTCACTCTGCATTGATCAAGAGCGATTACAGACTGAATGGTCACCATCCTCACATAATTAGGTGCATTCAAGATTGGATCTGGCCACCTGAGGAAGCATGTCCTCCACAATTCCAGTAAATGAATATTTCGGGCGTATACCTCCATATAAGACTTTGGAGAACCTATTAGGGTGAAAGCACATTCCCTTTTGATTGAAGAGGTTTTTTGAAACATTAAAAATGTAGAAAGTTGGGTTGGCGGTTGATTCACTCATGACCAGAGACAAGTAAGTATGAGGGGGCAGACATCATTTGTTTTGGCTTCTGCAGTTTTAAAGACTTTGCTATGGTCAAAATGGATCCATGTATTAAATTAATATATTCCAAAAATGATTATGAATTGGGATTCTATTTTGACTAAATAATAATCACACACAACTATATTAATTTATTACATGGATCTTTATTTTAAAATAATTATTTATGTGTTTTGAATTGGGTTGGGTTAGAGATTGGATTGTGGTGCATCTATAAATGAAATATTTATAAAAAAATCACATTCAAAAGATTTTCATCCCTTGTTGAAAAGGAAACACAATTTCACACCATGGTCTAAGGAATAATATATTTATAATTATGATAAAGATATAAAATTAGTCCTATTTTTATAATTATATATATATATATATATTATTTTCATATGTAATAATATTTATAATTTTATTTTATTCATAGTTGATTATTTAATAAAAATTTGATTATTCAAACATAATTATATTTCTTATAAATTAATTTTTTATAGTTTTTTATATTAAAATATAATTATAAATATAATTATAATTATATAAATATAAATATTAATATATTTTCATTTATTATGATTTCAGATATTATAATATTTCAAATTATATTATATTTATAGTTTATTATTAAACACACAATATATTATATAAAATTAATTACAATTTCAATATATAAAATTTTATTTATTCAATTTGTTATATTAAAAAAATTATTTTTATAAAAATAAAATTATTATTTTTTATTTGATTTTATAGATGAAAATATAATATAATTATATATTTATATTTTTCTAATAATAAATTATTAATACAATTTAATTTAAAATATACATTTTTATTAAAATCGTAATGAATAAAAATATAATAAAATTTGAATTTCTATAAAAAATATACATATAATAATAGAATATTTAAAATTATTTTTTTATTCATATTGTGCCCTCACACGATTCCATTTATGGTGCTGGATGATCATTAAAATTTAAATGGAAATCTCTCATGTTATATATATATATATATGGTCGCAACGTAGTCCACAACCCTACTTCCACACATGACCCATATATATACCTACTAACCCCTTTAAATAAATAATTTTGAATTGAGGATGGATATTTCTATTTATATAGAGATACTCTCTCAATTTAATCTCATGACCATTTTTGTGTGCCAATTGTCCTGAGGGGAGAAGATGATATCATTGGAACTTCTACATGTTCTCACCATGTTCTAGGCACGACCTTGAACCAATTTTGGCAGTGGAGTTGATGATGTAGGTGATGAAATACTATCAGGTGCCATCAGTGACTTGATGCAGGATGATGAGCGACATTATGTGAGACCTAGACGACAACAAGGGTTTTATGCTTTTAGGCACCATCGACAACTTCATGTGCTGGTTGTGAGGTGTTAGTCATCTAGTGGAAGGGGCTTCATCATTAACGAATTGAGTGCGGGGTGCCTCCTCAATTGGCGCACCATGCATGTCAAAGATGCATTTTTAACAAGATAAAATGTGGAGATGCCACTACCACAAAAACAACATTACAGAGCTCGTCCCTTTAACAGCTCTAAAAAAAGCATAGGTAATGGGTACTTTTAACATCGTTAAAATAGCACTCTTATAATAACCCCTTTATGATTGCTTTTTCTAGCATTGATAAATGTACCCCCTTTATCAGTACATTTTTTAGAAGATAACCCCCTAATAAATGTGTTTTCACTAGCTCTAATAAATGTTATATATGGAAAAAAAATCATTTAAAATAATATATTAAAATATAAATATATTCATATTGATATAAATATAATATATATATATTTAATATATTTTAGATAAGGATTAATAGATATTTGCACTTAATATATAAGATAATTAGTGAAAATTAATTATAAAATAATTAAAAATATTTTTTTAATTAACAATTTTATAATTCTTATTGATTAATAATCATTTAAATACAATTTCAATAAAAAAAATCTAAAAATTAATATGAGACCGAAAATAAGTTCAAAATGTAACTCGATCTTCGAACAAAAATAACTTTTGATCACAATGTTCATTTGGAATCTACCACATATCAAATCAAAGACTGGGATGAGATCTATGCTCTAAACAAAAGGGGACCCCCCCCTCACATTTTTAATTTCCAAAAAAGGCATAAAAGGCCTCTAAAAATCAGTTTTTAGTCAGGGTACCCAAATTCATTAACATTTGATAGAACTTTATCCTCCTTTAAGGGGGTCTTTTTACCCATTTTAAGGGAGGTCTAAATTTATACGTAGGTTTTATGTTCATATTAATATTATTGTATTGAAGTTATTTCATTTTTTATATTTTACTGTTATTTATAATCAGATATATAAATATATATAAATATTTTGTATATATTAACACATAAAAATTTAATTTTATAATTATATATGTAAAACTATTTAAATATAAAATATCTTTCTAAAACTATAAATCTTATCTAAATAAAAAATATTATCAATTTTATTTAAAATAAAAATGTATGAATATTTATATACATATATAATTAATTTATATATAATATTTATATATATAAATATTTTTTTTCATGTGTTTTGATGAACATTTATATATTTATCTATATATTTTAATATATGAAAATAAAATTCATATATAATATATTTAAATAAATATAAATATGTATAATTATATTCATAGATACACTCACATATATAAATATAGGTATGTATGCATGTATAAAGGGAAAAACACATACAAAACATATTATATAATTGTATTTAAATATATATATATATATGTGGATAAAAACTGTAATGAAATATATATAAATATATTGATATATCATAAAATTCCAAATAAAATAATATAGTGGAGTGGAAAAGGCACTGGAGTATGAGGGGAAGGTCTCTAAGGATCGAAACCCTACAAAGGCACGTACACGCGCGGGCGGGTGAAGTGGGTGCATATGGGAAGGGGCTACCTAGCACTGTTAAATGGGTGGGGATGCTATATGAGTGATATTGAAACAGAGGATCAAGAAATGATTGGGGGGGGGTCCACCCTTTGATTTCAATATTTTTTTAAAAATATTTTTTTAAACTTTTTTAAGCAGTTTTTTTAGCTTTCATAAAAGGTACTCACTTTTAACAGCGTTGAGGCCAACAATGCTTTTTTAGCATTTTTAAAGACCTTTTTGAGCACTGTTAAATGGATGATCTATAGTAGTGCATGTTTTGAGTTAGATTTTTCTATGCATATTTCTTATTTTGAAAGGTAGTGATGGAATGGTTTTGAGAGATACATATGTTCGGAGATCAAATTCAGTTTTTTTGAATGGTTTTGATCAAAAATCAGTTAACTTCTAATCTTGGTTATTTTTCAGCACATAGTTATATAGTAGAAAACATTCAGATTTGTACAGTAAGATTTATTGTTTTCACTTCTTTCTCAGTATATATTCTTCTGTCATATCTTTTTTCTGCCTCTCTTGTCTTCTAATACTTTCTTCTTCTGTATAAGAGAGTTATAATTTTGAGACCCTATTATTTTTGGGAGTTTCTACCATGTACTCATTTATTATAATGGATCTACTTTCTGGACTGGGTACCATGTTTTTTTTCCATCATTGGGTTTTTCCACATTAAAAATTAATGGTGCCAACATTTATTTTTCAAGAACATATTTTTTTCTCACTGCACATTCTCCTTAGTTTTGTAGGCTTGTTTGAAGCGAATAAAAATTTATTTCCACTGCATGTTCAATTTTCTGTTGTTTTCACATTCATCACATGTCATCTTTCCCAGAATCTGGTATCAAAGGGTTTGATTTTAATTTCATATATATTATGGAATCTAATTACATCTGGATGATTTTTTTATCGGTAAAAACTACTATATGTGGCAATTAAAAATGATGGATTTGATTTTTATCAAGTGAATGCATATTATGATGTTTTGTACTCAGAATCTTGAAATAATTTCAGATGAAGAATGGTCATTTGATCATTAGATGCTTTGTGGATTCATTGTCTAGTGGGTTGAAGACAACATGATGAATCATATTGTCAACATTTCTCATGCCATATCATTATAGGAGACGATAAAGACTACGTTTTCTTTTAAGATATGAAACAATAAATTGTTTGTTGTCAAAAAAAAGATGAATTTCAGCTACAGATAATTTACATCTATTCCTAAATATTTCACATAATATCAAAGATGTTTTAATCAATTTTCTAGTATGAGTTATAATTTTGAAGATGTGGTTTTATCACTTTTGGTTCTTAATAGTTTAAAAAAATTTAGGAGAATTTATGTGATACTCTAACTATTTTTTCTCGTAATTTTATCGTGACATTAAATTTTGTTAATAATTTTGTTTTAAATGAAGATTTTGGGAGACATACTCTAGAGAAATCTTCTTCACATCTTTCAGTCACAGAGACCAGGGGGATAATCCCTGAAAATAATTAGGGATAGAGTATTCAAGGTAAGAGAAAATTCAAAAGTAATTCCAAGTCAAAGAAAAGATAATTTGAATGTAATCATTGTGATAATAGAGGTAACAATAAATATTATTTTTATCAGCTGAAAAGTGAAAATAGAATAAAGAAGAATTAGTAGAATAAAAATGGTGATGGAGATGATCATTTCATGACCTCTATAGGGGTGATCTTGATATTTTTTATGACTCCATTAATATTTCTTATGATGATTCTCACTGGCTTGCTAATAGTGGTTCCTATTTTCACATGAAATCAATGAATAAACTCTTTACATCATACAACCCAGGTAATTTGGGATTGTGAAGATGGTTAATGATGGTCATAATGATTTTGTAGGTATTGTGATTGTTTTTTAGATACCAGTACTAGAAGTAAGCTGATTTTGAATACTTTTTGACAAGTTCATGAGGTTCTCTTGAATATTATTTTTACCAGCATTTTTGATGATGATGGTTTTATCAATAATTTTGGTTATGTATAACAGATTCTTTACAAGCACTACTACAAATATGTCTTTTATCAGTGATAAAAATGGCCTTTAACATCGCAAGAAAATGTGCTATTAATGCCAGAAAAGATAAAGGGGGGTCCCCATTATCAACGCTCCAAAAATCGCTGATAAAGACCCCTTTTATCAGCGCTAAAAATAAGCGCTGATAAAAGGGGTCTTTTATCAGTGCTTTCTTTTTAGCGCTGATAAAAGTCAACATTTATGAGCGCTTTTTTTAGTGCTGATAAAATTTTTTAAAAATTAAAAATAAATAAAAAAATACTACCTATCTCGGAGGGGGGGGCTTAATACAGCGCTTGAGCCCCCCTTTATCAGCACTTTTTAGCACCTCCATCACCCACCCACACTGCCTACTCACTTTATCAACGCTATCCCTCAAAATCACCCTTGCGCGTGTGCCCCTGCCTCCACCAGGATTTGATCTCGAGACCTCCACCTGCGCACCTAAAGCCTATGCCACTCCCCTATATTGATATGTTCTCTTATTCATGATATATCTATTTATTTATATATATATTTAGTGATATTTATTCGTATAGTAATATATATTTATAATAATATATATATTTATAGATATATTAATATATATATAGTTATATTAATATATATATATAGTTATATTAATATATATATATATAGTTATATTAATATATAGTAGTTATAAAATAGTCATATATTGGTATTTTAAATAAAATGGATATTATTTATTATTTAGATAAATCTAATATATTTTATATATAAATATGTTTAATTAATTATTTAAAAAATTTAATTTTTAAGTGTGAATATATAAAAAATATGTACATATAGTTATATATTTGATTATAAATAGCAGTGCATTATAAAAAAAAGTTAAAATTAAAAAGACATAATATCAATATGAATGTAATCCTTTGGAATAAATTTAGTCCCCACAAAAAAAAGACAATAATAGGCCCTCAAACGTGGCTGAAAATCCACAAAATGTTAAAAAATCTCGGTACCCCAACTAAAAACTCAGTTTTGGAGGCCTTCTAGGCCTCTATTGGCCCCAGAAATCCATTGAATGGGGCTCCAACGTGTCATAGCAACATAGAGATCATCATATTCTTCGATTTCATATGTGGTAGAGCTCATACGGACACCCGGATCAAAAGTTAATGCCGTTTGATGTTTGAGTTGCGTTTTCAACGTATTATGGATCTTTTTTTATTTTTTTAATTTATTTAGTCTTCAAATTGTTATTAAATTACTATTACTACATGATAATTATAAAATTATTAATTTAAATTTTTTTTAAATTTTTTTTATAATCCATTTTCACTAAATATCTTATATATAAAGTATAATAAGTGTAAATGTATATTTATACTTATCTAAAATATATTTAAAAAAGTATATATTATATTTATATCAATATAACTATATTGATATATTGATATATTATTTTTAATTAATTTTTTTTGAAGTCGAACCCTTTATCAGCACTTATAAAAAAAGCGCTCATAAAGGCCCCCCTTTATCGGCACTACTAAAAAAAGAGCTGAGAAAGGGGTGGTGCTGGCCTTGCCCAGTTTTGTGGTATTGAAGGGTTCTTTGATTGTGGCTCGAGGGATGAATATTCCAGGTCTGTACTAGTCTAAAGATTCTAATTCTTAGTCTACTACTAGTGTTTTTGAGTGTAGTGTTTCATCCATGTTATGGAATACGAGGCACAACCACATTAGTGGGAAAGGGCCTGGTGCTTTGACCAAGATAAATCTTATTCAATATTTGAAGAGTGTCATATTGGATACATATGATCATTGTATTGCTAGAAAACATTATAGAGTGAGTATGAATAGTAATCCTTTACCCATGAAGTCACATGTACTTAAATTAGTACATTATGATGTTCATGGTCTTTTAAAATCTAAGCCCATTAGTGACAATCTTAATTTTATGAAATTTGTTAATGTATACTCACGTACGATTTGAGTTTATGTTTTGAATTTCAAAATTAGGATGCTTAGTGTTTTTATGAAATTTCAGATTTCTACCGAGTGGGAATCTAATAATGAAATTGAAATGTTGTATCCCTAACAATGACGACGAGTATTGTGGTCCGTTTGATTGGTATTGCTGGAAGGAAGGTATTCAACATCAGAATATGTCTCCTAAAAATACTTAGCTAAATGGTGTAGTTGAGAGGGTGAATGTGACTTTATTTGAAAGAGTTCGTTGTTTGATTTTGGAAGCAATGTTGCCAAGAAATTTTTGGGGTGGGTCTTTAATTACTGCTGCTTAAATTTTTTTAGTAAATATACAAAAAACATGTATGTATGTATATATTTTTATATATTTAATTATAAATAAAACAAAAATACGAAAAATAAAAAAATTCTAATATTAAATTATCCATATCGCTCTAATCCTTGATAATAAATTGAGTCTCTATTGAAACGAGATATGAGTACCCCCTTAAAAGAGGATGAAATTTCATCAAATGTTACACAAATAGTACAATGACAAAAAACTCGATTTTGAGGACTTTTAGACATGTTTTACCTAAAAAACAACCGAGTAAATGTCTTCCTAGTCACAAAATCATATATCTTTTTGAAACCTTCCATTTGATATGTGGTGGATCTCAAACAGACACCCATATCAATATTTATGGATGTTGGAAGTTGAAGTTATGTTTTCAACTTATTTAAGATAATTTATTAATTTATTGAATTTTTATATCATTATATTATTATTAAATGACTATCAATAAAAAAATTAGAAAACTTTTAATTGAAATAATATTTTAATTATTTTATAAACCATTTTCACTAACTATATTATATATTAAATATGATTAGATATATAATATTATATATTTCATATTTTATAAAATATACTATACTTATAAATATATTTATATATTAATATGTGATTTTTAATTATTTTTATAATATAACTGTAACGCCCCAACCCCAGCTACCCAGAGTCGGTGCATTACTTCATAACATTGGCATGATCACAAAAGATCAAGTCTCGAAAGACCGATTAGTTTAGTAGCCTTGTAAACACTAGATACATTCATAAACATTACATTACATCATAAAAATGAAAACTAAAATAACATGGTCTCCCTAGTCCACACTCATATCCTCACTGACTATTCTTGCAAGTCAGTCATAATACCCTTCTTCACATCCTGGGAAAAATAAAACATTGAAAGGGGTGAGCTCAAATGCTCAGTAAGGATAACAATATAGCAATAACTTTCATAAGAAAACATAAGCATTTAAGGAAATATATAACTAAAACAAAAGCCTTATTGAACTTGAACTTCAGCATAATATGGCAAAAGTAAAATAAAATAATGCCATTACTTACTCACATGGATATTCTACTAGACGAATAATCACGTGAAATATCAATAACCACTTTCATAATGAGGGAATGTATAATGCCAGACATTTTGAAACACTTTGTCAAGGTCTCGGCCAAGACGTCTAAAATAATTAAGGCCTCGGCCAAAACCAAAAATCAAATTGGGAAAGGGCATCGGCCAATTCCACGTCTAGTTGTCTCATGAGACCTACCGATGCATCGAGGAGATATAGCGGGCTCCACCCGTCACATATTAAGTCCAATACAATCCTCATATGAATAGGTTTAAACATAACATAAATATTCGTATTAAAACTAGCATACGAAATGTCAACAATTTCTTCATAAACTATGGATGGTATAAAAATAACACATCCACAGTCAAATATTTCACAAAATATTCAATGGAAGTTTTGTATCATAAATCAATTCCAATTAAACATAAAACCCATCAAAGGATGTTGACATGGATGAAATCAAAGCTATTTGAGAGTAATATCTCTCCTTTTTGAAATCATTTAAAAGTCCCATAATTATAAAATAATACATTTACATTGAATATATTCTTATAAGCTTGTTAGGGAAGCTTCGACGAAGTTATAATGGCGGAAAATAGCCGCACCCGCCGTATAAGTTAAAAAAACATTCTTACCTTAAATTTGTCAAAGAGGTCAAAAAGTACATTGTTTGGAAAATGATGGTAAGATTCCTTTCAAAAATGTATAAGGGTATAAATGACTTTAACACATTTTCCATTTAATAGTAAAAATGTTTTGAAAGACATTTTTAAGAATCATGGATGTGGATGATAACGAGGTCCTGGTAGATAATTATATATAAACAACCTTGGATAATGAAGAGGTTGTGAAGTAAACCCTTACCTCGTGTATAACTTTACTCAACCATTCTTTAACCTCCTGAATAATAAACTAGAGTTAATATGTACCTTATTAAGAACCATTTTCAATTTCATTATCCTTTTTATATCACTTATTATAATGTTATGAACATTATGTAATTATTTAAGTTAATAACGGTCATTTTGTCGATCTTTGGTACTTGAGTCAATAATAAACTTCTTATAATTACAAGTTGTTTATGTGGTAGAATATCCATTATCTCCAGAATTATATTCATGATTTAGATTTCATATATATCTTATATATCCAGTATATACATTCATTTATAATATTACGTAACATTTAGAGGTAAGAAATGAAATGCACCGTTCATGGAGACGGTAAGCCGTACGTACACATGAACGCTACTTTCATATCAATTTCATATTTAATGGAACGAAATCATAATTATATAAATGTATAATATAATTCCAGTATAATATAGTGTATAATACCATTTACTGCATCCTTTATACATCCCACATATGGCATTAACGATTCAAATCACTTTGAGGGGGCGGTAGTCCACACTTCCTAAAATGAAATTATCGCGTTTTACCCATAATGGAAATCATAAAGTATGCCATAAATGAAAAATACAGAAGCATAAGTAAAACATAAACATATTATATATCATATATAAAAATAGTGACATCTTAATGGACACCTTTGAAGGTGTTATATGAGTGTTGAACAATCATCGTTTCGTGAGGCAGAAATTCGCCATCCACAGAAACCGTATGTTCTTTAACCATTAGATGTAGGTGTGTGTAAGTGTAGCTCGAATCCATCTTATAACAACATCCTAGTATATTGAGGATACTGGTTTTGTTACAAAAGAAATGAATAAAAAGAGTTTAGGGGGTTGGAGAAGAAAAACAAAACAAAAAACATTAGAGAAGACATTACCTCAAAATCGGATAACTCTTTTTGATTTTAGCCAAAGGCTTCCTTGAGAAGAGTTCTGCCCAAAGTGAGGCTTCTCAGAGTAAGAGGGGTAAGTTGGGAGATTATGTGGGCAGAGGTTGGCTGAGCCAAATGGCTTGAAGGTTTGAATAAGGTGGGAGAGGTGGGGGCCTTTTATAAGTGGAGAGGAGGTGCTCTTTTGGAAAGATTGAAATGTTACATTATTATACATTGCTTTTCGGATTCTAAAGGTCCCAAACTTATACAATTCGTGGCTAAGGTGATAAGGGTTCTAAATCTCCTCATCCAATAGGCTTTGGACAAGTGTAATCCTTGTATTTTGCATTATCTTCTCATTTTATTTAAATCGTTAAATAATGAGGTCATCGCTGCATCATCATGATGTCATAAATAATTTAATTTATTTAATGTCTAAAAATTCTAAAAAACTACTATGATGTAGGAAATCTTTTTAGCTTTCTAATTACTATTTATAGTCAAAAATATGACTTGTATAACTTCATATAAAAATTGTTTTAGTAAAACATTTCATGTTTGTGTCATTTTTTACTTTAACATTAAATAAAAGGTATTTATGTCATTTTCCAACTAAAGTGGATCCATGGGGTCCCCAAGTTGACCCATGGATTTTTTTGGTCGGACATGGCACATCCAATGAGGGTAGGACATGTTTAATGCTCATCTCATATTATTAAAACATTATTTTTTACCTTAAACTACACTAATTACCTCTAATCGCGATTAAGAACTTAAAAGTTACTATTCACCAAAAATTATTTTAATCTCATTGAACCACATTTTACTTCTTAATGACAACCATGTAAGTCGGATTTTTGAAAATCAAATCACAGAAGTGGTAATATTTCATTTAAATGAAAAATCAGTTATTTAACTACCACTTAGTGGTTTCACTATTCATCAAAAATTGAAGTTTTTCAGAACAAAGCCAAAATTTCACCCTAAGCTATAATTGATATTCCGAATTCAAAAATGATGTATATTTTACAAAATTCCAAACATATAAGTTTCATTAATTAATTTTAGAATTAATTCCCGCTGTTACAACAAATAGCGTGTTTTTAAGAAATAATTTATATCAAAAGATTGGCAATTGTTTATGTCCAATTTCAATGTTAAATTAATTCTATTGACCACCATTGGATAAAATGGTAAAAATGTATTCTAATTATACTTTAAAACCACTAAATAGTATAATTTATCACTATAAATTTTTTTGATTAAAAAAGTTGTTTTTAAGTAATTTTCACTATTCATAAAAAATTAGAAGTTCTCAGAAAAATACCAAAAATTCAACATAGGCTAATTTCGATATTACGAATACCAAAATGAAGTCCATTTTGAAATATAAAATTTCTATAATTTTAAAAAGTGGTTATTACTATTCATAACGGCTAGTTTGATTAGTCGCGGTGTTTTAGAACTCGAACTTGCGTACAATGCAAGCTATTGCATTATTGAAAGAGAGGCGTATCGTGGAAGCTCGGGGTGTTACATTCTCCCCTCCTTCAATAAATTGCGTCCTCGCAATTTGATATTTTTCTTTGAAAATAAGAGGTTGAAAATAGAAAATACCTTTGTGGAAAACCCACATCGGAAATAAGGTTAATAAAATTTAGCCTTAATAAGAGGGAAAGGGAAATGAAAAAGTCACCACCCAATTATGATCTCGATTAGGAGAACTTTGGTGGCAATTAGAGACATATAATTGGAGGGAAAACGTAAATATTCGTAGGGAGTGATTGAGGTCATCAATCACAATCAACTGTCAAATCGAGGGCCTCAAAGCCTTCAATCTATGTTGATTTAAAATATCATCAGTTCAACAAGACATAAGGTATTAGGATAACACATTTTTTTGTTTTAATATCCCTTTACTAAAGTTTATGAATTAATTTATTCATTGAATAACAGATAAGTATATATATATTTATGCCTGACAATTAGAGTTTCAACCTTCAACTCACCTTTCACTCCAAAAGATAATAGAACCCAAAAATATTATACTTTTCCTAATTGTATAAGGTTCCAAATGTTAACACATACAATTTAGATTAGTAAAATTATTTTGTAATAACCAGGGACTTCCTGTAGGCTAGTGGTAGGAAATAAAGGCATGTCGCACTGTGGTTGTGGGTTCGATTCATGCAGCTTTGTCCGACACGACGGGTTATGCCCCACCCTGCAGGTTGTCCTTTTCCTAAAAATATAGTACTATACTATTCCAAAAATAATCTTCATAAATGTTTTAACCTTAAACAATACTATCTAAAGATCAACTTAATCCATTCCAACCTTTATAGTTATCCAAAATACCTCCGTCCAGACCTTCTCTAAAGGGTCGTTAAATTCCAAAATCAATTGTAACCTCAGATTCCCCAAACAAAGTAAAGTTTCTCTTATTGTCACATAATAAAAATATGATTACCTTCATCATATTAAATCCTTAATGAAAACAACATGTACTGCAGTACAATCCTTATATATATCTCATTATTCTTATAACCATAATCTAGTTCTTGAGTCCAAAAACACAAATACAATAATTATTCCGCTTCAACTGTAGTCACAACATAAGATTGGCCTTGATCCCTTGGCCTTTTCTGAGGTAAGTTTCTTTGATGCTTAGGACATTCATTTGCATAATGACCCATTTCTCTACAATTGTAGCATTCAACATTGATAGCCTCTTTCTTTCCCTTGCAATCACGCGCCTGGTGACCTTTTTCTCCACATTTATAACAAACTCCCATTCCTTTTAGGCAAGCACCGGGGTGATTCTTCCCACAACTATCGCATAATGGAAAATCCTTCTTTCCCTTTTTCCCTTTATCCGTTTCTTGTTCCACCATTCTCTTCTTCTCTTGATTTACTTTGTTGTCATAAGACTTAGAGAATTCCTTTTCTGTCTTGATAGCACATGAGACAATATCTTCGTATGATGAGAAGGTTTGTGATACTAAAGCTCGACGGAGAAATGGTTTTAACCCATCAAAGAAACGATCAATCTTACTTCTTGGGTTATGTATATAATCGGAAGCATTCCTCGCTAAACTTGTAAAGTTATCCTCATACTTTGCGACATTCTCATCCTCCTTTTGCCTCAGACTCAGAAATTTCCTTTCCATATATGCTCGATGGTCACAAGGAAAGTATTTTTCTAAGAAAAGCTCTTTGAACTCCCTCCATTCCATATTCGATACGTCATCATCTTCCTTTGTGTTTTGAATCAGCGGCCACCACTGATCGGCATCTCCAGTGAGGCGGTAAACTGCCATGAAAACCTTCTCCCTTTCACTACTCCCCAAGGAATGGAATATTTTCTCTAAGGAATTTATCCTTTGCTCAGCTACTATAGGATTTGTACTCCCATTGAAGGTTGGTGGTTGTTGCCTCATGAAGCGGTCTAACATTGATCCTCCACATTGCGGATCAGGGAGCTCCATACGAGTAAGGTTATTATTCATAACCTGCGTGAGTTGTCCCAGTATGGTAATAAGTTGATCAGCACCAGTTGTATCTCCAGATCCACAATAATTATCTTGAGCAGGAGGGAAATCCCTACACGGAGTGCGTGCATTGATACGGTTTCCATTCCTTCCACTAGGCGCCATTTATAAACAATGGCATAAACTAGATTAGTTTATGAATTAAAATACATAATTCCATACTTGTAAAACACTTTACATAAATTGAACTATTTATGGATATAATCCATAATCATAAAAAGAAATGTTTTCTTTGAGGAAGTATATACTCATAACCCTTCACAGTGGTTTGTAAATAAAATGAGAATTATCCTAAGCATATCCCCCGGGAGTTTCATAACCAAGAGTGCAGCAAAGCCCGTTGTTGTGCACCAGTTCCCGTTCGATTCTAGATCAAAGCCGTGTTTTCGGGTTTTACCCCTAGGTACATCTGTGCCAGAGCCGCCTCTACTTGCTCGTATCCAGACAGGGATGTATTGCTCGGAAAACTCACAAAATCTCTACACTATCAAAATTCTAGGAAGTTCTTCTATACTAATCCTCAATGTCTATCTTTGGGCTATGTGCTCTAACCAGAGTTTATCTAAATCTAGCTTCCAAGGTTAGTACTAAACTGCCTCTGATACCAACTGTAACGCCCCAACCCCAGCTACCCAGAGTCGGTGCATTACTTCATAACATTGGCATGATCACAAAAGATCAAGTCTCGAAAGACCGATTAGTTTAGTAGCCTTGGAAACACTAGATACATTCATAAACATTACATTACATCATAAAAATGAAAACTACAATAACATGGTCTCCCTAGTCCACACTCATATCCTCACTGACTATTCTTGCAAGTCAGTCATAATACACTTCTTCAAATCCTGGGAAAAATAAAACATTGAAAGGGGTGAGCTCAAATGCTCAGTAAGGATAACAATATAGCGAAAACTTTCATAAGAAAACATAAGCATTTAAGGCAATGTATAACTAAAACAAAAGCCTTATTAAACTTGAACTTCAGCATAATATGGCAAAAGTAAAATAAAATAATGCCATTACTTACTCACATGGATATTCTACTAGACGAATAATTACGTGAAATATCAATAACCACTTTCATAATGAGGGAATGTATAATTCCAGACATTCTGAAACACTTTGTCAAGGCCTCGGCCAAGACGTCTAAAATGATTAAGGCCTCGGCCAAAACCATAAATCAAATTGGGAAAGGGCCTCGGCCAATTCCACGTCTAGTTGTCTCATGAGACCTACCGATGCATCGAGGAGCTATAGCGGGCTCCACCCATCACATATTAAGTCCAATACATTCCTCATATGAATAGGTTTAAACATAACATAAATATTCGTATTAAAACTAGCATACGAAATGTCAACAATTTATTCATAAACTATGGATGGTATAAAAATAACACATCCACAGTCAAATATTTCAGAAAATGTTCAATGGAAGTTTTGTATCATAAATCAATTCCAATTAAACTTAAAACCCATCAAAGGATGTTGACATGGATGAAATCAAAGCTATTTGAGAGTAATATCTCTCCTTTTTGAAATCATTTAAAAGTCCCATAATTATAAAATAATACATTTACTTTGAAGATATTCTTATAAGCTTGTTAGGGAAGCTTCGACGAAGTTGTAATGGCGGAAAATAGCTGCACCCGCCGTATAAGTTAAAAAAGCATTCTTACCTTAAATTTGTCAAAGAGGTCAAAAAGTACATTGTTTGGAAAACGACGGTAAGATTCCTTTCAAAAATTTATAAGGGTATAAATGACTTTAACACATTTTCCATTTAATAGTAAAAATGTTTTGAAAGACATTTTTAAGAAACATGGATGTGGATGATAACGAGGTCCCAGTAGATAATTATGTATAAACAACCTTGGATAATGAAGAGGTTGTGCAGTAAACCCTTACCTCGTGTCTGACTTTACTCAACCATTCTTTAACCTCCTGAATAATAAACTAGAGTTAATATATACCTTATTAAGAACCATTTTCAATTTAATTATCCTTTTTATATCACTTATTACAATGTTATGAACATTATGTAATTATTTAAGTTAATAACGGTCGTTTTGTCGATCTTTGGTACTTGAGTCAACAATAAACTTCTTATAATTACAAGTTGTTTATGTGGTAGAATATCCATTATCTCCAGAATTATATTCATGATTTATATGTCATATATATCTTATATATCCAGTATTTACATTCATTTATAATATTACGTAACATTTAGAGGTAAGAAATGAAATGCACCGTTCATGGAGACGGTAAGCCGTACGTACGCATGAACGCTACTTTCATATCAATTTCATATTTAATGGAACGAAATCATAATGATATAAATGTATAATATAATTCCAGTATAATATAGTGTATAATACCATTTACTCCATCCTTTATACATCCCACATATGGCATTAACGATTCAAATCACTTTGAGGGGGCGGTAGTCCGCACTTCCTAAAATGAAATTATCGCGTTTTACCCTTAATGGAAATCATAAAGTATGCCATAAATGAGAAATACAGAAGAATAAGTAAAACATAAACATATTATATATCATATATAAAAATAGTGACATCTTAATGGCCACCTTTGAAGGTGTTATATGAGTGTTGAACAATCATCGTTTCGTGAGGCAGAAATTCGCCATCCACAGAAACCGTATGTTCTTTAACCATTAGATGTAGGTGTGTGTAAGTGTAGCTTGAATACATCTTATAAAAACATCCTAGTATATTTAGGATACTGGTGTTGTTACAAAATAAATGAATAAAAAGAGTTTAGGGGGTTGGAGAAGAAAAACAAAACAAAACAACATTAGAGAAGACATTACCTCAAAATCGGGTAACTCTTTTTGATTTGAGCCAAAGGCTTCCTTGAGAAGAGTTTTGCCCAAATTAGGCTTCTAGGAGTAAGAGGGGGAAGTTGGGAGAGTATTTGGGCAGATTTTGGCCGAGCCAAATGGCTTGAAGGTGTGAATAAGGTGGGAGAGGTGGGGGCCTTTTATAAGTGGAGAGGAGGGGCTCTTTTGGAAAGATTGAAATGTTACATTATTATACAATGCTTTTCGGATTATAAATGTCCCAAACTTATAAAATTCGTGGCTAAGGTGATAAGGGTTATAAATATCCTCATCCAATAGGCTTTGGACAAGTGTAAGCCTTGTATTTTGAATTATCTTCTCATTTTATTTAAATCGTTAAATAATGAGGTCATCGCTGCATCATCATGATGTCATAAATAATTTAATTTATTTAATGTCTAAAAATTATAAAAAAAATACTATGATGTAGGAAATATTTTTAGCTTTCCAATTACTATTTATAGTCAAAAATATTACTTGTATAACCCCATATAAAAATTGTTTTAGTAAAACATTTCATGTTTGTGTCATTTTTTACTTTACCATTAAATAAAAGGTATTTATGTCATTTTCCAACTAAAGTGGATCCATGGGGTCCCCAAGTTGACCCATGGATTGTCTTGGTCGGCCATGGAATATCCAATGAGGGTAGGACATGTGTCAAGCTCATCTCATATTATTAAAACATTATTTTTTACCTTAAACTACACTAATTACCTCTAATCGCGATTAAGAACATAAAAGTTACTATTCACCAAAAATTATTTTAATCTCATTGAACCACATTTTATATCTTAATGACAACCATGTATTTCAGATTTTTGAAAATCAAATCACAGAAGTGGTAATATTTCATTTAAATGAAAAATCAGTTATTTAACTACCACTTAGTGGTTTCACTATTCATCAAAAATTGAAGTTTTTCAGAACAAAGCCAAAATTTCACCCTAATCTATAATTGATATTCCGAATTCAAAAATAATGTCTATTTTAAAAAATTCCAAACATATAAGTTGCATTAATTAATTTTATAATTAATTCCCGCTGTTACAACAAATAGCGTGTTTTTAAGAAACAATTTATATCAAAAGATTGGCAATTGTTTATGTCCAATTTCAATGTTAAATTAATTCTAATGACCACCATTGGATAAAATGGTAAAAATATATTCTAATTATACATTAAAACCACTAAATAGTATAATTTATCTCTATAAATTGTTTTGATTAAAAAAGTTGTTTTTAAGTAATTTTCACTATTCATAAAAAATTAGAAGTTCTCAGAAAAATACCAAAAATTCAACATAGGCTAATTTCGATATTACGAATACAAAAATGAAGTCCATTTTGAAATATAAAATTTCTATAATTTTAAAAAGTGGTTATTACTATTCATAACGGCTAGTTTGATTAGTCGCGGTGTTTTAGAACTCGAACTTGCGTACAATGCAAGTTATTGCATTATTGAAAGAGAGGCGTATCGTGGAAGCTCGGGGTGTTACAATAACTTTTATTAGTGATAAAAATAAGGGGTTTTAGCACTGATAATTGACATATATTTATCAGTGAAAATAATAGTGATTATTTTGGAACCCCTTTATCAGCATTTTTAGCATTGAGAAAGGGTATCGCTATATAAAACCAAATCTATAGTATTGACTGACATTCTATGTAAATACATATAATTTAGAGATTCTAATTAACATTTTTATTATTAAAACATCTACATTGTGAACCAGTAATGTGAGAAGATGGCTCTATAGGTTCTAGGTGCTGCAAAAACACGGGGGGGGGGGGGTGCACTGCCCAACTTTTTGGTTTCACTGGCCAGTGGGTTGAAGACAACACGATGAATCATATTGTTAGTATTTCTCATGATAGATATTTTTAGGAGAGGATGGAGACTAACTATGCTTCTAAGAAAAAAAAAACAATAAATTGTATCTTATCTAACAAGTGATGAATTCGAGGTACAAAGAAGTTCCATATAATTCTGAATATTTGAGAGAATATCAGGGATGTATTGACCAATTGTCTAGTATGAGTATTAATTTTGAGGATAAGGTTTTCTCTCTTTTATTTATGAAAACTTTACCTAATTATTGTTATAATTTACATGATACTCTAACCAGTTCTACTCTTAATGGTGTCGTCACATTCAGTTTTGTTAAGTAGGATGTTTTAAATGAAGTGGCTGACAGACATACTACGAAGAAATATTCTTCAGATCACTCAGTAAGAGAGACTCGGGAGAGAATCCTTGAAAATAATTAGGGATAGAGCATTAGAGGAATGAGAAAGGGAATAATCATTTCTAGGTCGAAGTAGAGATAATTTGAATGTCATCATTTTGATGATAAAGGTCATGTTAAATAGTTTTGTTATCAGCTGAAAAGAGAAAATAAAATGAAGGAAAATCATTAGAAGAAAAATGGTGATGGTGATGACCATCTCACCACTGCTAAAGGGGTGATCTTTTTGTTGTCTATGAGTCCATTAATATTGCTTATGATGATTTTTGGTGGGTCGTTGAGAGTGGTTCCAATTTTCATATGATATCGAAGAATGATCACTTTACAACAGAAAACCTATGTAATTTTTTGAATTTAAAGATGGGTAATGATGGTCACACATATGTTATAGGTATCAATATAGTTTTTTAGAGACCAGTACTAGAAGAAAGCTAAATTTGAAGAATGATTAACATGTGCCTGAGGTTCTCTTGATTCTTATTTATACCAGCATTCTTGATGAATAAGGGTTTATCAGTACTTTTGGTTATGTACAATGGAATCTTTCCAAGGGTTACTTGATTTTGGATAAAGTTAATATTATGTTACCTTTGTACTAGACTAGAGCTTTTATTTCTTATGACACTACTTATGTTATTGAGTGCAATATTTCATCCAATCTATGGCATAAGATGCTCAACCACATTAGTGAGAAATAGATTTGTTATTTGACTAAGAAAAATCTTTTTCCATATTTTAAGAGTGTCAAATAAGATATGTGTGATAACTGTATGGAAGGAAAACATAGAGAACTGAGTTTCAATAGTCATCCTTTACACATGGAGTCACGGGTACTTGAGTTGGTACATTACGATTCTTGTGGTCTATAGAAATTTAAGACCATTTGGGGTAGTAATTATTTTAGGACATCTATTAATTAATACTCATGTAATATTTGAGTTTTTTTTAAATGCCAAAATTCTAGTGCTCTGTGTTTTTTAAGTAATTTCAGGTTTCTACTAATATGGAATCTGGTAATAAATTGACATGTAATATCACTAACAATAAGGGAGAGTATTTTGGTCCATTTGTTAAATATTACAGGAAGTAAGGTATTTAAATCAAAATATGCCTCCTAAGACACCTTATCTAAATGGTGTAGTTGAGCAGTTGAACATTAATTTATTGGAAGTATTTTGTTGTTTGCTTTTAGAAGAAATATTTCCTCGACATTTTTGGGCTGAGCCTTTATTTATTAATGCATAAATTTTTTTGGGTAAATATTCACATAAATGTAAAAATTTGTATATTTTTAAATATTTAATTTTAAATTAAACTACAATATGAAAAATGATAAAATTATAATGCCAAGATAACTATATTAGTGTAATTCCTCATAACAAATTGATCCTCTATTGAAAAAAGATAAGACGAACCCCTTAAATGAGGTTGAAATTTCATTAAATGTTCAGAAATTATAGTACCCCAACAAAAAAACTCCATTTTGAGTACTTTTAGACATGTTTGACCTCAAAAACCACTGAGTAAAGTTCTTCCCAGTGACTAAATCATATAACATTTTGAAAACCTCAATTTGATATATTGTGTAGCTCTAACAAACACCTAGATCAAAATTCATGGATGTTTGAAGTTCATGTCGTGTTTTCAACTTATTTTAGACAATTTATTAATTTATTGAATTTTTTTATCGTTAAATTATTATTAAATGAAAATTACTAAATAATAATTAGAAAATTATTAATTAATATTAATATTTAATTATTTTATAAACTATTTCCACTATATATCTTATATATTAAGTGTTGTTACTTATATAGTATTATATAAATCATATTTTATAAAATAGATTATATTTATATAAATATTAATATATCTATATTTTAATATGTAATTTTAAAGATTTTTTTGAACTATAACTTTTATTAGTGATAAAAAGAAGGGATTTTAGCACTAATAAAAGGAGCATGTGTATCAGTTCTAATGAAAGAGTATATATGGGTAGCCCTTTATTAGGGTTTTTTTCGCATTGATAAAGGGTATTGCTTAATAAACGCAAATATATAGTAGTGACTGATGTGCAACATGTAGACATATATTTTAGAGATTTTAATTAACATTTATATTGTTAAAACATATATTATGTGAACCAACAAAGTGAGATTATGTCTCCATCATGTCATTCATAATCACTTGAATTCAATTCTCAATTTTTTTTAAAATATTCATTTTATATATTATATTTTTAATGTAGAGGCTTCCCAAAATTTGATGACTGAAGAGTATTCTCCAATCAATATAAGCATCGATAAAAACAATAGAGATGAAAGATAGAATATTAAATGAGGCATTTAGAATATATATAAAAAGTATTATTATTATTTATAAAATTATAAAACATTAAACTAAGATTGAAATTTAAATTAATTTATACCGAAAATATAATAAAAATTAAAAAAATAAATGTGAATTTAAATAGATTGTCGTTTTAAATGAATATTAAATTTCAGATTCATATTTAGATTTGATTATTATTAAATGGGTATTATTATGATTCTGATCCTCCTATGCTTCTAAAATATATTCAGTACCTATATTTATTTCTCCCCTTGACTCTTTTTCATTGCCTCCCGGGTTCCCCTTTACCCTTTTGAATCCCCTTTATCTCCACATCTCATTAACACCTCCATTCCCATCATCTCTTTATTATTTTTATTTCTATAATTCATGTATTCCTTCCCTCGCATATTCCATTTCTCTATGCCTTCCAGAATTCCCCTCCCCTCTCACCATATAGATACCCCTTTATCCTAACATTTTTCTCACTATTAAACTTGGCGTTCATGTTCCGCCACCTCTTCCACCGCCTTTACCTTTGCCTGTACCCCCCCCCCCCTCATTAACGATTTTGATCTATCCATTCAAATAGGATTTTTTGTACCTATGATCATCACTTTCTAAAATCCAAATTTAGACCAGATCACCTCAACATCCAAATAGGTGATTCCAAAACCTTTATGCACCATTACAATTTTGGATGGTATGAAATTTAAGTCATAGTATGAACGGAATCCCTTAACTATTCCTTCCATTTTCTATACTCTATCAATCCTCATCTTCAAAAGGATCCCTTCATTAGGAATTACATACTCCTTCCTAATATTCTTATATCTTGAGAGACAAAACTCCAAAACAAGAACATGATTTCTCTATAAATTCCAAATCTTCCACCTCTAGAATGTTCAATTAATGCCTTTTACCTTTTACTATAATGTACATAAACCCAAAAACTCATGGGTATCAACTTTTCCTCATTGTGGAAGGGTCATATTTCCACTTCTATATAAGGTATGTGTGTAAACCCAACCTCAAAAACTCCCGGAATTTTTCGGAATCGTTCAAATTTTTGTTTCCACCTAAACAGTAGGTATATCTATATTTTATGGGACAATAAAAAATTATTATTGTAATTATGATCACCAATTCAATCAACTATACTAAATATAAATTTCCATGTATATTTCTCTCACTTCATTTTCATTTTATACGACTTAATTTTATATTAATTTTTTAAATATATTGAATTTTCATTGTTGTTACCCATTTAAATACTATTTCATATTGTGATTATGTTGGGATCCATATAAATATATAAAAAATATTTCATATTTAAATTTCCAATACAAATGAACTTATAGATTAGCATGGTATCATATAATATTTGTAAGGATGTAAAAGAAAACTACTTTTCCCTCAGAAACATAATTACCAAACGTTTGTTCAATATTTTATTTGTTAGGTTGAATGAAAGAAAAAATATAAAATATCCATAATTGTTGGTAAGGTTTTTTATTTGTTATCTTTTATATTCAATGTTTTGATAGTGATATTTTTATTATTTTTATTCTAGGAAATTTAGCCTCCTAGGGAAGAAATGATACTTCTTAAAAATGTAACAATCAAATATTTATCAATCCCTATGTTACTATGAGGTTACTTGTCTTCTGAATCAATAAATTTTTATGTTGGATTTTCCATTTTTGGTTGCCTTCATATTTGATTTGAGCAGTTTATTATTTGTTACATTGGAAAGGCCTGGATGAACAATTTAATTTCTTGCACATAGTAGTTTTAATTCCATTATTATTATTTATTTTTGTTCAATTATTTAATTACATAAAAAAATTTCAATTTATGTAAATTCAAAAGGGAAACATTTTTTTCAACATGTGTTCAGAATAAGGGAGAACATTTTTTCATAGATTATTGAACTTTTAGTTTATACATATAAAATTCACTTTAATTGTAATTCCCTTTAAATTTATAAAATATAGTAATGAGATTTCAGTTTATTTATGTATAATGAACTTTGACAGTAATATGATTTCAATTTATATACTTATATAATGCACTTTCAATTTATTTCATGTTTAATTTAATGGACATTAATATTAAAAAAAATACAATTTATGTTTAATATTTTCTTTATCTGGATTACCATATTTAACTTGTTAATTATATATACCATGTTCTAATACATGTATAATAAAAATTAATTTTAATGATTTTGTACAGTCAGATATTCATTTTTCATCATTTATATCTAACTTCTTAATCAGCATCTACATATTTGATATTTCATTTACCACTATACTAATACCTTTTTGGTAATGTATCATGGGTTGTTTTGAAAATCTATATCCTTTTCTAGTGAAATGTGTCTTCCATTGTTAACTGGTAATATTCTTTTTTCCATCCCGAGCTCCAATTTTGAAATAAATTTTCAAACTCCCTCCAACGAAATTCATTACCCTACACTAACGGCCCCTTCCATGAATTTGTATAGAAATTATTTCATATGTTTCTATGAAATAATACCTTTCTTGCAGTACACTAAGATTCTATAAATATACAAATCACATTCAATTAAACTCACATTCAATTTAATGAACTTTCAATTTAATGAACTTTTAATTTAATGAAATTTCAGTTTCTATACATGTATAATGAAATTTTAGTTTAATGCACTTTTAGTTTATATAAATCTAATTTCAAATGGTCACATCCATGGTTTGACAGGCGCTCAAGGTATGCCTTATTTTTTCATTACGACGACAATATTACATTTATAATTATAAATAATGGCACCCTTCTCTGTTATTTTAATTATGTAATCTGATTTATTTTTAAGGAACAAAAATTTTCGATGTTTACTATGTTCCATACATGTATATTAATTTTTCATTATTTGTATAATTCCACTAATTGTATTATTATGTGAAACAATTACCCCTAAACAATTTCACTATAATACTTATTCCAAATTTGTTCTTGGATGACCTATAAAATGTCAATAATGAATATCATTCACGCATTATCAATAATGAATATCATTCATGCACTGACATGAAAATTGATATTTAATATTATTATATGTAATTAATCTTAATCATGAAAAATATGTGGCTAGATTTAATATACATAACTACAAAAATTATAATTGATTATGCATAAACTTTTGAATCCATTAACCATGGATATAATAATGCAATAAATATTATGCAATTAAAGGACAAAATATTCTTTCAACATGAAGTATCTTATCTTGTGAATTTTTATTTATTATCATGTACTAAAAATAAATTTTATTTTCAATATGAATGAAATTTCATTTTCTAACTATATGTTATGTTTCTCCAAATTCACACAGTCTCATTTTATGCATATACATGAAGTTTCTGCTTGAAATAGTTCCATTTCATTAATGGTTTCCTTCTGTATATAGTATCATTTAATAAAATTGTAGTTTATATTGAATAATCATGAAATTTCATTCATTTAATATGCATGGAATCTCATTTCACCACCTCTATAGGGGGAGATCTTGTTATTTTTTATAACTCCATTAATATTTCTTATGACGATTCTTACTGGGTTGTTGATAGTGGTTCCTGTTTTCACATGACATCGAGGAATGAACTCTTTACATCTTACAACCCATGTAATTTTTTGATTTAAAAGATGGTTAATTATGGTCATACTGATGTTGTAGGTATTGGAATATTTTTTAGAGATTAATACTGGATGTAAGTTGATTTTGAATAATGTTTGACATGTGTCTGAGGTTCACTTGAATATTATTTTTTCCAGCATTCTTGATGATGAAGAATTTATCAATACTTCTTGTTATGAGCAATGGAATCTTGACGAGGGTTCTTTGATTGTGGATCGGGGGTAGAATATGTCAGGTTTTACAGGACAAGAGATTCTATTTCTTTTGATACTACCTGTGTTGTTTATTGAAGTGTTTCATCCATGTTATGGCATAAGAGGCTCAGCCACATTAGTGAGAAATGGATTCGTTGTTTGACCAATAAAAATAATCTTCCATGTTTGAATATCATCAAATTGGATACCTGTGATCACTATATGGCTGGAAAACATTTCAGTGTGAGTTTCAATTGTAATCCATTACACAGGAAGTCACATGTACTTGAATTAGTACATTATGATGTTTGTGGTCCTTTGAAATATAAGACCTTTACTGACAATCTTTATTTTATGAAATTTATTTATTAATACTCACATAATATTTAAGATTATTTTTTGAATTCCAAAAGTATAGTTCTTAGTGTTTTTAATCAATTTCGGGTTTCTACTAAAAGGTAATTTGGAAAGAATTGAAATGTATTCATAATAACAAAGAGGATGAGTGTTGTGGTCCATTTGACCAGTATTGAGGGTAAGAAGGTATTAAATATCAAAAGATGACTCCAAAGAAAACTTAGCTATATAATTTAGTTGAGAGGCTGAAAATGAATTTATTGGAAAGATTTGATTGTTTTCTTTTAGAAGAAATGTTTCCTGGATATTTTTAGGGTGGGGCTTTACTTACTGTTGTTTAAATTTTTTTAGTAAATATACAAAAATATGTATATATGTGTATATTTGTATATATTTAATTATAACTAACTCTAAAATATGAAAAATGATAAAATTTTAATGCCAAAATATACATATTATTGGAATCCTAGATAATAAATTGAGACTCCATCGAAAAAAGATAAGAAGACCCCCTTTAATGAGACTGAAATTTCATCAAATGTTCCAAAATTATAGTACCCTGCAAAAAACTCAGTTTTGAGGAATTTTAGACATGTTTTACCTTAGAAACCATTGACTAAAGTTCTTCCAAGTCACCAAATAATATATCTTTTTGAAGAATTCTATTTGATATGTGGTGGACCCCACACAGTCACCCAGATCAAAAGTAAAGGTTGTTTGAAGTTCAAGTCATTTTTTCAACTTATTTTAGACAAATTTTAATTTATTGAATTTTTCTATAATTAAATTATTATTAAATGACTAGTACTAAATAATAATTAAAAAATTGTTAAATAATGTTAATTTTTAATTATCTTATAAACCATTTTCACTAAATATCTTATATATTAAGTGTGATTACATATATAGTATTATATAAATCATATTTTATAAAATATATAATATTTATAAAAATATTAATATATTAATATATTAATATGTGATTTTTATTCACTTTTATTGAAAAATAACTTTTATTAGTGATTAAAATATTGGTTTTTACCACTGATAAAAGAAATATTTTTATCAGTGCTAATAAAAGTGTTGATGTTGGTACCCCTTTATCGTCATTTCTTATAATTGATAATGGGTATCGCTAAATAAACCCAAATATATAGTATGGACTGATGTGCCATGTGCAGACATATGTTTTATAAATTTTGATTAACATTTATATTGTTAAAACATATAAAATGTGCACCAACAAATTGGGAGGATCACTCTATAGGTTCATGGAACATCGGAAGCATGAGAGGGTGTGGAACCCAACTTTGTGGTTTCACTGGATAGTGGGATGAAGACTACATGATGAATAATATTGTCAACATTTATCAAGTTATATATTTGTAGGAGAAGCTGAAGACTACCTATGATTCAAATACAAGAAACAATAAATTGTATCTTTTCAAAAAAATGAGTAATTTGAGGTAAAAAGATGTTACATATATTTATGAATGTTTTAGAGAATATTAGGGATCCTTAGATCCATTTTATGGTATGAGTATTAATTTTGAAGATGAGGTTTTAGAACCTTTTTTTCTGAACACATTACCTAATTATTGGGAGAATTTATGTGAGACTCTAACTAGTTCTACTCATAATGGTGGTGTGACATTCAGTTTTGTAAAATATGTTTGTTTAAATGAATAATCTGGGATACATACTCCTTAGAAATATTCTTTAGATCTTTCAGTCATAGAGACTAGGGGGAGAACACATGAAAATATTCAGGGACAAAGTAGTCAAAGTAAGAGCAAAGGCAGTATCTATTCATTTTTGAAGTAGAGATAATTGGAATTTCATCGTTGTGATAATAAAGATCATCTTAAACAATATTGTTATTATATGAAAAGAGAAAATAAAATTAAGTAATATCAGTAGAATAAATATGGTGATGGTTATGATAATTTCACCACTTCTAATGGGGGTGACCTTGCTACTCATTATGAATCCATTAATATTGATTTTGATGATTTTTGTTGGGTTGTTGAGAGTGGTGATGGTTTTTATATAATATATAGGAATGAGCTATTTACAACATAAAACCTAGGTAATTTTGGGATTCTAATGATGGGTAATGATGGTCACACTTATGTTATAGGTATCAGGATTGTTTTTTAGAGACCAGTACTAGAAGTAAGCTAATTTTGAATAATTTTTTACTTTTTCTTGAGGTTCGCATGAATCTTATTTTTACCAGTATTATTGATGATTAAGGGTTTATTAGTAATTTTGTTTATTGAAAATGGAAGGATTACAAGGGTTCATTGATTGCAGCTCAAGGGAAGAATCCTTCATGTTTTTACTCGAATAGAGCTTTTATTTCTTGTGATACTACTTGTGTTGTTGAGTGTAGTATTTCATCCATGTTATGGAATAAGAGGATCAACCAAATTAGTGATAAATTTATTGGTTATTTTACCAAGATAAATCTTCTTCCATAATTTAAGAGTGTCAAATTAGATATGTGTGATCGTTGTATGGACGGAAAAAGTTGCAGAGTGAGTTTAATTAGTAATCCTTTACACAGGATGTCATATGTACTTGAGTTAGTATATTATGATTCTTATAGTCCTTTGAAATATATGACCATTACTGGCAGTATTTATTTAATGAAATTTATTTATTAATACTCATGTAATATTTGAGATTATGTTTTGAGTTCCAAAATTCTTGTGCTCAGTGTTTTTAATCAATTTTAGGTTTATACCGATAGGGAATATAGTAAGAAATTGAAATGTATTCACACTAATAATTTGGTAGAGTATTTTGGTGCTTTTGACTAGTTTCATGGGTAGGAAGGTATTCAACATCAAAATACGCCTCCTAATAAACCATAGCTAAAAGGTTCAGTTGAGCAGATGAACATGAATTTATTGGAATGATTTTGTTGTTTATATTCAGAAGCAAATTTTCCTGGACATTTTTGGGGTGAGGATTTAATTATTGATACTTAAATTGTTTTTAGTAAATAAAAAAATATGTATATATGTATATATTTGTATATATTTAATTATAAATAACACTACAATATGAAAAATTATAAAATTGTAATGACAAAATAACTATATCGTTGTAATCCCTAATAAAAAATTGAGCCTCTATCAAAAAAAGATATAAATACCCCCTTAAATGAGGTTGAAATATCATCAAATGTTCAAAAATTATAGTACCCGAACAATAAAATTGGGTTTTGAGTACTTTTAGACCTGTTTGACCTCAAACCCCACAAACTAAAGGTCTTCCCACTAACCAAATCATATATCTTTTTGAAAACATAAATTTGATATGTGGTGGAGCTCAAACAGACAACTGGATCAAATGTCATGGATGTTTGTAGTTCAAGACATGTTTTCCATTTTTTTAGACAATTTATTAATTTATTGAATTTTTCTATCATTAAATTATTATTAAATGACTATTACTAAATAATAATTAGAAAATTGTTAATTAATATTAATTTTTTATTATTTTATAATATGTTTTCACTAAATATATTATATAATAAGTGTGATTACATATATAGTATTATATTAATCATATTTTATTAAATATATTATATTTAAATAAATATCAAAATATCTATATATTAATATGTTATTTTTAATGATTTTTTGAAATATAACTTTTATTAGTGTTAAAAAATAGGGGTTTTAGCATTGATAAAAGGAATACATTTATTAGTGCTAATAAAAGTGCCCATATAGGCACCCCTTTATTAGTTTTTTTATAATTGATAAAGGGGATCGCTGAATAAAAGCAAATCTATAGTAGTGACTGATGTGAAACATGCAGGCATATATTTTTGAGGTTTTAATTAAAATTTCTATTATTAAAAAATCTATAATGTGCACCAAAAAATTGAGAGGATGGATCCTTCTCATAATTCATGATCATATGCATTCAATTCTCTAATATTTTTAAAATATTCAATTGATACATTATATTTTTAAGGTAGCGACTTCACAAAATTTGATTCATGCATATTCTTCTCTAATCAATACATGCTTCGAAAAAAACAATAGAGATGGAATATATAACATTAAATGAGTCATATAGAATGTATAAAAATTATTATTATTATTCACAAAATTATAAAACATTCAATTAAGATTGGAACTTAAATTGACCTATACTAAATATAAAAAAAATAAAAAAATTATATTGGAATTTAATCAAATATTGGTTTTAAGTGAATATTACATTTCAGATTTAGATATAGATTAGATTATTATAAAATGGGATTTAATATGCTTCTAATCCTATTATGTTTCTGAATAGGATTCAGTACATATATTTATTTCTCCCCTTGACTCTTCTCCATTGCCTCCCAGGTTCCCCTCTACCTTCCTGAATCCCCTTCATCTCCACTTATCATTTCCACCTTCTTTCCGATCATCCCTTTCTTATTTTCATTTCTATAATTCATGTCTTCTTTCACTCATATATTCTATTTCTCTACGCCTTCTAGAATTCCACTCCCCTCTCACCCTACAGAGTCCCCATTTCCCATAGAAACATTACTACAAATCTTTGGTTCAAACTTTTATTTGATATTTTGAATGAAAGAAAAAACATATAAGAGCCATAATTGTCAGTAGTTTTTTATTTTTTATCTTTCATGATTAATATTTGGATAATTCTATTTTTATTATTTTCATTCTGTGATATTTGGGCGCCTAGTAAAGAAATAATAATTCATAATAATGTAAAAATAAAATAACGGTTGATCCCTTTTTTACTATTAGGTTAATAGTCTTCTAGAACAATAATTTTTCATGTTTTATTTTCTATTTTTGGTTGCCTTCATATTTGATTTGAGAAGTTTATTATTTCTAACATTGGAAAGACCTAGAAAACTACTTTCATTACTTGCACATAGTAGTTTTAATTAGTTGAATATTATTTTCTTTTGTTCATGTTTTTTATTTCCAACGAAACATTTCAGTTGATGGAAATTCAAAAGGAAAACATTTTTTTCTCATGTGTTTAGAATAAGGTAGACCATTTTATATATACATTAATTTACTTTCATTTTATACATATAAATTTCCCTTTCATTGATATTCTCTTTAAATTTATAAATTATAGTAATAGTATTTCAGTTTATACATGTATCTTGAACTTTGAATGTAATATTATTTCAATTTCTATACATGTATAATGCACTTTCAGTTTATTTAATGTTTGATTTAATGCACTTTAATTTTAAAATAAAATAAAATAAAAATTTATTATTTTTTATATGTATTACCATATTGTATCTGTTAATTATACAAACAATATTTCAATACATGTATAATTGACTTTAATTTTAATTATTTTTTACATTCATAAATTCATTTTTCTTCATTTATATGTAACTTTTTATTCTATATCTACCAATTTCTTCTTTCATTTACCACAATACTAATACATTTTTTGGTCATGTACCATGGGGTTTTTTTGCAAATAGATATCCCATTCTTGTGGAATGTTTCTTCAATTGTAAACTGGTAATCTTATTTTTTCCATCCCATGATCAAATTTTGAAACAAATATTCCAACTCCCTCCAACTTCAATTCATTACCCTACTTTAAGAGCCCCTTCCATGAATATGTATAGTAATTTTATCTTAAATTTCATAGAAATAACATGTTTCATGTAGTATACTAAGTTTATATAAATATAAAATTCACTTTCAATTTAATGAACTTTTAGTTTCTATACATGTATAATGATCTTTTAGTTTAATCAAATTTCAGTTTATATACATCTAATTTCAAATGGTCAGATCCATGGTTTGACAGATGCCAAAGGTATTCCATATTTTTTCATTAGGAAGATAATATTACGTTTATAATTATAAATAATGGCACCCTTCTCAGTTATTTTAATTACTTACCCTGATTTCTATTTAAGGAACAAAAATTTATGATGTTTAATATGTTCCATCAATGTACATTGTTATTTCATTATTGTTATATTTCAAATATTTGTATTATTATGTTAAACAATTACTCCTAAACGTTTTCACTATACAAATTATTCCAAAATTGTTCTTGGATGACCTAAAAAATTGTCAACAATGAATATCATTCATGAACTGTAAATAATAAATATCCTTCATGCATTGAAATGTCAATTGATATTTAATATTATTATATTTAATTAATATAAATTGTGTAAATTATGTTGTTAAATGTAATATACATAACTACAAAAATTATAATTGATTATGGATAAAATTTTGAATCCATCTACCATGTATATAATAATGCGCTAAATGTTATTCAATTAATGGACTAAATATTCTAGCAACGTGAAAAATTTTATCTTGTGAATTTTTTATTTAGTATCATGTACTAAAAATAAATTATATTTTTAATATGAATGCAATTTTATTACTTGAATATATATATGATGTTTCTCCAAATTCATGAACCCTCATTTTCTACATATACCTATAGTTTCTGCTTGAAATAGATCCATTTCATGGTCTACAAAATACTTTCCTTCTGTATATAGTATCATGTACTGAAATTGTATTTTATATTGAATAATCATGCAATTTTATTCATTTAATATTCATGGAGTTTCATTTTCTTGCATATACATGTAGTAACTACATGAAATTGAAATTTTTAATCATTATGCATTAAATTTCAATCACTTAATATGCATGTTGTTTTTGCATTATCATTAAATTAATCCAAAATATATTATTTATATTGAAATTTATATTGATATATAAGTTGTATCATGCTATACAACATAATATCCTTATGTATGCTTTATCATGAACTAAATCTATAGTTTATATTTCACTTTATATTACATTTATTACTATTATGAAATTGAAGTTTACATTCCTATTTATATTACTATTTAATAATAGTTTTTATTTTATTTTAAATTTCATTATCATATACCAAAATTTAAATTACAATTCATTTTACATAGCATTATATTTTTTAATTTATATCAATAGACATGTTCTTACTTTATGTTGGATTCAATTTCCTTCCGTACATGTTAACATATACCCAAAGTGATGTTTATATTCAATATTCATGAAATTTAATTTAATTAACATGAATTTTGTATTTGCAGATACATGTAGTCTCCTTTACTAAATATGTATGATATATTATGAATTGTTCCAACATTCAATCCACAATATTAAAGTGCATTGAAATTAAGTAATATCCTGAAAATCTCAAAGGCATTTTGTAGAATGATCTCTCACTAATCTATATAAAAGTTCCTTATATTATTTTATATTCTATATGAATGATTCTATCAACATAGTAATCACTCCCATAATTAATTTTTCTTCATGTTTTCTCGTGAATTCACTTCTTATGTTAATATTTATGAAATAATTTTGAAAATAATTGGATGTAATAAGAATCCCCCACCATCTATTATACACAATGGTGAATTGTCATGTGATTTTTAATAGACAAAGTACTAGTTATTATAATGAATATATATTCCCCACCATACATGTTTTACCAGATAACTTCTCTCAGTCTCCCAATTCTCCCTACCTCACTGCTTTCTCCTCTCTACCACACATCCTCCCTGCCTCGACCTCTCACTCTCAATTCATCATTCCCAATCTTTGACCCATGGATCCTCATCTCTTCCACCTCACCCACCCATTCCTTCATCTACCTCAATAACTCTACTTCAACCATCCAAACTCCACCATTTCACACATAACCTACACATTGGGAAATGAATTTCACAATTTTAAACTTTCAGTTTGCTTGTCTTTCATTTTCCATGTTTTTAGTGCCCCTCATTTTGTAAGACTCTAATTTTATTTCCCTCTCCACCCATGATATCTATTTAAGAATCACTTGGTTTAACATTGATATACTTATCTTCCTTCTTTGATGACACCCACACACTTTATTATGAATCCATATACTTAGTTTCTTCTTTCTCTAAATATTTCCTCAGAAGACCACTCTGTTTGTGAATCATATCTTATAATAGTAGTATTATAGAATATAATCTCTGCATTACTTTTTATTATATAATCAAGATTCTTTTTGAATCTTCAGTATTAAAATCTTTGATTCAAAATTTCATAATATTCATCATATGTTTTCAATTTATTAGTGTATTAAATTCTAAAATCTCTGCATTAATATTTTCCAACTCATGTAATATATTATTCTTTACATATTTTTTTTCCAAAATCTACATTATTAATTTTTATAATTTATGTAGTCTGATCTCTTTGTTTATATCAATATGCATGGTTTTTTCTTCTACATTATTTTTTAAGTTCTATAATATGTTTTCATTGTGCATAATTTTTTTTTTCATTTTTTTAAACTTTTTCGATATTAATCTTCATTAATCAGATGAAAAACATTTTTTATTTTTTATTTATTATCTACATATTTTCAGGATACACACATATATGGTTTTTTGAAACCCTAGGGTTCTCCCTATTCTCCAACAAAGATTGACATTATGAAAGCATTAAATCTACCACTTGTGGGTTTTATTTACTTCTTCAACAACTGTAGAACACCTGAATGGAAAACCATATCACAAGTATCATGTTTCATTGAAATTTTCTACATAGTTTCATTTCATTTTTGATTGATTCAGTTATTTTTGGTGCTCCCTAAAATAGAGTCCCTAAAAAGCACCCCTTATTTTCTTTAGTATAACTCCAAGGTATGTGTTTGAATTTTATCTCATTTTTATTCATATATTTCCTTCTATTTTTTATGAATTAGGATCCCTACATAACACTCATGAAATGATAATAATCATAACTTCCCAGTGCAAATTTACATTTATAATTCTTTATTCATGCCAATAATTTTTTATTTAGGGTAAATTTTATCCCCTAATTATTTTAATTACCGTTTTATTATCATAGTTTTAAAGATCTTTAATTATTCTCAATGTAAAATTGATATTCATGTATTTTCATAAATACCAGGTTAGGTTATGTTAAATAAACTCCCCGGATCATTATGTACATCATTTTATATCTGTTTTTATCAATGAAAATATATTCTTCCTTTAACATTACTTATCATCCCCTATTTATTGTCTCTAAAAATCATCAACTTCTATTTTATTGCATGTTAGTATGTTACAACAAATTCTTCCAAGTGCATGTATTTTCACAAGTACCTTGGATTTTTCTTAATCATTAATGACTAATTACACACACCATTATGTTTGGTTTATAATTTTTTGTTCGATATAGTTTCATTATATTTTATAATTTAACATGTTTTATATGGTTATATTATTTCCACTAACTATTATTGATAGATAAAATATATAAGCAGCTTTGATTTTCTATTAGTGAAATCAACCATAGAATTAAAGGTTTGATTTATCTTTTCATCAAGCTCTAAGGTTTGATGTCCCTCTTCCTTCTTTCCTTTTTTACTTCCCATTTTTTCCTTTCATTAAAGATTCCCTCTTCCCACTTCCCCTTTTTAACTTTAGGGGAGTGTTGTTCCCTTCACAGGTTCACTATTTCCATCAATTAATAATTTCTTTATTCCATTTCTTTTAATTTTTGCTACATTATAACCTATATTAACCACCAATTGGAAACTATTCAACCATTCAATTTTCTTCCTATTGTGTCAGATCACCTATATTCTCCACATTTATCCTGAAACTCCATTGATTTATGTTTTTTAGTTATTTTCGTAAAATTTGTAGTATGTTACATTCCTTGATTGTTTTAAATAATATATTTTTGTATTATTTGATCGTTATTAATGATACAAAAATTAATGTTATACTATATTACAAAAATATATCATATAATTAAATTCCTCATATTATAGTTATTCTTCCCACAAGCATTTTATTTAACATTTGTTCCTACATGAAATTGCATTCATATTATACAATGAATTTACTTTTATTCATATTTATATTTTTTGTTTTACATTTTCTTGAATTATCACAGTTCTCATAACCCAATTACATGAATTGTCGTTGTTATTCTTCCAATATTGATTTGTAGTGGAAAACATGTGAGTCATTTTTTGACTAGATGTAGGTGAGTTAAACCCTGATAAGATTGTTTCAACTTCTCATATGTTATTCATGTTGATACAATACATCAAAGTTACTCTTGGTTTTATGATATGGGATGAGTTTCTTGAATAACATACATTGCAATAATAATTACATCATTATCAATTAGTAAAATAAATTTCAATTTCAAACATAGGGGCTACTGAAATAGAACTATTAGATTACTTCTTATTGTATAGATAAAGTGTGAGACAAAAAAGGATATAGGTTTATCTTCCTAATTCTTGTGTTTTACAAAGTCTACTGCGGAGAAAAAAATAGGAATCTTAGGCTTCAGGGATATTATTTATTTTGGTATGTTCTACTTTTTTTCATCATCCTCAAAAATTATTAATTTTTATTTCAACAAATTGTATAGGTGACTCAGTTATTTGATAGTTTTCTTATTTTTTACATACATATTCAAGGAGAAATTGGTGGTCTTGTATTACTTTGAATGAATTTTCGTTCTTATGTTCCACAAACATGTGAGACAATTTATAACAAAAACTGCATCTGAACATTGAAATAATTTGATTTAGGTAGAATGTTTTATGAATTTATGTATCATAATATCTTATTTATAAATAATACTACACCTGTATTTATATTCAAAATTTTCAGGTTGGAATTCATATTTTGAACTATATATTGATTTTCCAAATTTTTATTTTAATATTAAAATATAAGGAGTTATTTGTTGTTTGAAGGAAGTTCATTTTTTATTGTTGGATCGAACTAGTTTTGATGGTCTATATACAAGGGAAAAAGGCTGGAATTATTTATTCCTTGTTATGTAGAAAACTGGGTAAGGTACTTATAAAAATACCTAGTGGGTTACGTGCATTACTATACTATTTTCCTTACTGATTTATGTATGCACAATATAATTGGATAATAATTGAAAATTTAAGGATTGGTGAATTTGAAAAAAATATATATATTTTTTTCATGATACAATATAATGATAAAATATTTATGATATAGTAGTAATAAGATTACTTATCTTCAATGGGAATAATCCCATATTTGATGTATGAAACTGATAATTGTTAGTGTTGAATTTTCATAAAGTCAGACCTAAGTAGGAATACCTTTTTGTGCCATCACTATTTTATGAATTGAATTCAATCAAATTTTCCAAGGTCCATTACAAAAAATATGTTCATCTTTAGACGTAATACAATAAACAATGAATTTGGTGGTAATTAAACTAAAACATGATATGTGGCCTTTGAAACAAATGGATAATAATATAACTTATATTCTTTTACTTTTCATCGTAATTAAATTTTTACACAAAAAAATAATATTGGTAAATCATTTCAATTTTTTTATGTTTAATATCATATTCTATTAATTTATATTATTATTATGTTAATTATAATCTAAATTTGTTTAATTTTTTTTCAATGCATATGAATTCCTGACCTATCTCAACCCACTGCATATTTATGAATTCCATACGTACAGTGCATATGAGAAGAACCCATTGTGATTATAGTATATATGAGTAGAATCCATATGAGTATGATATACCGTACAATAAATATTATCCATATGAGTTGAATAAAATTTTCAATATAGTGTATATTTATTCTTGTAAGTCATACCGTGAAATGCATTGAGTTCTCTAAATTATATTTTTACTTTCTGACTTATTGTCCAACAAACACATTGTCCTTTATTTTGTTTCAAATCACTTTTCATGTCAATGTAAAATGTTAATTTTGTTCCCTATATTACTTTTTTATAATCTTATTTACTACTAATGATAATAACTAATATATGTATAATTAAGTAAAAATTATAAAATATTTAAACTTCTATTAAACAATAAAATTAATTAATTTAATTTTTTAAAAAAATTATGAAAAAGATTATGATTTCTTTGTACAATAAATCCCCCAAACTTTTTTAAGGATTCCCAGTTTTAAAGACGCTATGGTCAAAATGGATCCATGTATAAAATTAATAGAATCGAAGAAGATTATGAATTGGAAATCTATTTTGACTAAATAATAATCCCACACAGGTGTATAAATTTATTATATGTATTTTATTTTAAAATATTTATTTATGTCGGTTAACTTGGTTAGGGTTAGTGACTAAATTATTGTGCATCTAAAAGTGTAATATTTATAAAAAAATCAGATGCAAAATATTTTCAAACTTTGTTGAATAGGGAATTACAATTGCACACCAAGGACGAAGGAAAAATATATTTATAATTACGATAAAGATATATAATTATTCACATATATATATATATATTATAATTTCAAATGTTATAACATATACAATTATATTTTATTCATAATTGATTATTCTTTAAAAAGTTAATTATAGAAACATAATTATATTTCTTGTAAATGAAATTGTTATAGTTTTTTATATTAAAATATAATATATTTATAGTTATATAAATATAAATATAAATATAAATATATTTTCACTTATTAAGATTTCAAATATAATAATATTTCAAATTATAATATATTTATAGTTTATTATTTAATAAATAATATATTATATAAACATATTTATATTTCCTATATATATATTTTTTTATTTATTCTATTTATTACTTTAAAATAAAATTATGTATCTGTATATGAGTATATTGATAAAAATATAATTATATTATGGATTTATATATTTGTAATAATAAATTATAAATACAATGTAATTTAAAATATACTTTTTTATGAAAATCATAATAAATAAAAATACAATAAAATTTGTATTTTCAAAAAAAACATAACAATATTTATATTTCTAATTAATATAAAAATATTTGTATAATTATTTATGTAATTATATAATAATATTATCCTTGTTATTAAAAATTATACTTCAAATAATTGAATATTTATGATATTTATTTCTCACATTGTGCCAATGCATGAATTAGTTTATAGTGAAGTATGATGATTACATTTTAAATGGAAATATATCATGTTATATATATATATATATTGAAGCAACCTAGTCTACAACCCTACTTCCACACATGGCCCATATATATACCTACTAACCCACTTAAATAAATAATTTTGAGTTGTGGATGGAGATTTCCATTTATATGGGGATAGAATCTCTATTTAGACTCGTCACCATTGTCAGGCATCAATCTTTATAAGGGGAGAAGATGAAATCATGGGCACATCCACATATTCACACAATGTGTTAGGCACAACCTAAGACCAATTTTGGCGGTGGTGTTGGTGATGTAGGTGATGAAATACCCCCAGGTTCTATCAAGGACCTGATGCAGGCTAATGGGTGACATTATGTGAGACTTTGGTGGCAATGTGGATCTGAGGCTTTCAGGCCCCATCGTTGACATGATGCACTGGTGGCAAGGCGTTGGTCATCCAGTGGTGTTGTCTTCATCATTGATGAATAGAGTGTTGGTTGCCTCCTAAATTGGAGCACCATGTGGGTAAATTATTTATGTAATTATATAATAATTTTATCCATGTAATAGAAAATTATACTTATAATAATATAATATTTATGATATTTTTTACTCACATTATGTCGATGCATGAATCAGTTTATAGTGAATGATGATGATTACATTTTAAATTGAAATCTATCATGTTATATATATATATATATATATATATTTACATATATATTCGTAAGAAACCAAGTCCACAACCCTACTGCCACACATGGACCATATATATACCCACTAACCCCCTTAAATAAATAATTTTGAATTGTGGATAGAGATTTCCCTTTCTATGAGGAGACTGTCCCTATTCAGCCTCCTCACCATTGTCTGGCATCAATCTTTATAAGGGGAGAAGATGATATCATTTGCACTTCCACATGTTCCCACAATGTGCTAGGAACAACCTCAGTCCAATTTTGGTGGTGGAGTAGATGATGTAGGTGATAAAATACCCTCAGACTCCATCAATGACATGACACAGGCTGATGGGAGACTTTATGTGAGACATTGTCCACAATGTGGTCTTGATGATTTTAGGCACCACCAGTGACTTGATGCGCTGGTGGTAAGGCTTTGGTCATCCAGTGGTTGGGTCTTCATCATTAATTAATGGAGTGTTGGGCGCCACCTCAATTGGATAACCATGCGGGTCGAATATTCAATTTAAAAAAGGTAAAATACGGAGATGTCATTACCATAAAAATGAGTTCACGCAGCACCACCCTTTAATTGTTCTAAAAAATAACTGATAAAGGGAAATTTTAACACTGATAAAAAAAAGTGATGTTAAAAGCACCCCTTTATCAGCTCTTTTTTTAATGTTGGTAAATGTACATCCTTCATCAGCACCTTTTTTAGCTGAGATCCCCTTTATCAGTTCTTTTTTACCAGTTCTAATAAAGTGTTTATTTCAAAAAATATATTTCATTAAAAATAATAAATTAATAAATTAATATATTTATATTTATATAAATATAATATATATATTTTAAAAACATTTTTATTAAGGATAAATAGACATTTACAAATAATATATAAGATATTTACTGAAAATAAATTGTAAAATATTTAAAAATATATTTTTAATTAATAATTTTCTATTTATTATCTATTAATAATTATTTAATAACAATTTCAATAAAAAAAAATCAAAAAAATCAATAAAATATCATAAATAAGTTAAAAACGTAACTCAAACATCAAACGAAAATAACTTTCGATCTCGGTGTTAATTTTAACTCTACCACATATAAAATGAAATACTGTAATGAGCTCTACATCCTAATTAAAGGGGGAAACCTCTTGTCACATTTTTCGAGGCCAAAAAAGAAATAAAAGGCTTCCAAAACTGAGTTTCTAGTCGGGATACCCTAATTTTTAAACATTCAGTAGAATTTCAGCCTCATTTAAGGGGGGCTTTTTACCGATTTTAAGTGGGCACTAAATTTATACTCATGTTTTACGTTCATATTGACATTATGATTTTGAAATATTATCATTTTTCATATTTTAATATTATTTATAATCAAATATATAAAAATAAATACATATTTTGTATATATTAACAAATAAAAAACTAATTTTATAAATACATATGTAAACATATTTACATATAAAATAACTTTCAAAAAATATAAACCTTATCTGATAGAAAGAATATCCATTTTATTTAAAATAAAAATTTATGAATATTTATATACATATACAATTAATGTATATATAATGTTTATATATATAAATATATTTAGGAGTGTTTATTGATAAATATTTATAAATTTCTCTATATATTATAATATACGTATATAAATATTGATATATAATATATGTAAATAAATATAAATATGTATAATTATATTTATAGATGGACAGACATATATAAATATAAGTATGTATGTATATATTTATAGACATACACACACACATACAAAACATATTATATATATATGTATATATATATGGATAAAAAAAGTAATGATATATATATAAATATATAGATATGTCATAAAATATTGAACAAAACAATATAGTGGAATGTAAAAGGCACTAGAGTATTATGGGGAGGTCTCTATGGTTTGAAACCCTGCAACAATAAGAACACGTGGTAGCAAGTGAAGTAGGTGAATAGCGCTATTAAAGGGGGTAGGGGATACCTAGCACTGTTAAGGGTTGGGTATGCTAGATGTGCATTGTTAAATGGGGGATCATGCACCGATAAAAGGGGGTGGCCTGCCCCCTGATTTGAAAATTTATTTTTTAAAAGATTTTTTCGAGTTTTTTTAGTGCTAAAAAACAGCTGATAAAAGACCACTTTATCAGCAGTTTTTTAGTGCTGATAAAAGGGGACATTATTAGATCTTTTTTTAGAATGGATGAAACAACCCCCCTTTTAACAACCCTGAGGAAAACAACACCTTTTTAGAACCATTAAATATATTTTTCAGTAATAATAAAGGGATAATCTAGAGTAGTGCGTGTTTTGGGTTACATTTTTTTATGTAGACATTTTTCCATTAAAAGGAGGCAAGGGAATGGTTTTGAGATATATGTTTGAATGGAGATGAAATTCGGTTTTTTGATCAGTTTTGTTTGACAATAAGTTTTCTTCTAATCTTGGTGATTTTTCAGCACACAGTTATTCTGTAGACAATCTTCAAATTTGTATGGTCATATTTAATGTTTTCACTTCTTTCTCAGATGATGTTCTTTTGTCAAATCTTCTGTGTGCCTATCTTGTCAGATGATACATTATTTTTCTACATTAGAGAGTTATACTTTTGATACCCCTTTATTATTGTGTGTTTCTACCATTTACTTTGATATTATAGTGGATCTTCACTCTAGACTTGGTCCCAATGTTTTTTTGTTCCTTGGGGTTTTCCCTGATAAAAATTTATTATGTTAACATTTATTTTTCATGCACATATTATTTCTTCACTATGCATCAAACTTAGTTTTTCAGGCTTTTTTGAAGTGAATGAAAATTTATTTCCTCTACATATTCGCCTTCCTATTGTTTTCACTTTCATCTATTTCCATATTTCCCAATATATGGTATTAATGGGTTTGGTTTTTATGTTATATATGTTATGGAATCAAATTAAATTAAGATTTGTTTTTTGAATGGTACCTACTACGATATGTGGTGATTAAAAATAAAGGATCTGCTTTTTATCAAGTGAATGCAACTTTCAGTGTTTAGTACTCAGAAGCGATAAAGAATGTAAGCTAAAGAATGGGCATTTGAGCATGCGATGGTTTGTGGTTTCATTGTCCAGTGGGATGAATGAAACTTTATGAATTATACTATCAACATTTCACATGCCATACCTTTGTATGAGAATCTCGAGACTACCTATTCTTCTAATACATGAAATAATAATTTTTTCTTCTTAAACAAATAATGAATTTGAGGTACAAATAAGTTAAATATATTTATAATATTTGAGAGAATATCAAGGTTGTTTTGATCAATTTTCTGATATGAATATTAATTTTGAAGATGAGGATTTATCTCTTTTGTTTCTTAACACTTTACATGATTCTTTGTAAAATTTACTTACTATTCTAACTAGTTTTACTCCTAGCGGTGTCGTGACATTTAGTTTTTTTTACTTTGATGTTTTAAATGAAGAGGTCGATAGACGTAATCATGAGAAATATTCTTAAAATATTTCAATCACATAGACCAGAGGGAGAAGCCACAAAAAGAATCAGGGATAGAGCAGTCAAGGTAAGAGAAAAGATAGAGGAAATTCTAGGTTGAGGTTGAGATAATTTGAATTTCATCATTGTGAAAAGAAATGTCACATTAAAAAGTATTGTTATAAGCTAAAAATAGAAAATTGAATGATGGAAAATCAGAAGAATAAAAATGATGATTGAGACGATCATTTCACCACTCCTACTGGGGGTGATCTTGTTATTATTTATGACTCCATTAATATTTCTTATGATGATTTTTGTTGGCTTGTTGATAGTGTTTCCTATTTTCCATATGACATAGTGGAATGAACTCTTTATATATTACAACACAAGTAATTTTGGGATTTTTAAGATGGGTAATGATGGTAACACTAATCTTGTATATATCTGGATCATTTTTGGAGACCAGTATTAGAAGTAAGATTATTTTGAATAATTTTTGACATGTGCATGAGGTTTGCATGAATCTTATTTTAACAGAATTCATAATGGAGAGGGTTTATCAGTACTTTTTTTAATGGTCAATGAAATATTTCCAAGGGTTATTTGATTGTGGATTGAGGTAAGAACTAGCCAGGTTTTTACTGTACTATAGATTCTATTTCATTTGATACTACTTGTGTGGTTCAGTGCAGTGTTTCATTAAAGTTATGGCATAAGAGGACCATCGACATTACTGGGAAAAATCTTGGTTTTTTGAAAAAGAAAAATCTTATTCAATATTTGAAGAGTGTTAAATTGGATAAATTTGATCAGTTTATGGATGGAAAACATAACAGAGTGAGTTTTATTCATCATCCTTTACACATAAAGTCATATATACTTGAATTAGTACATTATGATATTTGTGGTCCTTTAAAATCTATGACCATTAGTGGAAGTCTTTATTTTATGACATTTATTGATGAATACTCATGTAATTTTTTAGTTTATGTTTTGAATTCCAAAAGTCTGGTGCTCAGTGTTTTTAAGTAATTTTTAGTTTCTACTAAGAGGCAATTTGGTAATAAATTAAAATATATTGGCATTGACAATGAGGGTGAGTATTATAGTCTGTTTGATTAGTATTATAGAAAGATGGTATTCAACATCAAAATATGACTCCTAAGATTCCATAGCTAAATGGAGTAGTTGATTGGATGAACATGTGTTTATTGTAAATAGTTCTTTGTTTTATTTCAAAAGAAAATGTATCTGGTTATTTTTGGGGTGAAGATATATTTAATACTAATTAAATATTTTTGGAGGAAATATACACAAATATGTGTATATGTATATATTTAATTATATATAAAACTACAATATGAAAAATGATAAAATTATAATTCCAAATTATCAAAATCAGTGTAATACCTAATAATAAATTGAGACTCTACAAAAAAAAATAAGAACACCAACTTAAATGAGGCTGAAATTTCAATAAATTTTAAAAAATTATTGTACCCCAACAAAAACACTCAGTTTTTGATGACTTTTAGATAGGGTTGAGCTCAAAAACCCCTAACTGAAGGTCTTCCCCACAAAAAAATCTTATATCTTTTTTGAAAAACATGATTTGATATGTGGTGGATCTGAAACAGACCCCCAGATCAAAAGTTATGTCTGTTTGAAGTTCAAGTCATGTTTTCAATTTATTTTAGATCATTTCTTAATTTATTGATGGTTTATATCATTAAATTATAATTTAATTACTATTAATAAACAAAAGATAGAAAATTGTTAATTAATATTAAATTTTAATTATTTTTTAAACCATTTTAACTAAATATCATATATATTAAGAGTGAGCACATATATAGTATTATATAAATAATATTTTATAAAATATATTATATTTATATTTATATATTTATATTTATATATTAATATGTGATTTTTATTTATTATTTTTTAAATATAACGTTCATTAGTGATAAAAAGATGGGGTTTTAGAACTGATAAAAGGAATAGGTTTATGAGTGCTAATAAAAGTGGTGATATAGGAACCCCTTTATCAGCGTTTTTTAGCATTGATAAAGGGTATCACTGAATAAACCCAAATCTATATTATAGAATGATGTGCAACTTGAAGACTAATATTTTAGATATTTTAATTAACATTTTTTTTTGTTAAAACATCTACAATGTGCACCAACAATGTGAGAGGATGACACTATAGGTTCCGGGTGTAGTGGAATCAGGGGAGGGTGTAGTGTCCAACTTTTCTTTTTCCAAAATCGATGATCAATCCACGATCAATACGATAAGAATGCCAATATCCACAGAATTGAATCATGGATTTAGACAAATTGAAAGAAGAAACATAACCTATAAGCGAGTATTAACATATTTTGTTTATTATTAATTTAATTTAATTAATGAAATATGTCCATGGTGTTCTTTCTTTGTTAATGTGTTCGGCCACCGATATATTGTGCATCATCATTGCATCGCAAAAACAAAGGGTATTTTTCCTTAGTAGTGACTCACACATGTTCCATGAATCTATGGATGTCACTAAAGGAGTCTCTAGGTGTTAGCATAAAAGATCAATGTGCTTGCATCGTCCACCTTCGATCGCCTTGAGAACTGCTTCTGAGCATTCTCTTTAATCTAAAGGGGGATCGCCACTGTAATTCTTGAGAATGTTCTTGGAGTGGGAAGAACTCTCTAGTGTAGAGAGGTTTCTCTAAGAATGTTGTCCATAACCCAAATTTTCTAGCATTAGATTTCTTTAGGCTAATGAGAGAATAATAATATAACCCGACATTTAATTCACTAGGTAATTATAAATAATTTTTACAAGTGAGTTTAATTATTTTATTAATCCAGGATAAAACCCTTTTCAAATAATAACAACATTGTCATTATTTCTTGAGATGTGCTCAACCGGGAAGTTATAATTAAATATTATTTTAAAAAAATTAATATTATTATTTCTCACTGTACCATTAAACTCGGTCCGAAAATCATCCTCAATATTTATCAGGCCTTGAATAATTACTATTTATTTTTTAAATAAATATCAATGCATTATTTTCTAATAAATAAATAAATATTATATTTTCTGAAAATAGAAAATAAATATTTATTAAATATTCCACTCACAATATATTATCTCGAATAACTATTGAAGAAATAATTGTGATCATACATACATGAATAATTATTAGACCAAAATTGTGAATAATATTTATTCAACTTGTTAAATAATAAATTATTTAACTAAGATTCGGGATACACTTAGTGTGTGGCCCTCTAGGCATATTTCTCAGTGGCATTAAGTGAACCTGCCTAAAGACTATGGATAAAATCTAGCAACTAGATAAGTCATCCATACAGAAATAAGTTAATACCACAAATACATGTCACCTCATTCAAATTCTTACCGTGTAATATAATCCTTTATAGCAATATCTCCAATTGTGCATGTTTCCGGCCTATATAATCGATATCTCATTCTTTGACATTCCAAAAATAGAAATTTCCTAGAGTACACCGTATCCATGGATTTTTGTAGGATATATCATTTCCATTAAAAGGTATGATATATTAACTTCCATTAATGAATTGAAGGTTTAAATCCTATCTCTCATTATTCATTAATGTAATATTACTCGTGACGTACCCAACATATCCTACCTCACTGCGAACATTTGTCATCATGGTCTTCAACAATAAATCAAAGTATGTGACTCATAATATCCATTAATAATAATAAAAAAATCTAAGGACCAATACAAAAATCTGTAAATAGGAAAATACAATGGCACTTATAAGTGAGGATTTACTATTGTTAGGTCTCATTCACAAAATATCCTATTGGAAATCACCACGAGTGTATACCATGAGAAGGAACCTTAATGTACAACAAGTATCCACCACTAATAGCCTATATCATATGTGCCCCTTCAAATTATATCATCCATCCATAAAAAATTTATTTTAGAATAGTGTTGTAGCACTTCCGAGATCTCATCATAGTGGGGAACTACTATGACCTTTCAGTGCGATAGCTACTCTTGGGACATTATCACATGCTCTATTATGAAGAAGAACAATCATGATGTGATAAGAAATTTATTAATATTAAAAATCATCAATATATGTATATCATAATTTACATAAAATTTATTTCTAGGGAGCCAAATATAACAGACTCTCACATTCATTAGAGCCAACTACTAACAACCTTCAGTCCGCTAGATCTCACATGATACTATGATTATGTTGAGATAGGCATTTAATCAAGGGTTCCTCCATGCTCTCAACCATGGACACTACTCTCAATTAAATCTTACACCTCTGATAAAAATTCCTTAAGAGGTGATACTTTTGGAGTATGTCATTTGTCCGTTGATGTGACTTTGGCTCTTTGGAAAGATCCACCGCAGTAGTATTATGACAATACAATGTGATAGGGTCTATACTACGAGGAACCACATCATGATACTGAACAATGTTTTAAATCCCAAAGTCTTCCTTAGATACATTAGAATCCACTATATACTCTAAATCTAGGGTAGAATTAGCGATAACTAGCTACTTTGAACTATTTCGGTTCACTTATCCTATATTAAGACATAAAACATATCCCGATTGTGAATTTGGATCATTATGATCTGTCTAAAACCTAGTATCATCCTACACTCTGATGACAAGATCCTCATATCCTTCATACAAAAATAATATATCCTTAGTTCCTCCTAGATACTTAAGGATACCCTTACAAATAGTCCAATGTTGTTCTATTATATGTTCTTGACATTTTCTTAGGAGGATCAGTGCATAGGTATCATCAATTCTATTACATATCATGGTATAAATGATTGATCCTATCGCTGAAGTGTATGTGGTCTTACTCATTCTATCTTCATCCTGTTATGTCTGGGGATATATTTCCCTAGAAAGATGTATGACATGTGACACTAGAACCAATCCCCTCTTGGATTGTTCCACACCAAATCTCTTTAGTATTTTGTCAATGTATGTACCCTGACATAGTCCAAGAATCCTCTTGGATATATCACAAATGATCTTGATCTATAGAATGTAGGTTTATTCACCAAATTCCTTTAGGGATAAGAATTTTTTCAACCAGTCCTTAAAATACTCTATGACTGGTATGTCATTTCCAATAAGTATTATGTCATCAACATATACTACTAGGATAATTACCACATTTTCACTAAACTTTTTGAAAACACACAGATCACATTCATTTGTAATGAAACCAAATTCTCTTGTGTCATCATTGAATCAAATGTTCCATGAATTAGATACTTTATTCAATCCAAAAATGGATCTATGCAACTTGCAAACCCTTTTGGGATAACCTTCTTTCACAAACCCTACTGGTTGTTTCATATAGATATCATCTTGAAGGTTTATATTAAGGAATGCAGTTTTGACATCCATATACCAAATCTCATATTCATGGTAAGATACTATGGAAAGTGTGAATATGATGGATTTAAACATGGAAATTGTTGAAAAGTTTTCATCATTCTCAAAACCTTGATGATGTTTAAAACCATTAGCCAGTAGCCTTTCTTTAGAGTACTTACTTTACATTTCATGTCCCGTTTCTTCTTGAATACCCATTTTCATCCAATAAGATTTAAATCAACTGGTGCATCGACCAGAACCCAAAATTGGTTCTCATACATGGAATCCATGCAGAATTCATAAATTTTATCCATATTGTAGCTTTTGAGATCTCTATTGCCTCATTTTAGGAGAAAGGTTCATCATTTTCCAACAATAATGAGTCACCATCCTTGGTGGAAATAAAACCATATCTTTATGGTTCTCTTACCTCTCTTACACTCCAACATAGTACTTGTTTTTTAGGAACTACTTCTTCCACTCGGACATATGGAACATGTTCTTGTATCAAATTCGGTATATCTTGAGCATCAACTTCATAGATGTCAATCTTTATTCCACTACCCTTTTTGAATATGTGCTCCCTCTCAAGAAATATTTCATGTCTAGAAACAATAAATTTCATATCTGAGGGGTTGTATAGGTATTATCCCTTTATTTCCTTGGGATATTTTATAAAGATACACTTCAGGCACTGGGGTTCTATTTGGTTGCCTAATAAATCCTTAACAAAAACCTCATTCCCCATACACATGTATTAATCAAAACAGGTTTCTTTCCACTCCATAGCTCGTAGGGAATCTCATTTAACACCTTAGTTGGTACTCATTTTAATGTGTATGTTGTAGTTTGTAATTTATATCCCCAAATGGATAATGGAATATTTTCATGAATCATTATCAACCGTACCATGTCCAAAAAGGCACATTTCCTCCATTCTCTAACACCATTCCACTATGGTGTATAAGGTGGAGTGAGTTGAGATAAAATTCCAAACACCCCTAGAATGTTGATGAAATCTTGGTTATGATATTCACTACCTCAATCTGATCAAATATTATTTATCTTCTTACCAAGATGATTCTCTACTTCATTCTTGAATTATTTTAATTTCTCAATGGACTTGGACTTATACCTCATTAAGTATACATATCCATATATACTCCAGTCATTAGTAAATGTTATGAAGTAAGAATATCCAACTCTACCTTCTACTAGAAATGGTCTACACACATCAATGTGCACCAATCATAGAAGCTCTCTAGCCCTTTCAGCCTATACACTAAATGGTGTGTAACAAATATTACTTATTTTAACGGTATTTTTCATTTAATTTCTATTTTTCTTTTTTTGGTGGATTTCCCATGCATTTTGGTTGAAATGGTGTGTTTTCAAAATTTGCTCCAAACCGTGAGCCCATTTCTAGATTTAAAAATATATATTTTCCTTCATAACTCCTTCATTTGTCAAAAATATTCATCCGTTAAAATTCCTACATGGCCTCCACTGACCTATTAACACCAATATATCAATTTTTACCCTTTAACAAACAATAATAATTGTGGGTTTGGGTTTTTATTTAAGGAGTAGGTCCAGCCTGGACGTCCATTTCCCGTTTCCTTTTATTTTTTTTAATTTAATATCTTATTAAATTTTAATGATTTTTTGGTGATCCTAACCCTCACCTAAGACCATAAATATTAGGAGAGCCCTCATTCTCTTCTCCCCTATTTGGAACTCATATGATTCTCAGATCAGGTGGAAACATATTATCATTTCACAATTCGTCCAAATTTAAAAAGGTAATTTTATTCCTTTATAAATCCAAAATTTTTTAATCTTTTACCATATTTATATTGTCAATTTACCTTACCTTATTTATTGGAAGCTCAATTTCATTTTTGGGTGTTTACAAATCCAGCTACTGTTTTATGTGGGGCGATTTCTTCAAGATCACTCACGTAAGTGGGTCTCCTTCATACTTCTCTCAATTTTCATATGGTTTAATTATATTTTATTAGGGTTTCATCCCTTTTCTTTGAGGTTCCTAATATCCATAAACTAGGGTTTCTATCCATGGATTTGATTTTGGATTTCATGGACTATTATTTTGGTTTTAGGTTTGATCTAAGTCCCTTGCAGTGCGGTGGTGGTGCGGTTTTATTTTCGCACATAGATTCAAGGGTTTTTGATTATTGTGGTAGGTGATTACATTGTGTATACAATACATTTGACTTATATTGATGTGTTTATGAAATTTTTAATGTTTATTTTTTTTATTATTTGATCTAAAATTTGTTTTAGTGGTTTTTGTAAAGCAAATGATGTATAAGTCCCATTTTAATGTGAAATTGGGGGTTTTTCGTAGAAATATTTTATTGGTTCATTTGGGTATTCCATATGGATACATAGTTGATTTTATTGAAATTTATTAGGGATTAAAATCATGTTTTTAATTTTTATATCCTTTTGTTGTTTCTGTGAAATTTTTTTAATGGTTTTTGTGAACTATATGAACTTTAAGTGCCATGTTTGTGTGAAAATAAAGGTTTTAAAAAAATATAACTTATTGGTTCTTATATGGATGAAATATAAATGATTTTTTGGTTTAATTGATGATTATTGGGGTCAAATATCTATTTTTGTGACTTTTAAGTGTCCACATAGTGTGCAAAGTGATATTTTTAAGGAGTTTTGGGTGCAAAAAAATGTGAGATTTTGAGAAGTTGTTTTATTAAAAATCAAAATGTTTTGTTGGGTGTTGTAAGTGGTATAAAGGGTGTATGGATACTTTACTGTTTATATGTGACCATTATTGGTGTTTTTATATGAAAATGGGTGTTTTTAGAATTCTGAAAATGGTTGATCACAAATGGAGAAGCCTGGGCACCTAGGTGGGCGGATATGTGCTAGTACGACAAGTGATCCAGATGGGTAATGTCCCTGTTTCACTTATCATATTGGATAAATAAAACTCTAACTAAAATAAATAGATGATTCTTGGGGATAACTAGGTTATGGGTATGTTCCCTACCAGGGTTTCGTGCATGGGAAAGGATTGTGACATGGATATTTTACACTAAGGTACGAGGTACATAGGGCCCGAGACTATCTAGGGCCTAGGGGTGTTCCCGGTTTTCATGCTCATTAGATTTGTGGTAGTTACCATTGTATTAGGGTGTGTTAGGATGGAAATTATAGTATCTAGAATGTCTTATTTAAATTTGTTATCATTATGAATGTTTTATTTTGAAAATTGGTTACAATTGAAAGTTTCATTTCTTGGAATTTATCGGCGTTTTTTCATACATATTAAAACTGTGTGCTTTTCACCTTGTACTATATACTCATTGGAATATTTGTGTGGAATAATATTTGTATTTGGAACAAAACATACTTACACCAATTGGGTTTATGTATACTCTATTTTTTCTAAAACAGGTAATGGAAAAGCCTCAGGTGAATGTGGTTCAAGTTGTTAGTCCCCTCATATGGTGCAGTGTGTTGGAGATGGCTTGGGGGTGATGACTCCATGTCATGTGGAGTATTTCTATCTAATTTGATGATTTTTTATTTATGTTTTGACATCTTTAACTTCATTTAAAGACATCTATTTAGAACAGGTTTCTATTAAGGCTTGTTTGGCTTGAAAATTTCATATCCATATTATATATTGTTTTATTGTTTTATGCCTTCATACTCAGGTAAATCATTACCAAACCAAATTTACTGATCCCTGGAAACTTTTTCCAGATCATAAGGATATGGAAAACCCTTCAGGCCTTGTCACCGGCCTAGTTTGGTGCTGGTTTTGATGGAAACAAGATTCAGTTCGTGAAAAAATAATATCAGAGGAGGTTTATGTTTTTCAGTTAAATTATTATTTTGGGATGAGTTGGGATAGAAAAGAGCTAGGATTGTTAGGACATAGAGTTTTTTCTTGAGTAGGGTGGTTGGACCACACCTCTCTTGGAAAACCATTAGTCACCATGGGATATTAGAATTGTTTATTTGACTTCACTTACAGGTGAGACGTGTGGGCTACTGAAGACACGTGGACATCAGGAGGGGTTGGAGAAGTTGTTTTTTTATTAATATAATGTTTTTAAATTATTTATATTTTATGTACTTGATTAAAATTTTCAAAATAGTGGTATTTACTATTTTCTATGACTGTAGAATTTTGAAGCAACATTCCTCCCCAGAAAGCTCCCATGTGACCATAGGAGGAAGCCAGAGAGAGTTCTCCCACACCAATTGATCAGAGGCTAGTTGAGGCTATGTTATGACCTGTCCAAGCTCTGGGACAGAGAGAAACTCTTGTTCCATTTCATGTTAGAGCATAAGATACATTTACTAGAAATGATAAAGCTTACGATTTTTAGAAAAACAATCCTCCTACCTTTTGAGGTAGCGTAGAACCCCAGGAAGAAAAGGAATGGAAAAAAAGATTGAGTGCATGTTCGAGTTCTTGGATACAGTCGAGTAGATCAGTTTGAAGTGAAAATATTTTCTGGTGGAGGGTAGAATCCGTAGGTGGTGGGAATCGGTACTTCAAACTAGGAAAAATGAGTAGATGCTCTAAATAGATTTCAAGGCTCTCTTTAATGAACAATACTACCCTGAGATCTTGGCATATTACATGTCCCTAGAGTTCATGGATCCTCTTCAGGAGACTCTATCAGTGATGGATTATGCCAACCGTTTCACTGAGTTTGTTTTTTATGCTCCTCAAATCCTCTCTAATGAGAAAGCAAAGCCCCAGATGTTTGAGAAAGGATTGGGACTAGAGATATACTCCAAGGTTTTCTTCTTCAAGTTGAGGAACAATGCTGAGGTCATTGACCGGGAATTTATAGTGAAGATTGATCCAAAAGGGAAGGTTGGTTTCTCTATGTCGGTATCAATAGTGGGCAGTGGAGACTCGTTAGAGAATAAAAGGATGTGGGTGGAACATTTGAAGAAATTCGGTGGCAGTTCCGGCAACTCTTCTAGGTAGTTCAAATCTGTGGCTTCTGATGTGAGATAGGTCATGTGCCACTAGTGTGGGAGACTAGGGAACATCTAACCAGAATTACCAATTCCTCCAAATCCATATTACCAATGTGGAGGTATGGGTCACTTGTAGTTCTTTTGCGGGGTGGCACGTCCAGTTTAGAGTGGGGAAAGGTCAGTGGATTAAAAAAGAGTGTTGGCATAGTCAGAGCCATAAAGGATAAGATGATATTGATTTGGTGGCCATGGTGGTAGGGATGGGTCATCTTCTTGGTAAATCATGTTTAGGGAACAACGATAGACATACAGTTGTCATCAGGAAGAGACTAGACATCTCCATGTTTTTTACTAGGAACCAGCAGGATCAGAGGCGGGGCCGTCGACAGTTCAAGGTACTGTTTTGATTGCATCTTCTATAGATTCTGATATTTCTAATATTAGTACCTCTGTTTCATTCATTTCTACCCATTTTTTGGATAGGCTAAACTTTCCAACCGAGTTGTTGTCTTTTACGATGGAGTTGGTGACACCATAGGGAAAGAAGAAGGAGTGTGGTCTCATGTTCCCGTCATGTGGGTGCTCTATGATAGGGATTGAGATGGAGTAAGACTTTTGGAATTATATATGGATATTTTTTATTCGAATCATGGAATTTATTGGATAATAAACTTCCAGGAACACATCAATTTCTACAGGCGGCGTGTGAGTTTCACAATACCTAATGGGAGTCATCGGGTTTTTCATGGAGAATTGGATCCTCCGTCGGGTAGTGTAGGACCTCCACTCTTAAAGTTGGGTAGTATTATCTTCCATTTATTGTTTCTCTCTCTAGAGGATGACGGTCTTTCCCCTGAAGGTTCACTACCTTATTTTTTGAATTAGTTTACGGAGTTATTCTCAGAGGATTTTTCTGGTTTTCCCCAGGAGCGGGATGTAGAGTTTTCGATTGATCTAGCACCGGGAACATAGCTGATATCTTTTCCCTCATATTGTATGGCCCCCACCAAGGTTATGGAATTAATGATACATTTTTGTGACTCAGAATCCAACATTTTCACTTTCTTGACTGTCTCTCCTTGGTCCGCTCCTTTGTTGATCACAAAAAAAGGCTGAGGGATCCCTCTGGTAGTGTATTGACTACCAAAAGAAGAATAAGGTAATAATTAAGAAAAAATAACATTTTCCTAGAATATAAGATTTGTTCTATACTTTTTAAGGGGGAAAAGTAGTTCTCCAAAATAGACATGCATTTCAGATACCATCAACTCAAGGTGAAAGAGGAAGATATCCCGAAGACAGCCTCCGAAGAAGGTACAACCACTTTGAGTATTTGGTCATGCCCTTCAGATTGACCAATGCTCATGTGGTCTTTATGGAACTCATGAACAGGGTGTTCCATTAGTATCTCGATTATTTTTTCATTGTATTTGTGGATGACATCCTAGATTATTCAGGATCTGAGGAGGAACATGACCATCACTTATAGATCATTCTCGGCACATTGTGAGAGCATCGCCTTTATGAAAAGCTATCCAAATTTACATTTTGGATCAGGGAAGTGAAATTTCTGGGGCATGTGATTTCATAGAGAGGGGTTTTGGTGGACCCCAAGTAGATCAGTGTAGTAATGAGACCAGCTAAAGAACGTGTTTGATATCAAGAGTTTTCTCGGCCTAGCTAGTTGTTACAGACAGTTTGTTCGAGATTTCTCTCAACTTGCTTCACCAATAACTACGCTCACCCCGAAAGGGGTCAAGTTTGTGTCGGCCACATAATTTCATGAATCCTATGTAGATATGAAGATGTGGTTGACTATCACCCTCGTTATGATTTTACCAGAGGATGTAAAGGGGTATGTGGTGTATTGTGATGCTTCAGGTATAGGTCTTGGGTGCGAGATTTTGTAGGATTACCACATGGTGGCGTATGCTCTCGCCAAATCCGACCACATGAATATAATTACCCAACCAAAAAAATGTAGTTAGAATCTATGATGCATGATTTGAATAATTGGAATCACTACCTCTTTGGGTAAAAGTTTGTGGTCTACTCTGATCACAAAATCTTGGCCTATATCTTCTCGTAGAAGGACGTCAAAATGAGGCATCGTTGTTGGATAGAGTACTTATAAGGGTTTGACTTTGAAATTGTATATACCCTGTGAAAGGGTAATGTGGTGGATGATGCCTTGAGAATAAGAGTTTCCAGTGAAGGTTTTGAGGATGTCCAGTGATGAGTGGAATTTGATGGGGATCTTTTCTTAGATGCATGTGGTGACCAAGGAGCAAAATTGTGGTGCATTCATGGAAAGCGTTTAGCTGAATCCTTCTCTCTTGGAGTTGATTAAGTGGGAACGTCCTAGTTATGATAATTTTATGTAGTCGAAGAAGTTTCTTCATGCTGGGGAGACATCTTATGATTGGTATTCATCTCCCGAGGGCATCTTGTTCTTCATGGGTTGTTCTGTAGTACCATTATCTCTACGGAAGGTGGGGATACAGGATAGCCACCAGTCTCAGTGGGTTGTCTATCTGGGTGCCACCAAGATGTATTATGGAGTTCATCATAATTTTTAGAGTCCTGGTATGAGAGGAGACATTGTAATATTCATGTTGAGATGCTACACATACCAGTAGGTGAAAGCAGATCTTCAAAGGCCCTATCGGTTTTCTCTATCCATTACCCATTACTACCTGTAAGTGGGAAAAGTTTACCATGCACTTCATAGTTGAATTATCTTGTACACCTCGAAGGTAATAATGCTATTTGGGTGGTGATTAATCATCTGACAAATCAACACACTTCATTCCAATTAGAAATATAGCCTAGGCGGATGAGTTTGGTCGTTTTTATCTCGAGGTGGTGATAAGGATCCTTGGTTTTCCATTAGCATTTGTCTCAGATAGAGACCCCCATTTGAATTCTCGAATTTCTTAATTCCATTAAAAGGCCTTGGGGTCTCAGATTAAGATGAGCATGACATACCATCCTTAAACAGATGGTTAGATAGAGCGGGCGAATCAGATATTGGAAGACATGATCCATCCCTGTGTTCTAGACTTGGGATGTTCTTAGGATAGCCATTTGAGATTGGTTGAGTTTTATTACAATAAAAATTACCAATACTCTATTCTAATGGTTCCTTTTGAGGTTCTATATGGTTATCCTTCTCGGCCCCTACTATATTGGGATGAGGTAGGTGAGACCTCACTACTGGGGTCGATTATGATGGAGGAGACTTCTGAGAAGGTCAAGTTGATCAGGTATCCCTTATTGATAGCTCATAGTCTCCACAAATCTTATGATAACTAGAGCATTGAGACATATAATTTTCTGTGGGTGACATGGTATTCTTGAAAGTGGCCCCTCGTGTGGGTAATCATCGATTGGGAATCAATGAAAGATGATGTTGCAGTATGTCAGACCTTTTGAGATCGCCAAGCGTATTGGAAATGTTCCATATAGGTTAGCCCCTACTTCTCAGTTGACATCCACCCATGACGTCTTCCACGTCTCCTAATTGAATAAATACAACCCAGATCCATCCCAAGTACTAAATTGGGAGGAGTTGATATAGAGCCTAATTTATCTGTTGTTGAGCGGCTGAAGCGAATAGAGGACTTCCAAGAAAGGGTACTTCAGGGAAAGTATATTCCACTGGTCTAGGTTCTTTGGCAGCATGATAATTATACACATGATTCCTGGAAGTAGAAGTCATGGGTTGAGGTAGAGTATCCATTCATGTTTTCTGATAAAGATTTTTTGTAGAATTTTTATGACAGAATGTTTTCATGGTGGTGATAATTATCACATAAATGGCTTATTTTAAAGGTATTTTCCCTTTAATTTCAATTCTTTCATTTCATTGGGGGTTTCCCATGCATTTTGGTGGAAATTGTTAGTTTTCAAAATATGGACCAAACTGTGAGCCCATTTCCAAATTTGAAAATAAATTTTTTTTTCTTTTATAAATCATTCATTTTCATCATTTTTCAACCATTAAAATTCTAAATTGACCTCACGTGACCTATTAACACCACTATATAAATTTGGACCCTTTGGGAATCCATAATCATGGTGGAGTAGGGTTTTTATCTAAGGAGTTGGGCTAGCCCGAAATCCAATTTCTAGTATTTTAAAAAATATTTATTTAATATATTAGTAAATTTTAATTATTATTTTGTGATTCCATCTCTCACCCAAGCCCAAAAAATCTAGGCATGACCTCATTCACTTCTATTTCCCTTTAGAGGACATTTGCTTTGTGTATTAGAATGAAACATCTTAAGCTTTCACAATTCATCAAAATTTTAAAAGGTAATATAATTCCTTCAGAACTCCATCAATTTTTACTCTTTACCCCCTTTTCAGTTCTAAATTGACCTTTCATTCCTTATTCTAACCACAATTTAATTTTTGGAGGTCAGAAACTTCTACTACTGGTTTATATGTGTGGATTTCTTCAAGATCCCTCAAGTAAGTGGGTATCCTTCATTCTTCTTTCAATTTGATCAGGGTTTCATTCAATTTTCATAGGGTTTTTTCGATGATCATTTTGGTTCCTAATGTCCAAAAACTAGAGTTTTGAACCTATGGTTTGATTCTATATTTCTTGGTCTATTATTTTGGTTTTAGTCTTGATCTAAGTCCCTTGTGGTGCGGTAGGGGTGCAGTTTGATTTATGCACAATGATTCAAGGGTTTTCATTATTCTGGTAGGTGATTCCATTGTGTATGAAATCACTGTGACTTAGATTTATATTTTTATGATATTTTAAGGTTTATTTCATTTTATTATTCCTTTGAAAATTGGTTTTAGTGGTATTTTCAAAGCAAATGAAGTTTAAGTTCCATTTTTCTGTGAAATTGGGGGGTTTTCATATAAATAATATATTTGATCATTTGGGGGTTCCCTATGGATACATAGTTTATTTTATTGAAATATATTAGTGATGAAAATCATATTTCTAATTTTCCTCTCCTTTTCTTGTTACTGCAAAAAATTCTTTTAATGGTTTTTGTGAAGTATATGTACATTAAGTACCATGTTTGTTTGAAAATGGAGGTTTTAGAAAGATATAAATTATTGGTTGATATGGAGATTCCATATAACTTATTTTTTGGTTTATTTTAAGGGTATTGGTCTTCCATTTCTATTTTGGTGACTTGTAATTGTGCACTTGGTGTGAAAAGTGGGGATTTCAAGGAGTTTTGGGTGCAAAACAAAGTGAGATTTTGTGAAGTTGTTTTCTTAATCAAAATATTTTTTGGGGTCTTCCATGTGGTATAAAGGGTTTATATCTACTATATTGATTTTATGTGACCATTAGTGGTGTTCTCATATGAAAAGGGATGTTTGTAGAATGATGAAATTGTTTGAGCACAAAGGGGGAAGCCCAAGTTCCTAGGTGAGAGGATATGTACTTGTGCGTCTAGTGACCCTGATGGGTTATGCCACTATTTCACACAAAATTTTGGATAATGTGAACTATAACTGACCTATATGGATGCTTTTTGGGGTCCAATAGGTTATGGGTATGTTTCCTACTAGTGGATCATGCACAAGTAAGGATTGTGACATAGATATTTTACCCTGAGGTACGAGGTACATAGGGCCTGAGTCTATCTAGTGCCTTGGGGTGTTCCCATTTTTCATGCTCATTGGATTAGTGGTATTTAATCATGTCATAGGGAGTGATTTAATGTACATTAAATTAGCTAATTTGTCTTATTTAAATGTGTTAACATTCTGAATGTTTTATTTTGAAAACTGTTTACAATTGAAAGTTGCATTTCTTGTAATTTATCGGTGTTTTTACTTACCTATTAAAATAGTGTGGTTTTCACCTTGTATTGAATACTCATTGGAATCATTTGGTGGAATCTTATTGGGATTAGTATCACACCCTAATTAAACATGTTAGGTGTATGTATACTTGATTATGTCTATCATTGGTAAAGTGAAATCCTCAGCTGAAGGCGGTTCAGGTTGTTAGTCCCCTCATATGGTGCAATGTTGTGGAGACGGCTCAGGTGTGATAAACCCTTGATGCATGGAGTCTTTGTGGCTTATTTTCTAATATTTTTATTTATGTTTGGAACTATTGAAATTTATTTAAATCCATATATTCATATCGGGTTTTTGTTAAGGATCATTTGGTATGAAAATATCATATTCATATTATTGTTTGTTTTTAATGTTTTATGATTTCATACTCATATAAATCATTCCAAGAACAATTTTATTGACATCTGAGCACTTGTTCCATCCTTTGAAGATAGGGAAAGCCCTTAGGGCATTGTCATTGGTTGGGTTCAGTGCCAGTTTTGATGGTGACCAGATTTAGTTTGTGACATGGTGGTTTGGCCATTTTCCCTTGAAAACAAGTCTGATATATATCATGTTGTTTTAGCTTAGAATATCCAAAATAATCACCTTGACATAGATTATTCATGTTCTTCCCATTTACATGACCATGATAGTGATTCCACAACTAGGTGTTATTTATGTCATGACAATATTATTCTTTATCGATTTCCAACACTTTTGTTTTCATAATTTAATACACACAGACCATTATTTAAATGTTCCATACTATAACATTTTTTCCCATAGAAAAGAAATGACATTTATTTCTGAACATGAAAACAAATCCATCTATATCTATAATTTATATAGAAATTATGTTCTTGGTAAAAATTGGTACATAATAATAGTCACATAAAACAAAAACCATCTCGGTCAGTAATGGAAGGTGGCAGTCACCAATGGAAAGAGAAGCCAGCCCCGCACCATTGGCAGCTCACAGATCCACCTCTCCTTTGGCCCGACTTTAATGGCCTGAAGGCCTTATTTTTATTTATTTTTTAATAATACTACTTTTTATAAGGGTTGATGGGGAACCGTTACATGGCCTATAGGCCCAAGACACAAGGCCCAAACACAACCCAAAGGCCAAATACATGACCTGAAGGAATAGAGGCTTACTATACCTAATACATGACCTGTTGGACCAACCCACTAGAACTACCCCTCTCCATAATCTGCACCATTGAATGCCTAGATCCCCACCTCTCTTTGGTGATGATCTAGAATTTCCCAATACAAGGGTGCACAGTGCTTGGTCCTGATGGCAGTTTCCATACCCTCTTGTTCTTCCAATCTAGTTATCATTTCTCTGGTGACTACTACTCTTTGATCTGAATCCTTTTCTTGGGCTTTTTCTATGAGAACTGGACTATTACAAGGTCTCTATGGCCCAATTACCTTGTGGCCTGAATGCATTTGATGTCCCGATGACACTAAGACCTATATCCCCAAACCGATTCCCTGAAGGCCCAAATCAGGAAAATAGTTCCGGCTACTATAGTACCTTCTATAGTAATACTATAGTATTCCAAAAATTCTCCTCCACTCGGTTTCAACCCCAGTTCTTTTGGATGCTAATAAGGAGACCTTACCACTCAGGTATGGGCTTTTTGGAACCTCTCCTCTAGAAAATTTTCTAAATGTACATGGTTCCTGCATTTGAATACAGATGTGAGAACCAAAATCTATATCTAATACCCAATGTCTAGAAATGAAAATATTTCAATCAAAAATGAAAACACATTTAGCTTGCCCGTTCCTCTAGGTGTAGTTCTTCTTTACATGGTTAGACTTTCCACATGAAAAACACACTACCTTCTTTTCCATTCCCTACATTTGGATCATCTTCTTCTTTTTCAAACAATGCGTGGGTGATTTAGACTATTTATAGGCCTTAGGTCCCATTTCATATTCCATCAACTTCTTAGTCACCATTAAGAATTTGTGTTTTTCATTCCCCATGCCCTAATCCACTTAATGAATTAGGGGCATAATTTTGGATAGGTTTTTCTCATTATTGTTCATATTATAATTAATAATAAAACTAGACAAAGTCTTTGTATGTGATGAAAGACTGAGATATATGTGAAACTCATCTGATAATTTAATCCCTAAGAATTCCAAATTCTAAATGTATATGATAAGCTTAACTACTAGAGGCCCAGTTGGCACAGACTCTACAAGTTCAGCGGTGAACAAATTTGATAGAGATATCATTCCCCTCTTGCCTTTCCTTATCTTGGTAGAGATCCTGAAGGTGAGACATCAAGCTACAATAGTCCATTTATTCATGTTTCTTCATGGGGTAATTTGACATAGATGATAGCATGAAGCAATGAACATCTATATGTTCATTCTGATGTTTCTCCCACAAAAAGAATTCCTATTCACTCACCACATTTCTAGGTGAAAATGGTAAATGTTATTCTTTCACATATAGTCTCTTTTCATGGTGAAGGATGACTCGTAGGAACCTTTTTCACTCCTAGAAATTAATTTTGATGGGAAGGATTTCCTTATCGATTATGAATTGTAGTAATATTGTTGATGTAATTTTTGATGTTGTTTCTAAAAATAAGATGATCATAATTTTAGTAATTTTTCAGATAAAATTTAGACAAATAAATAAATATATATTTGTATCCCACAATTTTATTGAAACCCAATATCCCTCATCATTGGATTTGGAATATCCCGTTTCTAGTATATTCTAGTGGTAAGGATCTATATTCCATTATCATCACCCCATCTTTGGATAGTCAAGTAACATGAATTGGTATAGGTAGGCATTCTGACTACAAACTTCATTAACTCGTTGTTCCATGATTTGTTGAGTGGACTCCCCAATATTGAAATCATTAATTTAGATTTCTTAAACCATTTCCTCCATGTTACCCCAAGTCCTTTTTTGGTAGTCAACCCTCGATGTTAACCATGTTAAGTCAACCCAAAACCAAAAATTAGAATTCCTTGATAATTGAAAGCACCCCGACTTTGGCTGATCAAGCACTTTGAACTATGGTTTGATTCCAACTGAACTAATGGAAGGTTATACTAACGTAATATTTTATTGAGGGATTTTATCCTTTATGCGTAAATTTCAAATTATTATATATTCACATGCTTGTTAATATTAAGTGGGATATACTTAATTAATTGATCATTTCTTGATAATATCTAGGCATAAGCCAGTTTTATTTTAGTTCCATATTTCTGGATTGTTAATTCATTAATTATGTGATTGGAACAATAAATCCATAATTAATAACCATTCAACTTATAGAAAAAAATCAAGGGTGTGATCCGGATATTTTCTAATGGTTAGTTTATCTAATGGTTGAAAAGAGAACCATTATCCTAGGGAAGAATCACCTTGAACCATTTAAGGTTTGTGTTTACAGGTTTCCACATATCCACCTTTGTATATCCTTCGATTGGTTTTTCTCTGGCTCCTAACTTGAATCATCTCCACTACCATGGGTGTTCCATCCATTACATATGCTTTTACGCACACGTAGGTGCGGGGTAAAAAGGGGTTTAAACAAAAGAAACCATGGGAACCCAATCCCTACACATTATTGAGGAGAGAAGGCATGTATGCCAACAATTTAATTTAATAATAAAATAAAATGAAACAAATTACATAAAAAGTTTGGTATATATCATGATCATCCACATATACGAAAAAACATTCATTTAATAACACTATAATTTAATTCTTTAATCAGTCTTATTTAAGATAAATCAAACTCGAATTGATTAATTATTATCTTTAATTAATCAATCATTTTATCTTAATCCTTTTCTAAATATCCATGAGATTATAATCCATTATAATTTTATACAAAAGAAATTCATTTAAAATTAACCATGTATATAAATTTATGTTTCAGGTAAGATGGTGAATACCCATGTGAATCTACCCAACATTTATTATATTCGTATACTATTTCAATATTGTGACATATGGCATATACGTTTTAATGCATACTATCACAATGCGTACTTCATGAATGGTTACACAAATAACATTATTTTTTCATCCATGTGTTATACTTCAATTCATAGAGTAATGACCTGTAATATTTTTTATACATGATATGTAGTTTTGAACATTAGACAAATATTAATGTTTTAATTCGTGGAATTTGGTAATAGTACACGATATGTAGTTCTGACTACATGGTGTGTACTAACATCACCATTTATCCAATGTACACACCAAGGGACTTGGTGAGTGAGGTGTACTTTGGAAATCATGGAGTACATGGTGTGTCCCGTGGGCCATATACCATGTTGTCTCTAGGTTACACAGTCACAGGTTGGATGAGCCGTGTATGGGGTATAAGGTTTGGCCCCGACCCAAAAGGGAATACATGCTATGTCTAGTAGACCACTGAACATGTAGTCTGTGACCATGTTCCTATCTATCCTGGTGAACATAAGGTGTATGAATTTACTACACCATGTGTCATTAATGAACATGGATTGAGTACATTCCAAACTACTCCTGGTGCATTGAAGACAACTACACATTGTGTAATTATGATTACACGACATGTAATTATTATTACATGGAATGTATTATTGTGTTACCCAAACATAATCCTTGTCTTATTTATATGATTTCATCGATATAATTTTAACAATAAAATTAATCATTTCTGTTAGATATGTGAGAAATGATAGAGGGAGTACAGATATCATTATACAAATTAAAAAGAATGATTATACATGAATTGAAAAACTAAATTATAAATGAACAAATCATTAATGAATTATTTTAATAATTATAAACAATAATATTACCTCTTAGATACCACTTTTAGGTTTCCGGCACAATAGAAGCTTGGGAGGGTGCAGTGCCCAACTTTTCTTTTTCCGTAATCAATGATCAATCTGAGATCAATACGACGATGAATGCCAGTGTCTAGGGAATTGAATAAATGATATAGAAAAATAAAAACAATACTAGGAACCCAGAATAGAGGATAAACATATTTTGTTTACAATTAATTATATTAAATTAAAGAAATACCTTCTAGGTGATTCTTACTTTGTTGATGTGTTCATCCACCGATAGGAAGTGACCCATCATTACGTCCTAGAAATTTAGGTTAGGTTTCCTCTAGCAGTGATCCAAATGTTTTCTAGGAATCTCTAGAAATTTTTTATGGAGTCTTTGGGTGCTAGCATTAAAGATCCACGTGCTTGAGTCATCTGCCTTCGATCGCCTGGAGAACTGATTCCAACACATTTTCCGTGATCTAGTGAAGGATGGTGTCTCTCATTCTTGAGAAAAATTTTGGAGGGAGAATAAATCTCTAGAAATGAAAGGTTTCTCCAAGAATGTTTAATACAACACTAATTGGCTAGATTTGGCATTACCTAGGCTAATTAGATGATAATAATATAACTAGGAATTTAATTCACTAGGTAATAATAAATAATTTTCCCAATTGCCTTTATTTATTTTATTAGTCCATGTGAAACCCCATGTCAAATAATAACAACATTGTCATTATTTCATGACATGTGCTTAACCTATAAGTTATAATTAAATATTATTTAATTAAATAAAGTTGATCCACCAATCCTTCTCAATATTTATCAAGACATGAATAATGACCATTAATTTATGAAATAAATATCATCGCATTATTCACTGATAAATAAATAAATATTATATTTACCAAAAATAGAAAAAAATTGTTTATTAAATATTCTACTCAAAATATATTCTCTCGAATAACTAGTGACTGAATAAATGTGATCAGGAATACATGAATAATTATTAAACCACAACCAGGAATAATATTTATTTAAAATGTAAAATAATAAATTATTTATGTGAGATTCCGAATACACTTAGTGTGTGACCCTCTAAGCCTTTTTCTCAGTGGCTTTAGGTGAACCTTCATAAACTCAATGTTTAGTGTCTAGAGACATGCCAGGGGAACCAAAGAGAAAGAAGTTAATTCTACAACAACATTTCACCTCAAATGAACACTTACCGTGTAATAATATCCAATTTATCACAATATCTCCAATTGAGCAGGTCGCATGCTAGTGTCATCAACCTATATTCTCAATACATCATTCTGTGAATTTTCAAAAATAGAAATTTCCTAGAAAATACCATGGCCATCGATTTATTTAGGCTATATCATTTCCATAAAAGGGCATAAGATATTAACTTCATTTAAAGAAAAAAGAGATAATTCTTTTCTATAATTATTCATTAATGAAATATTACTTGAGACATACCAAACATATCCTACCTCACTGTGAATATCTTTCATTACCTTTTTCGTCAAGACATCAAATTATGTGACTCATAATATCTGATAAAAATAATCATTAAATCTAACGACCAATACACACATCTGCAGATAGGAAAATCCAATGACACTAATAAATGTGTATTTCATATTGTTGGGTCTCATTCTAATAATATAATAATAGATATGTACAAGGGAATAAATCATGGTAATGTGCCTCAAATTCCTATTATTCTCCATCCCAGATAGCCTATATAATTTTTTTCCCTTAAAATGATATCATCTTTCCATTGAATTTTTTTTATTAATAGTTTCATAGAACATTCAGATTCTTATCATAGCAGGGAAATGCTCTTGCCTTTCAATGAGATAGCTACTCTTGGGTCTTTATCACATGCTATGTCATGATAAGAACAATCATTATGTTACAAGAAAATTAATAATTTTTAAAACTATGAATATAATTTTATCATAAAATACATAGAAGTTGGTTCTAGGACACCAAACCCAAAAAGATCCATCTCATCATTCATGATCACATGCATTTAATCCAATTTTTTTAATATTCATTTTATACATTAAGTTAATAAGTTAGAGGCTTCCCAAAATCTGATGCATGCAGAGTCATATCCAATCATTACATGCTTCCTAAATCCCCTTAATCTCAACTTCTAGTTTCAACCTTTATTCCCTTTATCCCTTTATTCTTTTTGTATCCATAATTAATGTCTTCCTTTACTCCCATATTCCCTTTCTCGATGCCTTCATGAATTCCCCTCCCATCTCACAAAATTGAGTCCCCATTCTCCCTATATCCTTCTCACCATTAAACTAGGGTTTTATGTTCCACTGCCACTTCCTCTGCCTCCGCCACCAACACTACCTAATCCTCCCCTCGGTCACAATTCTGGTATTTCTATTAGAGTAGGGTTTTTTGTACCTATAATCCTCACCTTTATAACTCCAAATTTGGACAAAAACACGTCATCTTCCATATAAGTGATTCCAAATCCTTTTTACAACATCATAATTTTGGTTGGTATGAAATTTAAGCCATGATATGACCTGAATCCTTCACCTATTCCATAAAATTTATATACTATATCTATCCTCATATTCTATAGGATCCCATCATTATGAATGACTTCTTCCTTTCTAATATTTTTATCTCTCAATAGACCAATCTCCAAAACTAGGACATGACTTCTCTCAAAATTATAGACCATCCACCTCTGGAATGTCCAATTACTACCTTTTCCCTTTTACTATAATGTCCATAAACCCAAATCCTTATGGGTTTCCCCTTTTCCTCATTATGGCTATGTCGAATTTCAACTTCAATAGAAGGTATGTAAATAAACCCAACCTCCAAAACTCCAGGACTTTCACTAAACCCTTCATGTTTTTATTTCCAATTGAATTGTAGGTATATCTGTATTTTATGGGAATATAGAAAATTATTATACTAATTATGAACCCCAATTCACTCAAATCTTCTAAATATATAGTTCCTTGTATATTTCTCTCACTCAGTTTTCATTTTATATAAATATTTTTTATATTCATTGTTTAAAAAAACTGAATTTCCAATGTTTTTACCCTTTCAAATACTTTTTCATATTGTGATTATATTGGTATCCTTAGGAATATATTAAAAATATTTCATATTTTAATTTCAAATCCAAATCAAATTCTAGATAAGAAAGGTATCATAGAATATTAGTAAGTATGTAAATAAAAACTAATTTTCCCTCTGAAAAATAATCCCAAAACATTGGATTAAATTTGTATATTATATTTTAAATGAATTAAAAAATATTTATGATCCATAACTTTTATTATGTTTTTTTATCTTTTATATTTTATGTTCATTATTTGGATAGTGCTATTTTAGTTATTTTTATTCTATGAGATTTTAGGCTCATAATGAAGAAATGATACTTCTTAAAAATATAAAAATCATACAATGGTTGATCCCTTTGTTACTATAAGGATACTTGTCTTCATGAATAATTATTTTTCATTTTAATTTTTTAACTTTTGGTTTCCTTCGTATTTGATTTGAGTAGTTTATTGTTTATAAGACTGGAAAAACCAAGACAAAAAATTTCATTACTTGCACATGGTAGTTATAATTAATATAGTATTATTTATACTTGTTCGTGTTTTTATTTACAAGAAAACATTTCAATTGACCGAAATTACAAAGGTAATCCTTTTTTTCACATGTGACCAAAAGAAGGGAGAATGGTATTTCCATACATTATTTTACTTTCAGTTTATACATATAAAATTAAAATTCACTATAATGCACTTTAAATTTATAAATTATAGTAATTGTATTTCAGTTTATACATGTATAATGAACTTCAAATGTAATATGCTTTCAATTTCTATACTTGTATAATGCACTTTCAGTTAGTTACAATTTTAATTTAATGCACTTTCATCATTCAAAAATTAAAATTTATGATTAATATTTTTTAAAATAATTTGATGTAATTAGAATACCCTAGCATATATTAAACACCGTGGTGAATATTCATGTTCTTTTTCATAGGAGAAGTACTAGTTATTATAATGGATCTTGCTTTCCCTCCATACATGTTATACCTGATACCTTCTCTCGGTATCCTTATTCCCCCACCCTTACTACTTTATCCTCTACACCACCCTACTCTATTCTTCAACCTCGCACTCACAATTAATCCTTCCCAATATTAGACCCCGGGATCCTAACCTCTTCACCAATTATTTGTAACTCATTTGCTTCTCGGATTAGGAAGAAACATCTTAAGCATTCACAATTCATCTATATTTAAAAAGGTAATTTGATTCCTTCATAACTACCTCAATTTTTAATCTTCTTCCCCAATTTCAGTTCTCAATTGACATTTAATTCTTTATCATAACCTCAATTTAATTTTCGGCTATTTGAAAATTAAGATACTATTTTTTGGGGCGATTTCATCAAGATCCCTCAAGTTAGTGGGTCTCCTTATTTTTTCATTCAATTTTCTTAGGGTTTAATTCAATTTTCTTAGTGTTTATTCCCTTATCCATATGGTAACTAATGTCCATAAACTAGGGTTTGGAGCCTAGGGATGGATTTTGGATTTATTTTTCTAGTATTTTTGTTTTAAACTTGATCTAACTCCCTTGTAGTGCGGCTGTAGTGCAGTTTGATTTTCACACAATGATTCGAGGGTTTTCATTATTTTGGTAGGAAATTACGTTGTGCATGCAATACTTGTAACTTATATTGATGTTTTTATGATATTTTAATTTTTATTTCATGTTATTATTGGTGTGAAAATGGGTTTTAGTTTTATATGTAAAGAAAATGAAGTTTAAGTGACATTTTTAGGTGAAATTGGGGGTTTTTCATAGAAAGGTTTTATTAGTTAATTTGGGGATTCCTTATAGATAATTATTTGATTTTATTGAAATGTATTATGGGTTATAATAATTTTGTGAATTTTTATCTCATTTGTTTGTTGCTGTAAAAACAATTTAATGGTTTTTGTGAAGTATATAAACTTTAAGTGCCATGTTTGTGTGAAAACGAATGTTTTAAAAAGATATAACTTATTGGTTCATATGGTGATGAACTATAACTGATGTTTTTGTTTCATTGATGGGTATTGGGATTCAATTTCTGTTTTTGTGTCTTTTAAGTGTGCAAATGGTGTGCAATGTGGGTATTTCAAGGAGGTTTGGGTGCAAAACAATGTGATATTTTTAGAAGTTTTTTTATTGAAAATTAAAATGTTTTTGGGTGTTGTAAGTGGAATAAAGTTTTTATAGCTAATTTATTGTTTTTATATGACTATTATTGGTGATTTTATATGAAATGGGATGTTTAGTCCTGCTAAAATTTGTTGATCACAAAGGGGGAAGCCTGGGTACCTAGGTGGGTGGATATGTACTAGTACGACTAGTGATCCAGAAGGGTTCTGTCCCTGTTTCACTTAGAATTTTGTATAAAAAATACTAGCTAAACTATATTTATGGTGTTTGGGGACCACTGGGTTATGGGTATGTTCCATACTAGCAGATCGTGTATAGGAATGGATTATGACAAAGATATCTTACATCGATGTACGAGGTACATAAGGCCCAAGACTATCTAGTGACCAGGGGTGTTCTGGGTTTTGGTGATAATTAGATTTGTGGAATTTTACCTTGTAATAGGGTGTGATTGGATGTAAATTAAATTATCTAACATTTATTATTTAAATTTTTTTAACATTATGAATGTTTTATTTTGAAAACTGTTTATAATTGAAGGTTGTATTTCCTGGAATTTATCTGTGTTTTTCCTTACAGATTAAAACTGCATTATTTTCACTTTGTATTGCTTACTATTTGGAATATTTGGGTGGTATCCTATTGGGATCAGTCTCACAGAATACATACACCCCAAGGGAGTAGGTATACATTATTATAACTGAAATAGGTAATGGAAAATCCTCGGGTTAAGGCGGTATGGGTTGTTAGTCCCCTCATATGGTGCGATGTTGTGGAGACAGCTCGAGGGTGATGACCCCTTGTTGTGTGGAGTATTCTTGGCTGATTTGATGCTTTTATATTTATGTTTGAAACTCTTGTACTTTATTTTAAACCATGTATTCTGATCAGGTTTCTGTTAAGGTTTGTTTGGCATGAAAATTTCAAATTCATATTATTGATTGTTTTTAATGTTTTATGCCTTTATACTCAGGTAAATCATTCCCAAACCAAATTTATTGATACAAGGTAACTTTTTCCCACACATGGGTATTTGGAACACCCTTCGGGCCTTGTAAAAGGCTGGGTTTGGTGCCGGTTGTGATGGAAAGAAGATTCAGTTCGTGATAAAATTGTATTAGAGGAGGTTTTTGATTTTCGGTTACAATATTATTTTGGGATGAGTTGGGATAGACATGAGCTAGGATTGTCGAGACAAGGAGTTTTGGTCATGAGTAGGGTTCTTGGCCTTCACCTCTCTTGGTAAACCTCGAGTCACCATGGGACAATGGAATTTTTTATTTGACTTCACTTCCAGGTGAGATGCGTGCGCTGCAGACTACACGTGGACATCAGGAGGGGGTGGAGTAGTTTTTTCTTTTATTAATATAATGTGTATAGATTTTCTATATTTGATGTACATGATTAAAATTTTCATAATGTTGGTATAGAATATTTTTTTGTGACTGTATCATTTTGTAGAAACATGCCTTCCTAGAAAGCTCCCATGAAACCATGAGAGGAATCTAGAGAGAGTTCTCCCACACAGATTGATCAGTGGCTAGTTGAGAAAATGGATCGGGCTTTCTATGCTCTGGGATAGGGACCCGATACTATTCCCATTCTTGTTAGAGTAGAATAGATAGGTACTAGAGAAGACAAAGCTTAGTGGGTTCTGAAAAACAAGCCTCCAACCTTCCAAGGTAGCGTGGAACCCCAGGAAGAAAAGGAATGGCTCAAAAAGATCAATTGCATGTTCGAGTTCCTGGATACACCCGAGGAGATCAGGGTGAAGTGAACATCATTTGTATTGGAGGGTACCATCTGGAGGTGGTGGGAATTGTTAATTAAAACTGGGAAGAATGAAAAAATGCACTAGGGATATTTCAAGGTTGTCTTCAATGAACAATACTGCCCTGGGGTCTTGGAATATTTCATGTCCTGAGAGTTCATGGATCCTATTCAGGGGAATCAATCTGTGATGGAGTATGCCAACCGTTTTTCTGTTTTGGTTTGGTATTCTCCTGAAATCATCTCTAATGAGAAAGAAAAGGCCTAGAGGTTTGATAAAGGCTTGTGACCAGAGATATACTCCGAGGTTTTCTTGTTCAGGATGAGGACCTATGCTGAGGTCATTGACCGGGTTTGTATGGTGGAGAATGATCACAAAGGGAGGGATGGTTTCACTAGGTCGGTATCAGTAGTGGTCATTGGAATATATTTAGAGAAGAAAAGTAAGTAGGAGGAACAGGTGAAGAAAAGAGGTGGCAGTTCAGGACACTCTTCTAAGCAGTTCACATATGTGGCTTCAGATGCAAGATTAGTTGTGTGCCACCAGTGTGGGAGTATGGGGAACATCTGACCCACATTATAACATCCTCCAAATCCATGTTACCAATGTGGAGGTATGGGTCACTTGAATTTATTTTTCAACTTGTGACTTCTACTTCAGAGTGGGGTAGGGTCAGTGTCTTCAAAAAGAGTTCCAGCACAATCAGAGTCATCAAGGATGAAAGGATATCAATTTGGTGGTTGTGGTTGTAGTGCTGGGTCATCTCTTGGGAAGTTCCAGTTTAGACCACAACCAAAGACTATCATTCATCATCAGGCAGAGACCGGACATCTCCATGTAGTGGATTAGGAAACAGTACGATCAGAGGTGGGGTTATCGATAGTTAGAGGTACTGTTTTGATTGAATCCTCTATATATGTTGACGTTTTTTTTACTGGTGCCTCTATTTCATTAATTTATTCTCGTTTTGTGGACCCTCTAAACTTTACAACTGAGTTGTTGTCTTTTTTGAGGGATTTGGAGACGCCGCTGGGAAAGAATAATGAGCAGGGTCTCAAGTCCTTATCATGTGCGCTCTCCATGTTAGGGATTGAGCTATAGTGAGACTTTTTGGTATTAGATATGGATATTTTTTATTTGATTCTTGGAATGTATTGGATATTATACTTCTAGGAAAACATCGATTTCTACAGGCAGCCTATGAGTTTCATGGCACCTGATGGGAGTTGTCATGTTTTTTGTGGAGAATGGGATCCTTGGTAAGGTGGAGTAGGACTTACACTCATAGAGTTGGGAAGTCATATCATCCAATTATTATCACTTTCTCTAATAGATAATGGTTTTTCCACTTAATTTTTACTACCTCATGTAGTAAATGTGTGTCTGTAGGTATTTCCAAATTATTTTTCAGGTTTTCCCTTAGAGAGGGATGTGGAGTTTTCGATTGATCTGGCACTGGGAACATATCTGATATCTCTTACCTCATATATTATGCTCCCCACCAAGATGAGGGAATTAAATATACAACTAGATGACTTAGAATCAAAAGTATTAATTTGCCCGACTCTCTCTCCTTGGGCTGCTTCTATGTTGTTCGTGAAAAAGGCCAATGGATCCCTAAGGTTGTGTATTGACTACCGGAAACTGAATAAGGTAACAATTAAAAACAAATATCCTTTTCCTAGAATAGATGATTTGTTCAATCAGTTGAGGGGGAGAAATTGGTTCTCAAAAATAGACTTGCATTCAGGACACCATCAGCTTAGGGTGAAAGAGGCAGAAATCTTGAAGACATCCTTCTGAAGAAGGTACAATCGCTTTGAGTATTTCATCATGCCCTTCAGATTCAATAATGATCCCACGGTCTTTATGGAACTCATGAACAGGGTGTTCTATCAGTATCTAGATTATTTTTTCATTGTATTTTTGGTTTACATCCTAGTTTTTTTGGGATCCAAGGAGGAACATGTGGATCACTTACAGATCATTCTGGGCACTTTGCAAAAGCATCACCTTTATGAAAAGCTTTCCAAATTAAGTTTCTGGATTAGGGAAGTGAAATTTCTTGGGCACGTGATCTTATAGGAGGGTTTTTTAGTGGAAACGAAGAATATCAATGAAGTTATGTAATGGTAGTAGCTGAAGAACTTGTTCGATATCAAGAGTTTCCTCGACCTTGCTGGTTATTACAGGCGGTGTGTTTTATATTTCTATCAGCTTACATCACGAATGAAAGCACTCACCCGGAAAGGGTGAAGTTTGTATGGTCCCCAGAATGTCAGGCATCCTTTGGGGAGCTGAAGAGATAGTTGACTACAGTAACACCCCGACCCCTCTAGACACGAGTCGGTGCATTACTTGTGATATTGGCATGGTTAGAAGGAATGAAAATCCAAAAGGAACGATCAGTTTAGTAGTCTTGAAGAAACTAGATACATATATGTAACTCCAATTACAATGGGAAATGCAAAAAAATACAATACAAAACAAAAACTAAAAACTGCATCCATAGGAAGTCAATAAAAGGCCTTCTCTTCATCACCTGTTGAAGGTAGACAATGAAATGGGTGAGCTCAATCACTCAGTAAGGGTTACAAATAGTGGAAGCATGAGTAAAATAATAATTTTATCATAATAAATCTAACATTATCAAAATGGCATAGTGAATAAATGAACAATTAATGCCATTAATAAATTGAGAATGAAACTGCATCCATATATTTTTTCATAGTGAAAACCTCATTGATAATAATAATATCTGATAATGAATAAAGATAATGCTTATTAATTGGAAGTCATGTATCTAGCACATGAATCCATAATACCGTAATAATGGTTTACTTTTGTGGGTCGAAACGAGTCTGATTTTTTTGTAACAATCTCGAAGGGTCTGTCGCCAAACTATTTTGTCTCATGAGACCTACCGATGCATCAAGGGGCTGTAGTGGGACCCACCAACCTCTAAATCCAAATAATTCTTTATAAAATGATTCAATACAATAGAAATATTCATTTTCAATATCCTTATAGAGTATAGAATATAGATTCATCAATAACATCCCAAATATACATTTTATGTGAAATGGTATATGGTTTAGACAATAAACATATCCATGACATGAGATTATGGATATTTAATAGAAATATAATTTCAAATAGAAAGTGATCTCAAATGGGCAGTAGGTAGACCACATAAGGATTATTTTGTGCACAATACAAAGTTAGCCACAACAAAGGGGATATTCTTGAACAAAAGTGAGAGGTAGGATCCCTAACCTTATGCTTGATGGTGTTCTTGTCTTGTTTTTAAAGACCTGAATAAACAAATTAGGATTATTCAATCATAATTCTAAAACCTATTTTATATTAAATTGATATGGTATAACATTATTTAGTTCATTAATGGCCTTTTTGTTGTATTTAAGAGATTTAATTTTATTGTTTTGGAAGTATTTTCTTACTTGGTTTCATGCTTTGTTTACTTATATTCATGAATGTATGTTGGTTTGAAATATGGTTAAACATCAAGAATTTTTAATATACATTATTAGTAAAATTAAAGAGACATAAATGATCTTATAATGATTCTGGTTATATACTATGATGATGACTCATTCGATGAGTTTAAAGATAAACGCCTGAATTTGGCTTGGCAGTTTTTGTGGGAAATAAAATTGTTTTGTATTTTTATTCCATATTAGGAATGTGTAAAGATTCCAGAACATTAATCAAGAAAAAACACATATATTATGACCTGGTTCAACCATATATTTTGTTTCATGACAAGACTTGAAATAATTAATGGAAATTGAAATTACATCTTTCACGATGTCAGAAATTCGACACATGACAGACAATATTTTTATTCCTTAAATAAGTGGGAGAGGAGAAGAATAATAATAAATAATTTTTCATAAAAATTATAACATCTAGAAAACACCATATTCTGGAGCATAAATTCTTCTTGGTTTAGATGAGGTGAGGAATGAAGAAGAAAAGAAAGGAATCTTAAAATGAATGAAAACTTGATAAATTTATCACGAATATTCGGCAGCCTAACGGCGTCTCGTAAAATTTCATAAAAATATTTTGATGAGAGGAATGTAATATCTCATCATTCATACATAATATGGATAGTAAGGGGGAATATTTAATGAAATATCCCAACACAAGCAAAGGGAAAGGAAGATAATAACATAAAATGAAAGAAAATATTGAAAATAAAAGAGGTTGTTTACCTCTTGATCTCTTCTCCTTGAGATCCTTCTTAAAAGCTTTGGTTTTCGTTTTTTGGTGAGACCATCAGCTCTAGGACGTTGGGAAGAGACTTTGGAATGGTAATTGGTCATAAATTTGTGAAGCTTCAACGCTTAGAAGAGTGAAGAGAAGAAGTAGTGGTGGGGGTTTTTATATTGGAGGATAGGGGTATAATTTGAATATTAAATTCATTATTTTATTATTTCTCTCAAGACAACCAAATAGTATGGTTTAATGTGACCAATAATTGTAATAAGTGCATGGGAGTTCGAACCAAGTTGCCTTGCATCACTTGTGATTTCATGAATAGTGTATTTAAATGATAAATTGAATATACGATATTTTACCGTATTTCACTATTCATAAAAAACTTCCAGATTTTCCTAAAAATCCCATAAACTCACCCCTACCATTTTTCGACGTGTAGAATTCAAAAATAAAATCCATTTTTAAAAAAGAATTTTCTAAATATTATTAATTTAATTTTTAAATATTTCCATATTTAATTCGAAAAATAACAATTTTGAAGTGCAGTTAGTTTTATGTGACATTGAAAAATTAATTAAGATCTAATTATCATATTGCCTTAAGAAAATAAAATAATAATATTATTTACTATTCATAAGGGTTATTTTACTATTCATATTACTATTCATAAGGGTATGTTACTATTCACCAGAAATCAAGTTTGTTATATCAGACTCCAAATGACTTACTGAACACAACTCTAGATGATCATTTTTCGAAATTCAAAAACATAGAATTGAGAAATTTATGTTTAATGGAGAGGTTTTAACTATCTCCTAAATAACCTAGTGTTGTTTAAAAGGAACACAATGATGAATAGAATATAAATCAGTGATGAATAGAGAAACATTACATAAAATGTTTGAGGTACTACATTATTCCCTCCTTTGGTAAATTTCATCCTCGAAATTTAAAAAATATTACTTTAAAAAGATTCAAGTATGTCTTTTACATAATCTCCTCAGGCTCCCATGTTGCTTCATCCATCTTATGGTTCCTCCATAGAATATTTACCAGACGAGTCGTCTGATTTCCCAATACATGTTCTCTAGTATCAAGAATCTAGATAGGCTCTTCACAATAAGATAGATCTGGCTCAAGTTCTACTTCTTCATAAGTGAGTACATGTGTTGTTTCTGGCATGTACATTCTTAACATTGACACGTAGAACACATTTTGAACCACATAGATACTTGGCAGCGTTGCCAAACAGTAATCTACGGCTCCAATTCGGTCTAGAATTTCAAATGGTCTGATGTACCTAGGACTTAACTTTCCCTTCTTGCTGAATCATATAATACCATTCCATGGAGATACCTTTATGAAAACGTGATCACCTTCTTGAAACTCCAAATCCTTCCTTCGGTTATCTGCATAGCTATTTTGCCTACATTGAGCTATTTTGATATGGTTCTGACTATTCTTCACCTTCTCCATTGTCACTTCATCAAGTTCTGGGCCCACGTGCTTTCTTTCACCAACATCATCCCAGCAAGTTGGTGAATGACATCTCCTCCCATACAATTCTTCATAGAGTGCCATCTGAATACTTGAATGGAAGATATTATTGTTGTAAAATTCTACGAGAGGTAAATAATGACCCCACATGCCTTGAAAATCAATTGAAAAAAACCTCAACATGTCTTCTAATTTTTGAATAGTCCGTTCTAATTATCCTTCAGTTTGTGGGTGGTAGGCAGTGCTGAAATGAAGATCAGTATTTAGGGCCTTCTGAAGACTTTTCCATATTCTTGAAGTAAAATGTGGATCACGATCAGAAACAATCAATAGGGGTACTCCATGAAGTCTCAAAACATCATTAATATATATTCTTGCTAGGCGTTCAAGTGGTAGATTTTCTCTTATAGCAAGAAAATATGCTGACTTGGTTAGACGATCAACAATGACCCATATTGCATCGTTCCTTCTAGGAGTCTTTGGTAGTCCGAAGACAAAGTCCATCGTGATATTATCCCATTTCTACTCATGTATGGGAAGAGGTTGAAATACTCTTCCAGGATGTTTCCTTCCAACTTTCACTTGTTGACAAACTATAAATCTTGACAGAAAAATAGCAATCTCACTCTTCATGTTGTCCCACCAAAAATGTTCCTTCAAATCTCTATACATCTTAGTGCTACCAGGGTGTATAGAGAAATTGAAACTATGTTCATCAACCAAAAATTCCCTTTTTAGATCAGGTATATTGGAAAGACAATGTCTCTTCCCAAATCTCAAAATTCCATCTTCATATACGAATTCAATCAATCTCCCATCATTCACATCTTTAATCTTCATTTGAAACTCCTAATCATCATCATGAGAAGTTTTTATCCTGTCTGGTAGAGATGGTTTCGCAACCATTTGAAAAATAATTGATGTTTCACATTCCATGGTTATTCCCATATCCATATTTATTAGATCCTTGAAAATAGGATCCCTTTCAACTTTCATCTTGTTCAAAACTCCATGATCCTTTCTGCTCAAATCATCTGCCACCTTATTTTCCTTCCTTGGGTGGTAGTGTATCCTGCAATCATAATCCTTGAATTCTTCAGGCCATCTCCTTTGCCTCATGTTGAGTTCATTCTGTGAGAAATTATACTTCAAACTCTCATGATCAGTATAAATCTCTCATTTTTACCATAGAGATAATGTCTCCATATCATCAAAGAAAATATTACAGCAGATAACCCAATATCAGGAGTATGATAGTTTTTCTCATGAACTTTTATCTTTCTTGATGAATAAGCAATAACCCTATCATTTTTCATAAGGACACAACCAAGTACTTTCTTTGAAGCATCACTATAAATAACAAACCTATCATTCCCCAATGGTAGAGTTAATATAGGAGCATTGACTAATATTCTCTTCAGTTCTTTGAAACATTATTCACCATCTTTTGTCTAAACAAATTTAACCCCTTTTTGTGTGAGCTTCATTAGCAGGTTAGCCAGTCAGGAAAAATTCTGCATGAAACGCCGATAATAACCTGCTATGCCAATAAAACTGCGTACCTCAGTTATGTTTGTTGGCATGGGCCAATCTAGGATTGTCTTTGTCTTCACAAGATCAACTAGGATTCCATCCTTCGAGATAAATTGGCCAAGAAAAAAAACTAATTGGATCCAGAAATCCCAGTTGATAAACTTCCCATATAATTGATTTCATCTAAGAGTTCCTAGAATAACTCACAAGTGACTCTCATGGTCTTCATAGATTTTTTAGCATAGGTGGATATCATAGATGAATATCACAACAAAGTTAACATGATATTCATTGAAAACTCTATTCATTAAATCCATGAAAACAGATGGTGCATTCATCACTCCAAAAGGCATCAACGTAAACTCGTAATGCCCATACCTGGTTCAAAATATTGTCTTCTGAATATCTTCTTTCCTCACACACAATTGATGATATCCGGATATAAGGTCAATCTTTTAAAATTATTGAGCTCCATTAATTTGGTCAAATAAATCATCAATCCGGGGTAGAGGATACTTATTCATTATTGTAATAGCATTGATTTCTCTTTAATCAATGCATAGACTCATGAATCTATCTTTCTTATTTACAAATAAGACTGGGGCTCCCCATGGAGAAAAAATAGGTCGAATAAATCCTTTTTTCACTCAACTCTTATACTTGTTTCTTCTCCTCCACTAGCTCCATAGTTTCCATTCTATATGGGGGCTTTGATATAGGTCTTGCACTAGGAATTAAGTAAATGGAAAACTCAATTTCGCGCTCTGGAGGACGTCTAGGTAAATCCTCTAGAAATACATCAATGTACTCTTTCACTATGTGCACATCTTCAATTTGAATATTTATTTCCTCTCCTATAGATATTGGTTTATCTTCCTCTATAATTATTTCATTCAATAGAGCTACTGGGGGTGGTTCTAGATAAGAATCAGGTGGCAATGTTTCTACCCTAAAGACAAGGGATTCTACACCATTTATAAAAATTGTAAGTTCATTTTTGATGAAATAAATCATCGCTTAATAATTTGATATCCAATATATACCAAGAATTATATCAAATTCAGTCATGGGTATGATGATAAGGCTAGAAACTAAAGCACGTTTTGGTGTTTGGTGGGAGACTAGTCGACATGCCTTTGTTTCAATAATATATCCCATGGGAGTTTTGACTGACAACTCCTTTATTAAATCAAATTGGACATATATAATTTTTATAGAAAATAGAGAGGATATAAATGAATGCAATGATCCTAAATAAAATAAAGTATTGGCAATGTTTTAGGGAACAATTATAGTACCTGCCACCACATCATTTGGAACATCGACCTCCACAGTTGTAATCGCATAAGCTCTCCCTTTATCTCTTGGCCTTTATTGAGTCAAGTTTCCTTGGAGTTTAGGACTCTCAATGCATAGTGTCCCATCTATCTATAATTTTAGCATTAAACATCATTTAATTGTTTCTTCCCCTTGCATTCATCAGGTCGATGAGACTTTCCTCCGTAGTTATAGTAGACTCCCATCCCTTTCAAGAATTTCTCGAGATGATTCTTTCCACAGTTCTCACATAATGGAAAATGATTCATTCACTTGCTCTTCTTCCGTGCATATCCTTTTCCTTTGATATCAGAGTACCGATTCTTATCTTGGTTTCCTTTGAAAAGATTTGATCTATAAAATTCCTTCTCTATTTTGATGGATCTTGATACAATTCCATCATATAATGAAAATGTTTGAGAATCCAGTGCCCTCCAAAGACTTGACATAAGACCTTCATAGAAATGATCAATATTGTTTGCTGAGTCATGTACGTAATCTATGGTATACCTGGCCAGCCTTGTAAAAGTAGCCTCATACACTGCAACACGGTCTTCCTCCCTTTATTTCAAGCTAAGTAATTTCTTCTTCATTTAAGTTCATTTCTCACGAGGGAAATATTTCTCGAAGAACATTTCCTTAAACTTCATCCACTCCATATCCTCTATTTTTTCTTCCTCCATGGTGTTTTGAATTAGGGACCACCATTGGTTAGCATCACCCTTGAGACAACAAACTGTCATCACCTCCTTCTCATTTTTATGGAATCTTAATTCCATGAATATTTTTTATGTGACTTGATCCATTGCTTAGCTACCACTAGATTATTAGTCCCACTGAAAGATGGGGGCTTCTTCCACATGAAACGATCCAACACAGGTGTGGAATGGTTATTTGTTACAACTTGAGTATGTTGTCCCAATATAGTCATGATCTGATCTGCTCCAACGTTGACTGTGTTGACTTTCTCAGTAAGGAGATACCTACCGTGCCCACGAGAATTGATTCCCCTTCTTCCATTAGATGTCATTTCTAAATAAATGGGTAAACTAGATTAGTTTTCTAATCCTAAATATTAAATCACTCAACAAAGATTGTAATTCAATGCATATCTAATCATATAAACATGGTTCCTCTAAGGAAAAATTTACATTAACTCTTTCAGAATGGATTTTAAAGAAAACATGAATTATACCTAGCATATCCCCCAGTTTTGTCGTAACCATGAGTGTAGAAATGCCCGTTTTCGTGTACTAGTTCCCGTTCGAGTCTAGCCCAAAGTGGTGTTTTCGGGTTTTATACCAAGATACATTTGTGCCAGAGCCGCCTCTACCTGCTCGTATCCAGACAAGGATGTATTGCATGAAATATCCACATAATATATTCCATACCAAAATACCCGGACGTTCTTGTAAGTTTATCCTCAAATTCAACCTTAGGGCTTTGTTCCCTACTATATATTTCCTACTCTAGTTTTCATGTTTCCTACTAAACTTCCTCTAATACCAACTGTAACACCCCGACCCCTCTATACAAGAGCTAGTGCATTACTTGTGATATTGGCATGGTTAGAAGGAATGAAAATCCTGAAGGAACGGTCAGTTTAGTAGTCTTGAAGAAACTAGATACATAGATGTAACTCCAATTACATTAGGATAGGTAACCAAATACAATACAAAACAAAAACTAAAAACGGCATCCACAGGAACTCAATAAAAGGCCTTCTCTTGAACACCTATCGAAGGTAGAAAATGAATAGGGTGAGCTCAAACTCTTAGTAAGGGTTAAAATTGTGGAATCATGAGTACAATAATAAGTGAATCATAATAAATATGACATAATCAAAATGGAATAGTGAATAAATGAACAAATAATGCCATTAATAAACTGAGAATGAAACTGCATCCATAGATTTTGTCATAGTGAAAACCTCATGGATAATAATAAAAACTGATAATGAATAAAGAGAATGATTATTAATTTGACGTCATGTATCTATAACATGAAACCATAATACTATAAAAATGATTTACTATTGTGGGTAGAAACCCATCCAATTTTTTGGAAACATACTCGAAGGGTCTGTCGCCAAACTGTTTTGTCTCATGAGACCTACTGATGCATCGCGGGGCTGTAGTGGGCCCCACCCACCTCTAAATCCAAATAATTATTTATAAAATGATTCAATACAAGATCAATATGCCTTTCCAATATCCGTACAGAGTATAGAATACAAATTCATCAATAACATCCAAAATATACACCATATGTGAAATGGTATACAGTTTAGACAATAAACATATCCATGACATGAGATTATGGATATTTAATAGAAAATTAACTTAAATGAAAATTGATCTCAAATGGGAAGTAGGTACACCACCTATGGATTATTAGGTGCACAATACAAAATTATTCACAACAAACGGGATATTCTTGAACAAAAGTGAGAGAGAGGATCCCTTACCTTTAGCTTGAAGGTGTTCTTGTATTGTTTTTTATGACCTAAATAAACAAATTAGGATTATTAAATCATAATTACAGAACCTGTTTTATATTTAATTGATAAGGTATAACCTTATTTAGTTCATTAATGGAATTTTTGATGGATTTAAGAAATTCAATTTTATTGTTTTGGAAGTATTTTCTTACTTGGTTTCATGCTTTGTTTACTTATATTAATGAATGGAAGTTGGATTGAAGTATGGTTAAACATCAAAAAATGATAATATAAATTATTAGTGAAATTAAATAGACATAAATGATATTATAATGATTCTGGTTATATACTATGATGATGACTCATTCGATGAGTTTAAAGATAAATGCTTGAATTTGGCTTGGCACTTTCAGGGCTAAATAAAATTGTTTTTTATTTTTATTCCATATTAGGAATGTGTACAGATTCAAGAACATTAATCTAGATAAAAAACATTTATTATGACCTGGTTCAACCATATATTTGGTTTCATTACCATACTTGAAATAATTAATTGAAATTGAAATTACATCGTCCATGATGTCGGTAATTCGACACATCACGGACAATGTTTTTATTCCTTAAATAAGTGGGAGAATAGAAGAATAATGATGAATAATTTTTCTTAAACATTAGAACATCCAGAAAATAAATTATTCTAGAGAATACAAGCCTCTTGGTTAATATTAGGTGAGGAAAGAAGAAGAAAATAAAGTAATCTTAAAATGAATGAAAACTTGATAAATTTCTCACGAAGATTCGGCAGCCTAAGGACGTCTCTTAAAATTTCATAAAAATAGTTTGATGAGAGGAATGAAATATCTCATCATTCATAAATAATATGGAATTTAAGGGGTAATATTTAATGAAATATCCCAACTCAATCCAATGGGAAAGGAAGAGAATAACATAAAATGAAAGAAAAAAATGAAAATAAAAAAAGGTTGTTTACCTCTTTATCTCTTCTCCTTGAGATCCTTCTTAAGGGCTTTGTTTTTGGTCTTTTGGTGAGACCATAAGCTCTAGGACATGGGGAAGAGATTTGGGAAGGGTAATTGGGAAGAACATTGAGGAGCTTTGAGGCATAGAGGAGTGTATAGAAGAGGTTGTGGTGGGGGGGTTTATAGTGGAGGAGAGGGTTATAATTTGAATATTAAATTCATTATTTTATTATTTCTCTCAAGACAACCAAATAGTGTGGTTTCATGTGACCTGTAATAGTAATAATTTCATGTGATTTCGAACCATGTGTCCTTATGTCACTTGTGATGTCATGAATAATTTATTTAACTGATAAATTGAATATACGATATTTTACCGTAATCCACTATTCATAAAAAATTCTATATTTTCAGAAAAATCCCAAAAATTAACCCCTACCATTTTTTAATGTGTATAATTAAAAAGTGAAATCTATTTTTCAAAAATAATTTTCTAAATATTATTAATTTAATTTTTAAATAAGTCCATAGTTAATTTGAAAAATAACAATTTTGAAGTGCAGTTAGTTTTATGCGACATTGAAAATTTAATTAAGATCCCATTATAATATTTCCTTAAGAAAATAAAATAATAATATTATATACTATTCATAAGGGTCATGATACTATTCATATTACTATTCATAAGGATATGTTTCTATTCATCAAAAATCATGTTTGTTCTATCAGACTCCAAATGGCTTACTGAACACACCTCTGGATGATCATTTTTCAAAATTCAAAACATAGAAGTGAAAAAATTATGTTTAATGGCGAAGATTTAACTATCTCCAAAATAACCTAGTGTTGTTTCAAAGGAACACTGTGATGAATAGAATTTAACTCAGTGATGAGTATAGAAACAGAACATAAAATGTTTGGGGTACTCTAACTACCACCCCCATTCTAATTTTACCAAAGGCTAAAAAGAGGTATGTGGTCTATTGTGATGCTTCAGGTATAGGACTTGGGTGAGATCTTTTGCAAGATGATCACATGGTGGCGTATAGATCACACCAACTCTGACCACCTAAAAAATAATTAGCCTACCCTTGATTTGGATTTAGTATCTATTATGCATGCTTTGAAGATTTCGCATCACAACCTTTTTTGGAATAAGTTTGTGGTCTAATCGGATCACAAAATCTTGGAAAATATCTTCTCGTAGAAGGACCTCAAAATGTGGCAGCGTCGTAGGATCGAGTACTTATAGGGGTTTGACATTGACATTGTCTATAACCCAGGAAAGGGTAATGTATTGGCCGATTCCTTGAGTATAAGAGTTCCAGTGCACGCTTTGAGGCAGTCCAGTGATGAGTGGACTTTGGTGGGTCTCTTTGCTCAGATGCACGTGGAGACCAAGGAGTAAAATGGGGGTGCATTCATGGTGAACGTTCATCTAACTCCTTCTCTCGTGGAGTTGATTCAGTGGGAACATCCTAGTGGAAATATTTTTCAGTAGTTGAAGAATTTTATTCATGGTGGGGAGATATATTCTAATTGGTCTTCATCTCCTGAGGGAATCTAGTGCATCAAGGGCCGTTCAGTAGTGTCGTTATCTCTACAGAAGGTTGTGACGCAGGATAGCCACCAGTCTTAGTGGGCTGTCCATCTGGGTGCCACCAAGATGTATTATGATGTTTGTTATATGTTTGGGTGGCCTAGTATGAGACGAGACATCACAGAATTTGTGTCAAGATGTTACACCTACTTGCAGGTGAAAGAAGATCATCAAAGGACCTCCTGTTTGCCCTATCCATTATCTATTCCTACCTGGAAGTGGGAGAAGGTTTCTATGCAGATCATTGTTGGATTATCTCGTACACACCAGGGTATGAGTTCTATTTGGGTGGTGATTGATATTCTGACCAAATAATCCCACATCATACTGATCAGAGATATAACTAAGGTGGATGAGTTGGGCCATTTGTATCTCGAGAAGGTGGTAAGGATCTACGGTGTTACATTAGTAGTTCTCTTAGATAGAGATCCCCCATTTCACTTCTCAGTTTTTGGAATGCCTTCATAAGGCCTGGGGATCTCATATTAAGATGAGAATGACAAACCATCATCAAATGGATGGTCAGACAGAGCATGAGGATCAGGTTTTGGAGGACAAGCCCGGTGCATATGTTCTCGACTTTGGAGGTTCCTAGGATAGCCATTTTTGATTGGTTGAGTTTTCATATAATAATAGTTATCAATACTAGATTCTAATGGATTATTTTGAGGCTCTCTATGGTCAGCCTTGTCGCCCACCACTAGGTTGGGATGTGGTAGGTGAGACCTCACTGGTGGGGTTGAGTCTGGTGCAGGAGACTTCTGAAAAGGTCAAGTTGATAAGGAAACATTTATTGACAGATCATAGTCTCTATAAATATTATGCTGACTAGAGGAGTCGAGACCGATATTTTTCTATTGGTGACAGGGGATTCTTGAAAGTCGCCCCTCATATGGGCCATCATTGATTAGGAAGAAAGGGAAGCTGACGCCGTTGTATGTCGGTCCTTCTAAGATCATCGAGAATATTTGAAAGGTGGAATATAGGTTAGGACTACCTTATTAGTTGAAATCCATACATGATGTCTTCCACATCTCCCAGTTGAATAAATACAACCTAGATCTATCCCATGTATTGAGTTGGGAGGAGTTGGATGTAGAGGCTGATTTATCTGTTGTCTAGTGGCTGATGCGAATAGTAGACTTCCAAGAAAGGGTTCTTCGGGGAAAGTCTATTCCACTGGTTTGGGTTCTTTGGAAGCATGGAAATGTGTAAGAACCCGGATCTCTTTTCAGGTAGGTTTTTCATTTTTCTAGAGTTTTTTAGAAAAATGGATTTTCTAGAAATTTCAGAAATACATGCTGTGTACTTTCTGTGTACACGCCGTGTACTCTTCCCGAGTCGAAGCCGTGTGTTGGTCGTGCCTGGCCCACAAACACAGTGTGTAAGGCTGAGGTGGAGGCCGTTTTTTCGGAGTATGGAAAAATTTGAAGTACACACCGTTTACTCTAGAAGTACACACCGTGCACTTTTTTTTCATTAAACGGACCGGGGCCGCGTCTAACCCCCATATCTGTCTTCTTCTTCAGTTTTCAACCATTTGAGAGAGACCGTATGGCCGGATCATCGACAGAGTCCTACCATGCTGTCCGTTCTCTGATTCGAGCATGGTCAGTTGCGTTGGAATTGCATTGGTGCTTTCTTTCTTCTTCTCTAGCCTCATTTATTGATTCCACCTCCTTTCCATGTTATCGTGGGATGAACGTTTTGTGTGTTTTCTCAGATCTACGTCGTTCTAAGGGGAATCTGTCGTCGAGGTTCACGTATATCGATCTCCTAAGATCGAGGTAGGTGGTTTGTGCCTTTCTATAGAATGTTGATGAATATTTTGGGCAATTTCCACAAATACCCTTGAATGGGGTATTGCGTGTTTCCTGTTTAGCCCTTGTTTCTTATCTGCTTTTCTTGATTTCATTAGTAGAGGTTATTGCTTGTGATTAGAGTATTTTGCCTGTGCTCAGTTTGCTTTCCATTCCAAGTTTTAGGATTGTGGACTGTTGTTTTATTATTGTTGTTTATCCTTACTTGATAGCCAAGTAATTCTTGAGGTTTACTTGGACGATATACATGCACTGAGCATGTTTAGTTATACTCAGGACTGTGAGAACCTAGAGTAGTAGACCAAAGGGATAATTGACGGAAGGGCTTCTCCAGAGTGTCTTTTTAATCACGATGTAGGACCAAGGGGAGAATTGACGGAAGGGCTTCTCTAGAGTGTCTTTAACTACGACGCAGGCCACTGGGGGAATTGACGTTGAGTGCTTCCCCAGAGATTCTTTAGCACAATACGAGACAATAGGGGGAATTCACGGTGAGTTCTTATCCAAAGAGTCTACTTATTTTACGTAGCTAAACCAGAGGGGTGAGACTGTGTGTGCCTCCCAGAGGGTTGCTAGTACTTAGAGGTTGAACCATAGGGGTAAGACTGTGAGAGCTACCAAGAGGGTTACCTGTTTCTTCTTGTTGTTGACTGATTACTTGTGTGCTTCCTTGTTAGAGCTGTGGATTGTAGCAGCTTGTGTTTTCCTGTTTACTGCTTCTTGTTTATTTACTGCCATGTATTCATTGACTATTAGGCACAAATCTTTGGGTGATTTCCCACAGGGATTGTATCTCACACCCTGTTTGGGCCATGCTTTTGGGACAAATAAGACTATGTTGCAGCCGGTATAGATAAGGGCAATCACCCTTCTACTTCAGGATCTTGACTGCATCAGGAGCTGGGGAACATGGGACCGAGCCGTGGCTCGCGATGCTAAGGAGATTGTTTTGTTTTTATTTTTCACTTGGTTTCAGTTGTATTCTAGCACGTTGTTGTGTTTGATGCTTTCCATAGATATTTGTACCTGCTGCATTATTATCATCATTGTTATATATCTGCATTTCTTCCGCTGTTTGGTTTCTGTTGTTATGCATGTTGGTTTCTGCTTCAACTGTTTATTGTAGTTTTCATACCTTGTATACCTTAGCAAATGAGGGCATTGTTTCCCCACTGACTCACCATAGACCTCACTACTAGTCGGCAGCCTCTGGCGTTCGGGGAAACGCACTTGAGGTCATGTGGCGAACCGGGTACGGGGCACCAGTAGAGTGGATCCGGACTCGGGACATTACAAAGTGGTATCAAAGGGGTTCTTTTCTCTTTCTTTACTATTTTGAGACTTTAGCCAGTGATAGGACGGATTCGGTACTTGGAATTAAGCTGTGCCCGGGAGTAGCTAACCCATGTACTGGGAAAATCCATACTACCTCGTTAATTGCAGTTTTCTAGTTTTGAGATTTTATGGTTGGTATGATTTTACCTAGAGTGATTCACATGGATTGTGCTATTATTGTTTTGATATTTTGGTTCTATTTCTGTCACAACCCGATGAGATGAGGTTATTCCATCTCATGCATCATATAGGCACTTGTAGAAATCACATATCATGCATTCTTTCCATGCCATCTAGGGTGCATTAGTGATTTCATGCTGTTGTGATTGGCTCTGTGTAGATTATGCATGCTGTTGTGATAGATGCTTAATATATTCTCTACTATTGTGTTAGAAAACTGTTGTTTTGTTCCTTTCTTAAATTGAATGCCAAATTGGGGTTCTTGAGGTGTTACGGGCCCTCCCGAATCGGAATTTGGAATCCTTTCCCTTGTTTTTAGTGTTTCTGGAATTCTGCGCAGTTTCTGAGCTATTGCCCAGAAAAACCCAGAATACACAGCATGTAGTTTTCGGGCACACGCCGTCTAGTTTTCAAGCCGTGTCACTGACAGTGTTAGAAGAACCCGGTGTTGTGGGAGTAACTTCAGGAACACGCCGTGTACCCGGCTGTGTCACTAACAACACTGGCTGGGGAAGCTCGGGTAGAAAACAACATGTCCGAAGGGAACAAGCCGTGTGGTCTGGTCCTGGTACCCGGCCATGTCACGAACAACACAGGCTGGCGTGAACTTCTTTTCCACACACTGTGTTTGTTTGGAACACGCCGTGTAGTGTTGCCCATGTACCCAGCCGTGTCACGAATAACACGGGATGGTGTCACCATCGACTATACACGCCGTGTTTGTTCGGAGCACGCCGTGTAGACGATTGTGTGCCTAACAGAACGGGCCGCCGAAGCCTTGTCTAGTGAACGCCGTGTTTGTTTCGAACACACCGTGTAGTCTTGGGTTGAGTCGGACCGTGTTGGTTAGCCATGTAAGGAGACTGGGGCAGGGGAATAATTTTAAAGTACACGCCGTGTGTTGGGGTCAACACGCCGTGTAGTTTTAAGTGAACAAGACTTGTAGGGTAGGGGTACACGCCCATATCAGTGGTTTAAAAAGACACACTGTGTAGTTTTATACATGCCGTGTAGTCATGTTTTCCAATCTTCTGTGTTTTTCTTCCCTGGTTCCTGTTTTGTGTTCTTGTGTTCTCTATCCTTGTTTTTCATGATATGAGGTGTGCTTTTTATCTTTAAGAGCTATGCCTCTGAGACGTCCTCCGGTCGTACGCCTGTCGTCAGGCAGTGATCAGACGCCAGAGAGAGCTGATCGAGAACTTCCTGTCGATCCCACAGCCGAACCAGCCTTGGCACCGGTTGTTGTTCCAGTTGCGGGTGCTAATGCGCAGTTCATGGAAGGTTTCAAGAGGATGATGCAGGCCTTCCATGGAGCACCGCCTCCTTCATTGTCTATGGAAGACTTGACGTGGGTTTTCTAGCAGCGGCATCCTCCCACGTTCTCGGGGGAGGGAGGACCTCAGGCTGTAGAGTCATGGCTGGAAGCCATGCTGACTGTCGTCATGCATCTAGAGATGCCTCCAGATAGGCGGGTCAAGCTCGCAACCTACATGCTCCGAGACTCTACCAAGAGGTGGTGGGACGTGATCTTACAGGCAGGTCAGCAGAAGGCTATGTCTTGGGAGGAGTTCCAGTGCGTGTTCTATGACTACTTCAACCCGGAGACCCTGAGGGCTGATCGAGCCTTGGAGTTCATGAGCATAGAGAAGGGTACTCTATATTTCATGGAGTATTCCTCTCGGTTCACTGAGCTGCAGCGTTTTACACCCCTTCGGGATGGGATTGGGGTGTTCATGGAGAGGAAGTTTGAGGATGGACTCAGGCGGGATATCCGCTCGCATGTGAACATATTCAAGCTCACTTCCATTACATCCATCGTCAACCAGGAACTGATTGCGGAGTGCAATCTGAGAGACTCTGGAGCTTCGAGCCAGGGTGGTTCTGCTTCCAGAGCTAGCTTTCCTTCAGATGACAGTATGAAGCGGCGTAGGGAGCCTACGCGTGGTGATTCGAGGAAGCGAGATGCATCATCAGGCAGCCAGGTGACATGCTATCCGAGTGGCCAGACAGGGAACACGAGGACACAATGCCAAAGGGACCCCGTGCAGTGCCGATCAAGTAGCAAGATGGGTCACCTTCAGTTTTTCTGCCAGGTTTTCTCACCAGCAGCAGGTGACCGGGGTTCTTCCATGACTCTTTGTTCAGAAGCAGCCCCTCCAGCTTCCCACCAGTCGGGGAACTGGAGTTCTTCCAGCCATTCAGGCTGAGGTGGAGGTCGAGGTCATGGCAGTAAGTCACCAGTTCCATAGCACTGGTCGGGAGGTTTAGCCCAGAGTGGTCAGCCAGGGGCGCAGGGGCGCGGTACGGGCCAGTCTTTCGCTGTGGAGAAGACTTATCATGAGCAGGATCCCTGCCCTTCTACTGTTCGAGGTACGATTTTAGTAGCCTTAGTTTTATCTTCAACTCTTTTCGATACTGGTACTACACATAGTTTTATCTCTGTTTCCATTGTGGAGAGCCTTGGACTCTACATCTTTTCCTCTTCCAACTCGTTGACACTAGACACACCTTTGGGAATGAGGACATCTAGTGTACGCCAGTGTAGAGAGTGCCCTCTCGAGATTGCAGGGTATCGCTTCTTATGGGATCTCTATGTCCTAGAGATGACAGGCTATGATGTCATTTTGGCATGGACTAGTTGATTATCTTCCGGGTATTCGTCAACTGCTATAACCGCAGAGTGAGTTTCGTTTCACCGGAGGGTGAATCCTTCCTTCATAGAGGCGAATGGGACGTTCGGGCGAGTCGGGCAGGACTCAAGCATCTTGGGCTTGGAGGGGTGGCAGCCCAGATTGCTAGTCATTATCTGGATGATCAAGGTACTCCACAGATGGACTTTCCTCCAATGGTGGATCGCTTCAGGGATGTCTTTTTAGAGGAATTTTCATGTTTTCCTCCAGAGCGTGAGGTATACATCTCTATTGAGCTCGTGCCAGGAGCGTCACTGGTGTCCATTTCTCCCTATAGGATGGCTACACTTGAGTTGCAGGAGCTCAAGAAGTTGTCGGAGGAGCTATAGGCTAAGGGTTTCATTCAAACCTGTACTTCTCCTTGGGGTTCACCTGTTCTGTTCGCGAAAAAGGCAGACGGTACACTTCGGCTTTCTGTGGATTATCGGAAGCTGAACCAGTTGACGGTCAAGAACCGATATCCCTTGTCGCGGATAGATGACCTTTTCGATCAGCTTCGAGGAGCCTGGGTGTTCTCGAAGATCGACTTGAGGTCCGGTTATCATCATTTGTGTGTTAGACCATCAGATATACCTCTGAAAACCATCAAGAGTAGGTATGGTCTATACGAGTATACAGTCATGCCGTTCGGTCTCACGAACGCACATGTAGTTTTCATGGAACTGATGAACCGAGTGTTCCATCCTTACTTGGATTCCTTCGTCATGGTCTTCGTGGACGATATCTTGGTGTACTCTCACACTCGACACAACCATGCCACCCATCATGAGATCGTTTTGAGTACATTGAGCGAGCAACGACTTTATGCTAAACTCTCGAAGTGCCACTTGTGGATGGATCAGATTCACTTCTTGGGTCACGTCATCTCAGAGGTAGGAGTATCTGTGGACCTAGATAATGTGAGAGCTGTAGTTTCCTGGGAGTAGCCGATGAATGTATTTGAGGTACGGAGTTTCCTAGGGATAGCTGGATATTACAGACGTTTCATTCAGGACTTTTTGCACCTAGCAGTGCCTTTGACATGTCTGACTAAGAAGGGGGAAATGTTCTTATGGTCATATTCTTGTGATTCAGCCATTCAGGAGATGGAAGGGAGGTTGACGTCAGCACCGGTACTAGTCTTGCCAGAGCTAGGCAAGAGCTACACCATCTACTGTGATGCTTTAAGTATCGGGCTGGGAGATATGCTTATGTAGGGAGATGGAGTCATTGCGTATGGGTCTCGGCAGTTGAGGCCACATGAGAGGAACTACCCTACGCACGATATGGAGTTGGCAGCTGTTGTTCATGCCTTTCACTGTTGGAGACACTATCTTCTAGGAGAGCACTTTGTGGTCTTCACTAACCACAAGAGTCTCATTTATATCTTTACTCAGTGTGATCTGAATCTGAGGCAGCACAGGTGGGTTGAGTATCTAATGTCTTTTGATTTTGTGCTTGCCTATACGCCGGGAAAGGGAAACGTCGTGGCTGATGCGTTGAGTAGGAGAACTCAGATTCAGGCAGTTCAGAAGGCCAGTAGTGAGTGGAAACTAATGGCTTTTCTCTCTGAGAAGCATCTGGAGGTGCACGACAGATGGGGATAGTCTTTTCTATCTTCTGTAGCGGTTACCTCCACGCTACTTGATCTGGTACAGATGAGGCAGCTTGGAAGGCTTAGTCCTGCCGGAGAGTGTGTCAGGAGGGGAACCTCTTCCTGGATGGACAATGGGTGAGGATGAGGTCTTGCATTTCCAAGGACGCGTATGGGTGCCAGAAGACATACGCAAGGAGCTGATGTGGTATTTCCATTCCTCTGTTTGGGCAGTTCATCCGGGCATCACAAAGATGTATCAGGACCTTCATCGCCAATACTGGTGGCCAGGTATGAAGAAGGATGTTGATGGTTTTCTCATGAGATGTTCTACTTTTCAGTATGTGAAAGCAAAGCCTCAGTGACCAGTGGGGCTCTTACAGCAATTACCCATTCCAGAGTGGAAGTGGAACGATGTTGCAATGGACTTCGTGACCGGGTTGCCGAGATCACCTCGATGGAACGATGATGTTTGGGTTGTCGTCGACAGACTTATGAAGGTTGCTCACTTCTTGCCGATCAAGGAGAACTTCAGTGTCGATAATCTGGGATGACTTTACATCAGAGAGATTGTGCGTCTGCATGGAGTTCCACGCTTTATTGTTTCAGCCCGAGATGCGTGCTTTACCTCTCAGCTCTGGTAGGGACTTCAGAAGGCCTTGGGTATACAGGTACTTTTGAGTACAGCATACCATCCCCAGACTGAGGGCCAGTCCGAGCGCATGATCCAGGTGCTTGAGGAAATGCTCCGAGCTTGAATCCTTGACATTGGCAGTTCTTGGGATAAGCATATTCCTCTGGTGGAGTTCGCCTACAACAATAGTTTCCAGGCGACCATTCAGATGGCGCCATACGAGGCTTTGTACGGTTGGCCATGCCGATCACCCTTATGTTGGATGGAGGCAGGAGAGGCATCTTTGCTGGGACCTCGTCTTGTTCTGGAGACTTCAGAGTAGATAGAGCTGATTTGGAAGAAGATGGCTACATCGTAGTCTCGACAGATGTCTTATGCTGATCAGCGGAGACGACCTATGGAGTTCGAGGTCAGTGATCAGGTTTTCCCAATGTGGTTGGGACACAAGAGGATTCGGAGAGAGGGTAAGCTTTCACCGTGGTACGTCGGGCTGTTTGAGGTCTTTAAGTGAGTGGGTCTGGTCACCTATCGGTTGCAGCTACCTCAGAGGTATCGGTCCATGCACGACGTCTTCCACATCTCTCAGATCTGACAATATATTTCAGACCCATCTCACGTCTTTCAGCCAGAGGAAGTCAAGCTTGAAGCGGATGTATCGTTTAAGGAGCATCCTATCCGAATTGTCGATCATAGTATGAAGGTCCTCCGAGGGCGGTCTGTTCCTCTGGTACAGGTGCCATGGGAGCACGGGCGAGTACAGGACGAGACCTGGGAGAGGGAGGCCGATGTACGATCACAGTGGCTGGAGTTGTTCGGGGATTCTTCTTCTCTACCTCGTTAGGGAGATTCGGAGACGAATTTCTTTAGGGGGGGGGGATGTTTGTAAGAACCCGGATCTCTTTTCAGGTATGTTTTTCCTTTTTCTGGAGTTTTTGAGAAAAATGAATTTTCTGGAAATTTCCGATGTACACGCCGTGTACTTTTTGAGTACACGCCGTGTACTCTTCCCGGATCGAAGCCATGTGTTGGCCGTTCTTGGGACACACACACGGTGTGTAAGGCTGAGGTGGAGGCCGATTTTTCAGAGTACAGAAAAAATTTGAAGTACATGTCGTGTAATCTAGAAGTACATGCCGTGTACTTTCTTTTTTTTCATTAAATGGACAGGGGTCGCGTCTAACCCCCATATCCATCTTCTTCTTCAGTTTTCGACCGTCCAAGAGAGACCGTATGACCAGATCATCGACGGAGTCATACCATGTCGTCCGTTCTCCGATTCGAGCACGGTCAGTTGCATTGGAATCGCAGCTGTGAGTTCTTTCTTCTTCTCTAGCCTCGTTTCTTGATTCCTTCTCCATTCCATGTTATCATGGGATTAACGTTTTGTGACTTTTCCCAGATCTAGTTCATTCTATGGGGAATCTTTCATCAAGGTTCACGTATATCGATCTCCTAGAATCGAGGTAGGTGGTTTTTTCCTTTCTTTAGAAATTTGATGAATATTTTGTGCAATTTTCACCAATACCCTTGAACGGAGTATTGCATGTTTCCTGTTTTTCCCTTGTTACTTGCCTGCTTTGCTTGATTGCTTTAGTAGATGTTATTGCTTGTGATTAGAGTGTTTTGTTTGTGCTCAGTTTTCTTTCCATGCCTAGTTGTAGGATTGTGGACTATTGTTTTCTTATTGTTGATGAGACTTAGTTGATAGCCAAGTAGTTCTTGAGGTTAACTTGGATGATATACACGTGCTGAGCATGTTTAGTTATACTCAGGACTGTGAGAACCTAGAGTAGTAGACCAAAGGGAGAATTGATGGAATGGATTCTCTAGAGTGCATTTTTAATCACGATGTGAGACCAAGGGGAGAATTGACGGAAGGGATTCTCCAGAGTGTCTTTAAATATGACGCGGGACACAGGGGGAATTGACGTTGAGTGATTCCCCAGAGAGCCTTTAGCACGATACGAGACTATAGGGGGAATTGATGGTGAGTGCTTCCCTAGAGAGTCTGCTTATTTTACGTAGCTGAACCAGAGGGGTGAGACTGTGTGTGCCTCCTAGAGGATTGCTAGTACTTAGAGGTTGAACCATAGGGGTAAGACTGTGAGAGCTACCCAAAGGGTTACCTGTTTCTTCTTGTTTTTGATTGCTTAATTGTGTGCTTCCTTGTTAGAACTGTGGATTGTAGCTGCTTGTGTTTTCCTGTTTACTGCTTCTTGTTTATTTACTGCCATGTATTAATTGATTGTTAGGCAAAAATCTTTGGGTGATTGCCTACTGGGATTGTATCATACACCCTGTTTAGGCCATGATTTTGGGCCCATGAAGACTATTTTTCTATAGGTATAGATAAGGGAAATCACCCTTCTACTTCAGGATCTTGACAGCATCAAGAGCTGGGGAGCAAGGGACCGAGCCGTGGCTCGCGATACTAAGGAGATTGTTTTGTTTTTATTTTGAACTTGGTTTCAGTTGTATTCTAGCACGTTGTTGTGTTTGCTGCTTTCCATAGATATTTGTACCTGATGCATTATTATCATCATTGTAATATATCTACATTGCTTATGCTCTTTGGTTTCTATTGTTATGCATGTTTGTACCTGCTGCATTATTATCATCATTGTTATATATCTACATTGCTTCCACTGTTTGGTTTCTGTTTTTATGCATGTTGGTTGCTGCTTCCGCTATTTATTGTAGTTTTCTTTCCTTGTATACCTTATCGAATGAGGGCATAGTTTCCCCACCGACTCACCAAGGCCCTCGCTACTAGTCGGCAGCCTCTAGCGTTCGGGGAAACATGCTTGAGGTCATGTGGAGAACTGGGTACGGGGCACTAGTGGAGGGGCTCCAGACTCGGGATGTTACAAAATGATACACATGAGACATGGGAGATGAATTCATGGATTAAGGAAGAGTATCCATTCATGTTTTCTGATGAAGATTCTGGTTAACATTCTGGGATGTAAAGTTTCCATGGTGGGGATAATTTTTACATACACGACTTATTTTAAATGAATTTTACATTTAATTTCTACTCATTATTTTTTTTTTGGGTTTCCCATGCATTTTGGGGGAAATGGTGGGTTTTCAAAATTTGGGCCAAAACGTTTGCCCATTTCCAGATTTAAAAATATATTGTTTCTCTTATAAATCATTCATTTTTCAACATTTTTCATCCAATAAAATTTCAAATATCCATCACCTGACCTAATAACACCACTATATCAATTTGGAACATTTAGGAATCCATAATCATGGTTGATTTGGGTGTTTATTTAAGGAGTTGGTCCAGCCCGGAAGCCCATTTTTAGTATTAGAAAAATAAAATATAAAATCATATTAAATTTTAATTATATTTATGTTATTACACCTCTCAACCTATACCATTGAATCTAGGCACGCCCAATTATCTTCTCCCCCTCTATGGAGCTCATTTGAATCTTAGATTAGGTCTCATCATATTATTCTTTCACAATTCATCGAGATTTAAAAAGGTACTTTGATTCCATCATAAATCCCTTTTTTTACTACTTTACCCCATTACAGTTCTAAATTAACCTTCCCATCCTTATTCAAACCTGAATTTTGTTTTTTTCTATTTGAAAATTCATCTAATGGTTGATTTGGGGTGATTTCTTCAATATTCCTCAAGTATGTGGGTCTCCTTCAATATTCATTCAATTTTATTAGGGTTTCATTCAATTTTATATGGTTTTCTTCACTTATCATTGAGGTTCCTAAAGTCACGAAGCTAGGGTTTCTAACCTACTGTTGGATTCTAGATTTCATTGTCTATTATTTTGGTTGTATGCTTGACCTAAGTCCCTTGTGGTGTGGTGGTGGAACAATCACTAGTGGAAAAACATATTTTAACATCAGTTTTTTTGAATTTTTGTCGTCGGTTTTAAACCATAGTCTATAAAGGAGATGTAAAAAATATAGTTTTCGGTGTCGGTTTTTGAAAAACCGCTGCGGAAAACAATTTCAGTAAGTGTTTTGGAGTCGGTTTGACATAAAACTAATGCCAAAACTTATTTTCGACAGAATATTCATCGTCGGTTTTTTCTAAAACCGATGCCGAAATCCAGGTGGACCTGGCCTTCGGTTTCAGTTATATCTAAAACTGACACCGAAGTTAATTTTTTTTAATAATTTGGCATCAGTTATTTAAATAACCGACGCCCTAAATAAAATTATATTTTTTATAAAATATTTCCTATTACACTTCCCAAAAAATTTAGAACCCCTGTAAAAATAACACAATATAAAAAAACAATTAAACAGTATTTATCATCCAATGCCTCATATAACTTCAATGCTTATATCTAGTTAATCAAAAACAATATCTAAAGTAAAAATAAAATACACGTACATGTAATCAATGACTTCAAGAATTTTTGTGACATTTGCAAGTCCCATGACTCCAGCATTTATGGCATTCTCATTGTTGGTTATTATTGAAGCATTCATTTGAATATTAGTAGGTTCAAACACCTAATATATTAAAAGAGTTGGGTATTTTTACCCATATGTATTATTATTTATAAATATTAGAATATACATACCTCAAATCGTAATCAGACTTAACAAATAGTTCGCAAAAGTCGATTGAATATGGGTCATATCAGATTCAGAATAAGGTTGTGAATCATTGAATGCCTACAATAATATTGAATGATAAGAAATTAAAAAATATAATAATATGGGAGAAAATATATAAAAAATTAATAAAACTATCCTTATGAAAATCATTAGTTTTCCCAGTTGTGATTATCTCGTACATGAATCATAGAATATAATAACCACATTCATCATGTCCATTTTGACGATGACACTGCAGTTATAAAACATTTAATTAAAAAACAATATATAACAAAAATATAAAAACTAATTACATGTAGTTCCATATATTTGATTTCTGTTGGTTTCTTTTCTGACTGGTATTCCATGTTAAAAAGTTTCCATGATCTGTATTTTTTTATATATTAACTAATAATACTTGTGTAAACAATGAAAATTAAACATAATGAGCATATAAAAAATTAAAAAAATTACTAGTTTAATAAGGTGATAAATGGTTTACGCAGTCCTCCTAATAAAGAGAAAAACCAATATAAGGTGCATTCACTTGGGAAAAATACGCCTAATATCCAATGCCACCTAAAATACAAAAAGATCACAATTAATGACATTATAATGATAATTAGTTCATAAAAATGTTGATGTTCTTACTTATCAAGAAATGGAAAAAACCAGCACTGAATCTCTTTCTGTGTTAATCTCTCAGATATATATTCAACCCTTTCTTGATTCTTCACATGTTTGGCTTCCAAGGAAATACACTCTGGATCTATAAAACTATAAATTCCTGTTGTTTCCTTTATTAAAAGATGCTTGTGCATATACCTAATTTAAAAAGAAAATATAGTTAGTCAATGACATAACAATATTTTATTAAAGAAATAGCAATTCAAACATCAATTTACTTACATGATAAACAACTACACCACACTCTGCGCGATCTCTTAAAAATTAACTAAATTCATGACATCTTCTTTCATTAATTTCAATCCATAATTTCTTCTTCATATATCGGGCGTCATCCGAAACTCATAGATAAAATAAAAGGAAGAAGGGGACTTAGATAATCTTTTTAACCAATAAGAAATATCAAAAGTATCTACAGACAACTGTTCCTAAACATTTTGTTGAATTTGTGCAGTTTATTTTGCTTTTAGATATTCCTATATAAGGTAAATGTTAGAAAACATTATAAGTAATTTTGAATCATTTGTAATTAATATTAAAAAAATGCATACCTCATATGAAATATAATGAAGAAGGGCAGTTGGGCAAAGTAAAAAATGGCCCGTACATTCCCCAACACTGGTGATCTCAATAGTAGGAAATGGTAGTAGAGCATTAGGATATATAATAACAAGTACTGATACTCTAACCTGACCCATCTGGATAGGCTGATGATGTACCGAGTCCCCCAACAAATGCACCTATCCTAACGCAACAATATGTACATGAGGATATCCCGCAAACAACTCACAATATAAGGCTTGATCCAAGGGTGGAGGTAGAGGCTCAAAGTTAGAAGGTGGGGAAGAGTAAGCAGATGGGGCAGGGTAGTCCGGGTGAGGAGGCTGAGAAGGAAGAAGAATAAAAAATTAATACTAGTGTTTAAAATTTACAAAATAGAAAAATTGATTAAAATAAAATAATATACCTCGAAATTTCGCACAGACGGGGTAGGGTAAGCAGATGGGGCAGGGTAGTCCAGGTGAGTAGGCTGATAATGTTGAAAAATGAAAAACTTATATTAGTGTTTATATTTTATAAAATAGAAAAATTGATGACAAATAAATAATATACCTCGGAAGGCTACGTAGATGGGGTAGGGTAAGAAGATGAGGCAGGGTAGTCCGGGTGAGCAGAATGGGAAGGCTGAAAAAATGAAAAAAAATTATATTAGTGATTATAATTTATAAAATAGAAAAATTGATGACAAATAAATAAAATACCTGGGAAGGATGCACAGACTGTGATTGTCTTGCCAAGTGTTCTAATAAAGCCTTCGGCACTGCTGCTTGAATTTGATCACCCATAGACTGTTTCATATCTATCAACTCTTCTTTTAAGGATTCTATTTCTGGGTCTTTTGATTGCTTACTCTTACCAAAAACCATCTGAATACTAACACCCGCCAGATATCCTCTAACACGGCCGGGGTGTTCTGCCTTTCCCAAAGCAGTGGCTAGGATGTCCATCTTACCCTCAGGGATAAAAGAGCCATGTGTCTCTTGCTCCTGACGTTCGTCCTGAAATGAAAAATAAAAAGGTTCTATTAGTGTTTATAATTTATAAAATAGAAAAATTGTTAACAAATAAATAATATTTACTTAAAAAATTTTCATCTAATTTATGAGATTCCTATGTAAGATATTTTTCATTTTTCCTTCGTCTTGCTTGTTTCCATTTCTCAGGGCGAGTGGGAGGAGATGGAGGACCAAACCGGACCTCTTCTGAACCACTACTTGATCGAGATCTTAATGCTTGAAATTTTTCTTCAATCATTTTCTGCTCCAAATACGAATACCCTCCACATGATGAAGTATGAGGGCATATGTTTTTCAATGGGATCTCCTGATGAGATCTCCTGGAGGCATGTTATATTAAAATAAACTACTATGTAATAAGAAAAATATAGCATAAATTTTAAAATATAAAACAATTATCATACCTAAAATTTATCTTCCTAACGACTGTCAACAAATCGCTTCCATGTTTCTTCATATATATATGGATACTTAAGACATGGGATTTCAAACCTTCTCTTTCCAAAAACAGAATTTTTGGTCAGTTTGTTTTTAAAATCTCTCCATCAAACTGCCGCTAAAGAGTGATTTTTTTCTTAATTTCTTTGGTTTCCTCAAAATTGAATGTCATCTATAATTGAATAAATTAAATATTTCATTTCAAATATATAATATTAAAAAATGATATAAAATAAATAAAGTAAGATATTTTACCATCACAGCCTACCAAAGATGTTGTTTCGATGTCATGTCCACTGACTTCCAATCTGAATATAAAATACTAATCCTACAACGGCTCTCCACCGCTATATAACTGAAAAACTGAACTACATTTGGGCCAACTGCATTATTGTTATCATCAAAACGAATGTGTACTTTGTTATCATCAGGAGAAAGTGATAGTTTTGGTAAATGTGTAATACCAGGTTTACCAACTTGAGAACGTGATTTTTGAGTAGTAACAGGAGAAGTCTCCTCCACTGAGGACGCATCAGTAGTCCTGCAATTTTTTTGTGTAAATTAACAGTTTTATTTCATTAAATAAGTATATTAATGAATATTTAATAATATTTCAATATAGATATACATCAGTAACGGATCCTATCTATCTGTATATGACATTGCTACTAGAATGTGTAATGAAATTTTGTGTACCGTCATATCATTAGAAAAAAGAATAATTAGAAACAAGGAAGACAAAAATAAATATGTAAAAATAGCGGCATGCATTTGTAAGTTTTAAAAATAGGCACAAAATATAAATATTTACTAGAAAAATTAGGGGATGATTTGACTATTTTTCCACATGCCTTCATCGTGATCGGTATGTACTACATGCACTATGTCTGTCTTATATTAATTGTATTCATCTAGAAATTGTGTAATAGATGCATAAGGCTCATGTAAATCACTAGCATCAACATAATCATCCTCATCACCCAAATGGTATCTATTCCCTTGAAAAACAACTGACCACTAATCATTCGACAGATCAAGGACATAAAATACTTGTTTTGCATGTGTCCCCATGTTAAATGGTTCCTCATTGTGATTAAATCATTTCAAATCAACCAGTTTAAACCCATATTCATCATGTTTCACGCCACTATTACTATCAACCCAATTACACTTAAAAACAATGACTCAAAATTTAATATAATCAATTTCTCATATGTCTTCAATAAACCCAATATATGAAGTTGATGCAAAAATTGGGTTTTTATCATTGGCACTCGAAAAATGCACTGCTTCAGCGAATACCATCACACCACTATTCTGAACGGTACTCTTGTCATCCAGGTTTTTTGTGTAAAATGTGTAGCCATTGATATCAAAACCAGGCCAACTGATCACATTAAGAGATGGTCCCCCTGCAAACCACTTCAATGTTTCTAATACAGATATATCTGGGGTGACTTTCTCTTTAAACCATGAAACAAATGTCTTCTTATGCTCAATCATCAACCACTTTTCATTTCTTTTCGGATATTTTAACTTTAAATTAGAAATATGTGAGGATATATATGGTTTAACCTCCTATGTGTAGTTAAAAATGTATAAATGTGCTTGCATCACTTCATCAAGTGGAATGAACTTTACCTTTAAGCCTCGAACCCCTCTACATTCTCTATCAACCGTCATATGTCGAGATACAGGGAGACCAATATGCTCTACCTCATTCAAATAATCAGTATAGAACTCAATCACCTCACTTGATACATATTTTTTAACAATAGAGGTCTCTGGTCGATAATGATTTTTAACATATCCTTTCAAAACTTTCATATATCTTTCAAAAGGATACATCCATATTAAATAAAAAATCCCACATATTCTTATCTCATAGAACAAATGAATCAATAGATGAACCATTATATCAAAAAATGTGGATGGGAAATACATTTCTAGTTGACAAAGAATAATAGTTGCTTCATTCTCAAACACATATAAAAATTTTGGATCAACGACTTTGCTACAAATGGATTTAAAGAAATTACATAACCTGAAGATTGTACTTCTGACAGCTTTCGGTAATATACCATGCACTGCTACTGGTAGAATTTGTTGCATCAACACATGGTAATCATGAGATTTCATACCTATTAATTTACAATCCTTCAATGGCACAAAATTATTCACATTTGAAGATAAACCACTGGGTACTTTAATACCATAAAGACACTAACAAAAATTCATCTTTTCAATATTGCTTAATGTGTGACAAGCTAGAGGTAAATATATTCTGTTTCCTTTCACAGCGGGAGCTAACTCCAAATGTATTCTCATTAATATCAAGTCCAATCTAGCATGTAATCCATATTTTTTCTTTCCTTTTATTTCTAAAAAATTTCCAATCAAACAATCACATATGTTTTTCTCAACATGCATAACATTAATGTTCTGTTTTATCTCTAAAAATCTCCAATAAGGTTGTTCGAAAAAAATACACTGCTTCTTCCAGATATGTTTTTGTAAACCAGAACTTTTTCTCTTTCCAAATGTCTAATCAATATCTTTCACTCTATCATAATATTCTTCAGCTGACAATGGTCGAGGGGGGAGGTTGTATTCTTGTAAACTGTTAAATTATTTTTTCAATCTATGATAAGGATGATCAATTCACAAAAATCATTGATTTCCCATGTACACTGTCTTTCTTCCATTCTGTAATTGATTATATGAAGTTTGTTCTTCACAAATTGGACATGCTTTATGTCCCTTATCACTATATCCAAATAAGTTTTCATATGAAGGAAATTCATTTATAGTGAACATTATCATAGCATGAAAAATAAAATACTCTTTCTTGTATGCATTGAAAACTTTAACACCTTCCTCCCATAGCAGTTTCAAATCACCAATCAATGGTGTAAGATACACATAAATATCATTTCCTGGTTGTTTTGGTCCAGAAATTATCAAGCTCATCATAACATATTTTTTCTTCATACATAGATGTGGGGACAGGTTGTAAAGTACTAGAAAAATAGGCCATGAACTATGTTGGCTACTGAGGCTCCGATATAGATTCATTCCAGCAGTACACAATCCCATTATGAGATTTCTAACTTCACTACCAAAATCATGAATTTTTTTATCAAAACTCTTCCACTATAGTGAATTGGCAGGGTGACATAAGTTACCATTAGAGTTGGTCTCCTCTAAATGCCATCTTAACCTTTTTGCATCAATTGAATTTTCAAATAGACGCTTCAAATGAGGAATTAATGGAAGGTACCAAATTACTTTAGCTGGAGTTTTGATTCTGGTACCTAAAAATAAATCAGAATTGAATTATCAGAATTGTAGGCAAAAAATATTGGATGATATCATTGGAAAGTAAAAAATTGATTTTTGATAACGTTACATGACATCACCTGAGAATGAATATGAGTTGACTTTCTCATCCATCTTATAGTTATATGTCACACATGTAGGACAACGTGATAAATGTTCATTTTCTTTCTTATACAGTACACAATCATTGGGAAAAACATGTATCTTTTTATACCCCTATCCCATTGGGAATAAAATTTTCTTCGCCTCATAATTGGAATCTGGAAGCCCATTACCTTCTGGAAGTAGTTCTTTTAAAAGGTCAAGTAAACTGGAAAAACTTTTATCACTCCACCCATTTTTTACTTTTAAGTTAACTAATCTAAAAAATACATATAACACTGTATATTTACTGCAACCTGGGAATAATGGTTTCTCAGAATCTACATAAAATTGTTCAACAGTTGTTGTTTTTTCGATGGTTTCAATACCTAAATCAAGAATTAATTCTTCAATACGATCCTCTACCTCATTATGAATATCGTCATCAACATTGGATGTTGAATTTTCAGTTCTTTCACCATGAAGGATTCAACGTGTATAATTAAGGCTAAAACCATAACAAATGAGATGATACTTGATTTTTCTGGAGTTTAACTTTCTCATATTTACACACTTCACACATGGACAGAAAATCAAATCAATATTTTAAAGATGTCGTTTAGAAAATTCCAAAAAATTATCAACTCCTTTTTTATATTCACTAGTGGTTCTTCGTAAATAAATCCAATTACGATCCATTAATACCTCATATCACAATATAATTTACGAATATATTAAAACATATAAACATTTAAATATCTATCAGATAAATTGTAAACAAAAACATATTTAATAAAAACTATTGATAATCAGATAAAAGACATCAGATTTGAAACACGTTTACAAATAGAGTAAACCGTTTATTTTCATATTATATACAAGTGTGTTATATTGATATTATAATTTAATTATAATATCATTCTTTTAAAATTTATTAGTTCATTTTACATAGTTTCAATATTTTGAGGTTGCATTTGTCAGAAATATTGAAGAGTACATTAATTTAAAGGATGCAATAAGTGAAATGTGGGAGTACATGGAAATACGTATAAATTAATGACGATTTTGTGGTATGATCTATACCTATGTACTAACAAATACATGTATCAAGATTAATATGATGGTGAATATAGTAGCATTTCTAGATAGAGGATGGACCCATTATAGGGTTTAGTGATGCAGATGATGTTATTCAAGAGGATGGATGGACATTCTAGAAAAAATGATAATGAGAATTTGGGAGGTAAATCTGAAGGGAACACGGTAATTAAGTCAATTATGGAAATGAAGGTGTCAATGGGAATGAAGGTGGAAATATGAATGTTGAGATAAAGGTAGGTAGGGGATGGTAGAGTCCTAGTGGGAGATGGGTATGTAGTGGAGAGGCTTGGAAAGGGATTGGGAGGGAGAGGTAGAGAGGTGGTGAGGTGGAGAGTATGGATACATGGAGAGGTGGGATTAGGGAGGAGGGTCGGGATGAGGCAATTTTTCTGGGAGAGAATGATCAACAAGGATACGAGCTATATCCAATCGAGCTACCATAGAGGCAACCTTGTAGCAGAGAATCAATATATTGGTTACACTATTATAGAGAATGCACATCCTATAGAATACATAATAGATTCTACTAAATCCATTGAAATAGCTCTAACAATAATTAAAAATTTACCCTTTTATCATTTTCATATTTAATTATATGATTAATTAAATATCAATTTTAATGTGCTATATATGTAGTCAATGGAATCAATGTTTCTTTAATATGAGTCCTTATAATGTCAACAATGTTGGAAGACAAAACACCATTAGCTAAACAATACATTCATAAAATGTATTGAAAAAATTAAACCAACAAAGAATTAATAAATGTTGGTGTGAAATGCAAGCCACAGACATGGGTTGTTAATTATTAATAAATATCAATTATTTATTGAATGTAAAAGATATAATTGGTTGTTTTATAATGTAAAATATCAATCAAAATGGGTGTAATGTAACTTTATAACTTCAATAACATTTAATTCAATGTCACGGATGAAATAAAATATTCACATGTTAATCCCAGATAACACAGCATGACCTAAATGATAAATATAGATACAAAAAAAACAAGACAAACTAAAACCAAACCACACTAAGTTCATCAATAAATAACACAATAAAATTATTTTTTTGAAGAAGAATTAATAAAAATTGGAAATTGAATTAAACATATAGTAGTTCATAATGTAATGAAGCATCATTTGAAACTGAAATAATGATAATACAAACAAAAAATTTGATGTTCAACCCAAATGGAGATATTAAATCTAAACTGTGCTCGGTATAATGACTTCAAAAAACAAACACTATAAAATCTATACCATCAATGATAATAAAAACCAAAAATAATGATAAAATACAACTAAAATTGAACCAATAATGAAAATAGCGGAAAATAGGGTTCTTGAAGAAGAAATAAACAATGGGAGATGAAACAAGAGATAAAAAAGAAGAACGCATACCCGAAATCATGAAAACGGCACAAAACCTTCAACAATGGCCATCCAAGATCACAAATCAGGTTTTAGGTCATCGGGAGTCCAAAGCGCCGTAGCAGAACTTGATTTCAACGATCGAACAAAATGAGGGTTTCGGTCCTCGAATAATTTTAAATGACTTTTCACGTTGGTTTTAGAGAAAACATAGGCCAAAAATTTTAAAAAAACATTTCGCCGTCGGTTATTTTAAAAACCGACGCAGAATTTTTTTTAGTTTCGGTGTCATTTTTGGTGAAAACCGATGCCAAAAAGATATCTTATGGCGTCGGTTTTCAAAAAAAACTGACTCTAATTTTTTAATTTTTTTTATTTTTGGTGTCGGTTCTCAAGAAAACCGACGCCTCTGTTTTTTTGTAATTATTTTTCGTGTTGGTTTTCCTCAAAACCGACGCAGAAAATATGTTTATTATTATTATCGGTGTCGATTTTCGTCAAAACTGATGCCAAAACCTTTTTAAAAAAAATTTATGCATCGGTTTCTTAAAAACCGATGGGAAATATCATCGGATAATTGTTTTTGGTGTCATTTTTACAAAAAAACTGATGCCATAAATTTTCCGCACATACTATTCGCATCGGTTTTTAAAAAACCGACATTATTACGACAACATTAAAACCCGTATTTCCACTAGTGAATTTGGTTTTTGCACAAAGATTCAAGGGTTTTCATTATTGTGGTAGGTTATTCCTTTGTGTATGCAATCACTGTTTCTTATATTTATATGTTTATGATATTTATATGTTTAGTTTGTTTGATTATTGGTTCTAAAATTGGATTTAGTTGTATTTTTAAATAAAATGAAGTTTAAGTGCCATTTTTCTTTGAAATTGGGGGTTTTCATAGAAATCTTATATCAGCTCATTTGGGGTTCCCTATCGTTACTTAGTTGATTATATTGAAATTTATTATTGCTGAAAATCATGATGTAAATGTTTATCTCCTTTTCATGTTGCTGTGGGTATTTCTTTTAATGGTTTTTGTGAAGTATATGAACTTTATGATCCATGTTTGTGTGAAAATTGAGATTTTAAAAAGATATAACTTCTTAGTTCATACGGGGACTCCCTATAAGGAATTTTATGGTTTCTATGAAGGTTTTTGGGAAACCATTTCTATTTTGGTGACTTGTAAGTGTGCACATGGTTTGCAAAGTGGGGATTTCAAGGAGTTTTGGGTGCAAAACAGTGTGAAATTTTGAGATGTTGTTTTATTAAGAATCAAAATGTTTTGTTGGGTGTATTAAGTGTTATAAAGGGTGTATAGATGCTGTATTGTTTTTATGTGACCAATAGTGGTGTTTTTATATGAACAGGGATGTTGGTAGTATGCTAAAATTGTTTGAGCACAAAGGGGGAAGCTCAGGTACCTCGGTGGTAGATATGTACTTGTATGACTAGTGATCCGGATGGGTTCTTTCACTATTTTAATTTGCATTTTGGATAACTAAAAATCTAACTAAACTATATGGATTATGTTTGGGGACCACTAGGTTATGGGGAGGTTCCCTAATAGTGGCTCGTGTGTAGAAAATTATTGTGACACAGATATTTTACAGTGAGGTACGAGGTACATAGGGCCCGAGCCTATCTAGTTCCTAGGGGTGTTCCTCGTTTTGGTGGTCATTGGATTTATGGTATTTACCCTTGTATTATGGTGTGTTTGAATGTACATTAACGAATCTAACATGTGTTATTTAAATGTGTTAACAATCTGAAAGTTATATTTTTAAAACTATTTACAATTGAAAGTTGCATTTCTTGGAATTTATCGGCGTTTTTCCTTACATAATAAAATTGAATTCTTTTCACCTTATGTTGCATACTCTTTAGAATATTTGGATTTTATCTTATTGGGATTAGGATCACACCCTACTTACACCCCTTCAGTGTAGGAATACATGATTATGTATGTCACAGGTAAAGGCAAAGCCTCGAGTGAAGGCGGTTTGGGTTGTTAGTCCCCTCATATAGTGCGGTGTAGTGGAGACTGCTCGAGGGTGATGACCCCTTGTCATGTGGAGTATTTATGGATGATTTTATACTATTTTTTTGTTCTTAGACCTAATTTACTTTATTTAAAACCGTGTATTCAGATCCGGTTTCTGCTAAGGATTGTTTGGCATGAAATTTTCAGATTCATATTATTGATTGTTTTTAATTTTTTATGATTTCATACTCAGGTAAATTGTTCCCAAACCAAATTTATTGATATCAGGTCCCTTGTTCCAGGCTGTGGGGATAGGAAATCCATTAATTCCCTATAAAGGTCTAGGTTTGGTGCCATTTTTTATGCTGACTAGATTTGGTTCGTGACACGGTGGTTTGGTCATCTTCCCTAGAAAACAAGTGTGATATATATCAAGTGGTTTTAGCTCAGAAGAGCCTAAATAATCACTTGGACAAATCATTGTCAAGTGATTATTGTTTAAATAATGAGGATTTTGATGCCACAACTAGGTTTCATATATGTTATGTGAACATGATTCTTTATTTATTTCCAACACTTATTTTTCATAATTTACAGTATACAGACCGTTATTTAAATGTACCATACAATAACATTATTTGTCCATAGAAAAGAACCATATTTTATTTCCAAACCTGAAAATAAAACCATATATATATAAAATTTAAATATAAATTATGTTCTTCGTAATAGTTGGTACATAATAATAGTCACATAAAACCAAAATCATCTCGGTCAGCAATGAAAGGTGGTAGTCACCAATGGAAAGAGCAGCCATCCTAGCACCATTGGCAGCTCACAGATCCACTTCTCCTCTAGACTGACCTAAATGGATTGAAGACCTTTTTTTATTTATTTTTTAATAATCCTCCTTTTTCTAATGGTTGAAGGGTAACCCTTACATGGCCTATAATCCCAAGGCACAAGGCCTAAAAACAACCCAAAGGACAATTACATGACCTTAAGGACTAGAGGCTTACCATACATTATACATGACCTGTAGGCCCATCCCACTATAAAAAACCCTCCCTAGAATCTGCATCATTGAACTCCTAGATCCCCACCTTGCATTGGTGATGATCTAGAATTTCCCCATGCAATGTTGCATGGTTCCTGGTCCAAATCGCGGTTTCTATACCCTCTGGTTTATTAAATCTAGTTAGATTTGCACTGGTGCCTACTACTCTTCGCTCTGACTCCTCTTATTGCGCCTGCTTAATGTGAACTAGGATACCCCAAAGTCTCTATGGCTCAAATACCTTGTGGCCTAAATGCCTTTGATGGCCTGAAGACCCTGAGACCCGTAGCCCCAAACCGATGCCCAGAAGGCCCAAAATCTGGTGAATAGTTCCAGCTGCTACAGAATCTGCTACAGTAATTCTATAGTAACCTAGAAATTATCCTCCACCTTGTTTCAAACCTAGGTCTCATGGATGCCAAGTAGGAGACCTTACCTCTCAGGTACAGGCTCGATGGCACCGCTCCTCTGGAATTTTTTTGAAATCTTCTTGATTCATGCAATTGAATACAGATGCGAGAACCAAAATATGTTACTAATACCCAATGTGTATAAATGTAAATATTTAAACCAATAAAAAAATACCTTTAGCTTACCCTTTCCTCTGGGTGAAGTTCCTCTTCTAGTAGCCCAACTTTACATATGGAACACACAATGCCTCCTTCTCCTTTCCCTACATTTGGATCATCTTCTTCTTTGTCAGAGAAAGGATGGGGAATTTAGATAGTTTATAGGTCTTAGGTACCTTTTCCATTTCCTTCCACTTCCTATTAACCATAAAGTATATGGGTTTTTAATTACCTATGTCCTTATCCACTTAACGAAATAGGGTCAGAATTTTCGATAGGCTCTTCTTATTGTTGTTCATATTATAATTCATAATAAAACTAGGAATGTCTTTGTAAGTGATGAAAGACTATGATCAATATGAATGTAATCTGAGAATTTAATTCCTTATTTTTCCAAATGATCAATGTATCAAATAATCATGACTACATGAGGCCCATCTGGCATAGAATCTCTAAGATTAGTGGTGAACAATGAGTTGGAGATATCATGCCTCTACTGTCTCACCTTCTCTTGGTAGAGATCCTGAAGGAGAGACATCATGATATAAGAATCCATTTCCTCATGTCTCTTCAAGGGCTCGATGGACATAGATGATAGCTTGAAGCAATGGACATCTATATATTCATTCATATGTTTCTCACACAATGAGAATTCTTCATGACTCACCACATTTCCAGGTGCAGTTGGTAATGGTTCTTCCAACACATATAGTTTCTTTTCATGGTGAAGGATGACCCGTAAGAACCTTTTTCCGTCCTATAAATTAATTATGGTGAAAAGTTTTTCCTTCTCGATTATGGATTGAAATTATATGTTTAATGTCATTTTTTATTTTTTTTCTAAAAATAATATGATCATAATTTTAGTACTTTTTCTGATAAAATTTAGACAAATAAATAAATAAATAAATATTTGTCTCCCACTATTTTATTCAAACCCAATATCCCTCACCATTGGCTTTGGAATATCCCATTTCATGGATATTCTAGTTTTAATGATCTATGTTCATTATCATTACCCATGCTTTTTCTAATCAAGTAACTCAAATGGTTTTAGGTAGGCATTCCAAATACCAACTGCCTTAACTCATAGTTCCTTGATTCGTTGATTGGACTCCCCAATCTTGAAATCATTAATTTGTATTTCCTCAACCATTACTTCTGAGTTAGACCAATTCATTATTTTATATTCAACCATTGATGTTAACCAAGTTAAGTCAACCCAAAAACAAAAATTTGAATTCCCCAATAATTGAAAGCACCTTGACTTTGGCTAATCAAGAACTTTGAACTATGGATCGATTCTAACTAAAGTAATGGAAGGCTATAATGACTTAAAATTTTATTGAGGGATTTTATCCTTTATGCATAAATTTGAAATTATTATATTATCACAAGCTTGTTAATATTATGTGGAATATACTTAAGTAATTTACCATGTCTTGATGATATCTACGCATAAGATAGTTTTGTTTTAGTAACATCATGCATGATTTTTAATTCATTAATTGTGTGATCACAACAATACATCCATAATAAATAACCATTCAACATATAGAATTAAAATAAAGGGTATGATCATGATATATTCTAATGGATAGTTTATATAATGGTTGTCAAACTAACCATTGACCTATGGGAGAAACACCTTGAACAATTTAAGGGTTGTTTTTAGAGGTTTCCACATATCCACCTTTGTATCTCCATGGATTATTTTTTCCTTGTCTCCTAACATGAATCACCTCCACTATATTTGGAGCTCCATCCATTAAAAATTACTTCAGTCACACGTAGGTGAGTAGTAAAATGGGGTTTACATAAAAGAAACCATGGGAAACCAATCCCTAGACATTAATTAGGAGAGAAGGCATGCATGCTAAAAATTTAATTTAATAATAAATTAAAATCAAACCAATCACATACAAAGTTTTGGTCTAGCTCATGATCATCCACATACATGGAAAAATTTTATTCATTAAATAAAACTATCATTTAATTCTTTAATCATTATCATTTAAGATAAATCACATTCGAATTGAGTAAGTATTATATTTAATTAATCAATCATTTTATCTTAATCCTTTTATTAATTTTCGTGATATTCTAATACATTATAATTTTAAACAAAATAAAATCATTTAAAATTAACCTTGTATATAAATTTATCTTTGAGGTAACACGGTGAATACCCATGTGAATCTACCCAAAATGTATTATATTTGTATACTTTTTTACTCTTGTGTCATATGGAATAGACGTTTTAATGCCTACTATCACAATGTGTAATTTCTGAATGATTACACAAATCACAAGATTTTTTCATCCATGTGTTATAATTAAATGCATAGTGTAATGTCATGTAATATTTTTTATACGTGATATGTAGTTCTGAGCATTGCACAAATATTCAAGTTTTAATTCGTTTAATTTGGTAACCGTACATGACATGTAGTTCTAACTACATGGTGTGTACTAACATCCCCATTATTCTGAAGTACAGAACAAGGGACTTGGCATGTGCGGTGTACTTTGGAAATCTTTGAGTACACGGCGTGTCTAGTTGGCCACATACCACTTTGACTCCAGGTTACATGGTTACAGGTCGGCTGAGCCGTGTATGGGATACATGGTTTGGCCCTGACCTGAAAGGGACTACACTCCATGTCCAGTGGGCCACCCAACATGTATTAAATAATCGTGTTCCTATATGCCTTGGTAAACACGTGGTGTAATAATTAACTACAACATGTGCCATTAATGCACGTGGATTGAGTAATTTCCAAACAAATCCCGATGCATTGAACACAACTACACATTGTGTAATTCAGATTACATTACATGTAATTATTATTACTTGGATGATATTGTTGTGTTACCCAAACAGAATCCTTGGAACCTCCATATGAGTTCCTCGATATAATTTTAATAATAAAATAAATCATTTCTCTTAGATATGTGAGAAACGATAGAGGAAGATCATATATCGTTATACAAATTAAAAAGAATGATTAAAAATGAATTTAAAGACTAAATTATAATTCTATAAATCATTAATGAATTATTTATATAATTATAAACAATAAAATTCCCTCTTCGATATGACTTGTAGGTTTTAGTAACAATAGAAGTGAGGGAGGGTGTGATGCCCGTCTTTTCTTTTTATGTAATCGATGATCTATCCGAGATCAATACGATGATGAATTCTAGTATCCATGGAACTGAATCAAGGATTTAAAAAAATAGGAATAAGACTCGGAAACCAGAAGAGAGGATCAACATATTTTGTTTACAATTAATTTAATTAAATTAAAGAAATACCTCTACGGTGATTCATAATTCATTCATGTGTTCAGCCACCGATCTGCAGTGCACCATCATTACATCATAGAAGCCAAGGGTAGGTTTACTCTAGCGGTGATCCACATGATTTCCAGGAATCTCTGGAAATTTTCTTAGGAGTCTCTGGGTGATATAATGAATGATCATTATTCTTGCATCATCTTCCATCGATCACCTTGAGAACTGATTCCAAATCATTGTCCTTGATCTAGTGGATGGTAGCCACTATCATTCTTGGGAACGTTTTTGGATAGGGAAGAACTCTCTAGGAATGAGAGGTTTCTCCAATAATATTGTGCACAACACTAATTTTCTAGAGTTAGATTTACCTAGGCTAATGAGATAATAATAATATAACCAAGAATTTAATTCACTAGGTAATAATAAATAATTTCCCAAGTTCCTTTATTTTTTTATTAGTCCAAGTGAAACCCCATGTCAAATAATAACAAAATTTTCATTTTTTCATGACTAGTTCTTAACATGAAAGTTATAATTAAATATAATTTAATCAAATAATATTTAATATTATTATTTCCCACTAGAACCTTAAACTCGATTTGCCAATCCTTTTCAATATTTACAAGGCCCTAAATAATGACCATTTTTTATGAAATTAATATCATTTAATTATTTGCTGATAAATATATAAATATTATATTTACCAGATATAGTAAATATATATTTATTAAATATTCTACTCATAATATATTCTCTCGAATAACTAGTGATGGGTAAATTTGATCAGGCATACATGAATAATTATGAAACCACAACTAGGAATAATATTTATTTAACTTGATAAATAATAAATTATTTAAGTGAGATTCTGAATAAACATAGTGTGTGACCTTCTAGGCCTCTTTATCAGTGGCATAGGTGAACCTACCTGAAGCCAAATGTTAGTGTCCAGAAACACGCCAATGGACCCATAGTGAAAGTAGTTAACTCTACAAAAATATTTCACCTCAAATAAACAATTATTGTGTATTGTAATCCCTTTTATCACAATATCTCCAATCGAGTAGGTTGCATTCTAGTTTCATCAAACTATATTCTCAATACCTCATTCATTAATATTTCAAAAATAGAACATTCCTAGAAAATACCATGGCCATGGATTTATTTAGGCTATATCATTTCCATCAAAGGGCCTAATATATTAACTTCATTTAAGGAAAAAATGGATAATTCGTTTCTCTCATTATTCATTAATGAAATATTACTCGTGACTTTCCAAACATATCCTACCTCACCGAGAATATCTTTCACCACTCTTTTCATAAATAATTCAAATTATGTGACTCATAATATCCATTAATTATAGTCTTAAAATATAAGTACCAATACACACATCCACAGATAGGAAAATCCAATGACACTTATAAATGTGTATTTCCTATTGTCGGGTCTCATTCTCATAATAACCTTCTAGATATCCCCAAGGGAATACACTATGAGAATGTGCCTCAAATTCCTATCAGTCTACATCCCATATAACACATATAATTTGTTTCCCTTAAAATGATATCATCTGGTAAAAGAACATTTTTCTTAAGATTAATGTCATAGCACTTCCGGGTTCTCATAATATCATAGAACTACTATGGCATTTTAGTGATATAGCTACTCTTGGGACATTATCACATGCTATGTCATGAGAAGAACAATAATTATGTGATAAGAATGTTATTAATATTCAAAACCACTAATATAAGTTTATCATAAAATACATAGAAGTTAGTTCTAGGGAATCAACTCCAATAAGCTCCATCTCATCATTCATGGTCACATGAATGAAATTCTAATGTTTTTAAAATATTAATTTTATACATTAAATTATTAAGGTAGAGGATTACCATAATCTGATTCATGTAGAATTTTAAACAATCATTACATGCTTCTTAAATCCCCTTTATCCCCCCTTCTAGTTTCCACCATCATTCCCATCATCCCTTTATTCTTTTGATTTCCATAATTAATGTCTTTCTATGATCACATATCCCCTTTCTCAATACCTTCCAGAATCTGCCTCCCCTCTCACCCAACTGAGTCCCCTTTATCCCTACCTTCTTCTCACCACTAAACTAGGGATTTATATTCCTCTACTTCTCTTTCTGCCACCGCCTCTACCTCTACCTACTCCTATCCTCAGCCACATTTCTGATCTCTCTATTAGAGTAGGGGTTTTTATCTACAATCCTAACCTTCTCAACTCCAAATTTGGGCTGAAACACCTCATCTTCTAGATAGATGATTCCAAAACCTTCTTAAAACATCAGAATTTTGGTTGGTATTAAATTTAATTCAGAATATGACCTGAATCCCACACCTATTCATTCAAATTTTTTATACTCTATTTATCCTAGTCTGAAACATAATCCTTTCATTATAAATGAATTCCTTATTTATAATATTTTTATCTATCGGGAGACCAAACTCCAAAACTAGGACATGACTTCTCTCAAAATTCTAGAACTTCCACCTCTAGAATGTTCAATTACTACCTTTTACTTTTTACTATAATGTCCATATACCCAAAACCTCATGGGTATCCACTTTTCCTCATTATGGACGGGTCGTATTTCCACTTTAATAGAAGGTATGTATATAAACACAACCTCCAAAACTCCAGGAATTTCTCAGAACCCTTCATGTGTTTATTGCCAAATGAATAGTAGGTATACCTATATTTCTCGTGACTATAGAAACTTTTTATCCTAATTATGATCCCCAATTCTCTCAAGTATTCTAAATATGCAGTTTCATGTATATTATTCTCACATAGTTATCATTTTATATAACTAATTGTTATATTCATTGTATAAATAATTTGATTTTCCAATGTTGTAACCCTTTCAAATACAATTTCATATTGTGATTATGTTGTGATCCTTATGAATATATAATAAAGATTTTATATTTGAATTTCCAATCCAAATCAACATCTAGATAAGAAAGGTATCATAAAATATTAGTATTTTTTAAAAACAAATGCTTCTCCCTCTAAAACATATTCAAAAAACATTGGTTTAAATATTTATTTGATTTTTTGAATAAAGTAAAGAATATATAATATCCCTAACTGTTATTATGTTTTTTTTATTTTTTATCTTTTATGTTCAATATTTGGATAGTGCAATTATTATAATTTTTATTCTATGAGATTTGGGATCATAGTGAAGAAATGATACTTCTTAAAAATGTAAAAATCATACAGTGGTTGATCTCTTTGTTACAATGATGATACTAGTCTTCTGGAACAATTATTTTTCGTGTTATTTTTTTACATTTGGTTGCCTTCTTATTTTATTTCAACACTCTATTATTTTTATGATTGGAAAAACCTAGACAAACAATTTCATTGCTTGCACCTTGAAATTATAATGAATTTAATATTATTTCTTTTTGTTCAAATTTTTTATTTCCAATAAAACATTTCAACTGACAGAAACTCAAAAGATAATCCTTTTTTCAACATGTGTTCAAATGAAGGGAGACCATTATTCCCATACATTATTTTACATTCAGTTTATAAATGTAAAATTCACTTTCACTGTAATTCTCTTTAAATTTATAAATTCCAGTAATGAAATTTGAGTTTATACATATATAATGAACATCAAGTGTAATGTGACTTCAATTTCTATAACTGAATATGGAACTTACAATTTATTGACTGTTTAATTTAATGCACTTTAATTTTTCAAAAAATAAAAATTATTTTTAATATTTTTTAAAATCATTTGATGTAATAATAATACCCTACCAACAATTAAACATAGTGGTGAATATGCATGTTCTTTTTCATAGGAAAAGTACTAGCTATTATTATAGATATGGCTTTCCCTCCATACATGTTGTACCTGATACCATCTCTCAGTCTCTCGATTCTCTCACCCTTATGGCTTTCTCCTCTCCACCTCCCATACTCTCTACCTCAACCTCACACTCCCAATGCATCCTTCCCAATCTTCGACCCCTGGATCCTCATCTCTTCCTCCTCACCCACCTGTTCCTACATCGACCTCCCTACATCCACTTCCACCTTCCAAACTCCACCATGTCAAGCCTATCCTCCACTTTTGGCAATGAATTTTACAATTTTAAGCTTTCAATTTTCTTTTCTTTGGTGTTCCATGATAACAGTTCCTCCCATTTTGTAAGACCCTAAGTTTCTTTCCCTCTGCACCCATAATATTTGTTTAAGAAGCATATGGTTGAACATTGATATAATTCTCTTCCTTCTTTGACAATACCCACAAACATTATTTTTAAACCCTAAACCTAGTTTCTTTGTCCTCTAAATATTTCCTAATAAGAACACTCTATTAGTTCATCATATCCTATAATATTTAAATTATAGAATATAATCTCTCCAATTTATTATTTTATAATAAATATCCTTTTTTAATATTATGTATTATAATATTTTATTCATAATTATTTAATATTCATTTTATTTGTTTCAATTTATTTTTATATTATATTCTATAATCTCCCCATTAATTTTTTCCAATTCCTATAATATGTTATTCTTTACATTTTTTTTCAAAATATAATTAAATATTTTAATAATTTCTATAGTCTGATCTATTTTTGTATATCAATATGCATTTTTTTCTTTTCATTTTTTTAGGTTTCTATAATATATTATCATTGTGTATTTTTTTTTTCAAAATTGTGTTATCTTTTTTTATATTTATCTTCATTAATCTGTTGACAAATTTTTTGTATTTTTATTTTCTTATCTACATATTTTCTTGATACCCACATAGATGGTTTTTTGAAACCCTAGGGTTCTCCCTATTATCCTCCGATGATTTACAGAAAGGAATCATTCAGTCTACCACTGGTGGGTTTTAGTTACTCCTTCATCAAATATAGAAAACCTGAATTAAAAACCCTACAACAAACATCATGTTTCTTTAAAATTTTCTACAAAGTTTCATTTCATTTTTCATTGATTCAGTGTTTTTTAGTGTTCTATGAAATAAGATTCCTAAAAAACACCCTGATTTTCTTTACTATAACTCCAAGGTATGTTTTTAAATTTTATCTCAATATTATTCATAGTATTCCTTCAATTTTTTTATGAATCAAGGTCCCAACATAACACTCAAGAAATGAAAATAAGACTCACTTCTCGGTGTAAATTTGCATTTAGTATTATATATTTATTCCAATAATTTTTTATTTAGGATAAATTTTATCCCATAATTATTTTAATTCACATTTTGTTATCTTAGTTTTGTAGATCATTAATTATTCTCAAGGAAAAATTTTGATTCATGTATTTTCATAAATTCCAAGTCAGGTTATGTTCAAAATACTCCTTGAATTGTGATGTACATCATTTTATATCTATTCTACTCCTTGAAAACATATTCTTATTTTAACATTAGTTACCAACCCCTATTTCATGTCTCTAAAAATTCCAAACATCAAATTTATTTCATATTAGTACGTTACAATACCTTCTTCCATATGCATGTATTTTCACAAGTACCTTTGATTTTTCTTAACCACCAGTGGGTAACTACAAACACCTTTATTTTATGTTTATAGTTTTGGGGTTGATATACATTCATTATAGTTTGTATGTTAACCCATTATACATGATTATCATTTTTTCATTAACTATTATTGATAGATAAAAAATCTATGTTTCTTTGATTTTCACTTGGGGTAATCAATCATAGACTCAAAGGATTGATTTCCCTCTTTATCAGGATCTCAGGTTTGATGTACCTCTTCCATCATTCCTTTTTTACATCACATTTTTTCCTTTCCATTAAATATTCCCTCTTCCTACTTTCCCTTTTTTTCTTCAAAGGTGTGTTGTCACCTTCACATGTTCACTCTATCCATAAATTAATTAATTGTTTGTTCAATTTATTTTAATTTTATTGCATTATAACCTCTATTAACCACCAACTAGTAACAATTAAACCATATAATTATCTTCATATTGTGTCACATCACCCATCTTCTACACAATTTATCATAAAAATTCATTTATTTTTGTTTTTTATTTATTTTCCTAACATTTCATGAATGTTACTTTCAAGGAATGTTTTCTATAACATATTTTTTGAATATATGATCAGTATAAATGATACAGAAATTATAGTTATACCATACTATATAAAATATATCATATAAACCAATGACTCCTATTATAGTTATGCTTCTCACATGCGTTTCATTTAACATGTGTTTCTACATGAAATGCATTTCATATTATATCATGAATATCCTTTTATTCGTATTACGATTTTTGTTTTACATTTTCTTGGATTATCCTAGGTATCATCCCCCAATTACATATATTGGAGTATTTATTCTTCATGCATGGATTTGTATGGTGGAAAACATGTGAGATAAAGTGTAGGACTAAACATGATTTAGTGTTTTTTTCCTAATTATTATGTTGTATACAATCTACTAGGGAAAAAAACTGGCATCTTAGGCTTCAAGGATATTATTTATTTTGGTATGATTTATTTGTTTTATCATTATTTACTATTATGAATTTTTATTTCAACAGGTTGTCTAGGTTACTCAGTTTTTTGATTGTTAATATATTATGTACTTCCATGTATACACATATATAAAAATAAATACATAGATAAATTCCCAAAAATATAAATACATGAACATAAATACATAGATATAAATATGCACACTCATACATATAAATGCATGTATACACTCACACTCCCACTCACATATACATATATTCACATAAATGCACGCACACACACACACAAAGATATATACAAATATATATATATATATATGAAAGTAGACATATATTTTAATAAGAAAATATAAATACATACACATATATAAATACACACACACATATGAATACACATATTTTTTCACACATATAATTTTGTTAAGGTCATGGGGGTTACAAGAAAAAATTGACACACACACCCCTAGGATGGAATGGATATATCAAACCCCCATATAAGGTATGATTCACTTCATAGGTTACCTGTTAAAATTTTAAATCTTGATGAACCACCATTTGATGACCCAACAACCCCTTTATCCTAACCTAAAGTCTCTATTCCTACAAGTACCATTGCACCAACATGCACCTAGGTTTACACCCTTGTTGTGTCATCATCCATACATTTCTCAGAAATTCCCCACAAGGGGGGATGCTTGATTTTATCCCTCATCATATACAAAAGTTTGGGGTGGCTTTATTACTCAGGGTAAGCTCCTAACTACAAACTATATGGGGGTAAAAAGGGTATTTTTATGTGCGACATCAGATATGAAAGGAAATTGGGTTAGTTTTTGGAAATGAACCAGTGGCATCGGGGAGCCTGAGTACCAAGAGGACGATCAAGGATGAAGATGAAGATTTGGTGACCTGATGATCATTGATACTTTTATATTGGATGATGATGATATGACTATATCTATTTTATATGGATGAATAATAACAAAAAAAATCTCATGCATCGAAATTGCACTTGATTTATAGATTCTTTAAAAGACGCTTTATTTCTGTCTATATTTGAGTCGGCACTAGGGTCAATACCCGATCATGATACACACAATTTTAATTAGGTGGGCTGACCCACCATCCCTGATGCTCCCCATCCATGCATTCCATTTACGATGATATTCACTTGTGTTCTCTTGTGTTGCACTATGACCTGCACATTTCCACTATACATCCTCATTTTCCACACATGGATGGCCAAGTTGATGCCTCCCATGTGGTATACCCATCTAAATCTATTCCATGGTTAAGTTTTTTCTCATCTGGCCAAGGTTTGGCTCAATTTTTAGTTTTAAGGACCATCATCAATATACTTAAATAAATTTATTTCTCATTAAAAATATCAAAATTACCAAACCACAATAACTTACATATGTTCATAAAACATTCCATATGAAAAATATGAATACATTTCGCATGGTCTCTATATTAAATATCTCATGAAATTGGAACTACTCATCAAAACTATCCTCCTACATTATACACTCAGTCTTCACCATTTCCCCACCATGCACAAATGTCTCCCTAACCCTACAATACCCAATGCATACTTATTTTACACCATAGTTCCTTATGTGGTTGAGGTAGTCCTCATCCAACCAAGGGATATGTAATGAACCAACTTGGGTCAACTAGAAAATTCACCAGAAACATAACATCACGTAATATAAGAAAAATAGGATAACAAACACCAGTCTTTATTATAAGAAAAACAAATCATACCACCAATTTAGAGTGTGGAAATAGATGAAATAGCATAAAAAAATACAATCCAGTACAAAACAGGCTAAACCAAAATGTATATTAAGACCTCACATAACAAATAGTCCCCTACAGACCAACCCGAACCAAAATCAACAGCAACAAGAGGCACCTGAATAATACAAGATTCACATACCTTTACCTAAATCACACAATAAAACATTTACAAAAACACTACATCACATGTAGGGTGTGAGACAAATCCCATTAGGATGCGACTATAGTTTCTATCTAATGTCTAATATTAATAATGTAACAGTTTTTTCATTCAAAAAAAACATTTTTTATGAAACATTTTGATAAATTAAATCCAATTGTAAATCATTTCACCTTTTTATACATTGGTTTTCATAAAATCCTTTCATATTATCAAACCATAAATATGATAATTAGAGGTGATATAAAATAGGAAAATCATATCCATGCATAAAGAGGTAAACATTTAAAAAAAATTCCATGAAAAAACATATCATTTGAAACTATGTGATACAAACTGACACAAAATCCTATAAGAAACAATCCATGATAAAAAAAACTCATGTGATAAATAACTATAAATGAAAAAGAACATCACATATTGAGATCTAGTATATGGTACATTGCATATTAAACACTCACAAGCCAGAAAAATTATACAGTAGATCCAATAGATATCGATTCCTATTAGTCAATATCACAAAAGGTTAACTCATAATATTACAACACACACAAAGGCTACCAGTGTCTCTTTCTCGATGCACCCAAGGTTCCCAATGCACAACTATCCAAATAAATTTTCAAAAACATTATCAAAATTTTCTAAAAAAATCAAAGCTAATCCAATCCTCTTCAGAGTTTGAAAACTCATTTCCATATCATTAAAATTTGTTTTCAATGAAAAACCCCCATTTAAAAAAATATTTTCCATGAAATATTTTGAAACCATATATCACTTCTAATCAATGATCAAACCAAAGGAATTTATCAAGAAAGCCATAAAATTCATCTAATTAACCAATTGTATAGAAACACCTACCTCAAAATGGTAGAAACCTAAATACCACTGACAATAGTAAAAAAACAAATAGAATGGATTTCAAATTACAGTTCTTTCCAAGAAACTAAAAAGGATCTATATAAAAAACTATATGAAAAAAATACGAACCCAACCACAGGAAAACTGTAAGATATTGAGTTTTTATACATGGTATAGATCCTTTTCTTAGATTAAATGCGTAAATATGGCCTAATGTGAATACCATTTGATGTTATGGGGGTATCATGGGTGTCTGGGGCTTTTTCAGAGCCCAGAACCAGGTATTTTGGGTTGAAAAGGCATGTTTTATGATTAGAAGAACGCATGTGGGATTGACCACATGGTCTGACAAACTGTACGAGACCTATATAGAGGCCTGGAGGACCCCACATGGTGTTTCAAACTATGTGGAAGGAGCCCTAACCCCATGTATGTACGTCTACATTTTTTGATAGTAGTATGAGACACAATTTGTGTACAATTTGTTAAACCATGTGGTAAAATCGTGCAAGTTTCCCCTTCTTATATAAGAAGTCTCATGATTGGAGTATGTTTTTTCCAACCATTTGGCCAAATTGTGAGGCCCAATTTTTTTGAGAGAATTTATGAAATTTTACCTAATTAATCTATTATTTCAAAATATTTTTTCTATACTTATAATTTATTATAATACATGGGGATTGAGAGCTACATTGATCCGTTTGTGTAGCTTTTGATCACATTCCTAAATGTGAACATAGATTAGAGTGTCATTGGTCTGGTTGGATTCTCATATGTGAGAACTCAATTCCTTTTTTTCATTTGTCATTTTCATTTTTCATAGCATTTGAGTCAAATCAAAAGTTTATACTTGATGATAAATCTTCTATGGGATAATGGTGGGTGGTATATACTTTTCCCATTTGATTTGGTTCTTTATTAATTTAGTTTTAGTTGTTCCACTGCTCCATACATTCTAACGCGGCCTAAAAAATGAATTTTATAATTGAATTAAATTAAAGGGAACAAGATAGGGGGTCCATTTAGTTCTATCGATACAAATTAAAGGTTTTTTACCCAACCAAGGTCAACCATGGGTGTGAGCCTTTTACTTTTCCTTAGTTATACCACCCATGGTGTGTGTGATTGTGCTTTCCTAGTTAGAGTATGCCTAGTTATAAATGAATTGATTTGATGTTTTAGAATATTTTTTCCTCTTTTTCCATGTGATAACATTTTGATATTGATTTAATTTCTTTAATGGATTTATTCGCAAATTTTTAAGTTAGTGGGTGAACTCATGTAATGTAATTTATTGTGAATTTTTATATGAGTTGGTATACTCATTGGATAAATATGAATATGAATTGTGCTATGATTGGGTATACTCTGAGAACATGAATATAAATTGATGAATGATTACACAGGATTCCATGGGTGTGCAACATAGTTGGTCAATGAAATGGTAGATAATTAATTGTACCAATATGTTCATTGGATTATTATTCCATGGGATGCCTTAGGCCTTTCTAACCCTTGGATCTGGTTTTTCTTGGTCTCATAGTGGACATGGTTGGAATACATGATCCTTGGACCCCAACTCAAGAATAATAGAGTTTCCATCGAGAAGCTCCTGGGACTCGATGAGGATGTCATAGTCCATTATAAATTTGATCCGGCCCTAAGGGGTTTGAAAATATTTATTATACAACACAGTCATGGTAAATGTGATATGAATAGTTGAACACTATGGATATCATAAATGTGAAATTTTTGGGTATATAGAAAGGCTGTAATTGTTCAATACATAGTTTGTATGACACGATCATGGTTGACATGTTATGTATGGATGAATGGTGAGGCCTTGATTGTTACTTTTGTATTTATTATAGTTGAAATATTAAAATAGATTGAAACATGTTTTGATGGGTTCCTTTAATGTAAATATAGTATCATTGGTTATTTACTTTTTCTTCAGGACCTTACTTGTATTACCATTATTCCTATTTTACTATGCACTTTACATTTTCTTGTTATTTTGCACATATAATACTTCTTATAGGAGTTTGTGTTGTAGCCTATTGGGATTGTATCTGAAACCCTGTTTAGGCTGTTGTTGGGTACTTGAATAAACTATATGGATGTAGGTAGGGACTGGGGAATGAACCGATAGTTTGATGCTTTAATTTGTGTTGTGCTTAGGAGTAGGGGAGAATGAGACCGAGCTGAGGCTCATGGTGCTATTTGAAGATAGCACTTTTGGTATTTTTGGTATTTTGATATTTTTATTTTATTGATTATATGTAAACTTGTTTTGTATGATTTTTATAGACATGTATCATCACTTTTTGTATATGATATTACTTATGAATTTGTTTATATATTTATATCATGCAAATATATATATATTCTGAATGTTTTAATTATTTTGATGTTGACTATTATAGTAATTCTTTTATGTTACACTCTGGTGAAGAGTGTATAGTTTCCCCAAAAAAACACCCTAGGACCTTATTTCTTGTCGGAAGCATCTAGAAATTGGGGAGATACACTTGAGGCCATGTAGTTAACTGGGATTAGGGCACTGTTGAGTGACATATAGATTTGGGATTTTACATAGTGGTTTCGGAGAAGAGTCTTTTCTGGTTTTCATTATTATTTGATGACAATATACAGGGATATGAAGGTATTGGAATTTTCTATTGAGTTGTGCCTATGTGTATCTAACCCACGTATAGGAAAAAAGAATAATTGTCTTGAATGAAATTAATTGTTGCTCAATTATTTCCATTATAGTTGATTTGATTCCATAGTAGGGTGATGAACATGAGAAGTTTTGTTATTATTGATATTATTATGGGTTCTATTTTGTTTCAACCTAATGAGATGACAGTATGCGATCTCATTCATAATTTTAGGAACATTATAGGATTCACATGCCCTGCATTATGTCATGCCATATAGGATGCATCGCCTATTTTCATGATGTAGTGATACATGTCGTAATAGTTATACAGGATGTTGTGATTGATATTTCTTATAGGGAATTAAAAAAATGGTCAGTACTTTGAGTTACCGTCATAACCTAAATATTGTTTTCCTAATTAGGCTACATCATACACCCTAAGTATCTAATTGTGTCATGTTGATTCTTGGAACATGATTCACGTGAACTAAAACGTGTTATGGTGTGAATTGGGTGGAAGTTATTATTTATTTCACGAGGTGTATGGGCCCTTATGGAATTAAAATTTATGCACCATTTGTTTTGACCATTATAATGAACTGTGGAATGAATGACCATTCAAATCGAAATTGAAATGATAAATAGTGAACTCGACGTAGATCCAATTTTTTAGTTGGAAAGAGGTGGTGTTTCTTGTGATTTTAACGAATTTTTATTTTTTCCAATTGTAGATTTAGGAGTAGACTATGTGGTATGAACCATTTATAGGAATGTTTTTACCAATAATATTATTTTTAGATGTGAAATTTGATATCATTTTTTTGAGTCGTGTTTTTGGCATTGTAGATAAATTCCACAATGACAACCTCCATTTGTATTCCAAGAGGGTGGAGATGACAATGCTTTAGAGGTAGTGGGCCATAGGATTCAAGTGGACACTCCTTTAGTAATAGCTAAATAAATAATTGTATTGACGACCATAGGTGTTGAGTCATATATCTGTGAGGGGTTTTATTACCTCATACAAAATTTCCAGGTATCACTGCATCCTTCCTCATTTATGGATGAGCTGCCGCATGTGTTATGGACGTAGAATCCTTCCGAGTGTTCTATATATTGAAATATAATGGCTACTAAGCTATGAATTGAGACCACTCTAGTGATCATTGATCATCTAGAGACACCTTCTGATGTGAGAGTGAATCTCGCAACATATATGCTACATAGAGAAGCTAACCATAAGTGAGATGTTTTGAACCATGCTAATAGGTTGTGGGATATGGTCAGAGATGATTTACAACACAAGTTCATGAACTAATTTTTCCTTGAGACTCTGAGAACAGATCGGGATTGTGTGTTCATGTCTCTGGAGAAGGGCACTATGAATGTTATTGAGTATTCCAAATTCTTTATAGATCTTAAAATTTTTGTGCTGATATAACTTGATGATGGGATTTCAAGATAGAGACACTTCGAGGAAGGTATCTAACGTACTATTTGATCCTAGTTCAGTGTGTTCTAGTTGAAGATAATCACAGATATTTAATATTAGGAACTATTTAAGTAGAAGAACCTGAGGGAAGTTGGGGGCGCAGAGTAATGTAGTGTAGTCTCTCGACATGGTGGTTCGACTTCCAGTGCAAGGATGTGATGCTTTAAGGATTATTGTGAGATGAATACCTTTCAAGCTATGAGCACTGGTAGATTGGTTTGATTTCATCGGTGCAGTATATGGGGATGCGTGAGGAATCAGTGTGACCAAGACCAATTTTCATGTCAATATTAGATCGGGATATTCCATGTGAAACGTATCTATAGAACCTTCGATCTAATAGTGAGTTATACAGGGTCAAATATGAAATGAGTTTCAAGAGAAGTTTCCTTAACTATGAATAAATAAGGGAGTTAGAGAAGTTCCTATCAATCTGGATGAGGAGGTGGTGGTCCTGGCCGAGGCTTCTAGACACCAGTTGTATCAAGACAGCATAACATGCCTACACCAAGTAGTGAGGTTGCATAACAGATTCGTGGTTTATGAATGATGTATTTTATATAGCCTATAACCAAGGAGAGGACTTTTGGACCATCTACGGTGAGAGGAAAGATCCCAGTATCCTCTATTATTGTATCTACAATTTTTGACATAGGTTCATCACATAATTTTATATTTTTGCCTATTGTGGAGAGCCTTGGGCTCGTGATTTGGTTTTCCAAGGAATCATGTCACTTGATACTTCATTTAGGATTATAAAAAAATGTATACACTAGTATAGAAAGTACCCCCTTGATATTGGTGGGTGTCACCTCATATAGAATCTTTTTTCCTTTACATGATAATGTTTGGATTCATACTTGGAATGGACTGGCTAGTGGATTATCGATCCTTCAAGGATTACTATCACATGTGGGTTACATTCACAATAGTAATGGGCACAGTTTATATTCACAAGGGTGAATGGTATATATAGGCAAGTTGATCTAGACTAAAAAATCATGGGATGGGCGGTATGACAACCCAAATTTTTTGTTTGTATCTGGATGATTATGGATCATGTCTGGAAAACATTCCTCCATTTTTTGATCGTTTTAGGGATGTTCTCCCAGTTGAATTTTCTAGTTTAAATCCTGATAGGGAGGTTGATTTCTCCATCGATCTAGTACTAGGAGATGCATCAGTATCCATTCCTCATTATATGATGGCTATGACAGAGTTGAAGGATCTTAATAGGTAGTTATAGGATTTTGAGGTAAAGGGGGTTTATTCGACCCAATACTTATCTATGTGGTACACTAGTCCCTTTGAGAAAAGGAAAATAGTATCCTTAGTATATGCATGGATTATTCAAAATTGAACCATCTAATGGTTAAAAACTCTTATAAATTTCCATGAATAAAGGTCCTTTTTGTCCAGCTACAGAGAGATTAGGTTTTCTCCAAAATAAATTAGAGGTTCGGATATCATTAGGTGTGTGTTTAACTTATATAAATATATTGTATAGTTTTTTTATAGTAGGTATGGTCTATATCAGTATGTGGTTATGTCATTTAGTCTCATGAAATCACTATCTATTTTCATGGTACTAATGAATCGTTTTTTCCATCCTTATCTGGATTAATTTTTTGTGGTTTTCATGAATGATATCTTGGTGTATTCTAAAAATCTATAAAACCATTATAAACATCTTATGATCATTTTGGATGCACTTATATAGCATTGATAATATGATAAGCTCACAAAGTTCCACTTCTAGATGGATTAGATTCACTTTTGGGGTCATGTCATATTAGAGACGTAAGTATCAGTTAACCCAGACAAGGTTAGATTTGTAGTCCCCTAGGATCATCCAAAGAAAATATTTGACATATAGAGTTTCTTGGGGTTAGATGGATATTACTGGTGTTTCATGTAGGACTTCTCATGATTAGAAGTACCTTGTATGGAATTCAATAAAAATGTTGTGGAGTTTGTATGGTCAGAAACCTAGGAGACATCCTTTGAAGGGATGAAAGGGATATTGACTTTCTCATTGATCCTAACACTACTATAGATAGTCAGGAGTTACAATATTTACTATGATTCATCATTTTTCAATAAAGGAGTGGTTCTCATGAAATGGGTAGAGTCATGGCGCATGGGTCTCGACCAATGAGGCCATATGTGAAGAAATTCCCTACGCATGATCTCGGGTTGGTTGTAGTTGTCCATGTAGTGTGATGTTGGAGACACTATTTATTTGGAAATCATTTCGTGGTGTATAAAGACCACAAAATCCTCAATAATATATTTATTTAGCATGATAAAAATTTGATTAAGCGAAGGTGTTTTGAGTACCTACAGTAATTAAACTTCAATCTTACCTATACGCTTAGGAAAGGAAATGTTTTGGTCGATGCACTAAGTAGAATGAATAAGATATAGGAAATTTAGTGGGATGGTAACAAGTAGAGTCTTATGGATTTTTTTATCTATGATGCCCTAGTTTGTGAGCGAAAATCAAGGGAAACTTATATTTAATCCTTAGATATTAATTCTTACTTTGTGAATAGAGTGGGGATGAGGCAACTATCAGATTCAGAGGGCCTAGTTCAGTGGGAGATTATATAAGGTGAGGACGCACCTCCTAGTTGGAATGTAGGTGAGGATGAGATCTTACACATACATGGTCGCATTTGAGTTCTAGTGGATATATGTAAGGAGATGATGTGGGGGTTTCTTGCCTGACTTTGGAAAATGCATCCCGATGTCACCAAGATGTACTGTGACATGTGTCGTTAGTAATGGTGGTAAGAGATAAAATAAGAGCTAGCTAGGTTATTATGATATGTTCCACCTCTTAGTTGGTAAAGGAGGAACATCAATGACAGGATATGATTTTATAGTAATTACCTATTCCCAAATGGAAATGGGATGGTTTCATGATCGATTTTGGACCGTTTTTCCGAGGTCACCTCTAGGTAACGAGGATGTGTGGGTTTTTGTGGAATGGATCATAAAAGATTCTCATTTCCTACCAATCAAAGAGACCTTTATTGTAGATGAGCTTGGAAAGTTTTATATCTGTGAGATAGTACATCTTCATGGGCTCCCTCATTATGTCATTTTAGATAGGAATTCCCAGTTTACGTCTAATATCCAGAACAGTATGCAGAGGGCCTTAGGTACACAGGTGCTTCTAAGTATAACATTCCACCCTCAGACTCTTGTCTGATTAGAGCATATGATACATGTGAATGGGGACATGCTACGAGCATACATCATAGATTTCAAGGGCTCATAGAAGAGGAATATTCTTCTGATTGAGTTCTCCTACAACAATAGTTATCGGGGGACTATATAGATGGTGCCATATGAGGTTTTGTATGGTAGTACATGTTTATCACCCATGTGTTTGTTAAAGGTAGATGAGGTAGATTTATAGGGACCACTTATCATGAAGTAAACATATCAGAAGATCCAGTTGATTCATAAGTGAATGGCTACTACAACATCTCGATAGAAATATTACATTGATCGCAACATACGACCTCTAGAGTTTGAGGTGTTTGATAAGGTATTTTTATGTGTATCACCAAGGATGTGACACATATGGATCACAATATAGGGTAAGATTTCACTATGATTTGTTGGGCCATTTGATATTTGGGAGAGAGTTAGGCCAGTAGCCTATCGATTGTAGTTACCTCAATGTTACTGAGCACTGCACAACAAATTCCATGTTTCTCAACTAAATATCTATCATTGGTACCCATCTCATGATTTTCAGACCAAAAAGGTTGAGTTATAGAAATATTATTTATTTGGGAGCATCTGATTTGTATCTTTTATAAGAGAAAAAAGCTTCTATGAGGCTAGTCATTTCTTCTAGTTTGGGTGCTATGGCAGCATGGTCGTATATAAGAGGAGACTTGGGAGTAGAGGGTCGGCGTATATGATCAGTGGCCAATGTTATTCTTTTATAGAATTTTACCACCCATGAGAAGATAATTCATAGATGAATTACATTAATGTGTGACATTGTATGATCCTAGGGTATTGTTTGTCGTACGAATCCTTTTTTCAATTTAAATGATTAAATATGTATAATGTGAATACTCTTTGAGGTTATGGGGGTATCGAGGGTGTATGGGTCTTTTTCAAAGCTCGAAACTATGAATATTTGGAGGAAGAGGTATGCGAAATGGTTATTATAAACCATTTAGGACAATCCACATGATCCGACTAACCGTGTGCAACCTAGATAGGAGCTTGGAGGAGCTTTCAATATTTTTCTTACAATACATAAGGAGGTTCACACCCATGTGGGTACATCTTCAGTTTTTTATAGGGGATGAGACACGGTTTTCACATGATTTGTTAAACCATTAGGGATACCCATGTGAGGTTCACCTTCTTATAGTATTAGGCTTACAGTCAGCACATGTCTTGGCCAACCTTGTGGCCAAACTATAAAACCCAATATTTTTGGGTGAGTTTATGAAATTTCCTCTAATTAATCTAATATTTCAACCTATTTTTTTCTATCCTTATCCTCTGTTGGAAGCCATGTTGATTGAGAGATCAATTGATTCTTTTAGGCATCTTTGGATCTTTTTACTAAATCTAAACTCAAAATAGAGCATTTCCTATCTCGTTAGATTCACATTTGTGAGCAATAAATTCCTTTTGAATCATTCGTCATTTAACACAAGATCGAGGAAGTTATTTAAATAAAAGATAATATTTACTATTTTTTGGGTTATTCATCCATTATTTTATTATTCTAATCTAATTTGAACCAAAATTTGATACTAGACGACCATGATAGTACATAACTACAGTAAGTTGTCTCTAATTTTCACATTTGGTTTTGTTCTTTATTATGCTAGTTGTAATTGTGCGGCCCATTGATATTTTTGGAGTGGCCCTGAAATTTAATTGTTTAATTTAATTAAATGAAATATAACATTATAGGTATGACCTTTAGTTCCCTTGAGACATGTTAGAGGTTTTTTCCCCAACCAATTTTACCTATGGGTGAGGCTTTAACCTTTTCTTTATTATACCACCTTTGGGGTGTGTGATTGTGCTTTCCTGGTCAGAGGAAGCCTGATAATGAATGAATTGAATTGGATCAAATTTTTAAGAGATGTTTTGAATCCTTTTCCATGTGATAACATGTGGATATTGATTTAATTTCATGAATTAATTTGTTATAATGTGTGTAAATGAGTGGGTTAAATCATGTAATGTAATTGATTATTAATTGGTATATGAGCGGGAATAGTAATTGGATAAATATGAATGTGTATTGTGTTATTTGTGGGTATACTCCTGGAAATTGAATGTAAATGGATGAATTATTACATAGAACTCCATGGGTGTGCTAGGACAGGGGTGAATGGAATGCTAGAGAATTCCATACACTTGTATAATCATTTGATTTTGATTCAATGGACCCCTTGGATATGGTTTTTGTTAGGATTATGGTGCACATGGTTAAATGAAATGGTCCTTGGAACCCAACTCAAGCCTAACAGTGTATCCATCGAGATTATCTTGGGAATCGATGAGGATTCCTTGGTCCACTATACCTTGGATCTGACCCTAAGGGTTTGACATTTTTATTATATGGCACAACCATGGTAAATGTGATATGAATTTTTGTACAACATGACCTTGGTAAATGTGACACTTATGTATATATGGCAATGCCATGATTGTTTGATACATAGGGTGTATGGAATAGATGTGGTGGACATGTTATATATGGATATACAACGAGGACATGTTAGTTACTTTTTTATTTCTTGTAGCTTCCTTGTTATAGGTGATTGACCCTTGAATTTTAGGGATCAATTCATAGATGTATAGTATCATTGGTTGTTTAATTTTTCATTGGGATATTAGTGGTATTTGTGTCGTGCATTTTTTTACTATGAAATTTTATTTATCTTGTTATATTGCACAACCAGAACTTGTTATGGACCTTTGGGTGATAGCCTATAGGGGTTGTATTTCACACCATGTGCTGGCTTCTGTTGGGTACCCATACAAACTATATGGATGCAAGTAGGGACCAATAAAAGTGTCCACGGTTAGAGGATTGCCTTGGTGACATTCTTAGGAGTATAGGAGCACACGATCAACCTTAGTCTCATGAATATATTTAGAGATAGTACTTTTGGTGTTTTTTGTATTTTGATAGATGTATTTTATAGATTCCATGTATACCTATTTTTACTTCTTTGTAGTGGTATGTATCATCTTTTGTATGTGAGATTACATTTGGATTTGTTTATATATTAATGTATTATTTGACAATCTTTTGTATGAATGTTTATCTACTTATTCTATTAAATATTATTGTTATTACTTTGTGTTTAACTCTATTAATGAGGTCCTTGTCTCCCCATAAACACACCCTAGTACCTCACTACTAGTCAAAATTCTCTATTGTTTGGAGATACGTGCTTGAGACCATGTATCCAACCAGGATTGAGGCATTGTTGAGTGGAATTTGGGTCTCTGACATTAAAAACCATATTTATAACCAAAATCATAGAAGAACCAAAAGTATTACATACATGAAGAGATGTAAACCAACCACAATGGTGATAAATCATAAAACGAAGCAATCTAGAAGGGATGGAGTCACACAAAATCTCCTAGGGAGAGCCTCTAGGTCGAGAGTGAAGAAAACATCAATTAATGAAATAATAAACCACATATGAATCAACATAAAATCCTAATTCATGACTGTTACATGGAGTGTAATCACTATACATGACGTGTATTCATGAATCTCCTATATGACAAAAAATTGATCAACATTTTATTAAAAACTCAATATTTTACATTACGCAATGTGAACCCTTTACACATAGTGTAAAACTCTTGTGATGTGTATCTAATCCACATATTCTGAAGGGAGGCCATTACATGACATGTTCTACCAATACATATTGTGTAATAACCCAATGAATAGAAAAATCTATAGGTTTATGCTAAAAATCTATAAAAAATATCTGACTTCACCATTACTAGTATCCTCCTAGTTTCTTTCTTGGAATTCATCCAACAAAAAAGGAAAACCAAAAGAAAAGGTTAAAAAATATCCAATAGAGAGGTAATTGGGCATTAAAATATACCCACCAAAAATTATTTTTCCCCTAGAAATCCATCAAGATAATAGATCTTTAAAAAGAGAAAGACTACCTCATAAATGACTTCCACTCCCACGTCATGTAGCTATCCTTCCCACATTACCACAATACCATTACAAGGGGGATCATTTTATCACATGCTACCTTATCCTAGTGATCCATAATCTGAACAAGCTGCTCAACCAGAGTGGTATCAGGATCAAGATCAATATCCTCCCATCTAATTACATTGGAAATATTTGGTATATACCTCTTCAACTAGGAAACACTAAACATGTCATGGATCATTGTCAAACTAGATGAAAAGTCCCACCAATAGGCTATTGTACCTAGTCATACAAGATTATCAAATGGGACCCAAAAACTCAGTGACAACATACACTACTTACCCAAACAATGATGTACCAAGAAATGTAAAAATATGAAAAATATTTGATCACCAACCGCAAACTCTAGTAGATGACACTAACATTCCCCATAAGATTTATACTTACTCTATTCCATGATCAAATGCATTTGGATCAAATACACCATCTCTATCATCTCTTGAAAAATGCATGGCCCAACCATGGAACACCCTCCCAACTCTATCCAACATAAGGGAAATATACCTGGCCCCCATAAGAAGGATATAAGGGTGCCATCCTTATAAAATCCTGATAACTATTTTTATTGGAAAATTCAAAAAATGGAAAATGATTTTCCAAATATACTCCAAAATCAACCACACAAGCCTAGAGAATATCCTATAGAACATAGAAATATCTCTATGTCTATTCATACATATGTAGCTGATAAGTTGTTCTCATTCTAATCTAGGATCCCATTTCCTCCTGCAATCCTTTCTAGAACTTGGATACACACCTTAGGTCCCTTTCATACAAAACTGTAGAGGGAACCCCATAAAGTCTCAAAATCTCTCAAAAATTTATGCCCTCAATTTTTTACACATTTTTCATCTCCTTGATAGGTAGGAAATGAGATGATTTTGTGATTCGATCAATGATCACCCGAATCACATCTTTTCAACTAGGAGTACATGGAAAACCAATGACAAATTCTATGGAAATATCTTCCCACTTCCATACCAGAATGTGTAAGGTATAAAATAACCACATAGGAATATGGTGCTCTACCTTAATTATCAAAAAAGTAAGGCATCGTGATAAAAAATACACAACCGACCATCTCATCACATGCCACCAATACCAATGACAGAAGTCATGATACATAGTTGTATCCCCATGATGTTAACCAACAAGAATAGTGTCCACTATCCGAAAACTCCCGAATCATGGAAAATAGAATAACCAATCTACTAAGAAATCACAAATCTCCATTGGGATATTGAGACAACTCACCCGATGTCTACCTGCTATAATGATTTTCACTAGAGCATTGCCACTCGATGTCTTTCAACTCAACAAGACAAATACTCCTATTGAAGGAAAATTTAGCTTTCATCTAAGCTAAAAACACATATCCACAAACCTCTTCAACCTATAAACTCATTTCAGCAAAAAAACTCATCAGAAACCACTACTAAATTGATTCCTTCACAGCTTGTGTTGGTAAATTTCTTCTCAATGAATTAACAACCAAATTCCCTTTACCATGTGTATAAGCAATATCAAAATAAAAATTCTTAAGATACTCTACTCCGTATCTCAATTGAAAATTATGGTCCCTTTATGTAAAAATATATTTTAGGATCTTATGATCAAAATAGACCATAAACCAATCCCTAAAGAGATAGTTACACCACATTTTGATTGCATGCAAAACCACTACCAACTCATGATCATTGGTTGGGTAGCTCATCTCATGAGGGTTTAACTGGAATGAGATATAATCCACTACCTACTTCTACTACATTAATACACATCCCAAACCCATACCAAAATCATTACAGAAAACAACATAACCTGATCTTGGTTCAAGACAAATAATAAATGGTGTTGAAGTCAACCCAATTTTTAGCTCCTCAAAAGATATCTGAAAATTTTCATTCCATTCAAAATTGACACCCATATGGGTTAAAGCTATCATCAAATATGAATTCTTAGAGAAGTCATCAACAAAATATCTATGTAACCAGCCAAACCCAATAACCTGCAGATCACAAAAATATTTCTTTGCAACTCTTAGGACATAACATTCTATAATTTTTTAGGATATATTGAGAAACCCCTCTCAAATATCACATGCCACAATAAATTCACCACTTGGATCCAAAACTCACACAGGGAAAGCATACCATACAAATGATATTCCATTAACGTTCAAAGAATATTATCCAACTAGTATATGTGCTCATCTTCTAACATGGAGTACACCATAATATCATCAACATACAGAAAAAAATTCCAAGAACTGATTAAAGATATGATTCGTCATATCCATAAACACCGCAGGAGCATTTGTGAGATTGAACGACATAACTAGAAACTCAAAATGCCCATATTGAATCATAAATTCTAATTTTGGTATATCCTTTTATTAGACTATTAACTGGTGTTATGATGACCATAGGTCTGTCTAATAATACCATCAAGACCCTATTTACTAATCAAAGATATCATAATCCTTGAAAAGGGATATTTTTTCTTTGTGGTCACTCGATTCAACATTTGATAATCAATAAAAATTCGAAGGATCCCATCTCCCTTCTTAGAAAAGTGGATAGTTGAAGCCTATGGTGACACACTTGGATGAATTAATTCATTAGACTTTAGGTCCTCAAGATTGACCATAATTTTCACCATCTCAATATGTGATATAGAGTAAGGTGACATATAAATGGGCATCATAGTAGAGAACATGTCTATAGTAAACTCGAACTATCTCTAGGGTGGTAAACTAGAAACATCATTTAAAAAGTTCTCAGAGTATGAAAAGAAAAATGAAAGATCACCCAAACAAGGGGAAACTACATCATGAAATATACCTGACAACTAGCATGAGATTGTCCCATAATAAGTAACCACAATTCCTTCCCTTCCTAATATAATGTCCCAATCACCCTAGAAAACAAGAGTGACCCCATCGGTAGATAAGAACTAAACTCAATGGTGGTAAAATTATATCTTTTACTTAACACTAATCATCTATTACATGTTTATAATCAATTAAAATATGTCAAGATCAATCAACAAGAAGTCCCACACCAATTCATAGTCGATTATCATAACCTGACACATCGGAGATCTAAAACCATGTTCGAACTCTTTCCTAAAGGTGTGGAAATATCCAACAAGAATGGAATAAGTTCTAAATGAAAACCCATTACATCAACTAAAATTGATCATATAAATTAATGATCACTAATATCAAACAAAGGTAGAACCATATAAGATGATATAAATACTATATGTCTAATAGAAGCTCGCCCAACTTCAAATTCATCTAGTGTAAACTCTTCTACATAAAGTCATTCAGTAATATCCACATGAACCTCCCCCTTATCACGAGGACTAGACCCACCACCATTGGAAGCATCTACATAAACCTTTAAACCATTAATGAGAGTGGGTCCTTACCTACACCCCTACGATATATTTTCAAAAATATGTTTTTTATGGCTAGATCATTCATAAAGATGAAAAGTCATACAAGCCTCCATATAGTTAGGATTTATATGACCTCACTTCCACACTAGTAGAAAAAACATGTTGTTTCCCTGTATAATCCCCTAAAATGGTCCTAAAGAAAACTAACCACTCTTTCTATAATGTTCCCCTATTTAGCACTCTCTCACATGGCTAAAATAGGTTGTTTATAGGACCTCAAGAATGCCCCCCATATTCCAGTGGTTTTTGACTAGTAGTAGGGGTGTGATTAGTATATTGGGGGGACTATACCCCGTGGCTATAGAGTTACAAGAAAAAAGAATAATAATATAACAATAAATATCAGAGTAGTGGAAATAATAGAAACAATAAATCATAGTGGAATATACATAAAATAAAATCAAACAGAATAATCCAATAAATAATAAAGGAATGATGTAATGAAAGAATAAAATATAACTAAATTTCATTCTTGAAGTAATACAAATAAAATACTAACATACTCAAATAAAGATCCAAAATTATCTGGTCTCGAGTCCCAGGTTGGTCCCATGTCCAAATCCCTTCCGATTCAGCAAGATCAATCAACAATAAGGTCTCTTGCCCTTATCAAATCCTACATCCATGTAATTTTCTCAGGAACCAAATGGTGGCACAAATAGGGTGTGAGTTTAACTCATTATGTTGAAACCACCATGTCTAAGAAGAATAGTATGATAATACGTGAAAGCAATAATGAAATAAATGTATGTATTAATTAATTAAACGTTTAAATTATTACCACATCATCCTTCTTTGGTGTCATACAAGAATATCATTGAGCATGTCTCATGACCATGCTAACCACAACGATATATCATTGGAAAAACAAGAACCTACATTAGATCCATGTCAGAATGCCTCTAATCATGTCTCATAACCATTTCTATCATAACCATATATTCATGGTATAAGTCAAACAAATCTAGTTCAAACCCACTATATAAGAATTTCATTAATAAATCAGGGCCAAAACTGGTGTATAAAAATTTCAGCATGTTTCAGGGCCAATATTGGTATATGAGAATTTTAAAAATAAATCAAGGTCGAGCCTGGTATATAAGAATTATAGAATATATCACTAGGCATGACATTAAAAATAAAATAATATCACATTATAAGGCTCAATAGTTAATTATAAAAATTACAATTTGTCTTTAAATTACACATTTTGTTTATCATTTGGTCATAAACTAATAATATTCTAGTCATTTCAATAATCAAGCCAAGGAAAGATGAATATATATCATGAAATCACACAAAACACATGTCATTATAAACATATTGAATCCATTAGTTAACTCATTTATAAAAAATGGTTATCACACATTAATAGTATCCTTAATCCATGTAAAAAATGAATGCAAAAGTCTTACAAGTAATAAATCCAATTAATCATTTATTTAATTTGGGCACACACTATGTCGGTGCAATTACAATATTTCACCTTCTTGCATTTAAATATGCTACAAGGTTAAGGTTTAGACCCCCTACCTTTAACTGGAAATCAAAGTGTAACGACACGAATCCGGAGCCCCTCCACTGGTGCCCCGTACCCGGTTCGCCACATGACCGCAAGTGCGTTTACCCAAATTCTAGAGGCTACCGACTAGCAGCAAGGGCCTGGGTAAGTTATTGGGGAAACTATGCCCTCATTCGGTAAGGTATACAAGGTGAGAAAAACAACAATATACAGCAGAAGTAGTAAACAACATGAAACAACTGGAACCCAACAGTGGAAATAACAACTATATAGAAAATGATAATATTGATGCAGCAAGTACAAGTATCTAAGGAAAACAGCAAACACAACAACGTGCTAAAGTACAACTAAAAACAAAGTGTAAAGGAAAAAAAGATAGACTCCTCAGCATCGCGAGCCCCGGCTCGGTCCCATGCTCTCCAGCTCTAGTGCAATCAAGAACCTGAAGTAGAAGGGTGCTTGTCCTTATCTATACCTACAGCAATATAGTCTTCATTGGCCCAAAAGCATGGCCCAAACATGGTGTGAGATAAAATCCCAGTAGGTAATCACCCAAATATTTGTGCCTAATAGTCAATGAATACATGGAAAATAATAATACAAGAATCAGTAAATAGAAAAGCACAAGTAGATAAGATTCACAGTTCTAACAAAAAAAGTACACAAGTAAACAACCAGCAACAAGAAGAAAACAGGTAACCCTATGGGTAGCCCTCACAGCCTAACCCCTATTGTTCAACCTATAAGTACTAGCTACCATCTTGGAGGCACACACAGTCTCACCCTCTCTTTCAGCTATGAAATAAAGCAGACTCTCTGGGGAAGCACTCACCGTCAATTCCACCTATAGTCTCGTATCGTGCTAAAGGATCTATGGGGAAGGAATCAACATCTATTCCCCATGTGGCCCACGTCGAGGAACTACAGACTCTACGAGGAAGAACTCAACGTCAATTCCCCCTTTGGTCTCACATCGTAATTAAAAGACACTCTAGAGAATACCTTCTGTCAATTATCCCTTTGGTCTACTGCTCTAGGTTCTCACAGTCCTAAGTGAAACTAAACATGATCAGCGCATGTGTACATCGTCCAAGTAACCCTCAAGATCTACTTGGCTATAAAATAAGGATCAACAACAAAACAAGTTAGCAGTTCCACTGTCCTACGACTAAGCATGGGAACGGGCAGAACACCAAATAGGTAGAACAAGAATAGAAAACATTCAAGTTATAGTAAAACTACCATAATCATAGTCAAAACATCTACTCTAGCAATCAAGAAAAGCAGGCAATACAACAAGGGAAAAACAGGAATACGCAATACCCCATTCAAGGGTATTGGTGGAATTTGCACAAAATATTCATCAAATTTCTATGGAAAGGCACAAACCACCTACCTCGATCCTAGGTGATCAATATAAGTGAACCACGATGTCATATTCCCCTTGGAACGACGTAGATCTGAGAAAACACACAAAATGTTCAATCAATGATAACTTGGAAACAAGGAGGAATCGAGAAACATGACTCATGCAGAAGGGAGAGCTCACCGCTACGATTCCAACGCAATTGATCATGCTCTAATCAGAGAATGGACGGCGAGGTGGGAGGTCATTGAAGATCCGTTCGTACGGTCACTCTTGGGCAGAGAAAAACTAGAGAAGAAAATGAAATTTGGGGTTAGGCGCGACCCTGGTCCGTTTAGTGAAAAAAAAAGAAAGTACACAGCGTGTACTTTTAGATTACACGGCGTGTACTAGTTCCTTTCCATACTCCGCCAAAATCAGACTCCACGTCAGCCCTACACACCTTGTGTGTGGCCCAGGCACGGCCAGCACATGGCTTCGAGTCGGATCAGAGTACAAGGTGTGTACTCCGAAAGTATACAGCGTGTACTTTGAAAATTTCCTGAAAAAACATTTTTCTTAAAAACTCTAGAAAAAAGGAAAAACACACCTGATCGAAGATCTAGGTTCTTACAAACTTCCCCCCTTAAAGAAATTCATCCCCGAATTTCCCTAACGGGGCATAGAAGAAGAATCCATGAACTGTTCTGGACACTACGATCGTACATCAGCCTCCCTCTTCCAGGTCTCGTCCTGTACTCGCCCGTGCTGCCATAGCACTCGTACAAGAGGGACTGACCACCAACGGAGAACCTTTGTACTATGATTGACAATCCGGATAGGATGCTCCTCAAACGACGCATCTGCTTCAAGCCCGACTTCCTCGGGCTGAAATGCGTGAAAGGGGTCTAAAAATTAACTTTGGGGCTGAGATACGTGGAAGACGTCGTGCATGGCCTGATACCTCTAAGGTAGCTGCAACCGATAGGCGACCGATCCCACTCTCTCCATGACCTAAAATGGTCCGACGTACCACGGTGAAAGCTTACCCTGTCTCCAAATCCTCTTTTGTCTCAACCATGGCGCGATGCGCAGGAAAACCTAATCCCAAACCTCGCACTCCAGAGGCCGTCTCCGCTGATCATTATAAGACTTCTGTCGAGACTGTGCCATAGTAATCCTCTTCTGAATCATCTCTATCTATTCTGAGGTCTCCTGAATGAGACGAGTTCCCAGCAAAGTTGTCTCTCCTACCTCCAACTAGCATAAAGGTGATCGGCATGGCCTACCGTACAAAGCCTCGTATGGTTCCATCTGAATGGTCGGTTGGAAACTGTTATTGTAGGCGAACTCCACCAGAGGGATATGATTCTCCTAAGAACTGACAAAGTCTAGGATACAAGCTCTGATCATATCCTCATGTACCTGGATCGTGTGCTCGGACTGGCCATCAGTCCGGGGATGGTATGATGTACTAAAAAGTACCTGTGTACCCAAGGCCTTCTGAAGTCCCTACTAGAACTGAGAGGTAAAACATGCATCCCTGTCTGAAACAGTGGAGTGTGGAACTCCATGCAGATGAATGATCTCTCTGATGTAAATTCGTCCCATTTCATCAACACTGAGGGTCTCCTTAATTAGTAAGAAGTGTGAAACCTTCATAAGACTGTCAACGACAACTCAAACAGCATCGTTCCCTTGAGGCGACCTCTACAACCCAGTCACCAGTTCCATCGCAAAATCGTTCCACTTCCACTCCATAATGGATAACTATTGTAAAAGGCATGCTGGTCGTTGATGCTCTTCCATCACCTGCTGAAAAGTAGAACATCTCACGATGAAATTAGTAAAATCCTTCTTCATACCTGGCCACCAGTACTGGCGAGGAAGATCCTGATATATCTTGGTGACGCCAGGATGAACTGCCCAAAATAAGGATTGAAAATTCCGCATTAGCTCCTCGCGTATGTCTGCTGGAACCCATACGTGTCCCTGGAAACACAAGATCTCATCCTCTCCCACTGTCCATCCAGGAAGAGGGTCCTCTCCTGACACACTCTCCCATAGGACTATGCCTTCTGAGTCTGATAGCTGCTTCATCTGTACTCAGTCAAGAAGTGTAGAGGTAACAGCTACAGATGATAGGAAGGTCTATCCCTGTCTGTCGTGCACCTCTAGATGCATCTCAGAGAATAGAGCCATCAGCTGCCACTCACTACTAGCCTCTTGAACTGCCTGAATCTTAGTTCTCTTACTCAACGCATCTACCACTGTGTTTCCTTTCCACAACGTATAGGCAAGCTTGAAATCAAAATACTGAAGGTACTCGACCCACCTGCGTTGTCTTAGGTTCGAATCCTGCTGAGTGAAAATATACTTTAGACTCTTGTGGTCAGTGAAGACCACAAAGTGCTCTCCCAACAGATAGTGTTTCCAACAGCGTAAGGCATGAACAACAGCTGCCAACTCCAGATTGTGCATAGGTTAGTTCCTCTCATGTGGCCTCAACTGCCGAGACCCATATGAAACGACTCCATCCCCCTGCATAAGCACATCTCCCAGCATGATACCTGAAGCATCACAGTAAATAGTGTAGTTCTTTCCTGGCTCCGGAAAGACAAGTATCGGTGATGGCGTCAAACTCCCATTCAGCTCTTGAAAGGCTGACTCACAATAATCTGACCATAATAACTTCTCCCCCTTCTTGGTCAGACCTGTCAATGGTGTTGTTAGATGAGAAAAGTCCTGAATGAAGCGTCTGTAGTATCCAGCCAGCCCTAGGAAACTCTACACCTCAAAAACATTCTTTGGCTGCTCCTAGGAGACTACACCTCTCACTTTATCTAGGTCTATAGATACTCCTTCCTCTGAGATGACGTGACCCAAAAAGTGAATCTGATCCATCCAGATGTGGCACTTCAAGAGTTTATCATAAATCAGATGCTCTATAAGTGTACTCAAAACGATCTCAAGATGTGTAGCACGGTCTTGTTGAGTGTGAGAGTACACCAAGATATCATCCACGAAAACCACGGCGAAGGAGTCCAAGTAAGGATGGAACACTCAGTTTATCAGTTCCATGAAAACTGCAGGCACGTTCGTGAGACCGAACTGCATGACTGTATACTCGTATAGACCATACCTACTCCTGAAGGCTGTTAGAGGTATATCTGATAGTCTAACGCACAACTGATGATAACCGGACCTCAAGTCGATCTTCAAGAACACCCGGGCTCGTCGAAGTTGATTGAAAAGGTCTTCAATTCCCGGAAAGGGATATCGGTTCTTGACCGTCAACTGGTTCAGCTTCTAATAATCATCACAAAGCTGAAGGGTACCATCTGTCTTCTTTGAAAACAGGACAGGTGAACCCCAAGGAGAAGTACTGGGTCGGATGAAAACCTTAGCCTGTAGCTCCTCCAACTGCTTCTTGAGCTCCTGCAACTCAGGTGTAGACATCCTATAGGGAGGAATGGACAATGGTGCCACTCCTGGCATGAGCTCAAAAGAGAATTCTGCCTCACGCTCCGGAGGCAAACCTGAAAAGTCCTCTGGAAAGACGTCCCTAAAGCAATCCACCATTGGAGGAAAATCTAACTGTGGAGTCCCCTTATCATCTAGATAAAGACTAGCAATCTGGGCCGTCACCCCTCCTAGCCCAAGATGCTCGAGTCCTGCCATACTCGCCCGAACGTCCCACTTGCCCTTATAAAGAAAAGACTCGCCCTCTGGGGAAACTAAACTCACTCTGTGGCGATAGCAGTCGATGACTGCCTAAAAGGGAATCAACCAATCCATTCCAATGATGACATCATATCTTGTTATCTCTAGGACATAGAGATACCATAAGAAGTGATACCCTGCAACCTCGAGAGGGCACTCACTACACTAGCGTACACTAGATGTCCTCGTCCCCAACGGTGTGTCTAGTGTCAACGAGTCAGCAGAAGAAAAGATGCAGAGTCAAAGGCTCTCCACAACATCAACAGAGATAAAGCTATTCATAGCACCAGTATCAAAAAGGTATAAAGATAAAACTGAGGTTACTAAAATCGCACCTTGAACTGTATAAGGGTCAGGATCCTGCTCCTGATAGATCTAATCCACGATGAAAGACTGGACTGCACCGCGGCCCTGCACCCCTGGCTGTCCACTCTGAGCTGATCCTCCTTGCTGGTGCTGAGGAACTGGTGGTTGACCGCTACGGCCTCGACCTCCACCTCGGCCTGAACAGCCGGAAGAACTCTATTTCCCAGACTGGTGAGAAACTGGAAGTGCTGCTCTTGAACGAGGAGTCATGGATGAACCTCGGTCACCAGCTACTGGTGAGAATACCTGGCTGAAACACTGAAGGTGACCCGTATTTCCGCAAGATCGGCACTCCATGGGGTCCCTCTGGCACTACGGCCTCGTTTTCCCTGACCGGCCACACTAGTAGCATGTCACCTGGTTGCCGGACGATGCATCTCGCTTCCTCGGATCACCGCGTGTAGGCTCTCTATGATGCTTCTTTCTGTCATCTAGTGGAAGACTAGCTCTGGAAGCAGAACCTCCCTGGTTCGCAGCTCCAAAGTATCTCAGATTGTGCTCCGCAATCAGTGCTTGGTTGACGATGGATGTAATGGAAGTCATCTGGAAGATGTTCACTTGCGAGAGGATCTCCCTCCTGAATCCATCCTCAAACTTCCTTGATAAGAACACCCCACTCCCATCTCGGAGGTGCGTGAAGCGCTGCAGCTCTGTGAAACGAGTGGAATACACCATGACAGAAAGAGTACCCTGCTCTAAGCTCATGAACTCCTGATCTCGGTCAGCCCTCAGGGTCTCCGGGTGGAAGTAATCATAGAATACGCGCTGTAACTCCTCCCAAACCATAGCCTGCTGCTGACCTGCCTGTGAGATCATGTCCCACCACCTCTTGGAGGAGTCTCGGAGCATGTAGGTAGTGAGCTTGACCCGCCTCTCTGGATACGTCTCCAGATTCTCGAAGATAGTCAGCATTACTTCCAGCTATGACTCTGTAGCCTAAGGTCCTCCTTCCTTAGAGAATGTGGGAGGATGCTGCTACTGAAAAACCCACGTCAAATCTGCCATAGATGTGGCAGAAGGCGGCGCTCCCTGGAAGGCCTCTATCATCCTCATGAAACCTTCCCTAAACTGCGCATCTGCACCTACAACTGGTATAACAGCTGGTTCCAAGGCTGGCCCAACTGGAGGATCGTTAGGAAGTCCCTGATCAGCCCTATCTGCTGTCTGATCACTGCCTGACGACAGACGTATGACTGGAGGACGTCTCGGAGGCGTAGCTCTGAAAGATCAAAAGCACACCTTAGATCAGGAAAACAAGGAAAAAGAACACAAGATTATAAAACATAAACATGGGAAGAAAATACACAGGTTTACAAAACATGACTACACGGTGAGTCTTCTTAACTCACTGACATGGGCGTGTACTCATGCCCTACAAGTCCTATACACTTCAAAATACACGGCATGTCGTACCCACAAACGGCGTGTACTTGAAAACTGTTCCCCTGCCCGAGTATCCTTACACGGCTAACTCACACGGTCTGACTTAACTCGAGACTACACAACGTGTTCTAAACACACACGATGTGTACTAGACAAGGCTTCAGCAGCCCGTGTTTGTGAAACACATGGACGTCTACATGGCTGAACCTTACACGGCTTGCTCCGAACAAACACGGCATGCATAAGCAAGGTGACCTCGTCCCGTGTTGTTCGTGACATGGCCGGGTACCAGGAAAAGACTACACGGTGTTTTCCGAACAAAAACGGCGTGAGGAAAAGAAGGTAACATCGGCCCGTGTTGTTCATGACATGGTCGGGTACCTGTACAGGACTATACGGTGTGTTCACTAAGGACATGGCGTGTTCTACCTGATATTCCCCAGCCCGTGTTGTTAGTGACACGGTCGGGTACACGGCTCCAAACTTCACATCCTGTTCCAACAGAACACGACGTCTTCCTGAAGTTATTTTAATGACACCATGTTCTGATCACACCGTCAGTAACGCGGATTGAGAACTACAAAGCGTGTATCCAAAAAGTACACTCCCTGTATTCTGGGTTTCTTTGGGCAGTAGCTCAGAAACTGCATAAAACCCCAGAAACAATAAAAACAAGGAAAAGAGGTGCCAAATTCCGATTCGTGAGGGCCCATACTCCCCGCGAATCAAAGCTTCACATCTCCTATAGTCACATATAGGAAAAAACAATAACTCTTGAACATAACAGCATGGATTCTATCAAGAATATATCCCAACAGCATGCATAATCTACACAAAACCTATCACAAGAGCATGCAATCGCTAATGCACCCTAGATGGCCTGGCAAGAATGCATGGCATGTGATTTCTAGAAGTGCCTATATGATGCATGATATGGAATACCCTCATCTCATTGGGTTTCAGAATAAATAGAACCAAGTTATCAAAACAATAACCGCACAAGTCATGGGAATCACTCTAGGTGAAAACACATCAACCATAAAAACTCAATACCAGTAAACTACAATTAACGAGGTAGTATGGATTTTCCCTGTACATGATTTAGCTACTCCCATGCACAGCTTAATACCAAGTACCGAGTTCGTCCTATCCCGGGATAATGTCTCCAAATAGTAAAGAAAGAGAAAAAACCTCCTTTGATACCACTTTGTAACAACCTGAATCTGGAGCCCCTCCACTGGTGCCCCGTACCCGGTTCGCCACATGACCTCAAGCACGTTTCTCCAAATGCCAGAGGCTGTCGACTAGCAGCGAGGGCCTTAGTAAGTTATTGGGGAAACTATGCCCTCATTCGGTAAGGTATACAAGGTGAGAAAAACAACAATATACAGTGGAAACAGTAAATAACATGCAACAACTGGAACCCAACAGCGGAAAAAACAACTATATAAGAAATGATAATAATGATGCAGCAAGTACAAGTATCTAAGGAAAACATCAAACACAACAACATGCTGAAGTACAACTGAATATAAAGTGAAAAGTAAAACAAGATAAACTCCTCAGCATCGCGAGCCCTAGTTCGGTCCCATGCTCTCCAGCTCCAGTGCAACAAAGAACCTGATGTAGACGGGTGCTTGCCGTTATCTATACCTGCAGCAACAAAGTCTGATTGGGCCCAAGCATGGCCCAAATAGGGTGTGAGATACAATCCCAGTAGGCAATCACCCAAATATTTGTTCCTAACAATCAATGAATACAAGGAAAATAATAAAACAGGAAGTAGTAAACAGGAAAACAGAAGCAGCTACAATTCACAGTTCAAACAAAAAAAACGTACACAAGTAAACAACAAGCAACAAGTTGAAAACAGGTAACCCTCTGGGTAGCTCTCACAGCCTAACCCCTATGGTTCAACCTATAAGTACTAGCTACTGTCTAGGAGGCACACACAGTCTCACCCCTCTAGTTCAGCTATGAAATAAAGCAAACTCTCTGGGGAAGCACTCACCGTCAATTCCCCCTATAGTCTCGTATCGTGCTAAAGGCTCTCTGGGGAAGCACTCATTGTCTATTCCCCCTGTATCCCGCGTTGAGGAACTAAAAACTCTTTGAGGAAGCACTCAACATCAATTCCCCCTTTGATCTCGCATCGTAATTAAAAGACACTCTGGAGAAGCCCTTACGTCAATTCTCCCTTTGGTCTACTACAATAGGTTCTCACAGTCCTGAGTGAAACTAAACATGCTCAGCGTGCATGTACATCGTCCATGTAACCCTCAAGACCAACTTGGATATCAACTAAGGCTCAGCAGTAAAACAAGGTAGCAGTTCCACTGTCCTACGACTAAGTATGGCAACGGGAAGAATGCCAAACAGGAAGAAAAAGCATAGAAAACATTCAAGGTATAGTAAAACTACCTTAATCACAGGAAAAACATATACTCTAGCAATCAAGAAAAGCATGCAATACAACAAAAGAAAAACAGGAACATGTAATACCCTATTCAAGGGTATTGGTGGAATTTTCACAAAATATTCATCAACTTTCTATGGAAAGGAACAAACCACCTACCTCGATCCTAGGTGGTCGATATAAGTGAACTACGATGAAATATTCCCCTTGAACGTCGTAGATCTGATTAAGCTCACAAAATGCTCAATCTATGATAACATGGAAACCATGAGGAATCGGGAAACAAGACTCAAGAAGAAGGGAGAGCTCACCGCTGCGATTCTAACGCAATTGACCATGATCTTATCGGAGAACGGACGGTGAGGCGGGAGCTCGTCGAAGATTCATCTGTACGGTAGCTCTCGCACGGACGAAAACTGGAGAATAAGATGAAATTGGGGTTTAGGTGCGACCCCGGTCCGTTTATTGAAAAAAAATAAAGTACATGACGTGTACTTTTGTAGTACACTATGTGTGCTGGGTCCTTTCCATACTCCGCCAAAATCGGCCTCCACGCGACCCCTATACACCGTGTGTGTGGCCCAGGCATGGCCAGCACACGGCTTCAAGCCCGATCAGAGTACATGGCGTGTAATCATAAAGTACATGGCGTGTACTTTGAAAATTTCCAGAAAAAACATTTTTCTTAAAAACTCCAGAAAAAAGGAAAAACATACCTGAACGAAGATTTGGGTTCTTACACAAAGCAACACCCAAAATGGGTAAAAACAATGTAAATGAAGGCACAAAAGAGCATGAGATGAAATCATGATAAAATTAGATCAATATTAACATCAACCTCAAACACGGTCCAAATTTTCCACCCCCCTCACATAGAACAATGGAAGATTAAGGGAAAACCAAGTCCAAAGACTTACTAGGGATAGATCATACAAATGAGACACTTGGAATAGTGTATAACAATCTAAAATTATATGGGAGATTCCCTAGGATTTTGGGGAGGAAGTATGTAGTGGATGGAATGAGAAATCATCCACCTTGTATATTTTAATAAACTTCTCATGATATTACATGGTATGTAACGCATTTACATGTTACGTATTTATTTTTAGAGGGCTATGCTGAAAAACCTATCACCCAAAGTCAATATGCATCATGATAGACTATTACATGGTGTGAATAGTTTACATGATGGGTAACCATTTCATGCCGTGTCTAGTTTCATGACATGTGTCTAGAAGAATGTACACATCGTGTAACACCTTTAAATGGCAGGTAAATCCCCTACAAACAACTTTCAATTCAGTTTCCTACATAAGGATCCAAAACACCCCCAATGCCATTCAAAGCATAGGAAACCCACATAAAACCATTTAAAAAGATTATATCCAGACTCAATTTATTCAAAAAACCCATATATCCTTTATGTTTAGGTCATATTCCTAAAAAAGTTCTCTCCTTCTCTAAACAAGACTCATCCACCAAGAATAAAATGAAAAACTCAACGAGGGATGTACCTAGGAAAGGATGGAATCATACAGCCTCCCCACCATATACCAACTCATTCTAGAGCTACTCCAAGAATCACTATGGGGTCTTAGAGTAATTTTTTGGCCATTGAACTCAAATATAAGACTCCCCCTCCAAGGTCTCCTATTGAAAAAACCCATGTTTCCACTACACTCGAACTATAGCTATAGTCCTACCCAAGATATACACCTCACTACAGTACAAAATCTATATCGGATTCTCCTTATAGGATGCATCAGTTCTACGCTAAATTTCTTCTAGGTTTATCACATGAGAAGGGTCTAGCCAATATCATTGAAATTTTGACATGCGAAACACATCATACAAGGAATTATAACATTGTGAAAGGGATAATAGGTACCCCACTGGATCGACCCTATCCACTATCACAAATGACCCAAAAACCCAAGCCTCTAGCATTCCTTGTTTCCGAATTTAGCATTTCTCCAACCTAGGAGACACTCGATGAAAAACATGATGACTAACCTCAAACCCCATAGGTCATTTATAATTACCAGAATAGTATTCTACAATCTCTTCATGGTAACTAACTGCCTCCTAATCAACTAAACCTACTCAAATGTCTTCAGCATGAGACTAGGCCCAACCAGTGGTAACTCACCTTCCACTTACCAACAAAGAGGTGAATGGAACGAACTTCCATATAGAGCCTCAAAAGGTTCTATTTGGATGGTTTATTGGAATCTTTTATTATATGTAAACTCCACAAGTGCCATATGATTCTCCCATGAATCCCTAAAATCCAAAACACGGGCTTGTAACATATCCTTCAGAACCTGAGTAGTATTCTCTGATTGACCATTATTATAAGGATGAAATGATGTTATTATAAATACTTGTTGTCCCAAATCCTTTAAAAGACCCTTTTAGAATCATGATGTGAAATGAGGATCTATTTCGGATTTTATACTCCTTAGAATAACAAGCATCCAAAATACCTCATGTACATAAAGACAACATATATCAATGATGAAGGTCTCCCTTATAGGTATGAAATATTATAATTTCATTAGTAGATCCAAAATTACCCATAAAACAACATTCCTACAGGTTTTTCTCAGTAATCCAATCAAAAAATCAATGGTGAGATCATCGCATTTCCACTCACGAATGGGAAAAGGATGAAAAATACTAGCGAGCCTCTCATGCTTGCATTTAACTTGCTGAGTTGTTTAACATATCACCACAAAGCCTAATACTTCATTCTTTATTTCTAACCAATAGTACTATCTACAGAGGTCATGATACATATTTTTCTAACCTGGATTTACCACCCATCTTGAATCATGAAACTCTCTCATAAACTCCCCAGATAAGCTCTGTAGGAATCCATACTAGGCCACATAAAAAAAGATAATTACCATTACCAAAAGGTCACCGTTATGTTTTCTACGCACCATATAAGTTATACCTTATAACTAATACCTTTGGATCAAATATCCACTCAGCCTTGATCTGGTTCAGAAGAATGGTCATAACAGATGTCAAGGATAGATTTTCTCAACCATCAGACTCAAGGCAATCTAGATGTAAATATATAAAGAGTTCCATATTTTAAAACTTATCGTAAGAAACTTGTACAAATTATTTATTTTTATTTCTATTTCAATGTATAAATAAAAAAATTACCCCAACCCAATGTATGAGCTATGTAAAATTTGAAAGACTACAAATACTTGACACACATCCTATGAAAAAGTTTTAGGTCCCACTAAGAAAAGATGTACCTGAGGATTTTGTGGTCCATTTATACCACAAACCTCTCACTCATGAGATAATTACAATAGAATGTATGCTTATATACCACTCTTTCTTACACAAAATCAAGATTAGAGTAGTTCCAGCCATGCGGTCTCAACTATATGGAACTAGAAGCAACCACTCGATGTTCCTGCATTAGAACTACTCCGAGTACATCTCCAGATGCATCACAGTACATGGTATTTTTTTTACTCGACATAGGTAAAGTGAAGATAGGTGTTGATTTCATCCTACCTTTTAGCTCTTGAAAATCTCACTCACAAGAATCTGACCAAATAAAACTTCACCACATACTTGGTTAGCTTAAAAATTGGTGTTATCAAGTGAGAGAAGTCATCGATAAAGCACTGATAATAACCTACTAAACCTAGAAAACATATAATTTAGAAGAAATTATTAGGATTCTCCCACGAAACCATATTTTTAACCTTCTATGAGTCCACTCACAATATGTAATATGGGATGGAATATACCAATAAGTGAAATTTATCAATAAAGAAACTCCATTTGGTAAGCTTAGTATAATGCTGATGCTCTCTCAATATACCCAAGATAATGTCAAGATAATGGACATAATAATTTTATGAATGATATCACACTAATATTTAATCGATATAAACCACCAAAAACTGGTCCAAAAAGGATGAAATATCTAATTCTTCAAGGACATGAATACTTCCAGTTCATTAGTCAAACCAGACATTATCACTCTGAACTCATACAATCCATAACTAATCCTAAAATTTGTTTAAGTAAAGTCTAATGGTTTCACCCAAAATTGAAGGTATCTTAATATCAAATAGATCTTAGATATTATCATCACACCTCTCATATGATGGATGAGATCATCAATGTGAAGAAGACGGTATCGATTCTTTATTATCATCTGGTTCAATCTATGATAATCCCCACATAAGTTCCAAATACTATCATCCTTATTGGGGAAGAGATTTGGAGAACCCAAATGATATGTAATAGGATATATTAAAACCTTGTTTTCTTTATCATACAAGTAAACCTTAAACTTCTAAATCACTACTGCAGTTTCTCTATATCGTGAAATAGAAACTATCTCTACTCCCGACATCAAATTGATCGTAAAAACAATATATTTCTCAATCAGTAAGACATAGAACTCATCAAAAAAACATCCTAAAAATAGTCTACCACTATAAGAAAATAATCCCACTACATTCCACTATTATTTATAGAAAGATTATATATCTGAGCTATGACACAGTCCAATCAGAACTGAATTGGTCCTACATGACCACTCAGAAGATCTCACTCTCCTTATTGAAAATAAATACCATCATCTGAATATATAAAGGTAACCCCCCTTAGGTAAGATTATATGTGAGCTCAATATCGAACTAGACAGTACATATGAAGAATCAAATCAAAACATATCATTTCTAGTACAAATAATTCTAAAAATAAATGGTAACAACTAATCTCTAGAGAACACACCTTGCAACATTTGATATTCTCTGAACACACTCGCAATGGTGTGTTGATGGTCAAAACACCATCTAAAATATCCACATAAAAACCCAAATCATTTATAAAAATAAAGGATAAAATTTATTGTGATACCCCTTATAAAAAAATTCAAGTAAGGTTAGATAACACAAGAATCACACCTCTGAAGGTAGAAGGTCCAATATTCAAAATAGTTATACTAGTCTACATATCATTTAGTAGATCATACCCTCTACCCTGGGCTCTAGTCTAACTCCCCTAAGCTATTCCATTTGTTTGGTAATATCATTCTTACATTGTGGTTCCATGTCCCCTGCCTCGACCAAAAAAACATCTGGAGATCTAGCTCTATGTCTATTAAGGAGTAGTTGAGTCCATCCCAGACTCAAGTACCTATCCTAATACCCTACCACTAATCTACTACTTCATGCCCCTAAAAAAATCTATATGTGTCCCATTCTTCTATAAGAACAACACTACAGAGCGGGGTATTGGAACTATGCTCATTTTTTTCTCATATTTATTCAATGATAGCACTATAACATTACATGATCATGATATTCCTATCAACTACCTTGACTATTCTGAGAACTATTTCCATATAAAAATCTCTCATATTGATGATTCATTACACTAAGAGAAGAGTTCCTAAATCACCTAACTAAAACAACATAGATGATGCTCAGGTCCTTTCTAAGTCCCCCTTCTGTGATGAGTGAATGATTCATCACATCCATAAAATTTCTCATATAGAACATGTCCACCTATGATATCATCTCATATTGAATACCATCTTTAAAACATATCACCCTAGAGATCTCATCAACTAAAATGATGACACAAAGCACTGCAGGTCTGTGAAACAATCATTGTAGTCCCTCTCTGACATTCCCTCTTATGTTAGGTGTAGGAAATCACTTTCTTATAATACCTTAAAATATTAGGATATGAATGGATTAGTAAAATTATCTCTAATTCCTTCTAAGATAACTACTATTTCTTACCAACCTACTCTATAATGTCCGACCAATGCTTTCCTAGTCTACAATGCATATATGCAATAAGAATCACCCTCTTATATATGGGTTTGTCGAGTTTCCTAATGATCATTAAGACTAACTCTATCTAGAATATGGCTGGTCGGGGGCCTCCCTCCATAATGAATATAGGTAGATATTTTAATTGTAACTCTCTCATTAACATAGAAAATAACAACACAATGAAAATAGGCTCTCTTTCCAAGGATCGTCTGACCCTAAAGAATCTATCGCAAAGATAAATATCCATCTAACCCTCATGGGCTACAAGAAGCTCCATCTCAACTACATTAAGAGTGTGTTGATTACCACTCTCCTAATACTAAACTCAAATATGATGAGAATATATTTTTTATATAAGACACCCAAAATCCATAAAACACTGATTATAATAGCAAGTTCAACCCCAAAAATTGACAATAATAGAGAGCCACTGCTCTAGGATTCAATAAAAATTGATTAAAAGTGTTTTAGAATGAAATAATAGGTCATTTATTTCATTTAATTTAGCATACATAATAGGTATCTCATATCATAGATTGAAAATTAAAGTACATATCACATGATATAAATATGTCCCTATCATGAATAATGTTTTTCAATATATATCTATATTTTCTTATCATGATGCATGAATGATTGTATCCTTCCATACCAGTCCATGAGTAGTAATATCAAGGACCAATAACATCATGAAATAACAACCTCACAACACATATGAATCACCCTATGTGAATTAACAACATCTATAAAAAGATAACAGAATAAATAGTAATCTCATCCCTGTGAACTCTGATTTCCCCCCATACACAAGTTATCTACTCCCATGTAAAATCTCATTACCAAGTCCCAAAACATCCCAGTATCCTTTATACCATTACCAAATAGTATAGTAACCCAGTTTTCTCTGATATAACTTTGTAACATCTCCTGATATATCACTCTCTCATGGGGATGAAATGGGTTGGTTATGGGAGATAAAGTGCACCTCCCCTTATACCCAAGGATGCTGACTAGTAGCGGCAATGCGATAAGTATAGTGGTGAGACTATCCCCCTTATTGAAAGAGTTACGACATGGAAGAATACACATATATCAATAAATATCAGATTAGCGGGAATAATGGATATAATGCAATGTAGTGGAACAACCAAATAATTAAATCCAACCAAATAATCCAATAAATAATAAATGAATAATTAAATTATAGGAAAAATTATAACTAAATTTTATGCTATAATTAATAGAAATATATGGTTAAAAGACTCAAATAAAAACTCAAAAGTCCTCTATACAACCCCCATGTTGGACCTCCCCCAAAACATCAACCCTTCGAGAAAACATAATAAACAACACGGTCACTTGTCCTTGTCATATACTGTATCCATTTAATCTACTCAGGTACCAAATGTTGTCCTAAATAGGGTGTGATTATAACTCAGTAGGTCATCACCACCATGTCTAAGCATAACTAGTATGATAATTTCAGCTTGAAATAATGCAATAAACTTTTGTGTTAATTAATTAAAAATTTAAATTAATACCACATCAACTTACTTCGGCTCCATGTTAGAATATCTCTGAGCATGTATCACAACCATGCCAACCATAAACATATAACCTTGGTAAAATATAACATTCCATGGTGCCATGTCATAATTTATTTAATAATGTCTCACAACCAGGAAAACTGTAACCATATATCTATGGTATAAATCACACAAATCTGGGTCAAAATCACTATATAATAATTTTAGTAATAAATCAGGGCAAATCCCGATGTATTATCATTTCAGAATGTTTCAGGGCTAAGATCAGTATATAATTATTTTATTAATAAATTAGGGTTGATTATGGAATGTAATAATTACAACACATATACCTAATTATAACATCAAGGATATCACAATATCAAATCATAAGGCTCAATGGTTAGTTATGAAAATTAGCATTTATATTTTAATTACACATTTTGTTTATTATTTTGTTATAAACTAATAACATGCCAGTAATTTTAATAATCAGTCCAAGCCAAGGTGAATCTATATCAAGGAATCACTGAAAACTCATGTAATGCTAAACACACTTAAGTCATTTGTCAACTCATTTATAAATAAGGGTTGCCTCACCCAAATAGTAATCACAAGTCAAGTAAAAACAATTGAATCCAAAAGGTTTCAAAGGAATATATCTAATTCATAATTTAATTAATTTAGGCACACCCTATGTTGGAACAATTAGAATATTGGAAATACATGTAATTAAACATACCATAGGGTTATGGTTTAGACCCCATTCCTTTAACTATTGATCAAAGAAACACCCACAATGGGTAAAAACAATAGAAATGAAGGTTCAAAATAACACGTGATGAAACCTAGATCAAATTAGATAAAGATTAACATCAAACCTAAACATAGCCTATTGGTTCCAATGCCCTAATGAAGAGCAATATTAGAGGAAGGGAAAACCAAATCCAAATACTTACCATGGATTTATCACACAAACAACACATTTGGAATAGAGGATGTCACTCTAATATTTCATTGGATACACCTTAGGGTTAAGAGGTGGAAGGCTAAAGTAGATGGAATGAAAAATAGGTCCCACAAAAACATTAAAAAAACTGCTTAGGATATTAAATTACATTTAACTCATTTACACATTGTATATTTTTTAGATGGATATGATAAAAGAACATTTCATTTGGTTAATATTTATCTCAATTGATTATTAAAAGATGTGAATGGTTTACATAACATGTAACCATTTCACACCCTATACTGGTATTATGACATGTGTTTATATGAATTAACACATTGGGTAACACCTTTACATAGTGTGTAAATCCCTAGTAGATAGATATCATTCCAGTTTCCTCCATAAGAATACTAAGACCCCTAAATCCATCCAAATAATCAGAAACACTCACAAACCAATTTTACACATTTTTATCAAAACTCCATTAATTCAAACAACTATATATCCTTGAAAGTTATGTCATTTTACCCATCAAAGGGATCCATCTCTGAATAAGTCTCATCCACCATGGTTCAAATGAAAATCTCAAAGAGGGATGTACCTTAAAAAATATGGAATCTCACACTTATGCTTCCTTTATGGGCCAAAAGATACACCTTGGCTAACCACCAAAATAACTAATGCTCCACCCAAACCTATCTTTCTAGCTTTGTCTTACATTGAAAAATCTTCCTTGTTAACTACCTCTAAAAATGTTAGAAGGCACGTGAGTATCAACATGGACTTAATGTCAGGCCTCAATCCTAACTCAAACCTCTGATACATAAGGTACTCATAAGTTATAAGCTCTAGTACCAGATGTAACAACTTAGAAAATTGGGAAGAATACTATAAAAATGGTATGGTCTCCCTACTATATAGTTAGAAACTCTCGAGTATTCATCATCTGCAATGTCTGAGGGTAAAATATCTAGTTAAATATTTTATTGAAGAAGGAATAGATAATATCCTCATGAAACATAGATTTCACAATAGACTCACACTATCTCATTTTCAGTCCCTAAAGTATACACGTGGAAAACCCCACCTTAGATCCTTCAGGAATGTTCATGAAGTTAAAGATCCTCTCTATCCACTAAAAACAAACCTCAAATTCTTGGGGTCCTTTATCCCCATGAAATATGGGTGGATGATACTTAGTAAATTCAGATCCATGATCCCCCACACATCTTCAGTTCCCAACACCTACTTGACCCAGAGTCCTAACAATGGGGATACAGCTTCTACTAAAGTAGGGTACACTAGAGGATTCACCTAAAAATCTATCTCATAGATTCCCCTCCCTAATTTTGGAAGATCTCGTCACAGAGGAATTGTCTAAAAAATTGAAAAAACCAATCACTCTTGAAAATATTCCAAAATCATAGGACCAACTTTAGGTATTTATAATACATCTTTAAAACATTAATATATTAAAGAAACCAAAAAAGTCCTTACCTAAAAAATCAATAGGTCAATTTAAATACACTTCTTATATATTTCATTAAATGACCTAGAACTCTAAGTCTTAGACCTAGTAAAAGTCTTTAACCACCCATGGTAACTCAATTTTTTTCCCAAAAGTGATCTCCCCAAGCCCCATTTCTGCACCTAGTATCTGAATTATGATGATCCTAAATCCTATTTACCCAAGACACATTACCAAATCGAGGAAATGTTTACACACATTTGGCTGAGAATCCCTTTTATTACAAATTGAAATGACCCAACACCAGCCAACGTGGAAATCCAACCGAACCGACACATCACCTATCATAGGTAAAATAAGATAACAGAAACTAGTCTTCAATATAAGTAAAAAAACACATACAACCAGAGTACAAAGAGAAAACAATAGAGATACCACAAATAGATAAAATCCTTGTAAAAATAGTTTAAACCATAAAGTATATAATGAACCCATGTACCCAACATTAACCTCTAGACTAACCTGAACCAAATCAGTAGCAACAAGACAAGACTTCATACTTCAAGATTCTCTTCCATTTAATTGAATCATGTAATACAAAATCAATGAATTCCCAAATTTACATGTAGGGTATGATAAAAATACTAGAAGGATAATACCACCATTTATAAAAAAATTAACATCAATAATGACTCAATTCTAGATTTAAAAAAAATTACCAAGAATTTTCAAAAATTAAATCTAGTTGTAAATCATGTACCCTTTCTCTATTATGGTTTTCATAAAAGCCTTTAATATTCTAAAAGAAAAAAATATGAAATGTAAAATTTATATAAAATATGAAATCATATCCATGAATCAATAAGTAAATAGGTAAACACAAATCCTTGAAACAACCTTTCATTGGAAGCTATATGATGCAACCTCATGTAAAAAACTATGAGCAGCAATACATGATGAAAATAATCATGTGATAAATTATCATAAATGACAAATAACCTATATTATTAGGATCTATACTATGGTAAAATGAATACTAGACACTCCAAAGACAAAATAGGAATACATTGGTTCCAAAAAATATCATTTCCTGCTAGTTGATATCACAAAAGTTTACATCTTAGTGGTAATACACACACAAAGGCTACACATGTCTCTTTCCTAAGGAACCTAAGGTCCCCAATGTTCAATTCTCTAAATAAATTCCCCAAAAAATTATATTCATTTTATAAAATATTTTCAATGATAATATAATTCACATTAGTGTTTGAAAACCCATTTATAAATGAAGAAAATTCATTTTCAATGAAAAACCCCCATTTTGACAAACATTTTCTCTTCCACGAAATCATTTGAAACCACATATCACATCTAATAAATTAATAAACCAAATGAATTTATCAATAAATACATTTAATTCATAAAATTAACCAATTTCATAGAAATAGTTACCTCAACATGGTAGAACCTTAGCTACATTCGACAATAGTGATACGAAACTAAGAGAAAGGTCTTTGAAAGACAAGGCATGCTAAGAAACTAAAAATGGTCGATTAAATACACTATATGATCACAAATCTGAACACACCCATATCCAAAACCATACTCATAACCCAAAACAATGAAGAACCATAAGTATTACATTCCTAGAGAGAAGCAACCCAACCATAATGGTGATCAATACCTAAACGAAGCAATCTAGAACGTAAGAATTCTCCCAAAATCATCTAGGAATATCATCTAGGTCAATATCATGGAATATATCAATGAATGAAATAATAAACCAGTCATTCAACACCGTAAAATCCCAAATTCACTACTATTACACAACACGTGATCACATTACATGTCGAGTATTTTATGAATCACAAAAACACAGAAAACACATATATATTTTTATTAAAAATCCAATATTTACCATTAAATTATGTGAACCCTTTACATAGCATGTAAACCATTCACACTAGCACAATTGTTTTTGGTATGAACCTTATGAAATACAATTAGATAAATTATAAGTATAAAATGGAATATCATGTCATTTCTCATCAAAAATACTAAACCACATAGATGTTATCACAAAATATTTTGTATGAAGATTAAGAATACATTTTTCATGGTCTTCACATTAAATATCCCATGAAATAGGCCCTATTCATCCTCACTTGTCACCCAAGGCTGGCCAATTTGATTTCGTCCGATGTGATTGACCACCTATATAATGCCCCGACCCCAGAAGCCTAGAGTCGGTGCATTATTAAAAAAAATTGGCATGATAAAAAAAGATCAAGTCTCGAAATACCGATTAGTTTAGTATCATTGGAAGTACTAGATATATTCATAAGTTTAACATTACATCGTAGAATGGAAAAATACAACAACATTGTTTCTATATAAAACACGGAGATCCCATAAACTATCACTACAGGTTAGTTATAATATACTTCTTCACATCCTGGGAAAAATAAAACATAGAAAGGGGTGAGCTCATATGCTCAGAAACGATAAGAATATAGTGGAAACTTTCAGAAATAAGCTTAAACATTTAAGGAAATGTATAAGACTAAAACCAAATCCTTTTAAACATGTACTTCAAAATAATATGGAAAGGGTAAAATCTAATAATGTCATTTACTTATTAACATGGATATTCTACTAGTCAAATAATAACATGAAATATCATTATCCACATTAATAATGATGTAATTCATACGTCTAGACATTCATAACCACGTATTCAAGGCCTTGTTCCATGACTACAAATAAGATTTTCTCAAGGCCTTATGCCAAGACACTAGTTTGTCTCTTGAGACCTACCGATGCATCGAGGAGCTATAATGGGCTCCACTCATCACTTACTCAGTCCAGTGCATTCCTCATATGAAAAGGTTTTAAAATAACATAAACATATGTATTAAAACTTTCATACTAAATGACAATACCTTATCCATAAACCATGAATGGTGTAAAAATAACACATCCATATTAAAAAATATCACAAAACCATCAATACAATATGGATGATTTGTATCATAATAAATGAACTTCAAACAAGATTAAAATCCATAAATGGATGTTGATATAGATTTAAATAATTTGTAAAAATCTTTGAGAGAAATATCCCTTTTTCATTGAAACGTTTAAAAGTCACACAATTTAAAAAGGAAGACATTAAAAGAAATTTCTGAATCAAAGTGTACCATACCACTTTGTAACTTTTTAAAGGAATTAACATTTTAAAAACATTCATGTCCATATAAATAAATACTTGAAACCCATTTTGAAAAAACGGACATTAATGAGAATCATTTAGAAGAATAAATTTTTAAAACATTTTAAATGATGTTTTAGTAAAAAATTACCTTAAGAATAATCCCTTTGAAAACTCTTTTATGACACATGGACATGTGTAATAAATATGTCCCAGTATATACTTTCACATAAACAATATCGGATAATAATGAGATTGAGGAATTAACCCTTACCTTTTACTTTTCTTTGGTTGAGGGTAGGTTAACCACCTCTATAACGCTGAAATAATTTTTATTAAATTATACAATAATCATATACAGTAATATGATATCATATATGATCTTTTAACATTGATTTGATAATAATATCTTAGTATTATCATCGTTGCAGGTGTTAACTAATTCGTTTTCCTTTATATGCTTTGTTACATAAGTAATGTTTGTTATGGATAGGATGTATCTTATTTATATTACAAATAATATTAAGTCTTTTAACATTATTTTTAATCATTTAATTAAAATTATTCTTGAATGGGTTATGATGGGGAATGAATCCCCCCACGTTCTTAGAGACGGTAATCTGTACGCACGCATGAGAAACAATATCATTCTTTTGATATTAAAATAATATATACATGGATGGTATATCATATATACAGAATAATTATCATGTTATATTTATTATTTACATCAAATACACATCATTATTATACCCATCCAAATAATATTGTATTGAATAACAATTACACCACCACGTGGAGACAGTAAGCCATACGTACGCACGTATGGTGACATGTCATTCAATGGATGGATAGAATAATGAATATGGTACTACCATATTTATAATAACATCACAGTATATAGAAAATATTGGATTTATTATTTTAGAATGTAAAGAACAATGAAAGAGGAAGTGAAAGAAGAAAGGAACATGAAAGAGGTGATGAAATATTTACCTCTTCTTCGATTTCTTCTTTTTTATTTGATCAAATGGGATCCTTAGGTTGGATTTATGACTAATGGAAGGTCTCTATGATTAAGGTATGATAGTTTATAGGTTATTTTCTCTGAGTTTTTCCAATCCAAAAGGCTTTTAAGGTTTTAATTTGAGGGAAGGGGGAGTTCTTTTTTATAAGAGGGGTAAGGGGCACCTTAGGAAAAGTTAGAAATATTATTTTATAATAAAATCATTTTAGGTTTATAGTGGCTCAAAAATTAATTTTTTAAAGTATAAGGTGGGGATGGGTCGAAAACCACCCAACCAATAGGTTTTAGACAGGTTTGGGTCACTATATTAACTTTATATTTTATATTTAACTCTTAGTTAAGTAGTTTGACATTTACCGTGTCTCTTTGTATTTTTATATTATATGGTTAATAAACATACTATATACTTCCAAGATAACTCCAAGTGGTTAATTAATGATACACCTATCATTATAAAAGTATTTTGGAAGAACCTTAGTTTTTTAGGAATATAATATCAATTAATAATATTTTATTTTATTTAAAAACTCTTTTATGTCAATTTTTACACTATTTGGTATTTTATTTTTCCTGAATTCATAACAGCATTATTTGTTCAAAAACAATTCTTCTAAGAAAACCTAATATTTCATATTAACCTTAAAAATTAGTTAAATTCATAAAAAGTCTCAAATTACATTTATTTGGATATTTATAATATCAATTATTTTAATCATTCATTAATGGGGTAGTTACTGCATCATCATTGTGTCATAAATGAATTTAATTATTTAATGTTTAAGAAATAAAAATAAAATAAGATTATGTATTACATATTTTTAGCTTTCCAATTAATATTTATAGTCAAATTTATATTATGTGTAACCATATATAAAAAATGGTTGAGTTATTAAACATTGAATTTAACACTTTTAACTCTTCTTTGAATTAAATAATAATAAATGTCCTAATCTAATCCAAGTGGACCTAAAGGATCATATTTTATTTCTAAGGTGTTTTTTGGTCTAATTAAACTTATCCAATAGAATTAGTACATCTGTTATGGTAATAATAATATCATCTTTACCCTTAATTACCCTATTTACTTTTAATCATGGTAAATAAAAGTAAAAGTTACTATTTACCAAAAATTATTTTCATCTAATTGAACCACATTTTACTTACTGATATCAACCGATTCTTTAGGATTTTTTAAATTCAAGTCACATAAGCGGTGAAAATAAGTTTTATGTAAATTTGCAAGTTCTCCGTGAAGGTGGGTAAAAGAGGGTAAAAAGTTCCATAAAATTTTTATATGTCTAAACTTATTATAAAATGAATCCAATGAATTATATTGAACATATATAGGTATTATATATCTATTTTTACCTAAAATAAATTTAAATAAAATAATTAATTATTTAAATAAAAAGTCGGTTTTAACCAATAACTCGGTGTTTTTTCACTATTCATCAAAAATTTAATGTTTTCAGAAAAATACCGAAATCTCACCCTAAGATAATTTTGATATTATGAATTCAAAACATAAGTCTATTTTACAAAATTCCAATCATAGAAGTCTCATTTATTAATTTAAAATTAATTCATGTTGTCAAAACCAAAAAGCCTGTTTTTATGAAATAAGAACTAACATATGATTGATATTTTTCTATGTTAAATTTCTAAGTGAAATTATATCCAATGAATAACATTGGACTAAATGGTGAAAATATAATCTATTTATACTTCCAAAACATAAAAATTTATAATTTAACACTACAATTTTGTTTATTAAAAAATTTGTATTCAATTAAAATATAGATTTTTTCACTATTCACCCAAATATGAAAGTTAAGAGAAAAAACACCAAAAATTTATTGAAACTAAATTCTTATGTAAAGATTCTAAAGAAGAAGTTTATTTTTTAAAATTGAATATATATATGTTTCAAATATTGTATTTAAAAAGGGTTCTCCGTTAAAAGGTGGTAAATTTCATTTTTTAAAAAATACTTCTTTTATCAGAAAAAATGAATTGGTTTTTTTTATTATTTCTAAGAGAGTCATAATATGGATTCTTAAATTAAAAGTATTATATAAAGTTCAAAATTTATTTAATACTATTCATAACCTCTTTTGGACGGCTAGTTTGGTAAGTCATGGTTTCCTTGAACATTGTGTTGTGTGTAGTTCATGTTATTGAATTACATTGAAGTAATAACGTACAATGAAATCTTGGGGTGTTACATTCTTCCCTACTTCAATGAATTGTGTCCTCACAATTTGAAATTTTATTTAGAAAATAAATGGTTGATAATAGAAAATACCTTTGTGGGAAAACCCATATCTAAAATTGTGTTAATAAAATTTAGTCTTAATAGGACGAAAAGGGGGAATGAAAAAGTCCCCACCAAATTATGATCTCAATTAGGAGAACATTGGTGGAAATTTAAGACACATAATTGGAGGAAAATGTAAATATTTATAGGAAGTGATTGAGGTCATGAGTCACAAAAAATTATAGAATTGAGGGCCTCAAAGCCATCAATTAATGATGTTTTAAAATATCATCGTTTCAACAAAACATAAGGTATTAACATAAGGAATTTTTAGTTTTAATATTCATTACATAAATATTAAGAATTAATTTCTTCATAGAATAATAGGGAAGAAAAAATATATATACTTGACAAGTAGAGTTCCATCCTTTAACTAATTTCTACCACAAAATCATCTTTCACTCAATAAGATAATAGAACTTAATTTTTTTTCTATTTATCCTATTCTTATAGGGTTCCAAAAAAATAAATTTATAATTTACCTATAAGACCCTTTAAAAAAGAAACTACATTATACAATCCAGGGACTTCATGTAGTCTAGTGGTAGGTGATAAATCACAATTGCACTATGGTTGTGGGTCAGATTCCTGCATCTTTGTCCAATGGGACGGGTTGTCACACGGTCTTCATGTTGTTCTTTTTATAAAAATCCAAAAATAACCTTAAAAATAGTATCCAATTTCAAACTTAATCCATTCCAACCTTTAGAATTATCCAAAATACTTCTGTCCAAACACACAGTCCAAAATTTTTAAGGAAGTTAAACAAAATGAATATCCTCTTTTCCACGTAATAACACGTGAACACCATTATCATGTATTATTTTAAAAAATGGTAACACCTTGAATTAACATAAAACCTTATTGATTACATTCATGCTCCCTTATCCTTTATATAATAATGTATATATTCCTTATATCTAAAAATATTGAATATTCGAACAATGATGAAATAAACAAAGTATTAATCAATTCCAAGGAAGTCAAGAATATCCAATATAATTTATCCAATTCAACCATATCTTATTCCAATATTACATACTTAGTAATAGGACCATATAATCTCAAATTCCCAATTAAATAGTACTATAGTATAATCCTTATTTATTTGCATAATTCATATAACCATTACATATTTGATACAACACTCAAATGACACAATAAATTAAAAACAACATAAGAACTTTTAATCATTCCTCTTCATCATTGGTAGTATCATAAGTTTATTATTATCCAATAGAATCATTTTGTGCATACTCTGATGATTTGGACATTCATTCTCATAGTTCCCCAACTTCTTGCAGATGAAGAATTGTAAATTTGAAACATTTTTCTCACCCTTGGAATCACGTACTTGGTTTCCTTTTTCTCCACACATACAAAAAACTCCCATTCCATTTAAACAATTACCAATAAGATTTATTCCCTAGTTATCACATATGGGAAAATCCTTCATTATATTATTCCATTTATCCATAATTCTCTCTAATATCCTTTTATTCTTTTACATCCCTTTAAAGCCTAGGACTCAGAGAATTATCTACTTATCTTATTAACACATGATACTGTTACATTATATTTTGAGAAAATTTGGGAGACTATTTCCCTTATAAATGTTGGATTAATACCATTATATATTAGATCCTTCTTACTCTTTGGATCAAAAATATAGCAGGATTTCTCATTCATTCTACCGGGCACCATTTCTAAACAATGGCATACACTAAGTCAGTTTATGAATCGCAATGAATAATTTCAAACTTGTAAAATACAGATCGTAAATTGAAAAATTTATGGATATAATCTATAATCATAAAAATACTCTCTTTGAGGAGTTATATACTCATAGATCCTGCATAATTATTTGTAACGAGAATGCGAATTATCCTAAAAAAATCCCTCGGGAGTGTTGTAACCAAGACTGTAGCAAGGCTCGTTGCCGTGCACCAGTTCTCGTTCAAGTCTAGCTCAAAGTGGTGTTTTTGGGTTTTACCCCTAGGTACATATGTGCCAGAGCTGCCTCTACCTGCTTGTATCTAGACAGAGATGTATTACTTGGAAAACTCAAAAAATCTCTACAATACCAATCATTTAGAAATCTATTATATACTAATTCTCAATGTCTATTTTAGTGTAATGTGATCTAATCTTATTTTATATAAATATTGTATCCAAGGTTTATAGTAAACTTTCTCTGACACCAACTATAATGACCCAACCCCAGAATCCCAGAGTCAGTGCATTATTAATTACATTGGAATGATCACAAATGGTCTTGTATTGAAAGACTGATTAGTTTAGTAGCCTTGGAAGTACTAGGCAAATTCATAATGTTTAAATTTTATCATAAAATGGAAAACTACAACAAAATTGTTTCTATAGACAACACTGAGATCCCATAGACTATACCTACAGGTCAGTCATAATATACTTCTTCGCATCCGGGGAAAAATAAAACATAGAAATAGGTGATCTCAGATGCTCAGTAAGGATAAATATATAGTGGAAACATTCATAAATAATAATAAACATTTAAGGAAATGTATAAGACTAAAAGAAGATTTTTAACCTTGGACATATGTATAATATGGAAAATATAAAATAAAATAATTAAATTTACTTATTCACATGGATATTCTACTAGTCGAATAATCGCATGCAATATCAATAACCACATTCATTATGATAGAATGCATAATTCCGAACTTTCATAACCATGTACTCAAGGTCTTCTGCCAAGGATACAAATAAGATTTTTTCAAGGCATTATGCCAAGATACAAGTTTGTCTTATGAGACCTACCAATGCATAGAGGAGCTATTGCGGGCTCCACCCATCACTTACTAAGTCCAATTCATTCCTCATATGAAAATATTTAAACAAAACATAAACATTCGTATTAAAACATGTTTAATAAATGTCAATAATTTATCCATAAACCATGAATTGTGTAAAAATAACACATCCACAGTCAAACATATCACAAAACCTTCCATTCAATATGGATGATTTGTATCATAATTAATCAACTTCAAAAAATCTTGCTATCAAGCGATGTTGATATAGAAAATGATTTGTAAAAATATTTGAGTGAAATATCATTTTGTCATAAAATCATTTAAAATTCACCTAGTTTTGAAAGTATGACATTTAAAGACATTTTTTAATCAAAGTGTCCCATACCACTTTGAAACTTTTGAAATTAATTAACATTTTAAAAACATTCATGTATATATAAATAAATCCTTAAAAAACATTTTGAAAAAATAGACATTAATGAGAATGATTTAGAAGAATAAATATTTAAAACATTTAAAATGATGTTTTAGTAAAAAATTCCCTTAAAAAGAATCCTTTTGAACACACTTTTATGAAACCTGGACATGAGTAATAAATATGTCCCAGTAGATACTTACACATAAACAATATCGGATAATAATGAGATTGAGGAATTAGCCATTACATTGTACATTTCATTGGTTTTGGGTAGGTTAAACTCCTGTATAATGGAGAAATAATTGTTATTAAATTATACTATAATCATATACATTAATATGATATCATATATGATCTTTTAACATTACTTTGTTAATAATATCTTAGTATTATCGTCGTTTCGGGTGTTAACTGATTCAGTTTCCTTTATATGATTTGTTATGTAAGTAATGTATGTTATGGATAGGATGTATCTTATTCATATTCAGAATGATATTAAGTCATTAAACATTATTTTTCATCATCTAATGAAAATTAGTGTTGAATCGATTATGATGGGGAATGAATCTCATCTCGTTCGTGGAGACGGTAATCCGTACGTACACACGAGTGGCAATATCATTCTTTTCAAATTAAATTAATATATAACTAGATGGTATAACATATATACAGAATAATTATCATGTTATATTTATTATTTACGTCAAATAAACAACATTATTATACCCATCTGAATAATAATGTATTGAATAACAATTACACCACGGCATGGAGACGGTAAGTCGTACGTACGCACGTATGGTGACATGTCATTCAAAGAATGGATAAAATATTGAATATGGTTGAATGATATTTATAATAACATCACAGTATATAAAAGATATTGGAGTTGTTATTTTATAATGGAAAAAACAAGTAAAGAGGAAGTGGAAGAAGAAAGAAACCTGAAAGAGGTGATGAAATATTTAAATCTTCTTTGGGTTCTTCCTTTTGATTTGATCAATATATATCCTTATAATGTCTTTATGACTAAAGGAAGGCATCTAAGATGAAGGGAGGATAGTTGATAGGGTATTTGGGCAGAGTATGGCCGAGCCAAAAGGCTTTGAAAATGTAAATTTGAGGGAAGGGTGAGTGACCTTTTGTAAGAGGGGTGAGGGGTACCTTAGAAAAATCTAGAATTATTATTTCATAATAAAACCGTTATGGTTTATAATGACTCCAAAATGAATTATTTAAAGTATAAGGTGGGTATGGTTCTAAAAACACTCAACCAGTAGGATTTTATAGGTTTGGGTCACTATATTAACCTTATCTTTTAGATATAACTCTTAGTTAAATAGTTTGACATTTACCATGTCTCTTTGTATTTTTATATTATATGGTTAATAAACATAGTATATACTTCAAAAAGAACCCAAACTGGTTCCTTAATGATAAAAATATAATTTTATAAGTCTTTTTCCGTATCCTTATATTTTTAGGAATAGAATATCAATTAATAAAATAATATTCGTTTTAAAAACTCTTTTATGTCAATTTTGAAACTATTTGGTATTTTGTTTTTTCTAAATTCATAACTGCATTATTTCTTGGAAGAAAATTCATCCAACCAACCCTAATATGTCATATTAACCAATAAAATTACTGGAATTCATAAAAAGTTTAAAATTACAATTATTTGGATATTTATAATATCAACTATTTTAATCATTCATTAATACGATAATTACTTCATCCTCATTGTGTCATAAATAAATTTAATTATTTAATGTTTAAAAAATATAAATAAAATACTATTATGTAGGAAATCCTTTTATCTCTATAATGATTATTTATAGTCGAATTTATCATATGTTTAAGACTATATTAAAAATTGTTTAGTTAGTAAACATTGAATTTAACACTTTTAACTCTTCATTGAATTAATTAATAATAAGTGTCCTAATCTAATAAAAGTGGACTTAAAGGATCATATTTTGTTAATAAGGGTTTTTTGGTCGAATTACACTTATCAAATAGAATTGGGACATGTGTTAGGGTAATAGTATTATCATTTTTACCCTTAATTACCCTATTAACTATTAACCGTGGATAAAAAAAATAAAAAAGTTATTATTCACAAAATATTATTTTCATTTCATTGAACCACATTTTACTTACTGATATCAACTGTGTCCCTCTGTTTTTTTTAAATTCAACTCACAGAAGTGGTGAAATTATGTTTTATGTAAATTTTCAAATTCTCCTAGGAGGTGGGTAAAAGACGGTATGAAGATCAATAAAATTTTTATATATCTAAACTTATTATAAAATGACTCCAATGAATTATATTGAACTTATATAGGTATTATATATCTATTTTGACCTAAAATAAATTCATATAAGATAAATAATTATATAATTAAAAAGTTGGTTTTAACCATTAACTCATTGTTTTTCACTATTCATCAAAAATTAAAAAATTTCAGAAAAATACCAAAATTTCACCCTAAGCTAATTTTGATATTCTAAATTCAAAAATTATGTATGTTTAACCAAATTCAAAACATAGAAGCGACATTTATTAATTTGAAATTAAGTCCCACTGTTAAAACCATAAATCATGTTTTTAAGAAATAATAACCAACAAAAGATTGATATTCTTTTTATGTTAAATTTCAATGTGAAATTATTTTTAATGAATAAAATTGGATTAAGTGGTAAAAATATAATCTATTTATTCTTAAAACCCATTAAAATTTATAATTTAACACTACAAATTATTTTTATTAAAAAATTTGTTTTCAGTTAAAATAAAGTATTTATCACTATTCACCAAAGTATGAATGTTATCACAAAAAAACCAATAATTTATTGAAATTATATTCTTATGTCCCGATTTTAAAGAAGAAGTTAATTTTTTCCAATTGAATATATGAAAGTTTAAAATATTGGATTTAAAAAGGGTTCTCCATTAAAAGGTGGTAAAATTTCATTTTTTTTAAAAATACTTCTTTTATCACAAAATAAGAATTTTTTTTCATTATGTCTAAGAAACACATAATATGGATTCTAAAATTTTAAGGATTATATAGAGTTAAAAATTTAGTTATTACTATTCATAACTTCTTTTGAACGACTAGTTTGGTAAGTTGTGGTGCGCTTGAACTCGGTGTTGCATGTAGTGCATGTTTTTGAATTACTTTGAAGAAATAACGTACTATGTGTCACACCCTGCTTTATCTTTTCTTTTATTTTATATTTTTCTTCGACTTTTTAAATTTTTTTTGGGCTTCGGGTTGAGTCCCAGATGAAAAACTTTTGAGTTATGTTAAAAAAATGCCCATTTTTCAGCTGACGTCGCTGGGCATATGGGCGGAGTGCGTTTTTGAAACCCTACGTGACCCCGCTTAGGCCTCGACAAGATTTACTTGCCTTCAGAAAAAAAAATGAGTAAAGTTTGTGATTTATTTTGTTTGAAATTCTTATGGTTAATAATTTTATTATTATAAATATTATTATTGTTTTTATTATTATTATTATTATCATTATTATTATCACTATTATTATAACTTTTATTAAGGAATTTTTATTATTAAAAGAATTCTTTTATCATTATTATATTTTATTATAGTTATTCTTATTATTACTATTAATATTATCATGTGTATTATTATAATAATTAATATAACTTTTAATATAATTATTATTATGAAAATAATTTGACATAACTTGTTTTTCTTTTTTTTTTCTTTTTTTTAAATGGTGAAGGGGTTAGGGTTTGGCGCAGCAGGCCCCCTTCCCCGTTTTTTCTCCTCCTTCTCTTGGCCTATGCAGCGCCGCCACCCTCCCTTTTTCTTTCTTTTTTTCCTTCTTATTCTCGTAGCAGCGCTCTGCCTCGCTGCTTGCCCTACACAACATCTTCCTCCACCCTTGATTCCTTGCTCAGCGCACCAGGACCCCATTGCTGCCTCACCTCCCCTATCTGTAGCTCTGACTGCATCCTGCACCGTGTCGCAGCCACCCGCCGCCTCCTCATACCCATCTTGCGCCTCTACATTGCACCGCCCCACCGGCGCCCGACCTTCCTACACCAGCCACAACACCAACCTTCCCTGCTTCGGCCTTCCACAAGCCCCCTCCTTTAGTGCACCCCCTACTTCACCCACACAACGCTGCACCACCCAGCTCGACTAGTCCCTCCAGCCGGCGAGGTCCCCTCCGGACGACCAGACCGCAACGGCACCCTCCCCTCCAACCTCAAACGCCGCACCTCCAGCATCCTGCAGCGGCTCCTTTCTCTCCCAATCCAACCACGCCTCTGGCCGACCCCATCCCCTTGTTCTCGCAGGCACCCCGCGAACCTCCTCTCAAGCTTCCTCTGGCGCAACCCACCCCCACCCACCCCCATTCCGTCCATCTGCCTTGGGTGCCACCCCGAATCGCAGCCGGAACCCCTCTAGGGTGCATCACTCCCTTCCCTGGTGACCAGTAGGGTGACCCCCTATCTAGTTGTTCTTTTCCCTCTCCGGCTACCCCCGGCACAACCCAAAACCCCCGACCTCCTCCTGCTTGAACCCGCAACACCCTCCTGTCTCGGCCTCACCATCCCCATGTCCGAACGTCATATCGGCCATGCACACCTCTGTCCGGAATCTTTCCTAGACGCCGAATGCATCTCCATCCCGGCGCGCCTCTTGGTCGGCAGTGCGTTGCCCCGCGGACCTGATTTCCAGCCGCGCAGTACCTACGCGACCCCTTTGTCATTCCTCGGTCATTGCCCGGTGCCCCGTGACCCCGTTGTTCAAGCGCATCTCTGCGTCCAGGTGAGGTTCATGCTGTCGTTGCTTGAGTATCATATTTTTACTTTAATGCGTGTTGTTTTTAATTAAATTGGGGCACATTTAGTTTTTATTTAAAATAATTGAGTTTGTTTAATTAGATTGGTGTGACGTGAGTTTTTTTTAAAAAAAAAATTGTGTTGTGGTTGATACTTTGTGTCATCTTTATGTGAAATAAAGTGTGTTTTGTTGGAAACCAGTTTTGTGATGTTTAGTATCTTTTTATGAAATTGTGTATTTAGTTTTTCCGACTAAGAATTTCATGCGTTTTCTATTTTTTTATGTTGGGGTTGTGCAGTTGATCATAAAAGCGGTTTTTGAATGGGGTTTTTGGGTGTGAAAAGCTATGAGTTACTTTTTGAAAATTATTTCATTAATTTTAAAGTGGTTTTGTAAATAGGGTAGATGGTGTGTACTGTGTTTTAAAAACACGAGGAGGTGGTTCTTTTGTTCTGGTTGTTCATTTGGGTTGTTTTATGTCTGTGTTCATGTATTTTTTTATTTATCATTGTGGTTTCAGCGCGTTGAGAAGGTTTTTCCACGGTTCTGTGATCGTCAGCTTGTGTGTTCTTGTGCGCCCGTGTGAGGTGTGTCACGTCGTCTTGACTGGTCTACAAGTCGAGGTAGGTCCCCCACTGCACTCACCTTTAAATTTAGAATTTATTAATTTCTTGATGTTTTATTAATTTTAATGAATGAGAAATAATCTTAGATAATAAAATTTTAAATGATTATTTAGTGTGAAATGAGCCGTTTATTTTATATCGAACACTTGAAACATTTTCTTGACGAGCGGACACCCAGTATTGAAAGAATGCCCATTTGGATTTTAAACATAATTCATGGAATTTCAAATGTACTTATAGTTTAAAAGATAAGTGATTTCTTCTGAAAAATTGTTTTAGGTTTTCTCGAGAAATGATGTTTTGTTTTAAAATTTTTTAAGGCCCGTTTGACACTTTAATAGAATAGATTATTTTGGAAAACCCATTCCGGGGTGATCTTTTGTGTGTGTTGATTGTGTGAGCTGTATGTGATGTTTGTGCATCGTGACTGATTGATTTACATTGTGGAGGCACCTCTTTTTATTGTATGTTTTGACATGGGAACCCGGCATATTGAGTGAATTTTCTGAGAACGATTGCTACACTAGTTTAGGATATGCACTCGCTAGTGGCCCCATAGTAGGGGAATTCTGAGTAATTGCTGCTATGGGGATTGGGCTCCTCGGTTAGGCCATGCAGGGCTATGTCGGGTAGTAGTATGGGCGTTATGACATCATTGAGTTAGGGCATGCCTTCAGGATGAGTCAGATGTATAGTATATTCTGGACTGTTCACGATCTCCTAGGTTTGACCCATGTTTCTTTTTGTGTTTATTTGTATGTGGTGGATGGTTGAGAGGTCTAGTTCCGTTTCTGACCCATGTGTGCCACTTTTTCCATTGCCCTTGGTGTTTGTTATTTTTTGTGTGTGATTTTTCCTTTTGACTAACAACTAAAGTCTAGATTTATAAATTGTTCAAACAATGTCTTCAAATGCAATGCACCTGTTTCATTCAACATTTAACTTGTTCTAAATTAAAAAGGGGAATGGACTGTTACTTGTTTTAGAAATGAAAGTGTGTGTGAAAACCAATATTTTATATAATTTAATTCAAACCTGGAATTGATAAATTATTTATTTAAGGGTATGTGCATTTGGAATAGAATTAGTCGGGCCTAACTACTGAGTTTTAATACCCACGCCTATATTGTTTTCCTGTTTTTAGTTTCTCTTGCAGGTTGAATTGAGCTCTCCAATTGTGGGCTAGATTTGGTTGTGGACTTGTGAGAAACTCTCGAAGTGGTGAGGAATTTTGGTCCTGGTTAGGTTAGTTGTTGTTGTTGGTCGTTCTTTATTTGCGTGTTGTTTAATTACTTTGTGTTGTTCTATTTTCATTCCACTGATCTATTTTTTTTCTTTGGGAGAAATCGTTCCCTCTTTCTCTCTTTGATGCCCTGGCGCTTGTCGCCAGCCCGGGAGGATCGGGAACGCCTCTCGGGCCATGTCGCGGGCCGGCTCGGGTGACCAGTTCAGGGTCGACCCGGGTTGGTTCTTGGCAAAATGGTATCAAAGGAGGTCAGCTCTTGAGCAGACCTTGTTTTTTAGAGTGCCCATTGTTATTTGGGGTTGTCATGGTAAAATGAGTAGAATTTTCAGGGCTCGAGGCATATGAACGAGAAGGACGTCATGAACCCTTGCTCACTCCGAACCTCGGGTTACCATGTGATGTCCGAGTTTTTGGTGTCTTTGGGTTTTTCATGTGTTTGTTTTATATTGGGAAATTAAACAGGTGTTGGGAAAGTTCCCTCTGTGATCTCGCAGGGCCTAGAAAGCCACGTGGAGCCGGAGACATCACCCTAGAGTGCTCCTTATGATAGTGGCGTGACTGGAATATGTCCGCCAACCAAATGTCCGAGTCACCCATCATTACTACTTCCCCCTAATGAATCGTTTGAGTTTTCCTTCATTCTGAAAATCGTTTTGTAAAGTTTTATTTTGGAAATTGTGAAAGGTAGAAATTTAAATGGAAATGACCATGTTTTGACTATGTTCTTTGTTCCTTTGTTCCTTAGTGTTCACCCCCACAATAGTTTTATGGATGCCCAAGGTGAAGCATTGGGTTGTGCGCCCCTAGAGAATCTTCCAGTTGATCATCCCATCGACTATGTTCTGCAGTTCCAGAAGTTGAACCCTCATCTCTTTTATGGAAAAGAAGAGCCTCTTGAGGTAGAGGAGTGGTAGTAGAAGATTGAAAGAAGTTCAATTTCATTGGGCTTCCTGATTCATTAAAGGTGAAGTTGGCTACCTTTATGCTTGAAGGCCCATCCTGGAAATGATGGAAGTCCATGTCTCGGAACAAGCCTCGGGAAGATCTGACATGGGAGTTTCTCAAGTCATCGTTCATCCAACAACACTTTTCTGAGTTGATGAAGATGAGGAAGAGGATGGAGTTGTGTTGTCTTCAGCAGGGCGTTGAATCGGAACTGGAATTCTATCGATTTTTCATAGACCTAGTTCTGTATGATCAGTGGTTTATTTCGAATGATCCCGGGAAGGCTCAACAATTTGAGTCTGGACTCCAAACTGAGCTGCGATCGAAAGTGGAAGAGCTAAATCTAACCACATTATCGGGTGTTGTCGAGAAAGCCTTTCTTACTGAAGCTGAGCTAGTAGGAGGACTTGAGGTGGTGAATCCTCCAGCTTTGGGAAGCATTGCAGAGGATGCTGATAAGAAGAGTGAGAAGCGACATGATGCTGGCGGTGCTAGGAGAGGAATCAAGAGGCCTTCAAACCTTCAGTCATCTTCTTCACAGCGCAATGTTGTGATATGTCACCAGTGTGGTAGGCAGGGTCACAAAAGGCCGAAGTTCTCCAAGACCCTTACACACCTGTGGACATCTATGTCACTTGCAGCGATTCTTCCATGGAGTTTCCAAGTGTTGGGAAAGACGGTAAAGCGACGAGTGCGCAAACAAAAGAAAAAGCGAATGTGCAGCAGAAATTGAACCTTCCCCCCAAATAGAAGCGGATGCGCAGCAACAAAATTAAATGTGCAGAAAAATAAATTTGACACTGGAAATTTTTACATGGAAAACCTGAAAGGGAAAAACCACGGGACCTATTCTAGAAAGAGGGATCCACTAAAATCAAGAAGTACATGGTAGAGACTCCCCAAAATGGAAGGGATCTCAAAAGTAATACTCAAGAATAAAAGTACGGATCATACGGTGGAGAGAAAGAAAGATGATCATCAAAGAAAGGTGATCAACAAATGGGATTTGCACTCAGTGTTGTTGCTGCCCCCGGTGATGTTGAAATGACTTGCCTCTGCCTCCTTATATATGAAAAGAATCAGCGTAAAAATAATGACACCATGTCAAAAGAGTGTCACCACATGAATTAATTCACGCGGTCTTGGCCCGCATTAAAACACCACATTAAAATAGATACCACGTGAGCACCATTTTAGGAGGCGTTACCCAGTGCGCCAACCAGGAAGGTGCCCCACAATCTCCCCCTCCGACTCAAGTGGGGATCACCGCCAACCTTTAAATCTGACAGCAAGTCTCAAATTTTCCTCTGGGTAAACTCTTGGTCAACATGTCTGACCTGTTGTCATCTGTGTGCATCTTCTCAAGCTCTAACTGTCTCGAATCAAGGACGTTGCGAATCCAATGATATCGAACATCGATATGTTTCGACCTGCCATGAAAAGTAGAATTCTTTCCCAAACAAATAGCACTCTGACTATCACAAAATAAAACATACATTTCCTGATTTAAATTGAGCTCTTGAATAAACGTTTTCATCCACAACAATTCTTTGCACACCTCAGTAGCTGAAATAAACTCTGACTCTGTGGTAGATAAAGAAACACATCTCTGCAATCTAAACTGCCAAGATACATCTCCCCCTGCAAAAGTGATCAAGTAGCATGCTGTATACTTCCACGAATCGATATCTCCTGCCATGTCTGAATATGTAAAGCCACAAAACATAGGTTCCCCTTCTCCAAAACACAATCTCAGATCAGAAGTACCATGAAGATAACAAAAAATGTACTTCACTGCTCTCCAATGCTCTCTACCTGGATTTGATAGAAACCGACTGACCACACCAACTGCATGGGATATATCAGGTCTAGTACATACCATTGCATACATCAAACATCCAACAGCAGATGAATAAGGTATGTGTTGCATCTCCTCTCTCTCTTTATCAGTAGAAGGTGACTGACTGGTACTGAGCTTAAAATTTAAAGTAAGAGGAGTACTAACCACTTTCTCTCTATCCATAGAAAATCTCTGAAGAACCTTCTCAATGTATCTCTCTTGAGATAAACACAACTTCGTGACCTTCCTATCATGGGAGATCGTCATGCCAAGAATCTGTCGTGTTGGCCCCAAGTCTTTCATCACAAAAGACTGACAAAGATCCTTCTTCAATCTATCAATTCTAGAAGTATCATGGCCAACAATGATCATATCATCAACATAAAGCAACAGTATAATAAAATCATCATCAGTAAATCTCTAAACAAAAACAAAATGATCAGAAGATGTCTTCCTGAAACCCTGATGAGAAATGATAGATTCAAACTCCTTATACCACTGCCTCGGAGCATGCTTCAATCCATAAAAGCTCTTCTTCAACTTTCAGACATGATTTTCTTTACCTGTTTCAACAAAACCCTCTGGTTGCTCCATATAAATCTCCTCCTCTAAATCTCCATGGAGGAAAGTTGTCTTCACATCCATCTTCTAAATCTGCAGATCTAAACTGGCATCCAAACCAAGAACAACCCGAATGGAAGGCATTTTGACAACAGGTGAGAAAATATCATCAAAATCAAAACATTTCTTCTGAAGGAAGCCTTTGAAAACTAACCTTTCCTTGTATCGTGGAACAGAACTGGATTCTTCATTCTTAATCTGATAAATCCACCGATTTTGCAAAGCTCTGTTCCCTATAGGTAACATCACCAGCTCAAAAGTGTGGTTATCGTGCAATGATTTCATCTCATCATCCATTGCCGCAACCCATCTGTCCTTCTGTTCACTCTCCATTGCCTCATCAAACGATTTTGCTTCTCCCCCTTCAGCGAGGAGCACATACTCATCAGATGAATATCGATTAGAAATGGTGCGATGTCGAGATGACCTCCAGAGTGGAACTGCGGGTTCATTAATAACCCCTGGAACCGGATCATCAGAAAAAAAAGGTGCATCGAAAACTTCAACTCCAACTTGTTCACCTTGAGCATCATTCTGTACATCAACATGATCATCAGAATCAACATCATGAGGTAAATGTGAATTAGAACCCGGCTCAAGACTGAAAAAACCATCAGAAGTTGGAGAAGTATCTTTTTCTCCCTTATCAATGTCTGCAATAGTCTGATCCTCCTTAAACACTGCATCGCAGATTCTGACAAGTTTCTTCAAAATAGGATCATAGAACTTGTACCCAAACTCATCGTGTCCATATCCAATAAAACTACACTGGCGTGTCTTACCATCCAGCTTGGATCTCTCATCTCTAGGCACATGAAAAAATCCTTGCAACCAAAAACACGCAAGTGATCGTACCTGATCTCTTTTCCATACCATAATTTTTCAGGAGTGTCTATCTGCAAAGCAACCACAGGTGTTAAATTGATTATATAAGCAGTAGTAAGTAAAGCCTCTCCCCAAAATTGTCCAGGCAACTTTGCTTCTGAAAGAAAACAACGAACTATTTCCAGCAATGTTTTGTTCATCTGCTCAGCTACACCATTCAACTGAGGTGTCTTGGGTGGTGTCTTCTGATGCAGAATACCTTCCTACCTGCAATACTAATCAGACGGACCACAATACTCTCCTCCATTTTCAGTGCGAATACATTTCAATTTCTTTCCTGATTCTCTCTCAGCAGAAACATGAAATTGCTTAAAAACATTGAACACCTGACTTTTGTATTTCAAGACATAAACCCAGAGATTTTGTGAGTATTCATCAATAAATGTAACAAAGTAAAGACCGCCACTAAAGTTCTTTGATTTAAAAGGAACACAAATGTCAGAATGTACCAATTCAAGTACATGTGACTTCCTGTGTGGAGGATGACTGCTGAAACTCACTCTACTCTGTTTTCTAGCCATGAAATGATCACATTTGTCCAACTTGACACTCTTCAAATCTGGAAGAATATTTCTCTTGGCCAAATAACCAAGACCTTTCTCACTGATGTGACTGAGCCTCTTATGCCACAACTAGGACGAAACACTGCACTCAAAAATGCAAGCAGTATCAGAAGAAATAGAAGCTCTAGTACAGTACAAACCGGATTGCTTCTTCCCTCTAGACACAGTCAAAGAGCCCTTGGAAAGCTTCCATTGGAAATCACCGAAAGTGATGATAAACCCTTAATCATCAAGAACGCTGGTAGAGATAAGATTCAAACGATCCTTGGGTGCTTATCGGACATTCTTCAAAATCAGCTTACTTTCTGTACTGGTCTTTAAACAAACAGTCTCAATGCCTACAATGTCAGCTTGTCCATCGTTTCCAATCTTCAAAATCCCAAAATTACCTGGGTTGTATGATGTAAAGAACTCCTTCTTCGATGTCATGTGAAAACAGGCACCACTGTCAACAACCCAACAAGAATCATTAGAAGCAATGTTAATGAAATCATAAACAATAACAAGATCACCCCCTGTAGTAGCGGCAACATGATCATCTCCATCGCCATTTTTATTTTGTTGATTTTACTTCAATATTTTCTATCTTTACATCTGATAACAAAACTTCTTAACATTCCCCTTTTTACCACAATGATGACATTCAAAATCTCTCTGCTTCAGTCTGGATTTTCTTCTACCTCTACTCTTATCTCGACTGCTCTGCCCCCGGTCCTAGCTTCTCCCCCTATTCTCTGTGACCAAAATCTCGGAAGAAGATTTCTCCTAAGTACGTCTCCTGACCTCTTCATTTAAAATAGCAGACATGACAAAACTAAATGTCACAGCACCCTTAGGAGCAGAACCGATTTGAGTAACAGGAAAATTTTCCCATGAATCGGGTAAAGTGTTAAGCAGCAAAAGAGCTAAAACCTCATCTTCACAATTGATACCCATACCAGACAACTGATCAAAACATCCTTGATATTCACTTAAATAATCAGAAATAGACGTACCTTCACTGTATCTCAAGTTCATCATTTTCTTGAGAAGAAACAGTTTATTGTTTCTTGTCTTCAAAGTGTAGGTCATCTCAAGCTTCTCCCACAAGGTTCTGGCATGAGAGATGTTGACAATGTGGTTCATCATGTTGTCTTCGACCCATTGACGAATGAAGCCGCAAACAATATCATGCTCGAACGCCCATTCTTCGTCTAACATTCACTCTCGATTCTGGGTACTAAACACTGGAAGATGCATTCCCTTGACAAAAAACAGTTCCTTTATTTTAAGTCGCCACATATGGTAGTTGGTACCATTTAACCAAATCATCTGAATTTAGTTGGCCTCTATAATAAATATGAAAAGAAAAGAACCAAACCCTCTGATACCAGATGTCTCTCACCGCGTTCTGCAACCGAGGACTTCAACCTTCCTTTGATTCCAGATGTTGGGAAAGACGTGAAAGCGACAAATGCGCAAACAAAAGAAAAAGTGAAGGCGCAGCGGAAATTGAATCTTTCCCCCCAAATAGAAGCGGGTGCGCAGTGACAAAATTAAATGTGTAGAAAAATAATTTTGACACCGGAAATATTTACGTGGAAAACCCGAAAGGGAAAAACCACAGGACCTAGTCCAGAAAGAGGGTTCCACTAAAATCAATAAGTACATTGTAGAGACTCCCCAAAATGGAAGGGATCTCAAAAGTAATACTCAAGAATAAAAGTTTGGATCAAAAGGTGGAGAGCAAGAAAGATGATCATCAAAGAAAGGCGATCACAAAATGGGATTTTCTCTCGGTGTTGTTGCTTCCCCCGGTGATGTTGAAATGCCTTGCCTCTGTATCCTTATATTGGAAAAAATCAGCGTCAAAATAATGATGCCACGTCAAAAGAGTGTCACCTCGTGAATTAATTCATGCGGTCTTGGCCCGCATTAAAACACCACATTAAAACAGATACCGCGTGAGCACCATTTGAGGAGGCGTTACCAAGTGCGCCAACTAGGAAGGCACCCAACACCAAGAAGCGCGCTGAAGATAGACTTGGCTCATCGAAGGTCACCTCAGCCCGTCAGCAGGAGTAGGGCGATGTTTGGGGTCGGTTTGAGGTTTTCTCTTTGTAGTGCTTCTTGGGTGTAGTAATCGTCTCTTGTAGTGTTTTGTGGTGTTCCTCTTATTTCAGTTGTAATAATGGTTGTGGTTGAAACTCTTTGGAACTTTTATTTTTATTAGAAGTGTGTTTGGTGAAATTATGGTTTGTGTGTTGTGTTTGGGAATTTCTGAAGCCTGACTGCGAGGCAGGAGATGCTTCAATCATCAGTGCTCTAGGCATAGGCCTCAGAGTGAATCTGCCGCGTTGTCAGGAGATTCCCAATGGTGAAAAAGTGTGTTGGTTTAACCTTTCTCCTTAATATGTCTTGGTTTGTTTTATTCCGGGGGTGCAATGTCGTTCATATTGTAATGGTGGATGTTTTGGATGCTCTACCAGTTAGGACCTTCCTTTCCCTCCCCTACCCTTATAGTGGGGTTTTTGGTCCGTGTGGAATGTATTCAAGTCTATTAATCTCGTCAGTCCTTATGGTGGGGAGACCCACAACGGGTCTCGCAAAGTTACACCTGATGTAATTTAGAGTTAGCCCCATAATTAAGGTGGGAAGTCCGTTTGGGCCTCCTCGTGTCAGTATCGGGGAGTCTTTTCATGTATCATTCGGTGGTATGTGGTCTCGTGTAGAACCACCTCAGCTTGGGTTCGTCCTCTCGAGTAAACGTTGAGATTGGAGTACACCCAATAGTTTCGTTGGACTATGATTATAGGGATAAGTCTTGGAGGTGATTCATGTTCATTCATTCCTTGGTTGAAACAGATGGTTTGAGTTCAACTTAGTGATAATTAAGGTGATCTTGTTTTAAGGATAAGTTTCTTGTCATAAGGGTTCAGTGTTCCTTTGAATCGATCAACTGGAGGCACTTAAACTTTTGGGGGAGAGTGACACATAAGGAGTTTCATCTTTGGGTCTAGAACGGGTTGTGGCTTTCCGAGGGCGGAAAGCGTTATGGTGGGGAGAATTGTCACACCCTGGTCTATCTTTTATTTTATTTTATATTTTTCTTTGACTTATTAAATTTTTTTTGGGGTTTGGGTTGAGTCCCGGACTAAAAACTTTTGAGTTATGTTAAAAAAATTCCCATTTTTCAGCTGACGTCATTGGGCGCATGGGTGGAGTGTGTTTTGGAAACCCTATGTGACTCCTCTTAGGACTCGACATGATTCGCCTGCCTTCCAAAAAAAATTTAAATGAGCGAAGTTTGTGATTTATTTTGTTTGAAATTCTTATGGTTAATAATTTTATTATTATAATTATTATTATTGTTTTTATATTTATTATTATTATCATTATTATTATCCCTATTATTATTACTTTTGTTAAGGAATTTTTAGTATTAAAAGAATTTTTTAATCATTATTTTGTTTTATTAGAGTTATTCTTATTATTAATATTAATATTATCATGTGTATTATTATATTAATTATTATAACATTTAATATAATTATTATTATGAAAATAATTTGACATAACTTGTTTTTCAATTTTTTCAATTTTTTAAATGGTGAAGGGATTAGGTTTCGGCGCAGCAGGCCCCCTACCCCGTTTTTTTTCTCCTCTTTCTCTTGGCCTAGGAAGTGACGCCACCCTCCCTTTTTTTCCTTCTTCTTCACGTAGCAGCGCTCTGCCTCGCTGCTTTCCATGCACAACATCTTCCTCCACCCTCGTTTCTTTGATCAGCGCACCGACACCCCTTTGCTGCCTCACCTCCCCTGTCCGCAGCTCCGACTGCCTCCTGCACCGCGTCGCAGCCACCGGCCGCCTCCTCATACCACTCCTGCGCCTCTGCCTTGCACCGCCCCACCAGCGCTCGACCTTCCTGCACCAGCCACAACCCCGACCTTCCTTGCTTCGGCCTTCCGCAAGCCCCCTCCGTCAGCACACCCCCTGCTTCACCTGCACAACGCCGCACCACCCAGCTCGGCCTGCCCCTTCAGCCGGTGAGGTCCCCTCTAGACGACCAGACCGCAACGGCACCCTCCCCTTCGACCTCAAACGCCGCACCTCCCGCTTCTTGTAGCCTCTCCTTTCTCTCCCAATCCAGCCACACCTCCGGCCGACCCCCTCCCCTTGTTCCTGCAGGCACCCCGCGTACCTCCTCTCAAGCTTCCTCTGGCGCAACCCCCCCCCCATTCCGGCCATCTTCCTTGGGTGCGCCACCCCGACTCGCAGCTGGCACCCCTCCAGGGTGCAGCACTCCCTTCCCTGGTGACCAGTAGGGTGACCCCCTGTTCGGTTGTTTTTTTGCCTCTCCGGCTACCCCCGAAACAACCCAAAACCCCCAACCTCTTCCTGCTTGAACCCGAAAAACCCTCATGTCTCAGCCTCTCTATCCCACAGTCCGCACATCATATCGGCCGCGCACACCTCCGTCCGGACTCTTTCCTTGCTGCCGAACGCATCTCCAGACCGGCGCGCCACCTGCTCAGCAGTGTGTTGCCGCACGGACCTGATTTCCAGCCGTTCAGTCCCTACGCGACCCCTTCGTCATTCCTCGGTCGTTGCGCGGTGCCCCATGACCCCACTGTTCAAGCGCATCTCTGCGTCGAGGTGAGTTTCACGCTGTCGTTGTTTGAGAATCATATATTTTACTTTAATTTTTGTTGTGTTTAATTAAATTGGTGCACATTTAGTTTTTATTAAAAATAATTGAGTTTGTTTAATTAGATTGGTGCGACGTGAGTTTTTTTTAAAAAATAATAATAATGGATTTGTGTTTGATACTTTGTGTCATGTTCATGTGAAATAAAGTTTGTTTTGCTGGCAACCAGTTTTGTGATGTTTAGTATCTTTTTATGAAATTGTGTAATCAGTTTTTCTGACTATACATGTCATGCTTTTTCTATTTTGGTATGTTGGGGATATGCAGTTGATCATAAAAGAGGTTATTGAATCGGGTTTTTGGGTGTGAAAAGCTGTGAGTTACTTTTTGAAAATTATTTCATAAATTTTAAAGTGGTTTTGTAAATAGGGTATATGGTGTGGACTGTGTTTTGAAAACAAGATGAGGTGGTTCTTTTGTTCTGGTTGTTCATTTTGGTTGTTTTAGGTCCGTGTTCATGTATTTTTTTATTTATCATTGTGGTTGCAGCATGTTGACAAGGGTTTTCCACGGTCCTGCGATCGTCATCTTGTGTGTACTTGCACGCCCGTGTGAGGCGTGTCGCATCGTCGTGATTGGTCTGCGATTCGAGGTACGTGCCCCACTTCACTCACCTTTAAATTTAGAATTTATTAATTTCTTGATGTTTTGTTAATTTTAATGATTGAGAAATAATATTAGATAATAAAATTTTAAATGATTATTTACTGTGAAATGAGCAATTTATTTTATAATGAGCTCTTGAAACATTTCCTTGATGAGCGGACACCCAGTATTGATAGAATGCCCGTTTGGCCTTTAAACATAATTCACAGAATTTCAAATGTTCTTCTAGTTTTAAGGATATGTTATTTCTTCTAAACAAGTGTTTTGGGTTTTCACGAGAAATGAGGTTTTGTTTTAAAATTTGTGAAGGCCCGTTTGGCACTATAATAGAATAGATTGTTTTGGAAAACCCATTCCGGGGTGATATTTTGTGTGTGTCGATTGCGTGAGCTTTATGTGATGTTTTTGCATCATCACTGAAAGATTTACATTGTGGACGCACCACTTTTTATTGTATGTGTTGACATGGGAACCTGGCATATTGAGTGAATTTTCTGAGAACTATTGCTGCACTAGTTTATAATATGTACTGGCTAGTGGCCCCATAGTAGGGGAATACTGAGTTATTGCTGCTATGGGGATTGGGCCCCTCGGTTAGGCCATGCAGGGCTATGTCGGGTAGTAGTATGGGCGTTATGACATCATCGAGTTAGGTCATGCCATCAGGATGAGTCAGATGTACAGTATATTCTGGATTGTTCACGACCTCTTAGGTTCGACCCATGTTTCTTTTTGACTTTATTTGTATGTGGTAGACGGTTGAGAGGTCTAGTTTCATTGCTGACCCATGAGTTCCACTTTTTCCATTGCCCTTGGTGTTTGTTGGGTGTTGTGTGTGATTTTTCCTTTTGACTAACAACTAAAGTTTGGATTTCTAAATTGTTCCCAAAATGTCTTAAAATTCAATGCACATGTTTCATTCAATGTTTTACTTGTTCTAAATTAAAAAGGTAAATGGACTGTTACTTGATTTAGAAATGAAAGTGTGTGTGAAAACCAATATTTAATATAATTTAATTCAAACCTGGAATTGATAAACTCTTTATTTAAGGGTATGTGCATTGGGAATAGAATTAGTCAGGACTACCTACTGAGTTTTAATACTCACGCCTATAGTTTTTTCATGTTTTAAGTTTCTGTTGCAGGTTGACTTGAGCTCTCTCATTGTGGGCTAGATTTGGTTGTGGACTGGTGAGTGACTCTCCGAGTCGCGAGGAATTTTGGTCATGGTCAGGTTAGTTGTTGTTGTTAGACGTTCTTTCTTTTTGTGTTGTTTATTTACATTGTGTTGTTCTATTTTCATTCCACTGTTCTATTTATTTTCTTTGGGTGAAATCGTTCCATCTTTCTCTCTTTGATGCCCTGGCACTTGTCGCCAACCTGGGAGGATCGGGAACGCCTCTCGAGCCATGTCGCGGGCTGGCACAGGTGACCAGTTCTGGGTTGACCTGGGATGGTTCGTGACACTATGAATTCATGGGGTGTTAGAACCTAGATCCCAAATGTGGTTGAGGTGGTCTTTAGTTTTCCAAGGGATGGCCCAATTTATTATTATGTACCATCAAAAATATACTTAGATAAATTCAAGTATAGAATGGAATGTCAAGTCATTTCTCATAAAAAATAATAAACCACTTAAATGTCTTCATAAAATATTTTGTATGAAAAATAAAAATACATTTTAAGTATCATGAAATTAAATATCCCTTGAAATAGGCCCTATGCATCCTCACATATTACCTGGGTGTAGAAGTTGACCGCCTCCTTCGTATTTGACCACCTAGGTCTCATATGTGGTTGAGGTGGTCATTGGTTCATTAAGGGGTGGCCAGATTTCTTATTATGGACCTTCTAGAATATACATAGATAAAATCTATGTATATAATGGATTTTCATGTCATTTATTATAAAAAAGTCCAAAACATGTAGATGTGTGATTCAGACCTATCGTGGGGTGTATAAAAATCTATTTATTTCCCCTAAGGGTGTAGTAGTATTAGTGAACAATGTTTTCTCATGGGAGAAGTGTTTAATATACTTTCATGATAGAAAAAGTAAATAGAAGAATAAGAAATCTACGACAAAGAAAAAAAGAAATTTTTGTTGTGAAATATAGATGAGATACAATTTATTAGTCTTATTTTTATCTTCCCTTTTATAAAATAATCATGGTCCTTTTGAAATGAGTCTATTGTAGTTATTGTTTGTTTAAATTATTGGATTAATAATCATTTCTCTTACTTTTCATCCTTGATCAAGATGGATGATGATGAAGATAATCTCAAAAAATTGATTGGTTAGGTTATTCTCTATACAATGTGTGAAAGTCATAATAGGTCTACCATGAATTATTTACACAGTACCTCAATCAGTATTGAAATTACGAAACAATATATTTAGTCCACTATTTAATCTTCCCACATTTAGTAATTACTATACACTTCTTCCCTTGACTTCAAACCAATCAATCAGTGTGATGCAAAACTAAGAAGAGGGAGAAAAAATTTAATAATCAGGACAAATTAATAATTAATAATTTAATAAAAATATAATAGTATTAAATTTAAATAATAATATTGGAAATTGAAAACCATTCAGCAGATAAAAATATATTGAGGAATTTGATTAAAACAAATTAGAAGCATCAAAATGGTCAACTTACCTCCACCCAACCACTAATAAGCTTATACCCCTCTATTAAAGGGGATAATTGAATAAGAATATGTAGAATAATTAATGAAAATAAAAAAATAGAATATGGATGAGAGGCTATAGGTAGCCAAAACATGGGAGGTTGTGGGTCTATCTTCTCCTTCCTTCTCGATGCCTGCCTCTTCTGAACAAGTTCTCCCTCAATCATTCAACATGCATCAAATCCAAGAACTCCCTTATCAAACCACATTAGCCTCCTATTATAGGTAAGAGGGTCCCTTGACCTCCTCCTCTATCTCCCTAGTATTATATTATCATAGGGATATAACTCATTTTTCCTTTTTCTTTAACTTGTTTTATTTTTTAAAAGAATATTCATCCCTAAGACTGAGAAAATATAATCTTATGTTTGGTGCAGTGACCTGAGTGTTAGGTTCACCACATACTGCTTGAATCATGTAAAAAAATTATGTGCTCGGTGATCAAAATTTTATAATTTATTGGTTTTAAAAATAAATTCATTTATTTGAATGTGTTGTACTGAAATAGCCTTTTCTATAACTATATTGTGATTTAAAAAAAACCGAAACCCATAAACATTGTATAAAAACAAAAAATATATTATAAAAAATAATTTAAAATAAATATAAGTGAAAATATAAAACAAAAATTATAAATATATAATATTAGTAATAAAACTAAACATATAACAATAATTAATAATCAGTTATATGTTTATAAATATAGAATAAATAAAAATAATTTTCTAAAACATATACATTTTTTATATTCATTCCCTCTAAAATATTTATTTAATAATTACTAATAATTTTTATAAATATTTAGATATAGATTATTTATACATTCATTTACTTATATATGTATTTTTTAAGTAATTTTTGAGTTAAAATTTTCATTTTTGATAATAAAAATTTTCATACTTTTTTTATTTATTGGAAATTTATAGTATAAATTACCATTCAAAAAATAAATTGTATATTTATATTAAAAAATATATGGTGTCTGGAAAATATGTATTGAAATTTTTATTTAAAAATACATGTAGAAATTTGAACTGAAAATTTCTAGTGGAAACGTGCATTGAAATTTGTGAGAAAAAATTTGAGCAGGAAATCTGTGGTGAAAATTTAAATTGTTGTTTATATTAATTTGGTATGTATGCATACAATGAAAATTTTTATTATAAATTGTCACAAAAGAAGTGATTTTTATGTTTATAATATGGGTCATATATTGTGTAGGAAAAGAACCATAAAATTACAGTGAATATTTTCAAAGAAAATTGCTAGGGAATACAAATAATGGAAATTTGTGCTAGAATTTTGTGTTGTTAATTTTTGTACTAAAATACTTTGAGTTATAATTTTAGTAAAAAATCAAACCAAAAAATTTAGATGAAATTTTTCATATCAATTTTTCAATGTAATTTTCCTCTCCAAATATGATTTATTTATTTGTGTATTAATTTATTTTCACTGGTATTTTAAGAATAAATTTGAATTGAAAACTTTTAATGAAAATTTTTATTGCAAATTTTTATTTTTTATTTTTATATACTAGCACTGTAAATTTAGAAATGTATTTGATGATAATGAGGGGGTGATCCTATGATCATAAGAAGTTAAATAGGATTTGAATACATTCAAATTCTATCCCCAATGGAATGAACAAAATATTAATAATTAAGAAAACTACAAATAGATCATACTAAGAATTATCTTAATGTAATAGACATACATCAAATTGATAACTATAAATTTTAATTGGAAATTTTCAATGAAATTGTGTGAATTTATGTTGTAAATTTACGCTTGAAATTATATTAAATATTTCTATTTATAGGTAAACATATATATGTATGTATATAGATATTCATGCATTAAAATTTTTTACTATGAATTTTCAGTAAAAATTCATTATTGATTTCTATTTGTGGAGATTTTAGTGTAAATATGAATCAAATAATTCCAATCAACTTTACATGGATTATTTTATATAAATACTAAAATTTTACGAAGTATAATTTTCTCTTGAAATTTAAAATTTAATATTATCATATATATTTTTATGTGTATGTGTGTTTTGAGTTTTTTAGTTTTCATGGAAAATTTCTATCCTACAATGAATTTTTTTCTTTTTTTTGAAAATTTCCCTTTGAATTTAAAATAAAAATATCACATTTAAAATATAAATTGAAATTTTATCTCGAAAATTTGATTGTAAATTTTCAATATAAGTTTTCAATGGAAAATTTAAATAATGGTTTATAGTATAAACTCTAATTAAAAATTTTGAATGAAAATTTAAATAATTTATTTATTTATTAACAAGTATTCATTGTAATTTAAAGTGAAAATTTCTATATGAATTTTCCATTCAAATTTTTCACTAGATATTTCTATTAGAATTTTGCATTAGAAATTTCCAGGTGAAGTTTTCACCGAATATTTCTAGGGTAACTCTACACTAGATATTTTCAGTGGTCATTTACACTAGAAATTTCTAATGGAATTTTGCACTAAAAATTTCCAATGAAAATATCTGGATCAAATTTTCTATGAAAAAAAAAATTTCTATTTATTTATTAATAAATATGAACTGAAAATTTAAACATTCATCTATTTTATAATTTTAATAATTACCTTTTTTGTTTAATTATAATAAAATTATGTTGAAATATACACTCGAATTTTTTGCAAAAAAAATCACTAAATAATTTTAAATGTAAATATTCTCTAAAATTTTGTAATTAAAATTTTCAATTCATTTATGTTATTGAAAAATTAAATTGTTTATTTATGTATTATTATATTTTATAAAAAAAGTAAAAAAATATTTGTTTTAGAATTATGATAATCAAATTTACTGTATAAATTTTTAATATAAAATTTCATATCATATACTTGACTATATATTTCAATTGAAAAGTTCCAATGTATGTATACACTAAATATATTGAAAATAAATTTCCAATGAAAATTTAAAATGAAAATTTTAAAGTAGATTTTATAATATGATGTTTCAATTATGGTAAATTTCAATTGGAAATTTAAATATAATTTATTGATATAATTTTTTGAAATATGTTGGGACTATATATATACTTATATATATATATATAATTAAAGACATGAATATATAATTTTTTTTTGTATATATATATATAAATATATAATGGTTTTCCATTTTAAAATAATAAAAAATATATGATATTTTCATTATCAAAAAATTTATAATATATATAATGATTTCAATATATATATATATAATTATTATATTTATTATATTAACAAATATCATAATATATATATATATTTATTTATTTATTTTACTATTATGTTTAAATATATATTTAATAATGTTGTGGAAAAAATATTTTTTATAAAACTTACAAAAATCATAACTAAATAATTTTTGAACTAAATAATTAATGATTTTTAATAAATATATTTAATCACTAAATATTTCTAAAAGTGTTTCCCATAATTTTTTTTATTTTTTTAATCTCAAAAATCCATTCAAGTGTATATCATTATAAAAAATGATGAAATATAATAGATGTAAAAATTAAAAAGTAATTTAATCAATTTTACAACATAAAACAATTGATGTCATAAAACCATATAATAAATAGATATAGTAAATTTTATATTATTAAAATAATAAAACCCAAATTTATAAAATAATTATACTCTTTTTTATATAAGAGTTTTACTTTGTGTGTGTTTTTATGTTAACTTAAATCCTTGAAATCAATAATATACTCAAATTTATATACAATATTTCTAAAAGATTAAATTTAAGTATAAAATGAAAGTTGAAAATGACTATATTATAGTATGAAAATGAAGAAAATAATAAGGACATTTTAAACAATGAATGAACCATCAAAAAAATTTAAATATGAAAGGGTTTTATTTGAAACAAGGTGTATGAAACACTGATAAAAAAATGTTCATTAAAAGTACTAAAAAACTTTTTAACAACTCAAAAAATTGTTTTCAGTTTGGATTATGTGAGAATTGATAAGGTCCGATGGAATTTATCATCACTAAGTTACCACTGATAAAGTCATGTTTTAGCAACATTTTTTTAGCAATGATAAATGCTTGACTTTATCAATTCATTTTTTAGTGTTGTTAATGACTAGATTTTATCACTACTAATTACTATAGTTGATAAGTTCATTCAACAATATTTTAAATAATATTCTCCCATCAGGCACACAACTCTTATCCTAGTCAACCCATGCATGAATGTAGTTTCTCTCTAATATAAGTCCAGGCAACCTTATGCATGAACTAATGAGAAACCACAGAAATTCTTGATTATTTTGACTTTGGAAATATTTGAATCCCTACACTACAATTGTGTAAAAGAAACTATACAATTAAATTATGTTACACTTTTTTTTTATATCAATATATTTACATATTTATAAATATTTTTATACTTATATATTTATATATTTATATATATTTAATTATATATATATATATATATTAATATATATTTGTTATAAAATGTGTGAGTGTGTATATGTTAATATATATTTATTTAAAAAATGTTCACTCACACACACACATGCGAACATACATATTTATGTATTTATATGTTTTTATTTATATATATGTGTATTTATATAAGTCAGTGTTTGTGTATTTATATTTTTTTTATGAATATGTGCATTTTATTGAATTTATATTAATGTTTTTATTTCACTTTACAGAAAAAAATTCTTCACTGGAAACATTTTTCATGCATCAAAACTACATAATAATTTTAAAACCATAAATTTAAAATTATAAGAAGAGTGGCTTTCCAATTATCCATCCAATTTCTATAATTACATAACATTAACTAAATTGGGTTCTTTCATGAAATCATTGAATATTTACGACAAAAATCCATGAAAAACTTTTAAATCAAGCATATCCTTTAAATTATAGAAGAAGTGTAGAAATCAGAGAATCCACCTACCTCTCAGCGAAGGGAAAAAATGGAAAATGGTTCTAAAAACTTATAGATTTGTGCTCAAAAAACATTCATTTAGATAGATCCAGCAATATCTCATCAATATTTATGCCATATCACATAGATTTATCTATAATATACTAGAACTATATTTTTGAGATAAAATAGAATATATGATTTAAGAAGAACAAGGAAGACCAAGGACTTAATGGTGATTCTGGATCTCCAACACACTTTGATTCAACCATAAGTTGCTTCTAGATAAAAGGATATTATCTAGGAATCCTAGGGGAAATGAGTTCATGAGCTATGAAGTATAGGACAAAATTTAAGGTCTTGGGGCTTTATTTGAATTAAAATGCATTTTTCAGAGCATTAATTGCATTTCGAATTGTTAGGTCTCAAGGTAAAAAAAAGAAAGTTTCAACCATGTGAATGCTACTAAAAATAACCTTTGTAGTCATGTAGTTAGGATGCATGTTCTAGTAAAACATGTTCCAACCATGTGGTGCTACTGTCTCAAGGCCAACACCTCACATGGTTGGTTTACATGGGATGAAAAATCACAATCCAACTGTGATTCTATAACTGTATCCAACTTCTTGATTTCCCATATCATGTGCATGGTTTGGAAAACCCATGCTCTAACTATATTCCTTCCCAATAACTCCCAACATGTCCTTTAACAGTTTCATAGAGATAGTGCACAATTTCTGCTAACCGCGCTCAAACCCCGAACCTCCATAAATACTGCCAAATCACGAAAAACCATTTCAGAAACTCCTAAAACATAACCCAAGCCCAATATAATTTGAAAATACATGATACCAGTATGAAGAAAATAAATTTTAGGGGTGTAACTAGAACCTATGTTTATGGTGGACATTTCGTCTATTACAACCCTTGATAATTTTTGAGTGAGGTTTAAAAAGGGACATTTTTGGATATTGAACTCCATGTTGAACTTGAAATTCAATTCCTCCGATGGAACTATGATGATGTTAGTACTATGGGTTACTATGTGGATTGATTCATTGATTTGGAACCTCAAAATCATTGAGTAGGGTTTTCATGGATTTTGTGACCATGATTTCCCCTTTGATTGCTTCATTATGGGTAAAATAATCAGTGAAATTTCAAACATCATGATTCTATTTAGGGATAAGATTATCCAAAATAGTTTGGGGATCTATACATGGTGGTTCACCTCTTCAAAAACAATTACTAAAGAATAATTAAGTTGGAGTCCCTTTATAAATATGTGTGCACATATGTGGACATATACTACTGGTGTAGGTGACCAAAGTGGCGTGTTTAATTTGTTCTCTAGTATATGACATCTCCTAGGAAGATAATATCACTAGTTCTAGGCACCTATTAAATCATCTGAACTTTCATACAACTGATCTATACATCATGGTAAAGTTTTTATGAAGGATAAATTTTTAATTTGGGTTTCTTAAAAAATACCTATTTAAGAGGTTTTAGTTTGGTAAATGTATGTATACGGGTTTGTGTGCTAGGTTTAGGGATTCGATCATGTTCATTAATAAATGCATTATTTATAAAAAAGATAGGATGAAAATGATTTCAATTCATTTTTGAAAAGGAAAATAGTATTATACACCATGAACCAATGTAAATTATTATTTTTTATTTCAACTTTTCATTTTTGTTAAATTCATTTCAATATATTCCTTAGCAAATTTTGAAAAAAATATATCATATATATAATTTTATTATTGGACATAAATAAATAAATTAAACTTGTAAATATATATAATTAGTCTCATTTTTATAATTAGATTAATATAAATATAAATATATTTATTATAACTTCAAATTTAATGATATTTTAAATTTATAATTTATTCATAACCGATGATTGGAAAAAAATTAATTGTATAAACATTATTATATTTCTTATAAATATTTTTGTTATATTTTTTATACTAAAATAAATTTGAATTCTTGTCATATTTATAAGTATATAATTATGTACATAATTTTATTTTCACTTATTATACTTTCAAATATAATAATATTTCAAATTAAATTATATTAATAGTTTATTTTTAGAAAAAAATTATAAGATATAAAAATAATTATATTTTCTTTATATATAGTTTTTATGATTTTATTTATTATATTAAAATAAAATGATATTTACAAATATAAAATTATATTAATGTATATGAGTAAGTCAATAAAAAATATAATTGTATTTATATTGTAATAATTTTCTCATAATAAATTATTTATATAATGTTATATGAAATATACTTTTTTATTAAAATCTCAATAAATAAAAAATTAAATTAAACTTGTATTGGTATAAAAATATAACTATATTTATATATATAATGAATATAAAAATATTTATGTGATTATTTAAGAAATTATAAATCAATGTTATCCATGTAATAAAATGGTATACTTATAATAATTCAATATTTGTTATATTCCTCTTCGTGTTTTTATAGTGCATGAGTTGAAATGAATTTAAGAAAAAACTAAAATGAAATCATTTTATTTATGCTGTTGGATGCCGGTTCCATATTTATTTTAAATCCATCATGTTTTATATATATGTAATTCGGTTACAACCTCGTCACTAACCATACTATAGTGATCATCAGGTCCCACTCTCCTTAATTAAACAAATATCGGGGCACCTTCACTCTCAAACATCTTTTTGGTCACAAAAATCTCCACTTTTGGATTTTGTTTTTTACAATAAAACTTAAATAAATCTAAAACATTGAAATTAAAACACCACTAAATTATTCTAAGTTAATATGAGAAAAATGAAGGTATGAAAGAAGAACAATTAAAAAATAGAAAATATTTCAATATGTTTAACTCATATTCATATCTAAATAGCCATATCTCTATTTTATATATAATTTACCCATTCACAAAATTGTTATTGTACTTTTGGAAAACAATACATAATACAAAAATACTCAATAAACACAAAAAAATAGTTCACACATAAACCAAAAATCCATTTTTATTGAATTTTGAAAAAAAAACATTTTGGGTTAAGTGGGAAGCAGAACAACCGAGTTAAAGGATCAAAAAACCACAACCAAAATAGGGAGTAATAATGTACCATCAGCTCTTAGGATAGAGGGGGATCAACAATATTTCCAAGGTTAATAAATACTGATAATCACATTCATCATCATTCATTAAATTAAATAGGGGAATGAGATGTGACCATAATCCATGACTCTTAGGGTACTGGGATTCTATTTCTCTTCCTCCACCAGATCCTCTGATGAAAATGGTTAAAGGGGATCCAAATCCTAGTCTTTAATCATGAACTCTAGAGAGGTTGAATCTAGTTGAATAGGTGGAAGAATAAGACCATGAGTAAGATATTGACCTTTAATATTATACTCATGAATAATTGGATATATAGTCATATATATATAAATATGATAAAGATCATGAACTTCAATATCAAACTACTAATTTCTTCCAACCATATATTTATTAGGATCATGATAATGCTCTTTTATAGGCTTATAATTTTCTCCTACACCAGGATGATTGATATCAGACTCTCCATCATAATTTTTTATATTAAATGTTTCATTCACCTCAACAAGTACCTAAACAAAAGAGTCCTCAAGATTCTAGGGACCTGTAATCCTACTTATCAATCTAGACTCCCAAAAGATTCTATTTTGATGGGTGTTTTTGAAGAGTTCAACCACCCTGTTTGTTGAGGATAATATTCTCCTTACATAGAAGAAAAACTTTTAAGATATTATTGACAATTTTTCCCATATTAATGTAATAAAAAAAGAATTCATGGTTGAAAGCTCAATGATAACCATGCTCGATGCTATTGAGGTACCAAATCAAAGACTAGCTCCAAACATTCCTAGAAGGACTAGTATCATCAAGGTGCTACTAGAAGAATTGAATTTCATGTTCAACAAGAAGTGTATATTGGAGTCGGGGTTCTATAAACAGTTGTTTATACTTTTTATTTCATGAATTTTATAATATGTGAATATAAATTTAAGAATATTATTACCTATCATTCATAGTTCTACATGAGTTTAATGTTATAATATTCTATAATGCCTTTCCTATTAAAAGGGAATAATTGTTCCTATCTATGATGAGAACATTAAAATCCCATGAAGATTTTATTAAACCAATTTTTATGGATGGATAACATTCTATGATACAAAACCTAACATGTTGAATATTTGGTTTGAGTACTCATAAAAATATGAGACTTCTTCTCATGATGTTCACACTTGGTAATCATTATGATGAAAGATTATAAGAACATACCCACCATTTGGAATTTTTATTGTTTACATGTCATCATATATTCTTATATGTGAGAATTTGTAATGGTCCTTATACTTTAAGATTACTATTAATGAATTTCATGACTAATTCAGTTTGATTTATTGTCATAAACCCTGAGGATAACAATTCATAGGAAATTTGGTTATATTGGGTGTGTCATGAACGACATGTTATTTATGAATAAGTTGAGGAATGATTTTTCTCTTACATATTAATGGATATTGATATCTTAACCCTTTTATTGAAAATAAATAGTTGTGTTAAATTCATTTGACATGGTGTAAGAATGAGTTTATTTCAGATAGTCAAATAAATACATATCAAGCACATAGGTTGTTTTCAAAGTTGTGAAACCTGTTTTTTGAGTTTTTGAGACAATGAGATTATATTTCACAATGAGTTCTTTTGTTTGGTTGAATACATTATGACATTAACTTATTTCTCTAGGGTTTCTCAACATGATTCTAGATAATAATCATAGGATTTAAGAAAGCCCACCTAATTCCAATGGGAAATAAGACTAGAGGGTCACACACTATGTGAATCTTTTGATCTCAATTAAATTATTTTTTAATTTAATTATTAGAATAAATATTATTCTCAAAACCAAGGAATAATTTTATTCCAGATATGTTGATAAAAAATATTTATTTTATTGAATATTTAATAAATATTTATTTTCCAAATTTTGAACAAAATATTTATTTTATGAATAAATAAATAATTAAATATTTATTCTGGAATTCATTAAATACTAAATATGAGTATACCAATATTGTGTTTAGGGATAAATATTAATTTTAAATCAGATAAAATAATATTTATCATTGTGCTAGTTAGTGCACACCAGGGAATAAAATAATATTATTATTTTAATACATCGTATGGGGTTGGACATGGGCTTGAAATTTTTTTAAGAGAAATTTTGGAATTAACTATAATAGAAACCCTGATCCTAGATCAATGAAGATACTGCTTATAATATCTATGGTAGGATAATCGAGAAACATTGTGTTCAACATATTTTTCTCTAAATTATCCTTTTCCCCTCTCAAATCCCCTCAAGAATCAAAAGATCAAGAGAACTTCTTCATGATCGATGAACCTTTACGTAGTAAATATGAATTACCTAAGACAATCAATTGACCAAGCTAGAATCTGAGGTTTGATCAGTGTCATTCATAGAACATAAGAGATCATACAAATCACTACAAGAGGGATTACACACTTTGATACTATGTGTACAATGAAAGATTTATTGAAAAGGTTTTATATGATAAACATCTTCTATAAATAAATATCTCAAGAACATGGTAATTATTCTTCATTGTTAATTATCTTCATTATAAATTTAACATGAAAATATCCTTTCTTGTTCTAATGACCTTTGTGTCTATATTTTATTGTAAAACATTTGATAGTCATGACCTTCATGTCTTGTAAAATATGTAAATGATCCATTGAATTCAACTTTTGAGGAGTCGGTGTTGGCCTTGATAAGTGATTCCACTTCTCCTAGAACCATCAATTGGTATTAGAGTGGACGTGTTCAAATTTATAATAATTTATTTTATTTTTGATCATTGTAAATCTAAAATATAAGATTCATTTCATGTTTTAATTCCTTCTTGATCCGTTATCAAAAATAACTTCTTTCACTTCACTGATTCTTACTTATATTATTAAATATCGGTTAAATATTAATAAAGATCACATAAGAAGAACCCATCGAGTGGTGTCATGTATTTTGAATGGATAATAAAAAAACTACATCGTATGAACTCCATTGTTACACATTTTGTATCTTTATTCATTGCATGAGGATTCTCATGTGGATTCTGGTATGTCTTCCAATTAGTAAACATTAAGTACAATAAATGCACGATATGAATATTAGCCAGGGTATCACATAGATTTACAAGAGTAAACACTTTGTGGTTTGACTACATTCTATGTAGTCCATGTGTTTTCAAGATATAAGACATGAGGTCAAACAGTGTTGTGTAATTAATACACCAAAGGCATTTAATACACAATGGTTAGAGACAGGAAACCATGTAACTAGAATTATATGCCTTGTATAATCTATACACATTATTTACATCATAATTATCCACAATAAGTACATGTCGAGTCCCTAAGAATGTACTATGAATATTCAGTGATGAGAAGTACACGACATGTGGCTAGCTTGTACATGTCATGTGCTCTTTATGTTTATGTTGAAATATTATATTTAGATAATTAATCCATTAAACAAAATTGAATCGTGTTCTATGGGTCATTAATTTGATGATAAACATTGGTCGTTAGTTTTTACATTATATTAAATGCTTAATTAATTCCTTGTAATATTCAAAAATTATGAATCATGTTTGGTTATTATATACTAAATACTCAATGTATTAAATAATAAAATCTACATAATTATCATTTATTCTATTTTTCATTAAATTGGTTACACATTCTTTGAAATAATGACACATTCCATGTAAAAAAAAGTCGTATGAGTGCATTATTTATAATTTAAACCATAATAAATAGTTTGGATGGGTAATTGTAGAGCTTATTCAAAGTACAAAGTTGTGTACTATTTAATTGGGATTTAAATAAATTTAAATTTTTAATTTTATTTAAAATCATAGCAGTTGGTAAATTTTTAATGATGATGAAATAAGATGAAATTAATTATTTGATTAATAAGAAAATTAATCCCATAAATTCATGTGTGTTTTATCTTCTTATAGTACGAATTCAAAGAAATACTAAATAGTTATTTTAAATGTGTAATCGTTTCATGTCTATGACCGACCGTGAGCCTGACTAGAAATATGTATGTTTAGGTTTTACTGAATAAAATTTTGTTGTATGGTTTTACAATTAATTATTTTTAAATTAAATATAATAACATGTGAGTCCTTATTCCCTCTTTTTTTTATGTAGGAACAACATGTCCAAGGTTATTTTGTTTAATTTCTTTAACAAATCCTTTGGTTCCCATCTGCTGAACATGAGTTATAAAACATATGTAATAAAAGGAGTATCTGAAGGGACATGGAGTTAGTTCATGGAGGAGCTGACACAGAGGCTGTTCAAGATGGAACTGAGATGAAACCAACATGGGAGATTAATAGGTGTACATATGGGATACTGTAACTCATTCTAAGTTCAACACAAGGAGTTTATCCCTAGGGTCATATGTTGATTAATTGGCTTCTCAAAAAATTAATAACTAGACAATAGATCATGACTGAATTATTTATTTATTTATTTATTTCAATCTTATGAATTATTTACATAAGGTATTGAAGACCGCGATCACATAAATAAATAAACTAATATAAAAATATAGAATAAAAATAAATGATCTATACATAAATATTTTATCATAAAGTTTTTAATCCCTAAAGTATAATCAAATTTATATTAGAAAAACATGTTAATATTAAATAAGAAAATTTTATGCATAATAATATAAATCCCTCATGTTAAAATTATGTTATTAAGTCCATCATCATATGAATTAATATGAACCCCATATTTAGGGTTTCATTTAGGATTATTTTAATCATCTAGATGTCTTAAATAAGATAATGGGTCGAATTAACTATACTATTATTAGGTTTAATGCCATTTTTCTATCGAATACAAATTTAGAAACAATTGTTGAGGAAATTTGAGTCATTATTTATGGATTCGGGAGTCCACTCAATTTTTTTAGGAGCTTTTAGTTTTTATTTGGGATTACCTCCTACCTAAATACTTTATTATAATTTTCATTTCCTTCATCATGATTATAGGAAGGTAAATATGGATCCATGAAAGTATAATGTCTATATTGATGGGACATTTCGAGTTCTGTGGTGATGGACATTGAGACTTGATAAACTTTTATGAGAGCAAATAAAATTAAATTCATTATATCTCACAAAAATTGTAATTAAATAAATTACAAATAATATTATCATTTATAAATTTAGAATAATGGCATGTTTGTCACCCAAATTATCCCTATGATAAATTTTTGTGAATGGACATCTCCTAACTGTCTGTAATTTTGAGTAATAGTTCATATGAATGTGGGTAGTATTCTACTATTATTGGAATTATTACATGCTATAATCCAAAATGATTTATCTTACTACAAATGAGGTGAGTGTTGAGTAGTTTTTTTATGATAAACATTTGAAAGACAGAATTGATACTTCTTGTTTAATTCATTTATCTATGTCTAATGGACTCATGAAGTCACATGGAGATATGGATTCATATAGCATGCTCAAACATCTTCCTTGAATATATTAGGATAGAACTGGACATGAATGATTTTGGATATTCAATAAACTATTTTAGAGTAAACATATGGAAGGTGTGTATCCTAGGACTCATGTAGTCAAACCCATTGGCTACATTGAGATCATAGAGGTTCTATGGTTTAAGATACCTAATAAACTGCACATTGATATTATTCTTTCATCACTCCCTAAAATATTTTCTTGATTTTTTATCAATTTTTATATAAACAACATTGAGAATTATCTCCCATATCTTCTCACTCTTCTTCACCAAGTTGAAAATTATATAAAGTTAAAAAAAACATCCATCATTATGGTGAATAAAAGGAAAGACAAGGAAATGATCTATAATCTTAAATATTATTTTAAACTCCCTTACAAGAAGATAAATATAAAAGGAAATGTAAGAGATATTATTTTATCTATTTCACATGTGAAAAGAAGGTCCATTAGAATAAAAATGACACCCGAGCTAAGATGCAGGGGGAATCTTTATGTGTGTTCATTATCTAGTTCTATTTATCTATTTCTACTAATTGGGTATTAAATACAGCATGTTGTGCTCACATATATATTAAAATATAGGAACCAGCTAGATTTTTAAAAATTTCATGATTGGAGGTAGAACTACATGAAATCAATGGATCTAGGCTTGTTGTTATGGCTCTCGGGGACTACCACCTCATGTTACTGATGAGAATAATCTATGTCTTCATGGATTTTTATTATGTTCCAACAGTTATGAAAGAAATTATATATGTATACAAACATTATACATATGTACTTATTTTAAAATTTAGGTATATGTGTTTATTCTTTTATATGAAAATATTTTGTTATGGTAACACATATTGTAATAATATAATGGTATTTATGTGTCAGAGTGCACAAACCGAGTAATGAAAATAGATAATGAAACTAGTTCAAAAAACTCATAACACACCCAATTATGTCTTTACAAACATGGTTATGTAAATGGAAAATCTTTGACTAAATTACAACAAGATTTCTATTAATATTATTTTGAACTAAAACCACTTGGAGTAAGTCATACTCGTTTTCTAGGAAGATGACAAAATCTCTATATAGTGTAAAGATTGTAAGGGCCACATAGCTTATTGAATTTTTAATACTATTATGTGTAGACTATTTCTAGTTTAAGTAAGGGGTGGGTTCTCACACTTCATAAATTTTACTGATGACTTTATTATATATGGATATATCTACTTATTGAGCTATAAGTTAAATTCCTTTGAGATATTCAAGGAATATAAGAAGGAAGTTGATAATTAGATTGGTAAGAAGAATAAGAAACTCCACGCAGATGATGGTAGAGAATATATTTATCATGTCTTCTTTGATTATTTATAGAGGTTAGGGATTTTATCAAACAAGATACTCCTAATACACCATAGTGGAACAACATAATTTATAGGAGGAATCATAAACTATTAGACATGTTGAGATCAATGATGAGCCATAAGAGTTTTCTGTAATCTATTTGGGGATACAAATTATAGAAAACTTCACACATTCTAAACTGAGTTCCAACTAAAGCAACAAATGATATTCCATATGAACATTGGTATTGAAATACATATGGACAGTAGCATGTATGAGTGTGGGGATGTAAATCATGTGTTATGGATATTTTTGGAAACAAACATACTCCTCAAGGTTCTATGTGTATCTTTATAGGATATGCTAAAGAAACAAGGGGATAAAACCGATATGAAACTTTATATAAAAAGGTTGTGGTTGAAAAACATCCAAAATTACTTGAGAATGACCATATTTCTAAAAGAGATCATGGGATTGATATATACATTGTTTAAGTATAGAATCAAGATACAGAAGGGTTGCAATGGATGTTTCCAATTGGAAAGAAGTAATGAATTTTGAAATGGATTCCATGTACCAAAAACAATACTAGATTTCGGTAGATCATCTAGTGGATGTAAAAATTGTTGGATGTAAATGGGTATTAAAAAAGTAACTCAATATGGATGGAAAAGTCTGTTCATAGAAGTCATGAATGGTTGTAAAGAAATTCAAACATCAATACATATACTATGAAAAACCTTGTTATCGGTTGAGGTGATAAAATACATTAGAATTAAAATTTCCACAGTGTCTTACAATGAATGTGAGATTGTGAAAATGTGTGTCAAAACAGTCTTCCTTAATGAAACCCTTTAATAATATTTCTATATAACAAAACACCAAGGGTTTGGGACTCCAAAGGATTCAAAAAAGAAATTAAAATTAAAAATATACATTTATAGATAAAATCAAGCATCCATGTCATGGAATATTCTATTTTATGAATCCATAACAGAATTTGGCTTCATAAAGAACAAATGTGATCCTTGTTTCTATAAATGGATTGGTGGGAGAAAATTTCTATTATTAATATATTATTTATATGACACACTACTTATTGGAAATGAGATACCATTCTTACAGACTATTATACTAGTTTAATAAAGGATTATATATTAAGGACATAGGTAAAGCAACATATATTATTTGGATCAAGATCAATCATGATAGATCCAAGAGGTAACTTTGTTTATGTCAAGGTAAATATATTGATAAGATATTGAAGAGATTTAGTATGGAACAATCCCAGAGAGTACTATTTCTAATGTCATACGAAATTCATCTTTCTAAGAAAATGTGTCCTCAGGAACATTAGTAATGTTAAATTAGGGTAAGGATTTCATATGATTCAGTGATTGGGTCAGTCATGTAAATTAATCTATATACTGGGTTTGATGTTTATAATACCTTATGTTTAGTGGGAAGATATCAAGATGACCTAGGTGAACACCATTGGATGGAAGTCAATACTATCCAAAAGTATTTGAGATTAACTAAGGACATTTTCCTAGTATATGGTGGAGTTGAGGAACTAGTCATTAAAGGATATACATATGCTAGTTTCCAAACAAATCTAGGTTAATTTAAATTACATATTGGATACATATTCACATTCAATAAAGGTGTTATGATCTTGAAGATCTCAAATAAATCTTTGGTCATAAATTCTATAGTAGAGTCCATGTATATTTTTTCTACTACAGTGGCTAAATAATCAATTTATATATGGAACTTTGTCTTAGATCTTGATGTGGTACATTGAAGTAATGAACCTATCACACAATTTTTTTATAATACAATTGAGGTGGCCCTTGCAAAGTATCCAGATTCACATCAGTTGATGAAGATCAAACGTCAAAAATATCATCTCTTGAGGAATTTTTCTCGGACAGGTGAAGTTAAAGGGAGTATAGTTTCCATAGAAGATAATGTGGTGGACCACTTGACTAATTCCTTAACTCAGCAGAAACATGATCATCACGTGAGGACTATCTGACTAAAAATTCCATGGTAGTTGGATCCAGTTCAAGTGGGAATATGTTGGAGTTGTATTTCTAGAACCAACTATTTGTACATTAGATTACATTTATATTCTATGAAATGAATCTTAAATAAATTATATTATTGTATATCACACATAGTTTTCTGTTATTTTAACATAATAATATCGTAGAATATATGTTCTATTAAAAGGGAAAAGCAGTTTCTCACTATGATGAGGACCTTGAAATTATATTAAGATACACGTAACCCTATTTCTTTGGTCAAATAAAAATCATTGAGAAGACACATATAATTTTTATTTTTATGTGAGTTTTATTAATCATATGATATTTCTTCTCATGAAGTTTTCCCTTGGTAATCTCTACGACATGATATTATAAGAAAAAACATGCCTATAATAATTCCACATGTTTATGTGTCATTTGATATTACTATTTGTGAGCATCAGTAATAGACCTTAGACTTTAATATTATTATTAATTAATATCATGACATTCCCAGATAGATGTATTGTCATAATCAAAGATGATAATAGTTCACAGAGAATTTCGGTATGTTGGGCGTATGACAAATGGCATATTATTAATGAATAATTCGAAGAAGGAATTGTGACTTTAATATTAATGGAATTTTTTATCTTAACCCTTTGATATAAATATAACTATCACATTAAATTTCATATTCATGTTGTAATTATGAATATATTTTAGATGGTCAATGAAATACACATCAAGCATGTATATTGATGACACAGTTGTGAAACCTGCTTGATGAGATACTGAGAATATGGGATTATATTATATAGTGAGTTATCATGTGTTCTTTTTCAACATTGAAACCTTAACTTATTTATCATGGTTGAATTTACCCCTTCTTGGATAGTAATATAGACTTTAGGAAATCCCACCTAATTCCAATGACAAAGAATCCTAAAGGTTCAAACACTATGTTATTCTATTCATCTAAATTAAATTCTTTTTGAATTTATTTATTAGAATAAATATTATACCCAAGAATGAGGAATGATTTTTTAGGATTTATATATCCAAAATATATATATTTTTGAATATTTAGTAAATATTTATTTTTCATATTGTGAATTAAATATTTATTTTATGAATAGATATTTATTCGGATATTATATAAATAGTGAGGATGATGAGTGGACCAAAATGATTTCCAATTATGAATATTAATTTGAAATATGGTAAAATAATATTTTTCATTTCCTCAATTAGCACAAACCATGGAATAAAATATTATTATTATTATTTTATTACATAGCTTTGGGTCATACATGGATTTGATATTTTATTAAGGGTACTTGGAAAATAATTAAAATATAAACCCTAAACCTAGTTATATAAATAGAAAAATTATAATTTATAATTGACTCTAATCGATAATTGTTGTACACAATATATTTTTATCTAGATTTATCCCCTTCCCTCTCACATCCTCTCAATAATTAGAAGATCATGGGAACACTTTCAATGCCAAATAAAGGTGCAGGAATGTGAATGAACAACACAAGATGATAAATCAACCATGCTGGAACCCTGTGATTCATCAGTTTCATTATGAGAACATAGAAAAACATTTGTATAAGGTCTAGAGGGATTCTACAATTGTAACCTACATTCATAATGACAGATTACCAAAAAGGGTTTTGGATGATCAATAACTACTATGAAGAAAGATCACAAGAATGAAATAAGTATTCTTCACAACTTAATAAATTAATTATAAATTAAATGTTAAAATATTTGTTCTTGGTTTTAGTGACCTTATTTTAAATATTGAATTAGAAAATTCCCATTGGTTATGATATTCATGGATTTTGAAATATGACAATGATCCATCAAATCTGATATTTTTTGAGTATGAATCTTCCCAGAAAAAGCACTTTTGTTGTGCTTGGAGCCTTCAGTCCAATATCTCACAATCAACATTTTTGATCCACACTCCAAACTCAGCATGGTAATTAGTAGATGGAATATCCACTATGATCATATGTTCTTCAATTTTTTGGGACACTAAAATCCAAGACCAAAACTGGAGGAATGTGAGAGATAAATAAAGGGGTTTCTAATATTAATGGAGGAAAGTTGGTTTACATAAGTAGCCATACCCTAGGTAGTCTCATGTATGAAGATGAAGAATCACCTCCACAAATCTATAAAATGAGTTCTTTCCTGGTATACCACTAGAGGATCTGGTGGGATGATCATCAACACGGTATATAATTACTCAATGAATACATTGTGGAATGTGATTGGGGAGGGGAGATTATAGAGTGTGTACAAATTCTCTAGCATGAACCATGGTATTTTTTCCCTAGTATCCCTGGGTTGTTGTAGTCCCACTCCTCTCTGTTAAGAATGATAAATATGGGATCACCCTCAAATTTTCTTTTCCTTCATGTCTCTATGTATCAACCAAATTATAATGCAATTATTGACCATCAAAATATTCAAAAACTCCCACAAACCATTCATTAGCGTGGGAGCATAACATCGGTGTGTTGGGACATCAAGTTCAGTAATAAAATGGGTAATGTACTCTTGACTAAATGATGGGTTAAGGGAGAGAAGTTGTTGGGTCTAATAAAACCTAATGGAATTTGAGTGGTATAGATGGGCCTAATCTTGAGGGATGGGGTAAATAGAGAATGCAAAGGAGGGTGAAATCGCATAGGGTTATCATTATACTAGTTTTCCAAAACTATAAAAATGTAGTAGAGGGGTGTCATAAATTATGTGTCTTCCATCATGTTTCCTTGCATCCAATCTGTCACGGATTGAATGTATCTTCTTTGATCATCCATTTTTGCATGACTACTAGAAATTTTGAATACATCATCACATACACTTAAATAAAAAATAAATTCATTATTAGTTTTTCTAATATATATATATATATATTTAATTACATTTATTAGAAAAAATATATGAAGAAATATATGTTTATCACCACACACATATTTATATACAAGAATAATATATACATATTTTTTAGACATGTTTAAATATTTATTTATATAATCAATTATTTATATGTAAATTTATAAAAACATGTATGTATATACAAATATATATATTTATAAATATCATAAACAACCATTGAAGATAGTGTACTGGTGAGAGGAAAATACTTCCTAAGTGGTTGTGATGTAGAGCTATAAGGTGAGTATTGAGGGTGTGAATAGTTTACAACATGAGAGGGTTGATGTCACTTTGTGATTGAGTTTGAGGATTAGGATCCCCACTTTTAATGATAACATGGTCAAAAAGGATCTATATATTCAATAAATATATTTAAAAAAGATTAATAATTCCTATTCTACGTTGACTAACATTAAGCGATAATAATTACACAGACATGTGTATATATATATGATTGGATATAATAAGGTTATAAGTTAAATTAGGTAAATTATATAATTATAAAAATAGTAATAATAACATTAATAATAATAATAACAATATATTACAATACAAACATAATTACATAAATTAGTCTGAGGACTCGACCTCATGACCGCCACCCCAAACCCCACCCACCCTAGTCACCACATTCCCTATGTGGGAAAATTTTGATAATAATAATAATAAGGATTAACAAAATAATAAGTAGAGTTGTAAGAAATTAAAATTATAAATATATATAATTTGATATACTAGGAATGTTATACTAACATAATTATATGTAAAATAATAATAAAAAGTTAATATTAATACAAAACAAGAAAAATTATAATTAATAATGAGAATAATTAATCACTAGAATATATTAGGAATAATAATAATTAATCACAATAAAATAATAGGAATAATAATGAAAAATTAATTATAAACTTTGAATAATAATTTAATTTAATATATATTATATTATATATTATATGTATATATATTTTATTATATTTTTATATTTTTATACATAATATATATTTTATATTGTTTATCTATGTTATAATACAATAGGGATGACAATGAGTACCTGAAAACCGAGAACCGAATCTTACCTGACCCAAATAAACTAGGGTCGGGTACCCTTTAATCGTTTTTGGGTAGGGTTTGAGTTTCATATACACTAATAAATATTAATCAGGTAGGGTTCAGGTATTTGTTAGAGGATATTGGAAAACACAAACCTGTTAACTTTATATTATATTTTAAAAAAATTAATTTATTTTATGATTGTTAAATTTTGCTCACTACTACAAAACTGACATTTAAAAAACACTATAAAACCCATTTAATAGATCTAAAAAAGTATTTTTATTCCCAACACTATTATACAAGGTCACTTTTTCAGTACTAATGAAGTAATGATAAAGGCCCATTTTATCAGTAATTTTTTAGCACCAATGAAATTAGAAAAAATCAATAGAAGAGAGATTTACAGGGAGATTTGAAGGGAGGGAAACCACATTATCATCACCTAAAATCTTTTATTAGTGCTCATATATACCTCTTCTATCATTTATGAGTGATAGACCACCACTATTTCTCACACCTGCATGCCACATCACGTATATTAAAACATGGAACCTCCACCGTCACACACATGTACTTTTATCATTGATCTATATTGTTTTGTTCCTTATTTTTTGATATATCTTTTTATTTATCTATATTTGGTCAAATTTTTATCCATATATATATTCATATATTTATATATATTTATATATTTATTTTTAAAATTCTATATTTGTAGGAGTTTCGGTCTCATCTCTATAAGGTGTTTCATCTTAGGTTTCACATAGTTTTTGAAATTGATGCCTTATTGCATAAGTTGTTTGATTGGAAGCATGTCATTTTCTTGGTCTCCTTAGATTTTAGTGTTCTCAACACATTGATTCATTCGGTGTATTGTTCTTCATTTGGGGTTTCCCTTATTGTTGGTTTATTCTTGGTATCTTGGCTTAATCGTATCTTATGCATCGTTGGTTTCCATGGCTTTGTTGTGTTGGTTGTTTGTGTCACAAGATATCTTCCTCAGATCAGTGGATCATATATGGAGCATCATATGTGTATATAGGCAGTTAATTTCTAGATTTGTGGATCATATATGGGTGTTAAAAAAATTTAGACTCACAAATTTGTGGATCCCCAGAGATCTTTATTATAAAACATATTATTCAGTTATGTATTTCATCTGGAGATGTTTAGATTATATGTGGATCATATGATATATTATATGGTTATTAATCCTTCGATTTCCTTTTCCAATGTAGTGATTCCTTCTACTTTATTTCCTCCATAAGTGGTGTAACGATTGGGTCATTATGGGAGGGGTTTCATAAATGGACCCCAATTAGACTCCTATGTGATTGGTTTTTCATATTCTTTGTGATTATTATTCTATGTGATTGGTTTCCTTTGGATATTTTTCATATAAAAATACTATACCAGAACTATCACAAGCTTGGAAACCCTCTCTCGGTTTATATTCTTAAACATTTTTTCACTATATTTCACCCTGATATTTTTTCTTATCCATAACTATATTAGAAACAAAGGATATGGATGAAATTGGATAAAATTGGTGTTCATGGATGCTTATTGGTCTAATAAGTTGGCTACTCGGTTGTTCTTTGTCTTATCTATAGGGATTACATGAATGTTAGAGTCTAATATTTCTCCTCTAACCACTGAGCTTCCTCCACCCTCCAATAAGACACCCCTATATGGGCCTTTGTTGGCCTTTATAGATGGCCTTCCCAGAGAGATAAATGGGAGTCGTGGATACTTCTTAAATATCTATGAAAACTTTTACCTAGAACCACCCTCTTTGGTGGGGATTTCAATGAAATTGTGTCCTATTATAAAAATTAAGGGGAACCTTTAAATCTCAGGCCTATATGGCGGTGTTCCAACAAGCAGTGTGGATAGAGGACCTTCTGAATCTATGGCATGATGGTATACTTTTTTGGATATTTATATGGGAAATTTTAAATCAAATACATCACCAATTGGTTTTGTCATTTCCTAGGGTTGAGTAAAAGATCTAATCTTTTCATTTTTTTCAAAATCTCTCACATGACCCAACCACCTCAGATAACTACACCATTATTATTAAAGAAAAATAAATGGTTATATTAGTCCAAAATATGAGATTTTGGTTGGGTTCAATAGATTTTTAGATTAATAAAAGGAATAAAAGATGTTGTTTATCCTAACTAGTGGTCTGGAGACCCTGATATAGGAAGGAATATTCACCATGTGGCCTCCAAATTAGAAACATGGAGAAACCTCAAAATACCATCACCCCGAAAATAATTGGGACATGATTGAAAGAAATATGAGAGTTATCTACTCTCATCCCCCCTCAGATATCATTTTTTCCAGAATTAGTGGTCTTAAAGTATAGTTGGATAGCACCCTTCGCATCAGGGAATGATTTTTTTCTATGGGTTCTTGTAAACCCCACAAATAGAAGGGGATGATGACACATTAATTTCCATTATAAGGTGTAAGATCCCATTTTATTTTTATAAATATATCTCTCTGAGTTTTTTATTTAAGCATTGCTTTCTAAGTCTCGTTCCAAGACAGAGAGCCTTTGTTGGAGAAAATGAACTAATGTTTGAGGATGTGTTCTTGTATGAATTAATAGTGTCTGTGTATAAATGGGTAAAGTTATTTATGGGTTCTTGGTGATTTCAAAATATTAAAATAGTTTCAGGTTTGTTATAATGAGAAATGGGCTGAAAAAATCAACTGATGAACATTTACACATCGTGTAAGGGGATTACACATAGTGTAATTATTCAGGGTTTTTATAAAATAAATTTGAGATGATTTTTTTTATTTATAAAATTAAAAACATTTACATGATTTTCAACTACATTACACAGCATGTAAATTCCCAAACTAATATTTTAAACATGCTATGTGGATGATTTATTTTTCAACCATCTGTAGCTTATCCCCTCTCAGCCCTAGGGAATTATCCAAGAGATTTTGCAGTTTCAAACCCCCTTCTATACATTCTTTTTCCAACTTGAATACCTGGTATGTATTTTTGGTTAGGTTTATTCCATCTCTTCCTTCTTATCCACCCATTTCAGTGAAATATTTTTACCAAATTTAATTTTTGTTTCTGATCTTGAACAATTTTGATCTAGAAACCTATTATCAATCATCTACACCGTCTTTATCATAGACTTTAGTCACAGAAAGCATTGTGGGATCATCGGTATAAGGTGGGGTGTCTAGGGTTTAAACTTATGGTTTTATAATTCTATGTTTATACAATTTTTTTATTGATCCCTCATTGTGTGTGCCCAAATTCATTAAATAATTGAATAATTTTATCCCTTTAATTCCTTTGGCATAAAATTAATTTATAATTGGCTAATGGCTTAATGTATGTTTGGCATGACTTTTGGCCTAGGGTGATTTATTGTTATTGAATCCAAAAATTATGAATTATCATTTTTGATATAATTTTTAATCAATTGTGAAATTGATTGAAAAGGGTATTATGAACGAATAATTGTAATTTGAATAATTAACCATTGATATATATGATATGATATTGTTATATCCATGAAGTATGATGGATAAAGTGTTATACATTGAGATGATTATATAAAAGGATAGGCCCATGCACTTGCACACAATTCTATTGCAATGCATATAAAGAACAGGTTCAGCCTAGTCCCATGTTATAATTCTTATAGGGATTTGACACAAAAATTCTATAATGCTTAAAAGGATTTGTTCCGAAAATCTTTCAATGCTTATAGGTCTTTGACAGATATTATTTTCTGTGACAATACCATGGGTATATGGTTGTGGTTTGCATTGTAGTAAAACATGAACAATGATTTTATGGAATGGTGCTGAATAAGGTTATTTACCCTGGTCATATGGTTCTGGTTGGAAGGGTTGTGAATCATGCTCAGAAAAATTCAGACACGGAGCTGAATCTAGTTATGTTTTCATTTTACTAATTGTTAATTTAATTAATAAACTTTTTTAACGCATTATTTCATACACTTCTTATGAGACTAGTTTTTTAGACATGATGGTGTTAAACTACTGAGTTTTAATCCCACCCTATTTGGGACACTATTTAGCACCTGAGAAGATTTCATAAATGTAGGTATGGACAAGGGTAAATGACCTTGCTGTTTATTTCTTAATTACAGTTGGATGGGAGTTTAGAGACGGGATTGACATGGGGTTAGGGACCTGGGACATTGAGTCTTTTCTTTATGTCTTCAAGTCTTTTTATTTTATTTTTTGTCTAGCAAGTCATGTAGTTACATTCCATATTGTCATTAAATTATTCTTTTACTATTATTGGATTATTCGGTTGGCTTTTATTATTATATTTCATATTGTGTTCACACTAATTATTATTTTTTTGTTTAATTTGATTATCATTTTCCATTAAACATGATTTGTTTCATATAAAATGAAATTTCAGACCATGGGGTATAGTCCCCCCACTATACATTACACATCCCCTATTTTTGTAGGCAGCCTCTAGCATAGGAGTAGGTACGCTTGGGGTTCTGTAACAAACCCTTTCTAGCCATGTGATAGAGTGCCATATTGGGGGATGTTACGAAGTGGTATCAGAGAACATGGTAAATTTATTCTTTTTTTACTATTTGGTAAAGTTAGAAAGGTGACTAGGACATGTCATGACTTGGTAATGAGCATGTGTATGGAAATATCTAAATCAGGTACAGGGAAAAATCTAAGTAACTAGGGATGGGATTGCAGTTTTTATTATGTGATTTTTACTATTGATGTCATTTCACATTAGGTGAATCACATGTTGTGTGAGGTTATTGTTTTATGGTGATATTATTTATTGAGATTATACTCATGTCCCGATATGGAGTGAGATAAGAATACATGCACCATAATAGGCACGTAGGGATATATTGACATGCATTATTTAGGATAGGGACATATCTATTTTTTCATGTAGTATACACTTTCCTGTTGAAATGTGATATGAGATATTGATTTCACTAAATAATTAAAATGAGTTTTTATATCATGCTAAAATACATGTAATATATGTTTTGAGAGACTAGGAGTTAGTGGTTATTTGTTGTATTCACTTGTTCAGTTAACCTTATTTCTAGCCACACTATTAAAAACATGCCTTTAACAACACTAGAATCGACCTTTATCCATGCTATAAAAGCACTGACAACCTTAGGGTGGTTAAAATTAATGGATTTTATCATCACTAAAAAGGAGTTGATAAAGGTTATATTTATCATCATAAAAAATCAATGATAAAAGACCCCATTTATCAACACTTTTATATAGATCTAATAAATATACTCTTTATCAGCACATTTATTTTCACTGACAAAAGTATTATTTATTAGCGCTTATCAAATCATGGATTAAGATAGACTTCATCTGCACCTGCATAAGTGCTAATAAAGGGTATCTTTATAAGTGCCTCTTAAAGAACTGATAAATCATACTTTTACTAGCACATTTATTATCGATGTTAAAGGTGAAAATTTTAGTGTGATGCTACAACACACTACATCAATAAAAACTGTAGCAATGTGCTTCAACAACACACTGCATCCGTATAAACAAAAAAAATTACGAAATTATAATAAAAATACTTATTTTAAATGAAATAAAATTTCTAACACAAATATAAGAAATGGAAGACACTATTATAGAGTATGTAAGTTGTTTGTTATTAAAATTAATGTAAATTTTGACTAAAGGGTGCACTTGGAGTCATAATTTTCAAAAATGTACATTGGATTGATGTGAAGTTTACCGCTACATGTCAAAAATGATATATATATATCCTTTTCCTAAAGTACAGAAACAATCTGAATGTATATGCTCGATTTTTAATATGTCAGTTGTTTTTTGATTAAATTATTGTCAGTTTTTAATAAAAAAAAATGAACTTGGAGTCATACGGGACTCATCGTGCATTGGATTAAGGTGAAGATGATCCCTACACATCAGAAGTGAAATATGGATCATTTTACTAACATACCGAAACAATCTAAATGTGTTTTCTTGGTTTTGAGTGTGTCAATAATTTTTTCACTAAAATTAATGTCAATTTTGAATAGAAAGGCACACTTTGAGTAATACCGATCACATTGTGCATCTGATTGAATCCTGGATGAATGAAAAATATCTCAAATGAGTCTTGGATCATTGTACTAAAGTATCAGAAAAATCGTAATTCTTTTCCTATGTTTTGTGTATGCCACATGTTTTTTTACTAAAATGTCATTTTCAACTGGAAACACAAACTTTGAACCATACAGGTGGCATCGAGTGTGGGATTGACATGAGAATTTTTTACACATGTCACAAATGAACTATGAATTATTGTTCCAAATCATAAAGAAAATTCGACTGCGTTTGATTATTTTTCAGTGAGTGACACTTTTTTATATTAAAATGTCAAATTTATACAGATAAAAGACACTTTGAGTTATACTGGTCACACCATGCATAAGAATGAGTTGTGTCTAATATCTACATGTGAAAAATGAATTATTGATCATTTTCCTAAATTACCCAAATAATCGGAATGTTGTTTCTAGATTTTGAGTACATCAGTTGTTCTTTTGATTAAAATTAATTTCAGTTTTGAAAAACAAGATTCACTTAAAGTCATACCGATCACCCCATGCATCGTAATGAGGTGAAACTGATCCCTACACTTCAAAAGTAACATATGGATCATTTTCATAATGTACCAAAACAATTTGAATTTGTTTTATCCATATTTAGAATTTGAGTAGTTTTTTCACTAAAATTAATGTCAATTTTGAATAAAAATTCATACATGGAGTCATAACATCCACACCATGCATTGGATATAGGTGATGCTTAATTCTAAATATTCCAATGACCCATTGATAATTTTTATAAGGTATCAAAACAATCATAATTTTTATCCTCATTTTTGAGTACGTCATGTGTGTTTTTCACTAAAATGATATTTAAACGGGAAACATGCCCTTTGATCCGTATAGGTGTCATCGTGTCTAGGTTTGACATGAGACTGATTCAGAGACGTCACAAATAAATTTTGAATCATTTTCCCAAATTTTCAAGACAATATCAGTGTGTTTACTTTGTTTTCAATGAGTGACACTTTTTTGTATTCAAATGTCCATTTTAAACTGATAACAGACACATGGAGTCATACTGGTCACACCGTGCATCATATTGAGGTGAGGCTGATCCCTAAACATCATTAATGATATATGGATATCTTTCCTAAAGTAGCAAAACAATCTGAATTATTTTTCAATGTTTTGAGTTTTCAAAGAGCGTTTTTTTCTAATATTTCATCTTAAACTGGAATGACACACAGTGGATCTTATCCTAAGTGTCAACTGTTGTGTGCCCTTTTACATAATTATTGAAAAACACAATCATTGTATGATCCTTATTCTGCTTCATTGCACAACAATTTTATTATTTGCAATACAATGCTTCTTATCCTCTTCTACCTTAGTCTCCACCTCAGTCTTCGCATATACCTCATCCTCCACACCGGTCTCCGACTCCAACATTGCCTCCTCCTCTACCTCCACATCAACCTTTTCCTCCTTCTCCACTACCACATAATCATTTTCCCAAAAATTAATTTTTTTGTAGGTCATCACTTCTAAACAAATTGATTTAATCCATTACTCTTATCCTTGAGAAAGAGATCAAAAATAATATATAATCTTTCAAACACTAGTTCATCACACAACAATAATAATTTGAAGGTTATAAATCATACTAGATCATAGAGATTGAAGGTAATAACATAAATTTATTGTTAGAATAAAATCTAAACAAAATTACCCTACCCACTCATCTCTAAACAAATCGATTTCTTCTTTTGAGTCACTTTTTTGTCGGAAATCTTGATTGTACTGAGAAAATGTAGACAAAAAATGACTATGGAATATATTTAATGAAATTTTAAGTAACATCATAAATTAAATATTGGGGGATGCAGGTCCTTTCATGGTTTATTATTTTTATCATAAATTTGCAAGCATAATATCCATAATTGATTGTATTATCTTTTCATGACAACTATAGAAATATTTTCCAAAATAAGTAATAAAATTTAAAATGATTTCATATTTAAATATTTGTATATATACATTAACTTGTCTTAATTTTTAGTAATCCACAGGTCTTATATTTTTAGAAACTGATGTCATGCATTGATATAGCCTATATTTAGTTATCCCCTGTCATAACAAAATTCTAATTAAAACATTGACTAAACATATAATTTGACGTATATCTATACAATTTTGATTTTATTGTAATACATATCCACAATACATATCATGTATGGTCGGTTTTTTAGAATTCCAAGCATTGAATCCAAAACATTAATATTTAGGTTGTCTATGTTGACTGCTATCAGCATCTTGTGCATCCTAAAAAATAGAAACAATTATGTAATTCAAAATATATATATATATATTATGTGATTAGATTGTATAGTTTTCCATTGAATTGTAGGTATCAAAAAGTGTTTATCATGTGATGATTTTTTTAAATTCTATGAGTAACCCATTTATTTTTTCTCTATTTCTTCCTTATTCGGCATAATTTATGGCGTAGAAAAGATACAAGGATTAATGAATCCAAATCATGCTTCTCATGATCACCCCTTTATATAGTTGTAATATAAATGCCTATAAAAAATATTAATAGTTATCAACTTTAATAAATATATTCAGATCAATATTTCGGAAGACTTATTATGAAAATGTACCTTACGTATGTATTCACAACTATGACGCCCAACCATTCATGCTTGAGAATCTCAAATTAAGTCTCACAACCAATTAAATTTTTGAAGGAATAACCATATATGTTTTCTTCATAATCAATTTAAGAAATAGTTTTATCTTTAAATGTGGTCTCTCCATGAAGTTGTAATGATAATTAATATTTCTCTAGAGATAGTGGGGAGAAGATACTCTCCGAAGTTTTCTTGTTTTCTGGGTTGATCCAATAGATTTTCATGATTCAACATTTCGTTTATCAATTGATTTATTAATATTTAATATCATACCTCATTTTATACCTTTTATCATAAACTATTACATGTTTTTATATGATTTTTTTCAGAAAGATGTACCTCATTTATCTTTATACGATTAGACAACCATGTTATGAAAGCTCCAATAACAGCTTCAACTGTTGTAATATATGGACCATCGAGTGGAATAAGAAACTCAATAGTTGGATCATAAGCTATCTCAATCCCCAATCTCATGTGATTTTTTTTGAGGGGTTGATTGTGTAGCTAGTCTCTTGAGATATTAAACATTGTACCCATCGCAACACGGAGGTATGTGGGTGTTGACAGATAAAAACCACATACAACTATACCCTATAATTTTTTTGTAATATAAAGTTATAATAATTTTTTTGATTAATAATTAGGATAAGAGTAATGAAAAAATGATTTCCTAGTATATGTAATGTAGTTGGGGTAATTAATATCCTTAAAACTAGTGGGGTCATTTCTTTCATGTGTGGATCTTTTCTCCACCGCTAGTTTTATTTGATCCTTCCTTATACCTTGGTCTACCAAACCGGACCGCAAAAAAATATCTTGCAGTAAAACTATTTGTGCTTGCATTTGCCTCAACATATTATATTTATCATCATGTGGTTTTATTTTCTTGAAATATGTCCAAAGAGAGACTATAAAACCAAATCCTCTTACAGGACCATATTTTTTAGGCTTGTTCAATTATAATGAATGTTTCTTTTCTTCGGGTACGTTTATTTCTTATTCTTATGTCTAGAAAATATTAAAAATATGAACACATGTATTTTAATGTAATATTTTTATAATAAGTAACAAATTAAAATTATTTCATCATTACACATTCTTTACATAAAGGTTTTGAGTTTTCATCAACTAATATACCATCCTTATTTACACAAGCCTCCACCCATAACACATGATGTGGGATTGAAGTGGCTTTAGATTTTGATTTATCAATGAGAATATAAAAAAATGAACATATGTTGTTTTATATCACATAATTAAACATTTATTATTGATTTAGAATACATACCAATTTATTCTCTAATGAAGTGCACCCCTATCATTCCTTTGTGAGAGGAGCACATTGCTTTTGATGCACATTCTTTATTTTAAGACCTCTTTTTCTGTTTCATAAATTAACAATTTTGAATCAAATCAATAAACTAAATAATGTCAAATAATATATTATCGATTGAAATAACCTGAAATGATGTCTCATTACGACGATTGTAGAATGAAACTCGTGTTTCATGCTTTATAATATGTTCATAACTAAGTTTTGGGTGAGGATTTACTTTCCTCTAAGAATCCCTTAGATGTAACTTCATTAGAAGAGCCCACAAGCCTCTATGGGATTTTCCGTCGGCCATTAAGACAAATTTCTTTTGAAAATATTTGAAAATGAACGAAGTCTACAAGGAATAATGAAAAATATATCAATGTTTCATTATATATTTTTTCAGTAAAATATAGAAATTATATTGTAACATTAGCATTAAATAGTTCAAAATTATTTCTTTCATTACAGGTCAGACACGACACCATGATTCAATATCAATCAACACATTCATCCTCATTGTGACCCCAAAATAACTAATGAATGTTGACTTTTTGGGGTTAATAGGTTGGTTGTATTGATTCTAACCAACCTAAAATTTATATATAGACTTCTTTCCCTGATAATTTTATTCAAAACTGTGATGTTGTTTCATTATTATTTTTTCATCCCCATGTTATTGATCCTGTAATAATTTTTTTGTTTAATCACCAACAATTTTTTCTTTCATGGTATTGGAAATATCTCCATGTTAAGAAGAAATTGTATGTATGAGTAGTCAGACATTTAATTTGTCTTTAATAATAATAATAAAATATACTACGGGAATAAAATTCCAAAATATCATCCAACTTTCATGAAATTGTTACTGTCTTGAATAGGGATATAATAATTCAATACTATAGTACAATTTACCTTCACTATCATTTTTTAATCTATCCTCAGATGCTTTATTACCTTCCATCTCTTGATAAAGGGAAGAAGGCTAGTTTAAACGAGGGAGTCTAATCCATCATCAAGAGATGGAATATAATCAAGTGTATCAGGATTAAAGTGTCCTAGTAACCTACACTAATCGAATCACTCAAAAAGTCTTTTCAATAAAAGAGGAATTGGAATTCCTCCACTCTAATGGTTTTTAAGAAATGAATCTCACTCCACCTAAATTGGAAATTACTTCTCTCTACTCAAGGATTCATCACCATCCAAATTTGGATATTTTTTAATCCACCATATGATCCCTTCCGAAACATACATCCCTTTAAAGGGTGAATTTTTTAACTTATTCTCGGTATTGATCTAGAATTATTTTACACTTTTAAATGAAATGAATCTATTCGATAAAATCTAAAATTTATTAATGTGATATATTACCATAAAATCTTAGAGGAACCATAGCTACAATATGAAATTTATTTATCCAAAAAACTTATAAATTAATACCTTGTTCCTTTAAAGAAAAAGTCTATGGTACCACTTATGAGTTTTAGGGTATCATCCTACAATCATTAAAGGAATAAAAAATCTTGAAAAGGGATAATTTATCTCAAGGATAAATGTGAATGGAAGTAAAGAAAAAAACCTAGGGCATACTTGTAATATAGTATTAGTGGAATCCATATTTAAGCTTCAAAAAAATATATTTGATATATAACACTAAAGCAGCCAACAAAGTATTCTATTCATTGAGAATATTATAGTACCCTTCAATCACAAAAATATACTTGAGGACCCTGAATCAATGAAGGAGTGTTGGTGCCTTAACCTAGTGATAAATAATGATCAAAGAAGAAGATTGGTTTTGATATGGAATGCAATAAAGGGTTACTTTCAATAGGGGGATCACATCTCTATTTTCTTCATTTTGGACATGGATAACAAATTACCTAACTTATAATACATAATGATCCAATATAGGAAATTTTTTAAAAAAAATTATGAGCATACGTTTCTCACCAAATAAATTCCCATTCACTCTTTGTAACCCATGGTTAATGTTAGATAATAATCTTGAATTATTTAATAAAACAAAACAATCACAGCATGAATTACTAAACTAATTATTGGAATGTGGCTAATTAATTCAATATTTTTTTAAATACAATAAAAAAATTATTCATTAAAATAATAAATCTAAATAACTCATTTCATGATTTAACAATTTACATGAATAACCAAAATTCACAAAACACGTTTTAATGATTTTTACACATACCTTGGTCCCTATAAGTTCATCACCCATAAATCAGGGCCACAACTTGGTATCCTATAATCCTTAAATACTCTCATAATTAAGCCTTTAGAATCTATAATCTCTTATATAAGATGAATTAAATTTGAGAAACTACCAAGATTTTGGAACCCTGTAATATTCAAAATGAAAAGAAAATTGAGGGGGAAAAAGACATCTACTTGTTAATGTCAATAGTAGAGTAAAACATATTTCTCTCTCTAGAAAACAATGGGCTAGACACTCAAATACATATGAAAGGAGAAGAAGAAATAAAAAAACTCGTTTTTTTCAATAGTGACAAGAAGAGATGTAGGGGTCCTCATGTTTCAGAACAGTGAAAAAAATGAAAAATGAAAAACCCAAAACATCAAGAAATGATATAGGATGGGTAGAAAATAACATACATCAGATTATATAATTAATTAAACCAAAGGAATGCAGAGGATTTTCACTGACAGTAGAAGAGTTCCATGAGAGATTGAGAATCATGAGTGACAATGTCATGGTCAGAGATTTTGTAAATAGATTAGGGACACTTTTAACAGTACTTTCAGAAAAGAAAAAATAAAGATCACTTTAATCAGTGATAAATTTATATGCACTGATAAAATGAGTATTTATTAGTGCCTTTTTAGTGCTGATAAATATAAAACTTTATCAGCCCTAGAAAATCACTGTTAAAAGACATATTTATTAGCGCTGTCTTTTTAGCGATGAAAAATATATCATTAAACAACACGTATTTACAACTGATAAAAGTTTTATAACAATAAATATTTAGATATATTTATTGTAATTTTATGATTATTTAAATATATATAATTAATTATTTATAATAATATAGACAATTATTTAAAATTTTGTAATTATTTATTTATAATAATTATCATTATAGTAAATTTACATTTATAGATATAAATATTTATTTATATTTATTTATAAATTTATTTTATAAAACAATATTTTTAACATTATTAATGGATATATAATCTTAAATACATGCATATAAAAATTGGGTGAAAATGAATAATTCATAATGAGTTCACTTTAAAAATATTTAAAAATAGATAAGTTTGATTAATTAAATATAAGTTATTAAAAAAATAAGGATATATATATATAAATATTGAAGTGGATGAATACTTATTGAAAATAATAAAATATAGTGAATAAATATATATAAATAAATAATATAAAATGATCAAATTCCAAAATATAATTGAAATTAATAATCATTTAAAATTAAACTGTAAAATAGAAAATAAATAAATAAAATTGACCTATTAAAAACACAATATATATTAAATTTATCATGTTATCAAAATTCTAAAATATACTAAAATTTGAATAAATTACATAAATATTAGATGTATTTTCTTCTATATATCGCGTAAATATATTTCTCTGTACTTTTTGATTTAGGTTAAATTGAAAAACCAAACAACATTAAAATAAGGCATTAAAATGTTTTTAATTAACAGTATATATATATATATATATATTACTTATTCATTTCATATATATATATTTAATGTATACTATTTATTAATATTTACAATATATATGTATATTAATATTAAATTTATTAATTTTTGTAAATAATTTTTTGATTAATAAAATGTTTAATATTTTTCATAATTTACTCTTTTTATTTTTATTTTTTAAATTTCTCATTTTATTTCTGACATTTATCAGCACTAAAAATAAAGCACTGATAAAAGTTTCCTTTATTAGTTCTACAATAAAATTTTGCTAAAGGTTAACATTTATCGGCACCAAAAAAGGGCTCTTAAAGGGCAACCTTTATCAACGCTTATTTTAGCGCTGATAAAGATGGACTTTATCAGTGAATTTTTCTAGCACTGATAAATTTCAGCATTTTTAATAGTGGGTTTTGTTGTAATTAATATTATCTAATGTCTGTGTTTGTATTATAGAGTAAATGTCCCCTCATAGTCTTCGAATTGAGCATCTAGAGAGTGGAAATTAGCATGCTCCTAACATAGTTGAACCAGAAATTCCTATTGTTCCTGAGGTGAAGATGGATATTCCACTCCTTGACAGATTCCTCAAGGTCATACGGTCTATGGAAAGGGAGAACTTTCATTTTGTTCCTTTGATTCATGAGATGACAATAGAGTTCTATCTGTAGCATTTTACAATGATTAACAGTGAAGGGGGACCCAAGTAGTCGAGTTTTGAATTGAGTTTGTCAAAACAATCTTCAAGCATCTCAAGACACCCACAAATAGGAGGGTGAAACTTGCTGTGTATATGATTTGTGTACCTATCAAGTGTTGGTAGGATATTATGGAGGATGTTGTGAAGAAATAGGATCTTTCTTGAAAGGACTTTAGATGAAGTTCCTAATCCATTTTTATCCTGAGAACATGAGAGATGAAAAACCCACGAGTTCAAGCATCTAATGCTTGATAGTTTGTTAGCATTGGACTATGATGAAAAGTTTACTAACCTAAAATGATTTGTGCCATATTTAAGAATCGATGAGATATTCAAGGAAAGAAATTTCTTATAAAATCTTCATTATAAGAGTAGGTCCAAGGTAAATTTTTTTCTTTTAAGAAGATTTGAATACATGATGAATCAAGAACTCATCACGGAAGGGAATATAAGAGAAGCCTCAAGAAATGGTCAGGTTGTTTTAGCAGGGAAATATTTGAGTGCTTGTTTTTGTCGTAATAAGAAGTGTTTTGATAGTTTTTTTCATGTTAGTAATGGGCAGAGAAGTCAGGGCAGTGGACTACTATCTCAAGATCGTGTTTTGTTTTAGTGCTATCAATGTGGAATGTTTGGTCAGAATAATTTTTATTGGGCTTACCCCATAGTCATGTCTCATATAGATGAAAGCCTAGGTCATATCTAGAGGTTATGTGTGAACATCCCATAACAGAATAGTGGCAGATGATATGGAGAGGCATCTTAACTGAGAATGGGCTTGGCTACACATCAGCAGGCTTGTAACTAGAGTTATACATTCCCTTCAGGTCAAGTCAAAGGATGTGGTACCCCAATGAAAGAGAAACAATAATAAGTAAGGGAATTAATTTAGGGTAGTAATACTAGAGCTCAAGTAAGAGGGAAAAATCAGTTTCACATTATATAGACTACTCCTGCTAATATGGATGCAGGATCATCTCCTATTAGTGGTATGATTATTGTATCATCTAACTTATCTTGTGTCATATTTGGTACAAGATCATCACATTCTTTTCTATCATCTCTTATTTCAAATGATTTGGTCTTGTATATGAAAAGCATAGATAGGGATTTAACCATCTAAACACTGTTGGGAGTGTGGTATGAAAATATAAAATGTTTCAAGGCATGTTCTCTAGAGATTGGTGGTTACCATTTCTTTTGGGAACCATTCATTATAGAAATGATAGTCTTAAACTTGATTTTCAATATGTATTAGTCAATTCTATACCAGACTCATATTAACTGTTACAATAGGAGAGTTACATTCCTATATCCAGAAAAAATTAGTTATTCCCACCATGGTGAGTGGGATCTTTAGGCTGGTCATACAGGACAAATTCACTGCAGATTGGATTGTCTCATGGCTTGAATAGTGATTTTTGCTCTAATTGATGATGTAATACACCATGATTCTCTTCCTCTAATAGCAGACCATTTTTGTTACGTTTTCCCTAATGAGTTATTTGGCTTAGAACCTAATCAAGAGGTCGAGTTCATGATCAATTTGGTGCTGGGAGAAGAACCAATTTCTATCCCTCCTTACAGAATGACACCAGCGGAGCTTCAAGAGTTTCACTTTCAGTTGGATGATCTAGAATCTAAACATTTCATATGGACAAGTACAACTCTATGGGGTTCTCCAGTTCTCTTTTCTAAAAAGGTTATGGTATCTTTGCACTATTATGTGGATTATCAGAGGTTAAACCTGATGATGATCAAGAACCGATATCCTCATCTGCACATTGATGAAATTTCAGATTAGTTGATAGGTGTTAATATATTTTCCATGATTTAATGCATATCGGGATATCATCAGTTAATGGTGATACTGGGGGGGCATTACATAAACATCTTTCAATACTAGGTATGAATTTTAGTAATTTGTAGTGATGTCGTTTGGGTTTACTAATGTGACTATGATATTCATGGTCTTAGTGAACAATATATTTTATCCTTTTTTGGATTATTTTGTGGTGGTTTTCATCAATGATATCTTACTGTACTCCAAATCAGTAGAAAATCATCACAAACATCTTAACATTGTCCTAAGTATATTGAGAAAAAATTGTCTTTCTTCCAAGTTAACTAAATGTAGTTTTTAGATAAATAAGGTTAAATTCATTGTCTAATTATACTTAGAGGAAAGAGTGTTGGTGGACCCATAGAAATTCGGAGTAGTGGTATCTTGGGAAAAACCCAAGAACATATTCATAATTTTGAGCATTCTAGGTTTAGAAGGTTATTAGTGACATTTTTTCCAAGATATCAGTTGTTTGGAATCACCAATGTCTGGGCTAAAAAATAAAGGGGTAATGTTTTTTTGTATGATTATTTTGAGAATGTTTCTTAGGATCTAAAAGACATGTTGACCATATAACCTATCCTCATATTACTTATGATGGGTAAATATTGTACTGTGTATTTTGACACATCTGAAGTTGGACTTGGAGAAGTTCTAATGTAGGAGGATCGTTTTGTTTATTATGGTTCCAGGAAGCTCAGACCACATAAGAGGAATTACACTACTCATGATCTAGAGTTTGTGGTAGTGGTACATGTTGTGATATGGGTGAGAGATTTTTTGTATATATAGATCACAAGATCCCCAGATACATCTTTTCTCAATGGGACCATAACCATTGGCAGAGGATGTGGGTTGAGTATCTGTAGTCTTTCGACATTGAATTGGCTTGTACATTTGGAAAGGTAAATGTCATTACTAACACATTGATCCAAAAGACATTGATAGAGGCAGTATGAGACTCTTGTGATGAGTGGTGGATAATTGAATTCATTGAAAACATGCATATGGATGATAAATAATCTCAAGGGAAAGTTGATCTTACTTCAACATATGTTATACCAATGCTTTTGGATCAGATTAAGACATAGTAGTTTTCAGATCCAGAAGGATCAATTATGAGAGAAAATTTTTATGGTGGGGATGCACCATCAGGATAGTCTCTTAGAAGTGGATATTATATTATTTTTCATGGATGAGTACGAGTTCTCACATGCTTACATAAGGAGCTGATTAGAAAGTTTCATTCTTCTAGATATGCGGTACATTGTGGTTTAACCAAGATGTATTGTGATCTCTATAGACAATACTGGTGGTCAGTAATGAAGAAACGTGGGGAATGATTTCTGACTAGATGCTTCACTTATTAGCAGGTGAAAATTGAGAAATAGAGGCCAGTTATGATTTTGTATCATTTACCCATCCTTATGTGAAAATTGGATGATGTCATAACGGATTTTGTGATAGGATTACCGAGGGAGACCCATATGAATAAGGTTGTATGGGTTTTTTTGGATAAAATGACTAAGTAAGACCACTTCTTACATATTAGGGAAACCATAATAGTTGAATAACTAGAAAATCTCTACATGCATGAAGTAGTTTAGTTTGCACGGTGGTCTGAGGAGTATCCTTTTAGACAAATATTCTCATTTCACATCATGTTTTGGGTAGGTCTTCTGAAATCCCTAGGATCATGAGTAATTTTAATCACAACTTATCATCCACATATTGACGGTCAATATGAGTAGACTATTCATGTTTTATAAGATTTTATATAATCCTGTTTTTTGGATTTTAGTGGTTCATGGGAGAAACATATGGAACTTATAGAATTTTCATATAATAATAGCTTCTAGGAATCAATAAAAATGGAAACTTTGGAGGCTTTGTATGGATAGTCGTGTTTTTTCCCTCTTGGTTGGATTGAGGTAGTTGAGTCAGCACTTGTTGGTCCTAGTCTTGTGGAAGAGACATTTGAAAATGTTTAGTTGATTAGACAGTGGTTGGTGACCACGCAGAGCAGGAAGAAATCATATGCTAACCATTAGAGATAACCAATGGAATTCAAGTTTGGTCATTGTTGAGCCCTCTGGAAGATTGCTGATTTCATGTTTATAACTGATGTTTTAATAATCACAAATCATCACAACTCATTGATGCTTAATCTGGTTTGATGTCTCATAAACATAATTCCAATCTATGAATGAATCAGTTATCATGTTTTTTAACTATGCTTATTAACTTACAAAGTATGTTTGGAAGCCTTCTGTATTCAACAGACATCAGACTCACCGATCCATCAGAGTCACCGATCCATCATACTCACTGATCCATCAGACTCACCGATCCATCAGAGTCACCGATCCATCAGACTCACCGATCCATCAGACTCACCGATCCATCAGAGTCACCGATCCATCAGACTCACCGATCAATCAGACTCACCGATCCATCAGACTCACCGATCCATCAGAGTCACCGATCCATCAGACTCACCGATCAATCAGACTCACCGATCCATCAGACTCACCGATCCGTCATAGTCACCGATCAATCAGACTCACCGATCCATCAGACTCACCGATCCATCAGACTCACCGATCCATCAGAGTCACCGATCCATCAGACTCACCGATCCATCAGACTCACCGATCCATCAGAGTCACCGATCCATCAGACTCACTGATGCAAATGAGTCACCGATGCAAATGAGTCACTGATGCAAATGAGTCACTGATGCAAATGAGTCACCGATCCAAGGACTCACCGATGCTGATCAAAATGACTCACCGATCAGATGACAGACCGATGCTGATCTATCTGAGTCACCGATCTTTACTCTAATGCTGCTGACCTACCGATCTCTTGAACAGTCATAAAAAACTGTTTGAATTTCTTTATCTTTATCTTTATTTATTCTAACCAACGGTCATATTAGTTATATTTTAATACACTGACAATTAATTAATAAAGGTTGTCGGATGTCAGGAAACCGTACCTCGTACCTGTGGAAAGGAAACCTTTTCTATCCTACGGAGCACGTGATATGAATACAAGAAGACTCTGCTGAAAAAGAAATAGAGAGCTGCGAAGAAGTGTGAGACAACACACACAGAGACAAGGAAGCATACGACATACTCGAGAAGAGCTCTGTGCATACAAGAAGAACCAAGCAAGACAGAATCAAACATACAATCAAGCCTACTCAAGAAGAGTGGTGTGCATACAATAGATCATTGAAGAGCTTCATCGACTACATCTCACTGCCTGTGAACCTGAAGCATACGACACTCTGCTTCTCAAACAAAACCGAGAAGAGGACTCAGAATCACTTCTGATTAATTCCAAAACGAGTCCAGTGCTACACTGAAATCACTAGAGCCATTTCTAAACTCTACATCTCTGCTCTGTGATTTATTTATTCTACATTTTGAGCAGTGTGTGTTATCTGCTGTATTAAACACACACACTGACTCCTGTACTTTCACTGGAGGATCTGTAAATCCTCAGCAAACTTTTTACACTTCACTCCCACTGTGGATACTGGTAGAGGTCTTGTGACCTGGACAGCTGGCTGCTGTTGTTTGTTTTCCCACGTAGAACTGTGGTAGAGGTCTTGTGACCTGGACAGTGTGCTCACTGTTGTTAACCCCGATCCAGGGTGTGGATCACTTTTATATAAACTTTTGAGAGGACTAAGTCTCGGCTTGAGACTGAACCTCTTGGTTACTTCTCTGTGTTTATAGCTATACTATATCCATACTATACATATTTATTTCATATTCCGCTGCTATTACTTTGAAATATAATCTATCTTCAAAGCTACTTTGATAATTAAATTCGCAAGTGTTTATATTTATTATAAATCAGTAAATTGGTTTCAAAAGTTAATTTAATCATAAGATTAAGTTAACTGAGAATTAATGAATCTTTGAGAAGCTAATTGAACCTTTATATTCTATATAAATTCACTACAGTTTAATTTATTTTTGAAATTGGGGGATTTTATTAGAAATTGTTTTTAACAGAAAATTTTGATTGGAACTCAATTCACCCCCCTCTTGAGTGTCCACTCCGACCAACACTTGGTATCAGAGGAAGTAAATACTTTCTAAAAGTGCTCTGCTTTTGAACTGTGATTTTAGTTGTATTTTAAAGTTCTTAAAATTTCTGTTATTTCTAAATTTTTATCTCTTTAAAATTCTTTTTGTAATATCATGGATAATAGACTTGAGGGTGCTTCTACTAACCGGCCACCTTTCTTCAATGGAACTAATTATGCTCAGTGGAAACTGAAAATGAAAATTCATCTAGAAAGCATAGGTTTTGATATTTGGACTGCTATTGAATCTGAATACAAAATTCCCACTACTGCTAGATCTACCTGGGATGAACCTACAAAGACTGCTTACAATAACAATTGTAAAGCTATGAATGCTCTGTACTGTGCTCTAGGAGATGAAGAGTTTAATAGAATTTCTGCATGTAAAACTGCATATGAAATTTGGGATACCTTAGCTGTTTCTCATGAAGGAACAACTAATGTTAAGGAGATGAGATTGAATACCTATACTATTAAGTATGATAATTTTAAGATGAAACCTGATGAACCCATTTCTGATATGTATCTCAGGTTCAATGAAATTGTCAACACAATGACCTCTCTGGGAAAGGATGTTCCAGCAAAGGAACAAATTATGAGAATTTTGAGATGTCTACCTGAAAGATGGAGAGGAACCTCTGTCTCCATTTAGGAATCCTGTGACATTGGTGCTCTACCTGTCAAGGAACTAATTGGCAAGCTGATGATGTATGAAGAAGAGCTTAAAGTGAATAAAGAAGAAGATGATGAACCTAAGAGGAAGTCTATTGCCTTCAAGACTACAACCTCAAAGAATAAGGATAAGGAAAAGCTTCAAGCTGTAGTTGAAAGTTCAAGCTGTGAAGACAGTGGAAATGATTCTGACAGTGATGATGAGATGGCTCACATTGCTAGAAGATTTAAGAAATTCTATAGGAAAAAGAAGTTCTTCAGAAAACCAAATTACAAGGGAAAGTATGACCAACAAGGCAAATGGAAAAAGGACTGGAAGAAGAATGACAAATCAGATGATGTTGTCTACTATGAGTGCAAGAGAAAAGGACACATTAAAGCCGACTGTCCAAAGCTGAAGTATAAAAAGAAATATGAATACAAGAATAACAAGTACAAGAAGGCCATGAAGGCTACTTGGAGTGCTTCAGAAGACAGCACAAGTGAAGCTGAATCTTCAGACTCTGAAAAGAATCGGGCCAACATGTGTTTCATGACAAACACTTCTGAGGTAACATCAGAGACTCCTGCTTTTAATTCATACTATTCTGGAGAAGATTCTGACTCAGAAAACATGTCAAAATCTGAATTGTTTGAATACTGTGACATGCTAGAAGAAACATGTAATGAGCTTAAAGATAAATATAAAGGTCTAAAGAAACAGTATGCTTTAAGTGTTAAGCATAAATCTGATCTGGATATAGAAGTAGAGAAGAATGATCAGCTGCTTAAAGAGAATACTGAACTAAAATTGTCTAATGAGCAACTCAAGAAAGATTTAGAGAAGTTCACCAATGGTAAAAAATACTCTAACACAAATGCTAGGAAAGCAAGTTGCACCTAGATACACTACTGGTATAGGATACCAACCTGGACAAAGGAAAGTTGCCAAAACTAGATTCATTCCTAAATCTGGACAGAAGATAGTTAATTCTGGAACTTCTTATGCCTCATCCAGCTATATTCATAGTTATGAATCTAATAAGGTTTATCTTTCAAAGGATGTTATTTCTGCAAATTATATGAGACCCATTAGACAAATATGGGTACCTAAAGTGTTATTGGCTAATCTGTCTGGACCCAAGAAGATATGGGTACCAAAATCATCTTCCACCTAAATCTGTTTTGTAGGAGACCTGCTTGAAGAGCTGTTACAAGAAGATATGGTATTTAGACAGTGGGTGCTCAAGACACATGACTGGAGATTATTCTTGCTTCAAGAGCTTAATAAAAGTTGATGGAGGCTTTGTCACCTTTGGTGATAACTCAAAAGGAAAAATCATCGGCCTAGGCCAGATTGGTAACACTGATTCAATTTTGATTTCTAAAGTTTTATTTGTTGATGGACTTAAATATAACCTGTTAAGCATTTCTCAGTTATGTGATGATGGTTTTCATGTTAAATTTGAAAATGATTCTTGCAATGTTTTTAACTCTAAAAATGTTTTAGTATTTTCTGCTTTAAGAAATGAAAATGTTTATGCTGTTGATTTAGATTCTTTAGCTAAACATAGCATTCCCTGTTTAAATGCTTTTCATAAAGAGTCTTGGCTTTGGCACAGAAGATTAGGACACTGCAATGTGCACTCACTTAGAAAACTTTCTAGGAAGAACTTGGTTAGAGACTTACCCAAACTTGAATTTCCAGCAGACAAAGTTTGTAATCCCTGTCAAAAGGGAAAACAACACAAAGTTTCTTTTAAATCAAAGAAAGAAGTTTCAACTTCTCAACCACTTGAATTGGTTCACATGGATTTGTTTGGACCATCAAGAGTTTCTAGTTTAAATGGGAAGCACTATGTCTATGTTCTCGTAGATGACTTTTCTAGATATACTTGGGTATATTTTCTAGCTCACAAAAGTGAAGCTTGCTCTTACTTTGTTAAATACTCCAAGTCTGTAGAAAATCTTAGTGGACTCAAGATTAAGACCCTAAGAAGTGATCATGGTCGTGAGTTTGAAAATCAAGATTTTGAATCTTACAGCTCTCACAATGGCTATACTCATAACTTCTCTGCCCCTAGGACACCCCAACAGAATGGTGTAGTAGAAAGAAGAAACAGAACCCTGCAAGAAATTGCTAGAACCATGCTCAATGAATATGACCTTCCAATTTACTTTTGGGCTGAAGCTGTTAATACAGCTTGTTATGTCATTAATAGAGTCTTGATCAGACCTGTTCTAAAGAAAACCCCTTATGAGTTGTGGAACCATAGGAAACCTAAGGTAAACTACTTCAAAGTTTTTGGCTGCAAAGTCTTTATTCTGAATACTAAAGATAATCTGGATAAATTTGCATCCAAGAGTGATGAAGGAATTTTCCTAGGTTACTCTATCTCTAGTAAAGCCTATAGAGTTTTCAATAAGAGAACCAAATGTGTGGAAGAATCTGTTCACATCAAATTTGATGAAACTGATCCACATGAGCCTAAAACCTCTCTTGGGAATCTTGAAGAAGATTTGTCTATTCTGGACCTTAATGATAAATCTAAAGAACCTGTTATAAAAGCATCCAGTTCTGGACATTCTCCAGAATCTTCTTCTGTTGAACCTCAATCTCTAGATGAACCTGAAACTTCTAGCTCTATCTTTTCAAGACCATCTAGGACTCTAAAGAACCATCCTTTAGATGCTGTTGTAGGAAATCTAGATAGAGGAACACAAACTAGAGCTTCTCTAAGAAACCAGGTTGAACATCAAGCCATTCTTTCACAGTTAGAACCTAAAAATATCAATGATGCTATCAATGATGAATTTTGGGTAATGGCTATGCAAGAAGAATTAAATCAGTTTGAAAGAAACAAAGTCTGGGAATTAGTTGACAGACCTAAGGACACTTTGACAATAGGCACAAAATGGGTGTTTAGAAATAAAATAGATGAATCTGGAAATATAGTTAGAAAAAAAGCTAGACTAGTTGCACAAGGATATAGTCAAGAAGAAGGTATAGACTATGAGGAAACTTTTGCACCTGTAGCTAGACTAGAAGCCATTAGGATCTTACTTGCATATGCTGCACATCTGGATTTCAAATTATATCAAATGGATGTTAAAAGTGCATTTCTAAATGGTTTTATAATTGAAGATGTTTTTGTAGAACAACCACCTGGATTTACTAATCCCCATTTTCCAAATCAAGTTTTTAAACTTTCTAAAGCTTTATATGGTTTGAAACAAGCTCCAAGAGCTTGGTATGATAGACTTAGCAATTTCCTTATTTCAAAAGGTTTTACTAAAGGGATTGCTGATCCAACTCTTTTCATTAAAAGAATTTCTAAAGATGTTTTAGTTGCACAAATATATGTTGATGATATTATTTTTGGATCTTCTAAAAACTCCTTATGTACTGATTTTTCAAAGGTTATGCAAAATGAATTTGAAATGAGCTTAATGGGAGAGCTTAAGTATTTTCTTGGATTTCAAATCTTTCAAACTAAAAATGGTATTATTTTAAATCAAAGTAAATATACTAAGGATCTTTTAAAACGTTTTGGATTGGATAGTATTAAGGAAAGTAATACACCTATGAGTACTACCTGTAAATTGGATGTTGATGAAACTGGGAAACCAGTTGATCAAACCAATTACAGAGGTATGATTGGAAGCTTACTTTATCTTACTGCTAGTCGACCAGATATTATGTTTAGTGTATGTATGTGTGCTAGATTTCAAGCTAATCCTAAAGAATCACACTTATTAGCTGTTAAACGGATTTTTAAGTATCTTAAGTATACTATAAATTTAGGTTTGTTTTACCCAAAAGAACAATCCTTTGAGTTAATGAGTTATTCAGATGATGACTTTGCTGGTTGTAAGTTAGATAGAAAAAGCACATCAGGAACATGTCATTTGATTGGAAAATCCCTAGTATCATGGTGTAGTAAGAAACAGAATTCAGTTGCATTGTCTACTGCCGAGGCAGAATACATAGCTGCTGGTAGTTGCTGTGCACAAATTTTGTGGATGAAACACACTCTATTGGATTATGGATTTGATCTTAAACATGTCTCAATTAACTGTGACAACACTAGTGCAATCAACTTATCCAAGAACCCTGTGTCTCACTCTAGAACTAAGCACATTGATGTCAGACATCACTTTCTAAGAGATCATTACCAGAAGGGTGATATTTCTCTAGAATTTGTTAGTTCTGAAAATCAATTAGCTGACATCTTCACAAAGCCCTTATGCTCTGAAAGAATGAAATTTATTAAACAAGAATTGTGTATGATTGATCTGTGAAACTGATCTGTGAAACTGATCTGTGAAACTGATCTGTGAAACTGATCTGTGAAACTGATCTGTGAAACCGATCTGTGGAACCGATCTGTCACACTGTTCTGTCAAACCGATTTTTTTTAAATTACTTTTTATTAATTAGTAAATTACTTTTTATGGGAACCCTAAATGATAAAATAAATGATACGCGGCTATTTATCTTCCCTAAACCTTTGACCTTTCATTTCCCGCCGAACCTCTCAACCTCTCTTCCCCTCTGCTTCGAACCTTCGAACCTTCGAACTCCTGCCTCTCCAAATCCTCGAATGGATAAGCAAAAGAGACCGAGGAAAGGACCAGATAGCCCTGTACCTTCAAAGCGTGCTCGAGGCGAGTCGAGCAGTACCTCTCAACGTTCAGTAAATCCGGACCTGGAAACTCGGATTGTAGCTGCAGAAAAAGAAGTAAACTCGGCGTGGCTTCTGTCAAGTAAGTCCCTGTTGCTACAAGTTCTTGAATCTCAAGGATGGATAGACTGGTTTTCAGACAACGCCCGAATAGATTATCCAAAGCTAGTACATGAGTTCTACATGAACCTGAAAATCACGCTTGATGGTGTGGAAGCTGCTAGGATGTCATCGGTTGTGAAAGGAAAGAAAATATCTTTCTCATCTAAGCAGTGGGATGAATGTTTAAACGTACCTCATGAAGGTCGATATGAGGACTATGCTGGCAATATACCCCCAGTCACTGACTATTTTTCTTATGAGCTAGCTCTAGAGCTTCTAACTGGAAACAGAGAATCGAGGAGAATCATAGCGTCAGAATTAGATGGTGAAAGCAGACTCCTATTCAAGTTTATTCAGCACCAACTTTGCCCTCGAAGAGGAGATTTTGCTGCTGTTAAGTATCAAGATGCTTTTCTATTGTTTCTGCTCAAAACCCATGAAAAGATAAATCTGTGTAGATATGTGATGGTCCACATAGCTAGTATGCTGAAACCTTCCAAGAAAGCCACGGCATTGTTTTATTCAAAAATGATATCTACTATGCTCCAGAATCTGGAATGTGTTGATGAAGATGATGAAGTTGTTGAAACAGAGCGTTCCTTCTGTCTCAACAAAGAGATCTGCAAGAGGATGAAAATCAATTGGAACCCATGGAAGAAGTGCTGGGTTGCAGATGAAGATAAGTTGTATGAAGCCTACAATCCCATAGATCATGGCAAGAGGCCAAAGGATGTGAGAGATCCTGGATTAAAACCAGACGAGGAACCAATTTATTCTGATAATGATGAGCAAGAAAAAGCTGCAACTGAAGAAGGAAGTGTGTCTTCTCCTGATGACAGGAGTGATCCAGACACTGCTAGCCCCAAGAAAAGAATAGAATTTGGACCTGCTAGTCCACCCTTAACCCTACCAGAGTCAGAACCTATTCTTGATGATGAAGAAGATTCTGATACTGAGGAATATCACAGTGAAGCCTCTGAGCAGAGTAATAATGAGCAAGGTGATGCTGAAGACAATCATGATGGTGATGATGATGATGCTGATGATGTTGAAGCTGCTGCTGATAGTATCAACAGACCGGTGGATGGTCTTGCTGAAGTTCAAGTAGAACAACCTCAGTCAGTACCAAAAATCCATATCAATGGCAAGACTGACTCATCAAAAATCAGTGGAACAGCATGCTATGAGAAACCCAACTACACCCTGTGTGCTGCTGTGTGGGATGACTACCCTGGATATGCTGTGTTGGGCTTAGACTATTCTGAAGAAGAAGGCGAATTGCCAGAATCTGCTGCAACTGTGAAAAGGAACCCTCCAAGAGAAGTAAGGTCTATTCCTACTGATGATCCTGTAACTGTGAATTTACTTGGTTCTGAAATCTCTCGAGCTGATCTTGATAAGTTTAAGACTGAATTGCTAACCACTGTGAGAGATATAGTCAGAGAAGAACTTTCCAATGCCCTTCATCAAGTATCTCTACACGTTTCTGAAAACTCCTTGAAAGCTTTTTCAACGGCAGTCTCAGATGTTCTCAAGCCAGACTTGACTGCTACGGGTGAATTTTTTGGTAGGCACATAGCCTTTTTGAATCAAACCTTGAAGGATCTCCAAGTTAGCTTACTTTCTCTGTCAAATGAGTTCAGATCAACCATCTCTGGTATGATGGAAGTTTTAAGAAATCTGATTGAACATCTTAACAAGTCTGATCTGAGGAAGTTGAAAGCTGAACTAACTCATATAGTCGGCCAAGCAAGTACAGGCAAGGTAACCAAAATCACTACTCGTGAGATAGAAGCTCTCAGAGAAGTTGTGCATACAGAGCTAGCTGCTGTTAGAAATATTCTTGACTTAGAATCTTTGAGGAGGATGAAAGAGCTCTGTGATAATAGTCATAAGATGGCCTTAGTATATTCAGCAGATGCTAAGAATGCCCTGCAAGAGATCAAGGAAAAAGTTGATGCTTTCTTTTCCAAGATTTATACAAAACATGAGATGGCTGCAAACTTCAAAGTCCTGGCAGAGAATCTGAAATTACCTCCAGTCACTCAGGCCTTCAACACTCAAGTTCGCCAATTGCAAGATTTTGTTCCTTCCTTGGCACAGTTCATGGAAAACAAGGATGATTTTGAAAAAGCTATGAAGTATGGAGCAGAAGTCATTCAGGACTTCATTCATCTGTTGAAGCCTTACTTGGATGCACAGGCCACTGCCATTGTACTCCCTACATCCGAACCTCTAAGTGCCTCTGATGTCGCTCCAAATCAGCTATCTGTTGCCCAAGCTCTATCTCAGTTGCGGCCAGTCTCTCAGAAAGCTTCTCATCCAGCTCCTGCTCCTTCTCCACAACCTTCTGTGACACCTCCAACTGCACCTGCCAGAGTTGTCCTGCCACCACTTCAGCTCCGTGAACCACAGCCTGCCTCCAAGCCTTCTACCTTACCTACCATTGATCCAAAGGATAAAGGGAAATCCCCTTTGTATCCCAACAAATAGCCATGTATTATTTTTGATGGGGTGCTCTCTGTATTGCTTGTCTTTTTCTGTGCCTTTATAAAATTTGTTTTTCCTTTGTGTTATGTTCTATCCTGCCTGCACCCTGCTTCTCTTTTCCCTTATCTATGTTCCCTCCTTTTTGATCATCCCAAAGGGGGAGAAAGAAGATATATAATTGGAGAAAGAAGATATATAATGGGAGAAAGAAGATATATAATGGGAGAAAGAAGATATATAATGGGAGAAAGATATATATAAGGAGAAAGAAATATATATCTAAGGGGGAGTACTCTATATATGAAGAGGGAGATCAATATCTCAGGGGGAGAAATCTGAATATTATATATATGGGAATGTTATCTTAAGAGGGAGATTTTTATTTTTATTTTTATTATTTATATATATATATATATGAAGATTTGTGATTATCAAAAAGGGGGAGATTGTTGAGCCCTCTGGAAGATTGCTGATTTCATGTTTATAACTGATGTTTTAATAATCACAAATCATCACAACTCATTGATGCTTAATCTGGTTTGATGTCTCATAAACATAATTCCAATCTATGAATGAATCAGTTATCATGTTTTTTAACTATGCTTATTAACTTACAAAGTATGTTTGGAAGCCTTCTGGATTCAACAGACATCAGACTCACCGATCCATCAGAGTCACCGATCCATCATACTCACTGATCCATCAGACTCACCGATCCATCAGAGTCACCGATCCATCAGACTCACCGATCCATCAGACTCACCGATCCATCAGAGTCACCGATCCATCAGACTCACCGATCAATCAGACTCACCGATCCATCAGACTCACCGATCCATCAGAGTCACCGATCCATCAGACTCACCGATCAATCAGACTCACCGATCCATCAGACTCACCGATCCGTCATAGTCACCGATCAATCAGACTCACCGATCCATCAGACTCACCGATCCATCAGACTCACCGATCCATCAGAGTCACCGATCCATCAGACTCACCGATCCATCAGACTCACCGATCCATCAGAGTCACCGATCCATCAGACTCACTGATGCAAATGAGTCACCGATGCAAATGAGTCACTGATGCAAATGAGTCACTGATGCAAATGAGTCACCGATCCAAGGACTCACCGATGCTGATCAAAATGACTCACCAATCAGATGACAGACCGATGCTGATCAAAATGACTCACCGATCAGATGACAGACCGATGCTGATCTATCTGAGTCACCGATCTTTACTCTAATGCTGATGACCTACCGATCTCTTGAACAGTCATAAACAACTGTTTGAATTTCTTTATCTTTATCTTTATTTATTCTAACCAACGGTCATATTAGTTATATTTTAATACACTGACAATTAATTAATAAAGGTTGTCGGATGTCAGGAAACCGTACCTCGTACCTGCGGAAAGGAAACCTTTTCTATCCTACGGAGCACGTGATATGAATACAAGAAGACTCTGCTGAAAAAGAAATAGAGAGCTGCGAAGAAGTGTGAGACAACACACACAGAGACAAGGAAGCATACGACATACTCGAGAAGAGCTCTGTGCATACAAGAAGAACCAAGCAAGACAGAATCAAACATACAATCAAGCCTACTCAAGAAGAGTGGTGTGCATACAATAGATCATTGAAGAGCTTCATCGACTACATCTCACTGCCTGTGAACCTGAAGCATACGACACTCTGCTTCTCAAACAAAACCGAGAAGAGGACTCAGAATCACTTCTGATTAATTCCAAAACGAGTCCAGTGCTACACTGAAATCACTAGAGCCATTTCTAAACTCTACATCTCTGCTCTGTGATTTATTTATTCTACATTTTGAGCAGTGTGTGTTATCTGCTGTATTAAACACACACACTGACTCCTGTACTTTCACTGGAGGATCTGTAATTCCTCAGCAAACTTTTTACACTTCACTCCCACTGTGGATAGTGGTAGAGGTCTTGTGACCTGGACAGCTGGCTGCTGTTGTTTGTTTTCCCACGTAGAACTGTGGTAGAGGTCTTGTGACCTGGACAGTTTGCTCACTGTTGTTAACCCCGATCCAGGGTGTGGATCACTTTTATATAAACTTTTGAGAGGACTAAGTCTCGGCTTGAGACTGAACCTCTTGGTTACTTCTCTGTGTTTATAGCTATACTATATCCATACTATACATATTTATTTCATATTCCGCTGCTATTACTTTGAAATATAATCTATCTTCAAAGCTACTTTGATAATTAAATTCGCAAGTGTTTATATTTATTATAAATCAGTAAATTGGTTTCAAAAGTTAATTTAATCATAAGATTAAGTTAACTGAGAATTAATCAATCTTTGAGAAGCTAATTGAACCTTTATATTCTATATAAATTCACTACAGTTTAATTTATTTTTGAAATTGGGGGATTTTATTAGAAATTGTTTTTAACAGAAAATTTTGATTGGAACTCAATTCACCCCCCTCTTGAGTGTCCACTCCGACCAACAGTCATCATATTTTCTTTTGAGTTTCACCAAGGTTGGGCTGGTGGAGTATCAGGAAACACGGAAAGTTATAATCTAGGTTTTTTGGTCCATTTGAAATAGTGGTAAGGGTCAGTTTAGTGGAATACAATTATTCCCTTCCACAATGCTACAATTACATTCATGACATGTTCCACATGCCATAACTATGAAGATATCATCAAGACCCTTCCCATTTGATAGACATATCATACCTTCAGATTTTTGTTGATTCATCTTTTGAGGAGCAGCTGATACCAGTTGTGGATTGTAGTGAGAAATATTTTTGGGGTCAAACTATTATTTTTCCTCATGTGTATTTTATGTATGGGTAATTTCAAGGGGAGGCCTGAGATATGGAGTTTCATATATGATCATAGTATCTAGACTTGTTCACATAATCCTCATAGTGATTATTGGGTTATCTCAGATATATGTTATTATAAGATGGGAATGTTTTAAGATCCCATTTTTTCTAGGTATGTCTATCTCTGAGATTTTTGTTTAAGCCTTGGTGGCTGAGTTTTGTATCTAGATAAAGAAAATTTTTAAGATAAAATTACCAAAATTTTGAGGATTTATTCTTTTTTTAATTAATGGAGTCTAGATTTAAATCTTTTAAGTTTTTTATAGGTTCTTGGTGAGTTGATAAGATTAAAATTAGTTGGGGATGATTAAAATAAAAAATGGGCAGAAAAACTAAACTGCAGATCATTTACACATCATGTAAGGGGATTACACATCATCTAATTGCTTGGGGATTTAATTAAATAAATCCAATATGATGGATTTTTTTATACCATTAAAAACATTTACACAATGTTTAATTTCATTACATGACATGTAAATTCCCAACCCATAGTTTTAAACATGTTGTGCTACTAATTTCATTTTCATTCAGTTGATGATTATCCCCTCTTGACCATAGGAAATTCTATAAGAAGTTTTGAAGTTCCAAATCCCCTTCCATACAATCTGTTTCCATCTTCAATCTCTAGTAAGTCTTTTTCGAAAGGTTTCTTCTGTCTCTTCCTTCTTCTCCACCTGTTGTGGTGAAATTATTTTACCCAATTATGTTGGTGGTTTTGATCTTGAACAGTTTTGATATAGGAACCTCTTTACAATCATATCCACCTTCTTCCTCGTAGATTATAGCCTTAGGATGTGTTGTTGGATCATAATTATAAGGTAGGGGGTTTAAAATTTAACCCCATGGATTGATAATTCCAAATTTAAGCAATATCATGATTATACCCTCATTCTGTGAACCTAAATTCATTAAATAATTGAATGAGTTTATCTCTTGAATTCATTTGATTTCAAATGAATTTATAATTTGATACTAGATTAAATTATTTTTTTCATGACATGTGACCGAGGGTGATTTCTTTTTGTAGAATACCTATATTGTGGCTTATCACTTTGCATATAAGTGTTAATCAATTGTGAATTTAATTAAAAAGTGTTTTATGAAATAATAATGGTAATTTTCATATTTAACAAATGTGATATTTGATTTGATATTGTGATATACATGTTTTATGATAGATAATGTGTTATATGATGAGATTATTATATAAAGGTATAGGAACAAGCACATTCACATGTATATACTATAATTCTTATAGAGAGAAGGCTCAACCTAGTCCCATACTGTAATGATTATAGGGATTTGACCTAGAAATTTGTTATGCTTATAGGTCTTTGATTAGGAAATGTTGTATAATCCTTATTGGGAATTTAAATGGATTGTTTACTGTGACTATACCATGGGTTTATGGTTGTCGTTTCCATGGTTGTAAGACGTTCTCAAAGATATTCTGTCGTGGTGCTAACGAAGGATATTCACCTTGGTAATATGGTTGTGGTTGACATGGTTTTAAGACATTCTTAGACATATTCTAGCATGGTGACAAAGAAGGATGTAGTTGTATTTTATTAATTGTTGAATTAATTATTACACATGTTTATGACTTTATTGTATACACTTCATATCATACTAGTTTGTTTAGACACAGTGGTGTCGACCTATTGAGTTTTACTCACACCCTATTTTGACCATTGTTTGGAACCCAAGAATATTTGATGGATATAGGATTGGATAAGGGAAAAAGAAAATTTTGTTGATTTCTTGATTACTTTTGTTATAGATTTTAAATATGGGTCCAACATAGAGTTTGGGACCTAGGAAATTGAACAATTTATTTGAGTCTTCTAGTCTTCTTCATGTATATTTTTCTAGCATGACATTTAGTTACATTCCAGCACATCATTAAATTATTCTTTTGTTATTATTTAATTATTAAATTAGATTTTATTGTTTTCTGTCACAATATTTTTACTCTGATTATTATTATTTGGTTTACTCATATTATTATTTTCCATTTAAATATGATTTGTATCTTTTGAAATGAAATTTCATACTCAGGGTTATTGTCTCCCCACTGTAGATTCCACACTTCTACTGGTAGTTGGTAGCCTCTGGCGTATGGGGAGGTGTGCTTGAGTTCCCCTAACCCATCCTTTCCAGCCACACGATATAGTGATGGATTGGGGGACGTAACAGAAGAACTCCCTGAAGCTTCACAAGAACACCATATCAAGCATGAACAATAATGAAGGTAGAACTACCTCTAATGAAATGGATATCCAAGGTGTTTTATTGTAGTTTTTCCAGAATCTCTACATAGTAAGAGAACCTACCTTCTTTTTTAAAATTTAGTCTTCTATAAAACTTGTGGTGTTATACACTATCAATCACCACATCATTACTGATAATCATATTATCTCCCATGATGTATTTCAATCCATGAAAGCTCGATCTGTTACAAAAAGGAGGTATTATGGCATGGAATCTTGATATAATAAAGAATTATGATGGAGTGGAATTTACCTTTTTTTGATTAAAAGGGGATTTCATATTTAGATAGAATGAGGTTGTCATGAAATGAATCTTGTTAGTGTCTCTCAGCATCAAAATAAATGGGAACCTTACTCAGAGCTTCATCCAATCTAGGGGCCTTCAATATGGGGACACTATTTACCTATTTTAATTCCATTGGATGATATTTTCTCTCATATTATTTCATTGGTATAAAAAAATTATCCATGGGGAAAATTTTTTCCAATGACATCTGCCCATCACTCATCTCCTTTTTCTAATGATAACTTTATTTTCTCAAGGTCCACTCATGAAGAATACATTTCCATTTTTCATTTGATCCATATTTATGAGGTGGCTTCTATAAAATCAGTTAACTTTCATAAATATAAAATTTTCAATAGTTTGGGAGTTATTTTGAATAGGAATGTTTATCTTGGACATGTTTTAAGTAATCATATGGTCAACAAACACAATAAATACATTGGGATCCCCATGACTTTTTCTCAATCAAATAAATATTTTTTTTTCAATAATATTGAAAGGATTGAATAAAATGTATGGTTGGAAAACCCCGAGTGTCTCTAATTAAGGGAAGGAAAATCTAATTAAGTATGTGGTTAAAGGGATTCAAAGATATTCCATGACTATATTTAAACATCTAACCTTGACTGTCTACTAAATTCAGTCCCATATTAACAACAGCTATTGGGGTAATGGAAGGAAAAATATTCACTAGAAGGTTTGGGAAAACAATTTCACCCCTAAAGCATATAGGGTTATAAGTTTTTGTGACATTTACATATTCAATGATTCCATTCTGATGAAACAACGAAGTTGGATATTTAACACCCAAACTCCCACTATGATCAAATCCTTCAATCCATATAGTTTCCCCACATAGACTTATGAGATGTGGTCTTAGTCCCTTATCCCAATTTCCTCTAGAAAATCATCTTGAGGTGGTGTGAAATTCTTGATCGTGGGATGTGTTGGAGGATCAGGGATGGCTCTATCATAAAAAATTGGAAGGACCCTTAGCTACCCGATGACGAAGGCCTTTTGGAGATGTTCCTAGTGGTCCATGGTTTAAAGGATGCGATAATGTGTTCCCAATTTATCATAGAAGAAAATGAATTGTGTTATGAAAAACATGATAGGTGGTTTTAAAAAATACAAAAAACGATCATTAAAAATATTCCATGTGTGAATAATATGGGTTATAGTAGTATTTAATTGAACAAAGAGAGTTCGAGAATGTTCTCTATAAAATATGGTTATAAGCTCGCTCTCAATTCTCGGACCCAATATGGTGATGTGATATGGATGGTCATTTGGAGCCCATTGGTCACTCCCAAGGTCTTCTACTTCTGGTGGCAGATTTGTGTTGGAATCCGCCTTTTTAAGGAATATATATTTTTTTACCATGCATCTGATGATCCCATATGCCCTCTATGCATGGTAAAGCAGAAAGCCACCTTACATGACATTATTCACTGTCTTGAGGCTATGGTTTTTTGGACTTCACTGGTTTCAAATGTCGATCTATATCTTGATATGGCACCCAGACTCTTTTCATTGCTGGTGTTTTTTCATCATCTTACTAGAGAGAAAGATACATTATTATGTACTTTTTAATAGAAAAATTGGGTTAAGTAAATTACTTCATTTTAAACAATTTACAACTACCAAGTACATTTTGGATCGAACGGGTTTTTTTCCTTGATAGAGATGTAGAAATAAAATTATTTTTATAATGAGAACTCAAGTTCTAGCTAATGAATCGAATCATGGTATACTCCTACGTCAATTGTCTAGAAAATAAATGTGGATGTATCTCTCTCTCTGGGAATGGAATTATTAGGTCTGAAGTGATGTCCTATGTGTAACATCCTGACCTGTGTTCCATGCACCAGTGCCTCGAGCCAGACCATATTATGGCCTCAAGTGATCCTACTTGTATGCCAGAGGATGTTGACTATTAGTGAGGGTCTGATAAGCCAGTCATGGAAAGACTATAACCTCTTTTATTAGAGTAAAACAACAACATAAGTAAACAATTATAGGGGAAGAATATATATTACAATGAAATACCAATATTCCAAGATAACAAAGTAGAAATTAAAATATCCAACAAATGCAGGAAACATGACACTAATGTACATGTCAAGTGTCTAAAATTAAAACTGAAAAATAAATACACTAATGATTCCCAAGAAGGTCTCTAAGAACATTCGGTTCCCTCATCCAAGATACAAACCCAAATGAGCCATCTAACATAGGGCCTTTTCCCTTAACCACTCCTAAAAAAATAATGTCTATTCATGTACCTATCAGGTAGCATGAGTAGTGTGCAAATACAACCCAGCAGGCCACCAGCAATGGTGTTTAAAAATATTCCAATAAATTAAAAATGTATGCAATTCTAAAAAAAATTACAATGGGAAAATAAATATTTATCACATTATCATTACTATTTATTTAACAAAATGAAATACAAGGTTCCCAAGAATATGAGCTTTAGACCAATTGGTGATGACTCTAAAGTGCATCTAGGTGACCCGGGATCAAATCCAGGTGAAGGCACAATTTTTGGGGGTACTGTAGTAGTACTGTAGCAGGTACTATAGCAGGAACTGGGTAATAGTATAGCCGGAACTATAGTAGGCACTGTTTGGCACTGTAGCAGCTGGGAATTTGCCCATGTTTAGGTCTTTGGGCCACCGATTTGGTCCCCAAGTCCTTTAAGGCCTTCGGGGAAGCCAAGCCTTTGTGAAAGTAAGGCCTTTGGTCCACCTTAAGTCAAGATGCAAACCAGACAACCTATAAGGAACAAGCTCTATCGGAGGATGGGAAATGAGGCTTCACCATATCAGAAGCTACACGAATCGCAAGAATGAGAGGGTATGGCACCTACCATCAGGACAAGACTGTGCATGCATCAGATAGACTACTCGAACAGCCATGCGAAGGTGGAGAGAAGATTTCACGATGAAGATGTTGGGGAGGAGGAGTACCAAGTAAATAATATGGGTTGTATGTAATGTTTGAAGCCTATAAGAAATGAATTTATCTAAGGCCTACGATCCATGTAATTATTATGCCTACGATCATTGTAAGGGTTCCATTTCACCCCTTGAAAGATGGATTATCAAAAATCATTAAAAAATGAAGGCCTTCGAGCCAATGGAGGAAATATAAGGTTCCCAAGGATACCCATACATCAAGGCTAGCTTCACATAATGTTTGAGCCCAAAGTGTTTCTAGGTAATATGATATCTTAATACCTTCTATGACTCATCCTGGAGGTCAATGTATTAAATGGCACTATCATATCGTAATACCTGATTCGGCTCATATCGAAGCCCGAATTATTCTCAAGTGAGACCATATTTTGGAGTACCTTTTGTTATCATTCATTAACTAATATGTGAATGACACGTTACCATTATCAATTTCATCACATAAATAATAACCATGTTCCCATTATTGTATTCATACGTAAGATAACCATGTTTCCACACATACCCATCAATTTATTGACCACATTCCCATTCCTTTACTCATAAGTATAATGACCATGTAACCATATATACTTCTCAATTGAAAGGAAATTTTCCCATTCCTTCACTCATAAATATAATAACCATGTCACCATGTATATCTCTCAGTTGAATGACCATGTTCCCACTCATTTTCACATAATTAATTCAAAATTAATTAACCACATCAATTCCATTAGTAATTTGAAAATTATTTAAATACATCAAATCCATTAGTTAATTCAACAGCTAACTAAACATTTAAATAATTTTAATTAATTCAAAAATAAATTAATCACTTCAATTTTATTATTCAAATCAATAATTAACTACTGTCCCCAATTTCCTTACCAATCCTATCAATTAGGTTTCCCCATCAATGTCCTTAATTAACTCCCCAATTAACTTAGTGTACCAATCCCATTAAATAACTCATCAATTAATTAATCAATATAACAATTCAGATACCATAATTAATTTTCTAGAATTAATTATCTCATTCTATATCGCAACTCTTCATGATTAATTCAAAAATTAATTATCTAGATCACAATATCAAATGCACATAATTAATTCACAATTAATTATCTCAATTTATCCAATTAGTTATCTAATAATTAATCCCCTGATTAATTATCTAGATTAAAATAACTAAATCTCATAATCAATTTCCCAAATTAATTATCTTACATGACATCCTCTTAGTCTCATGATTAATTCCTTAATTAATCATCCATTTCTACAATGCTTCGATAAATCAATTGGCCATCTTAATTAACCCAATTAAAAATTAAATTGCTAAATAATGATATAAATTATACAATTTTTCATGCACACATCAAATCCATGACTATGGGGATTATATTCTAGACCACATACCTCAATACATTGTAGAATAATCATACAATAATAATCCCCAAAATTTGGGCAACACAACAATGTAGATCGCGATACTAATTTCAAAAACCAAAATCAAGAAATAAGGTCTCGTAAACTCAATATCTATAATCACAATACTAGATTTAGATTTACCCAATATAGATATAGATCTAGAAAAACAAAAGATATCCTCCCACCAAAAGAAAAAGAGGAGGGAGGATGAATGTGAAACCATGTGGATAAGATCCACTTACTAGGGGAGGTGTGGATCTTTAATCTGGGATTCAAATCACAATGAACGGAGGTCGAACAACCTCGCAATCCCTTAGGGATTCTCTAAAATCATCAAAAACTATAAGGGTTTGAGTTTGAGTTGAATAGGGGATGTTGGGGGTGGGGGTTCAAGTGGATTTAAAATTAGTTTTCATGGAATTAAAAATACTGCATACATTTTCATGGGTAGGGGTGCATGGTTTTCCATAACCTTATTCCAAACATGAACCTATTGTTTTAGGGGTGCATGTTCTCTCTTTCTTGGGTGCATGGTTTGGAATACCATACTCCGACCATGAAATTCCCCACAGTCTAGATATGCATGATTTTTTGGGTTATGGTACACAGTTTTCTATATCTATGCACCAACTGTGCATAGCCCCTTTTTCTTAATTTATTCTTTAATTTCACCCAAACACACCCCAGGGGTATAACCAAAATGAAATGTACTCAATAATAGAAAAGATTTTATGTATAAAATTCTGTGAAAACTCCATATAAGGTTAATATATTACAATTTCCCTACATTATAATAGCTTGTACTTGAGCTACACTCACACGCTTCTCTTAGATTTAGTGTCAAAAAGATTAGGCCACTGAACCCTCATATCTATTTCCCCACAACATATTCTCACTGTTATCCAACACATGTATGAGATAATCCTTAAATGATGTATCAATCATTAACTCAAGATCGACCACATCAATTACATGAGAAGGGTTGGGGTGATACTTCCATAGTTTTGAAACATGGAAAAAAATAATTCATAACACTGTATTTCTTTGGAAGAGCCAATTGGTAAGCCACTAGTTCGGTTCTCTCCACAAACTCAAAAGGTCTGACAAACCTCGCCACCAACATGACCTATCTCTAAATTCTACGGTGACCCATCGTAGATGACATCTAAAAGAAAAAAATGATCATCCTATGTAAACTATAGTGGTACTCAATGTCTATCATCATATGACTTTTGACTACTCTTAGACATTTCCCTACACTTCTAAATAATTTGTACCTATTCCGACATCTCTTACATGAGACTCTGTTCTAACAACTCTAACTCACAAACCTCTATCCACTGTAGAGGTGATCTACATGGACTGCCATAAAGAGCCTCATATGGTTTCATCTAAATTGTTTTATTATAACTATTGTTATAGGAAAACTCAACTAAATATGATTGTTTCTCTTAGGAGCCACTCGGTCTAGAACACACGCCCATATCATATCTTTTTGAACCTATATAGAATTATATAACCACCCATCACTATGTCGGTGTAAAGTCATACTCAATAATACTTGTGTACTGAAAACCTTCAGTAAACCCTTCCATAAGTGAGAAGTAAAGTGAGAATTGTGGTCTAAAACAATCGTATGACGCACCCCATGCAGAATAACTATTTCCCAAACATACAGTTATCTCAACTATTTTTCTGAGTAAGTCTCCCATATAGGAATGAAATGTGCTACCTTCATCATTTGATCTAAAACAACCCAAATCATATCATTCTTCCTAGGCATTCTTAGAATACCCACCATAAAATCAATAGCCATATCATCCCATTTCTATTATTGAATTGGTAACAGCTGTAGCAGAACAGCAGGTCATTGATGCTCTTCCTTCACCTGCTAATAGGTGTAACATCATGTCACATACCCTACTATCTCCTTTATCATGCCCGACCACCAAAACATTCATCACAGTTCATGATACATTTTGGTTACACCTGGATGCACCACCCACATCAAGGCATAAAACTCACACATTATCTCTACATGTATGCTTGTAGGAACAACAACACGCTTTGGCACATAGATAACATCATCCACATCGATGGAACAATATCAAGGTTTATCTCCCCCCCCCTTCAAGGATTTCACTCAAGGTAAAGCATTCTGGATCCTCATACTATCTGTCTCTGGTCCATCTCAAAAGAGTATACTCCACTAAAACTGATACGAGAGTCATCTGTTCTTGACTATCTTGAACCAAAACATGCATATCAACCAGAAAAGTAATTATTTTCCACTCATCACTAAAATCTAGGACCATTATTGTCCAAGTTATCATACTCAAAGCATTTTCAACATTGATTCCATTCTCTAGAATATATTCTAGCTCAAAATCAAAAGAATTCATATAGTCAACCCATATCTATTGTCAACGATTCAAATCTCGATGCTAAAAGATATACCTCATTCTCTTGTGATCGGTAAACACTGTAAACTTCTTGCCCATGAGATAGTTCCACCAACACCTCAAGGAATAAAAACTGCTACTAACTTGAGTTGATATATAGGGCAGTTCCATTCATGGGGCTTTAATTCCAAGACCCATACACCAAAACGTGGTCTCCTTGTATCAACACAGCTCCATGTCCGATTCCAGAAGCATGACAGAACACTATATATGCACCCCCTGGATCAAGAAGGATCAATATTGCTGTCATTTTCAACCACTCATTCAACTTATGTAAATCATTATCACATGCTCCCAACTATTGGAACTTTATCCCATTCATGATCTAGCTCATAAGCGGTGCTCTGAATTTGGAAAGGACCTGGATGAATCTCTGATAATAAATGGTCATCTCCATCAAACTACGGATATCAAAAAAATTCTTTGGATTCTCTTAAGAAAAAATTGCCTGAACCTTCTAGGGGTCCACTAACACACCTTCGTTAGAGATTATTTGGCTTAATAAGTGTACCTAGTCAATCCAAAACTGATAATTAGATAAACTGTTGTATAGATGATGCTCTCTTGGTGTACTCAAAAGGATGTCAAGATGTCGATCATGATCATCATGAGTCATGGAGTACACCAAGATGTTATCCACAAATACAACCACAAACTGATTCAGTACATATTGAAGACATTGTTCATCAAGTACATAAACATTGATGGTGCATTTGTTAACCCAAACGGTATTACGAAAAACTCATATAGTCTATACCTACTCTATATTGTAGTCCTTGGTATATCAAAAGTCCATACTCCCAACTGATGATACCCCCATTTGAAGTCGAACATTAAGAACACAAAATATCCTCTGAACTGGTCAAATATATCATTAATACACAGAAGAGGATAATAGTTCTTCAATATCATCCATTTAGACATCCTGAAATCAACACATAAGTGCAAACTCCCATAATCCTTCTTTGTAAAAAACAAAAAATATCCCCAAGGTGAAATACTCGGATGGATAAACCTATTGTCCTCAAATTCAATTAGATAAGTATTTAACTCTTGAAACTCTATTGATGCCATTATATATGGTGGAATAGACAGTAGCTCATCCCCTAACATGAGCTAAATGGTAAATTTCACATCTCTATCTGTGGGTAACCCTGAGAATTCTTTAGTAAAATCATCTTGAAACCTATCAACTATAGGTGGATAGATTTCATGATTTTCTCCTCCATCATCTAGAAATAAACAAGAAATCTGGGATGTGATCTCTCCTAGTTATTGAGTAATTTTCCCCACTCGGCATGCCTAGATATCCCACTTCCACAGTGAATGTACTATTCACCCTTAAGAGATGTGAAAGTCACTCTCCTACGATAGAAATCAATGTGGGCTTGGTATATGACTAGATAGTCTATACCCATAATTAGGATGAATCCTATCGTGTTGATAATATAGATATCCCTTTGAAAATGATAATCCCCAACCATGATAGGGCATCCCTTGCACAAATAGATGTCCCTAGACCACACTCCCAATTGAGTATCTATAGTCATTTTCCTCCTCAAAAACTCCACCACTAGGCTCATACAATTCCCAATTTTAGAAGATTTAAAGTAATGAGAGGTACTAGTATCAAATAAGGCACTAACTAATATAGAAGATATAATAATAGTACCTCTCACTATAGATGGTCTAACCTCACTATCCACAAGTGTAGGATACCCTGTATGCAACCATCCTGACCCTCTTACCTGGGATGCAGTCTAACTCTCCTGAGTTTCACCACTCTATTGATATGGGTGATCATTACCAAAATCAAAATTTCCACCACCTCTACTACCTCAACCAGATAACTCTGGATGCCAGCCTGATAAAGTGTAGCAGATCTTCTTCCCATACCGTGGTTTTCCCTAACATTTCCAACACTAACTTACAATACCTTTGTCTTATAGATCCTATATAGTTCCCCCATGATGCCAAAATGTATGCACTCTAATTATGATCAAAGAAAATGTCAATGATAATGACCTACCCTACTACACTAGTGAAAAATCACTCTAGTAAGGACCTATGCAACCAATCCCTCTATCTGTGAACAATACTTCCCAATACCCTAGTTAAAGATCTCCTAATGGATATTTCTACTATAAGAATTTGCACCACATGATAATTTAGTAACTAATACATGTCTAGCACTGGAATACTCTTTTAGGTTCCACCCATCTCTGAGATCCTGATTCACCACCTCAGTAATATTCATTAACCTGAAAAGGTTTACTTATGACTTAATCTCACATTCAATTCTGTCCTAAAAATGTTAAGCATGAGCTTTCCCATCTCCTTCCAATGCTGGAACAAAGTGTTGTATGTATATTAAGCGTCCAAAATATTCTGTCATCATCATACACCCCTGAGTAATCCATAATAAATCAGTTTCTCTCTCATGCCTTAGTGTCTCTGGATAGAAGTGTTCCAAGAACCTCTCCAAGAATTCAATCCACAGTATACCATCAGTATATCCAGTTTTTGTCTAAATGTCCCACCAATGCTTTGTTGATCCTTATATATTATAAGTATCCAACTTGACCCTCCACTTAGAAGGTGTCTCCAAAAGGTCATGTATCCTCTCGATGGACTCAACCAACAACTCAACTCCCTCAGGTCTACCCTCTCTAGTAAAATTCTGAGGGTGCTGTCCCTAAAACTCCCTTGTCGCCATATACATGTTCTTCTCAACATGACTTGGTTATCTTCCCATGACTTGTATAAAGTGAGAAAATTTCACCCAGAACTGCTCCCCTTCTTCCTCACCTATCACTATCAGTGCCTCAGGTTCCACTACTGGTGAAGCACCTCCATCTATAACCTTATGCCATCCTCACAAAAAAAAATCATCATGGAGGCATATCTCTACAATTATAAAAAGAAGTCTTAGAACTCATAACACAACTTTATATCATTTAAATTAGAAGAATCAACACAAAAAGTATTTTCTCGTATTCCTTTAACATGTTCATCAACAAGGTGTTATCACTACCCTTAACCACTATACTATTTGGTCTTGGTTAGCAAGGGTAAAATCATTCTCATAGTTACCGATTTCACATTATACACCCATTTATTCACATTATTTCCTCATTTAACACTAATATTTTTATATTAGGCACCAGTTTTTGTTAAATTTTACAAGATGATAAAAATAGTTTAAGTTTAACATCTTTCCCAAAAATTATTTTTCTCATGCGTGTCTAATATGATGCATGTCACATAATAATAACTTGTTCCTAGAATGATTCATGAAGACCAACTATCATGCGTTTTTGGTCCATGAGTCAATTCTAAAAAATTGTTAAAAATAATAATCACACCAAACAACATGTGTGTCACCCATGGTGAAAAAATATTCAACTGTAACAATAAACAATAATCACAACAATCCCACCACTGGGTACTCTTATTTTCCCCTATACATGGGTTTATAGCTCCCAGGAAAGAGCTCATTACCAATGCCTAAATATTCCTCGTCTCCAATATACCTATCCCAAATAGTAAAGAAAAATAAAAATAAAATATAATTAGGCTCTAATACAACTTTGTAACATTCCACCCTAGGTTCCACGTGCCGGTTCCTCGAGCCAGACCATCACCTGACCTCAGGCGCTCCTCCCCATATGCCAAAGGCTTCCGACTAGCAATGAAGGTCTAATCAGTCAATTATGGGGAGAATACGACATATTTTATCAGAGTAAAACACTAGTATATGTAAACAAAAATAGCAGAATCATATATATAACAACGAGATAACAATATGCCAAGATAACAAAGCAGGAAATACAACATCCAACAAAAGTAGGAAACATTCCACTAATGTACATGTTATGTGTATAAACTAAAAAATGAAAAATAAATAAACTAACAACTCCCACGTGACTCTTAAACCATGTCTGGTTCCCTTATCCTATAACCATCCCCAAATCATTCATCTAACACAGTTCTTTTTCACTCAACCTATCCTTCAACAGTAAAGTCTATTCGGGTACCATTTAAGAAGCCCGAGTAGGGTGTGAGTACAACTAAGTAGGTCACCACCAATAGTTTGTAAAACAATTCTAGATAATAATCAATGTGAAGTTAAAAAGGATCCAATAACAACTGAGTAGTAGGGGTGAATCATTGGTTAACATTTTATAAGATTCAAAACTTTTAGAAACTTAACCCCTATAACTTAATAATATTTATTTCCTTATCAAATCTTAGTAAATTATCATGCATGTAAAATTTGGAAAGAAAGTAAAGGAATGAATATTTATGATGTTTGACCTCAGTGGGAGAACCTACATCCCTTCAGAAGCCACTCGTGTGGGTATATGGAAATACACTATTATGAAGAAGTGGATTCAACTTGTGAAAACTCATGTTAGACACCTTTTATCACCTAATAGTAAAGATTATATTGAATCCCATTTGTTTAAATAGTTTTATTATAGAAAAATTTATCCAAACAACAAAATAAGGCCTTTTTTAAAATAGCACCACAATTGCCCACTCAAAAACCTCAGTCCGAATTGGATGGATCTGATTTTCTCAATCTCATAATGTTGGATCTGATTTTGTCAACACATCTATGTTGGATCCGATTTTATCAATACGATGATGTTGGATTTGATTATCTCAATAAGTTAGATCTAGATTTGATTCACTCAACACGACAAGTTCATTCTCAACATAAAAAAATCAAACTCTTCTAGAATTCTCAATACAATTCTTCTTTAATTAGATGGGAACTTTCACATCAGATTATCCAGTGCCCCGCCTTTTTCATGTATGTGAATGTTACAATTGAACGAATGATCTAAGAATGTATTTATAGGAAACATAGAAAACAAAAGTATGAAATATGAATGCTTTCTCTACTTCCTAAAATTTCATAACTCCAAAAATCTCCCACATTTAAACATCATCTGTGACTTCATCAATCCTCCTTAGGTTTCTTTGATATTTACACAAAATTTAATTTCAATCCTAACCTCTTCAACTCTATATGTTTCTCGTATCATTACAATATATTTCTTCCACAACACATTACAATATATTTCTTTTCCATATTATTATGATCTATTTCTTTCTCATATCATTAAAATATCTTTCTTTCTCAGCTCCTTATTATATCTTTCATTCTCAACTCATTAAAATCTGATTCCTTCTCATCACATTATGATTTTTCTTTCGCAACTAATTATGATCTGATTTCTTATTCATCTCATCACAATGTAATTTTCATTATGATTTATTTTTTCAATATGATGTATTTTCCCTTTATGATATATTTTCCCATTATGATGGAATTCCCATTATTATGAAAATACCATTATGATGGAATTCCCATTTTTTAACTATTAAATTCATCAAATCTCTAAAACATTTGTTCAATATCATTTATCATGAAATTTTTCATGATTTTTGAGAACCTTATGACATGAAAATTATATTATGATTTAGTTTTTGGAAGCATGAAAACATTCTAACTGCTGGCTTCACTTTCTTCAAAAAAATCATCAAGAACAATATGACTTCTTCAACCAGCAACTTTTTTCTCATCAAAATTTTTATTTCTAACTCAAAAAAATCATTCTTTTTAACTCTTAAAATTCCTTCTTTCTAACTCAAAAAATTCATTATTTCTAACATAGAAACACCATTCTTTCTCTGATTATGGAAATGAAAAATTTCCAACAAATAATAAATTTTGCCTTTGATTCCTTTTAATCTGATGATTGTCAGTTTCATAAAGGTGGACCTGAATACGATAATGATTCTAATCAACTAATTCATCATCCTAATTTTTTCAATGTCCAGTGCATCTAAATATGAAAACCTCGGTTCCAAAAATTTTTCCTAGTAAACAACCTCATTATTATGGATTGGTTTTGATTCCTAAATAAAAAAATATTCTTCAACAAAAAGGTTATTTGTTTACAAATAAAAAAAATTAAAAAAATTATTAAAATGGTTCTTCAATCTCCCCCTTAGAATTTGTTGATAACCCTTGTTAACAAATTTTCCAACTCCTATAATTTTTCACAACTCAACTTTTTTAAGCAATTGATGTTTTTTCACTTTTATCAAAACATAGCCTTTCTCAGAGGAGAGTTTCCTAATACCACACAATAGGATAAAGTAATTGTTTTGAAGGAATTTTATCCCTATATGGTAAAAAAAATTTACAGAAATGTAAAGATAAAATCCACCTCACATTTAAATTTTCCTCTAACTTTTCTTTTTATCTCCCCCATTTTATGATAACCATGGGTATAGATTCATGTATGAAATATAAGTAAAAACTTATAACAAAGTATTATGTTATTACATTCTCTACCCCTTTGTCAACATAATCCAATGCATGGTGGGGGTTATATCCTTATGATGTATAGGAATACATGGGAGGAGGATAAACATAAATTTTCTTCCTCAATCCCAAATACCTCTCTTTTAGAATTTCTTTTGTAAAGATATCATCAATATGATACTTTATTGAAATGTATTCAAGAAAAATATCCCTAGACGAAACTTTCTTTTTTATAATGTGAAACTTTATATCAATTTGTTTTGATATTGAATGTTATACAATATTTTTATAATGTTCAATTTCAATTTGGTTATCAAAGAGTAACATCAATGGTTTAGAAACTTTTTTCTTTCAAATCGTCAAGCTGAACTTTTATCTGTAACATTTGAGTACAAGAATGAGTAGTTACAACTTATTTGGATTAAATTTTACTCAATGTTACAAAACATGTTTTCTTATTATGTCAACTCATACAACCTTCACCCAAAAAATGTTCCTCTTGAGGTTGATTTTCTATCATTACAATCTCCATCCCAATTAGCATCAGTATAACAAAGAAAAGTAATCTCACTATTTCTTATGTATAACAATCCATGTGAATTTTTTCCTCTGATATATAACATAATCTTATTTAATACCAACATATTTGATTCTTTCATATAACATTGATACATGGCCCACAATGTCACAACATAAATAATATTAAGACTTGAGTTAGTAAGGTAAATAATACATCCTATTAGCTTATGAAAGTCTTTTTGATTCACACATATTCCAGATTCATCTTTACTCAAATTTGTGCTCACTAAAACAAAAGTTAAAAATTATTTGGATTCTATCATCCCAAACATCTTTAACAATTCCCTAGAATACTTTTACTTAGATAATAAAATGGGATTTTCCTTTTTTTGAACTTGAATGTCAGGGAATAAAGTTAATTCTCCTAACTTAGAAATTTCAAAATTCTTCTTAATTTCCTCAGAAAATGTTTTTCAAACAACTTCTCTGTACCCCAAAATAATTATATCATTCAAATAATCAATTAAAATTTGAGTTCCTGAGTCAATACCTTTCACATATAACTTGATATCAACTTTTCCTTTGGAAATGTTCAACATTCTCAAACAATTGTTATGTTTAGAATTCTAATCATAGGGATATTGTTTCTCCCATAAAAATATTTATTCAATTTAAAAATTTGATTTCATCCATGTCAATTAGAAACCCACAATTTTGTTCAATGTTAACTTATAACATAATCTCACCATTTAAGAAAGATGAATTTTCATCCATCTAATAAATATTGTAATTCTAATGAGAAACCACTACACAAAACACTCAAATAGTTTGTAGCCTTGCAATGGGTATAAGGTTTCATAAAATTCCACACCTTCCACCTCTACATATACTTTATAAAAAAAGTACTTTTTTGTTTCATGAAACTTCTCAATTGCCATTAAATGTTTTTATATAAACCGACTTTATTCTGATAATTTTTTAATTTGTTGGATGTGGAACAAGTTCCCATGTTTCATTCTTCTCAATTTGACTGAACTCTTCATTAATAGAATCCACCCATTATTTGAGTTGAATAACTTCTATAACTAATTCTGATTCGACTTTTGAGATAAGTGATGTCTGATTATCTAATGTCAGCTTTTTTCTAATCTTAAATGAAGCCTTCTCGTTTACAATAACACTTTCAGACTCAACATATATTTTTAAAGTAGGAAATTTCAATGTTTCCTTGCCAAATGAACTTTCATCACAACATGAATTTTCTAAATCTTCAATAGGATGATTTGACATACTTCCACTATTATTGGGAATCTTTAGTTTATCCTCAATATTCCCCAAAAAATATGTTATGGAATATTTATTTTCAATTACTTTAACATCATATGAGTCGACCAAATTTTGTAAATGTTTTTACTAGAATTTGTAACTTGTTCCATTTGGTGAATAACCCATAAAATTTCCTTCCTCAACATTCTCATCAAACATTCGTATATGTAGTTTTTTTATTTTGAGAAAAAATGGAATTCCAAAAACATTAAAATATTTCAATGAAGGTTTTTTGTTATAAAATTTTTTATAAAGAGTCATGTCAGTTTTGGGTCTCAACAAACATCTATTTTGAACATGTATAACATTTATAACATCTTCTCTCCAATGGAACATTGAAATTTTGTATTCCGCTAACATAATTATTCCCATTTTCACCTAGCTATATTCTTTCTTTATACGATATTTTTTGTGGAGTATAGGGAGAAATATAATGATGTTTGATATTATGTTTTCTCAAATATTCTTCAAATTAATTTATTGTGAATTCAGTACCATTATTTGTTCTCATATTCTTTATATAGTCCCCCACTTATTTCACAACATCTTTTCTGAAAAACATAAACATTTCCATATCCTCTAACTCATGTTTCATAAAAATGGTTTTTTTTATCCAAGTGAAATCATAAATTAAATTTATAATGTATAAATATCCCTTTGTTGATTGTTGTATCATCGACCCACATAAATCATATTGAATTTGTTTATAAAGTATGATAGATTGAATCTCAATTCTATTTTGACTTTTATTAGTCATCTTTCCTTTCATGAAAGTAATACAAACACATTTATATCTTCTTTTCAATTCTGGAAAATTTTGGACAACATCAGCATGAGAAAGCTTATTCATATTTTTATTCCAAGGAGACCATGTCTTTAGTGCCACAATTTTTTTTTCATTTTCAGCACTCAAGTTACATGATTTTTTGAAATCTCTTATTTGAAAGTTATTCACATTGGTTCTTTCTCACTTTTTAATAACTTTTCAATCTTTCATACATTGGATGATACAAAAATATTTTCTAAAAAAAATTCTTCTCCTTAATCACAATGTTGACATTCACTAAGTATGTTATGTTTTATCCCATCAACAAATATAACATCCTAATATTTAAACTTTTTCGCTTCAATATGAGTCGTTCTAATTCATTTGATTTTCAATGAACAGACATTTACAGAGTTAACGTATCCTCCATAATGTCTTTAAACATGTTTAATTATTTTTATATCATCTATCATATGTGAAAAACAATCAATATCAAGTATGTTTTGTTTTCTACTTTTACTAGGTTTCAAGGTTGTCTTAAAACAATATATTTCCTTAACTTTTTTCTTTTCAGAATTCTTTTATTTTATATCATCAGAAACTTGTTCTACATGGAGTGTCATAAATCATTCAGAATTATTATCATACTGATCAAATCTTCCAAAAATATCTTCCAAACATTCAAATTGATTTTTTGTTGGAAATTTTCTAAAATCTTGAGAATTCTCTTTTCCAAATCTCTATAATCTTGGAAAGTTACTAATTCTACTTTCACTATTTATTCCGTTTTCCTCAAATATTATTCTTGGTAGAGATATTTTGTGCCAAAATTTATATTCCATATTACAATAGATTCCGCAACACCAATAATAGCCAACAAATATTGATTTTTTATTTAAGAAATATATTTATTTGTAGAGACCGTATTGAGGTTGGTAACTTCTTCCCACACTAACATACTCAAGATGTGGACCATATTTTCTTTTGATTGTGTTTTAAAATTTTATAGATTTGAAAGGTTTCTTACATCCTTTCTCTAACAATGATTTCCCAATACTTTTTAAAAAATCTAAAATGTTAAATGAATTAGATGAAACATTAATTTTGGTGATTGAAATTTCATCTAATTTTTATATTGATCCCTCTCGGCTACTTTAGATGTATTAGATTTTAATTCTGAGGCTTTTTGGAAATATTCATTCATCTTCCTCAAGGTAATTTTGGTCTTAATAAGTTTTTATTAAAACTTGTTAAATTTTTCTTCCTTAGAAGACAATAATGTATTAAGATCTTCAATAATTTTTTCTTGATCATAAATTCTATGTTTGTATCTTAAGATCCCATGAATATATTCTTCCTCCAACTTCATGAAATCTATTATTTCATAAGAAACTTCTTCAAAAAATTATTCATAACTAAAATTTCTTTGTTGAGAGTTTTTTTCTCAAGACATAAAATTTGTTATATTATTATTTGATAATTCATATAATATTTCTTACTCCTTTGTCACACACTAAGGAATTTTTGTTTTATAAATTTATTTAATGAAGGTTCTAAATTTTTATGAAATTTCATCATTAAAATATTTTTTATCAGTTGAGTATGATTCAATTTCTAACTCAAAATACTTCTTTTCTTTCCGGTAAATATCTTCTAGTATTTTTTGGAATACTTTTCATCTTTATCATTTTTCTTCCACTTATTCCATAAAGATTTTTTATCAGAATCATCATGATATTCTCCAAATTTCTTCTTTGGGAAATTCATAACAAAGTGTAAGATTCCACCACACTCAAAAAATGAGAGGAAGTTTACCTCCATAGATCCCTCTTCCTCTTTATCAGTTTTTAGATATGAGATACATAATAATATCATTCAATTCAGCATCCTCATTATCACCAGAATCATAAGGGTCAACTTGTTCAAGATATTTGATTTTTATCTCTCTCATAACATCAAAATCCATTTCATCTTTAATATTCTTTTTGAACATTAGATCTTTAAATATTTCATAAGAAATAAGAATCCTATGCAATTCATCAAGTGATAAATCATCATTATATTTGAAAGAAGAAATTTTAGAATCAAACTTGTCCAAAATTTTCTAATTATTTTATTCACAATTATAGAATATTCCAAGACATATTTGAATCCTCTAGTTTTTCAAACAATTACATTTACTCTGGTGAAGTATTCGTCAATTTTTTATTCATCTCTCATTCTGATTTCTTCATACTTACTAAACCAAATTTAATGATTTCCATAATTAATTTTAGTATTCACTTAGAAAACACTTTTCATCTTGTCCTGCATACTTTTTGATGTATTGAGACCCATCACCTTCTGATAAAAATTATATTATAAGGACATAATGATTTCATTTCTATTATTTCCAAAAAAGTATATGTTTCTATTATCAGAAAACATTTGAGGATAATCTTTCTTAATAGGTGGAAAACCAATAGTAGTAGTATAAGGACCAGGCATTAAACAATACATAATATTGAATTAAATGAATAATTTTCATTGAGTATATTTTCAGGTTTATAGTTTTAGAGAATTATATCATAACTATTACATCTCAAAAAATTACACATTAGACACTTCTACAAAGTTTCCCCTTTTTTACTAAACATGAACACTTAAAAAAAGAGTCATGTATAGTTCCATGTTTAAGATACCATGAATTTTCCTTGATCCTATCCTTGACCCTATTCCACATTATGTCCTGTGAAAAACATTTCAAAAAAACTTGGGGTGATCATAAAAATTTTATTAAGGGATACACAAAGAAAGAAACTGTTAGTTTTTCAAAACATCAAGTAAACCATGAATACTTTATCAAAGTAACACTTTTCACCTTTAATAAGTAGTAAATACTCTTCACTTAATAAAAGATCATTACTTACCCTTTTGTAACCAAAATATCCCCATAAAACCCATATAAAGAACACATAACTTATAAAGGTAACTTGGGACATAAACATACATAAATGGAATAACCATATGGTCGACTTCCGCACATATCACAAAATGGAATAGCCATACAGTCAACTTCCATACCCAATGAATTGGAGGTTATAACATAACCACCCATCCTTCTATTCGCAGCACCACCCATCTTATGGTTTATCACATAACCACCCATCAAATGTCCAAGTACCATTGTAAAATCATAAGACATAAAACAAAAATAATGGAAGGAAAACATTTCCACATTCTAATCACAATATATCACTAAAATATATTGACATAACAAATCTATTATAAAAACCATTTTAAATACCAAAATACATAAAATATTATATGGTATTTATTTCATTTTCAAAAACATTACGGCTTGTTGAGGAAGCCAAAGACCAAATAATACTCGTGGCGGTAGAAAAGGTTGTTGTCTCCACGTACATTAAAAGAAACATTTATTTTTATCATTTAATAAAAGTATTCATAAATAATGATTCCCTTTGAATGAAATGAAAAGTCAAGGGTGTTTTATACAGCTTATAAAAGAATGTTGTGTATAAAACAAAATATGCCTCAACAAAAGGAGATAGAGACGAAGTCCCTTACCTCGTGTCCGTCTTGCCTCGATTGCTCTTTATTATCCTGAATAATAAACTTGTGTTAATTTATACATTCTTACGAACCTCTTTCAAAATTAATATTCCTTTTATATCACTTATTTCCATGTTATAAACATTATTTAATCATTTATGTTAATAATGTTCATTTTGTTGTTATCTGGTTCTTAAGTCAAAAATGGACTGCTTACAATTACATGTTGTTCATGTGGTCAAAGGTTCATTATATCTAGAATGATATTCATGATTTGGATATCATATATATCATATTTATCCATCATATACTTGTATTTATAATAGTATATAACATTTAGAGGTAAGAAATGAAATGCACCGTTCATGGAGACGGTAAGCCGTACGAATGCATGAACGCTACTTTGATTTCTATTTCATATTTAATGGAGTGAAATCATAATGATATAAAGGTATATTATAATTCTAGTATAATATCATATATAATATCATTAACTCCATCCTTCATACGTCCCACATATGGCATTAACGAATCAAATCACTTTGAGGGGGCGGTAGTCCGCACTTCCTAAAATGAAGATATCACGTTTACCCATAATGGAAACCATAAAATTATTCCATAAATTAAAAATACAGAATAATAAGTAAAAAATAACATAATATATATCATATATAAATATAGTGAAATCTTAATGGCCACCATGAAAGGTTTCAAAAGATGATTGAACAATCCTCGTTTGGTGAGGCATAAATTCGCTAACCACAGAAACAATATGTTTTTTAACCATTAGACAAAGGTGTGTGTAAGTGTAGCTTTAATACTTATCATAAAAACATCCTACTATATTTAATATACTGGTTTTGTTACAAAATAAAGTAATAAAAATAGTTTAGGGGGATGGAGAAGCAAAATAAATCAAAAGAACACAAGTGAAGACATTACCTTTAAATAGGGTAACTCCTCTTGGTTTGAACCAAAAGGGTTTCTTAAAGAGCTTTCTGCCTAAGGTAAGGCTTCTATGATGAATATAGGGATGTGGATAGATAAAATGAGCAAATATTGGCCGAACCAAAGGCTTGAGATGTAGAGACCCGAATCCCGACGTACATGGACATTACATTACATTTGCGGAATACTTAGTACATAACAAAAAACACACACACAAGGATCGTAATAGTTTAGTGTCTTTGGAAACTCGGAATATAATCTTCTTATCGTGGTGAAAGATCTTCAAAATCTCCCATAAAGATCTTCCTTTTTTTTTACCTAAAACCTTTCTTTATATCCTGGGGAAAAGAAAACATAAAAGGGTGAGCTCAAATGCTCAGTAAGGGTAAACAAAAGAAATATCAATCACATCATATACATAAGCATATAACTTTTGGAAATCTTAACCTGCAAAAGAGATCATAATTTCATAACATGGGGTAAATCATGGCAGTGAAATGTAATCACAATAATCATAACCTAAAACATGAAACTTTGTGGCATTCAGACATAATCATAGAGAATCATTTCTTGTTAGTCAAGACTCATTTCCAAGACTATCTTAGTGGACAAAGTCCCTTTCTGAATCGAGTAACACTCGTTTCAGTCCTGTTTCACTGAACCGGTATAACCTACCATTCCAGCCATGTCTATCTCATGAGATATAAAATCTTAACCCAATGCATTGGAGGGAGATATAGGTCCCACCCATCTTATAATTAATCCTTTCTTATGTGTGCCACATAATCATAAATCATACATCATCGCATAACCCATGTAATAAAAATGGGATTCTTAAACAACATGACATCATAAAACAATTCATATAAGATAAAGGAATTCATAAAAATGTTTCCATCACAACATAATCAAATCCATGTAATAATAGGGATAAAAACATAACCCTTTTATTATCTTAGATGGAAAATAATTTTGATAAAATACTTGAACTTCATTCTTGAGGAAAATATCCTTTCTACTTCAAAAACACATTTCCTTTCTTAACATGTCATACAATTTTAAACTAAAAGAAGTTGATTAAAAATAATCTTGAATACTTGTAAAGGAAGCTTCTTGGAAATAATTTTTTAGAAATCCATTCATGCCCTATAAGTTAAAAAAACATTCTTCGTACTTTTGTCGGAAAAGTCAAAAAGCACCTCGTATGAAAAACGTCAAAAGATTCCTTTCATATTTTTTACTAAAAACTCACCGAAGGGTAAAATTGGATTTAAAAAATTGTATTTGGATGGAAATAATATTACATATTGAGGAAACATGGATGTGGATGATAAAATACACCCCAGTAATTACCAAAGTAAAAACAATCTCAGATAAAAGTGAGATTGTGATATTTCCCTTACCTTAGGTCCGACTTGCTTTGTAAGTGTCTGAACCTCCTGTATAATGATTTAAATCATGTTATTGACTTATTCCAGAATCATATTCATTGTTATTATATCATATATGGTCCACTTATGACTTTATATTACCCGTTCTTTTGTAAATTCATGTTAAAGTAGCGTTTTGGGTAAAATCGTCTCATTTGTCGTTCGTGTTTTTAACTTGTAATTATTAATATGATTACTTGGATCATGATTACTTATATTCAGAATGTAAAACATGATTTATATATAATATATATTCCGAATATATATATATATATATATAATATCGATAAATGGAATGAAATACACCGTTCATGGAGACGGTAGTCCGTACGTACGCATGAACGCTGTTTTCGTTTCCTTATTGAAGTGAATGGAATTAAGTAGATGACATACATATAAATTTACATAAATACAGTATCATTATTATGTCATATATTTCATTAGAACTTATTATATATACTTTATAATCATTCATGAATGGTTAATCATTGAGAATGAATCTCATCGCGTCGTGGAGACGGTAGTCCGTACGTACGCACGAGCGATGATATCGTTCCCATGGTCGTGGAATTGTGTTGAAGTGTATGTAGACTATTTCAGTATCAATATCAATTTATAATAATCATATATAGTTACTCATTACACCATTATACCCATCCTATTAAGGTGGTGGTGGAAAATAGATTACACCACGGCGTTGAGACGGTATTCCGTTCGTACGCACGCGCGGTGATTTCATTTTTCCGTAGGATGGATAGAAGGTGAATTAGGGTTGTTTAATATTTATAATAACATATCAGTATTTAAGTAATACTGATGTTATTACTTTATCATGAAACAACTAAAGAAGAAGAAGTTGAATAAGAATGAAATTGAAAATATCGGTAATGGATATTACCTCTTCTTTGAAACGCCTCTTTGAATCCTCCACATAGGGAACTAATATTGGTCTTTGAAGAAGAGAAGGACCTCTAGGATTATTCTAGGGAAGTGGAGAAGGGATTTTGTCAGGGGTTGGCCGAGCTTGAGTGCTCAAATTGGAGTGAGGAGGTGGGGGAGGAGGTACCCTTTTATAAGGGAGGAGAGGGGCACCTTAGGAATATCTCAAAATATTATTTTATATTAAAGTCAAAATCGGTTTATAATGGTTCCAAAGGGTCTTATTTCGAAGCTAAAGTGGGGATGGGTCGAAATAATATCAACAAATAGTATTTAGAAAATTTTAGGTTATTATTTTAACCTTATCAATTAGATTTAACTCTAAGTTAAATAATTTAACTTTTACAGTGTCTTTTTGTTTTCTTACACTATATGGTTAATACACTTACTATAACATGCCAAACGAACCCCAAATTGTTTATTATTAATATATATATCCTTATCTAAGTCATTTGGCCGAACCTTATATTTTTAGGAATAAAATAACAATTAATAATATAATATTTGATTTAAAAACTATTTTGTGTCAATTTTGACACTATTTGATATATGATATTTGTGAAAGTCATAACAGAATTATATGTTCGAACCAAGTTTATAAAATCAACACTAATATATCATAGTAACCTAGAAAATTATTGTAATTCATAAAAAGTCTCAAATTATATTTATTTGGGTATTTATAACATCAATTATGTCAATATTTCATTAATAAGATAATTACTGCATCATCGTTGTGTCATACATAAATTAAATTATTTAATGTCTATAAATTACAAATAAAATACCATTATGTAGGAAATCTTCTTAGATTTATAATTAATATTTATAGTCAAATTTATCTTATTTATAACCCCATATTAAAAATGTTTTAGTAAATATACTTTGATTTTAACTCTTTTAACCCTTCTTTAAATAAATTAATAATAAATGTCCTAATCTAACCCAAGTGGGCCTAAATGGTCATATTTTATTCCTAAGTTTGTTGTTGGTCGAAATACACTTGTCCAATAGGATTAGGACATGTGTTAGGGTAATATTAATATCATTTTTACCCTTAATTACCCTATTTACCTTTAACCGTGGTAAAAAAAAGTAAAAAGTTACTATTCACCAAAAATTATTTTCATCTCATTGAACCACATTTTAGTCCTTGATATTAACCGTGTCTCTCGGATTTTCGAAATTCTATTCACAGAAGCGGTAAAATTAAGTTTTATGCAAAATTCAGTTTTTAACCTACCACTTAGTGGTTTCACTATTCATCAAAAATTGAAAGTTTTCAGAAAAATACCAAAAATTAGGCCTAAGCTATATTTGATATTATGAACTCAAAAATTATGTCTATTTTACCAAATTCAAAACATATCAGTTGCATTAACTAATTTAAAAATTAATTCCCATCATCAAAACAAATAGCGTGTTTTTAAGAGATAATAACTATCAAAAGATTGATACTTGTTTATAACTGGTTTAAATGTGAAATTACATCCAATGACCAACATTGTATTTAATTGTAAAAATATATTCTAAATATACTTTAAAACCACTCAAATTAATAATTTATCACTATTAGTTATTTCGATTAAAAAATTTGTTTTTAATTAAAATTTAGTAATTTTCACTATTCATCAGAATATGAAAGTTATCCAAAAAGTACCAAAGTTTCACCTTAGGCTAAATTCGATACTCCGAATGAAAAAATGAAGTCCATTTTGAGAGATAAAATTTCTAAAATTTTAAAAGGTGCTTATTACTATTCATTACGGGTAGTTTTAATAATATTTTAATAACATATCGTTGTTTAGTGAAACTCGTTATTGCGTACTACACACGCTATCGAGAAAGGTCGTGATTGCGTGTAATGCAAGGCAAATCAAGGATGCGTGTTGTGCAAGCTCATTTTGGTGTAGCGTACAACACAAGACATTAATGAAATTAAAAAGAATATTTTTCATAAAATCTTGGGCTGTTACATTCTACCCCCCTTAAAATGAATTTCGCCCTCCAAATTCGTCGGGGTTATAAATGGTTTACTATTTGAAAGTTTCTTTAATAGAAACCCACATCGTAAAAAGGAATATCAAAACCAATCTTTAAAAACAAAAATATGAAACGTAACGGTTACCCAAATAAACTAATCACTGGGTTTCCACATAGGTGAAAATATGGATATGGAAGAAAAATCTAACCATCATGTTCTGATGGAGAGTGGTAGAGAACATGGCTATGGAAAAGCCAACAATCACAAATCCATAAATTTGTGACGATATAAGGTACCATCTGATTCATCAGGTATAAGATCACTAGGACAACATTTTTGGTTTTCAAGATCATTTCCCTAAAGTTGAAAATTTGAATTAGAATAAATACTTTCTTTATTTTGGTACAATCTCACTGTTGTTCATGCCTTGAACAATTTCCACTTCATCTCTTAAATAAATGAAGTTGAATTTTGTTATTCGTGAAGTGTTAGCAGATCATGTGATAGAATGACGGGTCATTCCATCTGTCTCAAACAAAAGGTTAGCAAAATTTATATACATAAGTCGATCTATAGTGAGATTAATCATATATGGTTCCTAAAATGGACTTATACTTTATATATCATACTGCTTAATATAATAAAACTAGTTTCTACTAAACAGGGACTTCCTGTAGGCCAGTGGTAGGCGATAAAGGCCAGTCGCACTTCGGTTTTGGGTTCGATTCCCACAGCCTTGTCCGACGCGATGGGTTGTCGCCCGTTCTGCTGGTTGTCCTTTTTCTAAAACTATATTACTATAACATCCCATCAATAATATCGAAAAAAAACTTCTATCCTTAAACAATACTAACTTATGTCCAACATAATCCATTCCAATCTTTAGGCTTATCCATAATACTGCAGTCCACTCTCATAACATAGTGAAAACGATTACCAGAGATTTAATACCATCGTTGATCCCCATATATCATAAGATATGTTTTGTTGGTCACATTCCAAACATTCAAAGGCCTTAATCATGTATTCTCTTGAATACCCATCGAACCTTTGTGAAAACATGAATGCAGTTAAAATTTAACACTTTCCACATACCAAAATCCTCAAAATTCTATATACTCAAACAATGATATCACTTAGTCCTTATATCAATCATGAGCTCATGAATACTGTTAAACATTTCATTTTCTCATTTTCCCTTCATTATGCGCATATCGTCTTATTTCCAAAAATATCTCAATCACTTTGAATACCACATTAGACCAATACACAAATATTCCAATACTCCATGATACAACATTATTTTGGAATCCCATTACATACACACTTAATCATTCCACCACATCGTTGTCATATTCAACATCGCCAATAGTGATCGCATGTGACTTCCCTTTATCCTTTTCCTTAAGCGGTTGCTAATGTCGATCATCACTAACCCTTGGATTAGGGCATTTATTAGCATAATGCCCCATTTCCTTGCACTTGAAGCATTGAAGTGTTGGTGGTGCGTTCTCTGCAGTCTTTTCTTTATTCATATCATTAGAAACCCTTTTCCCACTACTTCGACATTCAGCTGCTCGATGACCTTCTTTTCCACACTTAAAACATTTTCTAGTCCCTTTAAGACAATCTCCACCATGCTTCTTTCCACACTTTGTGCATAAGGAAACACTCATCTTCTTTTCACCATTATTCTGAGATTTCTCCTTGAACTCCATCTTTTGTTTCTTGTCAAAACCATGAGATGGATATGTAACAACAACTTCCATTTCTACCTTGATAGCACAATGCACAATTTCTTCATAGCTACTGAAGTCTCTTATAGCCAATTCCCTTCGAAGACTTGGTTTTAAGCCACTGAAAAATCGATCAACTTTACATTCAGTTTGGATGATAATTCCAGATGAATACCTTGCAAGTCTTGTAAAATTCTCTTCGTATATACAAGCAGATTCATCATCCTTCTGCTTCAGCTCAAGAAACTCCTTTTCCATCTTTGTTTGAAGAATACGAGGGAAGTACTTACTGAAAAACAAGTTCTTGAACTCGTCCCATCCCATGGACTCAATTTCATCTCTTGGCCTCGTATTCTTGATAAGATTCCACCATTGATCAGCTTCACCTTCCAAACGATATACTGCTAAGATGACTTTATCATGTTCAGAACAGTGAAGAACTGAATATATCTTTTCAGTGGTACTGATCCATTGTTCAGCAACAAGTGGATCAGAAGTCCCACTGAAAGAAGGTGGACGTTGCCTCATGAAGGACTCAATAGAATACTGTTCCTTTCTCTGCTAATTTGGAAGTCCAGAATGATTCATAGCTTGTGTAAGGATAGAAATAAGATTTTGCACTCCATCTCCCATAACATTTGTTTGTTCAGGAGGACAATCATTGCATTGTCCATTGCATTGATCAACACGGTTCCTTCGGGTTCTAGCCATCGTCTAAAACCCAAAAAGAATAGTGTGAGAGGAAAAAATCATGCTAGGGAAAACAACATAATAAAGGGGGAGTACCCTCAATATCTTATGTTAAATTCTATGATTGTTACCGTAGTTCTAGGACTTTATCCTATACGTATACTTATCCTTAGGGACATCCCTAGACATACCTTATAAATATCTCTAGGGATCTTACTAAAGTTCTCGCATCCTAGTTTCCAAAGGTTGACTAAACCTCCCTCTGATACCAACTGTAGAGACCCGAAGCCTGACGTACATGGACATTACATTACATTTGCGGAATACTTAGTACATAACAAAAAACACACACACAAGGATCGTAATAGTTTAGTGTCTTTGGAAACTCGGAATATAATCTTCTAATCGTGGTGAAAGATCTTCAAAATCTCCCATAAAGATCTTCCTTTTTTTTACCTAAAACCTTTCTTTATATCCTGGGGAAAAGAAAACATAAAAGGGTGAGCTCAAATGCTCATTAAGGGTAAACAAAAGAAATATCAATCACATCATATACATAAGCATATAACTTTTGGAAATCTTAACCTGCAAAAGAGATCATAATTTCATAACATGGGGTAAATCATGGCAGTGAAATGTAATCACAATAATCATAACCTAAAACATGAAACTTTGTGGCATTCACACATAATCATAGAGAATCATTTCTTGTTAGTCAAGACTCATTTCCAAGACTATCTTAGTGGACAAAGTCCCTTTCTGAATCGAGTAACCCTCGTTTCAGTCATGTTTCACTGAACCGGTATAACCTACCATTCCAGCCCTGTCTATCTCATGAGATATAAAATCTTTACCCAATGCATTGGAGGGAGATATAGGTCCCACCCATCTTATAATGAATCCTTTCTTATGTGTGCCACATAATCATAAATCATACATCATCGCATAACCCATGTAATAAAAATGGGATTCTTAAACAACATGACATCATAAAACAATTCATATAAGATAAAGGAATTCATAAAAATGTTTCCATCACAACATAATCAAATCCATGTAATAATAGGGATAAAAACAGAACCCTTTTATTATCTTAGATGGAAAATAATTTTGATAAAATACTTGAACTTCATTCTTGAGGAAAATATCCTTTCTACTTCAAAAACACTTTTCCTTTCTTAACATGTCATACAATTTTAAAATAAAAGAAGTTGATTAAAAATAAACATGAATACTTGTAAAGGAAGCTTCTTGGAAATAATTTTTTAGAAATCCATTCATGCCGTATAAGTTAAAAAAAACATTCTTCGTACTTTTGTCGGAAAAGTCAAAAAGCACCTCGTATGAAAAACGTCAAAAGATTCCTTTCATATTTTTTACTAAAAACTCACCGAAGGGTAAAATTGGATTTAAAAAATTGTAGTTGGATGGAAATAATATTACATATTGAGGAAACATGGATGTGGATGATAAAATACACCCCATTAATTACCAAAGTAAAAACAATCTCAGATAAAAGTGAGATTGTGATATTTCCCTTACCTTAGGCCCGACTTGCTTTGTAAGTGTCCGAACCTCCTGTATAATGATTTAAATCATGTTATTGACTTATTCCAGAATCATATTCATTGTTATTATATCATATATGGTCCACTTATGACTTTATATTACCCGTTCTTTTGTAAATTCATGTTAAAGTAGCGTTTTGGGTAAAATCGTCTCATTTGTCGTTCGTGTTTTTAACTTGTAATTATTAATATGATTACATGGATCATGAATACTTATATCCAGAATGTAAAACATGATTTATATATAATATATATTCAGAATATATATATATATATAATATCGATAAATGGAATGAAATACACCGTTCATAGAGACGGTAGTCCGTACGTACGCATGAACGTTGTTTTCGTTTCCTTATTGAAGTGAATGGAATTAAGTAGATGACATACATATAAATTTACATAAATCCAGTATCATTATTATTTCATATATTTCATTAGTACTTATTATATATACTTTATAATCATTCATGAATGGTTAATCATTGAGAATGAATCTCATCGCGTCGTGGAGACGGTAGTCCGTACGTACGCACGAGCGATGATATCGTTCCCATGGTCGTGGAATTGTGTTGAAGTGTATGTAGACTATTTCAGTATCAATATCAATTTATAATAATAATATATAGTTACTCATTACACCATTATACCCATCCTATTAAGGTGGTGGTGGAAAATAGATTACACCACGTCGTGGAGACGGTATTCCGTTCGTACGCACGCGCGGTGATTTCATTTTTCCGTAGGATGGATAGAAGGTGAATTAGGGTTGTTTCATATTTATAATAACATATCAGTATGTAAGTAATACTGATGTTATTACTTTATCATGAAACAACTAAAGAAGAAGAAGTTGAATAAGAAAGAAATTGAAAATATCGGTAATGGATATTACCTCTTCTTTGAAACGCCTCTTTGAATCCTCCACATAGGGAACTAATATTGGTCTTTTAAGAAGAGAAGGACCTCTAGGATTATTCTAGGGAAGTGGAGAAGAGATTTTGTCAGGGTTTGGCCGAGCTTGAGTGCTCAAATTGGAGTGAGGAGGTGGGGGAGGAGGTACCCTTTTATAAGGGAGGAGAGGGGCACCTTAGGAATATCTCAAAATATTATTTTATATTAAAGTCAAAATCGGTTTATAATGGTTCCAAAGGGTCTTATTTCGAAGCTAAAGTGGGGATGGGTCGAAATAATATCAACCAATAGTATTTAGAAAATTTTAGGTTATTATTTTAACCTTATCAATTAGATTTAACTCTAAGTTAAATAATTTAACTTTTACAGTGTCTTTTTGTTTTCTTACACTATATGGTTAATACACTTACTATAACATGCCAAACGAACCCCAAATTGTTTATTATTAATATATATATCCTTATCTAAGTCATTTGGCCGAACCTTATATTTTTAGGAATAAAATAACAATTAATAATATAATATTTGATTTAAAAACTATTTTGTGTCAATTTTGACACTATTTTATATATGATATTTGTGAAAGTTATAACAGAATTATATGTTCGAACCAAGATTAAAAAATCAACACTAATATATCATAGTAACCTAGAAAATTATTGTAATTCATAAAAAGTCTTATATTATATTTATTTGGGTATTTATAACATCAATTATGTCAATATTTCATTAATAAGATAATTACTGCATCATCGTTGTGTCATACATAAATTAAATTATTTAATGTCTAAAAATTACAAATAAAATACCATTATGTAGGAAATCTTCTTAGCATTCTAATTAATATTTATAGTCAAATTTATCTTATTTATAACCCCATATTAAAAATGTTTTAGTAAATATACTTTGATTTTAACTCTTTTAACCCTTCTTTAAATAAATTAATAATAAATGTCCTAATCTAACCCAAGTGGGCTTAAATGGTCATATTTTATTCCTAAGTTTGTTTTTGGTCGAAATACACTTGTCCAATAGGATTTGGACATGTGTTAGGGTAATATTAATATCATTTTTACCCTTAATTACCCTATTTACCTTTAACCGTGGTAAAAAAAAGTAAAAAGTTACTATTCACCAAAAATTATTTTCATCTCATTGAACCACATTTTAGTCCTTGATATTAACCGTGTCTCTCGGATTTTCGAAATTCCATTCACAGAAGCGGTAAAATTACGTTTTATGCAAAATTCAGTTTTTAACCTACCACTTAGTGGTTTCACTATTCATCAAAAATTGAAAGTTTTCAGAAAAATACCAAAAATTAGGCCTAAGCTATATTTGATATTATGAACTCAAAAATGATGTCTATTTTACCAAATTCAAAACATATCAGTTGCATTAACTAATTTAAAAATTAATTCCCGTCATCAAAACAAATAGAGTTTTTTTAAGAGATAATAACTATCAAAAGATTGATACTTGTTTATAACTGGTTTAAATGTGAAATTACATCCAATGACCAACATTGTATTGAATTGTAAAAATATATTCTAAATATACTTTAAAACCACTCAAATTAATAATTTATCACTATTAATTATTTCGATTAAAAAAGTTGGTTTTAATTAAAATTTAGTAATTTTCACTATTCATCAGAATATGAAAGTTATCTAAAAAGTACCAAAATTTCACCTTTGGCTAAATTCGATACTCCGAATGAAAAAATGAAGTCCCTTTTGAGAGATAAAATTTCTAAAATTTTAAAAGGTGATTATTACTATTCATTACGGGTAGTTTTAATACTATTTTAATAACGTATCGTTGTTTAGTGAAACTCGTTATTGCATACTACACACGCTATCGAGAAAGGTCGTGATTGCGTGTAATGCAAGGCAAATCAAGGATGCGTGTTGTGCAAGCTCCTTTTGGTGTAGCGTACAACATAAGACATTAATGAAATTAAAAAGAATATTTTTCATAAAATCTTGGGCTGTTACATTCTACCCCGCTTAAAATGAATTTCGCCCTCGAAATTCGTCGGGGTTATAAATGGTTTACTATTCGAAAGTTTCTTTAATAGAAACCCACATCGTAAAAAGGAATATCAAAACCAATCTTTAAAAACAAAAGTATGAAACGTAACGGTTACCCAAATAAACTAATCACTGGGTTTCCACATAGGTGAAAATATGGATATGGAAGAAAAATCTAACCATCATGTTCTGATGGAGAGTGGTAGAGAACATGGCTATGGAAAAGCCAACAATCACAAATCCATAAATTTGTGACGATATAAGGTACCATCTGATTCATCAGGTATAAGATCACTAGGACAACATTTTTGGTTTTCAAGATCATTTCCCTAAAGTTGAAAATTTGAATTAGAATAAATACTTTCTTTATTTTGGTACAATCTCACTGTTGTTCATGCCTTGAAAAATTTCCACTTCATCTCATAAATAAATGAAGTTGAATTTTGTTATTCGTGAAGTGTTAGCAGATCATGTGATAGAATGACGAGTCATTCCATCTGTCTCAAATAAAAGGTTAGCAAAATTTATATACATAAGTCGATCTATAGTGAGATTAATCATATATGGTTCCTAAAATGGACTTATACTTTATATATCATACTGCTTAATATAATAAAACTAGTTTCTACTAAACAGGGACTTCCTGTAGGCCAGTGGTAGGCGATAAAGGCCAATCGCACTTCGGTTGTGGGTTCGATTCCCACAGCCTTGTCTGACGCGATGGGTTGTCGCCCGTTCTGCAGGTTGTCCTTTTTCTAAAACTATATTACTATAACATCCCATCAATAATATCGAAAAAAAACTTCTATCCTTAAACAATACTAACTTATGTCCAACATAATCCATTCCAATCTTTAGGCTTATCCATAATACTACAGTCCACTCTCATAACATAGTGAAAACGATTACCAGAGATTTAATACCATCGTTGATCCCCATATATCATAAGATATGTTTTGTTGGTCACATTCCAAACATTCAAAGTCCTTAATCATGTATTCTCTTGAATACCCATCGAACCTTAGTGAAAACATGAATGCAGTTAAAATTTAACACTTTCCACATACCAAAATCCTCAAAATTCTATATACTCAAACAATGATATCACTTAGTCCTTATATCAATCATGAGCTCATGAATACTGTTAAACATTTCATTTTCTCATTTTCCATTCATTATGCGCATATCGTCTAATTTCCAAAAATATCTCAATCACTTTGAATACCACATTAGACCAATACACAAATATTCCAATACTCCATGATACAACATTATTTTGGAATCCCATTACATACACACTTAATCATTCCACCACATCGTTGTCATATTCAACATCGCCAATAGTGATCGCATGTGACTTCCCTTTATCCTTTTCCTTAAGCGGTTGCTAATGTCGATCATCACTAACCCTTGGATTAGGGCATTTATTAGCATAATTCCCCATTTCCTTGCACTTGAAGCATTGATGTGTTGGTGGTGCGTTCTCTGCAGTATTTTCTTTATTCATATCATTAGAAACCATTTTCCCACTACTTCGACATTCAGCTGCTCGATGACCTTCTTTTCCACACTTAAAACATTTTCTAGTCCCTTTAAGACAATCTCCACCATGCTTCTTTCCACACTTTGTGCATAAGGAAACACTCATCTTCTTTTCACCATTATTCTGAGATTTCTCCTTGAACTCCATCTTTTGTTTCTTGTCAAAACCATGAGATGGATATGTAACACCAACTTCCATTTCTACCTTGATAGCACAACGCACAATTTCTTCGTAGCTACTGAAGTCTCTTATAGCCAATGCCCTTCGAAGACTTGGTTTTAAGCCACTGAAAAATCGATCAACTTTACTTTCAGGTTGGATGATAATGCCAGATGAATACCTTGCAAGTCTTGTAAAATTCGCTTCGTATATACCAACAGATTCATCATCCTTCTGCTTCAGCTCAAGAAAATCCTTTTCCATCTTTGTTTGAAGAATACGAGGGAAGTACTTACTGAAAAACAAGATCTTGAACTCGTCCCATTCCATGGACTCAATTTCATCTCTTGGCCTCGTATTCTTGATAAGATTCCACCATTGATCAGCTTCACCTTCCAAACGGTATACTACTAAGATGACTTTATCATGTTCAGAACAGTGAAGAACTGAAAATATCTTTTCAGTGGTACTGATCCATTGTTCAGCAACAAGTGGATCAGAAGTCCCACTGAAAGAAGGAGGACGTTGCCTCATGAAGGACTCAATAGAATACTGTTCCTTTCTCTGCTCATTTGGAAGTCCAGAATGATTCATAACTTGTGTAAGGATTGAAATATGATTTTGCACTCCATCTCCCATAACATTTGTTTGTTCAGGAGGACAATCATTTCATTGTCCATTGCATTGATCAACACGGTTCCTTCGGGTTCCAGCCATCGTCTAAAACCCAAAAAGAATAGTGTGAGAGGAAAAAATCATGCTAGGGAAAACAACATAATAAAGGGGGAGTACCCTCAATATCTTATGTTAAATTCTATGATTGTTACCGTAGTTCTAGGACTGTATCCTATACGTATACTTATCCTTAGAGACATCCCTAGACATACCTTATAAATATCTCTAGGGATCTTACTAAAGTTCTCGCATCCTAGTTTCCAAAGGTTGACTAAACCTCCCTCTGATACCAACTGTAGAGACCCGATGCCTGACGTACATGGACATTACATTACATTTTCGGAATACTTAGTACATAACAAAAAACACACACACAAGGATCGTAATAGTTTAGTGCCTTTGGAAACTCGGAATATAATCTTCTAATCGTGGTGAAAGATCTTCAAAATCTCCCATAATGATCTTCCTTTTTTTTACCTAATACCTTTCTTTATATCCTGGGGAAAAGAAAACATAAAAGGGTGAGCTCAAATGCTCAGTAAGGGTAAACAAAAGAAATATCAATCACATCATATACATAAGCATATAACTTTTGGAAATCTTAACCTGCAAAAGAGATCATAATTTCATAACATGGGGTAAATCATGGCAGTGAAATGTAATCACAATAATCATAACCTAAAACATGAAACTTTGTGGCATTCACACATAATCATAGAGAATCATTTCTTGTTAGTCAAGACTCATTTCCAAGACTATCTTAGTGGACAAAGTCCCTTTCTGAATCGAGTAACCCTCGTTTCAGTCCTGTTTCACTGAACCGGTATAACCTACCATTCCAGCCCTGTCTATCTCATGAGATATAAAATCTTTACCCAATGCATTGGAGGGAGATATAGGTCCCACCCATCTTATAATGAATCCTTTCTTATGTGTGCCACATAATCATAAATCATACATCATCGCATAACCCATGTAATAAAAATGGGATTCTTAAACAACATGACATCATAAAACAATTCATATAAGATAAAGGAATTCATAAAAATGTTTCCATCACAACATAATCAAATCCATGTAATAATAGGGATAAAAACAGAACCCTTTTATTATCTTAGATGGAAAATAATTTTGATAAAATACTTGAACTTCATTCTTGAGGAAAATATCCTTTCTACTTCAAAAACACTTTTCCTTTCTTAACATGTCATACAATTTTAAACTAAAAGAAGTTGATTAAAAATAAACTTGAATACTTGTAAAGGAAGCTTCTTGGAAATAATTTTTTAGAAATCCATTCATGCCGTATAAGTTAAAAAAACATTCTTCGTACTTTTGTCGGAAAAGTCAAAAAGCAACTCGTATGAAAAACGTCAAAAGATTCCTTTCATATTTTTTACTAAAAACTCACCGAAGGGTAAAATTGGATTTAAAAAATTGTAGTTGGATGGAAATAATATTACATATTGAGGAAACATGGATGTGGATGATAAAATACACCCCATTAATTACCAAAGTAAAAACAATCTCAGATAAAAGTGAGATTGTGATATTTCCCTTACCTTAGGTCCGACTTGCTTTGTAAGTGTCCGAACCTCCTGTATAATGATTTAAATCATGTTATTGACTTATTCCAGAATCATATTCATTGTTATTATATCATATATGGTCCACTTATGACTTTATATTACCCGTTCTTTTGTAAATTCATGTTAAAGTAGCGTTTTGGGTAAAATCGTCTCATTTGTCGTTCGTGTTTTTAACTTGTAATTATTAATATGATTACTTGGATCATGATTACTTATATCCAGAATGTAAAACATGATTTATATATAATATATATTCAGAATATATATATATATATATATAATATCGATAAATGGAATGAAATACACCATTCATAGAGACGGTAGTCCGTACGTACGCATGAACGCTGTTTTCGTTTCCTTATTGAAGTGAATGGAATTAAGTAGATGACATAAATATAAATTTACATAAATCCAGTATCATTATTATGTCATATATTTCATTAGTACTTATTATATATACTTTATAATCATTCATGAATGGTTAATCATTGAGAATGAATCTCATCGCGTCGTGGAGACGGTAGTCCGTACGTACGCACGAGCGATGATATCGTTCCCATGGTCGTGGAATTGTGTTGAAGTGTATGTAGACTATTTCAGTATCAATATCAATATATAATAATAATATATAGATACTCATTACACCATTATACCCATCCTATTAAGGTGGTGGTGGAAAATAGATTACACCACGTCGTGGAGACGGTATTCCGTTCGTACGCAAGCGCGGTGATTTCATTTTTCCGTAGGATGGATAGAAGGTGAATTAGGGTTGTTTCATATTTATAATAACATATCAGTATGTAAGTAATACTGATGTTATTACTTTATCATGAAACAACTAAAGAAGAAGAAGTTGAATAAGAAAGAAATTGAAAAGATCGGTAATGGATATTACCTCTTCTTTGAAACGCCTCTTTGAATCCTCCACTTAGGGAACTAATATTGGTCTTTGAAGAAGAGAAGGACCACTAGGATTATTCTAGGGAAGTGGAGAAGGTATTTTGGCAGGGGTTGGCCGAGCTTGAGTGCTCAAATTGGAGTGAGGAGGAGGGGGAGGAGGTACCCTTTTATAAGGGAGGAGAGGGACACCTTAGGAATATCTCAAAATATTATTTTATATTAAAGTCAAAATCGGTTTATAATGGTTCCAAAGGGTCTTATTTCGAAGCTAAAGTGGGGATGGGTCGAAACCCTATCAAACAATAGGATTTAGACAAGTTTAGGTTATAATTTTAACCTTATCAATTAGATTTAACTCTAAGTTAAATAATTTAACTTTTACCATGTCTTTTTGTTTTCTTAAACTATATGGTTAATACACTTACTATAACATTCCAAACGAACCCCAAATTGTTTATTATTAATATATATATCCTTATCTAAGTCATTTGGCCGATCCTTAGATTTTTAGGAGTAAAATAACAATTAATAATATAATATTTGATTTAAAAACTATTTTGTGTCAATTTTGACACTATTTGATATATGATTTTTGTGAAAGTCATAACAGAATTATATGTTCGAACCAAGTTTATAAAATCAACACTAATATATCATAGTAACCTATAAAATTAGTGTAATTCATAAAAAGTCTTAAATTATATTTATTTGGGTATTTATAACATCAATTATGTCAATATTTCATTAATAAGATAATTACTGCATCATCGTTGTGTCATACATGAATTAAATTATTTAATGTCTAAAAATTACAAATAAAATACCATTATGTAGGAAATCTTCTTATCTTTCTAATTAATATTTATAGTCAAATTTATCTTATGTATAACCCCATATTAAAAATGTTTTAGTAAATAAACTTTGATTTTAACTCTTTTAACCCTTCTTTAAATAAATTAATAATAAATGTCTTAATCTAACCCAAGTGGGCCTAAATGGTCATATTTTATTCCTAAGTTTGTTTTTGGTCGAAATACACTTGTCCAATAGGATTAGGACATGTGTTAGGGTAATATTAATATCATTTTTACCCTTAATTACCCTATTTACCTTTAACCGTGGTAAAAAAAAGTAAAAAGTTACTATTCAACAAAAATTATTTTCATCTCATTGAACCACATTTTAGTCCTTGATATTAACCGTGTCTCTCGGATTTTCGAAATTCCATTCACAGAAGCGGTAAAATTAAGTTTTATGCAAAATTCAGTTTTTAACCTACCACTTAGTGGTTTCACTATTCATCAAAAATTGAAAGTTTTCAGAAAAATACCAAAAATTAGGCCTAAGATATATTTGATATTATGAACTCAAAAATGATGTCTATTTTACCAAATTCAAAACATATCAGTTGCATTAACTAATTTAAAAATTAATTCCCGTCATCAAAACAAATAGCGTGTTTTTAAGAGATAATTACTATCAAAAGATTGATACTTGTTTATAACTGGTTTAAATGTGAAATTACATCCAATGACCAAAATTGTATTGAATTGTAAAAATATATTCTAAATATACTTTAAAACCACTCAAATTAATAATTTATCACTATTAATTATTTCGATTAAAAAAGTTGTTTTTAATTAAAATTTAGTAATTTTCACTATTCATCAGAATATGAAAGTTATCCAAAAAGTACCAAAATTTCTCCTTAGGCTAAATTCGATACTCCGAATCAAAAAATGAAGTCCATTTTGAGAGATAAAATTTCTAAAATTTTAAAAGGTGCTTATTACTATTCATTACGGCTAGTTTTAATAATATTTTAATAACATATCGTTGTTTAGTGAAACTCGTTATTGCGTACTACACACGCTATCGAGAAAGGTCGTGATTGCGTGTAATGCAAGGCAAATCAAGGATGCGTGTTGTGCAAGCTCCTTTTGGTGTAGCGTACAACACAAGACATTAATGAAATTAAAAAGAATATTTTTCATAAAATCTTGGGCTGTTACATTCTACCCCCCTTAAAATGAATTTCGCCCTCGAAATTCGTCGGGGTTATAAATGGTTTACTATTCGAAAGTTTCTTTAATAGAAACCCACATCGTAAAAAGGAATATCAAAACCAATCTTTAAAAACAAAAGTATGAAACGTAACGGTTACCCAAATAAACTAATCACTGGGTTTCCACATAGGTGAAAATATGGATATGGAAGAAAAATCTAACCATCATGTTCTGATGGAGAGTGGTAGAGAACATGGCTATGGAAAAGCCAACAATCACAAATCCATAAATTTGTGACGCTATAAGGTACCATCCGATTCATCAGGTATAAGATCACTAGGACAACATTTTTGGTTTTCAAGATCATTTCCCTAAAGATGAAAATTTGAATTATAATAAATACTTTCTTTATTTTGGTACAATATCACTGTTGTTCATGCCTTGAACAATTTCCACTTCTTCTCTTAAATAAATGAAGTTGAATTTTGTTATTCGTGAAGTGTTAGCAGATCATGTGATAGAATGACGAGTCATTCCATCTGTCTCAAACAAAAGGTTAGCAAAATTTATATACATAAGTCGATCTATAGTGAGATTAATCATATATGGTTCCTAAAATGGACTTATACTTTATATATCATACTGCTTAATATAATAAAACTAGTTTCTACTAAACAGGGACTTCCTGTAGGCCAGTGGTAGGCGATAAAGGCCAGTCGCACTTCGGTTGTGGGTTCGATTCCCATAGCCTTGTCCGACGCGATGGGTTGTCGCCCGTTCTGCAGGTTGTCCTTTTTCTAAAACTATATTACTATAACATCCCATCAATAATATCGAAAAAAAACTTCTATCCTTAAATAATACTAACTTATTTCCAACATAATCCATTCCAATCTTTAGGCTTATCCATAATACTGCAGTCCACTCTCATAACATAGTGAAAACGATTACCAGAGATTTAATACCATCGTTGATGCCCATATATCATAAGATATGTTTTGTTGGTCACATTCCAAACATTCAAAGGCCTTAATCATGTATTCTCTTGAATACCCATCGAACCTTAGTGAAAACATGAATGCAGTTAAAATTTAACACTTTCCACATACCAAAATCCTCAAAATTCTATATACTCAAACAATGATATCACTTAGTCCTTATATCAATCATGAGCTCATGAATACTGTTAAACATTTCATTTTCTCATTTTCCCTTCATTATGCGCATATCGTCTTATTTCCAAAAATATCTCAATCACATTGAATACCACATTAGACCAATACACAAATATTCCAATACTCCATGATACAAAATTATTTTGGAATCCCATTACATACACACTTAATCATTCCACCACATCGTTGTCATATTCAACATCGCCAATAGTGATCGCATGTGACTTCCCTTTATCCTTTTCCTTAAGCGGTTGCTAATGTCGATCATCACTAACCCTTGGATTAGGGCATTTATTAGCATAATGCCCCATTTCCTTGCACTTGAAGCATTGAAGTGTTGGTGGTGCGTTCTCTGCAGTCTTTTCTTTATTCATATCATTAGAAACCCTTTTCCCACTACTTCGACATTCAGCTGCTCGATGACCTTCTTTTCCACACTTAAAAAATTTTCTAGTCCCTTTAAGACAATCTCCACCATGCTTCTTTCCACACTTTGTGCATAAGGAAACACTCATCTTCTTTTCACCATTATTCTGAGATTTCTCCTTGAACTCCATCTTTTGTTTCTTGTCAAAACCATGAGATGGATATGTAACACCAACTTCCATTTCTACCTTGATAGCACAACGCACAATTTCTTCGTAGCTACTGAAGTCTCTTATAGACAATGCCCTTCGAAGACTTGGTTTTAAGCCACTGAAAAATCGATCAACTTTACTTTCAGGTTGGATGATAATGCCAGAGGAATACCTTGCAAGTCTTGTAAAATTCGCTTCGTATATACCAACAGATTCATCATCCTTCTGCTTCATCTCAAGAAACTCCTTTTCCACCTTTGTTTGAAGAATACGAGGGAAGTACTTACTGAAAAAAAAGTTCTTGAACTCATCCCATTACATGGACTCAATTTCATCTCTTGGCCTCGTATTCATGATAAGATTCCACCATTGATCAGCTTCACCTTCCAAACGATATACTGCTAAGATGACTTTATCATGTTCAGAACAGTGAAGAACTGAAAATATCTTTTCAGTGGTACTGATCCATTGTTCAGCAACAAGTGGATCAGAAGTCCCACTGAAAGAAGGTGGACGTTGCCTCATGAAGGACTCAATAGAATACTGTTCCTTTCTCTGCCCATTTGGAAGTCCAGAATGATTCATATCTTGTGTAAGGATAGAAATAAGATTTTGCACTCCATCTCCCATAACATTTGTTTGTTCAGGAGGACAATCATTGCATTGTCCATTGCATTGATCAACACGGTTCCTTCGGGTTCCAGCCATCGTCTAAAACCCAAAAAGAATAGTGTGAGAGGAAAAAATCATGCTAGGGAAAACAACATAATAAAGGTGGAGTACCCTCAATATCTTATGTTAAATTCTATGATTTTTACCGTAGTTCTAGGACTGTATCCTATATGTATAGTTATCCTTAGGGACATCCCTAGACATACCTTATAAATATCTCTAGGGATCTTACTAATGTTCTCGCATCCTAGTTTTCAAAGGTTGACTAAACCTCCCTCTGACACCAACTGTAGAGACCTGAAGCCTGACGTACATGGACATTACATTACATTTGCGGAATACTTAGTACATAACAAAAAACACACACACAAGGATCGTAATAGTTTAGTGTCTTTGGAAACTCGGAATATAATCTTCTAATCGTGGTGAAAGATCTTCAAAATCTCCCATAAAGATCTTCTTTTTTTACCTAAAACCTTTCTTTATATCCTGGGGAAAAGAAAACATAAAAGGGTGAGCTCAAATGCTCAGTAAGGGTAAACAAAAGAAATATCAATCACATCATATACATAAGCATATAACTTTTGGAAATCTTAACCTGCAAAAGAGATCATAATTTCATAACATGGGGTAAATCATGGCAGTGAAATGTAATCACAATAATCATAACCTAAAACATGAAACTCTGTGGCATTCACACATAATCATAGAGAATCATTTCTTGTTAGTCATGACTCATTTCCAAGACTATCTTAGTGGACAAAGTCCCTTTCTGAATCGAGTAACCCTCGTTTCAGTCCTGTTTCACTGAACCGGTATAACCTACCATTCCAGCCTTGTCTATCTCATGAGATATAAAATCTTTACCCAATGCATTGGAGGGAGATATAGGTCCCACCCATATTATAATGAATCCTTTCTTATGTGTGCCACATAATCATAAATCATACATCATCGCATAACCCATGTAATAAAAATGGGATTCTTAAACAACATGACATCATAAAACAATTCATATAAGATAAAGGAATTCATAAAAATGTTTCCATCACAACATAATCAAATCCATGTAATAATAGGGATAAAAACAGAACCCTTTTATTATCTTAGATGGAAAATAATTTTGATAAAATACTTGAACTTCATTCTTGAGGAAAATATCCTTTCTACTTCAAAAACACTTTTCCTTTCTTAACATGTCATACAATTTTAAACTAAAAGAAGTTGATTAAAAAAAAACATGAATACTTGTAAAGTAAGCTTCTTGGAAATAATTTTTTAGAAATACATTCATGCCGTATAAGTTAAAAAAAACATTCTTCGTACTTTTGTCGGAAAAGTCAAAAAGCACCTCGTATGAAAAACGTCAAAAGATTCCTTTCATATTTTTTACTAAAAACTCACCGAAGGGTAAAATTGGATTTAAAAAATTGTAGTTGGATGGAAATAATATTATATATTGAGGAAACATGGATGTGGATGATAAAATACACCCCATTAATTACCAAAGTAAAAATAATCTCAGATAAACGTGAGATTGTGATATTTCCCTTACCTTAGGTCCGAATTGCTTTGTAAGTGTCTGAACCTCCTGTATAATGATTTAAATCATGTTATTGACTTATTCCATAATCATATTCATTGTTATTATATCATATATGGTCCACTTATGACTTTATATTACCCGTTCTTTTGTAAATTCTTGTTAAAGTAGCGTTTTGGGTAAAATCGTCTCATTTGTCGTTCGTGTTTTTAACTTGTAATTATTAATATGATTACTTGGATCATGATTACTTATATCCAGAATGTAAAACATGATTTATATAGAATATATATTCAGAATATATATATATATATAATATCGATAAATGGAATGAAATACACCGTTCATAGAGACGGTAGTCCGTACGTACGCATGAACGCTGTTTTCGTTTCCTTATTGAAGTGAATGGAATTAAGTAGATGACATACATATAAATTTAAATAAATCCAGTATCATTATTATGTCATATATTTCATTAGTACTTATTATATATACTTTATAATCATTCATGAATGGTTAATCATTGAGAATGAATCTCATCGCGTCGTGGAGACGGTAGTCCGTACGTACGCACGAGCGATGATATCGTTCCCATGGTCGTGGAATTGTGTTGAAGTGTATGTAGACTATTTCAGTATCAATATCAATGTATAATAATAATATATAGATACTCATTACACCATTATACCCATCCTATTAATGTGGTGGTGGAAAATAGATTACACCACGTCGTGGAGACGGTATTCCGTTCGTACGCACGCGCGGTGATTTCATTTTTCCGTAGGATGGATAGAAGGTGAATTAGGGTTGTTTCATATTTATAATAACATATAAGTATGTAAGTAATACTGATGTTATTACTTCATCATGAAACAACTAAAGAAGAAGAAGTTGAATAAGAAAGAAATTGAAAAGATCGGTAATGGATATTACCTCTTCTTTGAAACGCCTATTTGAATCCTCCACTTAGGGAACTAATATTGGTCTTTGAAGAAGAGAAGGACCTCTAGGATTATTCTAGGGAAGTGGAGAAGGGATTTTGGCAGGGGTTATCCGAGCTTGAGTGCTCAAATTGGAGTGAGGAGGAGGGGGAGGAGGTACCCTTTTATAAGGGAGGAGAGGGGCACCTTAGGAATATCTCAAAATATTATTTTATATTAAAGTCAAAATCGGTTTATAATGGTTCCAAAGGGTCTTATTTCGAAGATAAAGTGGGGATGGGTCGAAACCCTATCAACCAATAGGATTTAGACAAGTTTAGGTTATTATTTTAACCTTATCAATTAGATTTAACTCTAAGTTAAATAATTTAACTTTTACCGTGTCTTTTTGTTTTCTTACACTATATGGTTAATACACTTACTATAACATGCCAAACGAACCCCAAATTGTTTATTATTAATATATATATATATCCTTATCTAAGTCATTTGGCCGAACTTTAGATTTTTAGGAATAAAATAACAATTAATAATATAATATTTGATTTAAAAACTATTTTGTGTCAATTTTGACACTATTTGATATATGATTTTTGTGAAAGTCATAACAGAATTATATGTTCGAACCAAGTTTATAAAATCAACACTAATATATCATAGTAACCTATAAAATTAGTGTAATTCATAAAAAGTCATAAATTAAATTTATTTGGGTATTTATAACATCAATTATGTCAATATTTCATTAATAAGATAATTACTGCATCATCGTTGTGTCATACATAAATTAAATTATTTAATGTCTAAAAATTACAAATAAAATACCATTATGTAGGAAATCTTCTTATCTTTCTAATTAATATTTATAGTCAAATTTATCTTATGTATAACCCCATATTAAAAATGTTTTAGTAAATAAACTTTGATTTTAACTCTTTTAACCCTTCTTTAAATAAATTAATAATAAATGTCCTAATCTAACCCAAGTGGGCCTAAATGGTCATATTTTATTCCTAAGTTTGTTTTTGGTCGAAATACACTTGTCCAATAGGATTAGGACATGTGTTAGGGTAATATTAATATCATTTGTACCCTTAATTACCCTATTTACCTTTAACCATGGTAAAAAAAAGTAAAAAGTTACTATTCAAAAAAAATTATTTTCATCTCATTGAACCACATTTTAGTCCTTGATATTAACCGTGTCTCTCGGATTTTCGAAATTCCATTCACAGAAGCGGTAAAATTAAGTTTTATGCAAAATTCAGTTTTTAACCTACCACTTAGTGGTTTCACTATTCATCAAAAATTGAAAGTTTTCAGAAAAATACCAAAAATTAGGCCTAAGCTATATTTGATATTATGAACTCAAAAATGATGTCTATTTTACCAAATTCAAAACATATCAGTTGCATTAACTAATTTAAAAATTAATTCCCGTCATCAAAACAAATAGCGTGTTTTTAAGAGATAATAACTATCAAAAGATTGATACTTGTTTATAACTGGTTTAAATGTGAAATTATATCCAATGACCAACATTGTATTGAATTTTAAAAATATATTCTAAATATACTTTAAAACCACTCAAATTAATAATTTATCACTATTAATTATTTCGATTAAAAAAGTTGTTTTTAATTAAAATTTAGTAATTTTCACTATTCATCAGAATATGAAAGTTATCCAAAAAGTACCAAAATTTCTCCTTAGGCTAAATTCGATACTCCGAATCAAAAAATGAAGTCCATTTTGAGAGATAAAATTTCTAAAATTTTAAAAGGTGCTTATTACTATTCATTACGGGTAGTTTTAATAATATTTTAATAACATATCGTTGTTTAGTGAAACTCGTTATTGCGTACTACGCACGCTATCGAGAAAGGTCGCGATTGCGTGTAATGCATGGAAAATCAAGGATGTGTGTTGTGAAAGCTCCTTTTGGTGTAGCGTACAACACAAGACATTAATGAAATTAAAAATAATATTTTTCATAAAATCTTGGGCTGTTACATGAGAGGTGTGGGTAAGGAGGTAGAGGTGGGGGCCTTTTAAAAGAGGAGAGGAGGGGCACTCTTAGAAAGTTATAAAATGTTACTTTATTATATAATGAGTTTCAGATTTTAAAGGTCCCAAAATTATATATTTCTATTATAAGGTGATAAGAGTTCTAAATACTCACATAAAATAGGTTTTTGACAATTTTAGGTCTTAGATTTTACATTATCTTTTCATTCTATTTAAATCATTTAATAATGAGGTAATCACTGCATCATTATGGTGTCATAAATAATTTAATTTATTTAATGTCTAAAATTTATAAAAAAATATCATGATGTAGGAAATCATTTCATATTTCTAATGGATATTTATAGTAAAAAATATGACTTGTATAACTCCATGTAAAAATTGTTTTAGTAAAACAATACATGTTTGTGACATTTTTATTTTAACTTTAAATAAAATGTTATTAATGTCATTTTCTTACCCAAGTGGATCCATGGGGTCCCCAAGATGACCCATGGATTTTATTGGTCTGAAATAAAACATCCAATAAGGGTAGAACATGTTTCATGGTCATTTAATATTATTAAAACATTATTTTACATTAAAATACACCAATTACCTCTAATCGCGATTAATAAAACATAAAAGTTACAATTCACCAAACAATTATTTTAATCCCATTGAAACACATTTTAAATCCCAATGACAACCATGTATGTATGATTTTTTAAATTCAATTCAAAAAAGTGGTAAATTATCATTTAAACAAAAAATTGGTTTTTTAACTACCACTTAGTGGTTTCACTATTCATAAAAAATTGAAGCTTTTTAGAAAAATACTAAAAATTCACCCTAAGCTATATTTTATTTTCTTAATTACAAAATGATGTATATTTTACAAAAATAAAAACATATAAGTTTCATTAATTAATTTAATAATTAATCCCCGCCGTCAAAAACAAATAGCGTGTTTTTATGAAACAATATATATCAAAATATTGACACTAGTTTAAGTCCAATTTCAAAGTGAAATTAATTCCAATGACCACTATTGGATTAAATGATAAAAATATATTATAATTTAACTTTAAAACCAATTCAAAATATAATCTCATCATATAAATAAATTATATTAAAAAGAGGTTTTGAATTAAAATACAACATTTTTCACTATTCATTAAAAAATGAACTTTATCGGAAAAATACCAAAAATTAACACAAAGTAAATTTTGATGACCCTATTCTAAAGAAGAATTTTATTTGGTCCAATATAATGTATAAGAGTTACCAAAACTATTTTTAATGAGGGTTCTCCATCAAAAGGCGATAAGTTGACCTTTTAGTGAATATTAGAGTATATATGCCTAAAATTGAATTCTTTTCTTATTTTAAGCCTTTATCATTTATTGGATAAATGTAAAAACATTTAACAAACATATATAATCATATTTTAGTTATTTATATTCATTACCTTCAATACAATGGCTACATGTCAATTACTATTTAAAATAATATTATTATATTACTAGTGTGTAACGTAAGATTTAAAAGAAACTCATTGTTGCGTATTGGGTACGCTATCGAAAATAGAAACCCCTTTAAAGTAAAATTAATATTTAATTTGAAAATATTAATAAATATGAAAATGTATTATTCTTTATTTACCTAGGATGTTACATCATTCCCCCCTTTTGGGAATTGCATCCTTACAATTTTATTCACTTATCAAAATAAGTGGGGGTATTTATCCCTCATAGAATTTTCAGATTCCCACGTTTCCTCTTCTACCGTATGGTTTTTCCATAAAACCTTTAGCTATTGAATTACCTTATTTATCAACACTTTCTCTCTACGGTCAAGAATCTGGACTGGTTTTTCTTCATAAGAGAGATTCTATTCCAACTGAACTACCTCTAGGCTCAAAACATGAGATGGATCTGGCATATACTTTCTCAACATCGAAACATGAAAAACATTGTGTACCTAGGACAAAATTGGAGGTAGAGCCTCTCGGTAAGCAACTGATCCAACTCCCTCCAGAATTTAATATGGTCCAATGAACCTTGGACATAGCTTTCCTTTCTTACCAAATCGCATCACACTTTTCCATGGTGAAACTTTGAGAAAAACATGATCACCTACCTCGAAAGATAGATCCTTCCTCTAGTTATCTACATAGCTTTTCTGCCTGCTCTGAGCTGTTCTCATATGTTTCTGAATCCACTGAACTTTTTCTACCATCTCTTCTACCAATTCTAGTCCCATTAGTTTCCTTTCACCCACTATATCCCAAAAAGTTGCAGTTCGACACTGCCTCCCATATAATGCCTCAAATGGATCCATCTGTATACTGGACTGAAAACTGTTATTATATGAAAATTCAACCAAAGAACGATGTTGGTCCAAACATCCCTGATAATCCATCGAGAAAGCACATAGCATATCCTCCAATGTCTGAATTGGTTGTTCTAACTGCCCATCTGATTGAGGATGAAAAGATGTACTAAAATTTAATTCATTACCCAACAACTTCTGAAGACCTTTAAAAAAGTTAGAAATGATCATGGGATCACGATCATATATAATGGAGAGGGGAACTCCATGCAACCTGACTATATCCTTAACATACAACCGAGCAAGTGGATCTAGAGACAAAGTATCTCAAATATTAAGGAAATGAGGAGATTTAGTCAATCGATAAACTATAACCCATATTGCATTATTACCTCGAGATGTATTTGTTAACCTCACAACAAAGCCCATGGATATATTCTTCCATTTCCACTCTGGCACCGATAATGACTGCAGCATCCCTTTCGGTAACTGTCGCTCTACTTTAACCTGCTGACAAGTCAAACACTTCACAGTAAATTCGACAATATCTCTTTTCATTCCATCCCACCAGTAATACTCCCATAGATCTCTATACATCTTAGTACTCCCAGGATGAACTGAAAATGGGGAACTATGAGCCTCAAATAACAACTCATTCTTCAACTGTGAATCACAAGGCAGACATAATCTCTTCCCAAACCTCAAAACACAATCATTATCAATGTTAAATTGAGGCAACTTATCCTTCTGATCCAGCACTACCTTTTTCTTTAACCCACTGTCTTTCCTCTACACATTCTTAATTCTGTCTGATAGAGATGATCTCACTGACACATAAAACAAAACAGAAGAACTACTTGCACCAACAACTTCTATGCCAAAGTTCATCAAATAAAAAACCAAAGTATCTCATTCCAAATGTAGCATGGTTAATGAAGCATTACTTTTTCAACTCAAAGTATCAGCCACTTTATTTGCATTTCCCGTATGGTAATGAATTGTACAATCATAATCCTTGATTAATTCCAGCCATCTCTTATATCTCATGTTCAATTATTTAGGAGTGAATATATTCTTTTAGCATTTGTGATCAGAATATATATCACACTTTACTCCATAAAAATGATGCCTCCAAATTTTTAGAGAAAAAACAATAGCAGCTAATTCCAAATCATGTGTAGGGTAATTTACCTCATGAGTTTTCAACTGAAGTGAAGCATAAGCAATTACTTGATCATTCTACATAAGGACACAACCAAGTCCCTTCAACAAAGCATCACTGTAAATAACAAACTCACCATTCCTGGAAGGAATTTCCAAAACTGGAGCATTCACCAATAGTCTTTTCAACTCCTGAAAACAATAATCACATTATTTTGTCCAGATAAACTTAACACCCTTCCGAGTTAGCTTAGTCATTGGACTAGATAACGAAGAAAAATTTTCAACAAACCTCTGGTAATAACCTACCAAACCATGAAAACTACGGATCTCGGTTACATTTGTGGGTCTTGGGCATTCTTCAGCAACATTGTTTTTAGCAGGATCAAGAGTTATGCCATTTTTTTAAAAAATGTGACCAAGGAAAGAAATTTGTTGTAACTAAAACTCACACTTGCTTAATTTTCCATACAGTTTATTTTCCTTTAAGGTTTGAAAGATAACCCTTAAATGACATTCATGCTCCACTTTACTTTCTGAAAACAGCAAAATATCATCAATGAAAACAACCAAAAACATATCCAAGAACTCATGGAAAATTCTATTCAAAAGGTCCATGAATACAGCAGGTGCATTGGTTAACCCAAAAGGCATAACTAAAAATTAATAATGGCCATATCTTGTATGAAACACAGTCTTAGGAACATCTGATTCTTGTACTTTCAACTGATGGTACCCTGACCTCAAGTCAATCTTCGAAAAATACTGAGCCCCCGGGAGCTGATCAAACAAATCATTGATATGATGAAAAGGATACTTATTCTTAACAGTGATGTTATTCAAGGCTCTATAACCAATGCAATGTCTCATTGAACCATCTTTCTTTTTAACACACAAGACAGAAGCACCCCATGGTGATGTGCTAGGTTTAATGAAACCTTTATCTAATAACTCTTGTAATTTCTTCTTTAACTCTAAAAGTTCAACTTGAGCCATTCGATAAGGGGGTTTTGAAATTGGCTTAAAATCATGAACTAATTCAACAGTAAATTCAACTTCCCGGTCATGAATAATACCAGGAAACTCATTATGAAAAACATCAAGATACTCATTTACCACTGGCACATCATTAATCTAAACAGTTCCTTTATATTAAACAATATGTGCAAAGTAACATTCATTTCCATCTTTTACCAGTTTCTCAACATCCTTATATGTTATCAAAAGCAAGGGTTCATTCTTGTACACAAACTGTAAATCTTTTTGAAAAGAAACCTCTTTATCTATGTAGCCATTCATAGCATGATAAATAGAAAGCTAATACATCCCAAAATAACATCAAACTCTACTAAAGGCAAAATAATAAGGATTGCAGGTAGATTTTTTCCGCACACAAGGATTGGAAGGTTCTTATAATTTCTTTTTGTCTCAACGTTCCCTTCGGGTGTTTTTACCATAAGTTCAGGATTTATATCTTGAGATGGAATTCCCAATTTACTAGAAAACCTTTCAGAAATGAATGAATGTGTAGACCCTGAATCAAACAACACATTGGCATAATATGAACAAACAAACAGTGTACCTCATACTACTTCATTCGATGGTCCAATATCTACTGAAATAGTTGCAATGGATTTCACCACCCCTTTCTGCTTGTAGTCTGGATTATTTCCCCCCATTGAGTTCTTCTTTAGTCAATCATTTTCATAATGACCCATTTCATTACACTGAAAACATCTTACCGCTGGCTTTTCATTGCCTGCTTGATCATCTTCCTTACAGTTACGAGAAATATGACCAGACTTACCAAACCAAAAGCACTTTCTAGACTTGGATAAACATTCTCCAGGATGAATTTTAACACACTTATCACAGGATGGATATTTGGTTTTCTTACCTCCTTGCTTCTTTGATGAATTATTCCCCTTTGCCTGCCAACTGGACCTCTTATTCTGTTGTTTTTCAAAGAACACCTAATCATCGACAAACTCCATTTACACCTTCTCTGCACAGAAAACAAGTTTTTCAAAAAAAATTAACTCGGGATAAGCTAAATCCCTTAGATAATTTGGTTTTAACCCTGAGTAAAAACGGTTGATTTTACTATCAAGATATCGTATGAAATTTGGAGCATACCTTGCCAGTCGAGTGAACTTTGCTTCATAAGCAGCCACTGAGTCATCATCCTGCCTCAATTCTAGGAATTGTTTTTCCATCCTAAGACTGCCTTAGGAAAATATTTATCAAGAAACATACCTTTTAATTCATCCCAGTTAATATCATCAATCTCATCATTATCCCTGATATTTTTAATCATCGACCACCACTGATCAGCTTAACCTTAAAAACGGTAAACCGAAAGACTAACCTTTTGATGTTCTGAACACCCCATGACATCAAAAAATTTCTCCAGTGCTTTAATCCACCCTTCTGCTTGCACATGGTCTGATGATCCTCTGAATGATGGGGGAAGCTGCCTCATGAAATGTTCCACCACTGACATGTTCCTCTGTGGTTGATCTGGATGATCTCGTGCATGGATACCACCACCATTTATAGCCCGAGTCAACTGTTCCATCACTACAACAAACTGCTCAGTTCCAATTCCGACCATCCCAGGTTGCTGATTTAGAAGGTTGTCTTGCTTTTGATATCGTCCCAACATAGCTGCCTTGTTTCCTATGTGGAAAACCATTCTGAACAAACATGTCTTAGATGAATCAACATGGTAATCTTCAAATGTTATATCATTTCAAGTTGACCATTAAAAAAAATATTTTTGGATAATCATTTAATAGAATTCTAACTCCTAAAGTTGTCTAAAATGACCTTTGATACCAACTATAAGTCCCCGGACTTAAACATTACTTAATATAGAATTAAATGAATAATTCACATTGAGGATATTTTAAGTTTTAGAGTTTTAAAGAATAAGATCATAACTATTAGATCTCAAAATATTACACATTAGACACTTCTACAAAGTTTCCCTTTTTTTACAAAACATGAACTCATAAAAAAAGAGTCATGTATAGTTCCATGTTTAAGATAGCATGACATTTCCTTGATTCCATCCTTGACCCTATTCCATATTATGTCATGTGAAAAACATTTCAAAAAAACTTTGGGTGAGAATAAAAATATCATAATGGGATACACAAAGAAAGAGAACTGTATTTTTTTCAAAACATCAAGTAAACCATGAATACTTTATCAAAGTAACACTTTCACCTTTAAAAAGTATTAAATACTCTTCACTGAATAAAAGATCACTACTTACCCTTTTGTAACAAAAATATTACCATAAAACCCATATAAATAACACATAACTTATAAAGGTAACTTGGGACATAAACAGACTTAAATGGAATAACCATACGGTTGACTTCCATAAATATCACTAAATGGAATAGCCATACGACCGACTTCCATACCCAATGCATTGGAGGTTATAACGTAACCACCCGTCCTGGTATTCACGGCACCACCCATCATATGTTTTATCACGTAACCACCCGTTAAATGTCCATGTACCATTATAAAATCATAAGACATAAAACAAAAATAATGGAAAGAAAACATTTCCACATTTCAATCACAATATATCACTTAAATATATTGACATAAAAAATCCATTATAAAAACCATTTTCAATACCAAAATACATAAATGAGTATATGGTATTTATTTCATTTTAATAAACATTACATCTTGTTGAGGAAGCCAAAGACCCTATAATACTCACGGCGGCGGAAAAGGTCGTTGTCACCGCGTACGTTAAAAGAAACATTCCTTTTTGTCATTTAGTAAAATGATTCATAGAAAAAGATTCCCTTTGAATGAAATGAAAATTCAAAGGTGTTTTATACAGCGTATAAAAGAAAGTTGTCTACAAAATAAAATATTCCTCAATGAAAGGAGATTGAGACGAAGTCCCTTACCTCGTGTCTGACTTGACTCGATCGCTCTTTAATCTCCTAAATAATAAACTAGTGTTAATTTCTACTTGATTAAGAACCTTTTTCAAGATTAATATTCCTTTTATATCACTTATTTCCAAGTTATAAACATTATTTAATCATTTAAGTTAATAATGTTTGTTTTGTCGATTTCTGGTTCTTAAGTCAAAAATGGACTTCTTACAATTACATGTTGTTCATGTGGTCAAAAGTTCATTATATCCAGAATGGTATTCATGATTTGGATATCATATATATCATATATATCCATAATATACATGTATTTATAATAGTATATAACATTTAGAGGTAAGAAATAAAATGAACCGTTCATGGAGACGGTAAGTCGTACGTAGGCATGAATGCTACTTTCATTTCTATTTCATATTTAATGGAGTTAAATCATAATTATATAATGGTATATTATAATTACAGTATAATATCATATATAATACTATTAACTCCATCCTTTATATGTCCCACATATGGAATTAACGAATCAAATCACTTTGAGGGGGCGGTAGTCTGCACTTCCTAAAATGAAGATATCACGTTTACCCATAATGGAAACCATAAAAGTATGCCATAAATTAAAAATAAATAATCATAAGGAAAACAAAATCATAATATATATCATATTTAAATAGAGTGACATCTTAATGGCCACTATTAAAGGTGTTAAAATAAGATTGAACAATTATCGTTTCGTGAGGCAGAAATTCGCCAACCACAGAAACAATATGTTCTTTAACCATTAGACAAAGGTGTGTGTAATTGTAGCTCGAATCCTTCTCATAACGACATACTAATATATTTAAGATACTGGTGTTGTTACAAAATATTGGAATAAAAAGAGTTTAGGGTGTTGGAGAAGCAAAATAAAACAAAAGAACACAATTGAAGACATTACCTTTAAATCAGGTAACTCCTCTTGGTTTGTACCAAAAGGGTTTCTTGAAGTGCTTTTTGCATAAGGTAAGGCTTATAGGATGAAGAGAGGGATGTGGAGAGATAAAATGAGCAGATATTGGCTGATCCAAAGTCTTGATAGGTGTGGGTAAGGAGGTATAGTTGGGGGCCTTTTATAAGAGTAGAGGAGGGGCACTCTTGGAAAGTTATAAAATGTTACTTTATTATATAATGAGTTTCGGATTTTAAACGTCCCAAACGATATATTTCAAGAATAATGTGATACAAGTTCTAAATCCTCACATCCAATAGGTTTTTGACATGTTTAGGTCTTATATTTTACATTATCTTTTTATTTTATTTAAATCATTAAATAATGAGGTAGTCACTGCATCATCATGGTGTCATAAATAATTTAATTTATTTAATGTCTAAAAATTATAAAAAAAAATATCATGATGTAGGAAATCTTATTTTATTTCTAATGGATATTTATAGTTAAAAATATGACTTGTACAACCCCATGTAAATTTTTTTTTATTAAAACAATACATGTTTGTGACATTTTTATTTTAACTTTAAATAAAAATTTATTAATGTCATTTTTTTACCCAAGTGGATCCATGGGGTCCCCAAGTGACCCATGGATTGTATTGGTCGGCCATGACACATCCAATAATGGTAGGACATGTGTCAAGGTCATTTAATATTATTAAAACAATATTTTTACCATAAATTACACTAATTACCACTAATCGTGATTAATAAAACTTAAAAGTTACTATTCACCAAAAAATTATTTTAATCCCATTGAACCACATTTTGCATCCTAATTAAAACCATGTATGTTGGATTTTTTAAATTCAATTCACAAAAGTGGTAATGTTTCATTTAAATGAAAAATCAGTTTTATAACTACCACTTAGTAGTTTCACTATACATCAAAAATTGAAGCTTTTCAAAAAAATAATAAAAAATCACCCTAAAGTATATTTGATATTCCAAATTAAAAAATGAAGCCTATTTTAAAAAATTCAAAACATATATGTTTCATTAATTAATTTAATAATTAATCCCCACTATCAAAACAATTAACGTGTTTTTATGGAACAATATATATCAAAAGATTGACACTAGTTTAAGACCAATTTCAACGTGAAATTAATTCCAATGACCACTATTGGATTTAATGGTAAAAATATATTCTAATTTCAATTTAAACCCAATTAAAAAGATAATATAATCATATAAATAAATTATATTAAAAGGAGGTTTTGAATTAAAATACAACAATTTTCACTATTCATTAAAAAATGAACTTTATCGGAAAAATACCAAAAATTTACACAAAGTAAATTTGGATGACCCGATTCTAAAGAAGAATTTTATTTGGTCCAATTGAATGTATAAGAGTGACCAAAACTATATTTCAATAGTGTTCTCCATCAAAAGGCGATTATTCGACTTTTTAGTGAATATTAGAGTATCTATACCTAAAATTGAATTCTTTTCTTATTTTGAGCATTTATCTTTTATTGGATAAATGTAAAAACATTTAAAAAACATATATAATCATATTTTAGTTATTTATATTCATTCTCTCCAATACATTGGCTACATGTTAACTATCATTTAAAATAATATTATTATATTACTAGTGTGCAACATAAGATTTCAAAGAAACTCGTTTTTGCGTATTGGGTACGCTATCGAACATAGAAACCCCTTTAAAGTAAAATTAATATTTAATTCGAAAATATTAATAAATATAAAAATGTTTTATTCTTTATTTACCTGGGATTTTACATCCTTCCCCCCCATTTGAGAATTGCATCCTCGCAATTTTATTCACTTATCAAAATAAGTGGGGGTATTTATCCCTCATAGCATTTTCAGATTCCCACGTTGTCTCTTCTACCATATGGTTTTTCCATAAATCCTTTAGCTAGTGAATTACCTTATTTCTCAACTCTTTCTCTCTACGGTCAAGAATCTGGACCTTTTTTTCTTCATAAGAGAGATTCTCTTCCAACTGAACTACCTCTGGGCTCAAAACATGAGATGGATCTGGCATATACTTTCTCAACATCGAAACAAGAAAAACATTGTGTACCTGGGACAAACGTAGAGGTAAAGCCACTCGGTAAGCAACTGATCCAACTCTCTCCAGAATTTCATATGGTCTAATGAACCTTGGACTCAGCTTTCCTTTCTTACCAAATCACATCACACTTTTCCATGGTGAAACTTTGAGAAAAACATGATCACCTACCTCAAAAGATAGATCCTTCCTCTGGTTATCCGCATACCTTTTCTGCCTACTCTGAGCTATTCTCGTGTGTTTCTAAATCAACTGAACTTTTTCTGCCATCTCTTCTACCGATTCTGGTGCCGTCAGCTTCCTTTCACCCACATTATCCAAAAAAGCTGTAGTTCGACACCGCTTCCCATATAATGCCTCAAACGGATCCATCTGTATACTAGAATGAAAACTGTTATTATATAAAAATTCAACCAAAGAAAGATGTTGGTCCCAAATTTCCAGATAATCCATCGAGCAAGCAGGTAGAATATCCTCCAATGTCTGAATTGTTTGTTCTGACTACCCATCTGATTGAGGATGAAAAGATGTACTAAAATTTAATTCATTACCCAACGACTTATGAAGGCCTTTACAAAAGTTATAAATGAACCTGGGATCACGATCAGATACAATGGGGAGGGGAACTCCATGCCACATGACTATATCATTAACATACAACCGAGTAAATTGATTTAGAGAAAAAGTATCTTGAATAGGAATGAAATGAGCAGATTTATTCAATCGATCAACTATAACCCATATTGCACTATTACCTCGAGATGTCTTTGGTAACCCCACAACGACGTCCATGGATATATTCCTCCATTTCCACTCCGGCACCAGTAATGACTGCAGCATCCCTTTCGGTATCTATATCTCTGCTTTAACCTACTGACAAGTCAAACACATCACAGTAAAATCGGCAATATCTCTTTTCATTCCATCCCACCAGTAATACTCCCGCATATCTCTATACATCTTAGTACTGCCAAGATGAACTGAAAACGGGGAACTATGAGCCTCACATAACAACTCATTCTTCAACTGTGAATCACAAGGCACACATAATCTCTTCCCAAACCTCAAAACACAATCCTTATCAATGTTAAATTCCGGAAACTTGCCCTTCTGAACCAGCTCTACCATTTTCTGCAACCCACTATTTTTCTTCTGTGCTTGCTTAATTCTGTCTGATAGAGATGATCTCACTGACACCTAAAACAAAACAGAAGAACTTCTTGCACCAAAAACTTCTATGCCAATGTTTTTCAAATCCAAAACCAAAGGATCTAGTTCCAAATGTAGCATTGTTAATGAAGAATTACTTTTTTGACTCAAAGAATCAACCACTTTATTTACTTTTCCCGCATGGTAATGAATTGTACAATCCAAATCCTTGATTAATTCCAGCCACCTCCTCTATCTCATGTTCAATTCTTTCTGAGTGAATATATACTTTAAACATTTGCGATCATTATATATTTCACACATTACTCCATAAAAATGATGCCTCCAAATTTTTAGAGCAAAAACAACAGCAACTAATTCCAAATCATGTGTAGGGTAATTTACCTCATGAGCTTTCAACTGACGTGAAGCATACACAATTACCTGATCATTCTGCCTAAGGACACAACCACGTCCCTTCAACTAAGCATCACTGTAAATAACAAAATCACCATTCCTAGAATGAAGTGCCAAAACTGGAGCATTCACCAATCTTCTTTTCAACTACTAAAAACAATCATCACATCCTTTTGTCCAGATAAAATTGACACCCTTCCGAGTTAGCATAGTCATTGGACTAGATAACTGTGAAAAATTTTCAACAAACCTCTGGTAATAACCTTCCAAACCAATAAAACTATGGATCTTGGTTACATTTGTGGGTCTTGGCCATTATTCAACAAATTTTGTTTTAGTAGGATCAACAGTTATGCCATTTTTTGAAATAATGTGACCAAGGAAAGAAATTTGTTGTAACCAAAACTTACACTTTCTGAATTTTCCGTACTGTTTATTTTCTTTTACGGTTTGCATGATAACCCTTAAATGACTATCATGCTCCTATTTACTTTTAGAAAACACCAAAATATCATCAATGAAAACAACCACAAACATATCCATGAACTCATGGAAAATTCTACTCATAAGGTCTATAAATACATAAGGTGCATTGGTTAACCCAAAAGGCATAACTACAAATTCATAATGGCCATATCTAGTACGAAACACAGTCTTTGGAACATCTACTTATTTTACTTTCAACTGAAGGTACCCCGACCTCATGTCAATCTTTGGAAAATACTAAGCTGCCCGGAGCTGATCAAACAAATCATCGATATGAGGCAAAGGATACTTATTCTTAATAGTGATGTTTTTCAAGGCTCTATAATCAATGCAATGTCTCATTGAACCATCTTTCATTTTAACAAACAAGATCGAAACACCCCATGGTGATGTGCTAGGTCGAATGAAACCTTTATCTAATAACACTTGCAATTGCATCTTTAACTCTAAAAGTTCAACATGAGCCATTCGATAAGGGGGTTTTGAAATTGGTTTAGAATATGGAAATAAGTCAACAGTAAATTCGACTTCCCGATCATGAATAATACAAGGAAAATCATCAGGAAAAACATCCAGATACTCATTTACCACTGGCACATCATTAATTTGAACAGTTCCTTTATTTAAAACAATATGTTCAAGGTAACATTGATTTCCATATTTTACTAGTTTTTCAACTTCCTAATATGTTTTCAAAATCAAGGGTTCATTCTTGTACACAAACTGAAAATATTTCTGAAAAGAAACCTCTTTATCTCTATAGTCAATCTTAGCATGATAGACAGAAATCTAATCCATGCCCAAAATAACATCAAACTCTAATAGAGGAAAAACAATAAGGTTTGTAGGTAGATTCATTCTGCACACAAGGATAAGAATGTTCTTATAATTTCTTTTTGTCTCAACGTTCCCTCTGGGTGTTTTTACCATAAGTTCAGAATTCATATCTTGAGATTGAATTTCCAATTTACATGAAATTTTTTTAGAAATGAATGAATGTGTAGACCCTGAATTAAACAACACATTGGCAAAATCTAAACAAACAAACAGTGTACCTGATACTACTTCATTCGATGTCCCAACATCTACTAAAGTAGTTGCAGAGCATTTCACCAACCCTTTATGCTTGTAGTCTGGCTTCTTTCCCCCTGTTGAGTTCTTCGTTAGACACTCATTTGCATAATGACCCATTTCATTACACTTAAAACATCTTACCGCTGGCTTTTCATTGAATGCTTGATCATCTTCCTTATAGTTACGAGCAATATGACCAGACTTACCACGCCGAAAGCACTTTCCAGGCTTGGATAAAAATTCTCCAAGATACATTTTACCACACTTCTCACTGGATGGATATTTTGTTTTCCTACCTCCTTACTTCTTTGATGAATTATTCCCCATTTCCTACCAACTGGACCTCTTATTCTATTGTTTTTTAAAGAACACCTGATCATCGGTAAACTCCATTTCCACCTTCTCCGCACATCGAACATGTTTTTCATAAATTTTGAACTCACGAGAAGCTAAATCCCTTCAATAATTTGGCTTTAACCCTGAGTAAAAATGGTTGATTTTACTATCAAGATCTCGTATGACATTTGGAGCATACATTTCCAGTTAAGTGAACTTTGCTTCATAGGCAGCCACTAATTCATCCTCCTACTTCAATTCTAGGAATTGTTTTTCCATCCTAAGACGAACCACCTTAGGAAAATATTTCTCAAAAAACATACCTTTGAATTCATCCCAGTGAAGATCATCAACCTCATCACTATCCCTGATATTTTTCATCATCTACCACCCCTGATCAGCTTTACCTTCATAATGTCAAACAGCAAGACTAACCTTTTGGTGTTCTAAAGACCCCATGACATCAAAAATCTTCTCCAGTGCTTTAATCCGCCCTTCTGCTAGCACAGGGTCAGATGATCCTCTCAATGATGGGGGATGTTTCCTCATGAAATGTTCCACCACTGACATGTTCATCTACAGTTGATCTGGCTGATCTCATGCATGTATACCACCACCATTTATAGCCTGAGTTAATTGTTCCATCACTGCAACAAACTGCTCAGTTCCAATTCTGACCATCTCAGGTTGCTGATTTGGAAGGTTGTATTCCTCCTAATGACATCCCAACATAGCTTCCTTGTTTCCTTTGTGGAAAACCATTCTGAACAAATATGTCCTAGATGATGAAACATGGTAATCTTCAAATGCTATATCCTTTCAATTTGACCATTAAAAAAATTGGATAATCATTTAATAGATTTCTAACTCGTAAAGTTGTCTAAACCGACCATTGATACCAACTATAAAGCCCCTAACTTAAACATTACTTAATATTAAATGAATAATTCACATTTAGGATCTTTTCAGGTTTAGAGTTTTAGAGAATTAGATCATAACTATTACATCTCAAAAGATTACACATTAGACACTTCTTCAATGTTTCCCTTTTTTCTACAAGACATGAACTCTTAAAAAAGAGTCAGGTCTAGTTCCATTTTTAAGACAGCATGAATTTTCCTTGATCCTATCCTTGACCCTATTCCACATTATGTCATGTGAAAAACATTTAAGAAAACTTGGGTTGATCATAAAAAGCTCAGTAAGGGATACACAAAGAAAGAAAACTGTTAGTTTTTTAAAACATCAAGTAAACCATGAATACTTTATCATAGTAACACTTTCCACCTTTAAGAAGTAGTAAATACTCTTCACTGAATAAGAGGTCATTACTTACCCTTTTGTAACCAAAATATTTTCATAAAACCCATTTAAATAACACATAACTTATAAATGTAACTTCGTACGTAAACATACTTAAATGGAATAACCATACGGTCGACTTCCACACATATCCTTAAATGGAATAGCCATACGGCCGACTTCCATACCCAATGCATTAGAGGTTATAACATAACCACCCATCCTGGTATTCACGTCACCACCCGTCATATGGTTTATCACGTAACCACCCTTCAAATGACCAAGTACCATTGTTAAATCATAAGACATAAAACAAAAATAATGGAAAGAAAACATTTCCACATTTCAATCACAATATATCACTTAAATATATTGACATAAAAAATCCATTATAAAAACCATTTTCAATACCAAAATACATAAAAGAGTATGCGGTATTTATTTCATTCCAAAGAACATTACGGCTTGTTGAGGAAGACAAATACCAAATAATACTCACGGCGGCCGAAAAGGTCGTTGTCACTGCTTACGGTAAAAGAAACATTTCTTTTTGTCGTTTAGTAAAATTTTTGGTAGAAAAAGATTCCCTTTTAATGAAATGAAAATTGAAAGGTGTTTTATACATTGTACAAAAGAAAGTTGTGTATAAAACAAAATATGCTTCAACGAGAGGAGATTGAGACGAAGTCCCTTACCTCGTGTCCGACTTGACTCGATCTCTCTTTAATCTCTTGAATAAAAAACTAGTGTTAATTTATATATGCTTAAGATCCTTTTTCAAACTTACTATTCGTTTTATATCACTTATTTCCATGTTATAAACATTATGTAATCATTTAAGTTAATAATGTTCATTTTGTTGATATCTGGTTCTTATGTCAAAAATGGACTTCTTACAATTACATGTTGTTTATGTGGTCAGTGGTTCATTATATCCAGAATGATATTCATGATTTGGATATCATATATATCATATATATACAGCATATACATGTATTTATAATCGTATATAACATTTAGAGGTAGGAAATGAAATGCACATTTCATGGAGACGGTAAGTCGTACGTACGCATGAATGCAACTTTCATTTCTATTTCATATTTAATGGAGTGAAATCCTAATGATATAAAGGTATATTATAATTCCTGTATAATATCATAAATAATATCATCAACGCCATCCTTTTTATGTCCCACATATGGAATTAACATATCAAATCACTTTGAGGGGGCGGTAGTCCGCACTTCATAAAATGAAGAAATCGCGTTTACCCATAATGGAAACCATAAAGGTATGCCATAAATTGTAAATACAGAAGAATAAGGAAAACATAAACATAATATATATCATATATAAATATATTGAAATCTTTCTAGACACCATGAAAGGTGATAAAATAAGATTGAGCAATCATCATTTCGTGAGGCAGAAATTCGCCAACCACAGAAACAATATTTTCTTTAACCATTAGACGAAGGTGTGTTTAAGTGTAGCTCGAATAATTCTCATAAAAACATACTAGTATATTGAAGATACATGTATTGTTACAAAATAAAGGAATTAAAAGTGTTTAGGGGGTTGGAGTAGAAAAATAAAACAAAAGAACACAAGTTAAGACATTACCTTTAAATCGGGTAACTCCTCTTGGTTTGAACCAAAAGGGTTTCTTGAAGAGCTTTCTGCCTAGTGTAAGGATTATATGATGAATAGAGAGACGTGGAGAGATAATATTAGCAGAGCCTGGCCGAACCAAAGGCTTGAGAGGTGTGGGTAAGGAGGTAGAGTCGGGGGCCTTTTATAAGAGGAGAGGAGGGGAACTCTTGGAATGTTATAAAATGTTATTTATTATATAATGAGTTTCTGATTTTAAAGGTCAGACAATTATATATTTCTAGGATAAGGTGATAATATTTCTAAATCCTCACATCCAATTATTTTTTGACAAGTTTAAGTCTTAGATTTTACATTATCTTTCCATTTTATGTTAATTGTTAAATAATGAGGTAATCACAACATCATCATGGTGTCATAAATAATTTAATTTATTTAATGTCTAAAAATTATAAAAAAAATATCATGATGTAGGAAATATTTTTATATTTCTAGTGTATTTTTATAGTCAAAAATATGACTTTTATAACCCCATGTAATTTTTTTTAGTGAAACAATACATGTTTGTGACATTTTTATTTTTACTTTAAATAAAAAGTTATTAATGTCATTTTCTTACCCAAGTGGATCCATGGGGTCCCCAAGATGACCCAAGGATTGTCCTGGTCGTCCATGACACATCCAATATTGGTAGGACATGTTTCAATGTCATTTCATATTATTAGAACAATATTTTTACCTTTAATTACACAAATTACCTCTAATCGCGATTAATAAAACATAAAAGTTACTATTCACCAAAAAATTATTTTAATCCCATTGAACCACAATTTACATCCTAATGACAACCATGTATGTCATATTTTTGAAATTCAATTCACAAAAGTGATAATATTTCATTTAAACGAAAAATCAGTTTTTTAACTACCACTTAGTGGTTTCACTATTCATAAAAAATTGAAGCTTTTCAGAAAAATACTAAAAATTTACCCTAAGCTATATTTGATATTACAAATTCAAAAATGATGTCTATTTTACAAAATTCAAGACATATAAGTTGCATTAATTAATTTAATAATTAATCTCCACTGTCAAAACAAATAGCGTGTTTTTATGAAACAATATATATTAAAATATTGACACTAGTTGAAGTCCAATTTCAATGTGAAATTAATTCCAATGACCACTATTGGATTAAATAGTAAAAATATATTCTAATTTAACTTTAAAACCAATTCAAAAGATAATCTAATAATATAAATATATTATATTAAAAGGAGGTTTTGAATTAAAATACATCATTTTTAACTATTCATTAAAAAATGAACTTTATCAGAAAAATACCAAAAATTTACACAAAGTAAATTTTCATCACCCAATTCTAAAGAAGAATTTTATTTGGTCCAATTGAATGTATAAGAGTGACCAAAACTATATTTAAAGAGGGTTCTCCATCAAAAGGTAATAAGTCGACCTTTTTGTGAATATAAGAGTATCTATGCCTAAAATTGAATTCTTTTCTTATTTTAAGACTTTATCTATTATTGGATGAATTTAAAAACATTTAACAAACATATATAATCCTATTTTAGTTATTTATATTCATTCCCACCAATACAATGGCTACGTGTTAACTACCATTTAAAATAATATTATTATATTACTAGTGTGCAACGTAAGATTTCAAAGAAACTCATTGTTGTGTATTGGGTATACTATCAAAAATAGAAACCCATTTAAAGTAAAATTAATATTTAATTCACAAATATTAATAAATATGAAAATGTATTATTCTTTATTTACCTGGGATGTTACAAGTAGCATCAACAAGTTCCAAGCTAAGAGATAGGAGATAAAGAATCTTCCTATTTTTCCATCCATAATAATTTTTTCCATCAACCATGGGAATTACTATACTATTTAAAAAATTTATATTATTCATGATAATCATTCCACAAGGGAATCTTAATTTGATACTAATTGAAGTTCCAAATAATCAAATAAATACTGATAAGGGGCAGGGGGTTAAATCTGTTATTGACTTTTTATAAGTTTCAAAACATTTAGAAACATAACCCATGCATCCTGTTAAGATTTATTTCCTTATCAACATTAAGTAAATACTCATACATGAAAAGTTAGAAATGTTTGTAAATAAAAAATGATTTATAAGGTTCCGTCTTATTGTAAAAACCTACATCCTTATCATAACCACTCCCGTGTGTCTATAGAAATACACTATTATGAACAAATGAATACAACTTGTGCCAACTCCTGTTATACACCGTATATATCCTGATAGTGAATATTATACTGACTCCCTTCATTATAAATTGTTTTCTTATAAAAATTTCGATACAAACTAAAGAATAAAGACTTTATTGAAACTAATCTATAATTTGTCAGTCCGAATCCTCATTCAGATTTGGCTAGATCCTATTTTCTCAATCTGATGATGATGGATCCAATTTTTCCAATACAATGATGTTGGATTTGATTTTCTCAATATGATGATTCTATATTCAATTTTATCAATACAAATATTCTAGAACCAATTCAAGAAATACAATGGATCTAGATCTCATTATCTCAATATGATGAGTTCATTATCAATCTACAACACTCTAAATATTATATAATTCTAAACAAAATTCTTCTTCAATCAGACAGTAACATCATCTTTTAATTCTACAGTGCTCCACCTTTTTCATGTGGGTGGAAGTTATAAATGAACAAATGAACTGAGAAGGTATTTCTAGGAAACATATAAAACAAAAGCAAAAAACCTGAAATCTTTCCCCCCTTCTTCAATTTTCAACAATTTGAAAATATCTTACATTTAAACTTCATCATTGAATTCTTCAATTGTTAGATTTCTCTGATATTTTCACAAAATTGAATTTTAAGTTTGACATGTTCAACTGTTTATATCTTTTTCAGCTCATTATGATATGTTTCTTCATAAATTAATTATGATACATTTCTTTCTCGTCTCATTACGGTCTATTTCATTCTCATCTCATTATGACTTGTTTCCTTCTCAGCTCATTATGATATGTTTTCTTCTCAACTCATTACAAATTTGTTTCCTTCTCAAATCATTATTATTTTTTTCATTCTCAACTTAATAGGATATTTTTTCTTCTTCAACTAATTATGATGAAATTATCGTTTTAATGGATTTTCCCATTATGAAGGATTTCCCCATTATTATAGATTCTTCTATTTTGATCGAATTAAAATTACGATTCAAATCCCATTAGGATGGAATTCCCATTAAGATGGAATTCCCATTATGAAAATATTAAATTCTTCAAACCTCTCCACTATTTGTTCAAAAGATTTTATCATGAATGTCTTCAGGATTTTTCGGATGTTTATGACCAATAAAGTATCATTTGATTTAGTTTTTGAAATTATGAAAACTAAAAAATGATTAACATCACATTATTCAACAAAACTCTTTATCAAAAATACAAATTATTAAACCAACAAATTCTATATCATAAACATATTTATTTCAAACTCAACGACTTCATTCTTTCTAAATCAAAAACATAATTTTTTCAAACTTAGGAACTTAATTATTTCTCTGATTACAAAAAAGGAAAAATTACAACAAATAATAAATTATGCCTCCGATTCTGTTGAATCTGATGATTTTCAGTGTCATGATGCTAGAACTGAATATTATAATGTGTCTAATAAATAAATTCATCTTCTTTAATTCTTGTGTGTCCAGTACAGTTCAATACAAAAACCTGGGTCTAAAAATTTTTTTCTAAAAAAACTTCATTACAATGGATTGGGTATGATTTCTGAATAAAAAACATTCATAAAAAAAAGTTAAGTTATCAAAAAATACAAAAATGTGGTTAAAAAATTTAATCAAAATGGTTATTCACAATGTATGCAGTTCTATAAAGAAATACGTACATTGCATAAATAATGAGTTATCATATTATTATTTATTCATTATTTAACCATATCATATCTAGGATTTCCAATGACGCTCGTAACTCAATGTTATCTTTGTATCATGCCAAAGCCCAACTTGTTTCTTGGTAATATGATATCTTAATGCCCACTTTGACTCATTTCATAGATCTAAGTATTCAAAGGTGATATCCTCTCTCAATACCTAATTCACCTTATGTCGAATCTTGAATTATTCTCAAGTGAGGCCATATCTCGGAGCACCTTTTTTAACAAGTCATTAATTCATACTTGAATTCCATGTTACCATCATCAATTTCAGGACATAAAGAATGACTTTATTACCATTCTTTTATTCATATGTAAAATGACCATGTTACCATGCTTAACCCTCAATTGAATGACCATGTTCACATTCCTTTACTGATATGTATAATGAGAAAGTTACCATGTATACTTCTCAACTAAATGACCATGTTCTAATTCCATTACTCATAAATATAATGACTATGTGTCAATGTATACTTATCAATTGAATGACCATGTTCCCATTCTTTTACATATAATTAATTCACAATAAATTATCCACATCAATTCCCTTACCAATTCAATAATTAGTTAAATACATCAAGTCCATTTTTTAACTCAAAAATTTACCAAACATTTCAATAATCTCTAATTAATTTAATAATTAATTATTAACATAAATTTTATTAGTCATTTAAACAATTAAATAGTATCTCCAATTTCATTAATAATTCAATGCATTTGTTTTCCCCATTAATATCATTAATTTAATCCCCAATTAATTAAGGTTTTCTATCCCATAAATTAATTCATAAAGTGGTTAATTAATATCACAATTCATATACCATAATAACTTTTCCAGAAATAATTATCTCATGCTAAATATCAACTCATCATAATTAATCCCACAATTAATTATCTAGATCATAATATCAAAAGAACATAATTAATTCATAATTAATTATCTCAATTTAGCCAATTCAATATCTCATAATTAATCCCCTGATTAATTATCTAGATTACAATCCCTAAATCTCATAAGTAATTTCCCAAATTAATTATTTATTTGGACCCCCCCTTAGTATCCTTTTTAATTCCTCAATTAAACATCTATTTCAAAAATGATTCGATAAATAATTTGGTTAAATTAATAAATCCAATTTAGGAATTAAATTGCTAAATAATGCTAGAAATTCTAAAAATTTTCAAACATGAATAAAATGCACGACTTTGAGAATTACAATTTAGACAACCTACCATGATTTCGTCGAATAATAATCACCCAATAGAAATATTTAAAATTTCGGCAGCATAACGACGTAGATCTAGCTTCGAATCTCAATACCCTAAATCAGGAAATAAGATCTTTTATATTCGAGGTCTAGAATTAGAAGAATATATCTTGAATTACCCAATATAGATTTTTATCTATCAATACATAAGATATTCTCCCTTAAAATGAATAAGATAATGATGGAGGATGAATGGGGAACCAATGTGATAAGATTCAATTACCAAGAGAGGTGTAGATCTTCGATCTGGCTTCAAATCACTAAGAACAAAGTCCAAAAGACCTCAGAATCCCTCTTGGAAGATATAAAATCTTCAAAAATTATAATGGTATGTGTTTGGGCAGAATGGGAGAAGTTTCGAGTGTTTGGGTGGATTTAAAAATAAATTTTAGGAAATTAAAAAACTATGCACGATTTCCTAGATTAGGGTGCACAATTTTACCTAACCATGCGCTAACCATGTGCCTATTATTTTAAGGTTCCACAGTTTCACTTTTTAGGGAACTCGATTTGGAAAATCATGCACCAACTGTGTGATTCTCCATTGTATATGGTCGCATGGTTTCCTGGGTTGTGGCATGTGGTTTTCTCTGACCAAGCATCAATAATGAAAAACTCACTTTTCCTCCATTTTTCTTAAAATTTACCCAAACACACCCCAGGACACACCCCAAATGAAAATTACTCAAAAATAATCAAATGAGTATCTATAAACAGTTCTGATACATCTCCATAAAAGGTCAGGATCATACACCATGATTCATATTGATAGATTATTGTGGCTAACCATGAGTCGACCACAACTCTTTTGGACCCATCAGTTTTCGAATCATATGCCATATTTCTATAAAATGAATTTCACTTTTAAGAAAGGATAGAAATCCATCATTATCGATTATGATTGTCTTACCATCATCAATTCTATCTATGCAATAGAAATTGGCTTCAAATAATTTGGCTACTTGATTTTGAATATTTTGGCCTTCCACCACCTCTTTTCAACATCATTTTTTCCTTTATTAAATGAGATGGAAATAGAGAAACTCATATTTTGGTGTCGCGAGGTCTTTATGGTGAAATATAGACTTGGTCGAATAAATTTCCCCCATGGATGAAATCTCATGTAAATTATAATCTTTGATCTTAATTTATTCTCCATTGATCTTAAAAAAATATATAACTATTTTAAAATACATTTATAAAACATGTATTGTGTGTGTGTGTGTGTTTATAAATAAATAAATGCATATATTCATACATACATACAATGATACGTATGTATGCACGTGCGTAAGTACCTACCTACCTACCTACATACATACATACATACATACAAATATACATACATACACACACACATACATACATACATAAATAAATAAATACATACATACATACATACATACATACATACATACATACATACATACATACATACATACATAGATACAGACATACATACATACATACATAGATACAGACATACATACATAGATACATACATACATACATACATACATACATACATACTTACTTACACACAGACACACACACACATACATACATACACACACACACACACACACACACACATACATACATACATACATACATATATACAAACATACATTCATACATACATACATACATACAGATATACTTACATACATACATACATACATATATACATACATATATACATACATACATACATACATACATACATACATACATACATACATACATACATACATACATACATATGTGTGTGTCTACAAATATAATTATACATATTTATATTTATTTACAGATATTACATGTTAATATTTATATACATATTAGAATATGTAGATAAATAATTATATGTTTGTTAATTCACACACACACATATATATTTACATATATATATATACATTATATATACATTTTATAGGTTTATAAATATTCATATATTTTTATTTATAAAAAATGGATACTATTTTTTATTTAGATATGGTTAATATATTTAGAAATATTATGTTTAAACACACACACCTATTTGTTTGCATGTCCGTGTGGGTGTCTAATTATAAATAATACTACAACATTAAAATGATAAATTTAGAATATCATGTTATCCAGATCATTGTAATTCATAAGAATAAATTGATCCTCTAAGAAAAGATAAGACACCCTTAAACGTGACTAAACATTCATCCAATGATAAAAAATTATAGTACCCAAACAAAAAACTCTATTTTGGAGGCCATTCAGACCTTTTTGACCTAAAAAACACTAACTAAATTTTTCCCTTATCACCTAGTCATATATATTTTCATAAGATATGATTTGATATGTGATGGGGCTTAAACGAATACTTGAATCAAAATTTATGGTTTTTTGAAGTTCATGTCATATTTTCAACTTATTTAAGACAATTTCTTACGTTTATGAATTTTTCTATCACTAAATTGTTATTAAATGACTATCACAAAATAATAATTTTCAAATTCATAATTAATATTGATTTTTAATTTTTTTTAAAAACTATTTCCACTATATATCATATATATTAAGCGTGATTACAAATTTTATATTATATAAATCATATTTTATAAAATGTATTATATTTATATTAATATTGATATATTTATATATTAATATGCAGTTTTTTTTTGATATGTTTGGTTTAAAATATTTATTTTATGGGTGAAAAAAACAGACGTCTTAGCACTGATAAAAGGAATACGTTTATCAGCGCCGATAAAAGTGAGGATATAAGTACTCTTTTATCAGTGTTTTTTAGCATTAATAGAGGTTATTACTGGATATACCCAAATTTGTAGCAGTGATTTTAGTGAAACATGTGGACCTATATTTTAAATTTTTTAATTAACTTTACAATTGTTAAAATGTCTACATCGAGCACCAACAAAGTGAGGGTATGACTCCATCTCTTAATTCATTATCACATACATCATCATCGTCATCTTCTTGATCATCATCATCAACATTAAATGCATAATGTAGTGACTTCCCAAAATCTAAGGAATTCAGAGTATTCTAAAATTAATGAATTCTTTTAAAATACAATATAGATTTAGGACTGAATATTAAATGAGACATATATACAAGTAATTATAAATTTTTATAGATTTATAAAATGATAGATTAAGGTTATAATTTAAACTGATTTTTTACTAAAAATATTATAACAAATAAAAAATTTAAATGGGAATTTAAACAGATTGATATTTTAAGTGAATATTAAATTTTTGATTGGGATTGGTATTTAAGTATTATTAAATAGTTATTAATCTAGTTTAGATCCATATATTCAGTACCTACATTTATAACTCCTCTTGACTCTTCCCTGCTACCTCGTAGCTTCCCCTACACCTTCCCCAATCCCTTCCTCTCCACTTCCCATTACCACTTTCATTTCCATCATCCCTTCATTTCCTTCATCAACTTTATTATTTTCCTACTTCACTCATGTCTTCTATTTCTATACGCCTTCCAGAATTCCCCTCCCATCTCACCCTACTGACACCCTTTTTCCCTACCTCCTTCTCACTATTCAACTAGGGATTCATGTTCCTAAGGGTAAACCTCCACTTCTACCACCTCATCCCCTCAGTCATGATTCTATCATATGCATTCAACTAGAGTTTCATGTACCTATGATCCCCACCTTCTCGCCTCCAAATTTTGGCTGAATCACCTCAGATATTAGAAAGGTGATTCAAGAACCTTATCGCAATAATATAATTTATGTCATTATGAAATTTATGTATCAGTTTGTCAGGAATCCATCACCTATTTCTTAAATTTTTCTGTCCTCTATCTTTCCTCCTCAACCATGGGATCCCGTCATTACAACTGACTTCCTCCTTCCCAGTACCGTCATTTATAGGTAAACCAAACTCTAAAACAATGACATTACTTCTCTCTGAATTTTGGGCCTTCCACAGATAATAAGTTCAATTACTCCATTTTTACCTTTTACTAAAATGGCCATAAACCCAAACCCTCATGGGTTCCCGCTTTTTAGCACCATAGCAGGGTCATGATTCCTCTTCAATAGAAGGTATGTATGTCCACCCAACCGAAATCTCCAGGAATTTCTGGGAACACTGAAATCTTGTGTTTCCATCTAAATAGAAGGTATTTCTCTATTCTAACCAACTAAAGAAAAAATTTATCCTATATATGATCCACAATTCACTAAACTATGATATATATGTAGTCCCATGTATAATTCTATTACATTATTTTCATTTAATATATCTCATTTTTATATCCATTGTTTAAATAAACTAAATTTACAATTTTTTTATCCTTTCAAATACTGTTTCATATTGTGATTGAGTTGTAATCCATATGAATATATTAAAAAAATTACATACATGAATTTTCAATCCAAATCATCATATTGGCATGCAAGTTATCATAAAAGATTAGTAAGGCTACGAATGGATACTGCTTTTCCCTCTGAAACACAATCAATAAACTTTGGCTTAAATTTTTATTTGAAAATGTGAATGAAAGGAAAAAATATATATGATCAATTTTTGGGTACATGGTGAAAAAATTATACCTATTTAATATTCACAAATGAAATAGTGTTTGATCCCTTCCTTACTATGTTGTAACTAGTTTTCTAGAACAATTATTTTTCATATTGGATTTTTTACTTATGCTTGCCTCTACATTTGATTCAAGTAGTTTATTGTTCGTAACTTTAGAATTACCTGGATGAATGGTTCATTGCATTAACATAGTTGTCAACATGCCTTAAATATAATTTATTTTAGTTAATGTTTTTTATTTTCTACCAAAAATTTCACTTTCTAGAAATTCAAAAGAGATACCATTTTTTTGTCATCAAATTTTTATTAGAAGTGAGGCAATTTTTTCATATATTATTCCTCTTTCATTTTATACATTTAAAATTCACTTTCATTGTAATGCTCTTTAAATTTATAAATGACAGTAATGGGCTTTCAGTTTATAGATGTAAAATGACCTTCCATTTTAATGTACTTTAAATTCCTATACATGTATAATGCACTTTTAGTTTTCTACACATTTAGTTTAATGCACTTTTATTTTATAGAAAGATAAAATTTTTGTTTAATAATATTATTATTTATATTATCATATTGTATCTTTTTATTTAATATAAAATGTTTCAATACATGTATAATAAACTTTAATTTTAATGATTTCATACATTCATTTATTCAAATGTCTACATTTATATATAACCACTTATTTTTTATCTATGCATTGCTTATTGTATTTACCACTATACTAATAAATTTTTGGTCTTGTACTATGGGTTTTTTTCATATCTTTTTTCCCATTCTTGTGTAATACATATTTTATTATTAATAGGTAATATTATTTTTTTCCATACCAAGATCCTATTTTGAAACAAATTTTTAAACTCCCTCCTGCTATAAATCTTAACCCTAATTTAACTACCCCTTCAACTAATATGAATAGTAATTTTTTTATGTTCCTTATAAATCATGCATTTCATACAGTATACTAATTTTCTATAAATATACAAATCACTTTCAATTAAATAAAATTTCAATATAATGCGCTTTCATATTCAATTCATGTATAATTCACTTTTAGTTTAATGTCATTTAAGTTTCTATACATCTAATATCCAATGTTCACATCCATAGTTTTACAGGCCCCAAAGGTATGCCTTATTCTTTCATTAGAATGACAATATTTCATTTATAATTATAAAAAATTTCTAACTTCTCAGTAATTTTAATTACTTACCCTGATTTCTTTTTAAGAAAAAAACATATATGATGTTTAATTTTTTCCATCCATCTACATTTTAGTTCATTTTTATCATATTTTCAATATTTTTATAATTATTTGGAAAAATTAATCCTAATTGTTTTCACTATAAAACGTATTCCTAATTTCTAATTTTTTCTTGGACAACCGACAAAAAAGGTCTATAATGAATATCTTTCAGGAATTGTTAATAATGAATATCTTTAATGCATTGTGATGAAAATTGATATTAAATGTTATTATAACTAATTAATATATAGAAAAAAATATGTCTCAAAATATAATACACGTAACTGTTACAATTATAATTGATTATGCATAAAATTTTAAATCCATTAACCATGAATATAATAAAACACTTAATATTATTCCATTAATGGACTAAATATGATTTCAAAATGAAAAATTTTATCTTAAGAATTATTATTTATTATTATTCCCTGAAAATAAATTTTATTTTTGATATTCATTCAATTTAATTTGATGAATAAATTTGATGTTTCTCCAAATTCATGCAGTCTCATTTTATGCATATACCTACAATTTCTACTTGAAATAGTTTCATTTCCTAATCTATAAATTAGTTTCCTTCTATATGCATTATCATGAAATAAAATTGTAGTTTATATTGAATATGCATGAAATTTCATTTATTTAATATATAGGGAGTATCATTTTCTACATATACATGCATTTTCTATACCAAATTTCAATTTGTAATCACTATGCATGTAATTTCAATCAATAAATATATATATCATTTTTGCGTTATCATTAACTCTATCCTATATATATTATTTATATTGAAATTTATATTTATATACATGTTGTTTCATGTTATGGAACAAAATTTCCTTCAGTTTGATTTATCATAAACTGAAACTGCAGTTTATATTGTAGTTTTTATGGAACTTTATATTACTTTTTATAGTGTAGTGAAATTGAAGTTTACATTCTTGTTTACATTTACCTTTAGATAAAACATTTTATTACAGTTTATGTTGAAGTTTATATTTCATTATCATGTACTAAAATTGAAATTATTATACTTTTTACATAGTAGTATATATTTCAATTTATATCAATATACATGTTTTTTCCTTGTGTTGAAGTCAATTTCCTTCTATAAGAAAAATGCACGAACATATATAGTGTATTTTAGATTAAATACGAATGAAATTTCATTTACATAATTTTCATGTTGTTTTTGATGATATATGCAGTCTAATTTACTAAATATGTAAGAAATATCATCAATTGGGCCTACTTTTAACACACAATATTAATGTGCTTTGCAATTATGTAATATTGTGCATGTCTCAGAGGTATTATATTGAATGTTTTCTCACTACTCAACATAAAAGTTCCTCATATTATTTTATTTTTTATATTAATCAAGCTCTCATCTTGACAACAACTCCCATGATTTAATTATTGTGTTTTTTCTCATCATTTTCCTTACTTATGAAATATTTTTGAAAATCATTCGCAGCAAAAAGAAATTATTAACATCTATTGAACACAAAGGTGAATAAGTCCATGCTTTTTCACACTCGATGTATGAGGTACTATACTGAATTTTTATTTCCATATACAAACGTTGTACCTGATACATTCTCATGCTCTACCGATTCTCCCTCCCGTGCTACTTTCTCCTCTCTACCTCCACTCCCCTCCACCTCAACCTCGCACTCCTGATCTACCCTTCCCAATATTTGACCCATGGCTCCTCATCTCTTCCTCACCCACACATTCCCACATCCACTTACCTACCTATTCTTCCACCTTTCGGAATCCACCACGTAACCCCCAACCTCCACTTCAGAAAATGATTTTCACAATTTTATGTTTTTCAGTTTTCTTATCTTTTATTTTCCATGTTATTGGTGCACCTCATTTTGTGAAACCTTATATTTCATCTTACTCACCCTTGATTGTGAAACCATAAACAAAGTTTCTTCTTCCACCGATGATTTCCTCAGAAAAACACTTTTTTAGTGCATCATATCCTATAATATTTTCATTATATAATATATTCTCTACATTAATATTTTTTTTAATAATCTAGATCCATTTTTAATCATTTTTATTATAATATGTAATTCATAACATCATAATATATAATATATATTTTTCAATATGATTGTGTACTGTATTTTTTAAGCTCTATATTGATATATTTCAATTCTTGTTATCTTTTTTCCTTAAATAATTTTTTTCAATGTTTTAATTATTAATTTTTATATTTTTGCATTAAATTGTCTTTTTGTATATCAATGTTAACTATTTTTTTTGACTATTTTGTTTTTTAGGTCTCTCTAATCAGCTATCATTGTGCATCATTTTTTCAAAATATTGTTATCTTTATTTATGTTGATCTGTATTAATATGTTCACAAGTTTTTTTATTTTTATTAGGTTATCAGATGATTTTCAGGATACCTACATAGATGGATTTCTAAAACCCAAGGGGTTTCCCTATTCTCCATGAATGAATTATGTTAAGCATTCAGTTTACCAGTGGTGGGTTTCAATTACTTCTACATAAACTGTAGAATTCATGAATGAAAAACCCTATTATCTATATCACTTTTCTTTAAAAATCTATACAAATAAGAATTTTGTTTTTCATTGATTCAGTTCTTTTCAGTGTTCTGTGAAATAAGATCCTTAAAAAAATCTTCTTTTGGTTGGTATAATTCTGAGGTATGTATTTGAATGTTATCTCCATCCTATTCGTAGTAGTACAGTTTTTTTATGAATCAAGGTCCTAAAATAATACTCAATCAATGTTAATAAGCCTCCATTCCTGGTTTAAATTTATGTTTTGTATTCTACATTCATGTTGAATGTTTTTTATTTAGGCTAAATTTCATCACTGAATTATTCTAATTCACATTTTATTATCTTGGTTTTATTTCTCTTTATTTATTCTTAAGTTAAAATTGATATTCATGTATTTTCATAAATACCACGTTAGGTTATGTTCAGTGCACTAATTGAATATTTCTGTGCATCATTATATATCAGTTCTACTCGTTGAAAACATCTTCTTCTTTTAATCATAGTTTTGAACCCCTATTTCATGTCTATAAACAATCAACCTCTCTTTTATTGCATATCAGGATGTTAAAACATTCCAGATGCATGTATTTTCATAATAACCTTGGTTGTTTTTTAATAGTTACAGGGGATTTACACAAACCTTCAGGTTTGGTTTATAATTTGTGGGTTGATACAAATTCCTTATAGTTTTCAAGTTATCACCTTTTACATGGCTATATTGTTTCAGATAACTATTATTGATAGAAAAAAATATAAGGATCTTTTATTATCTATTGTGTCATTCACCCATAGGCTTGATGGTTTTATTTCCCGCTTCCCAAATCTCTAATGTTTTATTTTCCTCTTCCCTCTTTCCCTATTTTAATTCACATGTTATCCTTCCCTTCACAGATTCCCTCTCCCCTATTTCCACTTTTATACTTTGGAGGGGTTTTTTTCCTTTCCCATTTTCACTATTTCCATCAATTAATTACTTTTTTATTCCATTTATTTTAATTTTTGTTACTATATAGCCTCTATTAACCACCAATTAGAAACTGTTTAACCATTAAATTATCTTTCCACTGTGTCACATAACCTATAATCCACAATTTATCCTATAACCCCATTTATATGTGTTTCCCATTTATTTTTCTAACATTTAAAGTATTTTACTTCCCATGAATGTTTTCTATATCATATTTTGTGATTACAAAATAGAAGCAGTTCTTCGATTTTTGAAGGAAATTCAATTTTCATTACTGGATCAATATAGTACTGTAGTTCTATATACCCAGGTATAATTCCATATTTCATTATTCCCTATTATGTAGAAAAAAAATTCGGGTGCCTAAAAATACCTAATAGATAACATGAATGACTACACTGTTTGTCATACTGATTTATGCCTGCTCACTACAACTGAACGATAATATAAAATCTGAGTGGTGAATTTGATAAAAAATATCAATTTAAACTAGATTCAATATAATGATAAATGATTCATGATGTGGTGGTAAAAATATTCATGAAAATCTTGGGGAACATTCTTATATTTGATTCATGAAACAATGAATTGAAGATGTTGAATTTTCAAAGATTCGGTACTTTGTTCTCTTTCCTCTTTGTGCTTTCATTATTGTATGCATTGTGAATTCAAATAATTTATCCTACAACCATTCTAAAAAACACATGCATTTGAGAACTTAACATGAATAACAAAAAAAATTAGTAATTGATATAAAAGATGATAATAGGCCTTTGACAGAAATGGATCATAATATAATTGATATTTTTTTAATTTTATTTATAATTTTTTTTCACAATAATTACTATTGATAAATAATTAAAAAAGTTGTTTGATATCATTTTCTATTCACTTATTTTTGTTATTATGTTCATTATAATCTAATTTAGTTTAATTCTTTATTAATGCACATGAATGCATGATCTTTCTTAACAAAGTTCATTTATATTGTTATTATAAGTTTTATATATTATAAAATAAATATTATCCTTCCATTTTCAATACAGTTTATATGTATGCCCTTTATATGGTTTTTCATTACTTATTCATTTTTTTCTATTTTACTTTTTTTCTTTTATAATTTCAACTAATAATAATATCTAATAATAATATATCATTAACTACATTTATCAATCAATTTATAATGATATGAGAAGAAATAAAATCAACTAATTAAAAATGAGTTAATAATTTATAAAACTCATTGATTTCCATGTGCATCATATCTCCCACACTTTTTGAGTCTTTAAGAACAGAAAAATAAAATTACAATTTCAATGTTTTTTGATATTTTTTACTCAAAAGATAACAATTTTTTTAATCATAATTTTAAAAAATATTTATTCTTCCACAAATTTTTCTCAAAATAAACATCTATACTCATAATCATGTGACCTCCCTCACTATGTTTCTTATTTCATAATCAAATTTTCAAAAAGTTTTGCTCAATTTTCATAGACATGAATGACTATCATGTTTTCAATGAGTTTCACTTCTCATCTGGTATAAATAAAAAGATTATAGGTATTGCACATAGACTCCTGAGGGGGACTAAATTGAGTTCTTAAAATTTTACTTCATATAAAATATTTCAATTTAATGAAAAATATTTCTCCACTTTTTGAAGAGTCTCATCCTATTGTAAAATAAATGAAGAGACATTTTTTTTTGTGTTTCTTTGAGACCATTAATGATCATAGACTAGGTTATCATCATCATCTTCACTTAATAGAAGTAATTTTTAAATATTATCTCATCCCTTAATTCATCATTATTTGGTTTAGAGACCATCTCAACTTTTATACTTTCAAAATAATATTTTTCTCTCTGGAATCCTAATATCATCATTTAAATTTTCCATTTCCTCTATTCTGTTGAACTCAGAAAACATCTATGACGAAATTTATTGAAGATGATTATCTTCCTCATCCTACATCAACATATTAAAGTTCAAATGATCCACTTCCTATTTCCACATAAAATTGAGAAGGTTCACCTTGTACTCTACTCTCTTTATCATAGAAAGAATCATCTTTGTAAAGAGACAGTATCATATTATAAAGAACTAATCTTTTTTCCTTTACTAATTCCAAATTGGATGAAACTAATTTCGATTCTTTTTTAAGAGTCTTATCTTATTTTAAAATAAAGGAAGAGACATTTTTTTTAGTTTTTTTGAGACAATTGATGATCTCAAACTAGGCTATAATCATCATTTTCACTTAATCAAAGTATTATTTAAATATCAGCTCAACCCTTCATGCATCATGATTTGGTTTAGAGACCGTCTCAACTTTAAAACTTTCAAAATCAGATTTGTATCTCTGGATTCGTAATATCATCTTTTGAATTTTTCATTTCCTCCATTTTTTTTGAACTCAAAAAATAGCTATGAATAAAATTATGGAGGTTGATTCTCTTCCTCTTTACACATCTTCCTATTAAGGTTCAAATTATCCACTTCCTATTTCCAAATCATCTTGAGAAGGTTCAACATTTATTCTTATCACTTTAACCTATAAAGGATCCTCTTTACATGTTTCTTTATTAGAGTAAATAATGTAATGCCTTAAAAAATCAACCGATTAAACATCAACACCATCACTGGTCTGATCAACTTGAACTTATTCAAATATAACTGATAGTTTTGATTTAGCTTGAGGGATTTTGCAAAAACACTTGGGATGGGGGTTAATTTTGTAACATTTCCCAGTCAGTAACTCTCTCACATTACTAAAAAGAGTTGGTTAGAGGATCAAAAGAGAGCCTCTCTATACAACATAGTCTTCTAACTAGCAGTGAGGGTGTGAAATGTATAGTTGGGAGACTATAACCCATGGTATGAAATTCCATTTCGGAAGAAACAATTCATATTGGAAAAAGAAAACAATAATCCGAGTAATAACAACCATTCCATCAACAACCACATACCCATAGTAGAGTCACGATAGACAATATGGTTCAAATCCCAATAATCATTAAAATATTTCGGATTCAAAGCCTTTTAATAATTACAACATGGTATTGGGTTGATCCCATTCTCTATAATAATTACAACATATATGTGTGCAAGTGCATGGGATTATCTCCTTATATAAGCATATCAGCATAGAACACATTTCCTATCATAAATCATGGATATCACAATATAAAAACATATTTCTCAATGGTTAATTATGTTAATTAACACTATTATTTTATAAGACACTGTTTATTTCACTTCAAAATTTATTATCAATATTATAAAAAGTGAAAAACGACAGTTTACAGATTCTACAATAAGAAATCACCCTAGGTAACATGTCAGGCTAAAAATATTTTAAGCCATTTGTAATTCATTAATCCCAAAACCCTAGAACTTATGCATTATTTTAATACATTTGAATTATTACAAGGAATGAAATCCCAAAGGACCAATTAGTTTAACAATATTGTAAAATAGATTAAAAAGGTGAACTTTACATTAAAATTTCTAACATAAAATACAGAAAATAGAATCCTTTGAGAATGCCATGATTCCCCTAGCTTAACCCCACATATCAATTGTAAAATATTCATTGGAATCCTAGGAAAATAAAACATAATAAAAGGGTTATCTCAGATGCTTAGAAAGGATAAACAATATAGAAGAAGCTATAACAATTAAGCATAAAATTTTAAGTCAAGGTACAAAAAAACACCACCATTTTAAAACGTTATCTTCTATAATAATATTGCATGAATAAATAAAATAATTCAATTTAATAATTCACATGGATATTCTAATAGTTTAATAATAACATGTAAAATCAATAACTATTCTCATAACAAGGGAATTCATAATTCTGGACAACATAACCACTACGGAAAGGCCTCCTGCCAAGAACATACAAAAATATTCTATCAGCGCCTTGTGCCAAGATACTAGTCTGTCTTATTAGACATATCGATGCATCATGGGGCTATATCAGACCCCACCTATCACTTACTAAGTCCAAAACATTCCTTATATGAAAAGGGTTAAACATAACATAAACAATCATATTAAAACTAGAATACTAAATGTTAATATGTTAACCATAAACCATGAATGGTATTAAAATAACACATCCATAGTCAAACATATCATAATACCTTCAATAAAATATGGATGATTTTTTCATAATAAATCAATCTCAATTAATAATAAAATTAGGAAATGTTTTTAGCAAATATTAAAATAATATAACAAAACCATTAAAACATTTTCACGGAAATACCCCTTCTTTTTACATTGAATGCATAAAAAGTCAAAAAATATATAAAATAATAAATTTAAAAGACATTTTTTAATCAAAGTGTCTCATACCACATTGAAACTATTGGAAGGAATTAACATTTTAAAACATTTATTTCCATATAAATAAATCGTTAAACCCTTTTTGAAAACATGGACATTATAGAGAACAGTTTAGAAGTATAAATCTTTAAAACATTTATAACGATGTTTTAGTTTATGATTATTTTAAATAAAACCTTAAAAATATTCCTTTTTGAAACATTTTTAAGAAACATAGACATGAATGATAAATATGTCATAGTAAACACTTATACATAAACAATCACGGATAATAATGAGATTTCTAAATTAACCCTTACATTAGGTATGATATTCTTCGTTTGTGTCCAAAACCCTAGAATAATGTTGCAAAATTATTATTAACTTATATTATAATCAAATGTATTTTTATGATTTCATATATGTTTTTTTTAATTTATAGTACCTATTTATTAACAATTCCATGATAATGGATCATTTCAGATAATAATTGCTTTGTTTATTGTATGTGTTTTGACATGTTATTCTTGATAATATTACTTAGATTTTGATTTAATTACTTCCAGAATGTATAATATGATTTTATATATCTATATATTCACAATTTAAATATATATAATAGACATCTATATGAAACGGAATACATCATTCATGGAGAGGGTAGGTCGTACATACACATGAACTCTATTTCTGTTTTCTTATTATATTGAATGGAAGTAAGTGAATGAAATATTTATATATATACATATATATATTATTATAGTATACTTATTAATTCATATATTTCACAATTAATCTATATATATATATAATCATTCTTTGATGGTGAATGTGGAAGATGAGTCTCATCCCGATGTGGAGATGGTAAGCCTTGCGTATACACGGGCGACGATATCATTAAATTAATTGATAAATGGTATTTAATTGGGTGTAATATGAAATTTATAGAAATAATATAATGTTATATTTATTATATGAGTCTATATTTTATACCTGTCGAAATAACATATAGTATAAAAACAATTTACACCATGACGTGGAGACGGTAAGTCGTACATACAGATGCATGGTGATATTGTTTTTTATAATAAGTGTAAAAGGGGGAATATATTTGTCCCATAATAATAAAATAATCTAATTGTATAGTTAATTATGGATTTATTATTTTAGTATGGTAACAACAAAGGAAGAATAAGTAGAAGAAAAAAAGAACTCTGAAAGAAGGGATAAAACGATTACCTCTTCTTCGGGTGTCTCCTTTTTATTTTCACAAAATGACTCATGAAGTTTGTTTTCTTACCAAAGGGTGGACCCAAGGATTAATTGATGGAAGTTGGGAGGATATTTGGTCATGGTTTGTCCTAGAAAAGGTGCTTTAGATGTGTGAATAAAAGAGAAGGTGAAGTGACCTTTTACAATAGAGGTGATCGGTACTTTTGGAAAGTATTGAAATATTAATTGATTATAAATTTATTTTCGGTTTATAATAGCTAAAAAGTGATTTATTTCAAGGATAATATGTGTATGGGTCGAAAAAATCTCTACCAATTGGTTTTAGACATGTTTAGATCATGAATTTAACCTTATCTTTTGTCTTTAACCATTAGTTAAATAAGTTAACTCTTACCATGTCTTGTATTTTTATACTATATGGTTCATATTTTCTATAAAATTCCAATAGAACCTAATGTGAATGAATAATGACATTTTCAATACTTTATAATTCAGTTTTCTGAATCTTAAATTTTTATGACTATTATATCATTTAATAAAATAGTGTTAGATTCAAATATTCATTTATTTCAATTTTGACTCTATATAGTAATTGAATATTGTTAACATCATAATAACTAGATTCTTTAAAAAAGAATTAAATCATCCCTAAAATATAAATTTTATAAAAAAAATTTGGGATGGCATCAAAAATATCAAATTACATTTATTTTAATAATTATAATTTCATTTATTTCAATCATTCATTAAAAAGTTAATCACTACATCATCATTATGTCATTAATAAATTTACATATTTAATGTCTAAAATTTATAACTAAAATACCAGGATGTAGGAAATATTATTAGATTAATAATTAATATTTATAGTCTAACATATCATTTATATAATCCAAATTAAATTTTTTTTGTTATGTGATACAAGTTTATGTTATATTTCCCTTTTCTTTAAATTAATCATTATAAAAGGTCACTATCACACCCAAGTGACTACACGGGGTCCTAAAATTTACCTAAGGATGCTCATGGTTGACCATATATCATCCAATAGGATTATGAAATGTTTTAGGATAGTTTTATTTTATTATAATAATATTTTTACCCTTTTTACTTGATTTTCCCTTTAACCATCGTAAATAAAAATAATTACTGAGGTTACAACTCATAATGTCTGAAAATAAAATTCACATATTTAAAAAATTTACAACTTATTATTCCAAATATGTAATCGATTTTTATAAATTCAAAACATATAATTGGAAGAAATTAATTTGTAATTATGTTCCGTTGTCAAAACCAAAAAGAGGGTTTTTAAGATGTAAAAACTATCAAACGATTAACATGTGGTCATGTCCAATTTCAATGTGAAATTACTTCCAATGACCAAAATTGGATTAAATGATAAAAACATAACCCAATTAAAATATAAAACTAGTTAAAAGGATAATATAACTATATAGTTAAATTATATGAAAATTTAGATTTGAATTAAAATTCAGTATTTCCCACTTTTCAGTAAAATATGGATTTTATCAGAGAAATTCGAAAAATTTATCCAGACTAATTTTATGTCCCAATTATAATTGACCAAGTTAATTTTTTTATTTTTAATATATTAATGATTCAAATATATTATTTAAAAAAATTTCTCTTTTAAAAGGTGGAAAACTACATTTTTTGAAAAATACTTCTTTTATCTAAATAATTGAATTTGTCCATATATTATGTCTAAGAAACACATAAGATCAATGTTAAAATTATATGCGATATATATAAAATAAAAATTTTGGTCAAAAATATTAATAACCTTTTATTAAATGATTAGTTTGATAGGTTAATGTGTGCTCGAACTCAGTGTTGTGTGTAGCGCAAGCTACTGAATTATTAAGAAGAAGCATATTGTGGAAGCTTCGGGTGTTACATTCTCATCTCCTTTAATAAATTGTGTCCTCACAATTTAAACACGGAATCAAAAACTATGGTTTGGACTTTCTAAAATATATTTATTGAAATCCCACATCTATAATTGATTAATGAGACCTCCATTACTAAATAAATGAAGGGAAGTATGAGTTTCACGAGAGATAACATATACTAGGATTCCATGTAGTAAAATATGGATATATAAGAAAAACTATAGATCATGTTCTGATGGAGAGAGATCGAGAACATGATTAGGATAATTTTAACAACCATAAAGGAATAAATCTATTATGATCCAAGGGGAAATTTTATTCATAATAAAAGAATGTACTAGGAAAACATTTTTGGTTTTCATGATCCTTTCCCTAAATTTGAAGAACATGAGAAGAAATACTTACTTGATTTCATTACAATCTCATTGTTGGTCCTAGCTTGAACAATTTCAACTTCATATATTATTCAGAGAAATTATGTTGAATTTTTCATTCCTAAAGTGTTGGAAGATCATGTGATACATAAATAGAATGATAGGCCATTCGATCTATCTTAACAAAAAACTATAGAATGTGTTATCACATATTCATAAGTCCACATATAGAGAGATAATAAATTAATCTAACAAACATCAACTGGAGTATAACTTATACTATCCATAAATATATAACCTTACAATCCTTACAAAAACTAAAAATATAAAAATTTAGAAATAGGTGAACCAAATCGACTTAGCATTTACCTCCCATATCTTATAGGGTGGTTCTTGGTTGTCATGTTCCAAAGATGTGAACACCTTCATCTTCTATTCTATTGAGTCATGGTAACAACCTGAATTATTAGATATCCTTATTAAAAACATGTATGTTTCCATATTCCAAAACATAGTGGATTATTCCTTAAGTCCCAAAAAGTTTTATACTTCATCCATGATTGCATAAACCTCTTGTAGACAAATACATAATCACTTCTCAGGAAACTATAATAATCCAATTTACTTATTTAAATAAAACATATCTTTATCCAAAAATCATTATCTTAACATAAGGAACATATTAAGGGTTATATTTACCTTAATAATATGTTTTATAAATATAATATTACCCTTAAATCAACTTTCATATCCATTATAACAATTCAAAATATTCTTGAAAATCCTTAGTTAAAAACATAAACTGAATACTCCTTATATAATTCATTATTTATAATTCATGGATCCAAATACATAAATACTTAAATCCATCTAATTTAATGGTTGGCATGAAATCTGTACTTCCATGGTTTAGAAGTAGATTCTTATGTCTGGTCATTGATTTGGGTAATGCCCATGATTTACACATATGAGACATTGAACTCCATAACAATTAGTCAATCTATGACCCTTTTTACCATAGAGATAAAATATAACCCTCCATTTGAGTTATTCTTAAAGGTTCTAATTCACTTCCCCTTGATGTGTAAGAATCCAAATCTTCTTTCCTATATGCTTCTTAAAATGTGAACATTTATAAACATTCATCTTCCTCTTATGCAATGTGTTAGGAAATTAATCAATGAACACATTGTTAATCATATTTCTTGATAAATAATTCAGACCAATCATGATATCTTTTTCTATATTCATTATCAATTTTTTTTCTCAAAATCACTATATTTTCCATCAAAATCAATGTTATTCCAATTCCTTCTGGTTTCCTCTACTAACTAAGGCCAGAAAGCACAAGGTTAGAAACAAATCTCAATAAAGAAAACCACATAATCATGGGAAGGTACATTCAATCTATAACATCTTAGGTTTAATTCTAGGTTATCCATGACCATTACAAAAATTATATGGGGTTCTTCTATACTTATCTTTAATGACTATCTTAGGGTTATGATCCATAATCTAATATTTCTAAATGTATTTGCATGGTAGTTGTTAAACTTTCCTTGATACCAACTGTAATTCCCCGACCCTAGAAGCCTAGATCTAGTGCATTATTTTAATACATTGTAATGATTACAAGGAACCAAAACCCAAAGGAACGATCAGTTTAGCAGTCTTGGAAAATATATTACATTCATGAATATTACATTATAATTTCTAACATAAAATACAAAAAAGATAATACTTTGAGATCGTCATAATTTCCCAATCTTAACCCTGCATTTGAATTATATAACACTTCATGGAATCCTAGGGGAAAAATAATAAAGGGTCTAGCTTAGATGCTCAGTAAGGATAAACAATATAGCGGAAGATATCAAAAATAAGCCCAATATTTTAAGGAATGGTACTAAACTAAAAAAACAGTAATTTAAAACATTATGTTCAGCATAACATGGAATTAATAAATCAAATAATTACATTTAAACTTTCACATGGATATTCTATTAGTCGAATAATAACATGTAAAATAAATAATTAATATCATAATGAGGGAATTTATAACGATAAAAATCATAACCACTACGTCAAGGTGATGTGCCAAGACTGTAGACAACTTTTCTATCAAGGCCTTGTTTAAAGACACTAGATTGTCTCTTGACACCTACAGAAGCTTCCATGGGTTGTAACAGTCTTCACCTGTTACTTACTATGTCCAATACAATCCACATTTAAAAATGGTGAAACATAACATAAACACTCATATTAAAACTATCATATGAAATGTTAATACTTTGACCACAAACCATGAACGGTATTAAAACAGAACATCCATAGTCAAACATATCAAAAACCCTTCAATAAAACATGGAGGAATGTATCATAAAAAATCAATCTCAATTAAGCATAAAATCTAACAAAGGAAATTCACATAGATGAAAATAATATAGTAAAATCATTAAAACATTTTTCAAATAAATATCCCTTTTTTACTTTGATAATATTAAATGTCACAGAATTTATAAAAGAATACATTTTAAGGAAAGGTTTTAATCATGTTTTCCCATTTCAATATGAATATTTTAAAATTAATTAACATTTTAAAACATTTATATCCATAAAAATAAATCATTAAAACTTTTCTGAAAACATGGACATTAAAGGGAAAGGATTAGAAGTAAAAATATTTAAAAAAATTTCTAACAATGTTTTAGTTTTAGAGTCCCTTACATAAAAACTCAAAAATATTCCGTTTGATTTTTTTAAGAAGATGTAAATGAATGATAAATATGTCCCATTAAACACTTATTTATAAACATTCTCAGATAATAATGAGATTTTCGAAATTAACCCTTACTATAGGTCTGATATTCTACATATGTGTCTAAAAAATTTGTATAAAGTTATTACACATATAATTAACTTATATAATAATAAAAATAATATTTATGATATCATATATTATTCTTTTATTAATTTATATTAAAATTTTATTAACAATTCCCGATTAATGCAACATTTTGGATAATAACCGGTTTGTTTACGTACATGTTTTGACTTGTTCTTCATGATCATATTAAATAGATCATTAGTTACATTATTAAATAATGTATAATATGATTTATATATCATATATATTCCTAATATAAATATATATAATATATATATATATTTGTGAAATGGAAAACACCGTTCATGAAGATGATAGGTTGTATGTACGCATTAACATTGTTTCCCTTTTCTTATCGTATTGAATGGAAGTGAATGACATATATGTATATACATACATTCATACACACACACACACACATATATATGAATATATTATTCTTGTAGCCTTATTATGTAATATATTTCATAATTTTTCATAATATATATTTTTTTATAATCATTCTTGGATGGTGAATGTGGAAGATGAGTTTAATCACGTCGTGGATATGGTAATCCGTACCGACGCACGAGTGACGGTATAATTTACATAATCGTTAAATGGTATGGAATTTTATGGAATGCAAATTTTAAAGAAATTAAATAATGTTATATTTATTAATTAAGTCATTTATATTCATCATTATACAATTCAAAATAAACTATAATGAAAAACAGTTTACATCCTGGCATGGAGACGGTAAGTCATACATACGCACGCAAGGTTATATTGTTTTTCATAGGATGGGTAAAATTAGGAATATGGTTTTACCATAATCATAAAAAAATGTAATAATATATTGTTTTCTGGATTTATTATTTTAGTATGGTAATATCTTTGTAAGATGAAGTAGTAGAATAAAAGAACATTGAAAAAAGGGATAAAATGATTACCTCTTCATCAGTTGTCTCTTTTTGATTCTCCCAAAATGAATCCTTAATATGGTTTTATGCCAAAAGGGATGCCTATAAGATTATGTGAGGGATGTTGGGATGAGATTATAGCTGGTTTTGGTTTATCCAAAGGGTTTTGTTGGTGTTAATTAAAGGAAAGGAGAAGTGTCCTTGTATAGGAGAGGTCAGGGGTACTTTAGGAAAGTCATGAAATATAAATTTATTTTAAATTTATTTTCCCCTGATAATGGCTCTAAAGTGATTTATTTTGAGTTAAATATTATTAGGGGTAGAAATCGTCTCAAAAAATAGGTTTTAGACAATTCTAGGACATTAATGTAACCTTATCTTATGGCTTTAACCCTTACTTAAATAAGTTAAGTCATATCATGTATCCTTTTATTGTTATACTAGATGGTTAATATAGTTAATATAAAATGTCAAGATAACCTAAAGTTAATCATTAATGAATTATTTAACACTATCTAAGTCATTTGACCTAATATTATATTTTAATGACAATTATATCATTGAACAAAATAGTGTTTATTTTAAATATTCATTAATGTCAATTTTGAAACTATTTAGTAATTGATTTTTTAAAATTCATAAAAACATGATTAATTAATAAAATAATTAATTCATCTATAACATGCCAATTTTATCCAAAAAAAATTTGAATGGCATCATAAATATAAAATTATATTTATTTTAATAATTATAATATCATTTATTTCAATCATTCATTAATAAGGTATTCATTATATCATCATTGTGTCATAAATAATTTTATTTATTTAATGTCGAAAATTTTTAAATAAAAAACCATAATGTAGGAAATAGATTTTTCTTTTTAATGAATATTTATTGTTGAAGTTATAATTTATATAATCCAAATTAAAACTATTTTAGTTAGGAGATACATGTTTATGTTATATTTCCCTTTTCATTAAATTTAACATTATTAAAGGTCATTATCACACTCAAGTTGCTCCATGGGGTCCTAAAATCAACAAAAGGATTCTAATGGTCTGAAATATAACATTAAATAGGATTAGGACATGTGTTAGGGTATTTTTAAATTATTTTAATAAAAAAATTTACCCTTATTTACCTCATTTACCCTTTAACCATGGTAAATAAATATAATTACTGAGGATACTATTCATAATTTCAAAAAATGAAGGTATTTATTTAAAAAACAATTGACCTTATAATTCTAAATATGGAATCAATTTTTTCAATTTTCAATATAGATAATTGTAATAAATTAATTTAACTTCAATTCGCGTTGTAAAAACCAGAAAGTGGGTTTTTAGGAAATAAAAACTATTATAAGATTGACATGTGTTTATGTCCAATTTCAATGTGAAATTAATTATAATGAATAAAATTGGATTAAATGATATAAAAATAATCCAAAAAAAATAAAATGTACAATATAACTATATATATAAATTAAATGAAAAGATAGTTTTGAATTAAAATGTAGTATTTCCCACTATTCATAAAAATATGGATTTTATAAAAAAAATACCAACAATTTATCCAAAAAAAATTTATGTCCCAATTGTAAATAATAATTACATTTTTTTCAAATAGAATATATAAAAGTTAAAAATATTGAATTTAAAAAGGGTTCACCATTAAAAGGTAGAAAACTGCATTTTTAAAAAAAATACTTATTTTATCTAAAAAATTGAATTTTTCATTATATTATGTCTTAGAAACACATAAGATTAATATTAAATTCAAATGGGGTATATATAAAATTAAAATTTTGGTTAATAATATTTATAACCACTTTTAAGTGGATAGTTTGGTAGGACATGGTGGGCATGAACTAAGTGTTGCATGTAGCGCAAACTATTGAATTATTAAGAAGAAGCATTCCATGGAAGATTGGGGTGTTACATCATTATCCAATTAAAGTTTCACGTGAAATAAAAGGAAATAAAGGAATAATATTCTCTAATTATATAATCAATTCAAACATACTTTTTCTCAGTTTGATCATGATGTTTTTTAAACATGACATATATCAAACCATAGGGTTTAAATTTAGAATAATGTTGAGATGATTACAAATAGGTCCCTTGATCAAAAATGATCAAGATCATAAACTAATGGAAATGGGTAAATTTGTTTCACTAAAATAGGTGAAAAAGGATGTAGTTATGAAAAAAACCTAACAAAAAATACTGACCAGGGATTGAAGATGAAGACACACGATTTGGAAGCTGGTTTGACACTCCAAAGTTGTCAAGAGAATGACCTAGGTTCGAGAGGGTAGAAGTTGTATCCAAATGAAAAATAAATTTGCCAAATAACCTATTTAAAACTATAGGTTGGTAATTTACTTGTTGTGTAAATTTTTTTATTGGTGTATGCCAAAAAACCCATAATATTATTTTTATTTAATTATAAACCAAACAATTACATGAAATTTAATCCCTTACATGATGTGTAAATGATCTGTAGTATATTTTTTCAGCCTATTTTAATTTTAAGCATCCAGAACCACTTTTAATATTTTCAACTCACCAAAAACCCATGAAACACATAAACCATTTACATTCAGACTCCATAATTCAAACAATTATACATCTCTGAATTTTTGGATATTTTTTCCAACAAAGATCTTAATATACGAATAAGACCCGGTCACCACGGTTCAAACAAAAAACTTAGAGAGAGACATACCCAATGAAATATGGGATCTTACATCCTCTCCACCTTTTAACATCTCTCCCCTGATTTATATCAAGAATCATTGTGAGGTCCCAGTGAAAAAACCTGACAACTATGTTTTCAAATTAGACTCCCTCTCCCATGTATCCTCCTAAACTCGCCCATGCTTCCACTATACATGAACCAATGGTATAGTCCGACCCCAAAGTTATTTATCACTATGATCCAAAACTGTATTGAATTATCTTAGAAGGTGGAATTATAGAAAATCTCAATTTCCACTACATTTAACACTTGGGAAGAGTCAGGATGATAACTTTGTAATTGCAACACGTGGAACACCTCATGCATGACACTGTAGTGATATGGAAGGGATAAACGGTACACCATTGGAACAAAAATTTCAACTATATAAAACTACCCAACAAACCTATTCACTAGATTTCCAAATTTCCATTTATGAAACCATACCTAGTTAGGTGGCACCCAAAGGAAAACATGACCACCAACCTTGAATTCTAGAGGCCTTCTCATTGGTTAGTATATGATTTCATCCTACTCTGCACGACCATCTATTTCGTACAGATAAATAATTCATATATCTTCAATTTTCAAGGTTTCCCTAATAGGAATGAAGTGAAAAACCTTGATTATTAGATCCATGAAAGCCCTTAAAACATCATTCTTATGGGTTTTTATGGTAATCCCATCACAAAATCCACTGTAAAATTATTCCATTTCCACTCTAGGATAGGTAAGGGATGAAAAATCCCAACTAGCCTCTGATGCTCGGATTTCACCTATTAACAAGTGAAACATTTAACCACCATATTTTTCACATTATTTATTCCTAACCACTGGTATTGTTTATGGAGATCCTGATACGTCTTTGTTAATCCATGTACCACCCATCTAGAAGTATGAATCTCTATTAGATCTTCATGGAAACCTATAAGAATCCATACCCATCCACATAAAAGATGATAATTTATACTACTAGGATACCATTTCGATTAAATCTCCATGAAATATTGGTTTCCACTTAGAACTAAGCCCTCTATATTAAGCAACTGATCAGTCTTAATTTGATCCAAAAGCACATGTGTAATAGATGCAGAATTCATAGCTACTCGCCCTTGAGATTCCTTAACATCCAGATGCATGTCTGCAAAAGGGATGTTATCCACTACTCATCACAATACTTTCATATATCCTATGTTTGTTTCTTTCGACTCAAAGCGTCGGCAATGAAATTTCCCTAGCCTGGTGTATAAGCCAATTAAAATTCAAAAGACTACAGATAGTCGGCCTACCTAAAAAGCTATCACCCATCAGAAATATTCTCCAACATCTCAGGTCTTGTACCACTAATATGAACTCCAGATTCTGAGTAGGGTAATTACTCTCAAGATGTCTGAGCTGTCTGGTGCCATAAGAACCCATCTGATTCTCTTGTATTAGAACTATTTTGAGTCCATCTCTGGATGCATCACAGTAGATGATGTAATCATTTTTCGGAATAGGTAAAGTGAGGATATGTGGTAAAGTAAACCTATATTTATAATCTAGAAGATCTTTTTTTCAAGCATCAGACCAAAATAATTTCACCACTTTCTTTGTCAGTGCAGACATTGGTGCTGCGAAATTTGAGAAATCTTAGATAAAATACAGGTAATTACCTGTTAATCCTAGAATGATCTAAATTTAAAATACATTCATGGGTTGCACTCAATATACCACGACTATGGATTTCTATGGGTCAATTGAAATTCCTACCTCTAAGATGACATGAACCAAGAATTTCTCTAAATTTATCCATAAACGATAACCAACAATCTTTAGATAACACACCTTGAAACCTTTTATATTCTCTGACCGTAGTGCAAACAATGTGTCGATGGTCAAAACACAATCTAATACTTCCACATCTAATCCAAAATAATTTTCATGAAGAGAAAATAGAAATGAATACAATGATTTTGTATCAAACAAAACATAAGCTAAAGTACATGATATGATAATCATATCTCTGACGGTAGATGGTTCGACATCACGTTAGCGAGAGTAGTCTGCAAAAGGTGAAACTGACATGTACTTATACCCTGGGATCCAATCATACTATCATGAACTACTTCCCTTGATTGTTATTACTTCCCTTTCACTGGGGTACCATGTCTTATGCCTTGGCCTGAATGGTCTATAGAACTCCAACTACCAGCCTATTGAGGTGTAGCCTATCCCCTTTCTGATTTTAGTGCTTGTCCTGACCCTCTACCACTATTCTGTTGTGGATAGTTTTCACATAACCTCTGAAGATGACGCAGTCTACCCCAAATACGGCACTTGTAACAACTTAGCCCCACTGATAGCACAAGCACCACACCTTGACATGGTCAATGGGACCTACCCCACCAGGTACTAGTAGTTTCCCTACAGACACTTGGTCCCATACATAGGGTCTACTCGCGTTTCAAAATGGGCCATCCAACTAATGAATTTACTGACAAGAAAAAACATATTATTTTTAATATTATTTTTACTCATTAAAACACATCCTAATAAACTTTCTAGAATCTATATCATCTCGTTCAGTACTCTAGGAGAACCATAGTTGGTTGTGGAGTTCTAATCAGGTAGGCTCTCGAAACGAAAGGCTCACCATTTTAACATGAGTCATATAATTTATTCATTTAACCCATTATCATTTTGGGGTGTTAAATTTACCCCCATTATAGCACAGAAACCTCATTGTGGGCCCTACATCTCATCACAGGTTGTGCAACTACATTTAAGGCCAGAATACTCCTCTCATACAAAATGTAACAACTTGGACCAACTGATAGCACAAACACCCCACCTTAACATGACTGTTGGCTCTTTCCCCATTAGCTACCACCATTTTTTCAACAAACACTTGGTCCCTTGCCTAGGTCCCACCCACATGCCTAAACAAGTCATCTAACTAATAACTATCCCCATAGACTAACACATGTTCTATCCAACATGATTCCTTGTCACTCACACCCATCCTATAAAACATTCTAGAATTCCACCCATTCTAAAAATTACTCCACTCCAAACATGATCAACTATGGAGTTTTAATTAGGTATTTATTTAGTAATTTAACCCTTTATCATTGTTGGGTGTTACAACACTTGTTTGTGGGGTAAATAAACTATGTCCATTTGTGACCAAACATTCCAAAATTATAGCACAAGAACAAAACATGATCATGATATAGTATTTCACTTCCCGAACTACTCTTCCCATTACTGTACTGATAGAAACTATCATTACATCACTTCTTACCACTCGAAGAATAACTAACAGATCGCCTTGTTGGAACAGTCAGGCCACTACTCAAGGGCTCTCTTAGATCCCCTTATGCGATGAGTTCCTGAATGAGTATGCCATCAAAGAGTCTTAAATGAAAAAATATCACCTATGACTCAATTTAATAATGAAAACTACCCTATAAATGTCTCACCCAAGAGATCTCATTACAAAATATTTTACAAATAGTTGTAGGTCGGTGAAATACATAGCGTAGTACATCACTGAAAACCCCTCCTGTGTCAGATGCATGAACTCGTGGACTTTTTCATCCCTCTAGGTTTCATAATATAATTAGCATAGGAACATAATCTTGATATCCTTACAAGATAGTTCATTTTTTTGTCTAGATTCCTCCAGAATATCCCACCAACACTTGGCTGGATTACGAAACATATTCACAACAAGTTTTAACATCTCATCTGTTGAAGTCCTGAGATACAGGATAATTTATGGACTGAATCAACCCATAACATGGCTTCCTAGGGGACCCCTTCCCTAGTAAAGACAAGCGGATGCTTCAGTTGAAACTCTCTTGATAGCTCAGACATTGAAAGATCAATATGAACTGTCTCCCTTTTTATGGATCTCATGACCCTTAGGATGCTACTAGAAAGGGGAACATTCATATTCTCCTTGGTAATAATAGGAATTTTTTGTTCATATATGTTAGAAGTGTGCTGATTTCCACTCTCCTGAAACCCAAGTCGAAGATGATGAGGAGACATTTTCTCTACAATACAAACACACACCTTAGAGAACTAGCTTGCAATAAGGTCAACCTAACATGTGACTACAATAGAGAACCACTAACTCACGGTCTCTATAAACATGACTTACAAGTATTTTAGTATGATAGGAAAACTGATTTTATTTATTTAGTGAAGCAAGATATGTCATATCATAGTTAGATTGTTAAATATATACTACATGAAAAATAGATATGTCCCTATCATGATCAATGCATGTAAAAATATCTCCATGTGTCTAGTATAATGCTTGTACTCTTATCTGGCACCATACTAATCCACGAATATATTATAAAGAAGAAATTTAATCATAAAACAATAGCCTCGCCCAACACATTAGTCACCTAAGTTGAAATAAAATCAACATTAAAAATAACACAACACAAACAACAATCCTATCCTTGGATACTCCGATTTTCCCTTGTACATGAGTTACCCACTCCCATGAACAAGACCTTTACTATGTCCCGAAACATCCTAGTCTTCTTTATAACTTCACAAAATAGTAAACAAAAAGAAAATAATTTTTCTATGTTCTTTGAAACCACTTTGTAACGTTCCCCAATTCAGAACTCTATCACATGGCTGGAAAGGGTTGGTTATGTGACCTCATGGGTGCCTCCCCATACACTAAAGGCTTCCGACTAGTAGAATGGGTGTTAAATTTATAGTGGGGTATATATATCCCCCAGTATGAAATTTTCTTTGAGAAGAAAAAATTCATTTTAAAAAAGGAAAACAATAATTTGAGTAATAATAATAATCAGAATAAAACAATCTGGAAGACAATAATAAAAACCAACCGAATAATACAATAATAATAAAGAAATAATTTCATGACGTGTAAGAATATTGCTAAATGTATTTCTAGAAAAATACATGAAAATATTAGAAAAATCAAATAAAAGGATCATGTCTTGGGTCTCAAACCCCATGTCGGTCCCATATCCAAACTCCAACCCAAAAGTAAAATAGTAATCAACTGCAAGGTACTTTGTCCTGGTCCAAAACTGCATCTGTGAAATCCACTCAGGTGCCAAATGATAGCATGAATAGGATGAAGAGTAAAAATAAGTAGTTCGACACCATCATGTTTAAACAAACCATTCTGATAAGATGTGTATGCAATAAATTGATATACATGTGTATTAATTAATTCAATAATTAATAAAGTACAACCATAACATGATTAAGCTCCGTGTCAAGATATGTCTAAGCATATTTTACAACAACGCCAACCACATACATATAATGAAGGTAAGATAACCTACTTTGGAATAATTCCCAAATAACTCTGAGTATGTCTTGCAACCATTCCAACCACAACCATATACCCCTGGTATATTCATAATAAACAATCCAGGTCGAAGCCCTATAATCATTACAACATTTTTGGGTCAAAGCCATATAGTAATTACATCATTTCCAGGTCAATTTCCTTTCATTGTATCAAATACGGGGTCGATCCCTCTCCTAATAATCATTACAACATATATGTGAGAAATTTACTGATCCATACCCTTTATATAGTATCTCATCATAGAACACATTCCCTATTATACAACATGGATATCATAATATCTCATCCTATATCTCAATGGATAATTATGAAAATTACCATTCTCCTTTCATAATCCACATTTAAATTTAGTTCACAATTGATTAAATTTTTTATCAAAAGTGATAAAACATAGTTTAGGGATTCTATAACATAAAATCACTCTAGGTCACATGCCATGCTAAACATACATTAAGCAAATTTCATATGAAATCAAAGTATATCCATAAATAATTCCCTCCAATTATTTATTCAATTAAAATTCACATTATGTTGGGGAGATCACAATATTGCATAAAGTTGATAAATATAAAACCATAAGGCTTATCTTTAGTCCCCCTACCATACATTGATGATCCAACAATGCTTCCTATAACCAAAACCTATGAGAAAGAAGGTGAAAATAATTAGAAAGAGGTTTCTAGATAAAAAATGATCAAAATCAGAGTTTGGGAAAATCCATAATATCTTTAAACATGTCTTACAACAATCCAACCACAACCATATACCCATTGTATAGCCACAACAAACAATACAGGTCAAAACCTTATGAGCATTATGATATTTCTTGGTTAAAACCTTACAAGTGTTACAAAATTTCCTGGACAATGCCATTTCATTACATCGGAGAATGGGTCGTGCCCACTCTTTATAAACATTACAGTATATACGTGTGAAAGTACCTGAGCCTAGCCCATTATATATTAAAACTAGAATAGAACACATTCCCTGATATACAACATGTATATCAAAATATCACATCATATATCTCAATTTTTAGTTATGATAATTTCCATTAATCATTCATAATCACTTTTCACTTCAGTACAAAATTGATTAACAATTATATCAAAAGCAATGAAACACATTTTACGGATTCTATAACAAAAAACCACTCTTGGTCACATGTCATGCTAAACATACTTTAAGCCATTATCCAATTACAATTTCATATGAAATAAAAGGAAATCAAGCATTAATCCCATCTAATTATTTACTCAATTCAAATGCACATATTATATCGGAGTGGTCAAAATATTTCATAAACTTGATAAATATCAAACCATAGGGATTATATTTAGAACCCCAACCTTCTACTGATGATCTAACAATGGTTTCTATAATAAACACCTATGAGGAAGATGGTGTAGATTATTAAGAAGCAGTTTTTATATCAATACCGATCAAAATAAAATACAAGAACACAAATGGGTAAATGGTTTTCACCGCAACGGGTGGTAAAGAAGGGAGAGATGGAAGAAACATAACCTAAAAGGCTTACAGAGATTGAATATGCAAATGGGATGTTCAAAAGGGGTTTGGGAACTCCAAAATCTTCTGTAGAATTCTCTAGGGTCGAGAGGGAAGAATCTATAGCCAAATGAAAAATAAATCAGCCTCGCAACATATATAAAACTATTGGCCAGGAATTTACACATCGTGTAATGAAATTACATGTCATTTAAATGTTTTTAATGATATATTCCATAAAAACAAAATTTTTAATCCTCTTATGAAGTGTGTAAATATTCTTCTATTGAGTTTTCTAGACCATTTTAATTTTATGAAACCCAAACCTTTTTTAAGCTTCTCAACTCACAAAGAACCCATGAAACACTTAACCCATTTATACATCGACTCCATTAATTCAAAAAAGCATACAACCTTAAAATTTATTTCTTTTTATCCAACAAATATATTTGTCTCCAAATAAGACTTGGCAACCGAGGATCAAATGAAAAACTCAGATAGAGAGAGACATACCTAGAAAAACTAGATCTTACAAATTGGGTGTGAACTGATTTTAATAAAGAATAAGTTTAGCACCTATTAGGATGAAAATTAATATTTTTATTTTTCAATGTTAAACACCGTTGTTCAGTGCTAATACTAAAAATAAAAAAAAGTTAAAAGGTGTTTTACAAGGTCTAGACAAAGTGTCGGTAGCCTACTCCTTGTTCTATCAACTCAAGTTGACTCATTGATTCAACATTATAATTTAATCAAAAATTACAATGGGTGTTCATGGACCATCTTGAAACCTTATCACACAAACACTCTAACATCCTCATATCAAAATGATGTAGGCTATGATTAAAAAAATATCTCTATTTCGATGGTTCATCTACATTATTCTTGAAAACCCAAAATTTTATTTTTTTTCTATCAAGAGATATATATGGTTGAAATCATCCATTGATCATAATCAAAAATATCATTGGTCATGAATTATCTAAACATCATGATATTTGAAACTCAAAATCACAACTCAATCAAATTCATATTTTTTATTTCATGGGAATTAAAAAAATTTAGAAACTCCATTTTTCATTGTGTTTTGGTCTTCCCTTTTCATGGAAGAATATCTATTCTCTTTATTCTCATGCTTGGATCAAAACATTTTCTTGTTTTTTTTGATGTTTATTTCATGAAAAACCAACTCTTGCATCATCCCAAATGATTTCAACTTCATCATATTTGAAATAAGGAAACTCAATTTTCATCCATCAGAACTTCAACATGGGAACATGCATCACCTAGAAAGGTAAGAGATTATTTTTCACCTCTTTTAAAAACTACAATCCTTCTAAGAGAAGCACCTAAAGCTACATTATCATAAGATCTATGAACCTAATCAATAACTTCTATAGGAGTCTAAGGATCAATAACTACCCTCATATGTATCTGGACCTCATATAAATCAACAGTACCATGCTTCTCTGAGCAACCTCCCCTTCCATATCAATCTCCACTTGAACACCAATTGTCATAGCTTCAACACTTCGACATCATTTAACATCTGCATCTATGACTTTTATAACCTAATTATCAACATTATTAACATTTTTTCTTCATAAGTAGGATTTTCAACTTCACCTACAACAACATGATCTTTCGGAAAGGATGGTTTGTATTTTTATGTTTTTGGAATTACTAGTATAACTCTATGCTCCCTAGAGGTGATGTTTTTGAAATTGGGGATTTTCAAAACATGGGGGGTATTCAACATACACTTATACCACATCAAATTCTTTTAGAAATGAATATTTAGCATCTATATAGAAATTAATGATTTTAAAATGATATGAATAAGCTAAATTAATCTTAATATATTTTAATCTAAATACATTTATAATGGTTTATTAATAGTCTATCCATAATTCTTGATTCTATCTTTTCATTTCTAGTCTAGATTTATTTCTCATAATTATTCCATGATCATATTATTTATTTTTAAACACTAATTTAGTTCCAATAAGAATATCATCAGAGGCTCTGTCAAATAAATCCCAAATTGTATTCATTTTGAACTAATATAACTCTTATTGAATGGATAATAGTAAACATTCATAATTTAACATTTCTATAGTTTTTTAATCAAGATTGGATAAAAAAACATAAAATTCAACTAGGTCTTTAGTATTTCTCATATCCCTCTATCATTATGGATTTCCTATAAAAGAATCTAAATGGTTGTTGTTTAGGATTCTCATCTATTAAGACAACACACTCTTAAGGTCACTAGTTTCCAACCATTCATGATTTGATTCATCATGATCATTCTCCACATCAGACTTTTTTTATCATAAAAAAGGTTTTAAGTCTAATGTTACCCATATAATCAAAAAGAATATTAGTTTGATATTTTCTTTGGTCAAAGGGATCACTATCAACAAATTTCTCTTGTGTATATTCTCTAATTATACTTGATATTTTGTTAAAACTCTATAGGATTTAGAAGTAGTAGGGTAACCTAGGAAGGTTCTTTCATCAACCTTTGAACTTTAAATATTTTCCTTGGTGTTCAAGAAAATTACTTTACATCCAACAAATATTGATGTATCCAACATTTTATTTTTCTTTTATTTTAAAACTCATAAGACGTTTTCTTCAATATAGGCTTTACAATAGATCTATTTATTAGATGAAACTTCATGTTAATATCTTCATCCCAAAAGTCAATAGGAGTCGGTATTCCATATTTACAAAAAATTGTTCTAACAATTTATTATAAGGTATTATTATTCCTTTAAATAACAATTTTTGAGGTGTTTTTGGTTTATAAAATGTGTCTTTAATACCATGTTTTCAGAAAAAATAATCAAATTAATGATTCTTAACATATCATCTATGGTTACTTTGTTATATAATGTTTCCATTCCATTCATTTTTAACTAGTTTTCAGAAACCTGAAAAATAATAATTTATGATTCAATTAGAACACCTAAAGTAAACCCATTTAAATCAAGAAAAATCAGCAACCAACATATAAACAAATGTCAAACATAAATTAAATTATTATAAAATTTTATTAATTAATAAACAATAAAATCTCTAAGTCTTTTGTTCTATATCCAAGATTCATATTTTTTACCGTCCAAATAGTTTACATTTGGTTTATACAATTAATGATGATTTAATGTGTAAAAAAATTCAGTTCATAGATATTTAATTTTAATAATTACCCTTTTAAACAAGAATTATTAAAAAAAATAAACTATATAATGTTTTTATAGAGTTGGGAGATAATTATTTAATTATTCTTTATGCCTTGATCATTTAGAACATTACAAATGAGGACTCGGTTTGGATTTCCCAAAGATCCAACTACTATGATATCACCTTTAATATTTTCCCCAAATATAATAGTCACTATCATCCATTAATGATAAGAGAGGGTTTGAGAAATTTGAACACATATGACTGGAACAACCCCTTTATATACACAATTTTTCTTTGAGATCCTGATGGGTTTATTCCTAGAAAAATAAATACATTAGAAGATATTTTTCATACAAAAATTCTCTTATGTCCAATGCTGTTGGAACAAAATGATACGGGCCACCAAATTTTTCTAAACTAGTAGAAATTTTAGATTTAAATTAGAAAATATACTTAGTAAAATATGAATTCTTTATTCTATATGAATGAGTATTTTTAAAAATATATTCATTTTTATAGTGTCAAAGAATTATTTTCCAGTTTCTTAACATTGGACATGTTTTTATTCATTAAAATGGGAAAAAAATTGCCATATTTGATCATTTTGTATTACATCATATACCAAGTTTACATCTAAAAACATTATTTTTATTATGTTTTTCATTTAATTAGTTCTATAACTTTTTACTTTTTTGTGGAGTCTATGCTAGCCATTAATTCTTTATGTTTTCTTTCACAGATAGAATGTGTAGAAATATATGTATCCATGTTTTTTTAATTTATAATTATATGTTAAGTGGGTTTAAAGATATTTTAAGTGTCCTAATTTACGTTTTATGTTTTTGATATTTATCTTATAGCATTGAACAATACTCATTTAAATATAAATTTCAGAAATTTTCATTTTAAAAATCAGATTTACTGGAATAATAATTAGTTTATTCCCCTTCAATCCTAGCCATAAAACAATCATTGTTTTTCTAGCGAGATTTTATAGCATCTAAATTGAAACAAAAGATATCATTAGAGTCTTCTGAAGCGATTTAAGTGGGTTTCAAATTTTTTTTACTCTTTTTCTTGAAATCTATCTTTCTTTGAAACTGTCATTTAGCTTTATTCTTTTTTAAATGAGGAAAATAAAGTTTAATATGTAATTATCTGTAGAGGGGTTTAGGATGCATATTGATCCTGGTTTTAGAGTTCATGAAGTGGTTTTATATTTTATCACTGTTGTGGGATGCTCCTATAACTATAAAATCAATAGAAGGCCCACCGGCTAGCCGAAGAAGGCCACCGACTAGTCGGTGGGATAGTGGTATGATGACAATGGTGGATTCCTAAATAAATACCATAATAAAATTCATTAGACTTACAAAATATAATGCATTCTATCTAGTGCCAACATGTTGGTGGTGGAGGTAACCGACTCGTCATTGATGTTGATAGAGGTGAGAAACAAAAGGGTAATGTTGTAACATTGAATTTTTTAATAAATAAATTATTTCTAAATTCCCTCTAAAAAATTTCTTTTGACCCTAAACTCCACAGAGTCTCTCTAAAGATGAATATTTCTCTCCCAACCTCATTTATTATTCCATTGAAGTCATAGTCAATTCAATGATTCTTTTTTACTAGGTGTTATCTCGATTTGATCATGGATTTTACTTTCCTTCTTTCTATCCCTCTTCATGTGAAATGATTCTCCATGTCATTGATGGAAATATATCTTGATGTGGTGAATTGTGTTTCTAGGATTGTCCTTTGATCCATCATAGACTTTCACCTTCCCTTGAGTTTGCATTCCATGTTGGGTGGTTTTTGATTCCATGAATTATTGTAGCTGGTTTCATAAGGTAATTCCTTTAAATTAAAATCAATGCAAGCTGGTTTTAAAATGAATTTATAATTTTATTAGAATCATTTATTTGTTATTAATAATTATGATTTTTAAATTTCATGGTGTGAACATATTGAACTATTTGGGTGAGGAATTTCAAATACAGTAATGTCTTTCAAAAAAAATTCTCTGAGAACACTACTTGAACTAAAAGAGTATATTATTTGGGATTTCCTCATGTACCCCATTGTAATTTAACATAGTAATGTGTGCACACTATGAGATTCATCGAGATGTGTGAGAATAAATATACAAACCTATCCTTGGTTCTCTGAACCATGGTGCAATGACTTATTTTTGGACAATTGAAATGATTTAAACTTTCCAATGTTATTAAATTATTTACTTATGTATTTTGATATAGATGTTTATTTATGCATGTTTTAATAAAAAAATACTTCTATAATTTTTTTACCCCAACCATTAAATGTATAAATCCATTTTTGGGATATGTATTATGAAAATATTTCCATGTCCTATTTTTACAAATCTTTAGAATGATTATTTGATTTATTTGATAAGGATTACCTAAAAATGATTTGATAAAATCCTATTGGGATTTTTTGATCATACCCTACATTTTTCTATATTTGTTTGTTGATTTTGTTATGTTAGGTCAAGTGGAAGGAACAACACCGAATTATGACATATAATGTTCTCAATTAGAGGGACATGAGATTTTTTGGTGACTAATGGTGGATGTGATCGTCATGTTACATGGAGTTTATGGGATGATGTCTTGATGGTATTATCTTATGACCTTGGATGATGTATTGTTTGGGATTTTTATTTTTTAACTTGTGTTTCTTTTCTCTATTGAAATGTGTTTGGAATACCAAATGTTAGTATTTGTTGTGACCCTTGGATTTTAAGTCATTGCATCTTAAAGACGACGTCATCAGCCATTCTAGGATTGGAAGGTTCCATGGTTCGAGAGTTATTTATTGATAATTGGGATGTATTGTGTTTCGTTGAAGTAGATTATGGGATTAATTTTAGGGACCATGATATTATTCTCCACATTCAAAAGCAATATAATAGCATGATTTCAAAGAAATTTAACCACTTTCCCCATATACCAACACAATTAAGAGTGATAGATATTTTATCAATTGGTAAAAATGGTTAATTCCAAAAAATATTATCTTTTATTGGTATTGATTATATATATCAAAAAAATTGAAGGAAAAGGATCAATTAAATAGATTGAAATCATTCATTACAATAGAAAAAATCTATCCATGAAAATCACAATGTCAAGCATGTGTGTCGATATCAATGCTTCGACCCCCCAAATGACAAGCATATTGATTCCCTTCTCTTCTAACAATCGTAAAAAATACATGAGTAAAATCTCCCCATCATAGATCTAAATACATGAATATCTAAATATGAACTTATATGTAAATACATTCATATATATAAATACACAAATACACCAACACAAATTGTCACAACCCAACCCATGATGGGGCTTGAACTAAAATTACCCCAAGCCCACCTTAATAGGCCATGGGGTGGAGACAATCATCGAAGGAATAAAAAACTCAAGGAAGACATCATCTAATTACCTATACACAAAAAAACAAATCAATGAAAAAGTGGAGAGGGAAGAAGTAAAATTTTCTAATCTGCTATAAATAAACCAAACATGCATGGAACCCTAAACAGTATGAGTAAAAAAATGTAAACTGAAAGGGAAAAAGGAAAAAATACACACTCAATAAGAATAGTATCCCAACATGACAGAAAATAAAAAAAATGAAAATAGCTGAGAGAGCCCTGCTCCATCAATCCATATTACGACCACAGTACACGGTCCAAAATCTTGTATCCATATGCTCCATGAAGTCATAATCAAACCTATCCATTGAAAAATCCAAACATACCATGCCCTTTAATTTTATGTCACACTTCGGTAAAACATATCATTACAAACTCAAATGTTCTTTCATATTTCCAATCCAAGTCCCTATTCATGATTTATTTGATATGATGTATGATACAAAATAATTAAACATAATTATTCTATATATGGGTTTTCCCTCTATGGATTTATCTACATAAGACTCGTGCTGATGAAATTTATGTCCCACCTAGGGTAAACGCCATGTTATGGACTCGACTGTGTCCTCATATTTCTAATCCAAGCATCCGTTTAAGATTTATCTTCTTTATTTTGCATGCATAGTATAAAATATAATTTATTAATTTATAAAATTAATTCGAGGAACACCGAGTCTTGGAATTGCATATCATCTCAATGCCCAACTCTGGAAATATATATTAAAATATATTAAAGTCTTATAAGGAAAAAATTTGGTCAATACATCATTCCATTCTTCACGTTTTTCATTCCTAAAAAGAAAATTTAGAAAAAAAATGGATACTGAGCCCACATTTGGCTCTCCCATTCCCAAGAACACTCTTGAACGTTTCCATGCTACCAAAACACATGAACCGAAGGGATGGTTCATCTATGAAAGGTATGAACCTGTGGATACTTGATTGGTATTCGGTGCTATGAAAAGGTGGTTCCATCTTCAATTTCAAGCTCTCCATACTCAATGATGTGAACTAGATCATGAACGTATCTCCTCAGCTGTGAAACGTAGAAGATGTCGTGCACCCGATCTAGTTGTGGGGGTAGGGAAAGGTGGTAGGTATCCATTCGAACCCTATGCACAATATCGAATGGTCTGATGAACCTCGGGGATAGCCTTCCTCCCTAGCCAAAACTCCACATTCCACATTGTGGAGAGATTCATGGTCTGCCTGCTCGAAATATAAGGGACTACGATGACGATTTGAATAGTATTTCTGTTATATTTGGACCATCTTCATCCTTTCATGGATGAACATGAATTTCTCTATCTTCCTTTTCACTAACTCCGGTCCGATAAGGTATGATTCACCAACCTCCTTCCAACACAAAGGTTACCTATAGGGCCTCCCATATAGGTGCCCAAAAGCTGTCATGCCGATGTAATAGTGGTATCTATTATTGTATGAAAAATCTGCCAAATACAGGTGATCCTACTGGCTTTATCTGAAATCCAACATGCAATCCCTCAGTGTATCCTCTAACGCCTAGATAGTGCAGTTGGTCTACCCATTAGTCATGGGATGAAAGGTAATACTCATCAAAGTCGGGACATGAATGCCTCCTATAGAACTCTCCACAATCGTTATATAAATCAAGTTTCACTATTTGAGAAAATCATTGATGGTATTCCATGAAGGAAGATGATCTCCCATACATACAACTTCCCCACACTCTCCACACAACTATGATCCCTAATATAAAGAAATTGTGCTAACTTCAGAAGTTGTTCCATTATAACCTAGATGGTACAATGGCCCGTCATTGTGCATGGAAGACCTTGGATGAAGTACATAGATATTTCATCCCATTTCTACTATAGGTTCAAGTGGCAGTAAAAAACCTGGTAGAACTGGATACCCAACCTTCCCATTCTGAACGGTGAGGAATCACTAGACAAACTCAGCTACTGTCTGTCTCATGACAGAACACCAGAACTATCACTGAAGATCCTTGTACATACTTCTAGTATCAGGATGTACAACTATGTGAGAAGTGTAAAACTCCTGCATCACCTTATCCTGTATCACAACTAGAACAACTATTTTCCCCTGGAACATGATTTTATGATTCTCAAATTTAGAATATCCATCGAGTGTGTCACCTATGTATATCTGATCACACAAAACTACATAGTAGATGTCTTCTAAATGGGACTCTCTCACATGCTCAAAGAGTGAAGGAGTCAGTACCATTGATTGTAGAAATGCTATACCCTCCTTCTCCACCAAGGTAAGCTTTAGGGAAGCTAACTGCTTTGAAGAATCCCTCACTAGGCATATCTGTGACATCCTTCTAAGGGAATATGATATAATGTTTCCCTTCCTTAGAATATAGGCTATATCGAAGTCATAGTACTGTCGAAATTTCATCTAGTGTCGCTGCCTCATATTCAGATATCTCTGGGTAAAGATTTATTTTATGCTTTGGTGGTCTGAGTGAACCAAAAATCACTCACCCAGGAGATAGTGTCTCCATATCCTCTTGCTGAAGACTACTGATGGGGTCTCTAAGTCATGAGACATATAGTTATACTCGTGGATTCTCTACTACCTCAACTTTTACGTGATTATTGCTCGTCATTGAATCAACACACAACTGGTCCCATCTCCCAAGAAATCGCAATACACTATGAACTCAACACTTTCCTCATATAACCTCAAAACTAGAGTGCTCGTCAGCCTCTGATTCAACTCCAAAAAGGCCTTGAATGACTATTCAGACTAGGAAAATGGATTTCTCATCCACATCAGAGAGGTCAAAGGGGCTGTAATCCTAGAAAAGTCTACCACAAATCTAATGTAATACCCATCCAAGCTAATAATGCTTCACACCTCTGACACATTCATGGGTGGCTCCCAAGAAAGCATTACTTTGATATCCATTGTATCCACAACTAAACCTTCCTTAGAGATTACATTACCCAAAAATTTAACATCATTTATCCAAAATTAGAACTTCAAGAGATTTATGTAAAGTCAGTTCTCTCGAAGTAAATCAAGAACTCTCCTCAATAGTTATGCGTGTTTCTCCTCTAATGTAGAGTAAACAAGTATTTTGTTGAAGAAGACAACAAAAACTGGTCTATGTATGGCTGGGAGATCTAGTGTATCAAAGCCATGAAATCGGCGAGGGAATTTGTCACATCGAAGGGCATCACTAGGAAATCGTAATTCCTGTAGCAACATCAAATGGCCTACTTCAAAATATCACCATTGTGAAGTTGTAGATGGTCGTCGAAGGATCTAAGTTCGATCTTGGAGAACCATCTTTCACTACACAACTGGTCAAAGAAATTGTCAATTCTAAAGAATGGGTACTTGTTCTTTCTCATGGTCTCGTTTAGGAGATGGTAATCCATAAAAAGTCATAAACTCTTGTCTACCTTCTTTGTGAATAGAACTAGGGAAGCCTAGGGGATACACTGGGTTTGATGAAACCTTTCTCATGAAGTTCCTCCAATTGTAAATGTAGTTTCCAAATCTCGATTGGTTACATAGGACATGGAATAGAAGATATCCGTACAATTATTGGTTGCAAGTCAATGCAAAACTCCAATACCCTCCAAAAATGTAGTCTTGAAATGTCTTTGGAGAGATGTCCATATAATCATCCACAATTTAAGGTACCCAACTACCTAAAGAATCTGATACACCAAGGTCCATGCTTGAAAACTAATGGGTAAAAGGTTGTAGCCTCATGCTCATAACACCTACCTACCTTGCTATAAGGTCTCATTCACTAAGAAAGGAGAACCTCTTCCCTTTAGTTTGAGGGAATCTAACTAGCCTATGATGATATTCAATCTAGGAATGAATCATGGAAATCCAATCCATACCCATGATGTCATCATAAGGTTCCATCGTGATGACTATTAGGTCCTATGTGAACCTTTCTCCTCTAAGTGATAAATTGCACTCTCAGCTGATGAAGGACCTAGAAGAAGCACTCCCCGTAGGAACCTCAAGACAAAGATTATATTCTAACACCTCTACTAGGATCTCTAAATACTATAAAAGTTTAACTAGATAAAAAGTGAATAGAGAATCATCTTGTGCACTGTAGGATCAAGAACATGTATAGCTTGCAGCTATCCGTGACCCAGACTGCTAGCTCCCTAGGCCTGATGTAAGACACCTGATGGTGGTGGCGGGACAATATCATTGTGTCATCCCCCACCTATAGCTCTTCTTGTTCATATTCCAGCACTACCTCCCTAGGGACCACCTTGTCCCTGCCTGGGGGATCCCTCGTCACGACGTTGTCTCTGCCGTGGTGGCCCACCTTCTACCTGGCTAGGGTGCTCAACATGACATTCCTGGCAGTCTCATACCATGTGACCTCTCCCATAACAAGCATAGCATTGTCCCTCTATGGGATGACGCAGTACTCTTCACTTCCCTAGTGTCACCTGACCGCATTCCTGAGCTTGATCCCGTAAAGATATTCTACATTGTGGCCCTACCAACCTGCATATGATAGCTTCCAAAAAAGTCTCAACTATGAAGTGTCGGCTAACAGTCCCAGCTCACTAGAGCCTCTATGTCAGAAAGATCTCCATCACAAGCACTCCCTCTAGTACCCCGACATAGGTGGGTATGCACGGGGGTACTATGTAGGCACAAATATCTCAGCGGAGTCCTTTATTGATCTTCAATTCCTATAAGTAGCTTTCAGAGATCATGTCCTGAGAGTACGGAGCCACGTCTATGAACCTTGATGAGTACTCTACCACTATCAGCCCTCCCAATCAAAGATCTAGAAGCTCCTGAATCTGAACAGAGCATAATAAAGAGGGATAGTACACCACATGAAACAACTTATGGAAGTCATCCCATGAGAGTACCATCTCATCATGCATCTGGGTAGACATGCTCCACCGATATCCAAACATCCCATGGAAAAGGCTGGCTACCAAATCCACCATCCGATCCTTCGGTGTCTACAAAATTTAGAAGAGGTGGGCCACAAACATCAACTAGTGCTTTGCTGCATAGGGATTTGGCTCACTGTAGAACCTCAATGGCCTCAAGCGTTGGAACTCATGGAGTGAACATAGCCTGAACTTGTCCTCAACCTTTTATGAAGGGACAATCTATTGCTCAATAGGTTGAAGTGCTGCTATTGAACCACCTAGAGGAAGTGGAGATGTCCGACCAATGCCCCATGGAAATAACATGGTCTGATACCACTTTATCACGACCCAACCTATGCCAGGGCTTGAGCCGTAACAACCCCAAGCAAGCCTCCATAGGCTAGGGGTGGCAACAAGTGATGAAGACATAAAAAAATCTTGGAGTCCTTTTCCTAAGTTCTTGTACACACACACACAACCAACTCCGTGGGAAAGTGTATAGGGAAGAAGTAAAAGATTCTACTCTAATATAAATAAACCAAACATGAATGGACCAAAACCATACGAATATAGAAATGTAAACTGAAAGATAAAAGGGAAAAAATACACACCCAAGTAAAATAGTGTTCCAACCTAAAATAAACTGAGAAAAGGAAAATATTTGAGAGATCCCCACTCCTAGAATCCATTCTATGACAACCATATTCGGTCCAAGAACCTATATCCCTAAGCTCCGTAAAGTCATGATCAAACCCGTTTTTTATCTGCATAAGGCATGATACGTGCGGCTAAATCCCATTCGGTGTGAGTATAAACATACCCAGTAGGATGCCCATAAATGATGGGGTAGAAGTAAGAGATACTATAAGAAAGGAAAATATTAGATGGATATAGAGATGACAAGAATATGAACTTATCATCGAGTCTTCACTACCTATATAGGAATGTAGACTCACCCAACCAAAAAAAGACACGAAAAGTATTTGGCATACACCATGCATCATCCCCTCTACTAGAAGGAGAGTAACCAAAGCCCAATTAGTGGGTATTGAAATATGATATATATATATATACATATATATATATATATTCATGGACAAAGAAACCCAAAAAAGTGGGTAAGAGGATATCCATCTCATAGCTCAACCCAAGAAAAGAGTCATCAAAAGTTCCAAAAGATACCCCCAATTATGCCCTGCAACCCACACATCTACCCAGAACATGCAATACAAAGGGGAAAAATCACCACACCTTGATACTATCCTATTTTGGTAGCTCTGTCTCTCCCGCATGGTTTAAGGTCGTTTCACAAGGAGGCTTCATGGTGGGGATATCGTCCATCTTCTTTGTGAGTCCAAAGTAATGTCAAAGTACATCGCTCCATTGATATGATAATCTGAGAGGTCATGTCCTATAGTTGAGGACCCACGTCCCGCCTAGCTGGAGGGTTCAAATCTAGTTTTGTTGTGGACCCAATCCCAACCCAGCTAGAGGGTGCCACTCTAGTTTAATTGATGATCTAGGTCCATCCCAGCTAGAGGGTTCCACTTGGAATAGGTTGAGGACCCACGCCCAGCCCGACTATAGGGTGCCACTCTAGTGTCATTGAGGATCCATGACCGTACTAGCTAGAGGGTGACATTAAGAATAGGTTGAGGACCCATACCTTGCCTAGTTGGAGGGTTCCACTATCATGTTCTCAAGGACCCATGCCCATCCCAACTAGAGGGTACCACTCAAAAATATCTGATGTCAACGCCTAAACACTACTATCATCGAAAACCACATAAAAGAGTTACATGTTCGTAACACTTCAAATCATATCCTGAAATATAGATATGTGGTCACCATCACATTCTATGTGAAAAAAAACACAAGATATACTATTTACTTTCCTGAAACAGATAACCAATGTAAAGGGCTATTTTCACTGCAACAAGTTTGAATGGGAAAATGGTGGGCCCATGTATCGACCCCAAACATAAAATACCCAAATTGGTCTCAAAAGGTCTATCTCAAAGATCAGAACACGTTAACACATACAACATGTCAATTGGACTCTCTGTTTAAAAAAATGGGTGTTTGAAGATGTCACATGAAACAATTGGGACCGACAACTGACCGAACATAGACCAAATGACACAGTTACCACACCTACCTTGGCAGTCAACCACAGAGGTGGATGACCAATCGATGTGGGCCCTCAGAAAACATGGTCGACTGTCACATTTTAATGTTTTTACCGGCCATGAACACTAGCCTACGGAAGCTCTAGCATTGAAGATCCGCAGTCGACTGCTATAATTGACTTCGGCCATGCTCCACCCTGGCCAACCTGGGTCTGACACAAGTCCAACCCAGTCTGACCTGGTCTGCCTGGGTGTGACCTGGATGTGTTTAGTTCAGCCCAATTTCTCGGCACAACCCTCTTTTCTCATCTCGAACCAATTCTGTAACGGCACAAGGATTTACAAATAAATTTAATGTTCAATGCATGGAACAGTAAATCTCTATAAAAGAAAACATTGTTATAACCTAACCAATAAACATAATTTTTCTTCTTCTGTGATTTCAATTTCAAAAAAATAATATACACGGTTTATTTTAATATGATATTTAGAGTCTAAAAAGATCAATTTAATTTTTTGGTGAATAGTGACTTGACCCATACGAATAGTAATGTACCCTTATGAATAGTAATATGACTGTTATGAATAGTAACTTCACCCATTAGAGTATAAATAAAATTTAGGCACCTTATAAGTGAAATAGAATATTTTATAAATTAATAATTAAGTGTTGCAATTTTTTAGAGTAGTAAATATTTAATTACAATTTTATATTAATAAGTTGATTTAAAATAAAATTAATTTTAATAAAAATATGTTCCTAAGTAAATATTTTGTTTTCCTATGATTTTAGTATAATTTAATAAGACCTTAGTTAATTTTTCAGGGTGTTGTAGAATCAGTTTTAATTTTAAAATATGTATTCTTCGGGTAAATTATGACCTTATTTAGAATTTAATATTTTCATATTTAGGAATTTCATTCCCTAAAATGGAGTTCTTTTTGGAGTCCTACACATTGAAAAAATATAGGGGGAAATTTTAATAGTTTTCTGAAATACATGAGTTTTTGGTGAATTGTAAAATGCTGTAATTTACAGTATAAATACAATATTAGATAAATAGACTATTACTAAAATCATGGAAGATGCAATCACACTTGGTCCGAACTCACATACATGTATTACTCTATTTGGTCACAATAATCAATATTATTTCTTATCTTGATCAACATAATAAAATAATAAATAAGATATTCAAAAATCACTCCTCTCCTCCACTATAAAATCCACCCTAACTTCCTATTTTCCTCACCCATCTAAGACTTTAAGCTTATCATATTTTTATCAAAATACACTTATCTTATAACTCCCATGTTCCAGGTGATATTGGTCTTTCAAAAATACCAAAACCAATTCCCTTAAGGAGGCTCTCAAGGAGGAGTACTCAATTGGTAAAATCCTCTTCCATTTACTTTAAATTTCTTTTTAAGTTTCTTCTTTAATTATTATATACTCACATACTCATTAAAAATGATAATGATAACTCTATTATCATATATATAGTGTAATTATATCATGTTAATGGAACAAATATAATCAATATCCTTATTCTCTCTCTTTTATTTAAAAAATGAAATCATTGTCCGGGAGGTGCCGATTTAAAACCTTCATGGACGACAATAGATTGATCTTCAATTTCTCTAACAAGTCTAGTCATGAACCCATTTTAATGGTTGAATAATATTATAATATATTTATTATATACTATTTATTTTTTTAGAACTAGTATATATACATAATATTGATTCAAATGACCAAACTAGTTAGTAATAATCGAAATACCTCCAAAATATTCTAAATGATTTTCATTAATGATTCATCTAATAAATCATCCTCATAATATATAAAAAATTTAATTATATGACCATTTAATATTTTGGATGTTAATTAATATCATATAAAATCAATTGTATAGAATTATACCCATTTTATATGAATTCCAGTACGTATAAAAAGAGAGTCGATTAAGAAAACCATGAAAACAAACACTCTAGAACAATGAAATTCAATCTTATAACATATTAATAAATAAATAAATGAACATAATAAAACTATGATAAAATAAATAAATGTCTAATACATTCTTTATTATGTTATCAATGAGTCTAATTTCATGATCCAGGACCTTAAGTTCGTGATCAGAACACATTCATACATAAGGTAAGGGGTTTCTAGTCTCACTTTTATTTTTGTGATATTTTCATTATTCTCCAATATATCATGTGAATGGTGTATTTTTAATTCCCATTTATGTATAATATAATGAATATATTAATTTTAATGATATTAAATTTATCATTTGATGTTTTATTATATTTGGGAATATTATTTGATTGATTACAATGTGGTAAGGGATTTCTACCCAAACATCCATTTTCTTTTGTGTTACTCTTATTCTCTACTTACCTCAAGGAAATTATTATTTATTATTATTTACTCCTCATAAATTATTTTTTAATTTTATCTATATGTTTACCAATCATAATCCTTCTTTATTTTATAGGAAGTTATATGTTTTAAAAGGATATTTCAAAATTTACTCCCGATAAGCAATCCCAATTCAGGAAAACTTCTTGAATTCTTACACATTTTTAAGTGAAATATATAACCTGTTTTAAGAAAAAATTATCTTTATAAAATAAAATAATTTAAAATGAAAAACTATTTTGTTTTATTTATTGTTATATGAAAACAAACATGGTCATCCTCTTTGAAATCTCCTTAATATTTTCCTTAAACTGGACTAAAATGTTTTATTTCTAAAGCTTTTAAAAAAATATTTTTAAATGATTTCACTTAAGTGGGACATAATTTAGGCCTAAAATATAGTTATAATTTCATTAAGTTATCTTTTCTAGGTTATACATATTTATAATCTGATTTCATGAAAAATATAAATGATTTTCCAAAATAACTCTTCTTTCCAAACTAAAAAAAGTATTTTTCTCATCTCACTTTAACATTCATGGGATATATGACTTATTCACCACTTATTCCTTACATGTGGTGTATGTAATAGCCTATGGTATATAATATCAAGATTATCCTTATTCACATGATATTCAAAGGGATTATGATTTGAATGATTCATGGTGGTAAGAGTCACTTTGGAATGTTTAACGATTATTTCCTCGAGAATTATTCAATGGCCTCATTTAAATGTATCTCTATATAATTCAATATCCTTTGTTTAATATTATACATCATTGAGGTTTATCTCCTATCATATCATCTATAATATTTTGTTAAAGGGTTTCTGATTATTTTGACTGTGGATGTGCTATCTTGATACCATTCACCATATTACTCAGAATGGTTAGTGTTTATGTATAATGATTGGGAAAAGCTATTAACATTTCATATGTTTGTTTCAATATAAATTTATATGGTTATCATATTCACCCATTTCATATGAAGAATTCATTGGAGTTAATAAGTGATGGGTGGGGCCTGCTATAGCCCCTCCTTGCATCAATAGGTTTCATGAGACAAAGTAGAGTCTTTACATGAGGCCTTGACAATATGGTTATTTCAGGTCTTGTAATGAGGCCTCGACAGTATGTTTATGATGTCCCGAATTATGAATTCCCTAATTATGAAACTAGTAATTTATATTCAATGTGGTTGTTTGACTAGTATAATACCCATGGTTATGTTTTATTAGTGCATTATTTATTGAACTCTTATTCCTTCCTTATTATGTTCAAGTTTATCTCTAATGTCCTGAGTACATATAGTTATTCACCTTTCCTGATTATTTATATTTCCTCAGTAGTTTTTACCCTTACTGAGAATTTGAGATCACCCCATTCTTATGTTTCTTTTCACCGGGTTATGAAGAAGAAAACATCGAATAAACATTCCAGGATACAGATTTATCTCTTTTTATTATGTATCATGTTTTATTTTAATTTCAGAATGTAATATGGGTATAATGAATGTAATCTAGTAATCCAATACTACTAAACTTATTAGTCCTTCGGTATTTGATTCCTTTTAATCAGGAAAATTTAATAAAATAATGCACCCACTCCAAGCTTCTGGGTGGGGGCAATACGGTTTCGCTTGGCTCAAACTGCTTACCGACATCAGCATGACCCACCATCTGGTCGCCATCGCAGAGTAAACACAGCCGACCTCCAGCCATGTTTTGAAGTGTCGGTCTTTGCCACACCATGGAACCACCGCCACATTGTGGTCTTCCGTAGAGATGTTTCTGTCGTGCACGCCCACCGGCTGGCGGTGACGGCGCTCTGATGGTCCCTTCCGTGGACCACCAGACCTCCTCTGATTACCCGATTGCAAATCCAAAAATATATCTAAGTTTAATTCTTCAAGATAATTACATAATTGGGATATTCTCATCAATCCTTTAATTATTTTATGAGTCCAAAAGTATACAATTATTTCCGAAAATAATGGGTGAAGTACGAGAAAATAAATAGGTTTCAAGAATGAATAGATGTTCATGTTAATTCATCTAGTTACGATTGACATACAGAGTGAAGAAACATTCAAAAAATGGTTTATTTTTCAAGTAAAAAACATCAATCATAGATAAATTGAAGGATCCTATCTTGATTTGGATCTAATTTCCATTGATGAACACGTTTGTTATGCTTCCACTATGATCTACTAAAGATTCATCAGTCGTTCGTTCTTGATTTGTTGACAAATGAAGAGAGAGGGGGGAGCTTTTATGAGAGAGTATTAGGGAGAAAACCTAATTTTTAACTCTTATGTGTGTATTTATAAGAAAAAAAATGATATAACCACCAACAATCATGGAATCTAAACCTCCTGTGCCCTCTCATTTTATATCGCTGTTTGTTTAAACACCCCATTAAGAACTCAACGACGGTCTTGGATTTCCAATAAAAGTCATAGTTCAGGAGTTATTTGATATTTCATAGATGGAAAAATATTTGGACATAATTATTTTATTTACATGTTTTCCCTTCATGGATTTTTCAATAGAAGACCTGCACCAACGAATGTTATGTCTCCCCTAGGGTAAACAACATATTTTAGACTAAACTATGGTCTATGATTTTTTATTTGAGATTTCTTTTAAGATTTATCCCATTTATTTCATAAGAATAGTGTAAAATATACTTAATTATTTTATAAAATTAATTCTAGGAACATCGGGCCTCGGAATTGCATACCTTCTCAGCGCCTAGATTTGGAAATATATATAAAAATATTTCAAAGTCTTATAAGGTAAAAATAAGGTCGATGTACAAACATACATATATACACATAAATACACACATACACAAATAAATAAATTGTTTAATAACAACAAATATTAATATGAACTCATAAATACACACATATAAATACGAACAAACACAAACACTCTCTTATGAAATACATGTATACACTCACACTCACACACATATATACTCATAAATACATACATATGTAAATATAGAAATATATTTTTATAATAAAATATATATATACACCCATATAAATACATACACACACATAAAAATACACATATTTTCTCAGACATATATAATTTATTTAAGGTTTTGGAGGTTATAAGAAACAAAACAACATACACACCACTCGACTGAAAATGATATATCAAACCCACTTCTAAGGTTTGAGTCACTCCATTGGTAACCTTATAAAAATTTTAAACCCCTAAGGCCCACTATTTATTGGCCTAAAGGCCCCTTAATCTTGGCCTAAAGGCCCTGTGACTACATCTTGCATTGTGCCAACATGCACCTAGGTTTACAACACTACTGCATCATCACCCATAAATGGCCCAGAAATTCCCCCCAAGGGAGGATGCTAGGATTTGAACCGTGGTCATATATAAGACTGTGAGGTGAGTTTATCAATCAAGGTAAGATCTCAACTGGAAACTATGTGTGGGTAAAAAAATGGTATTGACATGTTCCACACCAATCATGTCATGGGCCTTACCTGCCAATTTTTGTGTGATCATCCCTCAGCTAAATTTAAGTGTGCCAGGACTTGAACTTGCATTGGTTACCAAATAGTATAGAGTGACCAACATACAAGTACCTCTTAACCAAGCCCCAATGGGTGATTTACACATCAATAAATGCAATCATAAATAGACATATTTTTTGTATACATATATAGATACACAATTTTGTTCAATCATATATACTTACAAACATATATATAAAATCAATGAAATTACTATATTTATACACACATATGTATAAAAATATAAATATACATATAAAAACATATATAAATGCACACACATATATAAATAAGAACATATAAATACAAAAAATACATATGTTTGTGTGTGTATGCGCACATGAACATTTTTTTGGAAAACAATATATTGATATATATATATATACACTTAAATTTTGTAACAAACATATATTAATATATATAAGTAAATATATATATATATCTGTGTGTGTGTGTCTATAAAAATATATAAATATATAAATGTATCGATATTTAACAAAAAGTATAACTCAATTTAATGGGGTAGTTTCTCGTTCACAAGGTGCAATGTAGGGATTCAAATCTCCCTAGAGTCAAAATAATCAAATATTTTAGTGGTTTCATGTTAGTACATGCATAATTTTATCTAGGCCTATAGTAGACTTCAACTGCATTTATGCATGGGTTTCTAAGGACAACAATAGTTTTCCTTAGGGGAGAATATTATTTAAAAAAAATTGAAAGAATTTATCATCTCTCGTAATTGTAAATGATAAATATTAGTCTTTATCAACGCTAAAAAAGAGTTGATAATGTGAGTCTTTCTTCCTTGCTAATAAATGAAATGATAAAACATTCTCTTATATATGGTAACTTAGTGATGATAAAATCCAAAAACCCTTACCAGTACTAGAATCATCAACACTTTTTTTATCCTTGATAAAAGTTATTTGTACAGATTTTAAATCCCATTTGTGTGCTAGTGTTTCATATTCTATTTTGAGTAAACCCCTTTTTCATTCCCAGATTTTTCAATCATTCATTCATTTTTTATTATCACCTTCTACTTTTCTACATTTTCATATTGTAATATGGTCATGTTCAACATTGATTTTTTACTTAAATAAAATATATAATCTCGGTTTGGATGTATCACTAAGAGAGGGAGGGGGTAAATCAGTGATGTTCTTTTTACAATTTGTTCTTTTCAAATCAAATTCTATGTTCAGTTATGATCTTTATCCATCATTATTAAGGTCCTACCTTTCATGTATGAAAACTAATGAATTTACTTAAAATAACATCAGTATTTTTACAAGGTTCTCCCCCAATGTGGTTAACTATGTCCTTATTGTGTTTGAGATGATCTATGAAATAGATTTCCCACTAGTAAAGCAAAGTGATTACAAGTAAAAACAATCTCCTATAATATAAAACGAAAAAAACACACATAATGGTTGATCACAAATGAATATATTGGACCATCTCCTGACAATATCATTAGACTGAAATCTCACTAGTTTTATTTACATAGACTCCTACTTATTGAGCTATCTCTTAAAAATAATTGGTTTTTTATATTAGCATCCCTTATGTTATTCAATGATCTTCCCAAACTCAAGGGAAATTGTGTTCAACCGCTACAATTTATTGATGTAGTGTTCATGTTGATATTGTTTCATTTAAAGTCCAAAAAGACTAATCTTATTTAGAAACACAATTGGCCTTGATCACCTTCATTAATCAGAACGTGTTATCCTCTGATACACACTGATATTCACAATACACTAACTTTCTAGTCTCAATACCTAGAAACACTGAAATATGTATTCGCCACTATACTCACAACAATTCATACACAATTACATTGTATATTCTGGTTCTTTTCTTCTACTCACTTCATATCTCTTTCATGTCACATATGTGTACTTTCTACTATTCACATATCAAACAAGGGCAACACACTTTTCAACTAAATAAATGCATTTTATTTTTTCACGTTTTTTATCACTGTTATTCTAACATTATAAAATTCATACGTGCATATTTCAATCTATTCACCATACTTCCCACAATATCTATTTTCTTTATTTTTTTATTTTCACTAGTTCCCTTCTTTTTCACACGTGTTTCAGATGTTTTTTTATGAAACTATCAAACTCACAATAATATATCACTCCACTACATGCATGTATGTTATCATATGCATGAATTATGAAGGTCTTGGTATTCCTTCTCACAAATAAGAGTACATAACCTCAATTATTTATGAATCTATGAAGCACAAAATACACATCTCACATTTTCATCATGAAACTCTTGAGTGTAAAATTTGCATGTCAATAGATCGTGGTATTTCCATTCCCTAACTATGGTAACCCATAGATCTTCACATAATGAAATAAACTGCATCACAATGCTCTATTTTTTAATGAGAAAAAAAGATACTCAATTATCTCGGCCGACAATATCATAATAGCCCTTAATATTTTAGTATTTATAAGAGATACTCAATTATCGTGAATCTTCACTATCATACAAAGTTATGCTGAGATTCATGGAATCTTCTCCTTTGCGAACGACTTCTTATTGTTGGACAAAGTCTCAAATTCATGTGTATGTAATCAAATTCATCCATACTCCCATATGATCATTATTCCATAAATTCATATTATAGTGATTCTTGAACTTCAAATTATCACATTCATCTAAGACATAGATTTCATGCATGGGTTTGGGATGCTCGAACATGCTTCGTTCATTATCTAGTATTGATCATTGGAGATGTCTGAACGTCAGGTGATCTCGATAATGTGCTCTATGTGGGTAAAATGTGAGCATCATTCACTCGTGCATCAAACTACACAAACCATCCAACCCCAAAATATGTTATGTATCCTCCCATGCTACATGACCTCCTAGGTCCCTTATGTGGTTTAGGTGGCCAAATTTTTTATTAAGGCCTACCAGAAATATAATTAGATAAATTCTATCTATTTAATGTAATGTTAATTCATTTATCATCAAAAATACAAAAGCACTTAGATGTGTTCACCAAATATTCCACTTTAAAAGTAAGAATATATTTTTCATGGTATTGACATTAAATATCTCATGAAAATAGGTGTTATTCTTCATCACCTGCTTCCTGGGGTGGGGCTTGCAAGGTTGATTGTCTCTCATGTGGTTGACCAACCAGTTCCCATTTTTGGTTGAGGTGGACTAATTTTTTATTAAGGACCATCATAAATACAATTAGATTAATTATAATTATATAATATAATATCAATCCGTTTCTCATCAACAACACCATACCAATTAGATATTTGTTGCAGGAACATTGAGAGTCACAACGACAGAATAGGTTTTTAGATAAAGAAAAGACAAAATAAAGAAACACATACGACATATAGATTTACATGGTTCTGGAATAATCTCTATGTGAACAGAGAGGATAAAATATCAATATGATTTTGGAGCACAAGTTTCAGGGAGATCTTAGAGTTTCTAACACAAAATGGATAGACTAAAATGTAATAACAAAGAAGATGAAGAACTATGGCACAAACATAATATAAAGTCCACAACGCTATAGTGAATGTTAACTGGAATCCTGTATCAATATAGTTTCACGTCCTCCCATGTCCAAGCTGCTACAGTGGCTAGGGTCTAAAATTCCATGGATCTACATTACTATTGTCTCCAATGTTTTACCTACTATAGTAATTGTTCCAATATTCTACACAGCTATTGTGCCTTGTCATTGTCATTCAGTCATCTTTTCTATACTGTTTAGAGTTTATATTGTAACACCCCGAGATTTTATGAAAAATATTCTCATAATTTCATTGATGTCTTGTGTTGTACGCTACACCAAGATTACCTTGCGCTATACGCAACACCATATTAGTTTGCTGTATACGCAACACTATTCGTGGATCATGTTAGACACAATTTTGATGGTAGTTATTCTACACAACATTGAGTGTGTAAATACATATATATATATATATATTCAACGTATAAATGAAATATGGTTGGATTCTGTTATACAAAACAACGAAGGATTCCTTCATCACACGCAACCCTGACTTGGCTTGCATTACACGCAATTGCAACCTTCCTCGATAGTGTGTGTATTACGCAATACCGGGTTTCACTAAACAATGATATATTGTTATAACATTATTATGGAATAGCTGTTATGAATAGTATTAACAAAATTTTGAATTTTATTACATTATAATTCATCTTACACATTTTCTAGAATGAGGTATGAAAACAAAATCAGTTTTTCGGATAAAATAAGTATTTTTCAAAAAAAATGCAGTTTTGCCGCCTTTTGATGGCGCACCCACATTAAATCTATTTTTTGACATGTTTATAAGTTCAATTTGACAAAATAAAATTCTTCTTTGGAATCAGGATATAAAAAATTACTTTGGATAAATTTTTCATATTATTTCTGGTAACTTTCATATTTTGATGAATAGTAAAAACACGCTATATTTTAATTAATAACAACATTTTTCATCGCAATAATTTATATGGATAGATTATCTTTTTAATCGGATTTAAAGTGTAATTAGAATATATTTTTACCATTTAATCCAATGTTGGTCATTGGAATTAATTTCAATTTGATATTGGACATAAAAAAGTGATGATCTTTTGATAGTTATTGTTTCTTAAAAACACGCTATTTGTTTTGATAACTGGAAATATATTTTAAATTAATTAATTTCACTTCTATGTTTTGAATTTGGAAAAATAGACATAATTTTTTAATTTGGAATATCAAATATAGCTTAGGCTGAATTTTTGGTATTTTTTTGAAAAACATCAATTTTTGATGAATAGTGAAAACACTGAGTTTTTGATTAAAACTGACTTTTTATTTAAATAATAATTTATTTGATTTATATTTATTTTAGGTAAAAATAGATACATAATACTTATATAAGATCAATGAAATTCATTCGAGTCATTTTATTATAATTTTAGATTTATAAAAAATTGTATTGAACTTTTCACCGTCTTTTACCCACCTCCTAGGAGCTTTTACAATTGTTCATAAAACGTAATTTTACCATTTCTGTGAGTTGAATTTAAAAAATCCTAGAGATACGGTTAATATCAAGGAGTAATATTTGGTTCAATTGGATAAAAAAAATTTTTGTTGAATAGTATGTTTTTACTTTTATTTACCACGGTTAAAGGTAAATAGGGTAATTCAAGGTTAAAAGAATATTATAATAATTCAAAATTACCTTAACACTTGTACAAACCTTATTGGATGAGTAATGGCATACCATGGGCATCCTTGGGTCGATTTAGGGACCCCACAGAGCAACTTATGAAAGACAATGACACATTAGATTAATTAATTTAATTTAAGGACAAAATTGGCATTAACAAAAATTCTTTAGTAATTAATTTTTATAAGTGGATATATAAATTATCTTTTTAACTATAAATATTCATTGGAAATATAAATATATTTCCTACATGTTGGTATTTTTTTATAATTTTTAGACATCAAGTAAATTAAATTATTTATGACACAATAATGATGCAGTATTTACCTCATTAATAAATGATTTAAATAAATAAGATTAAAATGATTAAAATTTCTTCCAAAACCTGTCCAATTCCTATTGGATGATATTATTTCGAATATGAGTCATCTTATATTTGGCATTAATGTGTTTTTGACCTCTTGAAACCTAAGATAAGTTTATAATAAAATAATGTTTTCACACTTTCCTAAAGAACCCCTCCTATCCCTTATAAAAGGAGACCAATTATATACAATTCCTCACACCTCTCAAGCCATTTGTGTAACACACCGAGCTTCCATGATACGCTTCTCTTTCAATAATGAAATAGCTTGCATTGTACGCAAATTCAAGATTCTAACACACCGCGACCAATCAAAGTAGCAGTTATGAATAGTAATACCCACTTTTTGAAATTATATATATTTTATATTTAAAAAATGGACTTCATTTATGGATTCAGAATATCAAAATTATCCTCTGTTGAATTTTTGGTATTTTTCTGAGAACTTCCAATTTTTTATGAATAGTGAAAAATACATAAAACAACTTTTTTAATCAAAATAATTTATAGTGATAAATTATACTATTGAGTGGTTTTAAAGTATAATTAGAATATATTTTTACCATTTTATCCAATGGTGGTCATTATAATTAATTTCACTTTGAAATAGGATATAAACAATTGTCAATCTTTTGATATATATTGTTTCTTAAAAACACGCTATTTGTTGTGATAGCAGGAATTAATTATAAAATTAATTAATGCAACTTATATGTTTCGAATTTTGTAAAATAGACATCATTTTTGAGTTCGGAATATCAATTATAGCTTAGGGTGAAATTTTGGCATTGTTCTGAAAAACATCAATTTTTTATTAATAGTGAAACCACTAAGTGGTAGTTAAAAAACTGATTTTTCGTTTAAATAAAACATTAACACTTCTGTGATTTGAATTTAAAAAATCCGACATACATGGTTTTCATTAGGAAGTAAAATTTTGTTCAATGGGATTAAAATAAGTTTTTGGTGAATAGTAACTTTTAAGATTAATTAATCGCGATTAAAGGTAATTAGTGAAATTTAAGGTAAAAATGATATTATAAAAATATGAAAATACTTTTACACTTATCCTAACCCTATTGGATGAGTCATGGGCGACCGAGAAAATCCATGGGTCAACTTGGGGACCCCATGGAGCCACTTTGGTAGGAAAATGACATTAAAAAACTTTTTATTTAATGTTAAAATAAAAATGTCACAAACATAAGTTGTTTTACTAAAAAAAATTAAATGGGGTTATACAAGTAATATTTTTGTCTATAAATATTCATTAGAAATCTAAAAAGATTTCCTACATCATGATATTTTTTTATAATTTTTAAAAATTAAATAAATTAAATTATTTATGACACCATGATGATGCAGCGATTACCTCATTAATTAACGATTTAAATAAAATGAAAATATAATGTAAAATCTAAGACTTACACTTGTCAAAAACCTATTGGATGAGTAGATTTATAACCCTTATCACCTTACCCTAGAAATATATAAGTTTGGGACCTTTAGATTCTGATAAATCATTTCATAATAAAGTAACATTTTAATCTTTCCAAGAGTGCCCCTTCTCTCCTCTTATAAAAGGCCCCCACCACTACCACCTTACTCACACCTTCAAAGCCTTTTGTCTCGGACATCCTCTGCCCAAATACTCTTCCAACTTACCTCTATTACTCCTAGAAGCCTAACTTTGGGCAGAATTCTTCCCAAGGAAGCCTTTGGATCAAATCCAAAAAGAGTTACCCAATTTTAAGGTAATGTCTTCTCTAATGTTGTTTTGTTTTATTTTGCTTCTCCAACCCCCTAAACTCTTTTTATTCTTTTCTTTTGTAACAACACAAGTATATTCAATATACTAGGATGTTTTTATGATAATTATTTGATTTACACTTGCACACAACTTTGTCTAATGGTTAAAGAACATACTGTTTCTGTGGGTGGCGAATTACTGCCTCACGAAACGATGATTGTTCAAACTTCTTTTAACACCTCTCATGGTGGCCATTATGATGACAATATTTTTTTATATGATATATATTATGTTTATGTTTTCCTTATGCTTCTGTATTTTTCATTTATGGAACACCTTTATGATTTCCATTATGGGTAAACGCGATAATTTCATTTTAGGAAGCGCGGACTACCGCCCCCTCAAAGTTATTTGAATCGTTAATGCCATATGTGGGATGTATAAAGGATGGAGTAAATGGTATTATACATTATATTATACTGGAATTATATTATACCTTTATATAATTATAACTTCATCCGATTAAATACGAAATAGAAATGAAAGTAGCGTTCATGCGTACGTACGGCTTACCGTCTCCATGAATGGTGCATTTCATTTCTTACCTCTAAATGTTACATAATATTATGAATGAATGTATATACTGGATATATATGATATATATGATATCTAAATAATGAATATAATTCTGGATATAATGGATATTTCACCACATGAACAACTTGTAATTATAAGAAGTTTATTTTTGACTCGAGTACCAAAGATCGACAAAATGACAGTTATTGACTTAAATAATTACACAAAATTCATAACATGTTAATAAGTGATATAAAAGAAATAATGAACATGAAAAATATTCTTAAGAAAATAGAAATTAACTCTAGTTTAATATTCAGGAGGTTAAAGAATGATCGAGTCAAGTCGGACACGAGGTAAGGGAACTTCTTAACCCAGTTTACGTTCTTTGGGTTAATCTCCAACTTTCAAATTATATAATGATATTATTATGTCCTATCTTGTATTTTTAATTCTTTATGTGTACTTATAGTGAATACACATACTAGATTTATTTAAAAAAATGATCTTTGTAAGGGACTTCGTCTCAATCTCCTTTCATTGGGGCATATTTGGTTTTATACACAACTTTCCTTTTTACGGTGTATAAACCCCATTGACTTTTACTTTTATTCAAAATGAATCTTTTTATACAAAGAGTTTTTACTAAATGACAAAAGGAATGTTTTTTCTTACGTATGCGGCGACAACAACTTCTCTGCCGCCGTGACTATTATTTGAGTTTCAGCTTCCTCTATAAGCCATAACTTTTTTTAAATGAAAACTAAATACCGTGTTTTACTTTCCTTTTATTTTGGTATTGAAAATGATTTTGATAATTTTTTTATTATATCAATGTGTTGTATTGATATCTTGTGATTGAAATGTGTAAATGTTATGTTTCCTTTATGCATGTTTTATGTGATACGATTATGTTATGTTTTATGATATGTTTAGACCTGTTCATATAAGGAATGCATTGGACTTAATAATTGAAGGGTGGAGCCCGCTATAGCTCCTCGATGCATCGGTAGGTCTCATGAGACAAACTAGTTTTTTGGCACAAGGCCTTGACAAAATCTTATTTGTATTCTTGGCATGAGGCCTTGGCTACATGGTTATGATAGTCTGGCATTATGCATTCCATCATTATGAAAGTGGTTATTGATATTGCCTGTGATTATTCGACTAGAAGAATATCCATGTGAGTAAGTAAATGGAATTATTTAATTTTATTTTTCCATATTATGCTGAAGTTCAAGTTTAAAAAGGATTTTTTTTAAGTTATACATTTCCTTAAATGTTTATGTTTATTGATGAAAGCTTACGCAATATTGTTATCCTTACTGATCATCTGAGCTCACCCCTTTAAATGTTTTAATATTTTCCACGATGTGAAGAAGTATTTTATGAATGACCTGTATGGACAGTCAGAAGAGGATATGAGTGTGAACTATGGAGACTTTGTTATTCTAGATTTTCACTTTATGATGTGATGTAACATTTATGAATGTATCTAGTGTTTCCAAGGCTACTAAACTAATCGGTCTTTCTAGGCTTGATCTTTTGTGATCATGCCAATGTTACGCAAAAATGCACCGACTCAGGGTAACTGGGGTCGGGGCGTTACAGTTGGTATTAGAGGCATTTTAGTATTATCCTTGGAAGCTAGATTTAGATAAACTCTGATTAGAGCACATAGCCCGAATATAGACTTTGAGGATTAGTATAGAAGAACTTCCTAGAATTTTGGTATTATAGAGATTTTGTGAGTTTTCCGAGCAATACATCCCTGTCTGGATACGAGCAGGTAGAGGCGGCTCTGGCATAGATGTACCTAGGGGTAAAACCCGAAAACACCGCTTTGAGATAGACTCGAACGGGAACTGGTGCACGACAACGAGCCTTGCTGCACTCTTGGTTACGACACTCCCGGGTGATATGCTTAAGATAATTCTCATTTTCATTACAAACCACTATGAAGGGTTATGAGTATATACTTCCTCAAAGAAAACATTTTTATGATTATGGATTATATCCATAAATAGTTCAATTTATGATAAGTATTTTACAAGTATGGAATTATGTATTTTGATTCATAAACTAATTTGGTTTATTCCATTGTTTAGAAATGGCACCTAGTGGAAGGAATGGAAACCGTATCAATGCACGCACTCCGTGTAGGGATTTCCCTCCTGATCAAGATAATTATTGTGGATCTGGAGATACAACTGGTGCTGATCAACTTATTACCGTACTGAGACAACTCACTCAGGTTATGAATAATAACCTTACTCGTATGGAGCACCCTGATCCGCAATGTGGAGGATCAATGTTAGACCGCTTCATGAGGAAACAACCACCAACATTTAATGGGGGTACAAATCCATTGGTAGCTGAGCAATGGATAAACTGCTTAGAAAAAATATTCCATGACTTAGGGAGTAGCGAAAGGGAGAAGGTGGTCATGGCAGTCTACCGCCTCACTGGAGATGCCGATCAATGGTGGTCGCTGATTCAAAACACAAAGGAAGATGATGAAGTATCAAATATGGAATGGAGAGAGTTAAAAGATCTTTTATTAGAAAAATACTTTCCACATGACCATCGAGCAGATATGGAAAGGCAATTTCTCAGTCTGAGGCAAAAGGAGGATGAGAATGTCACGAAGTATGATGCCAACTTTACAAGGTTAGCGAGGTATGCTGTAGATTATATACGTAACCTAAGAAGTAAGATTGATTGTTTCATTGATAGGTTAAAACCATTTCTCCATAGAGCTTTAGTATCATAATCCTTCTCATCGTATGAAGATATTGTCTCATGTTCTATCAAGACAGAAAAGGAATTCTCTAAGTCTTATGAAAACAAAGTAAAGTAAGAGAAGAAGAGAACGGTGGAACAAGAGACGGATAAAGGGAAAAAGGGAAAGAAGGATTTTCCATTATGTGATAATTGTGGGAAGAATCACCCCGGTACTTGCCTAAAAGGAATGGGAGTTTGTTATAAATGTGGAGAAAAAGGTCACCAGGATCTTGATTGCAAGGGAAAGAAAGAGGCTATCAATGTTGAATGCTACAATTGTAGTGAAATGGGGCATTGTGCAAATGAATGTCCTAATCGTCAGGGAAACTTACCTCAGAAAAGGTAATGGGATTAAGGACAATATTATGATGTTACTACAGTTGAAGTGGAATAATTAATGTATTGGTGCTTTTGGACTTAAGGATTATATTCTGGTTATAAGAATAATGTGATATATATAAGGATTGTACTGCAGTACTTGTTGTTTTCATTAATGTTTTAATATGATGAAGGTAATCATATTTTTGTATGTGACAATAAGAGAAAATTTACTTTGTTTGAGGAATCTGATGATACAATTGATTTTGGAATTTAGAGACCTTTTAGAGAAAGTCTGGACAGAGGTTTTTTGGATGACTATAAAGGTTGGAATGTATTAAGTTGAACTTTGGATAGTATTGTTTAAGGTTAAAACATTTACGAAGATTATTTTTGGAATATTATAATACTATAGTTTTAGGAAAAGGAAAACCTACAGGTTGGGGGATAACCCATCGCATCGGACAAAGCTTCCGGAATCGAACCCACAACCATAGTGCGACAGGCCTTTATTACCTACCACAAGCCTACAGGAAGTCCCTGGTTATTACAAAAAAGTTTTCCTATTCTAAATGGTATGTGTTAATATTTGGAACCTTATACAATTATGATAAATAGAATTTTTTTAGTTCAATTATCTTTTTTAGTGAAAGATGGGTTTGTGGTAAAAAATTATTAAAGAATGAAAGTCTACATGACATGTAAGTATATTCCGTTACGTTCTTAGTAAATATCCTAAATAAATTCCTCAACTTTATAAAAGGTAACTTAAAACAAAAACGTTGCCGGTTAACTTTTCCAACTAGGGATTCAATGATCGTTTAACCAATCACAAGTTTGTGATTTTCTTGTGGTTAACATTCTCTTAATCGAGTTTTCTACAACTGTCCATCAGACCTTGATGGTTTGTTTTTCTTCCATATCCATATTTTCATAGAATCCTAGTATGGGCTATCTCGGGTGACCTTTGTACTTATCTTTCTTTCTTTTAAAGTTATATTTTTATTAACCTTATTTCTGATGTGGGGTTTCCTCAAAGGTATTTTCTATTTTCAAACTCTTATTTTCAAAAAAAATTTCAAATTGTGAGGTCGCAATTTATTGAAGGAGGGGAGAATGTAACACCCCGATCATCCACGATACGCTTCTCTTTCAATAATGCAATAGCTTGCATTGTACGCAAGTTCGAGATTATAACACCGCGACCAATAAAAGTAGCAGTAATGAATAGTAATACCCACTTTTTGAAATTATATATATTTTATATTTCAGAATGGACTTCATTTATGGATTCAGAATATCGAAATTAGCCTATGTTGAATTTTTGGTATTTTTCTGAGAACTTCCAATTTTTTATGAATAGTGAAAAATACTTAAAAACAACCTTTTTAATCAAAAAAATTTATAGTGATAAATTATACCATTGAGTGGTTTTAATGTATAATTATAATATATTTTTACCATTTTATCCAATGGTGGTCATTAGAATTAATTTCACTTTGAAATTGGACATAAACAATTGTCAATCTTTTGATATATATTGTTTCATAAAAACACGCTATTTGTTGTGATAGCAGGAATTAATTATAAAATTAATTAATGAAACTTATATGTTTGGAATTTTTTAAAATACACATCATTTTTGAATTCATAATATCAATTATAGCTTTGGGTGAAATTTTGGCATTGTTTTGAAAAACTTCAATTTTTGATGAATAGTGAAACCACTAAGTGGTAGTTAAAAAACTAATTTTTCATTTAAATAAAACATTTCCACTTCTGTGATTTGAATTTAAAAAATCCGACATACATGGTTGTCATTAGGAAGTAAAATTTGGTTCAATGGGATTAAAATAATTGTTTGGTGAATAGTAACTTTTAAGTTTAATTAATCACGATTAAAGGTAATTAGTGAAATTCAAGGTAAAAATGATATTATAAAAATATTAAACTACCTTTACACTTGTCCTACCCCTATTGGATGAGTCATGTCCGACCAAGACAATCCATGGGTCAACTTGGGGAACCCTTGGAGCCACTTTGGTAGGAAAATGACATTAAAAACTTTTTATTTAATGTTAAAATAAAAATGTCACAAACATGAGTTACTTTACTAAAACAATTTTTAAATTGGGTTATACATGTCATATTTTTTACTATAAATATTAATAAGAAACCTAAAACTATTTCCTACATCATGATATTTTTTTTATAATTTTAAATCATTAAATAAATTATATTATTTATGACACCATGATGATGCAACGATTACCTCATCAATTAACGATTTAAATAAAATGAAAATATAATGTAAAATCTAAGAATTACAGTTGTCAAAAACCTATTGGATGAGTAGATTGCGAACTCGTATCACCTTACCCTCGAAATATATAAGTTTGGGACCTTTAGAATCCGAAAAAGCATTTCATAATAAAGTAACATTTCAATCTTTCCAAGAGTTCCCCTTCTCTCCTCTTATAAAAGGCCCCCACCACTACCACCTTACTCACACCTTCAAAGCCTTTTGTCTCGGCCAAACTCTTCCCAAATACTCTCCCAACTTTCCTCTCTTACTCCTAGAAGCCTCACATTGGGCAGAATTTTTCCCAAGGAAGCCTTTTTCTCAAATCCAAAAACAGTTACTCGATTTTAGGGTAACGTCTTCTCTAATGTTGTTTTGTTTTATTTTGCTTCTCCAACCACCTAAACTATTTTTATTCTTTTATTTTGTAACAACACCAGTATATTCAATATACTAGGATGTTGTTATGAGAAGTATTTGATTTACACTTGAACACACCTTCGTCTAATGGTTAAAGAACGTACTGTTTCTGTGGGTGGCGAATTACTGCCTCACGAAACGATGATTGTTCAAACTTCTTTTAACACCTCTAATGGTGGGCATTATGATGACAATATTTTTTTATATGATATATATTATGTGTATGTTTTTATTATTCTTCTTTATTTTTCATTTATGGCACACCTTTATGATTTCCATTATTGGTAAACGCTATAATTTCATTTTAGGAAGCGCGGACTACCGCCCCCTCAAAGTGATTTGAATTGTTAATTCCATATGTGGGATGTATAAAGGATGGATTAAATGGTATTATACATTATATTATACTGTAATTATATTATACCTTTATATAATTATAACTTCATCCCATTAAATATGAAATAGAAATGAAAGTAGCGTTCATGCGTACGTACGGCTTACCGTCTCCAAGAACGGTGCATTTCATTTCTTACCTCTAAATGTTACGTAATATTATGAATGAATGTATATACTGGATATATATGATATATATGATATCTAAATCATGAAAATAATTCTGTATATAATGGATATTTCACCACACGAACAACTTGTAATTATAAGAAGATTATTTTTGACTCAAGTACCAAAGATCGACAAAATGACAGTTATTAACTTAAATAATTACACAATGTTAATAACCTTGTAATAAGTGATATAAAAGAAATAATTAACATGAAAAATATTCTTAAAAAAATAGAAATTAACTCTAGTTTATTAATCAGGAGGTTAAAGAATGATCGAGTCAAGTCGGAGACGAGGTAAGGGAACTTCTTAACCCAGTTTACGTTCTTTGGGTTAATCTCCTACTTTCAAATTATGTCATGATATTATTATGTCCTATCTTGTATTTTTACTACTTTATGTGTACTTATAGTGAATACACATAATAGATTTATTTAAAAAATTGATCTTTGTAAGGGACTTCGTCTCAATCTCCTTTCATTAAGGCATATTTGGTTTTATACACAACTTTCCTTTATACGGTGTATAAACCCCATTGACTTTTACTTTTATTCAAAAGAAATCTTTTTATACAATGCGTTTTTACTAAACGACAAAAGGAATGTTTTTTCTTACGTATGCGGTGACGACGACTTCTCCGCCGCCATGACTATTATTTGAGTTTCGGCTTCCTCTATAAGCCATAACATTTTTTAAATGAAAAATAAATACCATGTTTTACTTTCCTTTTATTTTCGTATTGAAAATGCTTTTGATAATGTTTTTATTATATAAATGTGTTGTATTGATATATTGTGATTGAAATGTGGAAATGTTATGTTTCCTTTATGCATGTTTTATGTGATACGATTATGTTATGGTTTATGATATGTTTAAACCTGTTCATATGAGGAATGCATTGGACTTAATAAGTGACTGGTGGAGCCCGCTATAGCTCCTCGATGCATCAGTAGGTCTCATGAGACAAACTAGTGTCTTGGCACGAGGCCTTGAAAAAATCTTATTTGTAGTCTTGGAACGAGGCCTTGGATATGTGGTTATGATAGTCTGGAATTATGAATTCCATCATTATGAAAGTGGTTATTGATATTTCATGTGATTATTCGACTAGTAGAGTATCCATGTGAGTAAGTAAATGGCATTATTTAATTTTATTTTTCCATATTATGCTGAAGTTCAAGTTTAAAAAGGCTTTTGTTTTAGTTATACATTGCCTTAAATTTTTATGTTTATTGATGAACGCTTCTGCAATATTGTTATCCTTACTGAGCATCTGAGCTCACCCCTTTCAATGTTTTAATATTTTCCAGGATGTGAAGAAGTATTTTATGAATGACCTGCAGGGATAGTCAGAAGATGATATGAGTGTGGACTATGGAGACTTTGTTATTGTATATTATCACTTTATGATGGAATGTAACATTTATGAATGTATCAAGTGTTTCCAAGGCTACTAAACTAATGGGTCTTTCGAGACTTGATCTTTTGTGATCATGCCAATGTTACGCAATAATGCACCGACTCTAGGTAACTGGGGTCGGGGAATTACAATTTGGATTGCCCAATCTCTTCCCAACTAAGCTCCCAATATCCCTCTCCTCCCCCTAGAAGCCTTAAATTAGGAAAAAGTCACTTCAAGAAGTCATTTTGGTTCAAACCAAAGAAAGTTACCCAAATTAAAGGTAATAGTTTCTCTTAAGTTGTTTTCTTTTATTCTACTTCTCCAACCCCTAAAATCTTTTTAATCCTTTATTTTGTAACAACACCAGTATCCTCAAAATACTAGGATTTTGTTATGATAATTATTAGAACTACACCTACACACACCTCCCTATAATGTATGAATAACATAATGTTTCTGTGATGGAAAACTAACGCCTCACGAAACGATGATTGTTCGATTTTCTCCTACTACCTCTCATGGTGGTCATTATGATGGAACTATATTTATATATGATATATATTATGTTTATGATTTCCTTATGATTCTTTACTTCACAATTATATCAATCCTTTATGGTTTCCATAGTGGGTAAATACGATGATCTCATTTGAGGAAGTGCGGACTTCCGCCCCCTTAAAGTGATGTGATTTGTTAATGCCTTATGTGGGATGTATAAAGGTTGGAGTTAGGGATATTATATATGATATTATACTGGATTTATAATATACTTATTCCATTAAAATAATAAATATAAATGAATGTAGCGTTCATGCGTACGTACGACTTACCGTCTCCATGAATGGTGCATTTCAGTTCGTACCTCCATATGTTATTTACTATTATAAATACATGTATATGCTGGATATATAATGAATATATATGATATATAAATCATGATTTACATTCTGGAAGTATGTAAATAATGATATATTTAATAATAACATCAAGAACAACAGGTCTAAACACGTACGATAAATAAGATGTTTTTACCCAAAACGTTGTTTTAACATTGATTTACAAAAGAACGGGTAATATAAAGTCATAAGTGAACCATATATGATATCATAACAATGAATATGATTCTTTAATAAGTCAATGACATTATTTAAATCATTATACATGAGGTTCGGATACGTACGAAGCATATCGGACCTAAGGTAAGGGATAACTTTTCCAATCTCGTTTTTATCTGAGATTGTTTATTCGTAAGTATTTACTGGGGTTATTGTTATCATCCAATCTCATGTTTTATAAAAATGTTTTTATGTATGTTTAAAGTCATTTTTACCCATTTTTGACTTTTAGTACATGGTATTTATGGAATTATTCTTTTTTTACCAAACGAGGTACTTTTTGACTTTTCCGGCAAAAGTACAAGAAGAATATTTTTTTGACTTATACAGCATGAAAGGATTTTTACGGTTTTATAATGCCTTATTTTCATGAAGCTTCCTCCAAAATATTTCATGACTATTTTACACAAAATCTCTTTTTTTGAAAATTGATTGACATTTTGTGAAAAGAAATTGATTTTTAAGAAGATAGTATGCTTTCCTGAAGAATTCATTTCAAGTGTTTTATCAAAACTATTTTCCATCTAAGATGACATTATTTCATATTTTTATGATTCAAGTATAATGTCTCTATGATTTACTTGGTTTCAATTTTATTGTGATGAAATATCCTTTTTTATATGGATTATGTGATGATGGGATGATGTTTATGAAACCCATTTTATTCTTTGGGTTATGATGAATGTTTTAAGTTTATTTTGTGGCACAAGTAAGAATGATATCATTATGATATGGGTGGGACATATATCTCCCTCCAATTCATTGGTTAAATATTTATTTCTCATGAGATAGACATGGATGAAACGGAAATAAATCCGGTTTAGTAATACAGGGCTGGAACGGCAAGTAAACCCGGTTCAGTAAGGGACTTTGTCCACTAAGATGGTCTTGGAAGCAATGCCTTGGCTACTATGGAAATCATTACATGTGCTTAATGTTTTTCCATAATTAAAATTTTTATTGCCAATCTATTTTATCATGATTGATGTTACATTATGACATATGACTTACGTACTGTCATGTTTTATGTCATTGCTCAAGATTTCGATGTTTAAACATTATGTTCATGTTTTTATGTTCAAATGTATATGGTTTGTTTTATTTTATCCATTATTACCCTTACTGAGTATTTTAGCTCACCCTTTATATGTTTTCTTTTCCCCAAGATATAAAGAAAGGTTTTAGGTAAGAAAACAAAGGGGAAGATCTTTATGGGAGATGATTAAGATCTTTCACCATGATTAGAAGATTGTTTTTCTAAGATTCCAAAGACACTTAACTATTACGGTCCAAGGGTATATGTCTTTGTTATGTATAAAGTATTCCGAAAAAGTAATATAATGTCCATGTACGTCAAGCTTCGGGCCTCTATAGTTGGTATCAAATGAAATGTTTAGTCAAACTTTGGAAACTAGGATGCAAAAACTTTAGTGAGATCCCTAGAGATATTTTTAAGGTATGTCTAGGGATGTCCCTAAGGTTAAGTATAATTATAGGTTATAGTCCTAGAATTATGGTAACGGTCTTAGAATTAAACCTAAGATTTTAGATATTGAATTTAATCCCCCTTTATTATGTTGTTTTACCTATCATGATTTTTTCCTCTCATAGAATTCTTTTTGTGTTTTAGTCAATGGAGGGAACTAGAAGGAATTCGGTTAACATTGAATCTAATGAAAAAATTGGTGACTATGAGGAATGAAATTTCGTAATACCTAGAGAGAATGATATTGTGATTATGCTGAATCAGTCATCGCGATATATGATTAACAAGGTGATATTTAGTGGTATTCCTAATTCATCAAATAAGAGGAAGATAGACTTTTATGCATGTTGGCTTGTTGAGGAGCATAAAGAAAGGAAGATTGAGATTTCTAAAGAAGGGAAGAAGAACCTTGAGGAATACCTCAAATGGGGGGGAAGATGTTATCCGTGTGAAGAGAAGGGTCATAGAGTGATAGACTGTTATGTAGTTCAATGTCTTATCTGTGGAGAACATGGGCATTACCCAACTCAATTCCCTGACCTAAGAGGTTACTTCTAAATCAAGGAAGAACTTATTCCATGACCATAATTGAAGATGATGGTTTGAAGTGTTTATTTATTGGTATTCAAGAATAATGTTATTGAGGTACTTTTATGGTATATTGGAATATATATGTATTGGTCCATTGTGGTTTTCAATAAGAATATGGCATCGGTAACCATGAAAAGTGATTGAAATATTTTTGGAAAGGAGATGATATGTGTATAATGAAGGGATAAAGAGAAACAAATATGTTTGATAGTATTCAAGATCTCATGATTGATATAAGGACTAAGTGGTATCATGGTTTGAGTATATAGAGTTTTTGGGATTTTGGAAGGTGGAAAGAGACAACTTTTGACATCATTCATGTTTTCAACTAAGGTTCTATGGTAATTCATGTTTCAATAGAATAAATGATTATGGAATTCACATGTTTGGAATGTGACAAACAAGACATATCGTATGATAAATGATGTTATTCACGTTCTTGTTATGTGACCTTTACAGTAATTGTTCTCCTTATACTATGTTCTTGGACAGATGTATTTTGGATAAGTCTAAAGATTTTAAAGGGTTATGTCGGACATCATATAGTATTGTTTAAGGCTAGAAATTTTTCGAAATTATTTCTGTAATGTTATAATAGTGTAATTTTAGAAAAAGGACAACCTGCAGGACGAGCGAAAACCCGTCGCGTCGGACAAGTTTGTGGGAATTGAACCCACAACCGATGTGTGACAGACCTTTATCTCCTACCATTGGCCTACAGGAAGTCCTTGTTTAGTATTAATTAGTTTTATTTTATTAAGCAGAATGATAGTTGATGTATAAGTCCATTTTTGGAATCATATACGATTAACCTCACCATAGATGAACTTATGTATATTTGATAACTTTTGCTAACCTTTTGTTCAAAACAGATGGAATAACCTATCATTCTATCACATGATCAACTAACACATCATGAATAACAAATACAACTTCATTTCTTTAATAGATGAAGTGGAAATTGTTCAAGGCACGAACAACAGTGAAATGGTACCAAAATCGTGTAAGTATTTCTTTTAATTCATCAAATTTAGGGAAATGATATTGAAAACCAAAAAATGTTGTCCTATTTCCCTCATATTCGATGAATCATATGGTACCATAGATCATAACAAATTTATGGCTTTGTGATTGTTGGCTTTTTCATAGCCATGTTCTCTACCACTCTCCATCAGAACATGACGGTCAGATTTCTCTTCCATATCTATATTTTCACCTATGTTCTTTTATGTGGAAACCCAGTGATTAGTTAATTTGGGTAACCATTATGTTTCATACTTTAGTTTTTAAATTCATTTTTTGGTATTCCTTTTTACGATGTGGGTTTCTATTAATGAAACTTTCGAGTAGTAAACCATTTATAACCCTGACGAATTTCGAGGGCGAAATTCCTTTTAAGGGTGGTAGAATGTAACACCCCGAGATTTTATGGAAAATATTCTTTTAATTTTATTGATTTCTTGTGTTGTACACTACACCAAGATTACCATGCGCTATACGCAACATCTTATTAGCTTGTAGTATACGCAACACTATTCTTGGATCATGTTACACATAATTTTGATAGTAGTTATTCTACTCAACATTGAGTGTGTGTCTATATATATATATATATATATATATATATATATATTAAATCTATAAATGAAATATGGTTGGATTCTGTTATACGAAACAACGAAGGTGTCTTTCATAACACGCAACCCTGACTTGGCTTGCATTACACGCAATCGCGACCTTCCTCGATAGTGTGTGTAGTATGCAATACCGGGTTTCACTAAACAACGATATATTGTTATAATATTATTATGGACTAGACATTATAAATATTATTAACTAAATTTTGAATTTGATAACATTATAATTCATCTTACACATTTTCTAGAATTAGGCATGAAAACAAAATCAGTTTTTTCAGATAAAATAAGTATTTTTTAAAAAAATGCAGTTTTATCGCCTTTTGATGGCGCACCCACATTAAATCTAGTTTATGGAATTTTTATAAGTTAAATTTGACTAAATAAATTTCTTCTTTGGAATCAGGATATAAAAATTTACCTTGGATAAATTTTTCATATTATTCTGGTAACTTTCGTATTTTGGTGAATAGTAAAAATACACTATATTTTAACTAGAAACAACTTTTTCCATCGCATTAATTTATATGGCTAGATTATCTTTTTAATCGGTTTTAGAGTGTAATTAGAATATATTTTTACCATTTAATCCAATGTTTTTCATGGTAATTAATTTTACTTTGAAATTGGACATAAACAAGTGATGATCTTTTGATAGTTATTGTTTCTTAAAAACACGCTATTTGTTTTGATAACGGGAATTACATTTAAAATTAATTAATTCCACTTCTATGTTCTGAATTTGGAAAAATAGACATCATTTTTGAATTCGGAATATCAAATATATCTTAGGCTGAATTTTTGGTCTTTTTCTAAAAAACATCAATTTTTTATAAATAGTGAAAACACTGAGTTTTTGGTTAAAACTGACTTTTTATTTAAGTAATCATTTATTTGATTTAAATTTATTTTAGTCAAAATAGATACATAATACTTATATAAGTTCAATGAAATTCATTGGAATCATTTTATAATAATTTTAGATTTATAAAAAATTGTATTGAACTTTTCACCGTCTTTTACCCACCTCTTAGGAGCTTTTCCAGTTGTTCATAAAACATAATTTTACCTCTTCTGTGAGTTGAATTAAGAAAATATGAGAGACACGGTTAATATCAATGAGTAAAATGTTGTTCAATTAGATAAAAATAATTTTTAGTGATTAGTAAATTTTTACTTTTATTTACCACGGTTAAAGGTAAATAGGGTAATTTAAGGTTAAAATAATATTATAATAATTCACAATTACCTTCACACTTGTCCAAACCTTATTGGATGAGTAATGGCCTACCATGGGCATCCTTGGGTCGATTTTGGGACCCCATGGAGCCACTTATGAAAGACAATGACACATTAGATTAATTAATTTAATGTAAAGACAAAATTGGCATTAACAAAAATCCTTTAGTAATTAATTTTTATAAGGGGCTATATAAATTATCATTTCGACTATAAATATTCATTGGAAAGCTAAAACTATTTCCTACATGTTGGTATTTTGTTTTATAATTTTTAGACATCAAATAAATTAAATTATTTATGACACAATAATGATGCAGTATTTACCTCATTAATAAATGATTTAAATAAATAAGATTATAATGATTAAAATATCATCCCAAACCTGTCAAATTCCTATTGGATGGTTTTATTTCGAATATGAGTCATCTTATATTCAACATTAATGTGTTTTGGACCTCTTTAAAACAAAGATAAGTTTATAATAAAATAATGTTTTCACACTTTCTTAATGAGATCCTCTTCTCCATTATAAAAGTATACCACTTATATGAAATTACTCACACCTCTCAAGCCTTTTGACTCATAAAAACTCTGCCCAAATAAGCTCCCAACATCCCTATCCTCCCCCTAGAAGCCTTACATTATTCAGAAGGAACTTCAAGAATTCCTTTTGTTTCCAACCAAAGGAAGTTACCCAAATTAAAGGTAATAGTTTCTCTTAAGTTGTTTTCTTTTGTTCTACTTCTCCAACCCCTAAACTATTATTAATCCTTTCTTTTGTAAAAACACCAGTATCCTCAAAATACTAGTAATTTTTTATGATAATTATTAGAACTACACCTACACACACCTCCATATAATGGATGAAGAACATAATGTTTCCGTGATGGAAAACTAACACCTCACGAAACGATGATTGTTCGATTTTATCCTACAGCCTATCATAGGGGCCATTATGATGGAACTGTATTTATATATGATATATATTATGTTTATGATTTAATTGTGCTTATTTACATCCCAATTATATCAATCCTTTATGATTTCCATAGTGGGTAAATACGATGATCTCATTTGAGGAAGTGCGGACTACCGGCCCCTTAAAGCAATGTGATTCGTTAATGCCTTATGTGGGATGTATAAATGATGGAGTTAATGATATTATATATGATATTATACTATAATTATGATATACCTATTCCATTAAAATAATAAATAGAAATTAATGTAGCGTTCATGCGTACATATGGCTTATCGTCTCCATGAACGGTGCATTTCATTTCTTACCTCCATATGTTATGTAATATTATAAATACATGTATATGCTGGATATATAATGAATATATATGATATATAAATTATTATTTACATTCTGTAAGTAATTAAATCATGATATAAGTAATAATAACATCAAGAACAACAAGTCCAAACACGTACGATAAATAAGATGATTTTACCCAAAACGTTGCTTTAACATGGGATTTAAAAAAGAATAGGTAATATAAAGTCATAAGTGAACCATATAAGATATCATACCAATGAATATGATTCTTTAATAAGTCAATGAAATTATTTAAATCATTATACAAGAGTTTCGGATACGTATGAAGCATATCGGACCTAAGGTAAGGGATAAGTTTTCCAATCTTGTTTTCATCCGAGATTGTTTATTCTTAAGTATTTACTGGGGTTATTGTTATCATCCAAAACCATATTTTATAAAAATGTTTCTATGTATGTTTAATGTCCTTTTTACCCATTTTTTACTTTTACTACTTGGTATATATGTATTTTTTTTTACCATACGAGGTACTTTTTTACTTTTCTGGAAAAAGTACGAGAAGAATGTTTTTTTTAACTTATACAGCATCAAAGGATTTTTACGGTTTTATAAAGCCTTATTTTCATGAAGCTTCCTCAAAAATATTTCATGACTATTTTCAAAAAAATCTCTTTCTTTTAAAATTTCATGACGTTTTGTGAAAAGAAATTGATTTTGAAGAAGAAAGGATATTTTCTTCATGAATTCATTTCAAGTGTTTTATCAAAACCATTTCCATCTAAGATGACATTATTTCATATGTGTATGTTTCAAGTATAATGTATCTATGATTTACATGGTTTCAATTTTCATATGATGATATATCCATTTTTCTATATGGATTATGAGATGATGGGATGATGTTTATGAATCCCATTTTATTCTTTGTGTTATGATAAAATTTTAAGTTTATTTTGTGGCACAAGTAAGAATGATTTCATTATGAGATGGGTGGGAACTATATCTCCCTCCAATGCATTAGGTAAATATTTATATCTCATGAGATAGACATGGATAAAACGTAAAGTAAATATGGTTCAGTAATACCGGGCTGGAATGGCAATTAAACCCGGTTCAGTAAGGTACTTTGTCCACTAAGATGGTCTTGGCAGCAATGCCTTGGATACTATGGAAATCATTACATGTGATTAATGTTTTTCCACAATTAAAAGTTTTATTTCCAAGCTATTTTATCATGATTGATGTTACATTATGATATATGCCTTACGTACTTCCATGTTTTATGTCATTGCTCAAGATTTCGATGTTTAAACATTATGTTCATGTTTTTATGTTCAAATGTATATGGTTTGTTTTATTTTCTACATTCTTACCCTTACTGAGCATTTGAGCTCACCCTTTATATGTTTTCTTTTCCCCAGGATATAAATAAAGGTTTTAGGTAAGAAAACAAAGGGGAAGATCATTATGGGAGATGTTGAAGATCTTTTACCATGATTAGAAGATTATTTTTCCTAGTTTCCAAAGACACTAAACTATTATGGTCATTTTGTGTATTTTTTTGTTGTATATTAAGTATTCCACAAAAGTAATGTAATTCCCATGTATGTCATGATTCGGGCCTCTACATATATAGTTCCCAAAAAAATATTCTACTGACCTCTATCCCCTAGACCCCTGGATTAGGGGTGTATTGCCCCTGTAACCCCCCCAATGAGATCACTACGGAGCTCAACCCATAGAGTTGCAGTGTGGTGTGCAGTATGAGTAACAAGAATTCTTCCCAACATCATCCAAAATATATCAAGAAACACCAATCAAAAAATGTCTTCACCAAATATTACACTTTCAAAATAGTAATATATTTTCATGGTCTTCAAATTAAATCTCCCATGAATTAGTTGGTAGTCATCATCACTTGTTTCACGGGGCAAGTGATGTTGATTTCATCCCATGTGGTTGACCACCTAGTTACCATATGTGGTTGAGGTGGTTCGTGGATTCCAAAGTACATGAACAAATTTTCTGTTAAGGCCCATCAGAAATATACTTAGATTAATTGCATGTACAAAATAGAATATCAAAATATTTATCATAAAAAATAACAAACCAGTTAGATGTCTTCACCAAATATTCCATAAGGAAAATAAGAATATATTTTTCATGGTCTTCAGAAAATATTACATCTTCAAAATAAGAATATTTTTTTCATGGTCTTCACATTATATATCCCTTAAAATTGGTGTTATGTATCCTTACATTACAGCCAGGGTTAGCCAAGTTTATTGTCTCTCACCTGGTTGACTTCCTAGCTCCCATATGTGGTTGAGGAGGTCCTTTGTCTTATAAGGGTTGGACCATTTTTTAAGTCCCATAAAAAATATATATAGATTAATTCTAAGTATATAATTTAATATCAATCCATATATCAAAAAAAATAATAAAGAAATTAGATGTCTTCATGAAATATTTTATATGAAAAATAGGAATATATTTTTCTTGGTCTTCACCTTAAATATCACATGAAATAGGTGTTATGTATCTTCACGTGCTTCCTGGGGATGGTCAGGTGGATTTCCTCCCACATAGTTGGATTCCTATGTATCATTTGTGGTTGAGGTGTTCCTTGGTTTTCGAAGGGCTGGCCCAATTATTTTTTAAGGCCCATTAGAAATATACTTAGATTAATTATGAGTATAGAATGGAATATCAATCAATTTTTCATTAAATATACAAAAACACTTTGTTTTTTCTCACAAAATATTCCATATTCAAAATATGAATATATTTTTAATGGTCTTCACATTAAATTTCTCATGAAATAGTTTTATTTTCCAAATCCTTATAATGATTTTTAACTTCTCTTTATCCATAAAGGGATGGAACTTCAATCATCTTTATTATCGTAGACAATGTTATTTCTCCACTCACTGTTTACACTTGTCCTTGAAATTTAAGAACAATTAATCAATCATGACACCGAGATATATAGAATAGTAATTTTCTATGATTATAAACTTCATCTTCACTTATAATCTCCAACAAATATTGAACCTTTATTGGAAACAAAAACAATTCATGTCCATTGGGTTCTACAATTCCCCCCTTGATTTTTTTGTCAATACCCTTAATAAATCTCTAAGTCAACATATGAAATATCTTCCTTTTTATTCTCCCTCTTAATGAAATTAAAAAAAATTTGTGTTTTTGGGGTGCTATGCGCTCACTCTTTACCCATGAACCACCCTACAAATGCTTACCTACCCCAACTAGTACTATGAATCCTCACATGCTACCAGGGGAAAGCCAAGTTGTTTTCCTCCCATGTGGATGACCACATAGGTCCCAAATGTGGTTGAGGTGATCCGTTGTTTTACAAGGGCCAGTCTATTTTTTTGTTAAGGAATATCAAAAATATACTTAGATTATTTCTATGTACAGAATGAAATCTCATTCCTTTTCTCATCAAAAATATCAAACCACTTAGACGTCTTCACTAAATATTCCAAATGAAAAATTGGAATATATTTTTTATGGTCTTCAAATTAAATATATCATGAAATAATAGTATATTTCATATACTTATAATGATTTTTAACTTCACTATATCTATAAATGGATGGAACTTCAGTCATCTTCAATTTTGAAGACAATGTTCTTGCTTCGCACGCCATTAGAACTTGTCCTTTGACTATATGAATAGTTCATCAATCGTCACACTAGGATATGGAAATTTTAATTTTCCATGTTCCTAAAATTAATATCCTTTATAATATTCAGCAAATATTGACCCCTAATTGACAATAAATACCATTCAATTCCATTGGGTTCTGTAATCTCCCCCCACCCCTTGATTTTTTTGTCAATACCCATAAATTTTTTCTAAGTTAATATGTGAGACATATTACTTTTTATTCTCCCCATTAATTAATATAAATACATAGGTCTGTTTATGGGATCGCATATTAACTTGTATTTATTTCTTCATACTTATTTTTTCATAAAGAACAGAACCACAATCTTTCTTAAAGAAATGAGATTTTAGTTAGTCAACTCTGAGTTTATGTGGGAAAACTTGTTGTAGAAAACAAGAGTGATGTTACCATAGAATCAAATATTTTCTTATAGAATATTTATCTATGATACCATCATCAATCTCATTTAACATATTAATCTTAAGAATTATCTAAGAATGTTTGTTAAGATATATTATACAATCATCTTAGCAAACCCATTAAAACATCTCAAGTGCATAAAAATTACGCCCCCACCACTCATATTAAAAATGACCCATCACCCCCATTGAAATATAATTTTTCATATTCATGGAATCTTCTTAAAGGTTACGGTCACACATTAATACATCGTGTTTAAAATTTCCCGTAATTTTCAAATTCATGGGAATTAACAATAATGGTAGATTCTTCTCAAACTTTCTCCCCCTTAAGTGATCCACTTATCAATTTCCATTTTCATAGTATTAAGTTGACACTATGAGTGAATCTATTCCCATTTTCAAGAAATGAAATCCTAAAACATATCCTTTAATTCCCTTCATTTTATATTAAGACATTTAAAAAAATTGGGAATATGGAGATTTTTCAATTCTCCTTAATTGAAGAAACATGATTGTGATTTTCTCAACCCCGAAACTATATTCAATACATGACCAATTATCTTCATGACTGTGCATCCTTTAACATTATTGTTTTGTGAATTTGAGGGAGGTATGGTTATCATCTTATTCCAAGTATGATCCAAAATATCATATGTGTCATCATATGATTTCTTTTTCAATTTATTTGTTTTTTCTTCTAATGTAGGTAGGAAAATAAAAAAGTTATTTACAATATGATCAGTTTTTTTCATCCTCTACACTACATATCATGATATTTCAGGATATTATATTATTGAAAATTCATATGGTTTTCAACCTCATTTGGTTGTATCTCTATTCTTCCTTTAACACAGATATTTTCTTGTGTTTCCTTCATCTTTACCTTCTCACAAGAATTGCTTTGAACAAAATAGTTAGAGAACTTTTCTCTTCTGTAATCTTTATTTTCTATAGAAACTTATATAAACAATATTTTAAGTATTTTCATGAAAACAATTGTACAATTAAATTTTTTGTCACATATATTATATATTTACTTTAGTCAATCAAAATTGTTCTTAGTAGATATATTTTTTGGTTTCTCATCAACAAACTTTTACATTATATGATTATTACTACTTATTACATGTATTCTTGTTTTCATTTCCAAAATTCATCCACCTTAATGCATGTAAATTATATAGAAGTGACATATTGTACCAGTAGTTTTAGGCTTTATTCCCCAATTTACCAAAACACCAAACATTACCTCTAAAACTTCATGTTTCATAATTCTGATTTTTTTCTTATAAAATACTTATTGTATGGATAAACTCCTAACATGATTTTTCCTTAGTGTTGGGGAAAATTATTTTCCTAACTCATTTATTTTCCAATTATCATGAGTCCATATTCTTTAATTTTTCGGGTTAGAACCAAAAATATATGAAACAAATTTTGCATCACTAGTATAATTAGAAATAGTATGAACCTCCTTCCTTTGACATATCTTCATGAAAACATTAGATTATTAATATTAAACATCCACCACTTTATCAAAATAATCCCCCATCATCACCATCATGTGTTTTCTTCTTTAATACACCAAGATTGTGTATCATTCAATTCTTCTTCTTTTACATCTAGTTTTATATTGAATTCTTTCAACATCTTATCATATTCTATAATTTTCATCTTGAATTTTTTGATCTCTTCAATAATATCATTCTCCTTCTTATATTCATTTATTATCTCTCTTTAACAATTTGATTTTTTTTTCATTAATTGACTGTTTTGATCAATACATGTTATAATTCAGATCTCAGCCTTTACTCATGGTATCTCTCTTATTTTTTCTCATCACTGCTTGAAGTATCTCCATGTATCTTAAATTGTACTATGATAGTTTTATATTTTTTTAAGTAAACCTTTATCTTATGATTCACTCCTTGCCGAAGAGACTTCATCAACTCCCATACTCATCATATTTTTCTTACACATCCATGATAACTTCTTTTTATTATTTATAGTATCAACTTTTCATATTTCTCCAGAGATATTTTTATTGTAGTAATATTTTATCACCACTTTCAAAATAACCATATTATTTATTATGAAAATAAATTGAAAAATGTAAAATTTGACTATAATTAAAGCTCTTTAAAAGAAGAAAATATTAAATTTTTCCTTTCTTCTTATGATCCTTTTGAAAATGAAGGACTGGACTCTTATAATCTATATCACTTACCTTTCCCTAATCCAAATTTAATGATATTTTATCTTTATTTTCCTTCAGCTTAAGACTATTCATTTCATTGAAATCTATTTACTCGATATCATTGTTTTTTAAAATATGACCTTTTATCATCTCAAAATTTAGGAGTGAATTATGAAACTCATCATGTGATAGGTCTCCAATTTTTCCTAGGATAGAAACATTTGGACCAAATTATTCATAAAAATTACTCATCAGTTTCTTCAAAATAGATGAATATTAAAAAGTATTGTCAAAGCCCCTAATATTACATACTATCTGATTTACCCTAGTATAGTAGTCATTTATAGTCTCGTCGCCATCTATTTGGTTATCTTCAAAAACACCTCTCCATATTTTTAATTTGGATCCATTTATCTTCCCATACTTTCATTCATATTCTCTTGTTTATCTCACATATCCTTGGCTATTTTTAGCCCCGTCATCTTGGTGAACACTTTTTTAGAAATGGAAGTGAAAATAGAATTTATGGCTTTCTCATATACTTAATTATTTCACTTATCAGCATGTCTTATGGCCTTGTGATAGCAGATATGGAAGCATTCACTTCTTCTATCCAAAATAGTTATTTCATTTAAAGAAAGTATTTCCTCTACTATTGACTGAATTCAAACTCCCCATCATTAGTCTTCAGTAATGGTTGTATTTTTTCAGAGGTAAATATGTGCTGTGTTACCACTTATACAGTCCAAGTTCATATATATCATAGAGAGGGGTGGGGGATAATTAGTGATGTTATTTTTAAAATTTATTGTTTTAAAATAAACCTCTGTGATTGGTTAGAATCTTGATCCTTAATTATTAAGGCCTCATATTTCCCTTATTAAAACAAATGAAAGAACAAAGTACACACATTTTTTTAAGGTTCTACCAAAATGTGGTTGACTGCATCCTTATTTTATTTGAGTTTATCTAAGATATAGATTCTCTATTAGTAAAGAAAATAGATTACAAGTACTGAAAATATTCCATAATACTTGGCAGATGAATTCCTATAATGCTTGATCACTAATTATTACAATGGACCATCTCCTAACTGGATATTTAGACTGGAATCCCACTAGTGTTATTTATATTGACTCCCTCCAGTTCAACTATATTTTAATAAACACTAGTATTTTATATTTACACCCCACCAGTTCATCAATGGTCTTCCTAACCTCTTGTAAATAGGACGTCAACTAATTCTCCATACTGATACAGTGTTCACATTGGCCTTGTTATATTTCAACTCTACACAAAATAATCTACATTACAAACACTACTAGCCTTGCTCACCTTCAATAATCGGATCTTGTCAGATTATGATACTCACTAATATTTCAAGTACACTAAATGTCTGGACTCACTATCTCACTACCAAGAAATAATACAATACATCTTCATTGATATGCTCTGAAAAATTGAAACACAATTTCATGCCGTGTGCATTTAATTTCTACTATTCACAACTAAAACAATTGAAACTCATTTTTATTCCAAATACATGAAATTTATTATTGACTATATTTTATAACTAATTTTTCACTGTATTTATTTCATACATACATATTTCATGAAAATCAATGTACTACATGTAGTATTTATTTTCATTATTTTTTGTTTCATACTGATTCACTTCTTCATGGAAAATGTTTCAATCGTTTTTTGTAAAACACTCGAACTCATGATAAATTATGACTCTACCTCATTCATGCATGTTATCATATGCATGAATAAAAAATCCTATGATTTTCAATCACATAAATAGTAATACATAACCACAGTTCTTCATGAATCTATGAAGATTGCAGCCTTATTTCAATGTTTTATTGGGAAAAAATTGGGTATGAGATTTATATATCAAGAGGCTATGGTATTTCCTTCACAAGAAAATGGTAGACCACATATCTTATCTTTCAGAAATAAAATACTTCAAAATTATTTACATTCCAATAGAAAAATGACAATCACTTGTTGACTAATTTCAATAATGGGGATTTCTTCCACCATTATTTCCCCTCCCCCTCATTCTTATCCCTCAATTATGGATCAATGTGTTTTGACCTCATTAAGGTTTCGACATGGTTTTAATTATTTTATAAATATGTATGTGTATGTAATGTTATGAAAACCTCTCTAGATAAGCATTCGACTTAGTGGTGCTCAAAAAGGTCATTTGTTATAGAATTTTCTTTCTTATATCCAAGAATTTCACTTTTGTTTTTTCGATGTTGTTCGATTGGGAATTTATAAAAATAATTATCGGAGATAGGTTGACTTGATGCATGATTCCACCCTCCAAACCCTCATTTCACTAACCCCATGACATCTTCAACACATCCTAGAGACTTTGTTGACAGTGGATGCAGCCCTCTGGTGGTACATTGGGTGGTGAAGGAATTCTGGTGATCAACAATGTATTTTCTCCTCACAAATACAAACTATAGTGACTAGTCCTTGATGAAGAAGGTTATGATCCAAGAACATGGAAATTTGTATTTCATCACCACTGGTAGTGCTAAAATCCAGGAAGATCTAATAGTGTTGGAGGTCATATGTCGTATTATCCCATCGGAGATGATCTCCATACTTGTCATCAAGGTAACTACCAAGGTTTCATGGGACACCATAATGACCATTCACATCGGCATTTACCTTGAAATCAATGACAATTATCACAATATTTTAAAGGAGAATGACGGAATTTATTTTTTCCATGCTGAATTAGTGCATGAATTCGTAATGCAGCTCACTAGGCTGGTCGACAAACTCAAATATCTCAGTGATCCAGAACCTGAAGAAATAGTTTTTTAGAAGTACCTATGAATTTTCCCCCTCTAGCTTCTCCAAAATTTATCTTTCAATTAAGACACTTATTAATATATGGATTTTCTTTATAGAGGAGGTAACAGAGAGACTCAATGTGGCAGAGGACCATTTTGAGGTAGTACCCACTGCCAATGATGGATGGAAGATACTCCTCACTGAGGAGGATTGTGTTGCATGGATGGAGGACCCAAAAATGAGGGATTCATCATTGAACAAACACATGTATAGAAACCAGAATCACTGAGGACTGTGAAAAAATCCTAATTGTGGAAACTGTGAAAAAGGAAAAGAAAACTCAGGATATAGTGACTTCCATGAAGTCTCAAGGGAAAAATGGTGCAACTATGGAAAAATCGTCCATTGGGAAAAATATTGTTACAATATTCCGAAAAGGTCCATGGACCTTAAAACCCATGGTGATGAAGATGATCCAACATTACTTATAGAAAGGTCACACACCGTGGTGCCCAATTCCCCATGGCTGCAATGCACCACCCCCAATATTCTACAACCACAATGCATCCCTCTGTGACTGATCATGGAAAATATCTTCGCACAACAAGATTAAGAGGAGGTGCATGAAGAAGGATTCTCATACCTCAACAATGGTTCTATAAACCAGATGAATAGGTACCGCGCTATCTTCTCCAACATTGACTCTGGTATCCATGGCACGATTGACTTTGGAGATGGATTTGTCACCAATATTTTGGGGTACATGACCATCTTGTTCAAATGAAAAACTAGAGAGCACCACATTCTCAAAGGGATTGACTTCCTCCTAAGTCTTACCACCAACATTATTAGCACCAGAAAACATGATGAGAATAGTTTCTAGATACTGATCAAAGAGGGAATCTTGAGGATCTGTGACCTGCAGCAGCACCTACAGGACAAGGTGAACCACTTCCCTAGAAGGATGTATAAGCTCAAATGTGACATTGCACAACTAGTGTTCTTATCTAAAAGTTTTTCATTGAAGGAATGTAACTTTCATGTGATGTACGACCACCGATATTTCTATTCTCCACGTAAGATCGGTGTGTGTGATATGGTGAGAGGACTTCTACGGATTGATTAGGTGGATAATGTATACAAAAACTTCTTAGTTGGGAAGAACAAATGAGTGTATTTCCCTGATTAAGTGATGAATCGTGTAAAGTAAGTCCTTAACCTTGACCATGGTGACCTCTTTTGGCCGATCACATTGATGATGCCAAGAAGGAACCAACACATTTTTCTGCTCGTGTATGAAATGAGCCACAACATGTAGCTCAATATACTCGCAAGAAAATACCAAGCTCTAGCAGTAATAAAATTATTTCATGCCATTATGGAGGTGGAGATAGGGTGAACGCTGATGTTTCTTCACACAGATTGTGGTGGAAAGTTCACTTTTGTGGAATCTTATGAATATTGTGCCAACCATGGTATACAATGACAACTCATGAGTCCTTATTCACCCCAACATAATGGGGTCGTTGAACAATGTAACCAAACAGTGTTTTCAATGGCTTAAATCATGCTGAAGGAATAGGGCCTTCCCAAGATGTTTTTGGGTGAGGTTGTCCCCACTGTTATCTTCATTGTCAACCGAGCACTAAAATGTACCATTGAAGGGATGTTGTTTTACATGTCATGGCATGTAAAGTGACCTGTAGTGCACTTTCTCTACACCTTTGGCTGCATTGAACGTGTAAATAATGTGTAGCCTCACCAAAAAAATAGAGGGATGATCAGAGTAAGTTGATGATATTCGTTGGGTGTGAGTTCAGGTCTATGTAATACCGTGTGTTTGAACCCATCAGCAAGTGTGTGCACGTAACGTGCAATGTCATATTCAATGAGGAAGAATAGTTGGATCAGAATTAACATGATGAAAAAGTTTTTTTTGAGTAGTGAGGATCCAGTCACCATTGAACCAACAATGACATGTGTACCAGGGATGACGAAGACTAAAAACAGTGTCAGAGGCCATAGAACATCACCCAAAACCACTAGCATGCGCTCTGCACATGTTCCAACACTAGACATGGTCATGGTGATTTATATTCCATCAAACATATTGAAGTTTTCCTCACTGCCATACAACATGGAAAAATCACTAGACGATGATCATGATGATGACTCGCTTCTGTTCTGCACCATAAACAACATCTTTGAGGCCATAACACCGCCTGGATTTCTACAATGTGAGATCGACCCTGGTGAGCTACATTTCACTATAACCGATGAGCCAACCTCCTTTCGTAAAGGAAAAAAACAACAATTTTGGAACAAGTCAATGCTTAAGGGGATGAAGATGATTGAGGACAGTGAATCATGGGAGCTCGTCGATCTCCCCATTGGACATCATCCAATTGGGCTTCAGTGGGTCTTCAAGGTGAATCCTGATGATCATGGTGTGGTAGAAAATAAAAATGTTAGGATCATTTCAATGGGACACATAATAAAGTTGGGTATCAACATTTAGGAGGTATTTAACCATATTGCATTCATGGAATCAGTGTGGTTCCTCATCATGGTGGTAGCACAAGAAGGGAATGAGGTCATCACATGGATGTACAGTGATCATTTCTGATTGGAGACATTCAGGAGGAGACATACATTCAGAATCCACATGGCTTCAGTATTGAAAATAATGAGAACAAGGTTCCACATCTCTAAAAATTACTCTATGGCCTTTTCCAATCATCGAGAGTGTGCAACACCAAGATCTATGCAAGCCTTCTGATGCATGGGTTTCACAAGAGTGTCTCTGAGCATGATCCATAAACTAATTGAAACTACATATCTCATCCGATCAATAGGTTGTACATAGATGACTAGATCATAACCTACATTCACGTCACCAACATCAAAAAGTTCAAGGCTGAGATGAATAAGCTTTTTTGAAAGAGTGACTTGGGATTTATATCCTACTACCTCGACATAGAAGTGAACTAAGGTCCAAAAAACATTTCTGCATGTCAATATTCATATATGACTATGTTGTTGGAGAACATAGGAATGTCAAAAGTGAATCCATTTTCAAGTGTCGAGAGAGGTCCTCCTGAATCTGAGAATGTCTAGCTTCATCACATTGGTCGATTCCACACTGTATTGGAGCATCATCAATATAATTTGGTACCAAATTCATACAAAGTCTGAAATTACCTACATTGTAGGTTATGTATTACAGTTCATGTAGGAACCATATGAATATCACTTGGTTGTAGTCAAGCACCAATGTCACTATATCACTAGGACACACAACTATGGTGTCTGCTACACAAGGAAGTTAAATAGTTGGTTGATCCTATTGGGATTTAGTGATAGTGACATGGCCAATAACATTAAAGACCACAAGATCACCACTAGGGTGTTCTTCTCCCATGGATACAAACCCATCACTTTGAAATCATAGAATAAAAACGTGGTTGGATTTTGTTCATATGAAGCATAGTACATTGCCGCAACAACAAAATCATGCCTGGGAATCTGGTTGGATCGAGTATTCGGAGAATTCATCTACTCTGACCTTAGTGCACCAATGCTCAATGTGAAAAACATGTACACAATTTCATCAAGAAATAAATCCAACTTACATTACAAGAGAAATAACATCAACACCCAATTCCATTTCATTCTAGAGTTCATTGATGGAGGAAAAATAATTCTCTATCACACTCGCACCGAGGAGCAGCATGCAAACATTATCCTCATGTCACTTGGGCATGCCATGTTTTAGAAGTTTCCTATGAATATTGGTGTCATTTATATCCTATGAATGGAAAAAACATTAGGTGGTTGATTTTTGATTAATTTCAATAATGGGGATTTATTCATCCTTTATTTTACCTCCCCACTCATTCTAATCCCTTATTTTTTGATCAACACGGTTTGACCTCATTAATGTTTCCACATGGTTTCAAATATGTTGTAAATATATCTTGATTTTATGTGTGTATATAATGAAATAAAAACTTCTCTGTAAAAGCATCCCACATGGTGGTGTGAAAAACATTTCTTGTGTTCTAGAATTTTATTTCCTACTTCAAAGACATTCACTCATGATTTGTGGGAGTTATTTGGTTGGGAATTTCCAAAACATCAGTTATCATAGTCTGTATCAATGTAATATACCTTGATCAATGAATTCTTTTTAATATAAAAATATCACAATATTTTGAATTCGTCAAACGTAGGTTTCTATATTATCACATGAAGACGTTGAGATTCATGGTATCATCCCCATCATGATCAACTTCTTATTTTATGAAAAATACTCAAATTCATGTGTACAAAATCACATGGATCTCATACTCCCATATAGTCATCATTCCAGAACTTCATTCGGTAGCGTCTCATGAACTTCTAATTATCACATGCATGAATTCAAGACATATATAGAATATATGGGTTCTGGATGCATGAGATTGCTTCATTACCGATCTAGTATTGATTACTGGAAATGGAGGGATTTTGATTGTGTTTGTTGCGTCCAACCAGTGGTTTCATGGAGCCTGAATAGGAAATGAATGAGCAAGATTTAAGATGAATATATAGAGGATTGATGACCATTGATCTCTTCATATCCTACAATGATGATATTCATGCATGAATTTTTGGTATATGAATAGTAATAAGCAATTAAATCCCATATTGAACTCCCACTATATTGAGTGCTTCCTTATAAGCCATATCATTTAATTCCAAGTCCCTTATGTGGTTATGGTAGTACTCATCCATCCATGTGTTGGCTCAATTTTTAGTTTTTAGTCCCATAAAAAATTTACATAGATAAATTCAATTAGGACCATCATAAATATACATAGATAAATTAATTTATCATAAAAATACCCAACCACTTAGAAAAATTCATTTCTCATCCAAAATACCAAATCATTTACGATTCATCAAAAATATACATAGATAAAGTAATTTCTCATCAAACATACCAAACCACATGCATTTGTTTATCAAATATTCCATATGAAAAATAAAAATACAATTCGCATGGTATACAAATTAAATATCCCATTAAAAATCCCCTACCCATCCTCACTTTCCTCTTGGGTCTAGCCATGTTGATTTCCTCCCACGTGGTTGACAGTCCGTCCTCGATTGGGCGGCCCAACCCACCCTCCTTGATGCTCCCCTTGCATATATTCTCTTTTCAGCCTTATGCACTCAGTCTTCACCAGTGTGCCACCATAAGCATGTCTCCCTACTAAACCACTTATGGACCAACATAAACATACTTAGATAAAGTAATTTATCATTAAAAATAAGAAAAACTAATTTAATTTCTTTCATAAAATATTCCATATACAAAAAAAATATTCCACATGGTCTCTACATTAAATATCCCATGCAATATTCCCTACCGATCCTCAATTGCCTCCTGCGGCTGGCTGATTGAATTCCTCCCACGTGGTTAGAACTCCCTCCCTGATGGGATAGACTGACCCACCCTCCCCAATTCTCCACATGAATGAGAGCTCTTTGGAGTTCTATGCAATAATTCTTCACCAATTCCCCACCATGCGCACACCTCCCTGCCTTTGCAAACCCTATTCCTCCTCATTTTCCTCTTTAGTCCCTAATGTTTTTGAGGTAATCCTAATCCATCCAAGGGATGGCTCAAATTACTACTCATTCCCATCATAAATATACTTAGATAAATCCATTTCTCATCAAAAATAACAAACCTATGACAAATTTCCACTAAATAATCAATCTAGATCCCTTATGTGGTTAAGGTAGTCCTTGGTTTACCATGGACTAGACCAATTATTTTTTAAGGCCCATCAAAAATATAATTAGATAAATTCTATGTATATAATATAATTTCAAGTAATTTATCATCAAAAATACTAAACAACTTACATATGTTCACCATATATTCGATATTCAAAATAAGAATACATTCTGCATGGTCGCTAGATTATATTTCCCATGCAACAGGCCATATGCATCCCCACATGCTACCCAGGGCTATCCATGTTGATTGAATCCCATGTGTTTGACCACCTAGGTGCTCTATGTGTTTGATTTGGTCCTTGGGATTCTATGGTATGTCCCAAATTCTTATTTAGTCCCTTCAAAATATACTTAGATAAATCCCTAGTATAGAATGGAATCTCATGTCATTTCTCATCAAAAATACTAAATAACATAGAAATGTTCATAAAATATTCTATATACAAAATAAGAATACATTTATCATCATCTCAAAATTAAATATCCCATTCAATAGGCCCTATTCATCCTCAGTTACCATACAGGGGTGTCTAAGTTGATTGTATACAACATGTTTGACCACCTAGGTCCCATATATGGTTGAGGTGGTCCTTGGATTGCCAAGGGATAGCCTAATTTCTTATTAAGGCCCATCAGAAATATAATTAGATAAATTATAAGTATATAATAGAATATCAAGTAATTTTTCATCAAAAATATCAAACCAGTTTTATTTGTTATGCACACCTATCATGGGGTGTTGCAAAAGATATTTATTTTCCCCCTAAGGGTGTAGTAGTAGTAGTAGTGACCAAATTAATATCTAGGGATTAGTGTTTTAATCTATATTTCATGAGTGAAAATGTAAATAAAATAAAATATATTTTTATGAATAGTAAGTGAATAAACATTTATTATCAAATTTAAATTAGAGATAAGTGATTAGGATTAGGTTTGGATTCCTTTTTGTAATGCTATCATGGCCCTTTTGAAATGAGTCTATTGTATTTTTTGACTGGTTAAGTGAATGGATTAAAAATTTACTATCCTTCTTTTAATCCTTTATCAAGTTGACTGATAATGAAGATAATATCAATCAATTTCTTTGCTTGGAATATTAACCTTCCAATGTGTGAAATTCATAATTAGTCTACCTTTAATTATTTAGGCAATACCTAATTCGGTATTGTAATTAAAAAACATGAATGTTAGTCCACTTTTCCATCATCATGTGTTTAGTAGTTACTAAACATTTCTACCCTTGACTTTAGGACGACCAATCAGTGTGATCCAAAACCAAGAAGAGGGAGGATGAATTTCTTAATAAATATAAAATAAATATTTAGAATTAAATAAAAACTCAATCGTATTAAATTGAAATTTTGAAATTGAAAATTGAAACCCATTAAAGTTGTGTAATTGAAGAAGAATAACTAGATGAATTAATGAAAAAATAGGTAGGTATGAGATACTGTAGGTAGAAAGAATGGGGGAGCCAGTGGGTCTGCCTTCACCTTCCCTCTCCATGGTTGATTGTTCAACACAAATTCTCCCTCAATACTCTAGCATCTGTGGACTCCAAAATCCCCACTCTCCAACCATAGTAGCCTCCTCTTTTTATAGGAAAGATGGTTCATTGAACTCCTCCTATATCTCCTTGATATTTTATTATCATAGGGAGATGTCAATTTTTTACTTTTCTTCTGGTTGTTTGATTTTTTTTTAAAAAGAACCATCCTCATTACTAGGGAAATATCATCAAATGTTTGGGTCAGTGACCTAAGATTCGGGTTTATCATGAGATTCTTTCCCCGCGTAAAAAATGATGTCCCCAGAGACCTAAATTTTATATTTGATTGATTTTTAAAAAAAATATATTTATCTAAATGTGTTGTAATGGAATGCCCTTTTCTTCACCTGTAATGGGATTTAAAAAAACTCAAACCCATAAATATTAAATAAAAACATAATATATAAATAAAAATCATTATAAATAATGATATATGAAAATAGAAAACAAAAACAATAAATATATAATAATAGTAACATAATTAATCATATAAAAATAACTAATAATTACTTATATGTTTATAAATTTATAATAACTACAAATAATTTTATAAAAAATATATTTTTTATATTTATTTCCTATAAAATAAATATATAATTATTATAAATAATTTTTATAAATGGATTTATTATAATTATTTATATATTCATTTACATATACATGTTTTTTTCAATTAAAATTATATATGAAATTTTCTTTTTTTGATAATCACATTTTCTATACCTTTTTTGGTTTAATGGAAATTCACACTATATATTTTCATTCAAAAAATAAATTTTATATTTATAAAAGGAAATATGTGTTTGGTGGAAAATATGTATTGAAAAAATTATTTTTAAATTCATGTGGGAATTTTAAATATAACATTCTAGTGGAAATGAGAAGTGGAATTTTTAAGTGAAAATTTACACTACAAATATGCAATAAAAATTTACATTTTTAATATATTAATATATTATGTTTGCATAAACTGAAAATTTTTATTATAAATTCATATGAAAAAATATTTTTTATGATTATAATAGGAATCATTTGATATATAAGAAATAAACACCAAAAATTTCGGGTTGATGTTTTCTAAGTAAATTTCCAGATGAAATAAGAAATTAAAATTTGCAGTGGAAATTTACATTGTTTATATTTGTATTAATATACTATGACTTATAATTTTAGTGGAAACTCAAATGAAAAATTTTATATGAAAACGTTCATTTTAAATTTTCCCTATCATTTTCCTACCCAAATATTCATTACTAATTTATTTATTAATTTATTTTCACTTGTAATTTAAGTGGAAATTTGAATTGAAAACTGAAATAAAAAATTTCATTGAAAATATTAAAAGTTTATTTTTGTATATTGGCACTGGAAATTTCTAAATTTATTTGATGATAATGAGGTGGTTATCCTATAATCCATGGTAGTGAAAGAGAATCCAAATACATTCCAAGTATATCCTTGATGGAAGGATCATGATATGAATAACAAAGAACACTGAAAATTGATCATATCAGGAATGATATTGCTAAAACAAATGTATGTTCAACTGATAAATATAAATTTTCATTGTGAATTTTCATTGGAAATTTTCAATTAAATTGTGTGAATTTATACTGTAAATTTGTGATTGAAAGTTTTATTTTACATTTATATGTATAAATACATATATGTATGTACCTACATATTTATGCACTAAAATTTTTTACTGTGAATTTTCATTAAAATTTTTTAATATAGATTTATATTAGTTGATATTTATATATAAATGTAAAACACAAAATTCCTGCTCAAATTTACATGAATGTTTTTATATACATAATGAAAATTTAAAAAGTACAATTTTCAAAAGAAATTTATAATTTTACATCATCATATATATTTGTATGTGTATGTGTGTTTTGTGTTTTTTAATTTACCTAGAAAATTTTCATCTTAAATTGAGATTTTATTTGAAATTTTCATTAAATATTTTTTCCTATAATTTAAAATGAAAATATCTAATAGAAAATATACATTTAATATTTCTATTGGAAATTTAAATGTAAATTTTCACAATAAGTTTTCAATGGATATTTGAAATAAATATATTTAGTTTAAATTCTAAATGTAAATTTTTAGTGTTTTTGAAAAATAGTGAAAATTATATTATGATAACTAGAGAACATGTGCAATTAGTGATAACAAACATAGAGTAAAAACTTAAAACCAAGTGAGAGAAACAAAAAACGATACTCCTATTCACTAGAAGGTGAGAAAAGTTTTTCCTATATCTTCTAATAACGGACAAAGAAAAGCCACAATGTGGTGGATCAAAGTCCATATATTCAAAATAAAAGGTCCAAATGATTTAAAGATACTGTCTATCACATGAATGGAATTGATAATCGTAAAAAAGTATGATTCAATAGTTATAAAATTCCAACATATCTCGATAGAGAAGCTCATATCGATGTAAATTGTATTGGACTTAGCCATAAGAAGTCCCAAAATAAATTGATTGATATTCAGTGAGCCAAAAAGATCTGAAAAGAATAATTATGGGCTTTTAATATAGTTCCATTAGTTCCATTCCTGAGTATGGAGGCACAATGTTTATTTTAATGACATCCTCTAGCAGTGGGGTGGGGTGGGGGTTAGCATGCATAAAAGTTGATGGGGGATTGGGATAGTCTTCCAGTTGACTATATTATTCCATGTATCCCGCCACAACCTAGCCCTCTTGACCCATAAAAAATGTGGTTTGGATTTTTTTTTAAAACATGATCATTTCTCCTTACCCAAATGAACAATGTAGTAGTGCATAAAGAATCCATTGTCACCACTAGGAGAGAAGAAGAACAAACTGTAAGAAGCGTAGGAGGATCTAGGGCCTTTGATAAATAATGATCATGTTTAGAACTCTAGAAATTCCAAACCACCCTATAACTAGGGCAAAAAATATTTCATGAAATGTGGATTCTATATAATTCATGCAAAGGGGTCATGATGGGTCATCGGCAGCATGGAAGTTCACTAGAAACTACATGGAGTGGAGGCTACCACAAAAAATAGCATTCATTGGGATATATATAAAGCTTCCATAGGGATTTCCATTTGTCCTCGATGACCTGGATACCACGAGCCACAACATAACCATATTTTATAGTGAATTCACCTAACATATCTTTACACTAGTAAAATTTATCTTGTCCTATATCTTTCAAGAAAGGGACGCTAAAAATAATATTTCAATCTCTTTGATTGAACCATTTTCCAAGATTCTTCATGCACCATCCATTCCCCACAACATTAAAGAGATATCCAACCATATTATCTTCAAATCTAGGGACCACCAGAGATACTTCCACTACACCTTTGTGATTCAGCAACTAGGGAACTGTACAAATTCTAATTTAGGATCCATTCCCAATCTTCTAGAAAATTCTATCCTATGAAATGTATGAGTACACCATATGTATCTATAAAGGAAGATGGAGTTAGGAACCATTGAAATTAGTGTGGGGAAAGTACTTGTCTTTATGAATCAAGCAACAAATAGAGTTAAGGTGTAGGACAAGCCTCCAATCCTATTTAGCCAAAAGCAAATCATTAAAGTGGTGAAGATCCCTAAAACCTATTCCCCCACAATAATTGGGCATTCAGAGCTTATTCCAAGCCAGGTGGGAAATTCTATTCTTCCCATTATAATTACCCCACCAAAATTTGTCAATGCACGCATGGATTTGGTCTGTAATAGATATCGATATATTAAATAGAGACATGACGTAGCTTGGGAATGATTGGATAATAAATTCTATATGAAATTCCATCCTAGAATTAGAAACATTATTACAAGTCCAAATATAAGTATTCTTATCCACCCAATCTAGATCATTTGAAAACACATTTTTTTATAATCGATAATGATCATAGGGAGATCAAGGTAATTGATGTGATTTTCAATCACCTGGATGCCTGACATCTTGTAGAGGGAAAATTTCCTCTTTGGCTCAACACCAACACCAAATGGAATTTCAGACTTCTCTATATTAATTGATTGCACATATGCTCTTTTATAGTGATGAATAATGTGACAGATTTAAGTACACTCCTCCTGTGTATCTCTTGAAAAAAAGGAGGTTGTCATCAGAAAAAAGAAGATAAGAAATAATATGGCTATGTCAACAAACCTTCACCCCATGGATAATTTTGTTCCTTGAAACATCTGAAAGAAGGATAGAGAAATCATTGAAAAAAATAATAAATAGGAAAGGTGAGATAGGATCCCTTTGATGGAGGACATTATAGGGGAGGAAACATTGGTAAAGACCCCCATTCATCAATATTTTATAGGTCACCATTGTGAAAATTTTCATAATGATATTAATCCACTTTGGAAAAAACCCCATCTTTACCATGATAAACTGAAGAAAAGTCCATTGAAATATATCATAAGCCTTGGTAATATCAAGTTTCCAAGCCATGATTCCTATCTTGGAAACTGATCGAGTCTTCACAGAGTGAAAAATATCATTAGTAGAAATGAATTTATTAGAAATAAGTCATTTTGGGATGAAGGTGCTTTTATTTTCTAAGATGATAATGAAAATCCATAAGATCATCTAATTCACCAGGATCAATGAAAAGATATTACAACCCACATTACATAATCAAATAGTTATGAAATCCACTAAATGGAGGTTTTTTTATATTTAGAATTATATTTGTGATGATTTTGTTCAAGGAAAAAAAATTACCTTTTATTTCATATAGATCCATCATAAGTGTCGAGATATCCTTACTAATTAGATGCCATAAACTTTTGAAGAAAGAGGGAATGAAATCCATCCATTATAGAGGACTTGGTGGAGTGAATTTGGTTGAGAACCCTTATATTTTATCATTATAAAGATCATTTGTAAGATGAGAATCCATAGTATATATGATAGAAGTTTTAATACAAGTATAATTAAAAAATGATGAATAAGGATCCCCACATTGTAGAACTTATGGAAGCCAAAGAGCCTGTACCCGAGTGGCAGAGGCTCAGGCTTGGCATCCAAGATTCCAAGGTTCAATTCTAGGTGGGGGTGAATTTTCAGGTACTATATAATTACTATAGTAGGTACTATTCAGTATTGTAGTATCTTGAACTATTCATCTGATTAGGGTCTTTAGGCCACCAGTTTGGGCCTATTGGTCTCAGGGCCTTTGGGACCCCAAAGGACATCAGGCCATAGGGACTTCACACTGTAAGGGCCTTTGGACCACTAATGGCCTTTTGGCCACAGGGATCTTGGGCTATAGAAAAGACCAAGAACGAACCTAGGATAAACCAAACACGAGTAGGACAAGATGAGGATTCATAGGAAAAAAATTAAAACCACTGGAGTGGAGTTAACTATATTGGAAAAATGAGAGGGTATGGAAACTGCTGTCGGGACTAGGCACTATGTGGCTCTGCATGGGGAATTTCTAGCCAATTATCCATGTGAGGTGAGGAGCTAGGTTCCATTAAGATGTGGATGATGGGGAGGGGTTGTTTCATGTGTGTCAGATCTTAAGACTTTATGTTCATGTATTGGGAGTTGTGCCATGGGCCAATGATTCATGTAAGGGTTGTGTTTAGGTCTTGTGCCTTAAGCCTACAAGTCATGTATGGTTTGTGTTTGGGTCTTGTTCATTGATCTTACGCATCATTTAAGGGTTCCTCCTCAATGATAAAATTGGGTATTATCCAAAATAAATAAAAATATGGTATTCAGGATATTCATAGTAGAGATTATGTAAGAATAGATTAAGAGAGTCATGAATATCTTCCTCCTTTGAAGTAAAATAACCTTTTGAGCTATTAAGACTGGTGATAGATTTCTTGTGGTGCCTTTTGAGTACTTTTGATGAATTTAGGAAGTTTTTGTGTCACCCTCTTAGATGTGGCTTTTGCATGCCTACATAGACCAAAATCTTTCCTTGGTGTGAAGAGATTTTTATAGCTCATGTTCTAGACTTCCAATTATAGATAAAATTGTATCATATGAGGAACATGATTAAAGTATTTTAAGTCTCCTTTAAATGTTATTTCATACCAAATCAGGTTGGAAATACTTATGAAAACTACATTTCATCAAATTGGTATCCACTTGCAGAAGATTATTCTCAGTACCAGAGATTCCCACATTCAAGCATGAGTGAGAATTATCTATAGACTCCTTATCATTGGTCCAAAAACTTTTAAATGTGAATCCCCATTCATGTACCTATTTCATTTTATGGTCAGAAGTAACTAATTGGATGGGGAAGTGGTTGGAAGTATTAGGGTCCATATGGTAAAATTGTAATTGCTGGAAGATGTTGGTCCACTCAACCGTACCCATAATTTTTTATAATATTTCAAGAATGCGGTTGATTTTTGAATTAACTCTAAAATAGGTAAAAATAATTCTAGTGTACCTAATATTAACAATATTATCTAATTGTGTTTCTTTCCGGTAGACATTAATTTTAGAGAGAGGTCTGTGAGAACAACCTCTATTTTCATTATAGAACATTATTTCATTAAAATACCATAAATGAAGGATTCCACTAGGTAACTTCTCATGTAAGGATTGGAAAAACTTATATGATTTCCACTTGTCCCTTTGAGATATACAACAATATAAATGAAAAACGGTCCATGTCGGGGAGTTAGGCTGATGAATGGTGGAAGCCACGTAGTTAAGGGAGAAGGGGGAGATTCCGGAATTTCAGTCTTCTTTCCAAAGGAAGAAGCCCCCCTAAATTCCCAATGTAGGGAATAAAAAATCATCCTTGAAATCCGTATTTTATTGCGATACCATCCATTTTAATTCTTTCCAATATATTTTTGGACAATAAAACTATATTTTTGTTACTTTTAGCACAAAACCTCTAAATCATACAAACTGATCATGAATTTACATTCCCATGATAGTTACAACATAAAATGATCATTGGGATAGGTGGGGATAGTTCACTATAGCCTCCAACTTTGGGATTTCTAGAATGGATTCATCTTATAATACTCTCTATCTTTTGTTGAATTTCTCAGAAAAATAATGAATCCTCCATGTGACTTTTAGACCCACTATTTTCCACCATTTTTAAATCACATCAATAATAAAATATTTCTATCCTCTTCCACATCTAAGGTTTTTTTCAGTCACTAAGGGGGAAATTATAACCTCTTTTAATTCCAAAATGGTAAAGGAATCCTTAAGATTGGGGGAAATGGTTTGTCTTGGATGTCAGATCATATTTGGTTTGGATTACAGAGGGGTTTTTTTTCTTCAAGAAGTGTAGATAACTTATGTATAAATGAGGCTGACATCGCCCCATATGGGTAGTTTTTAAGGATATATAAGTTTATAGTATCAGTTAAAGTGGCCCCAATGCTTGGTTTTTCACCCAAAATTGATTGGTGGTGGTCATTTTTATCTATAGGGACTTCTGGCGGCCCCAAAATGATAACATTGTTTTAGTATTATTAAGATTAAGCATTGAAAAATTTGAAAATTTTGTCTCTATCCATTATTTTGGTTTCCAGAGTAAATGAACCACCCAGGTTATTGTTATGCATCCACTAACCATTGTATAACAATATATTACATCATCATCAGTGGTATTGGTGGTCTAGTCTTTCACTGCATGCCCCAAGAAACCATGAATGAAGAAAACAAAATTTGAATCTTCTCATATTCAAATAATATCCAATTTTTTGTCCCTCCATTGATAGGAAAATACTATTCATTAAGGCCTTCCAATGTTAACCAAAAACCTTATACAAACCCTAGGTTTCCAATTAATGAGGTCCAAATGATAAAATTCCATGAATTCCCCAATTTGTCTACCAATGCCCCGCATAGAGCATTCAGTTCTCCCATAGAATGATATTCCATTAAGGTATATCCAAAAAGGGTATTCTGAGAAGTTAAAATTCTGGATAACAATCTTGTTAATGAAATCATCCATCATAAGGAGTTAATTGTTAAAATACCAGGGCCTCCCTTTCATAATCTTATATTTGTCTTTATCATTGAAAAATATGAAGATTAGTCCATTTATTATGATTTCTCTAATGGATAAGACTTCATCTAAACACTATCTATTCTACAAGGTATTTTTAAGGTTTTTATGTTTAATCGTCGGTCGGATATGACTTTATTATCGTAAGAAGGTACACCTGATGTAGTTGGAAAGGATCCTCAATAATTTTGGTGGAAACCTTCGTTTTAACTTTCCCTATCCTGGAACGATTTTTCCAACATTTGATGATATCATAATTCGTCTCACTATAATCATATGAGAGGGTAAATAGAAACACTAGAGGAATAAGAAGAACTAGAAAATGAAAATCAACACCACTTGTGCAATGGTATCATTGATCAACCAAATATGCAGTCTAGAGCACCCCATGTCTACGCAGAAGACATAGTATTTGAAATACATGATAATATCAGGTAAAAGAAGCAATGAAAAAGGACCATTCAACCATATATGGGAAGAATGAACAGTATAAATCTGAAGGTACCATCACAACCAGTGAAAAATCCCATCCTATGAAGAACATAGGAACACCGAAACCCTTGGAAAACCTATGATAAGCTATCGATAGTGGGATTGTTTTTTATTTATGTACTAACATGACTTAATTGTAATTTTAAGTGTAAATTTGAATGGTAACTTTCTATTTGATGTTATCATGGGAATCTTATGATGGATGTTTTTGCTGGAATTTTTCAGGCGAAGTTTACACAAGAAATTTCTTGGGGATGTCTACTAGAAATTTTCAGCAAAGGTATTCCCTGGAAATTTCTAGTAGAAGTTTTCACATTAAATTTTGATATGAAATTTCTGGTTCTTAATATCTATGAAAATATACATTAACTACTTATGTGTTAAAATATTTGAACTAAATTTTAAACATGGGTATATTTTATAATTTTTATTATAAACTTTTTGTTTAATTATAGTAAAAATTCCATTGAAATATTCCCTTGAAATTTATATGGAAATTTTCACTAAAAGTTTCCATTGGAAATATGCACTAAAAGTTCCTAATGAAGATTTTATATGCATTTATTTTATTTCCAAATTATATTTTTTATTTATTTATTAAATTATGTTTACTAAAAATTTAAACCTATATTTATTTTAGAATTATGGTAATAAAATTTATTATATAATTTTTTACTCTAAAATTTCATTTCAAATACTGAGTATATATTTAAATTTTAAATTTTTATTTTATGTATACATTAACAATTATGAGTATAAATTTTGAACATAAATTTGAAATGATAATTTACAAAGAAAATTTATAGGATAAAATTTATGTTGCTGTCAATTTTCATTAAAAATTATCAATATAATTTTTTGATGTAATTTTATGGGATATGTAGGTATAGTGTTTGTATGTATATATATAAAAAATTAAACACACGTATATGAATTATATATATAATGATCTTCCATTTATAAATAATAAAAAAATATATAATGATTTCATTACAATAATCTTTATAATGTACATAATAATTTCAATATATATATATATGTATTTTAATTATATTTATGTTACTAAGAAATATCATATAATTAATATATATAATTAATTTATATAATAGCCACATGGGTATATAGGGGAATTAACAGAAAAAAGAGTTTGGGCCCGCAGTTTGGGACCCTTAACTACGAGATGATATGAATCCCTTGAGTCCTAGGGTATCTCTAAAATTATCCAAAGATATTAGAGTCCCATTTTTTTGCAGCATCATGACAGTGGGGTAGCACTCGTGAATGTTTTGCATGGAATTTAGCAATGATTACTCTTCAGTATCCCTTGGCCACTATGTTACACAGGCAAAGCCTGCATCGTAGTGGAGCTTGAAGTGTCTAGTGAGATCCCTCCCATCATTTGGCCTTCAGAGTGGCCAAATGATGCTCTTCTTCCATACATGTCATTACCACCATTGAAATGGACTTCAACATGGTTTTATGAGGTCCCAAATATGATCTATGGTTGTTCAGGGGCTTGGTAGTGGTTTTTTGGCTTGGGAACAAGCTCTCCAGTGGAAAGCATGGCATATCTAGTGAGATTAAATATGGTGACAGTGGGGTCGATTGGCAGTACTTGGTGTCTAGGTGGTAGAGGTGTGGCATGGAAAATGCCTGAGTGGGGTGGAGAAGGACCAAGGCATTATGACACCATTTTGGTTAATGATAAATAGTGCACAGAAGAAGTTATCTCACATTGAAAGAAAATGAGGCAGATCACTCCTTTAAATATTAACATGTGTTGATGATGGGAAGTGAAGTTGATATGGGGTCAGAGGACTCCTACCATCATCAGTGCTACCCTATGATAGTGATGTCACCCTCCCATCATTGTGTGGTCTTGACCACCACACGCCAACGTGATTCTCCTTGCGGTAGTTTGCTTCACTATCTTGTTGTGGCTGGATCTCCCTAAGGGGTTGCTTGACCATCTTGTTCCTACTACCCTACTGATTGAGAGATGACCCCATAGTTCATACTTTTATCCTAAAAATATTAAAAACACATAAAATATCAATTGTAATTTCTGAAATAAAATTGTATCATTTAAAATTCAACACATTTATTCTCTTAAATTAATTTTAGTTCTTAAATTTAAAATACCCATATTTTATATAAATAATTAATTAAATGTGAATAATTTTTAAAAATACTTCTAAAATATTCAAATTATCACATGAAATTATGTTTTCATCAATGCATTCACCATTTATTCTATATGAAAAATAAGAATAAATTTTTAGGTGGTTCTTGGTTTTCCAAGGGATATCCTAATTTTTTGTTAAGGCCCAGTAGAGATATACATAGATTAATTGTATGAATAAAATGGAATATCAGGTCATTTCTCTCATTGTGGTGCCCTCTCCCTAGGGGGTTTCTTGGCTAGCTTGGGCCTGCTACCCTACAGGTTGAGGTCAATCCCCCTCAGTCCTACTTGGAACCTAAACGTATTCAAAACACAAAAAATATCAATCAAAACTACTTAAATAAAATTTGAGAATTTAAAATCCCACATATTTATTCCTTCAAATTCATTTTATTTTTCCAATTAAAAATCCCCATATATTAGATGAATAATGAATTACATGGGAATAATAATTAAAAAATCTTCTAAAATATTGATATATTTTCATGAAAATATGAGGGAATTAATGGGTTCACCAAATATTATGTGTGCAAAATATGAATTCATTTTGAGGAGGTCCTTGGTTTACTATGGGCTATCCAAATTTATTATTAAGTCTAATCAAAAATATAGTCAGATTAATTCTATGTATATAATGGAATGTCAAGTCACTTATCATAAAAAAATACCAAACCCATTAGATTCCTTCACCAAATATTCCTCATGAAAAATAGAAATATATTTGGCATGGTCTTTTCATTAAATCTCTAATGAAATTGTAGTATAAATCATGGACTTATAATTATTTGTAACTTATATTCAACAAGAAATGGAAGAAACATCATTCATATTCATTATTATAGACAATGTGCTTCATCCACACATCGTTAGCTTCCCTATCTCTTTTTGGAGGTCTCTCCCCATGGGGTTCCCTAGCCAACATGGGACTGCTACCCTATGGGTTGATGACTATCCATGCTAGAACTAATTACTTTTAACCAAAATATATTCAATACTCATAAATATAAATCAAAATTACTTAAATAAAATTTGATCGTTTAAAATTCAACATCTTTATTACTTCAATGGGAATAATCATTAAAATCCTTCTAAAATATTTAAATTTTCCCATTGAAAATATGTGTGCAACAAAGTGTTCACCAAATATTCTGAATTCAATATTAGAATACATTTTTCATTGTCTCCATATTAAATCTCCCATGAAATAGGCACTACACGACATAACTTGACACTTCAGGCTTTCCAAGTTGATTTCCACCCACGTGTTTGAATACCTATGTGCCATATGTGGTTGAGGTGGTCCTTAGTTTGCCAGGGGCTAACCAATTTTTTTATTAGGGCCCATTAGAAATATACTTAGATTAATTCTAAGCATAGAATGGAATGTTAAATCATTTATCATCAAAAATTCAAAACCACTTAGACATCATCACCAAATATTACGTATGCAAAATAAGAATATATATTTCCTAGTCTTCACTATAAATCCATAATGGAATAGTCATAAATTTCTTGTCCTTCAAATGATTTGTAATTATGTTCATTAACAAATGGATGGAACTACAATAATCTTAATTGTTAAAGAAAATGTGCTTTCTCCACACACCATTATCAATTTTACTTGAACATTAAGAATAATTATCAATCATCACACTCGGATGTGGAGAATAGTAATTACCCATCTTTCTCAACTTCATCTCCTCTTATAATCTCCAACACATATTGACCGTTTATTGACAGCAAATAAAATTCAATTCCATTGGATTCAATCTAATCTTTTAGAAATCATGTATATAAATTTGATTATATTATTTTTTTCAAGTCATCAAGTGAACATTAAAACACATGGATAGTGTCAAATTAATATATTAAATCTCTCATTAAATAGAATTATATTTCATGGCCTTCTAATGATTTGTAACTTATATTCATCTATAAGTGTATGGAACTTCAACAATCTTCATTGTTGTACACAATGTACTTGTTCCACGCACCATTTTCACTTTTTCGTGATCTTTAGGAATAATTAATCAGTCATCAAACTTGGATATGGAGAATAGTTATTCTCTTTGTTTATCAACTTTATATACTCTTATAATCTCCAGCACATATTGAACCATTTTTGAAAAAAATACAATTCAAGACCATCGAGATCAACAAAATCTTTTAGAAGTATTGTATATAAATTTTATTATATTATTGATTTAAAGACTTCAATATAACATCAAAAAAACATGTCGAGTGTCAAATTCTTATATTAAATGGAAAAAATGGTTTTATAACTTTGGGATTCATTTTCTTGATAAAATAAAATTTACTATATCTATTTTTTATATGGGTTGATGACATCCGTTTTATTCTTTTTTTAATCATTTTAATTATCTCATTTTTAATACATATATTCATTTTCATCATTTTTTATTATGATATACACTTGAATGGATTTATGTAATTAAAAAATAAATTTATGGGATAAAATTGTAGAAAAATCCAGTGATTAAAGATAATTATTACAAATATTTATTTCTTCAATTTAATAATTATGTTTTTATAATTTTTGTAACTTTTATAAAAATTATGTTTTTCCACAACATTCATAACAATATAAAAAAGATACGTTTTTTTAATCATAGTAAATAATATATAAACATATTCGAGTAGTAGATCTTCCCTTCCTGGTAGGAGGGTTGTACTATCAGATAGTCGATAGACAACACATGCCCTAACCAGCAAGAGGGTTCTACTCATTAATACTAAAGGACCCATGCTCGGGCTCTGTAGGAGAGTTCCACTCTATGATGCTATAGGACCCATGCCCTTACTCCGTAGGAGGGTTACAATATTAAGAATCTATAGAGGACATGTTCCCAACCCTGCTGGAGGGTTCCGCTCTAGTCAATGAGGACCCAAGCCTAGCCCAACTGGAGGGTTCCACTCAGAATGCCATTGGTGATCCTGCCTGATCACTATCGTCGCCAAGTGCTTCCAGAACATGTCTCATGACCAGAACATCACACACTATATATCAAAAGGAACAAAAGAGGGCACTGTCACATTCTATTTTACAAAATATCTTGATAGGATACTCATGGGCACAAATCTGAGTTGAAATGAAGGATATATAAGAGTTTGAAGTTTAATCAAAAGGAAAAAAGGGGTACATGATGTGTGAGGGTCCCACACAACATGTGGTCCCACTCCATAACATAGTCATGTACTTGGAGGTAAACAAATCACCAACCGTCTAATGTTAAATGGAATGTGGTGGATCTACATGGTGTTCCCCTGCCACTTAGGATACTCCTCATTTTCTTGCTATATCGTTTCCATGTACTCAATCCGTGTTCGTGTACTCCAGCACATGAAATTCCTATGGTCATTTCTTCCCACACAGGGTCCTACCCGTGTGTTCCGCCACTCAGCTCATCCACCCAGGGAAGTGGTACATGATGTACAGGATGAATAAATGTCGTAGTATCCTTATAAATTTCAAAAACCCTAGCCTCCATAGCATAGGGGAAACACATCATGTGTTTATCACGATACACAATGTGTACTCTTGTTTTTCATGAAACTCTAGATCCACATCCATGCATTAGATCTGACATTTCATTCATTATTCCAACTATTTCTATACTTGAGAACAGTGGATCATTTCATTTTTCATCGTTTTCATCCATCCAATGGTTGGGAAAATGTTACCCATTGGTCTTCAGATGTTCGTCGCACATCCTACACACCTCCATTTCTTCCACTGTAAATAATTAGAAATCTGGTCATCAAAATGATATCCCATAACCCAAAATCTATCAAAAAACATCCCTGCTTTGTCGATCCATCCCTTGCACATGGATTTTTTGTGATATCAGGGGTCTGATCGGGCTTGGTACTACCCATAAATGTTGAACTGGGGATGAGGGTTACAACTAGTGAAGAACATGAAACAACAAGGGAGAAAAGCATAACAAAAAAGGTTTAGCCATCATTGTCCCAGTTTTCTTGTCCAATGATCTCAATTGGGGATATCCAGGGTTTGAAAACAAGAATAACCAATTTAAATTTAATTCATGGGTGCAGACAAAGGCTGCAATTGGAATAGGATCAAAGAAAGAGATTGATCTACCGAATCGATTTAATCAAAATGGGAATAATACACAAATTGATGAGTCCTACCTAGATATTGGATCATTCTTCATTGATGGAAATCATATCCAATGATTGGAAGAATTTATAGCATTCATTACACCCCGATCTACTCTGATCTAGAGATTCATCGTTGTTGAGTGTCGATTCACCAATAAAAGTAGGTATAATGCTATGGAACCTTCCCGGTATTTATGCTGTTAATCAAAGAGGATTACCCATAGAGGTGAATTTATGAAAATTTCCGTTAGGTTAAAATAATCAAATAATTAATTTGATTTAATTAATGAACCAACTAAACGTACCCCCGACATGGGAGATACCTGTATTCCCTGTATTGGCCTATTTTAGGTTTTGACTAGGGTCAACATCACATTATAGACTCAACCATGGTCTCAAGTTTCTAATCTGAGTTTTTGTTTAGAATTTATCTAATTTTTTTAAGAAACAGTGTGCCTGTAATATAAAATATATCTAATATTGTTATAAAATTAATTCTAAGCACACCAGGACTCAAAATCACATGTTATCTCAATTAATGACTCCTAAAATATACGTAAAAATATTTCAATGTTTTACAAGGTAAAAACTAGGTCTCTACAGAGATTCTCAGTTTGGGATCCCCAACTATGAGATGGTTTTAATCCCTCGAGACCTAGGGTATCTCAAAAATTATCTGACGATATAAGAGTTCCATTTTTTTGTAGAGGCATGATAGTAGGGAACACTCGTGCAAGATTTTCATGGAATGGTGAAACACATACTCATTGTTCACCCTTGTCCACTGTGCCACACAGTTTAAGCCTATTTTATATTAGATCTTGAAGTGTCCGGTGAGCTCCCTCCCATCTCCTATCCTTTATAGTGGCCAGATGAATCTCATCTCCCATGCAAGGAATTGCTTCCTTTGAAATAGGATTCAACAAGGTCATATGAGTTCCCATAAGTGATCCATGGTGGTTTCGGGGATAAACATTTTTGTTTTGGCTTGGGGATAATATCTATAATGGTAGACATGGTGTCTCTAGTGAGATTTCAAATGGTGGCAGTGGTGTCAAACAAAGGAGGTATGTGTCAAGGTGGCCAAGGTGTGTCATGGGAGATGTTGGAGCCTGGGAGGAGCATGACCAAGGAGGGGGAACAACATTTTGGTTAATGATGAGAAATATCCCTAGGAATCATTCCCACATCAGAAGAAAATGTTCTAGAGCACTCCTTTAAAAATTAATTTGTGGTGATGAATGGGAAGTGAAGTCATACTGGGGTCAGAGGACTCCTACCACTGACGGTACAACCCTATGGTGGTGATGTCATCCCCCCATCAACATGTGGTCTTTACCAACTCATGTCTAAATGATGCTCCTTAAATAAGATTTTAGAATTTAAAATTACTCATATTTATTCTCTTAAATTCATTTTTTCTCTTCAATTTAAAATTCCCATATTTTAGATAAACAATGAATTATATGGGAATAATCATTAAAAAACCATTAAAAGCCTTCAATTTTTCAGGAAAATATGTGTGAATTGATATGTTCACCAAATATTATGTTTGAAAAATAAGAATTCATATTGATTATTTATTGTAAACAATTAAATTTCAAGTCTATTGGGTTTAATAGAATCTTTTAGAAATGTTTTGTATAAATTTTATTGTATTATTGATCTGAAGTTTTCTAGTGAACTTAAAAATGAACGAACAATATTAAAATCTAAAAATAAATATCTCATGAAATAGTACTATATTTAATTTCCATATAATGATTTTTAGAATCTATTAATCCATAAATGGATGGAACATAAATCATATTCATTGTTTTAGACAATGTGGTTCCTCCAAAAACCATTAACACCTTATCGTGAAAATTATGAATCTTTCATCAATCATCACACTGGGATATGAAGAATAGTAATTCTCCAGGTTTCTCTACTTCATCTCCTCTTATAATCTCTAGCACATATTGACCATTTTTTTTAAATAAATACAATTCAGGACCATCAACTTCAACCAAATATTATAGAAATCTTGTATTTAAATTTGATTATATTATTTATCTCAAGGTTTCAATTGAACATATAAAAACACGTCAAGTGTAAAATTCATATATTAAATGGAAACAATGATTTTATAACATTGGGATTCAGAAAATTATATTTTTTATATTCAAATATAACCACTTTAAGGAAAAGCAGTAACCACATCCATCACACGGGAATATGAAGTTACAAGATGGCTAAATAAAATTGGAAATTAATAACCATCACCAAACCCAATGAGGCCTTGATCCAAGCATCACCACGTCAACCGGAGTCACATCACTGCCATCTACTATCATCACCGAGGAATGCTACCATTTTCGTCGACATCAACACCACATATATCACTTGAGCTGATGACCCTCGTAAACAAAACCATAATTCATCTTCTCCACTATTGAAAACCAAAAACATACCATCACAAACCATCAAAGCCACAAAAGTGTTGAACCCACACCACAAACCATCATGATTTTCAGGGTCTCTGGGTATCCATGGAAAGAGTAGAAGCCACAGTGGGGGAAAAACCTCCTAAAATGTTGTCAAATGCTCGAAACTCACATCCAAAAACTCCTTAAGTACCACCTCTCAAATCAAATATTGAGAAGATTGGTGGAAACTCAGATCCATGTAGAGTTTCGAACATACCAAAGCCACATCAGGGAGATGCAAGTACTGAAAGGACCAATGAACCCTAATTATGGAGCCACCACTAGAAAAAAAAACACTAGGAGACCAAAATCATCCCCACAGAGGAACACCAAACAACTCCAACCAGCCAGTTGAGCCCGAACAAGAACCAAATGACCAAACAATAGGAAAATAAAAAACTGAATATGGGAATGGAGAAATAAGAACTAGGATGAATCTGATGAGATGAACCTAAAGCCATATAATGGAAAGGAAACATAAAAATCAGACTGAAAACCATATGAAACCCAGAAGAATCAAAATCGACAAGAAAGGGTAAGAGACTCACCGAATGCTACCACCAACAATCCCAAGACACTAGAGTTGCATCGAGTTTGATGGGGATGGGGTTGATTCGCGATGGTTTCAATAGAAAGAGGGGATTTTAAACATACATGATCTAGAAGAAAACCATTGGATTAAGAAAGTGAGAAGAAGAAACAAGGCCAAACAGGAGGTGAAAATAAACGAAGGGGGGAAGAGCCATTGGAGAATAGGAGATGCACCGAAAAAGAAACAACACCAGAGAGGAGGCAAGAATGAGGGGTTAGTGGAGCCCTGAAATTATTTAGAGTAAGGAGAAAGGAGTGCCACTGATTGTGAGCATGAGAAGGTAAACCCAAAATAATAGAGCTCTGCGAGAGTACCCTGAGAAAATGGCGCCATCTTCTTTTGGGATTCAGTTTTTTTGATAAAATAAAATTTACAATATCAATTTATTATAGTGGTTTATGACAACATTTTAATTTTGTAGTTTACTAATTTTAATTATTTCATATTTAATACATCTATTCATTTTCATCATTTTTTATTACGGTATACACTTGAATCGAATTGTGCAATTAAAAAAATAAAACAGTTTATGGGCCACACTTGTAGAAATCATTAGTGATTAAATATATTCATTAAAAATAGTTAATTCTTCAGTTCAATGATTATTTTGTAAGGTTTTTTGTAACTTTTATAAAACTTAGTTTTTCCCACAACATTCATACTTATATAAAACATACCAGTTTTTTAAATCAGGGTAAATAATATATGCACTTGATGTAATATTCAATAATTAATGATATTTTTTATATATATTTAAATTTTCATTTGGTGAAATAATTATTTGACGTGATTATTATGAATTTTATAATAATTATGTTTTCCACATAATTCCTAATCAAATAAAATATATATATCAATTAAATCACATAATGTAATATACATTTAAAATATAATATATTTTATCCAATGTGCATTTTTTTATATTTTCATTTTTTGAAATGTTATATTTAATTTTTTATAATATGTAGAGAGGGATGATGAATATATATAGTGATGGGTTGTTGGGTTCCCCCTTGACCCTAAAAGCGCGTTTATTAAAAAACGTAGATAGGTGAATTTGGTAGAGAAAGAAATGAATATGCACCTCTATGATTTATGAAGTTATATCATGTTAGATGATTTTATATCATAATTACTTTTATGGAAAATATTTTTTTAAAAATGATGTCGATAAAAAATAAATATGATTTTGTTTAGGTTTGGAATTTATTTTATTAAAATTTTATTAAATATAACAACAACAAATATTTATATTTTAATATTAAAAAAATTGTAATGTTTTTTATAAGAAATATAGTTATTTTTATATAATTAAATATTTATATAATAATAATTTATGAATAAAATATAATCATAAACATGCATAAATGTTTTAAAATAATAACTTTTTATCTTCCCTAATATGGTTCGGCTTTTATTTTAATGAATTATTTTGCATGCTGTTTTTTTATAAATACCCTAACCCTTCCAAGAAAATCAGCATGCCTAATATAATAAATGAAACCCTCTTACATAAATGTTTTAAAATAATAATCCATATAATGAATTGATCATTCTTAATTATAGAGAAAGGCCAAATACAGGTAAATTCCCATTTTTGTGTTTCAATCCACACTAAGAAAGAGTGGTGGCATACAAAATGGTCACCGTCATCACATAATTAGGTGTGTCTGAAATAGGATCACACTACCCGAGGAAGCATGTCCCCCACAAATCCAACAAATGAATATTTCGGTCATATACCTCCAGAAGAGCCCTTGGTTTGGTTGGAACCATCTCATGAAAGCACTCAATGGCCAAATCCTACAATGGGAGGGGGCTGGGGAGATTAATAATGACGTATAATTCCTCGAGTACAACCCGTGGAATTTGGTTCCCATTTATCTCCATGTATTTCAAGATCTTATCCTTCATGTCGGTGGTGCGTAATACAAGATCCCCATCATATTTTACTTTTTCTGTGACCCTTATAATCCCATCGATTACGAATCACCCTTCCACAATCATAATATTAGACAATTCCTCTGACCCCTATGTTAGATTCTGAATATAGCATTGGCGCACTGAGTCTTCAAGTTCAGTCATAGCACCGATCATAGCTCCCATCATGTCCTCTTTACTGATCGATCAGTTCTAGGAGAAAAAATATCAATATAATTAGTCTTAATGGATTCTTTGCTACTGAGACGTGAGTCTTCGTGATGGATGGGCCCAATGGAGAACCCATTAGGGTGAAACCACTTATCCTTTTGATTGACTAGGTTTTGTGAAACATTAAAAATGTTGTGGGTGGGGTTGGAGGTTGATTCACTCATGGCCAGAGGCATGTAAATGAAATTAGTGATATTTTTATAATTATATTTATTTATTTATTTATTATAATTTAAAATATAATAATATTTAAAATTATATTTTATTCATAATTGATTATTCAATAAAAAGGTGATTATACAAACCTAATTATATTTCTTATAAATGAAATTGTTATATTTTTTTATATTAAAATATAATATAATTAAAAATATATTAATATTAATATTAATATTAATATATTGTCACTTATTATGATTTCAAATATAATAATATTTCAAAAGAACCCCTTTATCTGCACTTTTCCAGCGTTGATAAATGTACTCATTTTGTCAACAAATTTTTTTAACAGAGAACCCCTTTATCTATGCTTTTTTACCAGCACTAATAAAGGGTATATTTCAAAAAAAATACTAAAAATAATATATTAATATATAAATAATATATATATATATATTAAATGTATTTTAGATAAGGCTAAATAGACATTTTCAGTTAATATATAAGATAATTATTGAAAATGACTTATAAAATAATTAAAAATGTATTTTAATTAATAATTTTATAATTATTATTGATTAATAATCTTTTAACAACAATATTAATATAAAAAAAATCAAAAAATCATAAAAAATTGAAAATATGTTGAAAACGTAACTCGAACTTCAAATGAAAATTAATTTTGATTTGGGTGTTCATTTGGACTCTACCACATATCAAATCAAAGACTGTGATGAGATCTACGCCCTAACAAAAGTGGGAAACCCTCTATCACATTTTTCATGGCCAAAAAATCCATAAAAGACCTCTAAAACTATGTTTTTAGTCGATATATCCCAATTTTTTTTTAACTTTCCATGGAATTTCAGCCTCGTTTAAGGGTGTCTTTTTACCTATTTTAAGTGGGGACACAATATATTTTTAGGGTTTATATACATATTGGTCTTATGGTTTTTAAATTTTATCATTTTTCATATTGTAATATTATTTATAATAAGACATAAAAATATCTAAATATTTTTTATATATTAACACATCAAAATTTATTACATGGGATTATATTTTAAAATATTTATTTATGTGGGTTGACTTGGGTAGGGTTAGAGATTGGATTGTGGTGAATCTATAAATGAAATATTTATAAAGAAAATAAAATGAGAATGATTTTCATCCTTTATTGAAAAGGGAAACACAATTTGACATCATGGACCAAGGCAAAATATATTTATAATTACTATAAAGATATATAATTTTCCCCATTTTTATAATTATATATATATATTTTTTTTAATTTAAAATGTAACAATTTTTAGAATTATATTTTATTCACAATTGATTATTGAATAAAAATTTAATTATATAAGCACATTTTTATTTCATATAAATGAAATTGTTATATTTTTTTATATTAAAATATAATATATTTATACTTATATAAATATAAATATAAATATAAATAATAATATATTTTCACTTATTATGATTTAAAATAGAATAATATTTTAAATTATATTATATTTATAGTTTTTAGTAAATAAAAAATATTTTATATAAAGTTAATTACATTTTCTATATATATAATTGTCTTTATTCTATTTATTATATTAAAAAATTATATTTATACATATAAAAAATATATTTATAAATATAAATTATTAATACAATGTAATTTAGAATATCCTTTTTTTATTAAAATCTTAATAAATAAAAATAAAATTAAATTTTTATTTGTATTAAAAAATATACATATACAGATAGAATATTTATGATATTTTTTTCATCACATAGTGCCAATGCATGAATCCATTTAAGGAGCTGGATGATGATTAAATTTTAATTTGAGTGTTTTGTTTGACTCTACCACATATCAAATAGAATAATGTGATGTGCTCTATGCCCTAACCAATGGGGAAAACCACCTATCAAATTTTTTTATGGAAAAAATGCATAAAGGCCTCCAATACTGAGTTTTTAGTTGGGCTACCTTAATATTTTAACATTAAATGAAATTTCATCCTCGTTTAATGGATTATTTTTACCCATTTTAAAAGGGGAATAAATTTATTTACAGGGTTTAAATATATATATTATGGTATCAAAATTTTATCATTTTTTATATTGTACTATTATTTATAATCAAATATATTAAAATATATAAATATTCTTTATATATTAACACATCCAAATTTAATTTTATAAATATATATGTAAAAATATTTACATATAAAATATATTTCTAAAACTATAAAACTTATCTAAATAAAAAATAATATCCATTTTATTTGAAATAAAAATGTATGAATATTTATATACATTGACATTTAATGTATATATAATGTATATATATAAATATATTAGTGTGTGTTTGTTAAGAGACATTTATAAATTTATCAATATATTATAATATATGAATTTAAATATTGATATACAATATGTGTAAATAAATATAAATATGTATATTTATATTTATATATGCACACACATATATAAATATATGTATGTATGTATTTATGTATAGACACACAAACAGACACAAAACTTATTTTATATATGTATATAAATATATATATAAATAAATATATAAATATATGGATAAAAATGTAATGAAATATATATATATATATCATAAAATACCGAATAAAACAATATAGTGGAGTGGAAATGGTGTTGGAGTATGAGGGGGGGTCTTTGAGGTTCGAAACCCTGCAAAGGTAGGCACGCACATGGGTGGGTAAAGAAGGTTCATTGTGCTGTTGAATGGGGAGGGGATACCTAAAACTGCTAAAGAGGTGGGGATTCTAGGGGAGCACTATTTAACGGGGGAATTGAGTGCTGATAAAAGGGGGTGGTCCACCCTATGATTTTTTGATTTTTTTAAAAAACATTTTTTTGGTCTTCTATCAGCGCTAAAAAAATGCTGATAATGACTCATTTTATCAGCACTTTTCTAGCCCTGATAAAAGGGTCCTTTATAATTGCTTTTTTTGTCACTCATAAAAGGGACCCCTTTTTAAAGTGCTGAGGAAAAAAATGTTTTTTAGCGCAATTAATGCCCTTTTTGAGTGCTGTTAAATGGATGATATTTAGTAGTGCATGTTTTGGGTAATGTTTTTCTACACATATTTCTTTCATTAAATTGAGGCAATGTAATGGATTTGAGAGATATATCTGTACGATGAGAAAATTCAGTTTTTTTATCAGTTTTGATCAAAAATCAGTTTACTTATAATCTTTGTGATTTTTCAGCATGCGATTATTCTGTATATGATCTTTAGATTCACACAGTCATATTTATTATTTTCACTCCTTTCTGAGACGATATTCTATTGTCATATCTACTTTATACCACTATTTTCTATTAATACATTCTTATGTTGCATAAGATATTTATACTTTTGAGACCCCTTTCTTTTTGGGAGTTTCTACCATGTACTCATTGATTATAGGTAGTCTGCTTTCTGGACTAGGTCCCACGGTTTTTTCCTTCATTGGGGTTTTCCACGTTAAACATTTATGGTGACAACATTTATATTTCATGCACATATTATTTTTTCACTGCACATCTGCCTTAGTTTTGGAGTCTTGTTTGAAGGGGATGAAAATTTATGTCCACAGCATGTTCGCTTTGTTGTTGTTTGCATGTTCATTGATTTTCATCTTTCCCAGCATCTGGTATCATAGGGTTTGGTTTTTATTTCATATATATTATGTAATCCAATTACATCCTGATGATTTTTTTGAATGGTAAAAAATAACATATGCGGCGACTAAAAATAAAGGATCTTCTTTTTTATCAATTGAATGGATCTTCTGATGTTTAGTACTCAAAATCCAGAAAGAATTTCAGATGAAGACTGGGTGTTTGAGCATGATATGGTTTGTGGTTTCATTGTCCAGTGGGATGAAGACAATGTGATGAATCATATTGTCATCATTTCTCATGCCAGCTCTTTATAGGTGAAGCTAGAGACTACCTATGCTTCTAAGACATGAAACAATAAATTGTTTCTTGTCAAACAAATAAAGGACTTGAGGTACAAATAAGTTACATATATTTCTAAATTTTTTAGAGAATATCAGGGATGTTTTGATCAATTTTTTGGTTTGAGTATTAATTTTCAAGATGGTGTTTTATCTCTTTTTTTCTTAACATTTTACATAATTCTTGGGATTCATGATACGCTAACTAGTTATACTTCTAATAGTGACATGCCATTCTATTAAGTTAATTATATTTTTAAAATGGTGAGTTTGGGAGTCATACCCAAGATAAATCTTCTTCAAATCTTTCTATCACATAGACCAGGGAGATAATCAATGAAAAGAATTAGGGACAGAGCAGTCGAGGTAAGAGAAAAGGTGGAACCATTTCCAAATTGATGTCAAGATAATTTGAGTATCATCATTGTGATAATAAAGATAATGTTAAACATTATTGTTATCATCTAAAAATAGAATACATAATGAAAAAAAATCATTAGAATAAAAATGGTGATAGATATGATCATTTCACCACCACTATAGTGGGTGATCTTATTATTGTTTATGAATCCATTAATATTTCTTATGATGATTCTTACTGGGTTTTTTAGAGTGGTTCTTATTTACACATGACGTTGCAGAATGATATCTATAAATCATATAAACTATATAATTTTGGGATTTTAAGAATGGGTAATGATGGACAAACTAATTTTGTAGGTGTCAGAATTGTTTTTATATAGATCAGTACTTGAAGTGAGATGATTTTGAAGAATGTTTGACATGTTCCTAAGGTTTGGTGGAATCTTATTTTTACCAGCATTCCTGATGATGAATATTTTATCATTATTTTTGTTTATGGACAATATATTCATTATATGGGTTTTTGTTTGTGTATTGAGTGAAGAATACATCAGGTGTATACTAGACTAGAGCTTCTACTTATTGTGATGATACTTTTCTTTTTCAGTGCGTTGTTTTGTCCAAGTTATGGAATTAGAGGCTCATCCACCTTAGTGATAAAGGGGATGGTTTTTTGTGTAAAACAAATCTTCTTACATATTTGAATACTATCAAATTTGATTCTTGTGATCACTGTATGTCTAGAGAAAATAACAGAGTGAGTTTCAATAGTCATCCTTTATATAAGGGGTCATAGGTACTTGAGTTAGTACATTCTGATGGTTGTTGTCCTTTGAAATCTAATACCTTTAGTGGTAGTCTTAATTTTATGAAATTTATTTATGAATAATCATCTAATATTTTATTTTAGGATTTGAATTCCAAAATTATGGTGTTGTGTTTTTTTAAGAAATTTTAGGGTTTTACTGGGAGGGAATCTGGTAAGAAATTGAAATTTATTCGCACTAATAATAAGGGCGAGTATTGTGGTCCATTTTATTGGTATTGTAGGCAGGAGGTAGTCAGCAACAAAAGACAAATCCTAAGACACCATAGATAAATGGTGTAGTTTAGAGGATGAACATGACTTTATTGGAAAGTGTTTTTTATTTTGAGGTTATATTGCCTCTACATTTTTTGTGTGAGGATTTATTTATTGTTTCTTACATTTTTTCAATTAAATATACACAAATATGTATATATTTTTATATTTTTATATATTTAATTATAAAAATCTATAATATAAAAATTGATAAAGTTATAATTCCAAAATATCCATATAAGTGTAATCCCTAACAATAATTTGATCCTCAAAAAAATATGATAAGAAACACCCTTTAAATGAGGCTGAAATTTCATCAAATGTTCAAATATTAATGTACCCTAACAAAAAAACTCAGTTTTTAGGACATTTAGACCTGTTTGACCACAAAATATATTGACTAAAGCTCTTACTATTCACCTAATAATATATCTTTTTGAAAAATTCAATTTGATATGTGGTGGAGATGAAACAGACACCCAGATTAGAAGATACATCTATTTGTATTTCAAGTCATGTCTTCAACTTATTTTATACCATTTATTAATTTATTGAATTTTTCCATCATTATATTATTATTAAATTATTATTACTAAATAATAATTATAAAATTGTTGATTAATATTAATTTCTAATTATATTATAAACTATTTTTACAAAATATCGTATACATTATGTGTGATTACATATATAGTGTTATATAAATCGTATTTTATAAAATATATTATATTTATATAAATATTAATATATCTATATTTTAAAATGTGATTTTAAGGATTTTTTGAAATATAACATTTATTAGCGATAACCAGAAGGGGTTGTAGCACTAATAAAAGGAATATTTTTATCAATGATAATAAAAAGTGCTGATATAGTTACCCCTTTATCAGGGTTTTTTAAGCATTGATAAAAAGTATTTGTGAATAAACCCAAATCTATAGTAGTGAATAATGTGGAACATGAAAACATGTATTGTATAGATTTTAATTAACATTTCTATTATTAAAACATCTACAATGTGAGAATATGGATCCATCTTGTCATTCACGATCACATGCATTTAATTCTCAAATATTTTTAAAATATTCATTTTATACATTAAATAATTAGAGGCTTCCCGAAATATAAATCATATAGAGTCTTCTCCAATAAAATCATGATTTAAAAAATAAAATATAGATGGAAGATAGAATATGAAATGAGGCATGAATTATATATAAAAACTATTATTATTATTCATAAAATTATAAAACATTCAATTAAGATTGGAATTTAAACTGCTTTTATAATAAAAATATAACAAATAAAAAAAATTAAATGAGGCATTTAATAGATTGAGGTTTTAAGTGACTCTTAAATTTTGGATTTAGATTTGGATTTCATTATTATTAAATGGGTATTAATCTTATCCCAATCCTCCTATTTTTCTAAAACTAATTCAGTACCTGTATTTATTGCTCCCCTTGATTCTTCTCCATTTCCTCTCAGGTTCCCCTCTACCTCCCCGAATCCACTTCATGTAACATCCCAAGTAAATAAATAATAATACATTTTCATATTTTTGAATTAAATATTAATTTTACATTGAAGGTGATGTTATGTTTTATGGCTAACCTGATACACAACAATGGGTTTCTTTTAAATATTACGTTGCACCCAATGTTGAGTTATATTGAAAAGTAAAAATATAATATTATTATTTTAAATGGTAGTTAACTCATATCCGTTGTAATGTCAGGAATCATTAGAACAAACTAAAATATTATTATACATGTTTTTTAAAAGTTTTTACATTTATCCAATAAATTTTAGATGCCTAAAATAAAAAAGAATCTAATTTTAATCATAAATACCCAAATATTCTTTAAAAGGTCATTTTATCACCTTTTGATGGAGAACCCATTTTAAATCTAGTTTTTATCACTTTTATGTGTTCTACTTGAAAAAATAATATTCTTATTTAAAATTAGGACATCAAAATTTAATTTGGATAAAATTTTGGTATTCTTTTAATAATGATCATTTTTTAACGAATAGTGAAAAATAATGTATTTTAATTCAAAACTGCCTTTTAATCAAATTTATTTATATGGTTATATTATATTTTTAATAGGTTTAAAAGTTTAATTATATTATTCTTTTACCATTTAATCCAATTTTGGTCATTAGATATAATTTCACTTTGACATTGGACATAAACAAGTGTCAATCATTTGATAGTTATTATTTCTTAAAAACACGCTTTTTTGTTTTGACAACGGGAATTAATATTAAATTAATTTTTTTCAATTCTATGTTTTGAATTTGGAAAAATGGATTCTATATTTGTAATCATGAGGTCCAAATTGAGTAAATAGGTAAATTTTATTTTTAGACATTATAAATATTTACTTCAGTAAATATTTTATTTACCATGGTTAAAGGGTAAATCGGGTAAATAAGGGTAAAAAAATAATAATATTAAATTACACTAACATATATCATAATCCTATTGGTTGATAAATTTCTGACCATGGTCATACTTGGGTCTATTTTGGTACCCCATGGAGCCACATGGGAGTGATAATGACACTTTATATTAATTAATTTTAAGTTAAGACAAAAATGAAATAAACATATAACTTTTAATAATAAATTTATACATGGGGTTATATAAGTTATATCTTAGACTATAAATATTAATTTTAAATCTAAAAATATTTATTAATTCATGGTATTTTTTAATAATTTTTAGACATCAAGTAAATAAAATAATTTATGACGCAATAATGATGCAGTGTTTATCTCATTAACGAATGATTTAAATAAATAAGATTATAAAAATTAAAACAATATCCAAAACCTATCCAATTCGTATTGGATGACTTTATTTCAAGAAAGAGTCATCTAATCTTCGACTGTAAAGAGTTTTTGACTTTTTGAAACCAAAAATAAGTATATAATAAAATAATACTTTCAACCTTTATTAAAAGAGCCCCTTCGCCCCCTTATAAAAAGCCCTCAACTCTAACCCATATCTCAAACCTCTAAAGACCCTTTTCTCATACCACTACTAACCATTTAATATCCCTAAATCCCTATCCTCCACCTAGAATCCTTAACTTAGTCATAAGGCACCTCAAGAAATCATTTTGGTTCAAACCAAAAGGAGTTACCCGATTTAAAGGTAACGTCTTCTCTGAAGTTCTTTTTTTTATTTTACTTCTCCACCCCCCTACACTCATTTTATTATTTTATTTTATAAAAAACCTGTATCCTAAATATAATAGGATTTTTATGAGAATTATTCTAACTACACTAACACACACCACAATCTAGTGGGTAAAAAACATACTGTTTTTGTGGACGTAGATCTACTGCCTCAACAGATGATGATTGTTCAATCTTCTCCTACCACCTCTATTGGTGGATATTTTGATGGAACTATATTTATATGTGATATGAATTATATTTATATTATCTCTATACTTATTTATTTTTCATTTATAGCATAACTTTATGGTTTCCATAATGGGTAATCGCGATAATTTCATTTGAGGCAGTGCAGACTACTACCCCCTGAAAGTGATATGACTCATTCTTACCATACATGGAACATACAAAAGTTGGTGTTAATGATCATATGTAAAGTATATAAAATTTTATATTATACTGTAATTATAATATACCTATGTATAATTTGGTTTTCATTTTTTTAAAATGAAAAAATGAAATGAAAGTAGCGTTCATGCGTACGTACGACTTACCGTCTCCATGAATGGTGCATTTCATTTTCATATATACAAATGATATGGACTATTATATATACATATATACTGTATATATATGATTTATATGATATGTAAATAATGAATATCATTATGTATATAATGGAATTTTGATCACATTGACAATTAGTAATTATAAGAAATTCATTTTCGACTCAAATACCAAATATTGACAAAATGACCATTATTAACTTAAATGGTTATATAATTTTTATAAAGTGGTAATAATTATAAAAAAGTATTAATAGATCAAAAAAAGTTTATGAAGCAAGTATAAATTAACTTCAGTTTATTATTCAGGAGATTAAAGAATTAATGAGTCAAGTCGGACACGAGGTAAGGGACTTCATCTCAATCCCCTTTCATTGAGGAATATTTTGATTTATACAGAACTATATTTTATATAGTGTATAAACACCTTTGAATTTTCATTTCATTCAAAGGTAGTATTCTTCTACAATAAATTTTACTAAATGACAAAATGGACTGTATCTTTTTAACGTACGCGGTGACAACAACCTTTCCACCGCCATGAGTATTATTTGATCTTTGGCTTCCTTAACAATATGTAGAGTTTTTTTAAAAGGAAAATAAATACCATATACTATTTTATGTAAATTGGTATTAAAAATGGTTTTGATAATGGATTGGTTTTGTCAATATATTTAAATTATATATTGTGATTGAAACGTGGAAATGTTATCTTTCCTTTATGTTCATTTTATGTGTTATGATTATGTTATTGTTCTTCGGAATTGTTTATGAATACAGGTGGTTCCATGATAAACCATGTGTGGGTGAGCCCTAGATAGCTCTCCAATACATTGGGTAACGTGATAGAGGTAAACGTTAATGTTTCTCCTAAGAGATTTAGGGGATATACTATGATGGGTATTCCAAATGTAACTCCCTACATAGCTGTGAAATATAAAATATAAATATGTTAAGATGCCACAAGTTACCATTATGATTTATGTTTTCTATGTGTTATTCATAAATATTATGATATCATGAGGTATGTTAAAAAATTTATGTTTTGATGGACTAATGTTTCCTTTTATTATTTTATAACCCTTAATGATCTTTTAATGTTCATCCCAAATTTTGAAATGTTTTTCACAGGACTTAAATATTAATAGGGTCAAGGATGAGATCAAGGAAAATTCATGATATCTAAAAGATGGAACTATTAGGACTCTTGTTTTCAAGAGTTTTAATTTTATTAAAAAATTGAAATTGAGTAGAAGTGTAATCATTGTAATTTTTTAGATATAATGTAGTGGTTATGGCCAAATTCTCTAATACTCTAAACCTGAAAAGATCCTCAATGTCAATTATTCATTTAATTCATGATTATGTAATGTTTTAAGGTTGGGTCCTTATAGTTCGTATCAGAGGGCGGTTTAGACAACATTCGGAGTTATGATATTGTTAAATTAATATCCATAAATTAATTTATGGAATGATTGAAATGATATATCATTTAAAGACTACCATGTTGTATTTACTAAGATATTTCCATGTTTAGAATGATTTTTCATAGAGGAAACAGGGCACCTATGATGGGACAACATCAGAAAGAAGATAACCTTCCAAATCATCAACCAGAGATGGTTGGAATCGGAACTGAATAGTTTGTTGCAGTGATGGAACAATTAAATCAGGCTATAAATGGTGGTGGTATTCATGCACGAGATCAGCTAGATCAAGCACATAGAAAAATGTTAGTAGTGTAGGATTTCATGAGGCAACATCCCCCATCATTCAGAGGATCATATGACCCTATGCTAGCTGAAGGGTGGATTAAATTATTGGGTAATATTTTCAATGTCATGGGGTGTTCATAACATCAAAAGGTTAGTCTCGATGGTTAATATTTTGAAGGTGATTATGGTCGGTAGTGGTCAATGGTGAAAAATATCAGGGATAGTGAAGAGATTGATTCTCTTTATTGGGATGAATTCGAAGGCTTGTTTCTTGGAAAATATTTTCCTATGGTGGTTTGTCTTAGGATGGAAAACCAATTCCTGGAATTGAGCCCGGAAGATGACTCAGTGGCTGCTTATGAATAAAAATTCACTCAACTTGCAAGGTATGACCCAAATTTCATACTATATATTGATAGTAAAATCAATCATTTTTACTCAGGATTAAAGCCAATGTATTGAAGGGGTTTATATTATTGTGAGTTTAAAAGTTATCAGAATCTTGTTTGATCTTTGGAGATGGTGAAAATGGAATTTGTTGATGATCAGGTGTTATTTGAAAAACAACAGAATAAGATATCGAGGTGGAACACGAAAGGGAATAACTCTTCAAAAAAATTATTATGGTATGAAACTCTAGTTTACAATTTGTGAAAATTGTGGTAAAAAGGCCACTGGGGAAGGTCTTTTGAAATATGGAAAGTGCTACTGGTATGGTAAAATGAAACATAAGCCTCATAATTAATCTGAAACAGATTAGGGTAATGGTATGACAAAATCTGATTTATAGTCAATAAAATATTTTAAGTGCAATGAAATGGGTCATTATGATAATCAGTGTCCAACCAAGAACTAAACATAGAGAAAGCATCCAAACTACAAGTAGAAAGGGGTTGTGAAATCCTTTGAAACTACTTCAGCTGATGTTGGGCCATCAAATGAAGTATTATTAGGTACACTATTTGTTTGTTCAAATTATGCCAATGTGTTGATTAATTCAGGGTCTACACATTCATTCATTTCAAAGAATTTTTCTAGTAAATTTGGAATTCCGTTTCAAGATATGAATCCCGAATATATGGTAAAAACACAAGGGGGAATTTTGAGACAAAAAGAAATTATAAGAACCTTTCTGTCCTTGTGTATGGAAAGAATCTACCTGCAAACCTTGTGGTTTTTCCTCTAGTAGAGATTTATGTTATTTTGGGTATGGATTGTATTTCCATTTATCATGCTATGATTAACTATAGAAATAAAGTTGTTTATTTTTGGAAAGAATTTCAGTTTTTGTACAAGAATGAACTCTTAATTTTGATAACATATCAGGAATTTGAGAAACTAGTAAAATATTGAAATGAATGTTACCTTTCACATATTGTTGAAAACAAAGGAACTATACAGATTAATGATGTGCCAGTGGTAAATGAGTATATTTAAGTTTTCCTTGATGATTTTTTGGGTATAATACCTGATCGGAATGTTGAATTTACTATTGGATTAGTTCCTAATGGCAAGCCAATTTTATAACCCCCTTATAAAATGGCTCAAATTAATCCTTTAAAGTAAAGAAGCAGTTGCAGGAGTTATTAGATAAAGGTTTCATTCGACCTAGCACATCACCATGGGGAGCTCCTGTCTTGTTCCTTAAATGTAAATATTCTTCAATGTGACTTTCATTGGTTATAGATCATTGAATAACATCACTATTAAGAACAAGTATCCTTTGCCTCATATCGATGATTTTTTTGATCTGCTCTAGAGATATCATTATTTTTTGAAGATTGAAGTGAGTTTGGGGTACATCAGTTGAAAGTAATGGAAGATGACATTCCATAGACTGTGTTTCATACAAGATATGGGTGTTATGAATTTTTAGTTATGGCCTCTGGGTTAACTAATTCACCTGATGTATTAAGGTATTTTATGAATAGAATTTTCCGTGAGTTCATTAATATGTTTTTAGTTGAGTTCATTGATTATAATTTGGTTTATTTCAAACGTAATAAGGAACGTGAAATTCATTTAAGGGTTGTCTTGCAAACATTAAAAGAAAATAAAATGTGTGGGAAATTTGGCAAGCATGAGTTCTGGTTACACAAAATTTCATTCCTTGGTCACATTATTTCAAAAAATGGAATAATTGTTGATCCTACTGAACAAAATTTGTTGAATAATTTCCAAGACCCAAAAATATTACTGAGATCTATAGTTTTCTTAGTTTTCCTGGTTATAACTAGAGTTTTGTTGAAATGTTTTCACAGTTATCTAGGCCATTGACGAAGTTAACTCAAAAATGTGTTATGTTTGTCTGGACAAAATAATGTGATGATTGTTTTCAAGAATTGAAAAGAAGATTGGTGAATGATGTAGTTTTTGCACTTCCTTCTATAAATTGTCAGTTTATTATCTACAGTGATGCTTTGTTGAAAGGAATTGGGTGTTCCCTTATTCAAAATGATGAGGTAATTTCTTATGCTTCATTCTCATGAGTTAAATTACCCTACACATGATTTGGAATTAGCATCTATTTTTTGGTTTAAAAATTTGGAGGCATCATCTATAAAGAGTAAAATGTAAAATATATATTGACCAGAAATGTTTGAAGTATATAAGCACTCAGAATGAATTAAACATGAGACAGAATAGATGGATGGAATTAATCAAGGATTATGATTACACAATTCATTACCATCGAGGAAAGGAAAATAATGTTGTTGATGCTTTGATTAAAAATGTAATGCTACATTAACCTTGTTACGTTTGGAACAAGATACTTTGATTAATGATTTGATGAACTTTGGCATAGAAGTTGTGGGTGCAGAAAATTCCTCTGTTTTGTTTTAGGTGTCAGTGAAATCATCTCTATTAGACAGAATTAAGCAATCACAAAAGGAAGACATTGAGTTGAAGAAAAAGTTAGAGTTGGTTCAGAAGGGTAAGTTTCCTAATTTTAGCATTGATAATGATTTTATTTTGTGATTTGGATAGAGATTATTCTTATCTTGTGATTCACAGTTGAAGAATGAGTTGTTATGTGAAGCTCATAGTTCTTCGTTATGAGTTTATCATGGAATTAATAAGATGTACAAGGATATTTGGGAGTATTACTTGTGTGATGTAATGAAAAGAGATATTTCTAACTTTATTGTGAAATGTTTGACTTGTCAACAGGTTAAAGCAGAGTAGAAGTTACCGAAATAGATGCTTTAGTATTTATCGATGCTAGAGTGAAAATGGTAAAATATATCCATGACATTTGTTATGGGATTACCGAATACATCTCGAGGTAACAATGCAATCTGGGTTATTGTTGATCGATTGACTAAATCTGCTTATTTACATCCAATTTGAGATACTCTCTCTCTAGATAAGCCTTCTCAGTTGTGTGTTTAAGAGATAGTTGAGTTTCGTGGAGTTCCCTTCTCTATTTTATATGATCATTATCTGAGGTTCACTTCTAAATTTTTAAAAGGCCTACAGAAGTCAATAGGTATTGAATTAAATTTTAGTACATCTTTTCATCCTCAATCAGATGGGTAGTCAAAATGAACAATACAGTCCTTGGAGGAAATGTGATGTGCTTGCTCAATTGATTACCAGCGAAGTTGGGACTAACATCTTTCTTTGGTTGAATTTTCTTATAATAACAGTGTTCATTATAATGTACATATGGATCCATTTGAGGTATTATATGGGAATCAGTGTCGAACTATACCTTTTTAAAATGAAGTAGGTGAAAGGATGTTGATGGGGTCATAATTGGTAGAATAGATGGCAGAAAAAGATCAGTTGTTTCAGAAAAACATGAGAACAACTTAGAGAATGTAGAAAAGTTTTGTAGATAACCATAGGAAGGATATTTCTTTCAAGGTAGGTGATCATGTCATTCTCAAAGTTTCTCCATGTAAAAGTGTGATGCGTTTTGGTGAGAAGGGAAAGCTATGTCTGGGGATCATTGGACCCTATGAAATCTTAGAGAATGTTGAATCAGTTGCCTATAGTGTGGATTTACCTCCAATTTAATCAAATGTACACAATGATTTTCATGTTTTAATGTTATGAATGTATATGCCAGACCTATATCATGTTTTGAGACCAGAGGTAGTTCAGTTGGAAGAGAATCATTCTTATGAGGAACAACCTATCTTGAATCTTGACTACAGAGAGAAAGTGTTGAAAAATGAGGTAATTCATCAGGTAAAGGCTTTCTAGAAAAACCATATGGTTTAAGAGGCAATGTGGGAATATGAAAATTCTATGAGGGATAAATACCCCCATTTATTTGATAAGTGAATAAAAATTGTGAGTACGCAATTTCCAAAAGGGGGAAGCAGGTAACATCCCAAGTAAATAAAGAATAAGACATTTTCATATTCGTGTATTAAATATTTATTTTATTTTAAAAGGGATTCTATGTTGGCATACCCGATACGCAACAATGGGTTTCTTTGAAATCTTACATTTCACACAATGTTGAGTTATAGTGAAAAATAATAGTACAATATTATTATTATAAGTGGTAGTTAATTCCTAGTCGTTGTAATGGCGTAAATGAACATAACTAACAAAAATATGATTATACATGTTTATTAAATGATTTTACATTTATCCAATAGTTTTTAGAGGCTTAAAATAAGAAAAAATCGGATTTTAAGCATAAATACCTTATTAATATTTAAAAGGTCGTTTTACCGCCTTTTGATGGTGATCCATTTTTAAATATAGTTTTTGTCACTTTTTTATGTTCTATTTTAAAAAATAATTTTCTTATTTAGATTAGGTACATCAAAATTTAGTTTGGATGAAATTTTCGTATTTTTCTGATAGTGTTCATTTTTTAATGAAAAGTGAAAATACTGTATTTTAATCCAAAACTGCATTTTAATATAATTTATTTATATGGTTAGATTATATTTTTAATTGGTTTTAAAGATTAATTATATTATTTTTTTACCATTTAATCCAATTTTGGTCATTTTAATTAATTTCACTTTTAAATTGGACATAAACAGGTGTCAATCTTTTGATAGTTATTATTTCATAAAAACATGCTTTTTTTGACAATGGGAATTAATTTTAAATTAATTTTTTCCACTTATGGTTTTTGAATTTAGAAAAATGGATTCCATATTTTTAATCAGTATGTCAAAATTGGGTAAATAGGTAACTTTTATTTTTAGACATTATGAATATTTACTTCAGTAAATATCTTATTTACCATGGTTAAATGGTAAATCGGGTAAACAAGGGTAAAATAATACTAATATTAAATTACCCTAAAATGTGTCATAATACTATTTGTTGATACATTTTAGACCATATTAATCCTTGTGCTTATATTGGGACACTATGTAGCCATATGGGAGTGATAAGGACACTTTATATTAATTAATTTAATGTCAACACAAAAATGACATAAACATATATCTTTTAGTAAATAAATTTTTACATGGGGTTATAAAAGTTATATCTTAAACTAAAAATATAATATTAAATATAAAAAAATTTCCTACATCATGGTATTTTTTTAATTTTTATACATTAAATAAATAAAATTATGTATGACATAATAATGTTGTAGTCTTTACCTCATTAATGAATGATTTAAATAAATTAGATTATAAAAATTAAAACAATATCCAAAACTTGACCAACTATTATTGGATGATTTTATTTCAAGCATTAGTCATCTTAATTTATAATTTAATGAGTTTTTTTACTTCTTGAAACCAAAAATATGTTTATAATAAAATAATACTTTCAAACTTTCCTAAAGAGACCCTTCCCCTTATAAAAAGCTTTCACCTATAACCCATTAATCACACCTCTCGATCCCCTTGGATTGTCCAACCTCTACCCATTTAAGAACCCTAAGTCCCTCTAATCCACCTATAATCCTTACCTTAGGCAGAATTCACTTCAATAAATCCTTTTGGTTCAAACCAAAGGGAGTTACCCGATTTAAAGGTAACATCTTCTCTTAAGTTCTTTTCATTTATTTTACTTCTCCAACCCCATAAAATATTTTTATTGCTTTATTTTATAAAAACACCAGTATACTGAATATACTAAGACGTTTTTATGTGAATTATCTGAACTACACATACGCACATCTCCATCTAATGGGTAAATAACATACTGTTTTTGTGGACGGAAATCTACTGCCTCACGAAACGATGATTGTTCAATCTTCTCCTACCACCTCTCATCGTGTACATGAAGATGGGTATATATTTATAGGTGATATATATTATATTTAAGTTATCTCTATACTTCTATATTTTTCATTTATATCGTACTTTTATGGTTTCCATAATCGGTAAACACGATAATTTAATTTGAGGAAGTGTGGACTACCGCCCCCTTCAAGTTATATGACTCATTCATACCATACATTGAATGTATAAAGTATGGTGTTAATGAACTTATTTTACATATATAAAATATTATAATATAGTAGTATTATAATATACCTATTTTTCATTTGGTTTTCATTCCTTAAAATTGAAAAAATGAAATGAAAGTTGTGTTCATGCGTACATACGGCTTACCGTCTCCTTGAATGGTGCATTTCATTTTCATATATCCAAATGATGTGGAATATTATAAACAAAAATATAATGGATATATATGATTTATATGATATTTAAATTATTAATATTATTCTGTATATAATTTTATTTTTACCACATAGGAAAATTTTAATTATAAGAAGTTTATTTTCGACTCAAATACCAAATATTGACAAAACGACTGTTATTCACTTAAATGATTATATAATGTTTATAACATGGTAATAAATAATATAAAATGAATAATAAACCAGAAAATGGTTCTGATAAAAGTATAAATTAACTCTAGTATATTATTTAGGAGATTAAAGAATGAACGAGTCAAGTCAGACATAAGACAAGGGACTTTGTCTCAATCACTTTTCATTGAGGCATAATTTTATTTATTCACAACTTTTATATAAAATATATAAACACCTCTGACATTTAATTTAATTCAAAGGGAATATTTTTACATTATCTGTTTTATTAAATGGAAAAAATTCATTTTTATTTTTAACATACTCAGTGACAATGAAATTTCCTCCACTGTGAGTATTATTTAATCTTTGGCTTCATTAACAAGCTGTAGTGTTTTTTAAAGAAAAATAAATACCATAAACTCTTTTACGTATTTTGGTATTGAAAATGGTTTGGATAATGAATTAGTATTTTCAATATATTTAAATGCTATATTGTGATTGAAATGTGGAAATTTCATCTTTCCTTTATGTTCATTTTATGTGTTATGATTGTGTTGTGGTTCTTGGACATTGTTTACGTATACAGGTGGTCCCATGATAAACCTAGGGCGGGTGAGCGCGAGATAGCTCTCCAATGCATTGGGTAACTTGACAGAGGTAAATGTTAATGTTTCTACTAATATATTTAGGGAATATACTGTGATGGGTATTTCAAATTTAACTCCCAATGTATCTATGAAATCTACAATGTAATTTTGTTATAGATTCCACAAGTTTCCATTATGATTTATGTTTTCTATTTGTTATTCATGAATCTGATGATTTCATGAGTTATTTTAAAAATATTAAGTTTTTATAGTATAATGGTTTCTTTATTTATTTGATAACCCTTACTAAAATTTTTATGCTCATCCCACATTTTGAAATGTTTTTCACATGACATAAAGATGAATAGGGTCAAGGATTGGATCAAGGAAACGTCATGGAGTCTAATACATGGAACTAGATGTGACTCTTTTTTATAAGAGTTTTAATTTTATAAAAAATGATAACTGGGTAGAAGTGTCTACTTTGTAATTTTTGATATGTAAAGTAACAGTTATGGCCCAATTCTCTAAAACTAATAACCTGAAAAGACCCCCAATGTGAATTATTCATTTAATTCAAGATTATTTAATGTCTTAGGGCTGGGTCCTTATACTTCATCTCCCCTTCTCTTTTCCCCCTTTATTACCATAATAACTTTATTCATTTCATTTCCATAATTCATGTCTTACTTCACTCACATATTCCATTTCTCGATGCCTTTAAAAATTCCCCTCCCCTCTCACCCTATAGAGTTTCCATTCTCCATGCCTCCTTCTCACCATTAAACTTTGGTTTCAGGTTCCTCTTCCTCATCCTCCACCTCTACCTCTGCCTATACCTCCTCCTCCCCTCAGTCATAAATATAGTATCTCCATTCCACAAGGGTTCTTTGTACCTCTGGTCCTCACTTATTCAGCTCCAAATTTGGACCACAACACCTCAGCTTCTAGATAGGTGATTCCGAAACCTTCTTGCAACATTAGAATTTTGGTTGGTATAAAATTTAACTCATGGTATGAATTTAATTCCTCTACTATTAATTCCATTTTATATACTCTATCAATCCACATCTTAAATATTATCCCTTATTTATGAATGAATTCATCCTTTCTAACATTGTCATATCATAGTAGACCAAACTCCAAACACCGGACATGACATCTCTCTAAATTCTAGAACTTCCACCATTAAAAGGTTACATTACTACCTTTTCCCTTTTACTATAATGTCTATAAACCCAAAACCTCATGGGTCTCCACATTTACTCATTGTTCAAGGGTAATATTTCTACTTCAATGGAAGGTATGTATGTTAACCCAACCACCAAAACTTGATGAATTTCTATGAACCCTTCAAGTTTTTATTTCCACCCCAATAGTAGGTATATCTATATTTTATGTTACTATAAAAATTTCTTATCCTAATTATGATCCCCATTTCACTAAAATCTGCTAAATATATTGTTCTGTGTATATTTCTCTCACATCATTTTCATTTTATATAACTCATTTCTATATTCGTTGTAAAATTAAATTGATCTTCCAATGTTGTTACCCTTTTAAATATTTTTGCATATCATGATTATGTTTGGATCCTTATAAATATATATTACAAAGATTTCATATCTGAATTTCTAATACAAATAAACATCTAGATAAGCAAGGTATCATAGAATATTAGTAAGGATGTAAAATAAACATACATTTCCCTTAAAAACATAATCACAAACACATTCATTCAAACTTTTATTTGATACTGTGAATGAATTGAAAAATATATTAGAGCCCAAATTGTTGGTATGATTTTTTATTTGTTATCTTTTATGTCCAATATTTGGATAGTTCTATTTCTATTATTTTCATTCTATGATATTTGGGCTCCTAGTAAAGAAATAATACTTCTTAACATTTTTAAAATAAAATAGTGGTCGATCCCTTGGTTAATATGATGTTACTAGTCTTCTAGAACAATAATTTTTCATGTTGGATTTTCTATTTGTGGTTTCCTTTGTATTTTATTTGAGTAGTTTATTATTTTTAACACTAGAAAGACCTAGGTGAATACTTCCATTTCTTTCACATAGATGTTCCGACGCCATTAGTATTATTTCTTTTTGTTCATGATTTTTATTTCCAACCAAACACTTAAATTGATGAAGATTCAAATGAAAAACCTTTTTTTCAACTTGTGTTCAGAAGAAGGGAGACCATTTTTTCCATAAATTATTGTACTTTCTATTTATACATTTAAAATTTAATTTCATTGTAATTATTTTTAAATTTATAAATTCTAATAATGGGAATTCAGTTTATAAATATATAATGAACTTTGAATATAATATGATTTCAATTTCTATACATGTATAATGAACTTGCAGTTTATTGAATGTTTAATTTAATGAACATTCATTTTTAAAAATACAATTTATCTTTAATATATTTTTATTTGTATTACCGTATTGTATATGTTAATTATATATACTATGGTTCAATACATGTACAATTCACTTTAATGTTAATGATTTTGTACATTCATATATTCATTTTTTTCATTTATATGTAACTTCTTATTATGTATCTGCATATTGCTTATTTCATTTACCACTATACTAATAAATTTTTAGTAATGTACCATGGGTTGTTTTTCAAATCTATATCCTATTATTGTGGAATGTTTCTTCCAATGTTAACTGGTTATCTTCTATTTTCCACCCCAAGATTCATTTTTAAAAAAAATTAGAAAACTCCATCCAAATGAAATTATTTACCCTATATTAATGGTACATCCATGAATATGTATAGTAATTTCTTCATATGATTCATAGAAATCACAATATTCTTACAGTATACTAATATTCTATAAATATAAAACCCTCTTTCAATTAAATTTACTTTAAATTTAATGAACATTAAATTTAATGAACTTTTAGTTTCGATACATGTATAATTAACTATTAGTATAATGAAATTTTCGTTTCTATACATCTAATTTCAGATGGTCACATTCATGGTTTGACAGGAACCAAATGTATGCTTTATTTTTTTCATTAGGATGACAATATTACATTTATAATTATAAATAATGGAACCCTTCTCTGTTATTTTAATTAGTTACTCTGATTTTTTTAAGGCATAACCATTTATGATGTTTAATATGTTCCATCCATGTAAATTGTTATTTCATTATTTTTATATTTCCAATATTTGTATTATTATGTGAAACAATTACTCCTAAAATTTTTCTCTATAAAATATATTCCTATTTTGTTATTGGATGAGATACAAAAATTTCAATAATGAATATCATTCACGCATTGTTAATAATGAATATCATTCATGAATTGACATTATAATTGATATTTGATATTATTATATTTAATTAAAATAAACCATGAAAAATATGTTTTTAAATGTAATATACATAACTATAAAAATTATAATTAATTGTGCATAAACTTTTGAATCTATTAACCATCGATATAATAATGCACTAAATATTATTCAATTAATTGACTAAATATTCTTGCAACATGAAACATTTCATATTGTGAATTTTTATTTAGTATCATGTACTGAAAATACATTTTATTTTCAATATAAATGAAATTTCATTTCTTGAATATATATGATGTTTCTCCAAATTCATGCAGCCTAATTTTCCACATATACCTATAGTTTCTGCTTTAAATAGTTCTATTTCATGTTCTAAAAAATAGTTTTCTTATATATATAGTGTCATGTAATAAACTTGTAGTTTATGTTGAATAATCAAGCAATTTAATTCATTTAATATGTACGAAGTCTCATTCTCTACATATATATGAAGTTTCTTCATGAAATTGAAATTTATAATCATTGTGCATGAAATTTCAATCACATAATATGCATGTTGTTTTTGTATTATCATTAAATACTTCATATATATATTATCCATATTGTAATTTATATTAATATACAAGTTTTTTTAGGGTATAGAACACAATTTCCTTATGTATAATTTATAATAAACTAAAACTATAGTTTATATTGCACTTTATATTATATTTTATAGAATTATAAAATTTATTTTTATATTCGTATTAATATTTTCATTTAAATAAAACTGTTTATTTCAGTTTATATTTCATTATCTTATACTAAAATTTCAATTACTTTACTTTTTTACATAGTAGTATACTTTTTAATTTATATTAATATACATGTTGTTTGCTTATGTTGAATTAAATTTCCTTATGTATGCATTATCATAAACCAAAAGTGAAGTTTATATTCAATATACATGAAATTTAATTTAATTAACATGCATGTTGTTATTGTAGATACGTGTAGTTTCCTTACTAAATATGATAGAAATGTCCTCAAATTTGCCTAATTTCAATTCACAATATTAATGTGATTTGCAATTATGTAATCTTGTGCAAGTATCATAGGTATGTTTATGAACGATCTCTTCCTACTATATATAAAAGTTCTTAAGATTATTTTATTTTCTATATGAATGATGATCTAAACATAGCAATTACTCTCATAAATGAATTTTTTTCTATTTTCTCATAAATTATCTCTTCATGTAAATATTTATGAAATATGTTTGAAAATTATTGGTTGTAATAAGAAACCCCACCATATATTAAACACAGTGGTGGAATAGTACTATGCTTTTTCGTAGCCAAGTTATTAGTTATTATAATGAATTTTGATTTCCATCCATACATGTTGTACCTAATTCCTTCTCTCGGTCTCCCGATTCTCCCTCCCTCACTACATCCTTCTCTCCACCTCCCCTCCTCACTGCCTCAACCTCACATTCCCAATGTGTCCTTCCTAATCTTGGGCCCCTGGTTCATCATCTCTTTCTCCTCACCCACCCATTCTTACTTCTACCTCCCTACCTCCACTTTTACCTTCCGACCTCCAAAATTTCACCCATATCCTCTACTTTTGGAAATTAATTTCACAGTATTATTCATTTAGTTTGCTTGTCTTTGTTTTCCATATTATTAGAGCCCCTCATTTTGTGAGACCCTAAGTTTATTCCCCTCTCCTCCCAGGATATCTGTTTAATAAGAACTTGGTTGAACATTGATATACTTCCATTCCTTATTTGATGACACCCTCACACTTGATTTTGAAACCCTAAACATTGTTTATTATTCTTAATATTTCTTTAGAAAACCACTATGTTGGTGCATCATATCCTATAATATTTGTATTATATAATATAATATATGCATTATTTTTTATTCTATAATCGAGATCCTTTTTGAATTTTTTTATTATAATCATTGATTCATAATTTCATAATATTAATTATCTTTGTTTCAATTTAATAGTTATTATATTCAAAAATTTATGAAATAATATCTTGGAAATCCTGTAATCTATTATTCTTTACAATTATTTTTTTAAAATATAAATTATTAATTTTCATAATTTATGTAGTCTGATCTTTTTGTGTATATCAATATGCATGGTTTTTTTCATCTGCATTGTTTTTTAGGTTTCTATAATATTTTGTCATTGTGCATAAGTTTTTTCCTAATTTTGTTATCTTTTTGTATATTGATCTTCATTGAGAAGCTGAAAAACATTTTATATTTTTAATTTATTATTAACATATTTTTAGGGTACCCACATTGATTGGTTTTTGAAACCATATGGTTCTCCCTATTCACCTCTAGTGATTTAAATTAAGAAACAATTAAATCTACGAGATGTGAGTTTTATATATTTCTTAAACAAATGTATAAATCCTGAATAACAAACCCTATCATAAATATCATGTTTTATTGAAATACTATACAATGTTTCATTTCTTTTTTCATTGATTCAGTTTTTTTTAGTGTTCCATGTAATTGGATCCCTAAAAATCACCCCAATTTTATTTTTTATAACTCCATGGAATGTTTTTTATTTTAATCTCAATCATATTCATAGAAGAAAGTTTATTTTTTTTATGAATCAAGGCCCCAACATAACACTCAAGAAATGATAATAATAATCACTTCCTAGTGTAAATTTACATTGAGTATTCTATATTCAGGACAATTATTTTTTATTTGGGAAATTTTTTTCCCCTAATTATATTAATTCCCATTTTATTATCTTAGTTTTATTGATATTTAATTATTCAGAAGGTAAAATTGAGATGCATGTTTCTTCATAAATACCAAGCCGTGTTATGTTCATCATACTCCTTGGATCTTTATGTACATAATTTTATATATGTTCTAATCATAAACAACATCTTCTTCTTTTAACATTAGTTATCAATCCCTATTTATTGTCTCTTAAAATTATCAACTTCACTTTTATTTCATATTAGTATGTTACAACACATTATTTTATATGAATGTATTTTTACATGTACCTTGTATTTTTCGTAACCGCCAATGGGTAACTATACACACCTTTAGGTTTGGTTTATAATTTTTGGTTTGATATAGATTCATTATAGTTGGTAATTTGACACATTTTACATGGTTATATTGTTTCTATTAACTATTATTGATAGATAAAATATATAAGGTTCTTTGATTTTATATTAGGTTAATCAACCACAAACTCAAACCTTTGATTTCCCTCTTCATAAGGCCCTAAGGTTTGATGTACCTCTTCCTTCATTCCTTTTTTACATCACATTTTTTCCATTACTATAAACATTCCCTCTTCCCAGATTCCCTTTTTTACTTCATAGGTTTTTTTTCCTTCACAGGTTCACTCTTTCCATAAATTAATTAATGCTTTGTTCCATTTATTTTAATTTTATTATATTATAACATCTGTTAACCACTGATTGGTAACTATTCAACCATTCAATTATCTTCCTATTATGTCACATCTCCTATATTATCCATAATTTATCCTGAAATTGCATTGATTTATGTTTTTTAGTTATTTTTATAAAATTTGTAGTGTGTTACCTTCCATGAAGGTTTTATATAACATATGTTGTGATTATATGATCATTATGAATGTTACAGAAATTATAGTTATTCTATTATACTGAAAATATATCACATAAATAAAAGACTTATATTATAGTTATGCTTCCCCCATGTATTTCATTTAACATATGTTCCTACATAAAATTCTATTTATATTATATCATGAATTTCCATTGATTGATATTTATATTTTATTAATTATCCCTGGTATTAGGCCCTAATTACATAGATTACAGTAGTTATTCATCATTCAGTTATTTTTATAGTGGAATCCATGTGAGACATTTTTTGACTAGTTGTACGTGAGTTCAACCCTGATAATATTTTTGCACCTTCTCATTTGTTATTTATGTTGATAAACTACTTCAATGTTACTCTTGGTTACATGATGTGGGATGAGTTTCTTGAATAACATAAAATAAAATAACAATTACATCATTATCAATTAGATAAATTAATTTTATTTTTGAACTCATGGGATTCTAAAATAGAAATATTAAATTACCTATTATTGTATAGATAAAGTGTGGGATTAAACATTCTTTAAGGATTTCTTCCTAATGCGAATGTTTTATACAATATACTGGGGAGAAAAAACTAGAATATTTGGGTTCAGGGCTATTATTTATTTTGGTACTTTATATTTATTTATCATTCTGTACAGTTATGAATTTTTATTTCAATAAGATGTATAAGTTACTCAGTATTTTGATAGTTTTTTGTTATGTACTTCCATATTCAAGGAGAAATCGGTGGTCATGGATTACTATGAAACAATTTCAGATCTTCTTTTCCATAAACAAGTTATGTAATTTATAAGAAAAACTATATATGAACTTAGAAATAGTTTGATTTGTGCAGAATAATTTTTGAATTTATGCAATACCATATCATATTTATAAATGATACTACCCCAATATTCATTTGCAAAATTTTCATGTTGAAATTCATATTTTGAGCTATATATTTTTTTTCTAAATTTTTATTTTAATATTAAAATATATGTAGTTTGTTGTTGTTTGAAGGGAGTTCAATTTTTATAACTCTATCAAATGAGTTGTTAAGGTCTATATACAAGGGAAAAATGCTAGACTTATTTATTTATTATTATGTAGAAAACAATTCAAGGTACATATGAAAATACCTAGTGTATTAAATGCATGGCTATATTTTTTTCCTTACTAATTTAGGTATTCTCACTACAATTGGTTAATAATCTAAAATTTGAGGATTGGTGAATTTGAGAAAAATATAAAATTTTACCTAATACAATTTAATGATAAAATCATCATGATATAGTGGTAATAAGATTCATTAACATCAAATGGAATAGTCCCATATTTTATTTATGAATATGATAACTGGAAGTGTTGAATTTTCATAGATTCAAAGTTGTGTGGGCCTACCTTTTTGTGCAGGCACTGTTTTATGCATTGAATTAAAACAATTTATCTAATGACCATTCCAAAAAACATGTGAATCATGATACATAATATGGAAAACAATGAATTTAGTGGTACTTGAAAGAAAACATGATAAGTGTCCATTGAAACAAATGGATCATAATATAATTGATATTCTTTTACTATTCATTGTAATGAAATGTTTACACAAAAAATTACTATTTATAAATTATTTCAAGTATTTTATATTTCATATAATATTATATTAGTTAATATTATTATTATGTTCATCATAATATAATTTAGTTAAATTCATTTTCAATGCGTACGAATTCCTGATCTGTCTCAATGCAATGCATGTTTATTAATGCCATATGTATAGTGTGTATGAGCATAATCCATTTTGATTATATTCTATATGAGTAGAATCTATATGAGAATGATATACTGTATAATAAATATTATCCATATGAGTAGAATAAATTTTTCAATACAGTGTTTACGTATGCTTGAAAGACATATCGTTCAATGCATTGAGTTATCTAAATTATTTTTTTTAATTTCTGACTTATTGACCAAAAAACACATTGTCCTTTATTTTGTTTCAAGTCACATTCCATTTCAATGTATAATATTTATTATTTTCTATATATTAATTTTTTACACAGTTATTTACTAATAATGATAATACAAAATAATAATATATAAATAACTAAAAATTATAAAAAAATTACTTACCTTTTATAATACAATAAAATTAATTATTTAAAAATGTGTTTTAAAATTTATGAACATGAAAGTTATTTCATTGTACAATAAATCACCCACAATTTTTTTAGGCTTACCCAATTTTAAAGACACTAAGGTCAAAATGGATCCAAGTATAATATTTATTGATTCAAAGATGATTAATAATTGGGATTCTATTTTAACTAAATAATAATCACACAATCATGTATAAATTTATTATATGGTATTTATTTTAAAATATTTATTTATGTGGGTTAAATTGGGTAGGGTTAGATATTAGATTATGGTGAATCTATAAATGATCTATTTATAAGAAAAATCAGATGCAAAATATTTTCATCCTTTTTTGAAAAGGGAAAAACAATTGCACACCATGGGCTAAGGAAAAATATATTTATAATTATGATAAAGATATATAATTAGTCCCATTTTTATAATTATATATATATATATATATTAAAATTTCATATGTGATAATATTTATAATTATATTTTATTCATAATTGATTATTTTATAAAACGTTGATTATATAAACATAATTATATTTTTTATAAATGAAATTGTTGTAGTTTTTAATATTAAAATATACTATATTTATAATTATATAAATATGAATATAAATATATTTTCACTTATTATGATTTCAAATATAATAATATTTCAAATTATATTATATTTATAGATTATTATTAAATAAAAAATATATTATAAAAAAAGTAATTATATTTTATATATATATATTTTTATTTATTCAATTTATTATATTAATATAAAATAATATTTAAAAACTATAAAATTATATTTATGTATATATGTATATTGATAAAAATATTAATATATATTATATTTATATTTTTCTAATCATAAATTATTAATTAAATATAATTTAAAATATAATTCTTTTATTAAAATCGTAATAAATAAAAATAAAATATGTATTTGTATTTGTATAAAAAACATAACTATATTTATATTTATAATTAATATAAATATATTTGTATAATTTTTTGTGTAATTATATAATAATGTTATCCATGTAATAAAAATTATACTTATAATAATAGAATATTTACGATATTTTTTTATTCACATTGTGCCAATGCATGAATCGATTTATAGTAGTGGATGATGATTACTTTTTAAGTGAAAATAAATCATGATATATATATATATATTTGGTGGCAACCTATTCCACAACCCTAATGCCACACATGAACCATATATATACCCACTAACCCCCTTAAATAAAGAATTTTGATTTTTGGATGGAGATTTCTCTATTTATGGATATACTCTCTCTATTTAATCTCATGACCTTTGTTGGGAAACAATCATCCAAAGGGGAGATGATGATATCATTGGCATTTTCACATGTTTTCACCTTGATCTAGGCATAACCTCGAACCAATTTTGGTGCTGGAGTTGATGATCGAAGTGATGAAATCCCACCATGCACCATCAGTGACTTCATGCAGGCCGATGGGTGACTTTATCTGTGACCCTAGTGGCAATGTGGATCAGTTTATTTTAGGCGCCACTGGTGACATGATGTGCTGGTGGTGAGGCACTGGTCATCCAGTGGTGGGGGCTTCATCATTTATGAATGGAGTGTTGGCCACATCCTCAATTGGCACACCACGCGGGTCAAAGATGCAGTTTTAAAAAGGTAAAATTTGGAGGCGTCATTACCAAAAAAATGACTTTATACACCATCAGACTTTAATAGTGATAAAACCCACAGATAAAGGGTAATTTTAAAAGTGCTAAAATGCACTGTTAAAATCCCCACTTTATAAGAGATTTTTTTAGCATTAATAAATGCACCGCCTTTATCAACACTTTTTTTAGTAGATAACCCCTTTATCATTTCTTTTTTACCCTCTATAAAAAAGGGTATATTTAAAAAAATATTTTATTAAAACAATATAGAAATATGGAAATATATTTATATTGATATATATAATATATGTTTTTAAATATATTTTAGATAAGGGTATATATACAATTACACTTAATATATAAAATAATACGTTAAAATGGATTATAAAATAATAAAAAAAATTAATTACTAATTTTCTAATTTTTATCTACTAATAATCATTTAATATAAATTTGAATATAAAAATATCAAAAAATTATTAAAAGATCGAAAATGAATTTTAAACCTAACTCAAAATTTACACGAAAATAAATTTGGATCTGGGAGTTCATTTTAACTCTACCACCTAAAAAAATTGAAGAGAACGATGAGATCTACGCCCTAATGAAATGTGAAAACCCCCTACCACATTTTTTGAGGCCAAAAAGGCATAAAAGGCCTCCAAAACTGAGTTTTTATTCAGGGATCCCCAATATTAAACATGGGACGGAATTTCAGCCTCTTTTAAGGAGGTATTTTTATCCGTTTTATGTGGGGAATGAATTTATAATCAGGGTTTACGTTCATATTGATTTTATGGTTTTGAAATTTTATCATTTTTCATATTTTATTTTTATTTATAATCAAATATATAAAAATATATACATATTTTGTATATATTGACACATAAAAACATAATTTTATAAATATATATTTGTAAAGATTTTTATATATAAAATATCTTTCAAAAAATATAAACCTTATCTAAATAAAAAATGATATGCATTTTATTTAAAAAAATGTATGAATATGTATATACATATACAATTAATGTATATATAATTTATATATATAAAAATATATTTGTGTGTGTGTTGATGAATATTTATATATTTATCTATATATTCAAATATATGTATATAAATATTGATAAATAATATTTGTAAATAAATATAAATATATATAATAATATTTATAGATTCACACACATATATAAATTTATGTATGTATGTATGTATAAACACACACACACAAACAAAACATATTTTATATATGTATTTAAAAATATATGTATATCGATAAAAAATGTAATGAAATATATATAATTATTTAGATGTATCAAAAAATATAGAACAAAAAATTTTTAGTAGAGTGGAAATGATGTTGGAGTATGAGGGGGTATCTAAAGTTTGAAACCCTACAATGGTAGGCATGAGTTGGAGGGAGAAGCATGTGCATAGTGCTATTAATAGTGGGAGGGGCTACTGAGCACTTTTAAAGTTGTGGGGATTCTAGGTAATTATTGTTAAAAGTGGTGATCGAGTGCTGATAAAAGGGTGTGGTATACCCTCCGATTTGTAGATTTATTTTTTGAAAGAATTTTTTTTGGACTTTTATCAGTGAAAAAAACCCTCTGATTTTATCAGTTACATTTTTAACAGGCATAAAAGGGTCCTTTATTTGCAATTTTTTTACACTGATAAAAGGGACCCCCTTTTAATATTGTCAAGGACCACAATGATTTTTAGCGCTGTTAATTCCTTTTTTGAGCGTTGTTAAAGGGATGATTGGTAGTAGTGCGTGTTTTGGGATACATATTTCTACATAGATTTTTTCCTTTAAAAGGAGTCAATGGAATGGATTGGAGAGATACATCTGTATGGATAGAAAATTATGTTTTTTATTAGATTTGATCAACAATCAGTTTTCTTCTAATCTTGGTTATTTTTCAGCACATGATTATTTAATAGACGATATTCATATTCATATGGTCTGATTTATTTCTTTTACTTCTTTCTTAGATGATGTTCTGTTGTCATATCTAATTTCTACCACTCTTGTTTGCTAATACATTCTTCTAATCCATCAGAGAGTTATAATTTTGAGACCCCTTTATTTTTGGGAGTTTCTACCATATTTTTTTTTATTATAGTGGATTTTCTTTACAGAATCTGTCCCATGGTTTTTTCCTTCACTAGGTTTTTCCACATTAAAAATTTATGGTGTCACCAATTATTTTTCTTGAACATACTATTTTCTCACTGCGCATCCACCTTAGTTTTGAAATCTTCTTTTAATTGAAAGAAAATTTATTTCCCCAACATTTTTTCTTTGCTCTTTTTGTGCATTCATCACTTGGCGTATTTCCCAGCATTTGGTATAAAATGGTCTGGTTTCTATTTCATATATATTTTGGAATCCAATTACATCCGGGTGATTTTTTTGAATGGTACCAACTACCATTTCTGGAGATTAAAAATGAGGGATATTATTTTGTTAAATGAATGCATCTTTTCGTGTTTATTACCAAAAACTAGAAATAATTTCAAATGAAAAATGGGCTTTTGAGCATGACATGTTTTGTGGTTTCATTTTCCCGTGGGTTGAAGATAATGTGATGAATCATATTGTTAACATTTCTCATACCATATATTTGTAGGAGAAGGTAGAGACTACCTATTCTTCTATGATAAGAAACAATAATCGTTTTCCTCTCAAAGAAATAATGAAATTCAGGCATAAGAAATTTAAATCTATTTTTGAATATTTGAGAGAATATTGGGGATGTTTTGATCAATTTTCTGATATGAGTATTAATTTTCAAGATGAGGTTTTAGAACTTTTCTTTCTTAACACTTTACCTAATTCATGGGAGAATTTACCTGATTCTCTAACTAGTTCTATTCCTAATGGTTTCATGACATTAGGTTTTGTAAAGTCTGTTGTTTTAACTAAATAGGTCGGTAAACGTACCCAGGAATAATATTCATCTGATCATTCAGTCACATAGACTAGGGGAGAATACATTAAAAGAGTCAGGTAAAATGCAGTCAAGGTAAGAGAAATGGAAGAAGCAATTCCATGATGAAGCATAGATCATCTGAATGTCATTATTGAGATAAGAAATTTCATGTTAAACTATATTGTTATTAGCTCAAAAGAGGAAATAGAATGAATGAAAATTAGTAGAAGAAAAATGGTTATGGATATGGTCATTTCACCACCACTACAGGTGTGATATTGTTATTATTTATGACTCCATTAATACTTATTATGTTGATTCTTCCTAGTTTATTGATAGTGGTCCCTATTTTCACATGACATTGAGGAATGAGCTCTTTTCATCTTAAAACCCAGGTAATTATTTGATTTTAAAGATGGGTAAGGATGTTCATACTTAGGTTTTAGGTTTCATGATTGTTTTTTATAGATCATTACTTGAAGTAATATGATTTTGAACAATGTTTGACATATGCCTGAGGTTTGCTTGAATCTTATTTTTACCAACATTCTTGATGATGAAGGGTATATCTATACTATTTGTTATGGAAAACAGAATCTTTCCAAGGGTTATTTGATTGTGGATCAAGGTAAGAATCTTCCAGGTTTTTACTAAACTAGATATTATATTTCTTGTGATACTACATGTGTTTTTGAGCGTAGTGTTTCATCCAAGATATGCAATAAGTGGATCAACCACATTAGTTAGAATGTTCTTAGTTGTTTGACCATGAAAAATATTCTTCCATATATGAATTGTGTCAAAATGGATTCAGGTGATCACTATATGGATTCAAAACATAGAAGAGTGAGTTTAAATAGTCATCCATTATAAAAAAAAGTCAGAGGTACTTGAATTAGTACATTATGATGTTTTCGATCCATAGAAATCTATGACCTTTATAGCAATATTTATTTTATGAAATTTATCGATGAATACTAATATATGATTTTTTTATATTTTGAATGCCTAAACTTTGGTGCTCAGTGTTTTTAAGCAATTTCATGTTTCTGCTAAGTGGGAATCTGGTAAGAAATTGAATTGTATTCCCATTGACAATGAGGGTGAGTATTTGGGTCCATTTGATCAGTACTACAGGAAGGAAGGTATTCAACATCAAAACACGCCTCCTAAGACATGTTATCTAGATGGTGTTGTTGATTGGATGAACAAAACATTATTGGAAAAAAATTTGTTTGTTTTCGGAAGCAATGTTACCTAGATATTTTTGGGGTGGGGCTTTATTTACTACTGGTTAATTTTTTTTGGTAAATATACAAAAATATGAATATTTGTATATATTTGTATATATTTAATTATAAATAACACTGAAATATGAAAAATGATAAGATTATAATTCCAAAATATCCATTTCAATTTAATCCATGATAATAAATTGAGCCTCTATTGAAAAAAGATATAAAGAACCCCTTTAATGTGGCTAAAATTTTATAAAATGTTCAAAAATTATAGTACCCCAAAAAAACTCGGTATTGAGGTCTTTTAGAATAGTTAGACCTCAAAAACAACTGACTAAGGTTCTTCCCAATTACCAAATTATATATATTTTTTAAAACATCGATTTGATATATGGTGGAGCTAAAACATACACTTGGATCAAAATTTATGGCTCTTTTATGTTCAAGTCTTGATTTCAACTTATTTTAGATCATTTATTATTTTATTTAATTCCTCTATCATTAAATTATTATTTAATGACTATTACTAAATAATAATTAGAAAATTGATCATTAATATTAATTTTTAATTATTTTATAATCTATTTTCATAAAATGGTTTATATATTAAGTGTGATTACATATATCGAATTATATAAATCATATTTTATAAAATATATTCTATTTATATAAATATTAATATATTTTTATATTTATCTAAATATTAATATAATTATATATTAATAAGTGATCATTATTTATTTCCTTTAAATATAAAATTTATTGGCAATAAAAAGAAGGGATTTACCACTAATAAAAGGAATACATTTATTAATTCTAATTAATGTGTTGATATTGGTACCCCTTTATCAGTGATTTTTTAGCATTGATAAATTCTATTGTGGAATAAACCTAAATATATAGTAGTGACTGATGTACGACATGAAAACCTATATTTTAGAGATTTAAATTAACATTTTTATTATTAAAACTTATACAATGTGCACCGACAAAGTGAGAGGATGGCTTTATAGGTTCTAGGCGCAGTGAAAACACGAGAGGGTACAGTGCCCAGATTTCTTTTTCCGTAATCTATGATCAATCCAAAATCAATACGACGATTAATGCTAGTATCCACAAAATTGAATCAAGGATTTTGAAAAAGAGGAAGAAGAAACAGAACCCAGAATAGAGGATCAATATATTTTGTTTATAGTCAAATTAATTTAATTCAAAAAATACATCCAATGTGATTCTTTATTTATTGATCTGTTTAGCCACTGATCTACAGTGCACCATCATTGAATCATAGAAACCAAGGTTATGTTTCCTCTATGGGTGATCCACACATGTTCTGCGAATATTTGGGCATCGCCAAAGGAGTCTTCGGGAGATATCACGGAAGATTCTAGCACCTGCATTTTCTGCCTTCAATCGCCTTGAGATCCACTTCCAATGCGTTCTCCTTGATCCAGTAAAGGATCACCGCTCTCATTATTGATAATGTTCTTGGAGAGGTATGAAATCTCTAGTATTTAAAGGTTTCTCCAAGAATGTTGTGCACAACACCAATTGGATAGTTTTGGATTTCCCTAGGCTAATGTGAGAATAATAATATATCCCAAAATGTAATTCACTAGTTAACAATAAATAATCCACACAAGCACATTTATTCATTTTATTAATCCAAGTGAAAACCCATATCAAATAATAATAGCATTGTCATTATTTCTTGACATGTTCTTAACCTATAAGTTATAATTAAATATTATTTATTAAAATAATATTTAATATTATTATTTCTCACCGAACCCTTAAAATTGGTCAGCCAACCCTCCTAAATATTTATCAGGCCTTGAATAATGACTATTTATTTATTAAATAAATACCACTGTAATATTTACTGATAAATAAATACATATTTTATTTACCAAAAATAGAAAATAAATATTTATTAAATATTCTTCTCACAATATATCCTCTCGAATAACTATTGAAAGAATAAATGCAATCAAACATACATGAATAATTATTGAACCACAACTGGAAGTAATTTATATTCAACTTGTAAAAAAATAAATTATTTAACTAAGATTATGGATACACTTAGTGTGTGACTCTCTAGGCCTCTTTCTCAAGGGAATTATGTGAACCTACCTAAATTCTAAGGTTAGAATCTAGAAACACACTAAGACACCCATAGAGAAAGAAGTTGATACCACAAAGACATGTCACCTCATACAAATTATTTTCATGTGATATAATCCCTTTATCATAATATATCCAATCGTGTAGGTTTCATTTTAGTGTCATCATCCTATTTTCTCAATATCTCATTCTTTGACTTCCTAGAAATTGAACATTCCTAGATAACAGTGTGGCCATGTTTTTATTTAGGACATATCATTTACATCAAAGGTCTATAGATATTAACTTCCATTAATAAACATAAGTGATAAATACATTCTCACATTATTCATTAATGAAAAATTACTTGTGACATACCTAGCATATCCTACCTTGTCGCGAACATATTTCATCATTTTTTTCTTCAATAAATAAAAGTATGAGACTCATAATATCCATTATTAATAATATTAAAGTATAAGGGCCAATACAAACATCTACATATAGGAAAATCCAATGACACTTATAAATGTGTATTTCCTATTTTTGGGTCACGTTCTTATAATATACTACTGGATATCGTTGAGGTAATACCCCATGAGAAGGTGCCTCAAAGTCCTATGAGTCTCCACCCCTGATAGTCTGTATCATACATGTCCCTTCAAATGATATCATCCATCCATATAAAATTTATTTAAGAATAGTGTCATAGCACTTCTGGTCACTCATCATATTGGGGAACTACTATGACCTTTTAGTGTGAAAGAATCTCTTGGGTCATTATCACATGCTATGTCACAGGGAACAACAATCATTATGTAATAAGAAATTTATTAATATTCAAAACCATGAATTATAGTTTATCATAAAGTACATAGAAGTTGTTTCTAGGGAACCAAATCCAATAGACTCGCATTTTATCTAGATCCAACTACTTACAACCTTTAGTCCGCTAACTGTCACATGATACTCATGCTTTTTCTAAGATATGACTTTAGTCCAGGGTTCCACCATGTTCTCTTCAGTAGAAACTCTTCTCAATACAACTTCACCCTTCTAATTAAAATTCCTCAAGATGTGATACTTTTGGAGTATGTTCTTTGTCTATTGATGTGACTTTGGCTCTTTTGAAAGATCTATCATTACGGTGTTATCATAATTCAATGCAATATGGTATCTACTACAAGGTACCCCATCAAGATCCTAGGAAATGATTCCAATAAAAACAACATCCTTAGATTCATTAGAAGCCGCTATATACTTGGATTTTAGTATAGAATCAGTAACAAGTGGATCCTTTGAACTCTTCCAGCTCACTGCTCCTCTCTTGAGATAGAAAGTGTATCCCGATTGAGAATTCAGATCATTAGGATCTATCTGAAAAGTTGCATTAGAATTCCCTCTGATTAAAAGCTCCTCATATCTTCCATACTCCATGAAAATATCATTAGTTCTTCTCAGATACTTAGGGATATCCTTAATAGCAGTCTAATACTATTCTCTTGGATCTACTTAATATCATCCTACCAAGCTCAGTGCATAGGAAACATCAAATCTAGTACACAGCATGGTATACATGATTTATCATATCACTAAATCATATGTTATATTACTCATTCTATCATTCTCCTATTGTGTCTAGGGATACATTTTCATAGAATGGTGTTTTCCATGTGAAACTGGAACCAATCCCCTCTTATATTTTTCAATACTAAATATATTTAGTGTCTGGTAAATGTCTATACTCTAAAGTAGTCTACGTAGCCTCTTGGATCTACCATAAATGATCTTTATCCCTAGAATTTAGGCTGGTTCACCTAAGTCCTTCATGGAGATCAATTTTTCAACTAGTCCTTAAAAGACTATAATATTGGTATGTCATTTACAATTAGTAATATGTCATAAACATATACTACTAGGATAATGACTGCATTTCCATTAAAAATTTTGTAAACACATAGATCACATTCCTTTTTAATGAAACAAAATTATCTAATGGATTCATCAAATCAAAAGTTCCTTGACCTAGATACTTTCTTTAATCCAAAAATGGATCACTATAACTTGAAAACCCTTTTGGCAAAACTTTTTGTCACAAACCCTACTAGTTGTTCCATATATACATCTTCTTAATAGTTCCTATTAAAGAATTAAGTTTTGACATCAATCTTCTAAGTCACATAGTCAGGGTAATCTTCTATGGAAAGTATGATTTTTATGGATTTAAACATGAAAACGGGTGAAAAGGCTTCATCATATTAAATTCATTGATGTTGTTTAAAACATTTAGCCGCTAGCCTTTCTTTATAGGTACTTACATTACCATCATGTCCAGTTTCTTCTTGAATATCCATTTTCACCCAACATGCATTACATCAATTGGTGCGTCAACTAGAACCCAAACATGGTTCACATACATGGAATCCATATCTGAATTTATAGCTTCTATCCATCTTGAAGATTCTGATCTTTCTATTTCCTTCTTGTCGGAGAGACGTTCATCATTTTCCAACAATAATGAGTCATTATCCTCGGTGACAAGAAAACCATATCTCTCTAGTTATCTTACCTATCTTACACTCCTACACAGTACTTGTTTTTTAAGAACTAATTATTCAATGGTGAACTATGGAAATTTTTCCTGTACCAACTCCTATGTATCTTGAGCATGAACATCATCAAATTCAATCTTTATCCCACTATACTTTTTGAGTATGTTCTCCCTCTCAAGAAAGTTGGCCAGTATAGGAATAATCATGTTCTTATTTCAGGGATTTTATAAGAAATACCCCATTGTTTCCTTGGGATATTTTATAAATATTAACTTCATGCCTATGGGTGCTAGTTTGTTCCCTGAGAAAGCCTTATCAAATGCCTCACAACCCCATACACGTTTATGTGGGAAAATGTTTTTGTTTCCACTCCATAGCATGAAGGGAATCCCATTTACCACCTTAGTTGGTACTTGTAAGAACCCAGATCTTCATTTCAGGTATGGATATTTATTTCTGGTTATTTAGGAAAAGGAAAAAAGTGTAAACTTTCTATGTACACACCATGTACTTTTGAGTACACGCCGTGTACCTGGTTGCCACGTATTTGCATGTACTGGTTGTGTAATGGCCATGTATATGATCATGTGGTGACCTGAAAGAGCACCTAATGTGGGGGGAGGTTTAGTCTAGTAAACGGCGTGTACATTAAATGAACACGACATGTAATTTTTTTTATTTGAATAATCGGAGCAGTGTTGTGTCTAATCTCCTGAACGCTCTTCTTCTCCCTGTGTCTCATATTGTAGAGAAACTATGGTTGAATATCTTTTATCTCCTCCCATTTCACTGTTTGACCTCAGATTGAGAAGCCACCAGGTGCGTTGGATTCCCACTAGTGAGTTATGTCTTTACCTAGAGCCTCTCTTCATGATTTCTCCTCTCACATGAGTTATCGAGGGTTGATATTTTTTTACCTTTATGTAGATTTACGTCATTCTAGGATGATTTAGGGGATGATGTTCTAGAGTTCTCATCGTACAACATGGAGGTAGGTGGTTTGTGGCCTTCTTTTTTTGTATTTGGATTATGTATGCTAAAAGTGTCGAATACCCAGGTTTAGTGTATTTCATGTTATTAAATTCAACTATTTTTAAGACATGTTATGGTGTGTTTGTTTGAGAAAGGTTTATTGATTATGCATAAATTTTATTACCTTGAATATCGGTTTATTTCCCTTTTTTTGATTATTGGCCTTTTGTTCTAGAAAGCATGTTTTTCTTGCTTTGTTTTACATTCCTCAAGTTGTTAGGATGAAGTTATTGTTTATTTGAGAAGCATGTGTTTCACATTGTGACTATATGGAAAAGGGGAATTTACTGTGATAGATTCCTGGGGTAGTGTCATTTATTTATAGTTGTTGTTATGTTGACCCAGAGGTATTGACTGTGAGAGCTATCGGGTGGTCATAGACTAGAGGGGTTAGACCGTGAGAGGTACCCATATGGTCGTTACTTAATAAATGTTGGAAAATAGGTTATTACTTGTTAGTGCTGCTAGGGGGTCATTATATTGTATTGTTGTTATGCAGACCAAATGGGTATTGACTGTGAGTTCTACCAAGCTGGTCGTTATTAAATGAATAGGGCTATTTTGGTCAAAGGGGTTAGACTGTGTGAGCTTTCCCAGATGTTCATTATTTATTGAATTGATGATATGTTTAACCATAGGGGTTAGACTATGAGAACATTCCCAGAGGGTTTCTTTTTAATTATTTAATGATTGTGACGAGTCTTCCAATCCAAATCACAAGGTTGGACTCAGTCTTACTTGATTTTTTAGATGCACTTTTGAGACATCTACATATTATTATTATACAGGGGGATACAGAGCTTAGGATTGAACCTGAAGTTACATTATTAAATGGATTAAATTATTTATTAACATAAATGAATGTATTCAAAAACTATAGTATTTTTTAATTTGGATTACTTCCTAGTTTATTACTTAATCTATGAATATTACCTACTATGTATATTCACTGATAGTTAGGTACAGATCATTTTTGTGGTTTCCTACAGGGATTTGTATCACACCCTATTTGGGTCATTCTTTTGGACTCAAACAGATTATATGATTGCACATATAGATAAGGGTAAGAAACCTTCTTCATCAGGTACTTGATTACTATTTATGCTGGACATCGTGGGACCATGCTAAGACTTGTGATGCTATTGGAGTTTACTGTTTTCAATAATTTGGTTTTAGTACTATATTTTCAGCATTGTGATATGTTTGGATGCTTTCTTAGATATATGTGAAATGCATCATTTATTTTTATATATGATGCATTTTTTTATACTATCAGTCTTCCTCTATTTACATTTGTTGTAGGGTATTACTGTTTCTGATACTGTTTACTATTCAGTTCCCCTGTGTTACTCTGCCGTTGAGGGAATAGTTTCCCCACTATCGCACCCAAGGCCCTTGCTACTAGTCGGTAGCCTCTGGTTTTTGGGGAAATGTGCTTGAGGACACATGACCAATCAGGTATGGGGCACCTTTGGTGGCACTTGGAACAGGGTCTTCAATAAGTGGTATCAGAGTAGTTTCTTTCGGCTTCATCTTACTATTTAGAGCCTATATACAGGTATAGGAAGGTGTGGGTAGTTGGTAATGAGCTATTCCAGGGATTAACTAACCTGTGTACTGGGAAAATTCATGTTAACTCGAATATTGCAATTTTTTTGGTTTTTCAATTTTTACAGATGATTTGATATCCCCATCATGTGATTCACTTGTTTTTTACTATTATTGTTGTTATTATTGAGGTTCTATTTCTATTAAAACTCAATTACATGAGGGTATTCCGTCTCGTGAATTATATAGGCACATTTTAGAGATCACATGTCATGCATTCTTGTCATGCCATTTAGGGTGCATTACTGATTTCATGTTGTTTTAATAGATGTGGTGGTATATTTTCATGATGTTATGATGGATTTCATGATATAATAATGGGTATTTTGATAGGGTATTAAAATATGTAAAGTTTCATTAGATGGATGCCAAACATTGGTCTTTGAGGTTTTATGGGCCCTCTTGGATCAGAATTTTGTGGATAATGTTGAACTTTAGTTGAATTTTGTCTAGTTAAGAAATGGATAGGGATGTCAAACTTTGATTCATGGGAGTATGGGATCTCTTGGGTCAGAATTTTTCATAAATTGGAAAAAATATATATGTTTGTATGGGTTCTATAGAATTTTCAGAGGCTTACTATTCAAAAACCTGGACAACACAGCGTGTGATGTTATGAACACACACCATGTGTTTTTCTATTTTGGAATAAACAAATTTTCTTAAGTACATGTCTTATACTGGGATTACACGTCGTGTAGTGCATGACCATGTGAATGAATGTGTGAGTAGGGACATGAGGGTGGGAAACTCTTGTTATAACATTACATGTCTATATTGTACACACCATGTATAGAGAACCATGTATCCAAATGTGTGACCAATGACATGGGAGGATGAAAATTATGTTGTACATACGGTGTCTAGATTGTACACACTGTATAGAGTTGACTATGTATCTGACCATGTGACTAGCGACATGGGTAGAAGGAAATAAACTATTACATGCCATGTCTAGGGTGAACACGTTGTGTAGTGTTACCTAGGAGAGAACGATGTAGTTCTAACTGTGTAGAAGTACTTGTCTAGGATGGATGATTCAAGTACACATCGTGTCTTAGAAGGAACATGCGGTGTGTATGGGTGTTATAAAACCAAGTTTGGAAGAGGTACACTCCATGTTTCAAATATTAAGGTAACATTCCAGGTATGAGTTATACACACATGGTGTAACCCTATTTTTTAACACTTGAATGTTTCTTCTCATATTTCTTCTAGAACTTATAAGTTTTTTTATGTGATAATTTTGAACTGAGGTTTAAGCTTGAACTTGTAGAGTCACGCCACCAAGATATCCTTCAGTTGTTCGCTAGATATAGGGAAACGATCATACACCAAAAATGGGAGATCAAGGACTACCAGTAGATCCTCCCATCGTTCCTGTCTTGGCACCAACCATTATACCAGACATAGGTGTTGATCCACAGTTCCATGAAGGATTTTTGGGGATGTTAAATACTTTTTAGGGAGCACCGAATCCATCCCTATCTATGGTAGATATGATGTGGGTTTTCCAGCATGTAGTATCCCCCCGCTATTTTAGGGGATGGCGGACCACAGGATCCAGAGTCTTGGTGGGAGGTCATGCTTTCTATCTTTGAGAATCTGGAGATTCCTTCGGAGAGGAGGGTGAAGCTCACGACGTACATGCTACGTGATTCCGCCAAGAGATGGTAGGATGTTATCTAATGGGTGGGATTCCATCGTGATTTATCTTAGGAAGTGTTTCAGAGGACCTTATATAAATACTTCTACCCTGATACTTTGAGGTCCGATCGATCCAAAGAGTTCATGCACTTGGACTAGGGAACAATTTCAGGGATGAAGTACTCTTCTCGTTTTACAGTTTATTAGTGATTCACACCTATTCTAGGAGGTGATGAGTTATCTTTGGCAAGGAAATTAGAGGATGGTCTCAGGTATGATATCTAATCATAGTTGAATGTATTTAGGCTAACATTGGTGACTACTATAGTGAACCAGGTGCGAATTACTGAGTGAAACCTGAGGGAGTTGGAAGCTATGAGCCAGGAAGGTTCAGCCTCCAGGGTTGGTACTCGATCAATATATAGAAAAATGTGTTGTAGGGAGATTTTTAATAACGTATCCTTAGTTATCCAGGTGGTATGCTTCTATTTTTGGACAATTGGGAACACAAGACCTCATTGCCCGAGAGACCTAGTGGAGTGCCAATATTTCGGAAAGATGGGTCATCTTCAGTGTTTTTTTCCGGTTTTTTCACCAGCATCTAGTGACAGGGGATCCGTTATGACTCCATGTTCAGGAGAAGGACCACTTGTTTCTCATTATTTAGGTAACTGGAGTTTGTCAGGCCATTTAGGCCTAGGAGGAGGTTATGTGTGTGGTAGCCAGTCTGCATGTTTTCAGAGACAATAGGGTGGATAAGCTCAGGGTAGTTAGGCAGGGTCGCAAGGCCTCAGTATTGGTCAAACTTTTTCAGTGGAGCAGACCTAGTAGGGACATGATCCGGGACCCTCTATGATTTGAGTTATGTTTTTAGTTTCCTCAATTTTAGCTTCTACTCTTTTTGATATCGAGGCTTCCCATAGTTTCATATATGTTTCTGTTGTGGAGATCCTTAAGCTCTGCTGTTTTTACTTCTAAGAATGTTGTGATGCTAGAAACTCTGTTGGGACTTACTATAGCTAGTGAATGTTGTGAAAAGTGTGTCCTCTTGAGATTGGTAGGTTTTACTTATTATGGGACCACTATTTCTTAGAGATGATAGGCTTCGATTTCATTCTCGAAATGGACTAGTTATTCTCTTTCCATACCTTTATTGACTGCTATCACCACTGGGTGAGTATCACGTCACCAGAGGGAAGCTCTTTTCTACACACAGGAGAATGGGATGTTCAGGAGAGAAGAGATGGGCCCGAGCTCCATGGGTTGATAGGAGTTACAAACTACATTGTTAGTTATTACCTGGATGACCAAGGGACCTTATAGACATACTTTCATCAAGTGTTGGATCACTTTAGGGATGTCTTTCCAGATGACTTTTATGGTTTAACATTGGTTAGGGAGAAAGATTTATTTATTGAGATTGTTCCAGGAGTGGCACTAGTGTATATTCCTCCATATAGGATGGCTACACCAGAGTTATATGGCCTCAAGAAGCAATTAGTAGAGTTACATGCAAAAGTTTTCATCTAACCCAGTACTTCTCCTTGGGGTTCGCCCGTCCTGTTTGTGAAAAAGGTGGACAGTACCCTTAGACATTGTGTGGATTATTGGAAGTGAAACTAGTTGAAGATCAAGAACCGATATACCTTGCCAAGTATTGATGATCTCTTTGATCATCTTTGAGGATCTAGGGTGTTCTCAAAGATTAACATGAGATACAGTTATCATAAGTTGTGTTTTGGACCTTTAGAAATACCTCTTATAACCATTCAGAGTAGGTACAGTCTATATTAGTATTTGGTTATGCCATTTGGTCTCACGAATGCACCAGTAGTTTTCATGGAACTAATGTATTGAGTGTTCCATTCTTACTTGGATTCCATTTTCGTAGTTTTCATTGACGATATCTTGTTGTACAATCACATTTGACATGACCATTCCATCCATCTTGAGATCATTTTGAGTACACTGAGAGAGTATTAGTTATATACTAAGTGCTAAAAATTCTACTTTTGTATGGGTTAGATTCACATCTTGGGTCTTTTTATCTTAGAGACAAGAGTATCATTAGACCCAGAGAAAGTGCGTGTATTAGTTTCTTTGGAGAATCTGAAGAATGTCTTCGTGGTACGGAGTTTTCTAGGGCAGGATTATTACTACAGGTTCTTTTTTCAAGAATTTTCATGCTTAGTAGAACCACTGATGGGCCCAACTAAGAAGGGTGAAAGGTACTTGTGGACATATTCCTATAATTTTACCTTTTAGGAGCTAAAAGGGATATCGACTTCATCACCAATACTGATTTTTCTAGAGCCCAGAAATAGTTACCCCAGTTGCTGCGATGCATCAAGTATCAGGTTGGGAGTAGTGCTTAGGCAAGGGGAAGGAGTCATTGCATATGGGTCTTGGTAGTTGAGGCCACATGATAGGAACTACATGATGCATGATCTCGAGTTGGTTGAAGTTGTTCATGATTTATGATGTTTGGGACATTATCTTTTGGGAGTGTAATTTTTTGTGTTCAATGACCACAAAATCGTCAAGTATATCTTTACTCAGTAAGATCTAAATTTGAGACAATGAAGGTGGGTTGAGTATCTTCTATCTTTTGACATTGAGATTACCTACATACTAGGGAAGGGAAATGCATTGGCTGATGCGTTTAGTCGGACGACTAAGATACATGCAGTTCAGGAGGCCAATAGTGAGTGGTAGCTTATGGATCATTATATGGGATGCATTTGGGGGTTCACAACATATGGGGGCATACATTTGTTTATTATGTAGTTGTTACCACTACTCTTATGAAGTGAGTGAGAAAGAGGAAGCTATTAGATTCTAAAGGGATAGTCTTGCGAGAGGGTGTGCCTGAATAGAACCTTACTACTAGGTAGACCATATATAAGGATGAGGTCTTGAATTTTCATACACGTGTATGGGTGTCAATAGATATACGTAAGGAGTTTATGAAATATTTTCATTCCTTAGTTTGGGCATTTCATCTTGGTTTCCCCAAGATGTATTGATATTTACACCGACAGTATTGGTGGCCAGGTATGAAGAGGGGTTTTGCTGGTTTTGTTATGAGATGTTCTACCTGTCAGCAGGTGAAGGTAGAGCATCAGAGAACATCATGACTTTTACAACATTTTATCATTCCCAAGTTGTGGTGGAATGATGTCGTGATGGATTTCATGATGGGTTTACTGAGGTCACCTCGAGGAAATAATGGAGTTTTGGTTGTTGTTGACAGACTCACGAAGGTTTCACAATTCTTTCTGATTAAGGAAACCTTTAGTTTTGATGATCTTTTAAGCTTGTACATCTAATAGATTTTATGTTTTCATGGGATGCCACACTCTATCATTTCAGATAGGGATGACTGGTTTACTTCTCATGTCTGGCAGGCACTAAAGAGGGATTTAGGTACACAGGTACATTTGAGTACAGCTTACCATCCCCAGATAGAGGGCCAGTCTGATCACAAGATTCCAGTGTTAGAGGACATGCTTCAAGCATGTTTCCTAGATTTCTGGGGTTCTTGGGAGAAATAGATACCCCTAGTGAAATTTACATACAATAACAGTTTTCAGGCAATGATTCAAATGGAACCTTATGAAACTTTGTACCGGAGGCCATTCCGAGCACCCCAGTGTTTCCTGGATGTAGGATAGGTAGGTATGTTGGGACCTCATCTTTTCTAGGAGACCACTAAGAATGTCCAGTTGATTTGGAAGAGGATAGAAATTGTACAGTCTCTCCAAAAATTGTATGCTGGTTGAAGAGATGACATCTAGAGTTCGAGGTCAGAGATCATGTTTTCTTAACGTGTCACACCAAGGTTGGAACACATGAGGATTAGGATATAGGGAAAGCTTTCACCGTGGTACATCATACCATTTGAGGTTTTTGAGAGAGTTGGTCCAGTTTCCTATCGATTTTAGTTACCTTTGATTTACTGGGCTATGCATGATGTATTTCATGTTTCTCATCTGAAATGTTACTTTTCAGATCCATCCCACATTTTTCAACCTGAGGAGGTAGAGTTAGTGGTGGATGCATCCTTTTAGGAGCACCCTATTCAGATTATCGATCATAGCATGAAGGGTCTCTGTAACAACCCAAAAATTTTTTAATGAAAAATCATTTTGATCTAATTAAATGTATTATTATGGAAAATAGTTATATAAAATATGCGCTTCCTTGGTTTTATGTTTTTGGATTTTAAACTAATGTTAAAAATTTTGACTATTGCTAATATAGCCATTGAATAGTGGTCACATGATTAGTATAAATATAGGGCTTTAAAAAATTCAATTACTTGTACAAAGGAAGGGATGGACTCATCTAGTGTAATCCCTCCTTATAAACCCCATTTATCAGATCTCTTAAAGGAGGTGGAATCATTGGGTTTCACCCATGACCAATCCCAAGCTGACCTTCAATACGTTAAGCTCGAACGGAACCGCCAATAGGAGAAGTGGATGTTGATAGAGATTTCCACCTGAGTGATGTTATCCAAGCCACCCCAAGAGTCTGTCACCATCACAAACCTTACCATTCGGTCTTATGCGGGTGTTATAAGGGGTTATGTAATGAGACCCTAGTAAGATGATTATGTACATTATTTCTATATTGATAATATACATTCATTTTATTATTGTTACTTTGTAAATAGTTTTTAAAGGAAAAATTTAATTTTTAGTTAATTAATAAATACATTTTGATGAATTAATGGATTTTTTAATTAAATAATATTTTACTAAAAAATTATCACAAAATTACTTTTTATTAAATATAAATTTCCATATAATTAATATGAATACAATTGTGATTTTTGTTATGGTTTGAAATCTCTTTTTGTCACAACCCGTGAATTTTTTATAAATGTTGATTTTTATTTTAACAGTAAAAAATCACATATTTAAAGAATTATTTAGATAAAATTAATATTATTTTTGGAATTTGGACGTTGAAATTATCCAATAGTGAATTTTTCATAATTTTCTGAGACAATCGATTTTTTGGGTAAAAATTAAATATCATTTAAATATATAATTTGTTTTATGACATCATAATGACTAAATAGTGATGTAATAAAATACTATAAACATTATGTTCGGACACTATATGTTTTAACATTAATATAATTTTATTTTAGATTTGTTTTATTTATCTTACAAAGCTTTAGTGGACCCTCCAAAACTTATAATACATTTTAACTTTTTATATTGATTTCCTTGAAAGTGTGACTGACCTCTACATAAGAAAAACTAATATTTTAATAATTTCGTCCATTTTCATTATAAAATAATGTTTTTGACACCCCTTTTGAAAAAAACATGGGCAAAATCCATGGGTTGGTGTGTGGTTTTGATTAGTTTAATATGTGGTGGCCAAAACCTAAATAACAAAGAATTCCCTCCCTTTTCCAATATAAACCCACCCAATCTCCCCGCTACCATTCACTCAAAGATTTCTAAGATCGACGAACCCCTTCCCTCCTCTCTCTATAATCATACCAAGGTGCCCTAGGCTCCCGGAAATCCTCTCTCAAACCTATCCCAAGCCTTTGGGATCACACTTCTAAGTAAGGGATTTATTCCTTTCTCATTTTTGCCCGAATTTCATTATGTTGTTATTCCATATAATTTTTAATTAAAAATTTTGGGGTTTGATATTTAACCTCCCCCATAGTTAAATATTTATGTTTTAATGATGAGATACCCCTTTCTCTCTCATTAATGCCTCCCATGTACACCAGTTACCATGCCGAAATTCTGTAAGGAATTTGTCCCTCCTCATTTACATTCTAGCAAGTATTTTTTATTATGAACCCAATATTACATTAAATATATTGGGACATGTATATATATGACCCCATTACTATCCATTTCATGTACATATGATGAGACACTCATTTCTCTCTCATCAACCATTTTTTTGAATTCTTATGTCACAATGTTATGCTGCCAAAATTGAACCTTGATTTTCCAAGCCAAAGTCATCGTGTCATGAATACCATGACCATTTATCTATCAAGGTTATTCACCTTTATTCACATTTACTTATTGATTAAATAGTTTCATGTATAAATTCCACATTCCTTTATCATGGAATAAATGATGATCTTTAATGATTCCATGTTGTATGATTTTTGTGGCACACTTATGCATGAAATGAAATGATTATGAAGGGTGTGCCCTGATAGCTCTCCAATTCATTGGGTAAATATTAGTATCATGATACATCAAGTGCAATGAGGGTTTACTCATTCTAATTCATGTTCAATGAGGGTCTACTCATGCTCCCTGTGCAATGGTCCTTGGCTCATGCTAATACCTTGTTAAGTGTTATTTCTAGATTTCCATGGTATGATAATAATGGTTTATCATGCCTTTATGTTCATGCATATCTTATGATATTTTGGTAAGCCTATTTCCTAACATGTGAAGTATTCTTCATGTTCTACCTTGTTTAATCCCTTACTAGGCTTTATACCCCACCATTTTCTTATTCATGTCCTCAGGTTATCCCAAGAAATGCTATGTACAAGGGAATATAGGGGTCATTTAAAGGAATTTTTCAATAAATATGTTATATTGCATGTTTTAAGTCACTATGTAAAGTTTCTAATCACCAAATACACAAAACCTCTCAGTATTCTATGTTTTATCAAGTGAATATTTTATACAATAAATCATGTTTAAGTGTTTAATAAAAATAAGGGTTTATATAGTTGGTATCAGAGGATATGTTTAGTTATTTTGGGGATTAGGATTAGAAAACCCTAGTGAAAGACTTAGGGATAATATAAGTATAATAAAAACATCACTATGTTTTGGTTAGTATTAAGTAAGTGGTTTATCATTACAATTCATCCCTATATAGATTTGAGCAGGTAGAGCTGACTCTGGCACAGATGTACCTAGGAGTGAAAACTCCAAGAAGGAGTTTTGGGCTTGACCCTAGGTATCATGGTACATGACAATGGGCCTTGCTGAACTCTTGGTTAGGACACTTCTAGGGGATATTCTTTGGTAAATTCTCATGTTTTTTATAAACCATTTTAAAGGGAATAAAAAAAATGCCCCTAAGAATATATGTTGGTAAGTAGATCATGGATAACATAGATTGAAGCCTGTAGATTCTTAAGTTAAGGAAATAAAATTTATCTATAAGTCATACATTTTTGTCCTTGGATTAACTTTTTGTGTTAACCCTAATATTCCTTTTATTCCTTCCAATGGCTGGTAATAGGAGGACTCGAGCTAACAACCGAAGTGAAGATCAATGTGATGACTGTTCTAATGAGATGTTAATCCAATGGGAGTGGGAATCACAAACTTTTTTATGATGATCTCTCAGTTAACTCATGATTTAAATAGAAACATGGGTCAAGAGGAATGTTTAACCCCTCTATGAAGGAAAAAGTCTTGATCGATATCTTCATAAGACAAAGGCCTTCTGATTTTAATGGATCATCAGATCCCTCAATTTCTGAACAATGGATCGACTCCATTGAAAAGATCTTCTCCATCCTTAAATATTCCAAACAAGAGAAGGTTCTTTTGGATGCTTAATGTATGAAGGGTGATGCCGATCAATGGTGGGCATTGATAAAAAATAAAAATCCTAAGTAAAAGATTGAGGGGTTGGAATGTACTGATTTCTGAAAAAAAAATTGATAAATATTTTCCCCGCACCCTCAGACATAAGATTGAAAGGGACATCCTATACCTCAAGAAAAAAGAGGATGAATCCATCAGAGCGTACGAGGAAAACATCACAAGCCTTGCATGATACACCTTTTTCTTTCTCATTACCCCCATATGCAAGGTTAACCTCTTATTTTTTCGGCTAAAACCTAGCCTACAGAAAGCCCTGGAGATCCATGACTTCAATAGCTAGGAGGAAATTGTTCGTTTTTTCCTAAAGGTCTAAATGGATATCGGTGAATCCCAGGGGTATCATGGGGATAAGAAGGATAAGGTGGAATTAAATTATGGCAGTCTGATGGATAAATACGATGGTGGTAAGAAAATATAGCACCCCACATGCAGAAGGTTCGGAATGAATCACCCCATAAATTACCTGAAGGGACAAGGAAATGCATTAGGTGTGGAAGAAAAGGTCACATAGCCGTTAACTACTGACATGAAAAACCCACGACTGCGCCAGAGGACAGGAATGCTCCATTCGAACCCCAACGCATTGTTCATTACTTCAACTACAATGAACTATGATACCTTGAAAATCAGTTCCCTAATCCTTGGGTAACAACCTACCAGGTAGAAAGGGCGAGATTTTACATCACTACCACTAATGTGAACCCTGAAAATGAAGTCGTGATAGGTATGCTAGTTATTAATTAACGAATAAAGAACATACCTTTTTATTATTGTTCTATGCATTATTTTATACCCCTAATGTTTAGTATAACAATCCCAACACCACCAAAAATCAAGGAAGTAAAGATGGTGGTGAGAACGACAAAGGGGGGAATTATTACAACCCATGAATATAACTCCTCCCCTATCATAATTTTTGGACTGAACATCCCGGCGAACCTCATGATACTCCCTTTAGTATAATTTTATGCAATTCTCAACTTGGATTGTCATTCCTTATATACAGACAACATAAATTGTTGTGAGAGGGAAATAACTCTCCATATGGAGAATCAACCCCCGATTATATACAACTGCAAGGAGTAATATGAATCCTTTTTAGAACAATCATCTCAAGTGTGGATATTACTACCCAATGATCATATGTATCTAGCTCGGATGATTCGGTCTAAGGAATCAACTGTTCTTGAAGACATTCCTATTTTGAGGGAATTCACTAAAGTGTTTCCCGAGGAATTACTTGGTCTTCCTCCTAGAAGAGATATTGAATTCTAGATTGACCTTATACATATGGCATTACCAATATCCAAGACTATGTATGGAATGTCTATAATGGAGCTTGAGGACATGAAGAAGAAAAACTAGAGAATCTTGAAAAGGGTTTATACACCTGAGTGCATCACCATGGGGTTCACTAGTCCTCTTCATCAAGAAGAATGTTGGGTCAATGCGCCTTTTCATTGATTATTGTGAGCTTAACAAAATCACGATAAAGAAAAAGTATCTTCTTCCATGAATTGATGACTTGTTCGATCAACTATGTGGTGAACAATACTTTTCCAAGGTGGATTTGTGGTCAAGATATTACCAAGTAAGTGTGAAGAAGGAAGATATCCCCTAGACTTCTTTTCGTACGAGGTATAGGAACTATGAATTCATAGTAATTCTTTTAGGACTCACTAATTCTCTATAAATATTCATGTACTTTATGAATAGAGACATTAGAGATTACCTCGAAAAATTTCTGGTAGTATTTATAGATGATATTCTAATATTCTCAAAAACCTAGGAGGATCATGGTAAGCATCTAAGCACTATACAAGATACCTTGTGAAATGAGAAGATATATAAAGTGTATTGAAAATGTGAGTTCTAGTTGAAGGAGGTCGCATTCTTGGGCCATATCATGACAAGTAAGGGATATCTATGGATGCCTCTAAGACAGTTGTAATTGAAGTATGTATGAGTCCAACATCGGCAATCGATATCCATATATTCATAGGGTTAACTGGATATTATCGCTAATTTGTGAAAAATTTCTCATGATTGTCCAACCCTCTTACCAAGCTAACTCGAAAGGGGTTGATGTTTTCTTGTAGTGATGAATGTGAATAGAGCATCATGGATTTGAAAAGGAGGCTTATCACTGTGCATGTGCTCACACTACCCACAAGTGGAGAACTTTTGTGGTATTCAGCGATGCTTCGAAGAATGTATTTGGTTGTGTGTTGATGAAAAATGAAACATTCATTGCCTATGCTTCAAGGAAATTGAATTTTCATGAGAAAAACTATCCAACACATGATTTGGAGTTGGATGTAGTGATATTTACTTTAAAACTTTGGTGTCATTGCCTCTTTGGGGAGAAGTGAAAAATATATACAGACCACAAAATCCTCAAGTATATATTCTCATAGAAAGAGTTGAAAATGCATCAAAAAAGATATTTAGAGCTGATCAAAGACTATGACTACTCAATCCAGTAGAACCCTAGGAAAATGAACAAGGTGGTGGATGCTCTAATTAGAAAGGACCCAACTATTCTATCATTTATTAGAATTGAAAAGGATCAAATCTTCTTAAATTTTATGAAGATGGAAATGGGAATCCTAAAGAATGTAAAATCATAAATACTATCAAAAATGATTGCTCGACCACCTCTCTTGGAAAGGTTAAAGGATTCTTAAAAGGATGATTTGGGAATTCAGAAAAAGGTAAAAACTATCAAAAATGCAAAATCCTTAGAGTTTAATGTCAATGAAGAAGGAATTGTGATATGTGGGTCAAGAATATGTGTTCCATAGAATATGGAGTTAAAGAAGGATCTTTTGGATAATGCACATAATTAAATATTCTCCATTCACCCAGGAAGAAAAAGGATGTATCGAGATCTCCGAGAGCATTATTGGTGGGATAACATGAAGAAGGAGATCCCTGAGTATACATCAAAGTGCCTAGTATGTCAGCAAGTGAAGACTGAGAGGCAGAAGTATAAGGGGGATGATGAAACCATTACCCTTACCAGAATAGAAATGGGAGAAAATCACTATAGACTTTTTCATTGGACTTCCAAATAAAACCAAAGGAAACAATTCTATCTGGGTTGTTGTGGATCATCTTATAAGGACTGCACATTGCAATTCTGGAGGATTTTTCATCAGATAAATTGCAATAAATATACATCATTGATGTGGTAAGGCTTCATGGAGTACCACTATCAATTGTATCTAATCAATATCCATGATTAACCTCTATGTTTTATAAGACTCTTAAACATGCTCCGGATAATGAGCTGAACTTCAGTATTTCATATCATCCTCAAATTGATGGCCAATATGAGCAGACTATCCAAACACTTGATAACATGTTGAGAGCATGCTAATGGATTTAAAAGGAGGATGGGATCAAAATATTTATCTTTTTGAGTTCTCTTATAATAATAGTTTCCCCTCAAGCATCCAAATGGATCCTTTTGAAGCCATGTATGGGAAGAGGTGTAGAACACAAGCATGTTGGGATGAATTTGGGGTGAGAAAAATCATAGGTCTGAAAATGGATGATGAAATGGTGGAGAAGGTTAAGACCATCCAATAGCACATAAAAACTTCTAAGAGTCAACAAAAGAACTATAATGATAGACATCGATGAGACCTAGAGTTTGATGTTGGAGACAAGGTATTCCTCTGCCTATCACAGTGGAAGATATTTTTGAAATTTTTAAAGAAGGAAAAGATTATTCCAAGGTACATTGGCCCTTTTGAGATCCTTGATTGCATTAGAGAAGTGGCATACCAACTAGAACTCCCACAAAACCTATCTCAAGTACATGATGTATTCCATGTATCACTCTTTAGGAAGTAGATACCTGACCTATCGCATGCACTCAATCCAGAGGTGGTACCATTGGAGAATGACCTCTCCTATGATGTAAAGCTAATGAAGATATTAGATCGTAGAGAAAAATTTATACAAAATAATACAATGCCCCTCATCAAGGTGTTCTAAAAAACAAATGTTTTAAGAAGCAACGTGGGGATCAAGGTGATGAATAAGAGTTACCCGCATATGTTTTAGTGTGGGAAAAGGAAATTTTGAGGGTGAAATTTCTTAAGGGGGGAAGATTGAAAAACCCAAACTTTTATTAATGAAAATTCCTCTTGATCTAATTAAATATCTTATTATGTAAAATGGTTATATAAAATATGAACTTCTCTGGTTTTATGTATTTGGATTTTAAAATATAGTTAATAATTGTAACTATTTCTAAGGTAGCTATTGAACAATGATCACATGATTCGTATAAATATAGGGCTTTATAAAATCCAATTTACTGAGACAAAGGAAGTGATAACCTCATCCAGAAGAATTTCTCCTTAAGAAGCCCATTTTTCAGAGCTTGTAATGGCGGTGGTGTTATTGGGCTTCCCTCTTGACCAATCCCAAGATGAGCTTTAACATGTTAATCTTGAACTAAACCACCTACGAGAGAAGTGGAAGTTTATAGAAATTACCACCCGAGCGACGTTATCCGAGCCACCCCAAGAGTCTTTCGCCATCATAAACCTTACCCTTCAGTCTTATACGGGTGTTATAAGGGGTCATGTAATTATAACCTAGTACTATGATTATATATATTATTTTTTCCATATAGAATATACATTCATTTTATTATAGTTACATTGTAAATAGTTTTTAAAGAAAAAATAGCATTTTTAGTTAATTTAGAAATATATTTTGATGAATTAATGTATTGTTGAATTAAATAATATTTTATTAAAATATTATAACTAAATTAATATTTATTAAATATAAATTATTTTATAATTATTATGAATATATTTGTGGTTTTTATTATGGCTTGAAAGCTATTTTTTCGAAACCGTTAAATTTTTTATAAATGTCAATATTTATTTTAAAAGTAAAAGTTGATATATTTAGAAAATAATTTATATAAAGTGAATATTATTTTTGGAATCAGGATGTCCAAGTTATGCAATAGTGAATTTTTCATAATTTTCTCAGACAATCGAATTTTTATGTAAAAATTAAACACAGTTTAAATATATAATGTTTTTTATGATATCATAATGACCCCATAGTGATGTAATAAAATAATAAAAACATTACTTTCAGAAAATATATGTTTTACCAATAAAATAATATGATTTTAGGTTTGATGGATTTATTTTACAAAGTTTTAGTGGACCCTCCAAGACTTATAAAATATTTTAACTTTTTTAATTTATTTCTTTGAAAGTGTGACTCATCTCCACATAAGAAAGCCTAACATTTTATGAATTTATGAAATTGGCCTTAAAAAAAAATATTTTCATCTCTCCTTTGGAAAAAACCAAGGGAAACCAAGGGTTGGTTTTTGGTTTTGATTAGATTAATGTGTGGTGGCCAAAACGTTAATAATAAATAATTCCCTCCCTTTTCCTCAATAAACCCACACAAGATCTCACTTCCTCTTCACTCAAAGCCTGTTTAGCTCTACTAAACCCTGATCTTTTTTCTGTATAATACTCCCTAGGCTCCCGAAGCTCCCAATAAGCCTCTCTCAATCCTCTCCCATGCCTTCGGTATCACACTTCCATGTAAGGGATTTCTTCCTTTCTCATTTTTCTCTAAATTTCATTATCTTGATATTCACTTTTGTTTTCAATTAAAAATGTTGGGGTATTAATTCTCACCTCCCTCATAATATACTCTTTATGTTTGAATGATGATATATCCCTTTGCCTCTCATTAATTCCTTTCATGTACACCCATTACCATGCCGAAATTTCGTATGGAATTTCTCTCTCCTCAGATACATTCAAACAATTATATTGTATTATGAATCTAAAATTCCATTACATATGAAGGTACATTTATATATATTTCCCCCATACTATCAATTTCATGTAAATATGATGATAAAACCCATTTATTTAATAAACCATTTTTTTAATTATTATGTCACGCTGTTATGCTGCCGAAATTGCACTGTGATTTTCCATGACAATGTCATTGTGTCATGAATACCATGCCCATTTCTCTATCAAGGTTATTCACCTTTATTAATGTTTACATATTCATTATAGAGTGTCATTTATGAATTCCAAATTCCTTTATCGTGGAATAAATGATTATCTTTAATGATTCCTTGTTGTATAATATGCATGAAACACTTATGCTTGAAATGAAATTATTATGAAGGGAGCACCATGATAGTGCTCCAAAGCATTGGGTAATGATTAGTATCATGATACATCTAGTGAAATTTGGTTTTACTCATGAAAATTTAAGGTAAATGAGGGTTTACTTATCTTCCATGGGAAATGAGCCTTGGATCATTCTAATATCATGTTAAGTGTTGTTCCCACATTTCCATGTTATGATAATCTTTCTATATCATGCCTTTTTGTTCATGTTTCTCTTCTGATACTTTGATATGTCTATTGCCTAACATGTACTCAATTATTTATGTTATGCCTTGTTTACTCCTTTACTGGGCTATATAGCTCACCCTTTTCTTAAGCATTTCCTCAGGTTATTCCATTCGATGTTAAGTATGATGGAATGTAGTGGTCATGTAATGGATGTTTTCAATAAAGATGTTGTACTTATTGTTTTATTTCATTATGTAGTGTTCTTAATCCCCAAAGATGCTAGACCTCTCAATATTCTATGTTTTATCAAGTTAATATTTAATGTTATAAATAATTTTTTTGTGTGTAATAAAAAATCCCGGTAGATATATTCTCCATGGATGGTTTTTTCCTCCGGTACGGGTTCTATTGAAGTACATGCAAGTACAAGATGAGACTAGGGAGAGGGAGGCCGACACACGATCATAGTGTCCAAATTTGTTTGATGTTTCTTCTTCACCACCCTTGTAAAGGAAATTTGGGGATGAATTTCATTAAGGGGGATGTTGGTAAGAAACCATATCTTAATTTTAGGTATGGATCATTATTTTGGGTTGTTTTTGAGAAAAAATAAGAAATGGGAAATTTTATGTGTACACAACATGTACTTTTGAGTACATGTTGTGTACCCGGTTGGCTCATGTAGCCATGTACTGGCCATGTAATGGCTGAGTACATGGTCATGTGGTGATCTGGAAGACTGCCTAAATTGGGAGCTGGTTGAGGCTAGTACCCAGCATGTACATTAAGTGAACATTACATGTACTTTTCATTTTAATTTTTTAATCAGATATGGGGTCATGTCTAATCTACAGAATGATCTCCTTCTCCCCGTGTCATGTACAGGAGAGCGACTTATGGCCAACAATCTTAGATATCCTTCTATTCTTCCATCTGACCTCCAATTGAGACACTCTCTACTGCGTTGGATACCCTCCAGTGAGTTATATCTTTCCCTAGATCCTCTCTTCCTAATTTCTCCTCCCACATGAGTTATTAAGGGTTGAACGTTTTTTACCTTTTTATAGATATTCATCATTATATGACAATTAAAGTGTCGAAGTTCTAGAATATTCATTGTACAACATCATGGTAGGTGGTTTGTGCCATTTTGTGGTTGTCTTTGGATTACATATGCTAAAAGTTCCAAATAACTATATTTGGGGCCTTTCGTGTTATGTAAGTTAACCCTGTTTAAGACCTAGTATGGTGTGTTTGTTTGAAGAAGGGTAATTGATTATTCATAATGTTTATTACCTTAATTATGGGTTTTTCCCATGTCTTTTTTGATTATTGTTCGTTGGGTCTATAAATCATGTTAGGATTTCTTTGTTTTCTATGCCTAGGGTTGTTAGGATGGAGTTATTGATTATTTGAGATGCATGTGTTTAGAATTGTGATAGTATGTCCAAGGGGAATTGACGTTGATAGATACCATAGGAAGGGTCATTTATTTAAAATTGTTGTTATGTTGACCCAGAGGTATTGACTGTGAGAGCTGTCAGGTGGTCATAGACTAGAGGGGTTAGACTGTGAGAGATACCTGGTGGGTCATTATTAAATGAATGTTGGACCATAGGGCATTGACTGTGAGAGATACTAGGGTTCATTATATTGTATTGTTTCTATGTAGACCGATGGAGTATTGACCATGAGAGAAACCCAGGAGGTCGTTATTAAATGATTAGTGCTATATGGGACCTAAGGGGTTAGATTATGTGAGATTTTCCATAGGGTCATTATTTATTGAATTGATGATATATTGAAGTAGAGGGGTTAGACTATGTAAAATTTCACAAAAGATTTCTTTTCAATGATTGAATGATTGTGAAGAGTCTGCCAAGACAAAGCACAAACATGGAAACCGTCTTACTTGATTGTTTAGATAATCTTTTGAGAAGTCTGTGTGTTATTATTATATAGGGGGATACAGAGCTTAGGCAAGATCCTAAGGATAAATTACTCAATTGTTTTAATAATTAATTAATGTAAATGAATGTAATTGAAAACTGTACGATTTTTTGCTTTTGAGTTCTTCTATGTTTGTTCCTTCATTAATGAATATTACCTGCTATATATATTCACTGATAGTTAGGAACATGTATTTTGGTTTTTGCCTACTGGGATTCATCTCACACCCTTTTTGGTTCATGATTTTGCACCTAAACAAATTATATGGTTTTAGGTATAGATAAGGGAATTTGCCCTTATTCATCAGGTACTTGATTGTTGTTGGAGCTGGAGAGCATGAGACCAAGCTGAGGCTTGTGATGCTTTTGGAGATTACTATTTTACGTACTTTGGTATCATTATAGTATTTACAGCATTGTGACTTTTTTGGATGATTTCCTAGATACATGTGACATGCAGAATTTTTTTTATATATATGCTAACGTTTTTTACAATATCAGTCTTCCTCTCTTTACATTTTTGGTAGGGTATTACTATTTCTACTACTGTTTACTATTTTTCCAATTTATTACTCTTCCAATGAGGGCATAGCTTCCCCAAAATCACACCCATGGCCCTCACTATAAGTTGGAAGCCAATGAAATTTGATAAAATGTTCTTGAGTCCATCTGACCAATTGGGTATGGAGAATCTTTGGGAAGCACCCAGAACCGGGTCGTTACAGTACTCAGTTTAATGTGTATGTCACAGTTTTTAATGGATACCCCCAAAAGGATAATGGAATATTTTTGTGACTCATTATAAAACATAAAATGTACAATAAGTCACAATTCCTCATTTCACTAACACCATTCTACTATGTTGTATAATGTGGAGTGAGTTGAGATAGAATCTCTAACTCCCATTGAAAATTGATGAACTATTGGTTAAGATATTATCTACCAAGAACTGATTGAATCCTCTTTATCTTCTTACTAATATTATTCTCTAATTAATTCTTGGATTCATTGAATTTATTAATGGATTGTGAGTTATATCTCATTATGTATACATAGCCATATCTACTCAAGTCATCAGTAAAAGTTATGAAGTAAGAATATCCAACACTAGATTCTACTAAAAATGGTCCACACACATAAGTGTGTACCGATCCTAGAAGCTCTGTGGCCCTTTCACCTTGTCCACAAAATTGTGGTTTGGTCATATTCCCTTGTAAACAAGAATGTCATCTATCAAGTGGTTTTAGCTTAGAAGAGCCTAAATATCCACCTTGATAGAGCTTTGTCATGTGCTTCTCGTTTACATGACCAAGATGGTGATACCAGAACTGGGTGTTATATAATTCATGTGAATAATATTCTTTATTGATTGACAACACTTGGTTTTAATAAATTAAAACATAGAGAATGATATTTATATGTTCAATACAAAAAAAAATATGTTGGTCTTATAGAAAACATCTTTTATTTCTGAACATGAAATAAACCCATCTATATCTAGACATTATACATAAATTATGTTCTTGGTAATAGTTGGTAAATAATAATAGTCACGTAAAACCAAAATCATCTCGGTCAGTAATGAAAGGTGGTAGTCACCAAAGGAAAGAGCATCTAGTCTTGCACCATTGGCAGCTCCCAGACCCACCTCTCCTCTATCCTAGACCAAATGGACCAAAGGCCTGTTTTTTATTTTTTATTGGATAATACCCCATTTTAAGGGTTTAAGGGGATCCCTTACATGACCCATAGGTCCAAGTGAAAAGGCCCAAACATGACCCAATGTCCAATTACATTACCTTTATCCCTATAGTCTTACTATGAACAATACATGACCCATTGGACCAACCGACTATAACTACTCCTCCCTATCATCTGTATCATTGAACACCTATCTCCCCGCCTCATATTGTTGAACGGATATAATTTACCTATGAAAATTTGCATGGTACATTGTCCTAATAGAAGTTTTGATACCCTCTCAATATTCTAATCCTATTAGATTTTCTCTAGTGACTGTTACTATTTTCTTTGACTCCTCTTCTGGGGCCTGCTCTACGTGAACTAGGCTACTCCAAGGTATCTCTGGCCCCAAGACCTTGTGTCCCAAAGGTCATTGATGGCCCGAAGGCCCTGAGACCCGTCAGACCAAACTGGTTTCCCGAAGGCCCAAATTGATGGACAAGTTCCATCTACTATAGTAATTCTACAGTACTGCAACTGTAACTCCAAAATTATCCTCCACCTGGTTTCAATCACGGGTCTCTTGGATGACAAGAAGGAGCCCTTACTACACTGTCATGGGATCATTGGTAGCTCTCCTCAAGAAATTTTCCAAAATCTACTTTGTTCTTGCATTTTAATAATGATGTGATCACCAAAAGGTGTATATGATTCCCAATGTGTAGAAATAGAAATATTTCACTGAATAAAAATACACATTTAGTTTCATCTTGCCTCTGGGTGCAGTTCCTCATCCAGTGGCCATACTTTCCACATGCAAAACACATTTCTTCCTTTTCCTTTCCATATATTTTGATCTTCTTCTTAGTCGGATAGTGCCTAATGGGTTTAGACTATTTAAAGGTCGTAGGTCCTTTTTTCCTTGTCCTTCCTCATTCAATTCACCATAAGGATAGTGGGTTTGCCGCATTCATTTCTTTATACACATGGTGAATTAGGTTCATAAGTTTTGATGGACTTCTCTTATTATTTCTCATATTAATATTCACAATAAAACTAGATAAGGCCTTGGGATGTGATGAAATTTTGAGATCCATATTCAAATCATCTGAGAATTCAATCCCTATGATGTCCAAATGCTCAGTGTAGATGATAAGCTTGACTAACATGAGGCCCAGATGGAATAGACTCTCCTAGATTAGTGGTGAATAAATCATTTGAGATCCCATCCTGCTTTTTCTTTCATTCTCTTAATAGAGATCCCAAAGGTGAGACATCATGCTATAACCATCAATTTCTTCATGTTGCCTCAAGAGCTCATTGGACATGGATGATTTCATGAAGCACTGAAAATTTGTATTTTCATTCAGATGTTTCTCATAAAAAGAGAGTTATTCACCACTTTCCTCATTTCCAGGTACAACTAGTAAAGGTTCTTCCAACACATATAGTTTCTTTTCATGGAAATGGTTGACCTATAGTCTACTTTTCCAATCCTGGAAATTATTCATGGTGATAAGGTTTTCCTTCTTGAGTATGGATCTCAACGATATGTATGATGTAATTTTTTATGTTGTTTCTAAAAATAAGAATTGAAAAATTTTAGTACAATATCTGATAAAATTTAGACAAATAAATAAATATTTATTTATTAGTCTCCCACTATTTAATTGAAACCCAATAATCATCTCCATTGGATTACGAATATCCTATTGCTAGAATATTTCAGTAGAAAGGATCCATATTTCATTCTCATCACACTATATTTGGATGGTCAAAAAAATCTAATGGTTTTAGGAAGGCATTCCAAATACCAACTACATTAACTCACAGTTCCATGATTCATTGAGTGGATCCCCAATCCTAAAATCATTAATTTAAATTTCCTCATCATTTTCCACTCAGTTACACTAAGTCATGTTTCAGCCATCAAACCTTTATGTCAACCATGTAAAGTCAACCCAAAACCTAAAATTATAATTTCCTAATAATTGAAATCACCCCAACATTGGATGAATAGGAAATTTGAAATATAGTTTTATTCTAACCGATGTAATGGAAGGATATACCGACATAATATTTTATTGAGGGATTTTTGTCCTTTATTCGTAAAATTTCCAATTATTATATTTATACATGCTTGTTAATATTAATTGGTATATACATAATGGATTGACCATGTCTTGATAAAATCTACACATGAGCCAATTTTATTTTAGTTCAATCTTTTTTACTTGTTAATTCATTAATTATGTAATCGCAAAAATACATCCATAATGAATAACCATGAAACTAATATAAATAAAATAAAGGGTATGATCATGAGATTTTATAATGGTTAGTTAATCTAGTCTTTGATAAACTAACCGTTGAACTAGGGTAGGAACACCTTGAACCATTTAAGATTTGTTTTTATAGCTCCCCACTTGTCCACCTTTGTATCTCCTTGGATTGGTTTTTCCTCAGATCCTCACTTGAACCACCTCCACTAGCATGGGAGCTCCATCCATTACATATGATTTTACTCATATGTAGGTGAGGGGTAAAAGGGGGTTTACATAAATGAATCCATGAGCACATAGGCCCTACACAATAATGAGTAGATAAGGCATGTAGGCCAATAATTTAATTTAATAATAAATAAATATGAAACCAATCACATAAAAAGGTATGGTCTAGTTCAGGATCATCCACATACATGCAACAAATTTATGAATTTAATATAATTATCATTCAATTATGTAATATTTTTTATTTAAGATAAATCATGCTTGAATTTATTAATTATTTTCTTTAATTAATCAATACATTTATCTTAATCCTTTTCTGAATTTCCTTGATATTATCATCCATTATAATTAAAAAAAATTCTTATAAAATTAACCTTGTATAGAAATGTACCTTAGAAGAAACATGGTGAATACACGTGTGAATCTACCCAACATGTATTATATTTGTATAATTATTTACTCTTGTGATATATGGAATACACGATTTAATGGATACTATCACAACATGTACATCATGAATGATTAAACAAATCACATGATTTTTTAAGCCACGTGTTATGCTTCAGTTCAAAGAGAAATGAAATTTAATATGATTTATACATGATATGCAGTTTTGAACATTTCAAAAATACTAATGTTTTAATATTGTGTAATTTGGTAACAATACATGGTGTGTAGTTCCGACTACATGGAGTGTACAAGCTTCACTGTTTATCCAAAATACACACCATGGGACTCGGTGTGTGAGGTGTACTTCAGAAATATTTGAGTACATGGCATGTCCAGTGGGTCACATGTTGTGTTTTCTTTGGGTTACATGGTCACTGGTCAGCTGATTTGTGTATGGGATACATGGTTTGGCACTGAACTGAAAGGGACTATACACCGTGCCCAGTGGGGCACATAGTGTGTAGTCGGTAACCGTGTTATGATCTATCCTGAAAACACAGGCTTTAAGAATTAACTAAAACATGATTCCTTAATGTACACTTCTTGAGTAATTTCTGAACTACTCCTGATGCATTGAACACAACTACATGGTGTGTAATTACGATTACACGGTGTGCAATTTAGATTACACAACGTGTAATTCCGATTATAGGGCATGTAAGCCTAATTAAATAATGTGTACTATTTTGTTACCTTAACAGAATCCTTGGAACCTCTGTATGTGTTCCTAGATTTAATTTAAATCCCAATATTAATCATTTCAGTTAGATCTATGAAAAATGATAGTGAAATAGAAGATCTCATTATTAATGTTAAAAAATATTTATTAAACTTGAATTGAAAAACTAAATTAAAAATGGGTAAATAATCTACAAATTGTTTAAAATATTAAAAGAAAATTATATGCCCACTCAGATACCACCTTTTGGTTTCAGGCACAACCGAAGCGTGGGAGAGTGCAGTTCCCAACTTTGCTTCCTTCACAATCAATGATTAATTTGGGATCAATACGACGACGAACGCCAGTTTCCACATAATTGAATCAAGGATTTAGACAACGAGGATGAAATCTCATAACCCAAAAGAGCGGGTCAACATATTTTTTTATAATTAATTAAATTAAATTAAATAAATACATACAATGTGATTCTTTCTTCATTGATGTGTTTGGCCACAGATCTGCAGTGCACCAACATTTCATCCACGAAACCAAGGGTAGGTTTCCCCTAGAGGTGATCCAAACATGTTCTCAAAATGTCTAAATTTCATCAAAGGAGACTCAGGGTTATGTCCTGAAATATCCTTACACTTATATCATCCACCTTTGATCACCTTGAGAAACACATCGAAATCATTCTCCGTGATTTGGTGAGGGATGGATGCTCTCGTTCTTGAAAACATTCATAGAGAGGAAAGAACTATCTATGCTTGAGAGTTATGTCCATAAATGTTATACACAACACTATTTGTCTAGAATTATCTTTCCCTAGGCTAATGATATATTAATAATATAACCAAGCATTTGATTCACTAGATTATAAAAAATAATTTTCACAAGGGCCATTATTTATTTTTTTAATCGAAGTGAATCCCCAAATCAAATAATAACAACATTGTCATTATATTGTGACATGTTCTTAACCTGTAAGCTCTAATTAAATATTATTTATTCAAATAATATTTAATATTATTATTTCTCACTAGACCCTTATAATCAGTCTTCCAATCCTTTTAAATATTTTTAGGCCTTGAATAATGACCATGTATTTATTAAATAAATTGCACTACATTATTATCTGATAAATAAATAAATATTATTTTTACAAAAAATAGAAAATAAATATTTATTAAATATTTCTCTCATAATATATTATCCTGAATAACTAGTGATGGAATAAATGAGATTAAGAATACATGAATAATTATTAAACCTCAATCGGGAATAATATTTATTTAACTTGTTAAATAATAAATTTTTTAAATCAGATTCTGGATACACTTAGTGTATGAACCACTAGGACTATTTCTTAGAGGCTTTAGGTGAACCTACCTAATGTCCAAGGATAGAGTCTAGAAACACACAAAGGTTCTCATATAGAAATAGGATAATTCTATAGTGATGTGTCACCTCAATCGAATGCTTATCATGTAATTTAATCCCTTTATTATAATATCTTCAATCGAGCAGGTTGCATGCCAGTTTCATCAACCTATATGCTCGATATCTCATTCTTTGACTTTACAAAAATATAATGTTCCTTGAAAACACCTTGGGAATGGATTTATTTAGGCTATATCATTTTCCTCAAAGGGTCTGAGATATTAACTTCATTTAATAAAAAGGGATAATTCCTTTATCTCATTATTCATTAATGCAATATTACTCTTGATTTAGCAAACATATCTTACCTCACCGTGAACATCTATCATCACAATTTTCATTAATACATCAAAGTAAGAGGATCATAATACCCATTAATAAAAATATTATTGTCTAAGGACCAATACACATGTCCATAGATAGAAAAATCCAATGACACTTATAAATGTGGATTTTCTATTGTCGGGTCTCATTCTCATAATATCCTACTAGATATCACCAAGGGAGTACACCGTGAGAAGGTGCATCAAAGTCCAATTAGTCTCCACCCCTGATTGCATGTATCATTTGTGTCCCTTAAAATAATATCATGCGGGCATAGAACATTTATTTAAGAATAGTGTCATACAACTTCCAGGTTCTCATCATAGTTGGGAACTGTTATAACATTTTAGTGCAACAGCTACTCTTGGGACATTATCACATGTTATGTCACGAGAAGAATAATAATTATGTGACAATAAATTTATTAATATTCAAAACCAGGAATATAATTTAATCATAATATACATATAAGTTTCTTCTAGCGCACAAACTCCAATAGGCTCCATCTCATCATTCATGATCACATGCATTTAATTCTCAAATATAATTAAAATATTCATTTTATACATTAAATTATTAAGGTAAAGGATTTCAAAAATCAGATGCATGAAGAGTCTTATACAATCAATACATGCTTCTAGAATACCCTTCATCTCCACTTCTCTTTTCCACCCTCATTCCCATCACCCCTTTATTCTTTTTGATTCCATAATTCATGTCTTATTTGGCTTGCATATTCCCTTTCTCTATGAATTTTGTAATTCCCCTCTCATCTCACCCTACTGGTTCCCCTTTCTCCCTACCTCCTTCTCACTATTAAACTAGGGTTTCATATTCCTCTACCTCTTCCAACACCTCTGACTCCACCTCTACATCCTCCTCCCCTCGGTCACAATTTTGATCTCTCTAATCGAGTAGGGTTTTTGTACCTATGATCATCACCTTATCAACACCAAATTTGGACCGAAACACCTCATCTTCTAGATAGGTGATTCCAAAACCTTCTTGTAGCATCATAATTTTTGTTGGTATGAAATTTAACTCATGATATGACCTAAATCCCTCCCATATTCCTTCCATTTTGTGTACTCTATCTATCCTACACTTCAACAAGATCCCTTCAGTATGAATTAATTCCTCCTTCCTAAAATTTTCATCTTTCGGTATACCAACATCCAATACACGGGCATGGATTCTCTCTAAATTCCATACCATCCATCTCTAGAAGGTTCGAATACTATCTCTTACCTTTTAATATAATGTCAATAAACCCAAAACCTCATGGCTATCAACTATTCCTCATTGGGTTTGGGTCATATTTCCACTTCAATAGAAGGAATGTATATAAACCCAACCTCCAGAACTCCAATAATTTCTCTGAAGCCTTCATGTTTTTGTTGCCTCCCAAAATCGACCCAAGGATACCCATGGTCTGACATGTATCATAATATAGGGTTAGGAAACGTGTTAAGGTAATTTTATATTATTATAATATTATTTATTTACCCATATTTACCTCATTTACCCTTTAACCACATCAAATAAAATATTTACCGAAGTAATTATTCAAAATGTCTAAAAATATAAGTTACCTATTTACACAATTCAGAAATCCTAACTCCAAATATGGAATCCATTTTTATAAATTCAAAACACAGAAGTGCCAGAAATTTATTTAAAATTAATTCTCGCTATAAAAACAAAAAATTTGTTTTTATGAAATAATAACTATCAAAAGATTGACACTTGTTTATGTCCAGTTTAAATTTGAAATTATGTCCAATGATCAACATTGTATTAAATGTTAAAAATATATTATAATTATACTTTAAAACAACTCAATATTATAATTTATATCTATAAATTATTTTGAGTAAAAAAGTTGTTTTTAATTAAAGTTTAGTATTTTTTACTATTCATCAAAAATTAGAAGTTCTCAGAAAAATACCAAAACTTCATCCTAGGATAATTTCGATATTCCGAATCCAAAAATGAAGTCCAATTTGAATAATAAAATTTAAAAAAATTCAAATAGTGGGTATTACCATTCATAACGGCTAGTTTGATTGGTCGTGGTGTGTTAGAATCTCGAAGTTGCGTACAATGCAAGCTATTTCATTATTCAAAGAGAAGTGTATCGTGGAAGCTTAGGGTGTTGTAATTTCATTTACCACTATACTAATACTTTTTTTCATCATGTGCCATTGTTTTTTCATAAAATATGTATCTCGTTCTTGTGGAATGTTTCTTCCACTATTTATTGGTAATATTCTTTTTTCCATCCCAAGCTCCAATTTTGAAACAAATTTGCAAAGTCCCTCTAACTGAAATTTTTTACCCAACATTAAATACCCCTTACATGATTATGTATTGTAATTATTTCATATTTATCCTAGAAATCACACCTTTCCTAAATTATTCTATGTTTCTATAAATATACAATTCACTATCATTTAAATTCAATTTGAATTTAATGAACATTAAATTTCTAAACAAGTATAATGAACTTTTAGTTTAATTCACATTCAGTTTCTATACATCTAATTTCAAATGGTCACATCCATGGTTTGATAAGTGCCAAAGGTATGCCTTATTTTTTCATTAATAAGACAATATTACAGTTATAATTATAAATAATCGCACCCTTATGTGTTATTTTAATTACTTAGCCTGATTTATTTTTTAGTCAATAACATTTATGATTTTTAATCTATTCGAGCCATGTACATTGTTAATTCATTATTATTATATTTCCAATATTTGTATTATTATGTGAAAAAGCTACTCCTAAAAGTTTTTATTATAAAACATATTCCTATTTTGTTCTTGGATGACCTAAAAAAATGTCAATAATGAATATCATTCATGAATTTTCAATAATAAATATCATTCATGCATTGACATGAAAATTGACATTTAATGTTATTATATTTAATTAATATAAATCATGAAAAATATATTTCTAAATTTAATATATATAATTACAAAAATTATAATTGATTATGCATAAACTTTTGAATCCATTAACCATGGATATAATAAGGAACTAAATTGTATTCAATTAATGGAATAAATATTCTTCCAACATTAAACATTTCATATTTTTACTTTTCATTTAGTATCCTATACTGAAAATAAATTTTATTTTCAATATGAATGCAATGTCATTTCATGAATATATATGAAGTTTCTCAAAATTCATGAGGTCTCATTTTCCACATATACCTACACTTTCTACTTGAAATAGTACAATTTCCTGATCTATAAAAAAGTTTCCTTCTATATATAGTGTCATGTACTAAAATTGTTGTTTATATTGAATAATAATGAAATTTAATTCATTTAATATGCATAGAGTCTCATTTTCTTCATATACATGTAGTTTTTACCTGATATTGCATTTTATAATCATTATGCATTAAATTTCAATCACTTAATATGCAAGTTGTGTTTTCATTATTATTAACTACATCCTATATATATTATTTATATTTCAATTTATATTAATATACCAGTTGTTTCAGGGTATATAAATTTTTTTACTAATGTATGCTTTATCGTGAACTAAAACTATAGTTTATATTTAACTTTATATTAAATTTTATACTATTATTAAATTGATGTTTTCATTCGTATTTACATTTCCATTTAAATAAATCTTTTTATTTTTTTATATTTATGTTTATATTTCATTATCATATACTAAAATTGTAATTACCATACAATTTACATATTAATATATTTTTAAATTTATTTTAATATACATGTTGTTTTATTATATTGAAGTCAATTTACTTCTATATGAATTAACATATACCAAAAGTGAATATTATATTCAATATGGGTGCAATTTAATTTACTTAACATGCATTTTGTTTTTGTAGATACATACAGTCTCCATTAATAAATACGTAAGCAATATCATCAACTACGCCTACTTTAAATGCACAATATTAATGTGCTTTTCAATTATGTATTCATGTGAAAGTCTAAGAGGTATGTTGTTGAATGATAACTCATTATTATATATAAAATTTCCTTATATTATTTTATTTTATATATGAATGAAACTCTCAAATTAGAAATCACTCCCATAATTGAAATTTTTCCCTTAATCTCATGAATTCTCTCTTCATGTCAATATTTATGAAATAAGTTCTAAAATCATTGGATGTAATAAGAAGCCCCCACCATCTATTAAAGAGAGTGTTGAATGGGAATGTGATTTTTCATATCCAAATTACTAGTTATTATATTGAATATGGATTTTTCTCCATACATATTATACCTGATACCTTCTCTCAGTCTCCAGGTTCTCCCTCCATCACTGATTTCTCCTCTCCACCTCCACTCCTCTCTTCCTAAACCTCACACTCCCAATGCATCCTTCCCAACCTTGGACCCCTGGATCCTCATCACTTCCTCCTCACCCACCCATTCCTACATCTACCTCCCTACCTCTACTTATGACCTCCTTCATGTCACCCCTTGCCTCCACTTTTTGTAAATAATTTTACAATTTTATGCGTTTAGTTTTCTTTATATTTGTTTTCTATGTTATCAGTGTCCCTCATTTTGTGATACCCTAAGTTTATTTCCATATCCTCCCAAAATATCTATTTAATGAGAACTTGTTTGAACATTTATGCACTTCTCTTCATTCATTGCTGACACCCACACACTTGATTATGAAACCCTAAATTTGTTTCTTCTTCCTCTAAATATTTCTTTAGAAGACCACTCTGTTGGTTCATCAAATACTATAATATTTATATTATAGAATATAATCCCTGCATTATTTTTTTTATTCTTTAATGAAGATCCTTTTTTAATCTTCTATATTATAATATTACATTCATAATACTATAATATTTTTTATATTTGTTTCAATTTCTTTGAGTATTATACTCTATAATCACTACATTAATATTTTCCAATTCATATTATATGTTATTCATTCCATTTATTTCAAAATCGACATTATTAATTTACATAATTTATGTGGTCTGATCTCTTTGTGTATATCAATATACATTGATTTTTGAATTTTCATTGTGTTTTAGGTTTCTATAATATGTTATCAAAGTGCATATTTTTTTAAAAAATGTGATATCTTTTTTCATATTGATCTTCATTAATTTGTTGAATTTTTTTTTGTATTTTTAATTTCCTATATACATATTTTTAGGATACCCACATAAATGGTTTTTCAATACCCTATGGTTCTTCTTATTCTCCTCCAATTATTTACATTAAGGAAGCATTCAGTCCACCACTGGTGGTTTTTAGTTACTTCTTCAACCAATGTAGAACAATTGAATAACCAACCCTATCACAATCATCATGTTTCTTTGAAAATTTCAACAAAGTTTAATTTCATTTTTCATTGATTCAGTTCTTTTTAGTGTTCCATGAAATAGGATCCCTAAAAAGTACCCTGGTTTTATTTTAGTATAACTCCAAGGTCTGTTTTTGAATTTTATCTCAATCTTATTCATATAAGTCATTTTATTTTTTATGAATCAAGGTCCCAACATAACACTCAATAAATGAGTATAAGCCTCACTTCCCGGTTTTAATTTAATTTTAGTATTCTATATTCAGGCCAATAATTTTTTATTTAGGCTAAATTTTGTCCCCTAATTATTTTCATTCCCATTTTATTATCTTGTTTTTATTGATCTTTAATTATTCTAAAGGTAAAATTGAGATACATATTTTTTCATAAATACCAAGTCAGGTTATGTTCAACATAGTCCTTGGATCATTATGTACATAATTTTATATATCTTATACTCATTGAAAACATATTCTTATTTTAACATTAGTTATCAAACCCTATTTCATGTCTATAAAAATTATCAACTTCACTTTTATTGAATATTAGTATGTTACAACACCTTCTTAGAGATGCATGTATTTTGACAAGTACCTTGGATTTTTCTTAACCATTAGTGGGTAACTACACACGCATTTATGTTTGGTTTATAATTTGTGGGTTGATATTGCTTCATTATAGTTTGTAATTTAACACCTTTTACAATGTAATATTGTATCCATTAACTATTATGGATAGATAAAAAGTCTAATGTGATTTGATTTTTTATTGGGGTAATCAACCACAGACTCATAGGTTTTATTTCCTTATTTATCAGTCTCTATGGTTTACTGTATATATTACTTCATTCCTTTTTTAATTCACATTTTACCTTTCCTTAAAATTTTCCCTCTTCCCACATTCCCTTTTTTACATCAGCGGTTTTTTGTGCCCTTCACAGGATCACTCTTTCCATTAATTAATTACTGCTTTTTTCCATTTCATTTAATTTTATTACATTAAAACCTCTATTAACCAGAAATTGGTAACTATTCAACCATTCAATTATCTTCCTATTGTGTCACATCAACTATATTCTTCACAATTTATCCCGAACCTCCATTGATTAATGTTTTTTTGTTATTTTACTAAAATTTGAAGTATTATACTTTCCAAGAAAGTTTTCAATAACATATGTTGTGATTATATGATCATTATGGATGATAAAAAAATTACAGTTATACTATAACACCAAAAATATATCATATAAAGCAGTGTGTCATATTATATTTATGCTTCCCAAGTGCATTTTATTTAACATATGTTCTTACATGAAATTTAATTCATATTATATCATGAATTTCCTTTGATTCGTATTTATATTTTTATTTTACATTTTCTTTAATTATTCTACTTCTCAGACCCCAATTACATGGATTCAAAAATTTATTCTTCCTGCATGGATTTGTATGGCAGAAAACATGTGAGAAATTTTTTGACTAGCTGCAGGTGAGTTCAACCCAAATAATATGGTTTCACCTTCTCATATGTTATTCATGTTGATACACTACTTCAAAGATACTCTTGGTTGCATGATGTGGGATGAGTTTCTTGAATAAATTGCATTATAATAATAATTATATCATAATCAATTAGTTAAACTAATTTCATCTATATACACAAGGGCGACTAAAATAGAATTATCCTATTTCATATTATTGTATAGATAAAGTGTCGGACTAAATAAGCTTTATGGTTTTGTTCTTAATGCTTATATTGTATACAGTCTTCTAGGGAGAAAAAAACTGGCATCTTAGGCTTCAAGGTTATTATTTATTTTGGTATATTATATTTGTTATCATTTTGTACAATTATGAATTAACATTTCAATATGTTGTATAAGTTACTAAATTTTTTGATAGTTTTTTATTATGTACATCCACATATACACATATACAAAAATAAAAATATAGATAAATACCCACAAATATAAAGACATGTACATAAATACAGAGATATAAATATGAAAACTCACACTAATAAATACATGTATACACTCCCACTCACACACACACAACATATATGCACATAAATACACACATGTATATAAATATATATATATATTGAACTATAGAAATATATTTTAATAAGAAAAAAATACACAGATATATATACACACTCACACATATGAATACACACACATATAATTTATTTAAGCTTTTAAGGGTTACAAGAAATAAAACAACACACACACACCCTAGAACGAAAACATATGATAAAACCCTCTCTAAGTCTTGAGTAATCTCACAGGTTACCCATTTCAATTTTAAATCTCAAAGGCCCACCATTTGATGACCCAATGTTCCCATTATCCTAACCTAATGGCCCTATTACTACATCTAGCATCACACCAACATGCACCCAGGTTGACACCCTTGTTGTGTCATCATCCATAAATAGCCCAGAAATTACCCCTAAGGGAGGGTGCTTGGATTTTATCGCTATTCATATACAGAAGTATGTGGTGATTTTATCACTTATTGTAAGCTCCAAAATACAAACTATGTTGGGGTAAAAGGGTATTGTCATGTGAAACACTAAAGATGGAAGGATGTTGGTTGTGTTTTTGGCATCGAACCCGTACTGTCGTTGAGCAAGAATACCAAGAGGATGAGGAAGGTTGAAGATGACGATGTGGTGACTATATGATCAACGATCATTTTATATTAGATGATGATGATACGCATGTATCTATTTTAGATGGATGAATAGTACCATGAAATTTTCCCCCCATCGAACTCACTCTCAATTTATAGATTCTTTAAAAGTCACTTCATTTATTACTATCTTTGAGTCAGCACTAGGTTTGGAACCCGATCACAATACACACAACTTGTATCAAGCGGACTGACCCACCATCCCTGGTGCTTCCCACCCATACATGTCATTTATGTTGATATTCACTTATGTTCACACATGTTTCACTATTCCCCACAAATATCAACTATACATCTTAATTTTTCAAACAGGGATGGAAAAGTATATTTCCTCCCATGTGGTAGACCCATCTAGAAATATTCTATTATTGAGGTAGTCCTCATATGGCCAAGGATTGGCGTAATTTTTAGTTTTAATAAAGATTAAAAATATACTTCAATAAATTCATTTCTCATCAAAAATATCAAAAATACCAAACCACAACTGCTTAAAAATGATCTAAAAATATTCTATATACAAAATAAAAATGCATTTCTCATGGTATCCACATTAAATATCTCATTCAATAGGACCTAACCATCTGAATTTTCCACCTACGTTATGTGCTAGGTCTTCACCAGTGCTCCACCATGCGCACATGTATCTCCACCTCTACAGATCACATGCATCCTCATTTTCACCATATTACCTTATGTGGTTGAGGTAGTCCTCATCCCGCCAAGGGATATGTAATGAACCAACTTAGGTCAACTAGACAAGTCACCCGAACCATCACGTCATGTTAATAGGTAAATACATATCCATGAAAAACCTATCAAGAAAAGCTATGTGATATAACCTCACATAAAAATCTATGAGAAACAATCCATGATAGAAAATCATGTGATAAATAACTATAAATGGAAAATCACCTCATATATTAGGCTCTAGTATATAGAACAATGCATACTAAACACTCAAAATCATAAACATACATACGTTGGATCCAGAAGATACTGAGTCTTGTCAGTCAGTATCACAAAAGGTTAGCGTCTAATAGTGCAACACACACTAAGGCTACCTATGTCTCTTTCTCAATTCACCCAAGGTTCCCAATGTGATACTTTCCAAATAAATTTTCAAAACCATGCTCAAAATTTTAAAAAAAAGAAATTCAAATCTAAGAAACTACTCTTTAGAGTTTGAAAACTCATTTCCATATCATGAAAATATATTTTCAACGAAAAATACCCATTTTGAAAAAAAAAATCCAAGAAATCTGTTGAAACCATATATCACTTCTAATTAATGAACAACCCAAAGGAATTTATCAAGAAAAAAATTAAATTCATCAAATTAACCCATTGTATATAAACACCTACCTCAAATAGAATAAACCTAGATACCTTTGACAATGGTGATTGAAAATAAATAGAATGGATTTAAAATGACAAGGCATTCCATAAAACTAAAAAGGATCGTTATAAAAAACTATCTGATCAAAATACAAACACAACCATAGCCAAAACTGTATTATAATGAGTTTTTATACAAGTTATAGCTCAATTTTTCAGTTAAAATGATTAAATATGGCATAATGTGAATACCCTCTGAGGTTATGGGGGTATCGAGGGTGTTTGGTGCTTGTTCAGAGCCTAGAACCTGAATTTTTAGGAGGAAACAACAAGTCATATGATTATTAGAAAGCATTCTAGATAGTCCACATTGGCTGACTAAGTGTGAAAGACCTTGAAAAGGTCATGGTGGATCCCACATGGGTTTTCAAACTATGTGGAAGGAGGTGCACCCCTTTGCGAGTACCTCTGCATTTTTTGACAGTGGGTTGAGACACTATTTGTGTACAATTTGTAAAACCTTGTGGGATATCCATGAAAGGTGTCATGTCTTACAGTAGAAGGTGCATGATTGGCACAATATTTATCCAACAATGCGGCCAAATCATGAGGCCCAATTATTTGAGTGAATTTATGAAATTTACACTAATTAGTATACTATTTCAACCTATTTTTCTCTATCATTCTCCTATGTTGACAACCATGGGGATTGAGAGCTCCTATGAGAATTTTTCATATCCATTGATCTCTTTCCCCAATATGAACTTATAATTTGGTGTCATTGGTCTCGTTGGATTCTCATATGTGAATAGTCAATTCATTTTTTTCATTCATCATTTTAATTTTTCATATGATTTGAGTCAAATCAAAAGCTAATACTAGATGAAAACTCTACTATCAGCCTATGGTGGGTGGTCTATACTTTTCCTATTTGATTTGGTGCTTTATTGAGCTAGTTTTAGTTATTCACCCAGTCTGGACATTCCAACGCGACCCAAAAATTTAATTGTTTAATTGAATTAAATAAAATGTAACATGATAGGGATCCCATTTAGTTTCCCTTGAGACACGATAGAGTTTGTTTCCCCAACAAAGTTCAATTATTGGTTGAACCATTGACTTTTCCTTTATTATAACACCCATGGGGTGTGTGATTGTGCTTTCTTAGTTATAGTAAGACAAATAATAAATGAAATGAATTGAATTGATGTTCAGAAGATTTTATGCCTCTTTTTCCATGTGATAACATGTTGATATTGATTTAATTGCTTGAATGGATTTATTATCAATTTTGTAAATGAGTGGGTCAACAAATGTAATGTAATTGATTGTGAATTGATTTATGAGTGGGTATACTCATTGGATAAATTTAAATGTGAATTGTGTTATGAGTTGGTATACTCAGGGAACTTGAATGTAAATTAATGAATGATTACATAGTATTCCATGGGTGTGCTACACCATAGGTCAATGAAATAGTAGATAATTCCTTGGACCTATATATTCATCGGATTATGATTCCATTGGATTAATTGGTCCTTGATAACCCTTGGATATGGTTTTTTTGGGCTCATAGTGGACATGGTCAAAAGACATGATCCTTGGAACCCAACTCAATTGTAACTGAGTTTCCATCAAGATGCTCATGGGACTCGACGAGAATGTCTTGGTCCACTATAACTTAGATCTGGCTCCGAGTGGTCTAACATTAATTATTATATGACACAGTCATTATAAATGTGATATGAATAGTTGTACATCATGGTTATGGTGAATGTGACATTTTTTGATATACAGAAAAGCCATAATTGTTTAATATACTGTTTGTAGGACATGGTCATGGTTGACATGTTATATATGGATGTACAATGAGGTCTTGTTAGTTACTTTTGTGTTGCATATAGTTTAATTTTTATATGATATTAACACATCTTTTAAAGGGATCCATGTATGGAAATAATGTATCATTGGTAGTTTACTTTTTCTTTGGTACCTTACTTGTATTACCTCCATGCCTATTTTACTATGCACTTTACTTTAGCTTATTATTTTGCACATCCAGTACTTCTTATTAGCCTTCAGGTGGTAGCCTACTAGGATTGCATCTCACACTCCATTGAGGCTTCCATTGGGTACCTGAACAAAATATATGGATGAGGTTAGGGACTAGGCAAACCACCCATAGTTTGATGCTTGAATTTGTATCATGCTTAGGAGAAGGGGAGCACATGACCAAGCTGAGGCTCATGGTGCTATTTGGATATAGAACTTTGGGTATTTTTTTATTTTGATATTATTATTGTATATATTACATGTATAGTTGTTTTTGATGTTTTTTAGAGAGATGTATCATCTTTTTTATATGATATTACTTATGGATTTGTTTATAAATTCATATTTTGTTTATATATCTATTGTATGAATGTTTTACTACTACAGATATTGACTATTATTGTAATTATGTTGTGTTGAACTATGGTGAAGAGGGTATTGTTACTCCACATAAAAACCATAGGCCCTCATTTGTAGTCAATAAACTCTAGAATTTAGGGAGATACACTTGAGTCCATGTAGCTAACTGGGCTCGGGGCACCATGGAGTGGGATCATGATCCAAGATTTTACAAAGTTGTATCAAAGAAGGATGTTTTCTAGTTTACATTATTATTTGATGAAAATAGGCAGGGATAGGAAGGTATTGAAATTTGGTATTTAGTTGATCCTGAGTGTAGATAACCCACATATAGGAAAAAGAAAAATTGTCTCAAATGAAATTACTGGTTTCTATATTTTGGCTATTACAGTTGATTTGATTCCATAGATGGGTGATGCACTTGAGTTGTTCAATTATTAATGATATGATTATGTGTTCTATTTTGTTTAAACCCAATGATATGATGATATTATAGCTCATGAAACAATTTAGGCACTTTACAGGATTCAAATGCCACGCATTATGCCCATCCCTATAGGATGAATCACCAGTTTGCATGATGTTGTGATATGTGTCATTATAGTTATACATGGTGTTGTGATATGTGTCATGATAGTTATATCTGATGTTGTGAATCTTGTGATGTATATGATACGTGTAGAAGCTAAGAATAAGTGGGATGTTTTGAACTAGGTAGATAGGTTGGGAGATATGGTTTGAGATGATTTCCAAAATCGGTTCTAAACTAATTTTTCCTCAAGACTCTAGGAATATAGTAGGATAGTGATTTCCTGACTCTAGGGTAGGGAACTATGATTGTTATGGAGTATTCATAATACTTTACTGATCATAAATGTTTTATGATGATATAACTTGCTTATGATATTTCAAGATAGATACACTTCAATGAAAGTCTCTGACGTACTTTTTGATCTTAGTTCAATGTGTTAAAGTTGAAGAAGATTACAGAGATAGTAAATCAAGAACTTATTATTGAGTGGATAATGAGATATGTTTAGGGTATAGAGTAAGGTAGTGTATTCTCTTGACCTAGTGGTTTGAATTCCATTGGTAGGAAGAGATGTTTTAAGGCTTCCTCTGAGAAGAATATCAGTCATGCTATTAGCACTTGTATCTTGGTTTTAGGTCATCGGTGTGGGATATGGGGCACATGAGGAATCAATGTGATCACGACCTAGTTGATTGGTGAGATTACTATAGGATGGGCCATGTGAAACGTTTTTGCATGACCTTCCCTCCAATAGTGAGTTGTAGGGGGTCATCTCTAACATGAGTCTCAGGAGCAGTTTTCTTAGCTTTGAATAATAAATGGAACTACAGTAGTATCATTCAATCAGGATAAAGAGGTGGTGGTCATGCCTGAGGAAGCCAGACACCTGTTGTAACGAGACAACATAATAGGCCTACTCTGAGTAGTGAGGTTGTGTCGCAGGGTAGTGGTTCAAGACATGTGTATTTTTTACAACCTACAACTAAGGAGTAGGGTTTCATACAATCTATAGAGAGAAGTATGATCTTAGTAGCCTATTATCTTGTATATTATCTTTTTTACATAGTTTCATCACATAATTTTATATTTGTGTCTCTTCTAGAGATCCTTGGTCTCATGATTTATTTTCCTAAGGGCATCATGACACTATATACTTCATTAGGTATTATAAGAAAATGTATACAGTAGTACAAGGAGTTAACACTTGATATTGGTGGGTTTCACTTCATATTGAATCTTTTTTTCCATTACATGACAATTTTTGATGTCGTACTCAAAATAGACTGGATAGTGGATTATTAAGCCTTCATTTATTACTGTCATCGTAAGGTGACATTCACAACACTAGAGAACATAGTTTATATTCACATGGGGTGAATGGGATGTATAGGAAAGTTGATCTACACCACAACGTCTTGGGCTGGGTGGTATGACAACCTAAATTTCTAGTTTATATATAGATGATTATGGAGTGTGTTAAAAATTCATTCCTCTTGTGGTTGATTGTTTCAAGGAAGTTTTTCCAAAGGAAGTTTATAGTTTAAATCTTGATATAGAGGTTTATTTCTCCATTTATCTAGAACTAGAAGATGCACAAGTATCCATTCCACATTACAGGATGTCTAAAAAGGAGTTGAAGGTGCTCAATATGCAGTTATAGGATTTGGAGGTAAAGGGGTTTATCTAAGCCAATACTTATCTATAAGGTACACCAGTCATTTTTTCCAAAAAAAGGCACATAGTGACCTTAGGCTATGCATGGATTATTCAAAACTGCACCATCTGATGGTTAAAAATATGTATACCTTTCCATGGAGAGATGTCCTTTTTGACTAGCTTCTAAGAGATTGGGCTTTCTCAAATATTTATTTGAGGCCTTGATATCATCAGGTCTGTGTTCAACTTATAGACATACAATGTATGGTTTTTGTACATGGTATGGTCTATATGAGTATATGGTTATGTTATTCGGTCTCACGACTGCACTAGAATTTTTCATGGAACTGATGAACTGATTTTTCCATCCTTATCATGATTAATTTTTGGTGGTTTTCATGGATTATATCTTACTGTATTCTCACAATTGACATGTCCATTATAAACATCTTAAGATCATTTAGAATACACTGAGAGACAATCAGTAATATGATAATCTCACAATGTTCCACTTTTGGATTGATGAGTTTCACTTTTGGGGTCATATCATCCGAGAGATAGAAGTATCAGTTGACCCTGAGAAGGTGAGAGTTTTAGTATCGTGGGAGAATCCCAATGATAGATTCTTCATGAGACCGTAAGGGGTGATGTGCCGATAAGGGTTTCCACCTTCACTATCATATACCATCTTTCTTGTGTTAGAGGAGACCTTCATCCACAGTGGTTCATATTGGCGGGTTTGTGGTGTGTGTTTCCTCTTCCAGTGGTAGAGTCGTGGGTTGAGGTGTGATTTTTTGTGGTCATTTCAAGAGTTCAGGTTGTGTTGTGGTGACGTTTTAGGTTCTTGGAGTGCTTTGTGCTGTGGTGCGTTGTCTAGCAGTCTCTGTGGTGGTGTTGTGGATTCACGTTGTGATGTGGTGGTGCCATGAGTTTGTGCCTATTCGTCATGGTATGGTCCACCTGGCTATCTCTTTACGGCATTGTCTAGTAGCTGGTAGGGGTATGGTGGTCGATTGCAACCATATATCATCACGGTGAGGTACCTTGTTGTGGTTGCTTCAAGAGTATTGTGTGTGTGTTTATAAATAAATAAATGAAAACATTCATACATACATACAATGATACATACCTACATACCTACCTATATACATACATATGTAAATACATACATACATACATCTACATACATACATACATATGTTTGTGTATATAAATATAATTATACATATTTATATTTATTTACATATATTAAATATTAATATTTACATACATATTAGAATATATAGATAAATAATTATATGTTTGTTAATACAGAAACACACATATATTTATTAATATATATATACATTTTATATACATTGTAGAGGTATGTAAATATTCATACATTTTCATTTTAAAAAATTTGATACTATTTTTTATCTAGATATAGATAATATATTTAGAAATATTATGTTTAAACACACACACATACATGTGTGTGTGCAAGTGTATTTAATTATAAATAATAATACAATATTAAAATGATAAAATTTTAATGTCAGATATCCATATCATTTTAATTCCTTATAAAAAATTTAGCCTCTGAGAAAAGATAAGACCCCCATATATGAGACTAAAATTCCATCCAATGATAAAAAATTATAGTACCCTAACAAAAAACTCAATTTTAGAGGCATTTCAGACCATTTTGACCTCAAAAAACATTGACTAAAGGTCTCCCCCATCACCAAGTCATAGATCTTTTCTCAAGATTTGATGTAATATGTGGTGGAGATCAAATTGACACTCGGTCAAAATTTATGGTTGTTTGAATTTCGTGTCATGTTTTCAACTTATTTAGATCAATTATTAATTTTTTTTAATTTTTCTATCACTAAATTTTTATAAATTGAATATCACTCAATAATAATTTAAAAATTATTAATTAATATTGTTTTCAAATTATTTTACACACTATATTCACTAAATATATTATATATTAAGTTTGATTACATATTTTGTGTTATAAAAATAATATTTTCTAAAATGTATTATATTTATATTAATATTAATATATTAATATATTAATATGTGGTTTTTAATGATCTTTAGTTTTTTAATATTCATTTTATTAGTGACAAAAAGCATACATTTTATCACTGAAAAAAGGAATACGATTATCAGTTCTTATAAATTTTTGGATATAGGCACCCTTTAATCCACATTTTTTTAGCATTGATAAAGGGTATTGATGGATAAACCAAAAATTGTAGCAGATATTATTTTGAAACTTTAAGACCTTTTTTAAAATTCTTAATTAACTTTACTATTGTTAAAATTTCTACATTGTTTACCAAAAAAGTGAGGGGATGACTGCATCGTTTCATTCATGATCACACACATTTAATTATCATATATTTTTTAAATATTCATTTTATACATTAAATTCTTAATATAGAGGCTTCCCAGAATATGAGACATGAAGGGTATTCTACAATCAATGCAATCCTTGAAACATACAATATAGATGGAGGACCAAATATTAAATGAGACATATATACAAGTTATTAAATTTTTTTATAGAATTATAAAACACTAGATTATGAATGGAATTTAAACCGAATTTATAATAAAAATATAAAAAAAAATAAAAAAATTAAATGGGAATTTAAAAGGATTGAGATTTTATGTGAATATTAAATTCATTATTGGGATTTGTATTTATGTATTATTAAATGGGTATTAATCTAATTCGGATCCTTCTATCCTACACCTACATTTATCACTCCCCTAGACTCTTCCCCATGCCTCTTGGGTTCCCCTCTACCTTCCTAAATCCCCTTCCTCTCCACTTCCCATCACCTCCATCATTCTCATCATCCCTTAATTTCATTTGTCACCTTTATTCTTGTCCTCCATCACTAGCATCTTCCCTTTCTATACACCTTCTGGAATTCTCATCCCCTCTTACCCTACCAATTCCCCTTTATCTCCACCTCCTTATCACCATTCAATGAGGGTATCATGTTCATATGGGTCTACCTCTTCCACTACCTCCTCATCCCCTCAGTCACGATTCTGATCTCTCCATTAAACTAGGTTTTCATATACCTATTATCCCCAACTTCTCTCCTCCAAATTTGGGTTATATCACCTCATCTTTCAGATAGGTGATTCCATATCCTTCTCGTAGTATCATAATTTTAGACAGTATGAAATTTATGTCCCAGTAAGTCCGTAATCCCTCACCTATTCCTTCAAATTTTCCATACTTTTGTCATCCTCCTCTTCCACAAGATCCCTTCATTATGATTGACTTCATCCTTACCAATACAATCTTATATAAGTAAAAAATATTCTAATACCAAGACATTACTTCTCTCTGAATTTTGGGCCTTCCACCTCTAGTAGGTTTGATTACTTCCTTTTTCCCTTTTACTACAATGTCCATAAACCCTAACCCTCATGGGTCTCTTCTTTTCTTCACCATGGAAGGGTCATATTTCCACATCAATATAAGGTATGTATGTCCACCCAACCTCAAACTCTAGGCATTTCTATGAACACTTCAAGCTTGTGTTTCCATCTGAATAGAAGGTATATCTCTATTTTAATCAACTACGGAAAACTTTTATCCTAATGATGTTCCCCAATTCACTCAACTATGATAAATATTTGTATACATGTACAATTATTTCACTTCATTTTCATTTTATATAACTCATTGTTATATCCATTGTTTAAATAAACTAAATTTCTAATTTTATTATCCTTTAAAATATTGTTTCATGTTGTTATTATATTGGAATCCTTATGAATGTATTAAAAATATTTCATATGTGAATTTTCAATCCAAATCAACTTATTGAGAAGCAAGGTATTGTAGAAGATTAGTAAGGTTAAAAATACATACTTTTTTCCTCTAAAACACAATCACTAAACATTGGATTAAATTTTAATTTGACATTGTGAACAAAAGGAAAAAAAATATAGGATCCATTATTGGGAACTTGGTGAAGAAATTATAATTCTTAATAAATGAGCAAATGAAATAGTGTTTGATCCCTTTTTTACTCTACACTTACTAGTTTTCTGGAACAATTATTATTCATATTTGATTTTCTACTTGTGGTTGTCTATACATTTAATTCAAGTAGTTTATTGTTTATAACATTGGAATGACCTGGATGAATAGTTCATTTCTTGCACATAGCTATCATAATGCCTTTATTATTATTTCTTTTATTTCAAGTTTTTTATTTCCAACCAAAAATTCCACTTTCTGGAAATTCAAAAGGGAGACCGTTTTTTTGTTGTCATATTTTTAGAAGAAGTGAGGCCATTTCATTCTATACATTATTCTTATTTCAATTTATGCATGTAAAATTCACTTTCACTATAATGATCTTTCAATTTCTAAATTCTAGTAATGGGATTTCAGTTTATACATGTATAATTCCCTTCCAGTGTAATGTACTTTCAATTTCTCTATATGTATAATTCACTTTCATTTTACTTCACATTTATTTTAAAGCACTTTCATTTTAGAGAAATATTCAATGTCTGTTTAATATTTTTTAAAATTTATATTATCATATTTTATCATTTTATTTTCTATACTGTGTTTCAATACATGTATAATTTAATTTAATTTTAATGGTTTTGTACATTCATATATTTATTTTTCTATTTTTATATCTAACTTCTTATTCTATATGTGTGAATTTATTATTGTGTTTATCACTATACCAGTATCCTTTTGGTCATGAACCATGGGTTTTTATGAAAATCTCTGTCCCATTCTTCTATAATGCATCTTCCATTGTTAAAAGGTAATCTATATTTTTTCCATCCCAAGCTTCTATTTTGAAACAAATTAGAAAACTCCCTCCAACTATAATTATTGAACCTGCTTTAACTGCCCCCTTCCATTAATATGTGTAATATTTTTTTATATGTTCCTTAGAAATCATGCATTTTTTTAAGTATACTAATTTTCTATAAATATACAATTCACCTTAAATTAAATGAACTTTCAATTAAATGGACTATCGATTTAATACTCTTTGGGATTATATAAATGTATAATGCACTTGTATTCTAATACAAATTTAGTTTATATATGACTAATATAAAATGGTCACATCCATGGTTTTCTAGGCCCCTAAGGTATTCCTTATTTTTTCATTAGATTGAAAATATTACATTTATAATTAAAAAAAAATCGACCTTCTCAGTTATTTTAATTACATACCTTGATTTATTTTTAAGACACAAACATTTATTATGTTTAATTTGTTCCACGGATCTATATTTTATTTCATTATTATCATATTTCCAAATTTTTTATTATTATGTGAAACAATTAATATTCTACGTTTTCACTATAAAACATATTCCTAATTCCTAATTTTTTCGTGGATGACCTACAAAAAATTTCAATAGTGAATATAATTCATGGAATGTCAATAATGAATATCTTTAATGAATTATGATTGAAATTGATATTCAATGTTATTATAGCTAATTAATATACAACAAAACCAAATATGTTTCTAAATATAATACACAAAACTATAACAATTGTAATTGATTATGCATAAAATTTTAAATCCATTAAACAAAAATATAAAAATACTCTAAATATTATTCATTTAATGATCTAAATATTCTTGCAACATGAAACATTTCATCTTGAGAATTTTTATTTAGTTTCATGCACTGAAATTATAATTTATTTTCAATATGCATGAAATTTCATTTCATGAATATATTGGAAGTTTCTCCAAATTCATGCAGTCTCATTATCTGCATATACCTAGAGTTTTGTCTTGAAATAGTTTCATTTACTTATCTACATATTAGTTTTAATATGTATGCATTATCATGCACTAAAATTGTAGTTCATATTGAATATGCATGCAATTTCATTAATTTAATAGGCTGGGAGTGTCATTTTCTGCATATACTTGTAGTTTCTACCTGAAATTGAAATTTATAATCATTATTCTTGAAATTTCAATCAATCAATATACATATCATGTCATGACCCATCCCTCGGGGGCTGCATCGTGACTACCCCAAGCCTACCTTCCATAGGCCAGGGGCTGGTGACTAGCACCAAAGGCGTAATTCCGTAAAATAGGGAAGGCATTCCCTTTATGAAACATAAACACACACAACCAGAGTAAAATCGGAAGAAAACACTAAGTAAAAGTTGTATAACAAGTGTGCTGAAAGTACAAAGGGTCCAGAAATACAATCCCAGCAAAAAGGTACAGCTACAACTGAAAGAAAGTACAACTAAAAAAGGCAAACAGTTGAATGGGGAAGCAGCTCTTGGATCATCCTTCGGGGTTCGTACCTGAAGGGTAGGTATAGATTAGCTCCTCAGCTCTCCATGTCTGTTAGACTATATCGTGTACCAATACTTCGTAAGGTCCTCCTCCAGGTACCGTCCAGTCCCGACACTCTCAGCCTCTGTCAGCGTTGTCTGTTGTCTGCATCCCACACAACGAGGTGCGGGCATAGCCCGTGCAGGGGTGAGTATAACAATACTCAGTTGGGACCCCGAGACCCTCAAGGTCTCACAAAATCCAACAAGGATAAACCACAAAGTATGATTTCAACGGATTACCATTACTTAGGTATATGCCCATACATATACCAAAGTTATCAAGTAACCCATATCAATCATGAGGAAAACAAAAAGGTCATTGACTCAGCTCAATCATGATTTTTTATTCATGAAGTCAAAACCATGGCTGCTATGGAACTCCTCCTCTATCAAGTACAGTGGGCCTACTGCTACAACCATGCGCTTCCCAAAAACCTAGGACTGTTGAAGTACTCCACCTGCCGAGTAATGTGGTCCTGCTTCTACAACCAAGCGCTTTCCACCATGGGTCTACCACTACAACAAAGAGATCCCCCTCATACCCTACAGCGGTACTACTTCTTTCGAGTACCATGGGTCTGCCACTACTACCAAGTGCTCCTCCACGGTGGGTTTGCTGCTACAACCATGTGATCCCCACTGGGTCATCCGAACCAATCCGAGTTGATTGATCAGCATTGGTCAAGACTTAGTCATCTACTAGGTCACTGTAATCTTCTCACTCGTCATCGGGAGGTTCCGATCCATGTGCCACAAGCTGATACTCCAAGTTTCACGAAGTATAATGTTGAAGTATCTTAAAGGAATGCCACGTCGCATAGGTCTCAACGCAACAGACAGCGTGTCAATCGAACGCCCAGTCTATGAGTTATTAGCATTTCCGTTCCAAGGGCCCAGTTGGTTTTTAGGCTCAAACCAACCCGACTGTACTCTAACTACATCCAAACCTCTAATATAGTATGTCAAAAGAACCATCTCATCAAAAGGAAACCAATTTAGTTGACGGTACGTCAATCAGACGTCTGGTCCTTAAGTTGTAAGTGTTTCCGCTCCGAGGGCCCGGTTGGAATTATACTCGTTCCAAACCCGACCATTTTCCAAAGATGTCCAGAAATTAATTAGGGTATTGAAAAAGGACCGCCTCGACACAAGGGTCTCAGTGCCACAGACAGCGCATCAATCAGGCGCGTGGTCTTTATGTTATTCACGTTTAAGTGAAACGGGCCCGGCCCATCAAGCCCAGTGGGTTGGCAGGTCGGCCCGACCTGGTTTGGTGAGTCCGACCCGGCCGAGGGTCAGCGCGGCCCGGTGGGGCGTGGCCCAGCCCGCAGCTGGTCGAGTGGTTTGGGGGGGGGGGTGCGACCCCATGGTTTCTCGAACCGGCGGCACCGAGCAGCGCCGCCCCTCCTTCCCGGTCGGCCGGTCTTCCCAGGTGCGAGAGGCCCGAACTGGCGGGTCGCTGATCCTCTGCACGCGGCGCCTATAGGCGTCGTGGTTCCTTCCACTCGGATGGCTTTCGATCCAGTCGGTTTTCCTGCTGCAGCGGCCCGCGGAACGCTGGCCCTGGTCTTCCCACAGTGTGGCGCCAAGAGGTGTCGTGGTTCTCCAGCCCGGCCGGCTAAAGTCGGTCGGTTCTTCTTCATCCAAACGGCCCGCGGTTGCGGGCTGTGGTTCTTTTGCACGCGGTTGGCACGCAGCCACCGTTACCTCCAGTCACCAACACTACCACCTCCTTTTTACCTTGACATGCTTCCTCTGGCGCCAAAATAAGCAACAGTCAACGGAGGGTCTTCGGGCCGTGATTGTTCATCCCGCGCCCTCCGCGTTAGATGATAACAACTAAATCATCACCAACCAAAATCAATGCCATGGTATGAGGTTTAATACATAGTTATAAATAAATAAATATTCCCTATTTTCCCTACCTTGATTCTGATGCTCGCTTGTCCATGTTGCGGAAAGAGTATTCGAAGACAACGTCGATTTGTTGACGTCGGGGTGCACCCGTGGAGGAAGCGCAGTCGATGTTTCCTCACGGACGACGTCTCCTCCCTTGACGTGGAGGAAGAAGAAGAATGATGGAGTTCCTCATGAGTGTCTCCTCACATTCTTGCCTCGATCTTCAAGAGGATATCGCTCCTCATGTTCTTCATTGGGGATGTTCTTTGTCAAGAAAAGGAAGTTCCACCAAGATTTTTTCTCCCAATGTTTTCCCATAAATATTTGCCGAGAAAAAATAATAAAAGGCCCTCCAATATAAAAAACATTTCCATGCAATTAAAAACAATTAAAAATGAATTGTTGACACCAAAATTAATTAATTAAGGGAGCATAAATAATTCAATTGATGGGGTTGGAACAATCAATGGAGGAAGGTGGTGAGTTAACATTAAAAGAGGGATGTTGTCAAATTAATTAAGCGGTGTTAATGGGGAGTTTAAGGGAGTTGAGGGGAGGTGAAAGGGTTTGGGTTAATGTGGGACCTACCACACTTAATCCTCTCATGGGTGGTTATGTGGGGGTGTGGGTCCCACCTCCAACTTCCTTTTTGAGATTATAACAACCCACCAGAAAAATATCTAACTCATATTTTTTTTAATTTTTAATGACATACCCCAAAAATTAACTTCTCCTCCCCATAAGATGAAACTATGGTAATGGTACCCTTAAGCAAATATCGACATTGCGACTTCATCGGTGCCCTCGAATTTCAATTGTGAGCACCGGTTCATATGTTAGAAAATCTCGCTCGTACATTCCCTGAACGTACCTGAACAAAACTTCAGAAATCGATTCCGAGCACACCGGGCCTCGGAATCAACCGCCGTCAGATACCGTAGTCTCATAAAATTCCAAACTATTTAAGAAAAAAATTCATTGAAATTTCATGGTCTTTACATTACTGCCACCTCTGGACTTTACGTCCCCATAAAGCTACAACACTCACTAGGGAAACAAACGGGGTACTGGGCACGCATCTGAGCCTCTCACTCCCAGGTGCTCTCCTGAAAGTTCACGTGTTGCCAGCGAATGTGCACTAGAGGAATCGACCATCCATGTACGACCCGCTCCTGTCGATCCTCGATCTCCACTGGGACCTCCGTGAATGTCACCTCGTCATCGATGTCCAGCTCCCAGTGGTCGATGATGTGGGACGATTCATGCACGTATCTCCTCAGCTGAGATACATGGAAGATGTCGTGCACCCGGTGCAACTAAGGTGGAAGGTCCCGCTGGTAAGCCACCTCTCCTACTCTACTAAGGACCTAGAGTGGTCGGATGAATCATAGATATAAATTTCCCGCACCCTTTGTTGCCAACGATTTACAAGAGATAATATGATTTCTCCTCTGCCGAAAAGAGAAATCTGGTCTCATCCCCTGGATGAACCACATCCTTTTCCTAATAAAGTCAATCCTGACATGAAAGGTACAAATTCATTTCATGGATGAAGTCTTAGGGACTCAACTCTACTACCAAGATATCCAACCGTTACTCTCGCCTCCAAGGGTTGAGTCACACTGTCGGCATCAGTATGTGTTCACTGGGTCTCCTCAAGTAGGAATCTCAAAAGTGAGGGTCAATTCAATAGTTTTAACCCAAACCTCATAGTATAATCCACACAAAAAGGTAGGAATGCAAACATCACATGGACAAGTGTATTTTATTACTGCAGCTCAAAGTACAAAGACACGTAACAACCACAAACAACAACATCAAGGAAGCTAGAAGCACCAAGAACAAAGGACTCCATGTCTGGAACTAGTCCCTCTCCTATCCACATGCTTTTGGAGCTCTATAGTCATATGCTTCATATGCATGAAGTTGTGCTCTCCTCTTTCCATCTATTCCCTGCGATCGGGGTGGACCTCCTGGTGGTGGTGGTGGCAACACCTCGAAGTGTCATCCACCACCAGCTGCACGGACATCTCCTCTGCCTCGGTCTCCTGCTCCTTGTGGTCCACCTTGATTGAACATATGCCTCTGCCTGGGAGGTCCCTCATCTATCTATTGATCATCTATATGGTGGGTCGGACAATCATGTTCCAAGTGACCAAGCCCGTCGCAGGAGTAACACTGTCCGCTCCTGGTAAGTCGTTCCCCACCCCAGGTGCCTCACACACATGATCCTAATTCATGCGGTCGACGACCTCTGGGTCTAGTCCTCCTTGACCTCTGCATCATCTGTCTACTTCCAGCTACAAAAGACTCCCCTACATGTCGACTAGTGGTGGGTCCCACTACTGGATACTGCTCATCAAGGAAACTCTCCACTAGGAGGGCTCACTCCAACACCCCCTTTTGTGTCGGGATGCTTTGGGAGAAAACTGAAGCTCTAATATCTCACCTGAGTCCCTGCTCAATGATTCGGGCCCTGAGGAATGCGTCTCATACAATATCAGTGGAGTAGCATGAGAGGTCAGTGAACCTCGCTGAGTACTGCGCCACCATCATGATACCCTGCTGAAGATGCAGTAGCTCCTGTATCTGCACCACCCGAAGGGTGTCTAGTACAAACTCCGCCCGGAATAGGCTCTCGAAGTCTTCCCATAGATGTTTCACCTCGTCATGCATCTGGAGCATCAGGCTCCACCAACTATCTAGAGCTGCCTGAAGGAGGCTGGCAGCAAGGATCACCATAAAGTCTGCTAGTGTCCCTATTATCCTAAAGACTCTCAACATAGCCTCTAGCCAATCCTCAGCCACCTGCAGGTCCATCTCTCCCAGAACCTGGGTGGCCTCTGGCGCTGGAACTCATGCAGCACGCTCATGCGGCGTGAATTGCCTGCTGCTATGGCTGGTGGAAAAGGTGTCCCAACGGGGAGTACTACCATTGGTGCCTCTGCTGGTGCCTCAACTGGAAGAGGTCCATGTACTGAGGCCTTGTCACTCGGCGGGCTGTCAGTACCTACAACTCTCAGGGCTCAAGCTGGTCGTCCGTGGGGAGGCATCCCGAAATAACAGATGCGACACATTCAAAGAATATAACTTGTGAGTTGACCTGGTTTGAGTTGACTTAAATAAAAAAATTTGAAAACACACACACAATCAGTGTTTTCGTGCACTGAGTCAGAAGTCAGAAGTCAGGGTCATAGTGTATGGATATGTCAGCCACCCGCACCAACACTGGACTCCCTAAACTGTAAAACACACTTAGTTCCCTAAACACTATTGCTTCATAGATAAGAAACATCAGATTCATAAGTTCTGCAGTGGAACCGACGTCTTCTGATACAAATTTTTCATGACCCGTCCCCTGGGGCCCACATCATGACTACCCCAAACCCGCCTTCAATAGGCCAGGGGCTGGTGACTATAACCAAAGGGTAATTCTATAAAACTGGGAAGGCGTTGCCTTTAAGAAAATTTTAAAACACACAACCAGAGTACAAGAGGAAGAAAACTCTATGTTAAAGTGGTATAACGAGTGTGATGAATGTACAAAGGGTCTAGAAATACAATCCCAACAGAAAGGTACAGCTACAACTGAAAGAAAGTACCACTGAAAAAGACAAACAGTTGAATGGGGAAGCAGCTCCTGGATCATTCATCGGGGTTCCTCCCTAAAGGGTAGGTACAGATGGCCTCCTCAGCTCTCCACATCTGTCAGACTCTATAGTTTACCGATACGTCGTAAGATCCTCCTCCGGGTACCGTCCAGTCCTATCGCTCTTGGACTCCGTCAGCAATGTTCATCATCTGCATCCAAAAAATAAGGTGTGGGCATAGCCCGTGCAGGGGTGAGTATAACTATACTTGTAACGTCCTGGTTTCGGGTGCCCCAAACCCGGTTCTCCACATGACCTCAAGTGCATTTCCCCAAACTCCAGAGGCTTCCGACTAGCAGTGAGGGCCCAGGTTTGATAGTGGGGAAACTATGCCCTCATTTGTCAAAGTGTAGCGCAGCGAAATATAATAAAATCATACAACAACAGTGAAAGAAATAAATCACACACAACTGAAATAAACAACTGCAGTGTATACAACCAACAATATATAAATAATGGTGCTACAGGTCCCAAGTTCTAAGAAAACAGCCAGAACATGTTATACATAAATACAGTACAATAAAAATCAGCGAACAACAATTCAAAGCGAAATAGCTAGCAGTGGCATCGTGAGCCTAGGATCAGTCCCATACCCTCCTACTCCTCATCCACAGTCAAGTACCTGTGTTGGGACTCATTCCCCTTTCCATAAATGGAAAAACATAATCTTTTTGGGCCAAAAAGCATGACCCAAACAGGGTGTGATAAATATATCTCAGTAGGCACCCACCAAAGGCCCGTGCTCAACTGTGTGTAAAACATGCAACAAGTGTGCAGTAGTAAAAATGCAATAAGCTATGCAGTACTAAAAATTAACTAATTTACCAGTTATATTTCCATTTAATTATTCATTTAATCCACTTAATATTTAGAAACCACCGCGGTGAATTTCTAAATAATCAGTCAGCATCCTCAGACAAGTAAAATCTCACCCTTAGGTAATCAAAATCTCACCCTCAGGAATAATAGAATCTCTCCCTCAGGCATACAAAGTGTCTCCCTCAGGCATAGAAGTCAAGCCCTCAGGCACAAAAGGTTACCCTCAGGCGAAATAGAACGTTTCCCTTAGGCTAATACAGTCACGCCCTCAGGCTATAGCAAAACTTCGCCCTCAGGAATAAGTAACAGGGGAATGAACAACATATAAACATGCAATTTGAATACAATTCCTCTCAAGGAAAAAGTAATGAATAATTTAAACAAGGCATACCCTCGGGTATCCTGGCCAAATGGCTAAACAGTGGAACGCACCCCTCGGGATGGTCCTAGATCCAATCAATGATCCCAACCAACATTTTATTATCATAATTAATCGCCTATTCAATTCTAGGTGTTTAATATAGCAATTGCCTCAGCCACATGACACCCCAACATGGGTTTGTGGCACAAAAACGCATAAAACACACGACAGTTGGAAAAATTAACACCAAGCCACCTACCTTATACGCCAACGAGCACTATACACGAATGTCGGTTCTAGAAACGCCCAAGAACGACGTAGATCTGATGAAGAATAAAACCCATTCAAACGTAAATAACTTTCCCTTGGGAAATAATTGGTATGAACGGATTAAGGAGAGCGGAGGGCTTACCCGTTCGGTTCCAAAGAGATCGTCCGAAGAGGAATCAGGTTCCAGACGTGCACCCGGCGGATCTCCGAAGGTTCGGTTGTCCTCTCCCGAGCTCTCTTCCCATTCTAAAACTTCCCTATGAAAAGGGGAGGCTACTACCCATTTTAGGAAAGAAAAACAAACTACATGGCATGTAATTCCAAGTACACGGCGTGTACTTCCAAGTACACGGCGTGTACTTCCTTCATTTAACTGTTCCACTGGCAGCACCGCCACACTATTCATCCGTCAACTTGAGTACACGACATGTACTCCTGACTACACGGCATGTACTGTCATCCAGCTGGAGTCTACTCCACCACCTTAATGTTTTGGCCTGCTGACTGACTACACGGTGTGTAAAGGACCACTACACAGCGTGTAGGAGGTTCCTACACCCTTCATCCCTGGCATGGCCAAGCGCCCCGTGTACCCATCCCAAACGGCCAAAAGTACTGGGCGTGTGGACAAAGTACACGGTGTGTACTTTCCAAAGTTCATGATTTTTCCCAATTTTCCATATTTTCTCAAAAACACTTACAGAAAAGAGAAAAGAAGGAGCTCGTACCTCAAAATAAGAGTCGGGTTCTTACAATACTCAGTAAGGACCCTGAGACCATCAAGGTCTCACAAAATGCAACTTGGATAAACCACAAAGTATGGTTTCAACGGTTAACCATTACTTAGGTATATGCCCATACATATACCAAAGTTTTAAAATAACCCCTCTCAATCATGAGGAAAACACAAAGGTCATTGACTCACCTCAACCATGATTTTTATTCACGAAGTTGAAACCATGGCTGTTGGAGAACTCCTCCTCTGTCGAGTATAGTGGGAATTTTACTACAACCAAGTGCTTCCCACTAACCTTGGACTGCTGAAGTACTCCACCTTTCAAGTACTGTGTGCCTGCTACTACAACCAAGCGCTTCCCACCGTGGGTCTGCCGCTACAACCAAGCACTCCCCCTCATATCCTACAGAGGTACTCTTTCTGTCGAGTACCATGGGTCTTCCGCTACAACCAAGCGCTCCTCCACCATGGGTCTGCTTCTACAACCAAGCGCTCCCCACTGGGCCATTCAAATCACTCTGAGTTGATCGATCAACAGTCGTCAAGTCTCAGCCAGCTACTAGGTCTCTGCAATCTTCTTGCTCATCACCGGGAGGGCCCGCTCCACGTACAACAAGCTGATACTCCAAGTGTCATGAAGTCTCAAGATGAAGTATCTCAAAGGACCGCCACATCGTAGGGGTCTCAACACAATAGACGGCGCATCAATCAGACACCCGTTCTGTGAGTTATTGGCATTTCCATTCCAGGGGCCCGATTGGTTTTTAGGCTCAAACCAACATGACCGTACTCCAACTACATCTTAAAATCTGGTATATTATTCCAAAATAACCGTCTCATGAAAATAAAACCTACGTAGTTGATGGTACGTCAATCAGATGTCATGTCCTTAAGTTATAAGTGTTTCCTCTCCGAGGGCCCGGTTGGAATTCTGCTTGTACCAAACCTGACTGTTTTCCAAAGTTGTCCAAAACTCAGTTAGGGTATCGTAAAAGAAATTCCTCAACGCGATGGTCCCAGTACCATAGATGGAACGCCAATCGGGTGCGTGTTCTTTACGTTATTCAAGTTTTAGTGAAACGGGCCCGACCCATCAAGCCCAGTGGGATGGCGGGTCTGCCCGACTTGGTTCTGCGGGTCTGACCCAACTGAGGGTCAGCCCAGCTCGGTGGGGCATGGCCCAGCTAGGTGGGGCACGGCCCAAACCGGTGGGGCGTGGCCTGGCCCGGCGGGGCACGGCTCGGCTGGCTGAGTGATCCGGGGGGTGCGGCCCCCCGGTTTCCCAAACTGGCGGCACCGAGTGGTACCACCCCTCCTGCTAGGACGGCCGAAGCCAGTCAGTCCTCCCCAGCCCGAGCGGCCTGCACGGGCAGGCCGTTGATCCTCCGCACGTAGCGCCTATAGGCGCCGCAGTTCCTTCCGTCTAGCCGGCTGGCGGGCTGGCCGGTTCACCCGCCGCGGAGGCTAGCAAAAAGTGGGTCGTGGTCTTCCCGTAGTGTAGTGCCAAGAGGCACTGCGGTTCTCCAGCCTGGCTAGCTAAGGTCGGCCGGTTCTTCTTCGGCCAAATGGCCTGCGATTACGGGTTGCGGTTCTTCCACACACGGCCGGCGTGCCGCCGCCATTACCTCTGGTCACCGACGCTGCCGCCACCTTTGTCCCATGACATCCTTCCTCCGGCGCCAACATAAGCATGATTCAACGGAGGGTCGTCAGGCCGTGTTTGTATAGCCCGCACCCTCCGCATTAGATGATAACAACTAAATCATTACCAACCAAAATCAATGCCAAGGTATGAGGTTTAATACACACGTATAAATAAATAGATAATCTATATTTTCCCCTACCATGATTCTGATGCTCGCATGTCCGTGTTACGGGAAGAGGATTCGAAGACGACGTCGATTCGTTGACTTCAGGGTGCGTCCGTGGAGGAAGCGCAGTTGATGTTTCCTCGCAGATGGCATCTCCTCCCCTGATGTGGAGGATGAAGAAGATTGACGGTGTTCCTCGTGATTGTGGCCTCATGTTCTTGCCTCAGTCATCGAGAGGATATCGTTCTTCATGTTCTTCATTGGGTATGTTCTTCGTCAAGAAAAGGAAGTTCCCCCAAGAGTTTTTCTCCCAAAATTTTCCCATGAATTTTTTCCAAGGAAAAAAATAAAAGTCCCTCCAATATAAAAAACATTTCCATGCAATTCAAAACAATTAAAAATGAATTGTTGACACACGAATTAATTAATTAAGTGTTTTAATTAATTCAATTGATGGGGTTGATACAATCAATTGAGGGAGGTGGAGAGTTCACATTAAAAGAGGGAGGTTGTCAAATTAATTAAGGGGTTTTAATGGGGAGTTTAAGGGAGTTGAGGGGAGGTGAAAGGGTCTGGGTTCGTGTGGGCCCCACCACACTAAATCCTCTCATGGGTGGTTATGTGGGGGTGTGGGTCTCACATCCAACTTCCTTTTGTAGATTATATCCACCCACCAAAAAAAATTTATAACTCATATTTTTATTTATTTTTTAATGACAAACCACACAAATTAACTTCTCTTCCTGATAAAACGCAACTATGGTAAAGGTCCCCTTAAGCGAATACCGACACTGTGAGTTCATCAGTGCCCTCATATTTCGATTCCAAGAACCAGTTTATAAGTAAGAAAATCCCACTCGTACGTTCACTGAACGTACCCAAAAAAACGTCATAAATTGATTCCGGGCACACCGGGCCTCAGAATCAAGCGCAGTCAGAAACTGCGGTCTCATAAAATTACAAAGTATTTAGGAAACAATTTTCTGTGAAATTTTCAGGTATTTACATATAATTTTTGTGTTATAGTTAACTACATCCTATATATATTATTTATATTGCAATTTATATTAATATACATGTCGTTTCATGCTATGGAACTCAATTTCCTTGAGTATTATTTATCATAAACTAAAACTGCAGTTTATATTTTAGTTTATATGAAACTTTAAATTATAGTTTATAGTGTTGTTAAATGGAAGTTTACATTCCTATTTATATTTCATTTTAGATAACACTTTTTATTGTAGTTTATGTTGAATTTTATATTTCATTATCATGTAATGAAATTGAAACTACCTTGTTATTTACATAGTAGTATATATTACAGTTTATATCAATATACATGTATTTTCCTTGTGTTGAAGTCAATTTCCTTCTGTATTCATAATGCATTAACATATCATATGTAGTTTATATTCAATATATATGCAATTTCATTTAATAATTTTCATATTGTTTTTGTTGATATATGATGTCTTCTTTACTAAATATGTATGAAATATCATCATTTGTGCATGCTTTCAATGAAAAACATTAATGTTCATTGAAATTATGTAATCTTGTGAAAGTCTTAGAGGTATGCTTGTGAATGTTCTCTCACTGCTCTACATAAAAGTTCATGAGATTCTTTTATTTTCTATTTAAATCATGATCCAACTTAAAAACCACTCCAATAATTAAAATTTTGACTTGTTTTCTCATCAGAGACATTATTTATCAAAAATGATTGAAAATGATTATCTACAATAAGAAAATATGAGCATCCATTAAACACAAAGGTGGAAAGGCCCATGATTTTTCACACCTGAAGTATGAGTTATTATACTGAATTTATATTTCCATCCACACACGTTGTATCTAATACCTTCTCACAGTCTATCGATTCTCCCTCCCTCGCTAATTTCTCCTATCTGCCTCCACTCCCCACTCCATGAACCTCACACTCTTGATCCACCCATCCCACTCTTGGACCCCTAGCTCTTCATCTCTTCCTTACCCACCCATTCCCACATCCACTTCCATACCTCTACTTCCCACTTCCAGAATCCACCATGTAGCCCCCATCTTCAAATTTTAGCAATCAATTTCAAAATTTCAATATTTTTGGTTTTCTTATCTTCCTTTTACCATTTTATTAGTGCCCCACGTTTTGTGAAACCTTACGTTTCTTTATGTATATCAATCATCATGGTTATTTTCATCTATTTTGTTTCGTAGGTTTCTCTAATAAACTATCTTTGTGCATAATTTTTTTTTAATTTTGGTATCTTTATGTATAATGATTGGTATAAATCATTTCACAAACTATTTGGTTTTTTTATCTTATCTACATATTTTCAAGATACCCACATAAATGGTTTTTTGAAACACTAGGTTTCTCCCTATTCTCAATAAATTATTTACATTATGAATTCAGTCTACCACTGGTGGGTTTAATATTCTTCTTCAACAACTATATAATTCCTAAATGAATAGCCATATTACCTATATCACTTTGCTTTTAAAATTTAATCAAATAATCATTTTATTTTTCATTGATTTAGTTATTTTTAGTGTTCTATGAAAAAGGCTCCTTAAAAACCCTAATTTTCTTTTCTATAAGTACTAGTTATGTTTTTTGAATGTTATATCCATCCTATTAATAGTATTATTGCTTTTTATGAATCAATGTCCCAACATAATACTCTATAAATAATAATAAGCCTTCATTCCTAATGTAAATTTATGTATAGTATTTTACATGCATGTCGATTATTTTTTATTTAGGATAAATTTAAAAAACTGATTATTCTAATTCAAATGTTATTATCTTAGTTTTATATATCTTTAATTAATCTCCAATTTAAATCGAGATGCATATATTTTCATAAATACCAGGTCAGGTTATGTTCATTGCACTAGTTGAATCATTCAATGCAACATTTTCTATCGGTTCTACTCATTAACAACATATTCTTCTTTTAATCGTAGTTGTGAACCCCTATTTCATGTCTAAAAATTATTAGCTTCCCTTTTATTACATATCAGGATGTTACAATATCTTATTCCAAATGCATTCATTTTCATAATCACCTTGTATTTTTTTAAGAGTTAGTGGGGAATTACACACACCTTCAGGTTTGGTTTATAATTTGTGGGTTGATACAGATTCCTTATAGTTTTGAAGTTAAAACATTTTACATGGTTATATTATTTGGGTTATCTATTATTGATAGATAAAAAAATCCATGGTTTTTTATTCTCTATTATGGAATTCAACCATAGGCTCTATGTTTTGATTTCCCTCTTCCTTAGGCTCTGAGGTTTGATTTCCCTCTTCCCTATTTCCCTTTCTTAATTCACATTTTTCCTTTCCTTTAAATATTACCTCTCCCCTAATTCCATTTTTTACTTCGAAGGTTTGTTTTTTCCTTCACATGTTTACTATTTACATCAATTAATTAATGTTTTATTTCATTTATTTTAATTTTATTAAATTACAGCCTCTGTTAACCACCAATTATAAATTGTGGAACCATTCAATTATCTTTTTTAGATTTCACATAACCTATACTCCACAATTTATTCTGGAACTCCATTGATTTGTGTTTCTCGGTTATTTTTATTACATTTGAAGTACGTTACATCACATGAAATTTTTCTATATCATATGTTATTATTACAAAATAGAAGCAGTTCTTTTCTTTTTGAAGGGAATTCATTTTTTATTTCTTGATCAATCCAGTTATAAATTTCTATATACCTATGTAGAATTGCATATTTCCTAATTCATTATTATGTAGAAAACTTTTTAGGGGGATTAAAAATACCTAATGGATAACATGAATGACTACACTATTTTTCATGTTGATTTATGCAGTCTCACTACAATTGTATGCTAATCTAAAATTTGAGTGGTGAATTTAAAATAAAATCAATTTTCACTACATACAATATAATGATAAAAGATTCATGATGTGGTGGAAAGAAGTTTCATGAACATCATGGGTAAGACTCCAATATTTGATTCATGAAAATAATAATTAACGGTGTCGAGTTTTCAAATATTTAGTGCGTTGTTCTCCTACCTCTTTGGGCATGCACTGTTGTATGCATTTTGAATACAAACAATTAATCCTACTACCATTCCAAAAATCACATGCATCTGGAGACTTAACATGAATAGCTTCGAATTTGGAAGTGATTGATAGAAAATATGAAAAGCATCCTTTGAAACAAATGTATCATAATATAATTGATATTCTTTTACTTTTCATTATAATGATTTTTTACACAATAATTACTTTTCATAAATCAATTAAAATTTTTGTATGAGTGATATCATGTTATATTCATTTATTTTGTTTTTATGTTCATTATAATCAAATTTAGTTTAATTCATTGTCAATGCGCATTAATTCATGATCTGTCTTAACATTATCCATTTATATTGTTATTATGAGTATGATATACTACGAAATAAACATTATCCATCCATTTTTCAATACAGTTTGTAAGTATGTCCTTTATTTAGTTTTTCTTAACTTTTTCATTTTTTCTCTATTTTAATTTTTTTCTTTCTTATCTACTGCTAATAATAATAACTAATAATCCTATACCATTAACTAAATTTTTTAACAATTTATAAATATCTTAAAAACTATAAAATTATTTAATTAAATAGTTAATTTTTTTTGAAAATCATTGATTTCCATGTCCATTAAATCCCACACACTTTTGAAATCATTAAAAGCAGAACAATAAAATTCCAATTTCAACATTATTTAATATTTTATACTCATATAATATATGTTTCTTTTAAAATTACAATTTTAAAAAATATTTTTTCTTCCACTAATTTTTCTCAAAACAACATTCTATACTCATAATCATGTGACCTCCCTCACTATCTATCTTATTGATTAATCCAATTTTAACAATGTTCTTCTCAATTATCATACACATGAATGATTTTCATGATTTAAATGAATTCAACTTCTCTTATGGTGGAAATCAAAAGAATGAAGGTGTTGCACACAAACTCAAAAGGGGGATGGAATTGAGTTTATAAAATTTTACTTCAAATAAAATAGTTCTATTTAATGAAACAGATTTCTATTATTTTTAAAGAGTCTCATCCCCTTGTAAAATAAATAAAGAGACATTTTTTTGAGTTTATTTGAGACATTTTATGATCTCATACTGGGTTATCGTCACATTCTTCATTAAATAAATGTATTTTTTAAAATATCATATCATCCCTTTGAGAATCAATATTTGGTTTAGAGACCATCTAAACATTTATAGTTTCAAAATCAGATTTGTCTCTCTGGAATCCTAATAATGTCATTGAAATTTTTTATTTTATCCATTATGTTGAACCCAAAAAACATATATGAAGAAAATTAATGAGGATGATAATCTTACTCTTTCCACATCAACTTATTATGGTTCAAATGATCCTCTTCCTCTTTACACATCAATACGCTTGTCAAATAAATGAAGAGACATTTGTTTGATTTGGTTTGATACCTTTGATGATATCAAACTGGGATATCATCATCTTCTTCAATTAATTAATGTATTTTTTAAATATCATCTCTACACTTCATGCATCAATATTTGGATTAGAGACCATGTCAACATTAATACTTTCAAAATCAGATTTCTCTATCTGGATTCCTAATATCATCTTTTAAATTTTACATTTATTCCATTATGTGGAACTCAAAAAACATATATGAAGCAAGATAATGAGGATGATTCTCTTCCTCTTTCCATATAAATTTATTAAGGTCCAAATTATCCCCTTCCTCTTTCAACACCAACTTGATAAGGATGAACTTTTATTCTTCTCACTTTCACCTACAATGGTTTATCTTTATTCACATATTCATTAGAGTCAATAATGTCATTACTTACAAATTCAACTGATTCAACTTCAACACCTTTGATGATATGATCCACTAGAACTTATTTAGCTGGACCTGATAGTTTTGATGTAGCTCGAGGGATTGTGTAGACACACATTGGATGGGGGTTAATTATGTATCATTCCCCAGTCAGGAGCTCTCTCCCATTGATGAAAGTAGTTGGTTATAAGATACAAAGAGCGCCTCTTTGTACACTAGAGGCTTTCGAATAGCTGTGAGGGTGTGAAATGTATAGTTTGGAGACTATACCCATTGGTATGAAATTCAATTTTAGAAGAAACAATTGATATTGGAAAAGGAAACCAATCATCATAGTAATAACAACAATGAAAACTACAACCATATACCCATGGTACAGTCACAATAGAAAATCTGGGTCAAAGCCCAATAAGCATTACAACATTTCCATTTCAAATCCTCATAATCATTAAAACATTTGATTTTTTTAATCCCACTCTCTATAATAATTGCATCATATATATGTGCAAGTTTGTGGGCCTAGCTCATTATATAAGCATCTCATCATTGAACACGTTTCCTTTCATACAACATGGATATTGTAATATCTGATCTTATATATCAATGGTTAATTATGTGAATTAACATTATTATTTTATAATACACTTTTCAATTCACTTAAAAATTTATTATAAATTATATCAAAAGTGAAAAACCAAAATTTAGGTATTCTACATCAAGAAATCACCATAGGCAACATGTAATGATAAACGTACTTTATGTCATATGTAATGCCCTGACCCTAACATCCTGGATCCAATGCATTATTTTAATACATTTGTCTGATTATAAAGAATAAAAACCCCTATAACCCACTAGTTTATCAACCTTGGATAATATATTACATACATGAACTTTACATTAAAATTTATAACATAAAATACAACATATATAATCCTTTGAGAATACCATTAGTCCCCTAGGATAACCCTAAATATCAATTATAAAATATATCATGGAATCTTGGGAAAATAGAAAATATGAAAGGGGTGAGCTCAGATTCTTAGTAAAGATAAACAATATAGTAGAAGCTATCACAAATAAAACTAAATTTTAATGGTAGAAAACTAAAACCTCATCCTTTTAAAAAATTATTTTAAACATAATATAAAAGATTAAATAAAATAATTTTATCTAAAAATTCGCATGGATATTCTACTTGTCAAATAATAACACGTAAAATTAAAAACTAATCTCATAATCTGAGAGTTCATAATGTCGTACATCATAACAACTATGTCAAGCCTTTGTAAAAGACCGTACAAAAATATTATATAAAGGCCTTTTACCAAGACCCTAGTTTGTATCACGAGACCTACCAATTGATTGACGGGTCTATCAGGCCCCACCAATCACTTACTAAGTCCAATAAATTTCTCATATGAAATGTTTGAAACATAACATAAACACTCATATTAAAACTAGCATATGTAATGTTAATACTTTAACCCTAAACCATGAATGGTATTAAAATAGAACATCTCCAGCAAAACATATCCTAAACCCTTCAATAAATTATGGAAGATTGTATCAAAATAAATCAATCCAAATTAAACATAAAATCTAACCAAGGATGTTGAAATAGATTAAAATAATCTAATAAAATCATTAAAACTCATTCTGAGAAATATCCCCTTTTACATTGAAAACATTAAAAATTTCGTAATATATAAAAGAATACATTTAAAATAAATTTTTGTATCATAGTTTCCCATACCAATTTGATACTTTTTAAAGTAATTAAATTTTAAAACATTTATGTCCATATAAAAAAATCATTAAATCTTTTTTGAAAACATGGACATTAAAGAGAATGGTTTAGAAGTATACATCTTTAAAACATTTATAATGATGTTTTAGTTTAATATCCCCTTAAATAAATCATATATAATATTCCTTTTTAAAACAAATTTAAGAAACATGGAAATTAATGATAAATATGTCCCATCAAACACTTATGTATAAACAATCTCCGATAATAATGAGAATTTAAGATTAACCCCTACCATAGGTATGATGTTTTTTGTGCTTGTATGAAACTCATGTATAATGTTTTTAAACATATTATTAACTTATATAAAGATAAAAATAATATTTATGATATCATATATTATTCTTTTATGACTTTATATTACTCGTTTCTTAATAATTCCAAGTTAATGCATCATTTTGGATAATAATTACTATGTTTATCGTACATTTTTTGACTTGTTATTCTTGATCATATTTCTTAGATCATGATTTACTGACATACAGAATTTATAATATGATTTATATATCATATATATTAATAATATAAATATATATAATAGATAGATATATGAAATGGAATACACCGTTCATGGAGACAGTAGGTCGTATGAACGCATGAACGGTGTTTCCGTTTTCATATCGTATTTAACAGAAGTAAGTGAATGAAATATATGTAAATATATAAATATATAAATATATATATTATTCCAGTATCCTTATCATGTAATATATTTCATAATTTTTCATAATATATATTTTTCTATAATCATTCAAGGATGGTGAATGTTGAAGATGGGTGTCATCGCGTCGTGGAGATGGTAAGCCGTACGTATGCATGAGTGATGGTATCATTTCTTTAATGGTTAAATGGTATGGAATTTTATGGTATTAAAATTTTACAGAATTAATATCATGTTATATTTATTATTTAAGTCATTTATATTCATCATTATACCCATTGAAATAAAGTATAGATGAAAAACAGTTTATACCCCAGCGTGGAGATGGTCAGTCGTACATACACATGCATGGTGATATTATTTTCCTAGGATGGGTAAAAAGAGAAATATGGTTGTACAATAATCATAAAAACATATCCGAATATAGTGGATTCTAGAGTTATTATTTTAGTATGGTAACAACTTAGGAAGGGGAAGTAGAAGAAGAAAAGAACATAGAAATAAGGGATAAAACGATAACCTCTTCTTCAGGTGTCTCTTTTTAATTTGAACAAAATGACTCATTAAGATGATTTTATTCTCAAATTTAGTCTTCTAGGATGAATATAGGGATGTTTTTAGGAGAGTTTTTTGGGTTTTGGTCGAGTAAATGGTCTTTGGAGGTGTGAATAAAAGAGAAGGAGAAGTGCTCTTTTATAGGAGAGGTGAGGGGCACTTTTGGAACATCTTGATATATTAATTTATTGTAATTTACTTTTATATTTATAATGGATATAAATTAATTTAGTATGATAATAAGATGAGTATGGGTATAAATCCTCTCAACAAATTGGCTTTAGACAAGTTTAGTCCATGAAATTAACCTTATCTTTTGGCATTAACCCTTAGTTAAATAAGTTAACTCTTACCATGTCTTCTTATATTTTTATACTATATGGTTAATATAGTTTCTATAAAATGCCAAGTAAACCTAAATTGGATCATCAATTAAATTTTTAACACTATAAAAGTCATTTTTTTGTATATTATATTTTTATGACTATTATATCATTTTATAAAATAGTGTTTTTTTAAATTCAATTATGTCAATTCTGATACTACTTAGTAATTGTTTTTTTAAGTCATAAGAACATTATTCATTATAAAAAATTATTACCTAATTCATAAAATGTAAATTTTATCAAAAAAATAGTTTATGGTGTAAAAAATCTCAAATTACATTTCTTTTTATATTTATAATATCATTTATTTCAATCATTCATTAATAAGGTAATCACTACGGCATCATTGTGTCATAAATAAATTTATTTATAAAATTCTTAAAAATTATTAATAAAATACCATGATGTAGGAAATATTTATATATTTATAATGAATAATTATAGTCGAAGATATAATTTATATAAAACAAATTAAATTTGTTTTAGTTAGGCGATATATGTTTGTGTTATATTTCTCTTTTCTTTAAATTAAGCATTATAAAAGGTCATTATCACACCCAAGTGACTCCATGGGGTCCTCAAATCGACATAAGAATGATAATTTTCGTAAATATATCATATAATAGGATTAAAACACGTGTTATGGTAGTTTTATATTATTAGAATATTATTTATTTACCCTGATTTACCCTTTAACAATTGTAAATAAAAATAATTTGTGAAGTTACTAATCATAATTTCCAAAAATAAAAGGTACCTATTTACACAATTTGGATCTTCTAATTCCAAATATGGAGTAAATTTTTCCAATTTAAAAACACATAATTGGTTAAAATTAATTTAAAATTAATTTTCATTGTCAAAACCAAAAAACTAGTTTTAAAGAAGTAAAAACTGTCAAAAGACTGACATGTGTCTAGGTATAATTTCATTATGAAATTATTTCCTAGGACAAAAATTGGATTCAATTATAAAAAAATAATCAAATTAAACATTAAAACCAATTTTAAGGACACTCTAACTACATAGATAAATTAGATGAAAAAAACAGCTTTGAATTAAAATGTATTATTTCCCACTATTCATTAAAATATGGATTTTATCAGAAAAATACAAAAAAGTTATCCAAAAAAAATTTATAAGAATATTATAAATAAGAATTTAATTTTTTAATATTGAATATATAAAAGTATAAATTATTGTATTTAAACAGGGTTATTCATTAAAAGGTACAAAACTGCATTTTTTGAAAAATACTTCTTTTCTCTGAAAAATTGAATTTTAACTTATATTAATTATAAGAAACACATAAGATGAATAAAAATATTATATGGGATATATATATATAATTCAATATTTTATTAATAATATTTATATTAGCATTTTTAAATGGTTATTTTGATAGGTCATTGTGTGCTCGTACTTGGTGTTGTGTGTAGCGCAATATATTGATATATTAAGATGAAGCATATTGTGGATGCTTAGGGTGTTACATTCTCCCATAATTCAATAAATTATTTCCTCACAATTTAAAATCAGAATTGAAAACTATGGCTTTGAATTTTCAAAATATATTTATTTAAATCCCACATCGAAAATTGATTAATGAGACCTCCATTTTAAAACAAATAAAGGGAAGTATGAAGGTCACGAGAGATAAAATATTCTTGGATTACATGTATAAAAATATGGATATGTAAAAAATAATAATGATCATGTTCTTATAGAGAGTGACATAGATAATGATTATAAAATGTTTAACAACCATAAATGTATAAATCTTTGATAATCCATGGGCCATTTGATTAATCACAGAAGAATATACTAGGAAAAGATTTTTGGTCTTCAAGATCCCTTTCTTAAATTTGATGAAAATTTGAAGAAATACTTGATTCCCATACAAAATAACCATTGGTCATGCCTTGAAAAATTTCCAATTCATCTCTTATTCAATGAAATGAAGTTGAATTTTTCATTCTTGAAGTGTTAAAAGATCATGTAATTCATAAATAGAATATTTTTTCAGTCAATCTATCTTAACAAAAAAAAGTTAGCACAAGTTATGACATATGTGTAAGTCCACCTATAGTGAGACAATAAATTAATCTAACAAACACCCATCGGAGTATAACTTATATTATCAATAAATGGAGAACCTTACAATCCTTCCAAGAACTTAAAATCTACAACTTTAGAAAGAGGTGAACCAAATCGGCTTAGCATTTACCTCACATATCTCATAGGGAAGTTCCTAGTTGTCACATTCCAAATATGTGAACACCTTCATCTTGTATTCTATTGAGTCATGGTAACAACCATAATTATCAAATATCCTTATTTAAAAAATTAATGTTTCCTTATTCCAAAATATAGTGAATTAATCCTTATGTCCCAAAAATTTTAATACTTCATACATGATCGCATAACCCTCTTGTAAAAAATCAATAATTTGTTCTCAATAAATTTGCATCATCCAATTTACTTATTCAAATCCAACATATCTATATCCAAACATCATTATCTTAACAAAAGTAACATACTAAGGGTTATATTTACCTTAATAATATGTTCTCCATATATAATATTACCCTTAAATCAATTTTCTTATCCATTTTAACTATTCAACATATTCATGAAAATCCTTAGTGAAAAGTATAAACTGAATATTCCTTATATAATTAATTATTCATAATTCTTGGATCCAAATATATAAATAATTTAATCCTTCCAATTTACTGGTTGTCATGGAATATGTATTTCCTTGGTTTAGAAGGTGATTCATATGTTTGGGAATTGAGTTGGGTAATTCCCATGATTTCCAAATATGATACATTGAACTCCATAACAATTGGTCACTCTATGGCCCTATTTCCCATATAGATAAATCTTCCCCACCATTTGAGGTATTCATCCAGGTTCTTTTTCCCTTCCTTGTGACGTGTATGAAGATGAATCTTATATCCTCTATGCTTCTTAAAATTTGAACATTTATAAACATTCATCTTCCTCTTATGAAATGTGTTAGGAAAGTAATCAAATATCACATTGTTAATCATATATCGTGATAACTAATTGGAAATAATCACGATATTTTTTCCTCTAATAATTATCCAAATTTGTTGTTCACAATCACTAGATTTTCCATCAAAATCAATGTTAATAAAATTCCTTCTAGTTTCCTCCGTTAACTATGACTATAAAGCACAGGACGAGAAACATATCCCACTGAATAAAACCACATAATCAAGGGAAGGTACATTCAATTTACAACATCTTTGGTTTTATCATAGGGTATCCATGATCATTACCAAAATTCTAGGGGGTTCTTCTATACTGATCCCCAAAGTCTATCACAGTGTTTTGATCCCTAATCTATGTGGTGTAATTCTATTTCGAAGGTTTTTTCTAAACATTATTTTATACCAACTATAATGCACCGACCCCAGAATCTCGGAGACAATGCATTATTTTAATACATTTGAATAGTTACAAGGAATCAAATCCCAAAAGACTAATCAGTTTAACAGTCTTGGAACATAGATTAAATATAATACAACATTGATAATTCTTTGAGAATTAGATTATTCCCCCAGATTAACCCTGTATATCAATTATAAAATACTTCATGGAATCCTAGGAAATTAAAACATAATCCTCAGATGGTCAGTAAGGATAAACAATATAGGTGAAGCTATCACAAATAAGCAAAAACATTTAAGGAAAGGTAAAAAATTAAAACATCATCCTTTTAAAACATTATCTTCAGTATAATATATCAAGAATAAATCAAAAAATTCCATTTAAATATTCACATGGATATTCTACTAGTCAAACAATCACTTGTAAAGTCAATAACTAATCTCACAATGAGATAATTCATAATGTCTGACATCATAACCACTACGTCAAGGAATCATTCCAAGAAGATTCAAAAATATTATGTCAAGTATTTATGCCAATACATTGGTTTGTCTCATTATAACTACCAATTAATTGAGGGGATATATCAGGCTCCACTCGTCGCTTACTAAGTCCAATACATTCCTCATATGAAAAGGGTGAAACATAACATAAACACTCAAATTAAAACTAGAATAAAAAATGTTAATACTTTTATCATAAACCGTGAATGGTGTTAAAATAGAAAAACCATAGTCAAACATATCATAAACCCTTCAATACAATAAGGATGATTGTATCATAATAAATTAATATCAATTAAGCATAAAATCCAACTAATTATGTTGTCATAGATGAAAATAATCTAATAAAATAATTAAACAAATTAGTGAAATATCCATTTTTACTTTTTGAAACAATTTGTCCCATACCAATTTTTCAATTTTGAAAGGAATTAACATTTTAAAACATTTATGTATATATAAATAAATCGTTAAAACCTTTTTGAAAACATGAACATTAAAGTGAAAGGTTTAGAAGTATAAATCATTAAAACAATTATAACAATGTTTTAGTTTAATATTCCCTTACATAAAAACTTAAAAATCTTCATTTTGAAGTATTTTTTAAGAAATATGGACATGAGTGATAAATATTTCCTAGTAAACACTTATACATAAACAATCTCAGATAATAATGTGATTTCAAAATTAACCCTTACCTTAGGTTTGATATTCTCTATACATGTCCAAAAATCCTATATAATGATTTTAAACATATTTTTACCTTATATCAAAATCAAAATAATATTTATTATATCATATATGATTATTTAATGAATTTATATTACCCATATATTAAAAATTCCAAGTTAATGAAACATTTTGGATAATAATCTCTTTGATTATCGTATGTGTTTTGACTTGTTATTATTGATCATATTACTTATATCATAATTTAATTACATAAATAATTTATAATATTATTTGTATATCATATATATTCATAATACAAACCTATATAATAGATAGCTATATGAAATGGAATACACCGTTCATGGAGAATGTAGGTCGTACGTACGCATGAACAGTTTTTCCATTTTCTTGTCGTGTTGAATGGAAGTATGTGAATGACATATATGTACATAAATACATATAAATATATATATATTATTAAATTATCATTATTATATCATATATTTCTTATTTATTAATAATATATATATATATATATATATTTATAATCATTCTTGGATGGTGAATGTGGAAGATGAGTCTCATCGCGTTGTAGATACGGTAAGTCGTACGTATGCACGAGCGACTGTATCATTTCCCTAATGGTTAAATGATATAGAATTGGATGGAATATAAATTTTAAAGAAATAATATAATTTTATATATTTTATTTAATTTATTTATATTCATCATTATACCCATTGAAATAAATTATAGAAGAAAAACATTTTACAGCACAACGTGGAGAAGTTAAGTCGTACATATGCACGCATAGTGATGTTGTTTTTCATATGATGGGTAAATGGGGGAATATAGTTTTCCCATAATATTAACAAAATATAATAATATATTGGTTGTTTGGGATATTATTTTAGTATGGTAACAACTTAGTAATATGTAGTAGAAGTAGAAAAGATCTTTGAAGGGACAAAACGATAACCTCTTCTTCAGGTGTCTCCTTTTGATTTTCACTAAAGGAATAATTAAGTTTGTTTTCATCCTAAATAATGGCCTATATGAGGAATTAAGGTATTTATGGAGGATATGTTTTTAGGTTTTTTTTCAAGACAAAGGGCTTTGGAGGCGTGAGTAAAAGAGAAGGGGAAGTTCTCTTTTATATGAGAGGTGAGGGGCACTTTTGGAAAGTCTGAAATATTAATTTGTTATAAAATGATTTTCTGTTTATAATGGATCCTAAGTGATTTATTTATAGGATTAGATGATTATGGGTAGAAATAATTTCAACCAATAGGTTTTATACAAGTTTAGGGCATGAATATAACCTTATCTTTTGGATTTAACCCTTAGTTAAATAAGTTAACTCTTACCATGTCTTCTTGTATTTTTATACTATATGGTTTATATAGTTACTATAAAATGACAAGATAACCTCAAGTGGATCATTGCTGAAATTTTTAACACTATATAAGTAATTTTTTGTAATATAATACTTTTATGACAATTATATCATTTAATAAAATAGTGTTTGTTTTAAAACAAATTGTGTCAATTTTTACACTATTTAGTAATTGATTTTTGTTAAAGTCATACCAACTTGATTACTTAGAAAAAAAAGTATTAACCCATCCCTAAATTTTTATTTTTATCCAAAAAAATATTTTATGGAATTAAAAATCTCATTTTATATTTATTTTAATAATTATTATATCATTTATTTCAATCATTCATTAATAAGGAAATAAATGTGTCATCATTGTGTCATAAATAAATTTATTTATTTACGGTCTAAAAATATTAATAAATTACCAATATGTAGGAAATATATTTATATTTCTAATTACTATTTATAGTCTAAAATATCATTTATAAAAATGATATTAATTTTCTTAGTAAGGAGATTAATGTTTATGTTATATTTCCCTTTTCTTTAAATTAAACATTATAAAAGGTCATTATCACACCCAAGTGGCTCCATGGGGTTCTAAAATCGATCTTATTTTGATCAAGCCCGGACATATACAATCCAATGGGATTAAGAAATGTTTTAGTTTAGTTTTATATTATTATAATGTTATTTTTTACCCTTATTTACCTCATTTACCCTTTAACCATGGTAAATAAAAAAAATACTTAAGTTACTATTAATAATGTCCAAAAATAAAAGATACCTGTTTACAAAATTTTGAAATTATGATTCCAAATATGGAATTCATTTTTAAAAATTCAAAACAAATAATTGTAAGATATTAATTTAAAATTAATTCGTGTTGTTAAACAAGAAAAACAGGGTTCTAAGAAGTAAAAACTATCAAATGATTGACACGTGTTTATTTCCAATATCAATGTGAAATTACTTCCAATTACCAACATTGGATTAAATGATAAAAACATAATAAAATTATACTTTAGAACCAATTAAATGTAAAATCAACCTGTATAAATAAATTAGATGAAAAGGCAGTTTTGAATTAAAATGCAGTATTCCACACTATACATTAAAATATGGATTTTATCAGAAAAATACCAAACATTTATCCAAACTATATTTTTATGTCCTTATTATAAAGAATAATTTTATTTTGTCAAATTGAATAGATAAAAGTTTGAAATATTGGATTTAAAAAGGGTTCTCCATTAAAAGGTGGAAAAACTATATTTTTTTGGAAAAAAAACTTTTATCAAAAAAATTGAATTTGTACTTATATTATGTCTAAGAAACTCATAAGATTAATTTTAAAATTAAATGGGATATATATAAAATTAAAAATTTGTTTAATAGTATATATAACTACTTTTTAAATGGTTAGTTTGATAGGACATGGTGGGCTCGAACTTGGTGTTGTGTGTGCGCAAGCTATTGAATAATTAATAAGAAGCATGCCATGAAAGATTGGGGTGTTACATCATTCGATGGTTACAAATTCATATGAAATAAATGTAAATAATGGAATAATCCAATATAATTATTTAATCAATTGAAATGCACATTTTATCGGCATTATCACAGTATTGCATAAATGTGACAAATATCAAACCATAGGGTTAAATTTAGAAGAAAGTTAAGATGATTACAAAGAGGTTCCTAGATAAATATTGATCAAGATCAAAACTGATAATGATAAAAACCAACAAAAATGAGTAAAAAAATTTCACCACAGTAGATGGAAAGGATGGGAGAGACGAAATAAACCTATCAAAAAATACATACCAGGGATTGAAGATGTAAAAACAACATTCAGAAGTTAGTCTGACACTCCAAAATTATCTATAGAATTCTTTAGTGTTGAGAGGGAATAATTAGTAGCCTAATAAAAAAGATATCAGCCACACAACTAGTTTAAAACTGTAGGTAGATAATTTACACATCATGTAATGAAGTTACATGTCATGTAATGTTTTTTAATGGTATATGCAAAAAAACAAATCGTCTCAGATTTATTTAATTAGAACCCCAAACAATTACACAACATTTAGTCCCTTACACAGCATGTAAATGTTCTGTGGTTGACTTTTTAGCACGTTTTAATTTTAAGAAACCAGAACCTCTTTCAATATTTTTAACTCTATAAGAACCTATGAAACACATAACCCATTTATATTCAGACTCCACAATTCAAAAAATCATGCATCTCTGAATTTTAGGTCATTTTATCCAATAAACCACTCCATATCTGAATAATACCTGATCTCCAAGGCTCAAACAAAAAACTTATAGAGGGACACACCTGGCGAAAGATGGGATCTTACAAACTCCCTGCGTTTTAACAGCGTGTCCCTGAGCTGAATCAAGAATCATTGTGAGGTCTCAGTAAACAAACATAACCATTTTGTTTGCATATTAGAAACCCTCTCCCAGGTATCCTCTTGAACTCTCCCATGCTTTCAATACACTTGAACCAACGATTTATTCCAACCCCTACGATATTTCTCATTATGATCCGCAAACTGTGTCAAATGCTCTTTGAAGGGTGAATCAGCACAAAGCTCAACATCAAGTATGTTTATCACATGGGAAGAGTCGGGAAGATATCTTCACAATTGCGACATGTGAACACCTCATGCATGACACTATAGCTCTTTGGAAGTGTTAAGTGGTATTACATTGGACCAACCATCGCCACTACTTCAAATGACCCAACAAACATGTGTGCTAGATTTCCCAGTTTCGTTTTATGACACTAACCCAACTTAGTTGACACCAAAGAAAAAACATGATCACCACCTTGAATTCCAGAGGCCTTATCGATGGTCAGAATATGATTTCTACCTACTTTGTTTGGTCATATATTTTTCCCACATAATGATTTCACAGATCATAAACTTTAATGGTTTCCCTGAAAGTAAAGAAGTGGACTACCTTCGCCAGCTGATCCATGACAACCCATACAACATCATTCATATGGGTTGTCCTGGGTAATCCTATCACAAAATCTATTGTGACATTATTCCATTTCCACATCAGGGTGGGTAATGGCTTCAAAAGCCCAACTGGACTCTAATGCACATCTTTCACCTGCTGATAATTGAAACATCTCTCCATGAAGCTTGTCACCTTATTCATTCCCAACCACTGGTACTGTTTATAGAGATCATGATACATCTTTGTTAAACCAAGATATACCACCCACATAAAAGCATGAAACTACATTAGTTATTCATGGAATCCCGTAATAACCGATACTCAGCCACATAAAAGGGATTATTGCCACTATAAAGATACCATATCATTGAAATATCTCTGACATATATTTTTTCTATAATAACTAATCCCTCTAGATTAGACAGATGCTCAGTATTAATTTGATACAAAAGCATGAGTGTAGCAGATACTGAAGTCAGATCTACTATCCCATGAGATTACATAACATCCAGATGAATGTCTTTAAAAGGTTCATTATTCGCCACTCATAAAAATACTTCCATATGGCCATTTTCCATGTCTTTCATCTCAAAGCGTCGGAAAATTCATCGCACTTGCCTAGTGTATAACCCAATTCAATGTCGAAATACTGCAAATACTCGACCCACCTACAAACATCTCACCCATCAGATATTGTCTCCAACATCTCAGGGCACGTACCACTAATACAAACTCTGGATTTTGAGTAGGGAAATTCCTCTCATGTGGTCTTAGTTTCTTAGAGCAATAAGATACCACACGATCCACCTGCATTAGAATTGTTCCATGTCCAACTCTGGATGTGTCACAGAACACAGAATAAGATTTTCCAGGTATAGGTAAAGTGAGGATTGGTGGTGTGGTCATACTATATATATGCTCTTGAAAAACTATTTCTCAACCATGATAAAAAATAAACATCACCTCTTTCTTGGTCATCCTAGACATTGGTTTATCCAAATGGGAGAGATATTAGATAAAATTCCAGTAATAGCTAGCTAAACCTAGAATGCTCTAAATTTTGAAGACAGTCCTGGGTTATTCCAAATATAAAATTTTTCAGAAATTCTATAGGTTCACTAACACTCCTACCTCTGATATGACATGACCCAATAAGTGTGCTTTATTTATCCAGAAATGATAACCAAAAATATCTAGAAAACACACCTTGAAACGTTTGATATTTTCTGACCACAGTCCCAATAGTGTGTCGATGGTTAAAACACCATATACTCTTTCCACAACCAAGCCAAAATCAATTGTATGAATAGAAGACAGAAAAGAATATAATTATTCTATATAAATCAAAAAAAAAGATAAGGTAGATTATATGAGAATTATACCTTTGACGATAGACGGTCCTATATCACGTTAGCGAGAGTTGTCTACATAACAAGAAACTGACTTGCCCTTCTACCCTGGGATCCAATATGACTATCATGAACTACATCCCTTGCTTGGTATCATTTCTCTTACAATGGGGTACCACATACCATGCCTACGCCTAAATGGAATGTAGAACTCCAACTACCATCCTACTGAGGTGTAGCCTAGACCCTTCCCGATTCTAGTTCTTGTCCTGATCCTCTGCCACTGTTTTGCGGAGGAAAGATCATACAGATCCTCTAAAGATTACCTAGTCAGCCAAATATATAAAACATGTAACAATTGGGCCCCACTGATAGCATAGACACCCCACCATAACTTGGTCATTGGGTCGTAGCCTGCCAGGTACCAGCAGTTTCTCTGCAGACACGCGGTCCCCACCCTAGGGTCCACCCACGTGCCCGAAAGGGTCATCTAACTAATGAATGTCCTCACGGGACAAAAAATATCCTTTCCAGTGTGCTTTTTCCACATTCACACACATCCGGAGAAACTTCCTAGAATCTCCCCCATCTTGTTCACTGCGCCAGGATATGCATGGTTGACTATGGAGTTCTAATCAGGTAGGCTCCCAAAAAGAAAGATGAACCTTGTTAACATGAATAATATAATTTAGTAATTTAACCCTTTATCATTCTTGGGTGTCACATTCACCCCCTTTAGTGAACAACATCCACATTGGGGGCCCTAAATCCCAACCCAAATAGTTTCACAACACTTAAGGATGTGTTACTACTCTGATACAAAATGTAACAACTGGGCCCTACTGATAGCAAAAATACCCTTCCATAACATGACCATCGGGTCCTACAATACTAGGTACCAAGAGTTTCCCCACAGACATTGGTTACCCTCGCTGGGGCCCACCCACATTACCGAATGGGTTATCTGACTAATGATTATCCCCACAGACCGACACATGTTCATTCCAGTGTGCTTTTTCCTTACTCACACCTATCTTATGAAACATCCCAAAATGTCACCATTCCTAATAACTACTCTAGGAAAAAAATGCTTATCTATGGAGTTATAATTATGTATGAATTTAGACATTTAACCCTTTATCATTATGGGGTGTTATAACACTCATCTTTGGGGTAAGGAAACTATGGCTATTTGAGACCAAACTTTCCACACTAATAGTACTGGAACGAAACATGATCATGAGATGGTAGTCTACTTCCCTGACTACTCTACCCATTACTGTATTTACAGAAACTATCATAACATCTCTTATTACCACTCTAATGAAAACTTCCATATTTCTCTTTTGAAACATCATGGTCATTACTCCAAGCCACTCATATTCTCTTCTATGATGAGTGCCTATTTCTTGACATCTTCAAATATACATAAATGAAAAATATTTACCTATTACCTGATATAATAATTAATACCATCCTAGAAATGTCTCTCCCTGGAGATCTCTTTGCCAAATATTTCATAAAGAACTATTGGTCGGTGTAACATCTAGCATAGTCCAGCATTGAAAACCCCTTCTATGTCAGATGCCTAAACTCACGCGCTTTTTCATTCCTCAAGGTTTCAGGATATAAATGGCTCAAAAACTTCATCAAGATGTTTTCCAAGATATCTAATGTCTCTACCTATCTTCCGCCAGAATATCCTACAAATTCTTGGCTGGTTGATGAAACATATACACGACAAGTTTCACCCTCTCATCTCCCAATGTTTTGAGATACTTAAGGACTATCTGGACTAGATCAACCCAGAACTTGGTTTCCTGGGGCCCCCTTCCCCAGTAAAGAAAAGTAGATATTGTAGATAAAACTATCTTTTCAACTAAAACATAAATCGAATGTTAGGAACTGTCTAACTTTCCACGCATCACATGACCCTTAGGAAGCTGCTGTGAAGCTGAACATTCATCTTCTCCTTTGGAATAGTAGAAAGTTCGAGTTTAACTATGTTATAAGTGTGATGATTTCCACTCTCCTGATTCCCATGTCGAAGATTATGAGGAGGCATTTTATCTGAAATACAAACAAAAACCTTAGAGAACTGGTTAGCAACAAGGTCAACCAAACATGTGACTACAACATAGAACCACTAATTCCTGGTCTCTATAATCACGACATGCATGTATTTTAGAATGACATGAAAACTCATTTAGTTTATTTAATTAATAATATATGTCATATCACAGTTCAAAATTCAAGTATATACTACATGAAAAATAGATATGTCCCTATCATGAGAAATGCTTGTCAATATATCCCCATGAGTATATTATGATGCATGTACTCTTATATCATGCCATACCGAGCCATGATTATAATATCAAGAAGAAAAATAATCATAAAACAATATACTCACCCAACACATTAATTACCTAAGGTGAAATAACATCATCATAAAAAATCCCACAGCACAAAAAAAGAATCATATCCCTGGGTACTCAAATTCTCTTTTGTACATGAGTTACCCACTCCCATGAACAAGCTCATTACCAAGTCCTAACACATCCTAGTATACTTTTTAACTTCCCTAAATTGTAAAACAAAAGGAAATATTTTTAATGGGTTCTCTGATACAACTTTGTAACATTACCCAATCTAGCACTCTCTCACGTGGCTGGAAAGGGTTGGTTACGTTAACTCAAGTGTGCCTCCCCGTACGCTAGAGGCTGCTAACTTGCATCATGGGTGTGAAATGAATAGTGTGAACTCTATATCCCCTGGTATGAAATGTAATTTCAGAAGAAAAAATTCAAATATAATAAGGAAAACAATAATTAGATTAATAATAATAATCAAAATAAAACAATGCAGAAGAAAACAATAAAATCAAACTGAATAATCCAATAATAATAAAGAAATAATATAATGATGTGATGGAATGTAGCTAAATGTAATAAAATAAAAATACAATAATATACTAGAAAAATCAAATAAAAGACACATGTCATGGGTCCCTAACCCTATGCGGATCCCATCTCCAATCTCCAACAAAACCATAAAAAAGCAATCAACTACAAGGTCCTTTTTCCTTGTCCAAACCTGCATCTATGAAAACTACTTTGGTGTCAAACAGTATCCCGAATAGGGTAAAGAGAAAAAAAAAGCAGGTCAACACCATTTTGTTTAAACAAAAAAGTCTAATAATAAGTGTATGTAATAAATCGATAAACATATGTATTAATTAATTCAACCATTAATAAAGTACAACCATAACTTGCTTCAGCTCCATGCCGAGATAGGTCTGATCATGTCTTACAACCATGCCAACCATAACCATATAACCAAGTTAAGATAACCTACTTTGGCACAATTCCAGAATATTTCTAATCAAGTCTTACAACCATGCCAACCACAACCATATACCCATGTTATAGTCACAATAAACAATCCATGTTGAAGTCCTATAAGCACTACAACATTTTTTGATCAAATAATTATAATAATTACAACATTTCTAGATCACATATCATTAATTACATCATATATTGGGTCGATACCTCTCTTTATAAACATTACAGCATTTAAGTGCGAATGTGACTAATCCTAGACCATTATATAAAAATCTCAGCATAGAACACATCCCCTGTTATACAACATGGATATCACAATATTACATCATATATATCAATGGTTAATTATGATAATTACCATTATTAATTCATAAGACACCTTGGAATTCATTTCACAATTGATTAAAAATTATATCAAAAGTGATAAATCATAGTTTAGGGATTCGATAACATAAAATCACTCTTAGTCACATGTCGTACAAAACATACTTTAAGACCTTAGCCAATTACAATTTCATAGGAAATCAGAGGAAATCAAGAAATAATCTCATCTAATTATTTAATCAATTCAAATGCACATTATTTTGGTGAGATCACAATATTGCATAAGAATCATAAATATCTAACCATAAGTTTTAGATTTAGACCCCCCCCAACCGTATATCGATGATCCAACAACGCTTCCTACGACCAACACCTTTGAGGATGAAGGTTTAGATTATTGAAAAGTGTTTTCTAGATAAAAACTTGTCAAAATAATAGATTGGGTCCATCCCAGAATATCTCTAAGTGTGTCTTAAAACCATCCAACCACAACCATATTCCCATGTTATAGTCACAACGAACAATCCAAGTAAAATCCCTATAACCATTACAACATTTACAAGTCAAAACCCCGTAATCATTAAAACATTTAATGATCATTTCCCTTTTATTACATCAGAGGGTCGGTCGAACCCACTCTTTATAAACATTAGTAGATACACATGTGGAAGTGCCTAATCCTAGACCGTTATATATGTATCTCATCTTAGAACACATTCCCTGTTATACAACATGAATATCACAATATCACATCATATATATCAATGTTTAATTATGTGAATTATCGTTATTCTTTCTTAATCCACTTAGAAATTCAGTTTACAATTGATTAAAAATTATATCAGAAGTGATAAACCATGTTTTAGGGATTCTATAACATAAAATCACTCTTGGTCACATTTCATTATAAACATACATTAATCCACTAACCAATTACAATTTCATATGAAATCAAAGGAAATAAAGAAATAATCACATCTAATTATTTATTCAATTGAAATGCACACATTATTTTGGGGTGATCACAATATTTCATAAACATGACAAATATCAAACCATATGGTTTAGATTTAGACCCCTTACCTTATACCTATGATCCAACAATGCTTCCTATGACAAACACCTATGAGGAAGAAGGTTCAGGTGATTGCAAAGAGTTTTTTAGATAAAAAATGATCAAAATCAAAACTAAAAATGCAAATGGGTAAAGGGTTTTCACCACAATGGGTGGAGATGGACGGAGATATGGAAAAAACCTAAGCTAAATGAATTATAGGGATCGAGTATGAAAATTTGATGATTGGAAGAGGGTTTGGCACTCTAAAATCATCTTGAGAATTATCTAGGGTCGAGAGGTAAGAAGTTGTATCCTAATGAAAATTAAATCATCCACAAAACCTATTTAAAACTACCGGTTGGGTATGTTGAAATTGCTCAATTTCAAGTGAAAAGAGAATAATCTTATTTAGAAACACAACTTTCCTTTCTCACCTTTAATAATCTGAACTTATTAGCTTTAGATACACACAAATATTCCCAATACAATAAATTTTTTGTATCACTACCTAGAAAAAATGAAATATATCTTCACTGATATTCTTGAAATAATTCATACACAACTACATTGTATATTCTTGATAATTTCTTATGCTCACTTCATATCACATGCATGTCACACATGTGTACTTTTTACTATTCACATCTCAAACAAGTGCAACTCACTTTTCTACTAAATAAATGAAATTTATTTTTTCATGTATTTTATCATTGTTCTTCTAAATATATTAAATTCATACATGTATATTGCAAGATACTAACTATACTTCTTGCAGTATTTTTTTCTTTATTTTTAGTTTTACACTTGTTCCCTTCTTCTTCACAGATGTTTCATGCCTTTTTTCATGAAACTATCAAACTCACGGTACTATATCACTCAACCTCATGAATCCATGTTATCATTTGCATGAATTGTAAAGGTCATTGTATTCCTTATCCCAAATTGGAGTACATAACCTCAGCTCTTTATGATGCTATGAAGCTCGCAATACTCATTTCACATTTTCATCTCAAAACTCTTCAGTGTAATATTTGCATGTTAAGGGGTCATGGTATTTCCTTTTCCTGACTAGGGTAGCCCATATATATTCCCATTGTGAAATAAACAACTTCATGGTGCTCTATTTTTCTATGAAAAAAAAGGAGAAACTCAATTATCTCAGTTGACAATAGCATAATAGCCCTCAACCCATCAGTATTTATAGGTGAGTCCTCCTTCAAATCTAATATGATTTTTATAAACATAAATGCTCAAGAATAATTTCATGTCAATGAATGATTTTTAGTACCTGAATATCTTGAAATTTTGACATCATCAAACGTGGGATTCTTTTTTATCACATGATGATGTTGAGATTCATGGAATCCTCTCCTTTGTGATCAACTTATTATTTTTTGATGAATTATCAAATGTATGTGTATAGAATCACATTTATCCATACTCCCATATGATCATTATTCCATTAATTTATATGATAGTGGTTCTTGAACATCAAATTATCACATGCATCCAAAACATAGATTGCATTCATGGGTTTGGGATGCTCAAGCATGCTTTGTTCATGTTCTAGTATTGATCATAAGAGATGTCCAAACATTAGGTGACCTCGATCATGTGCTCTCTCTGGGTAAAATGCGATTAATCGTCACTCGCGAATCATAATACACACACCATCCCACCCCTAAAGATGCTATGTGTCCTCACATTCCAGTTGACCACCTATGTCCCTTATATGGTTGAGGTGGCCCGATTTTTTATTTGGGCCTCTCTGAAATATAATTAGATAAATTCAAAGTACATAATGGAATTTTATGTCATTTATCATCAAAAATAAAAACCCACTTAGTTGTGTTCACCAAATATTCCACTTTCAAAATAGGAATATATTTTTCATGGTCTTCACATTAAATCTCTTATGAAAATAGATGTTATTCATCATCACTTGCAGCCTATGGTGGGGCTGGTGAGGTTGATTGCCTCTCATGTGGTTGACCACCTAGTTCTCATATGTCATTGGGGTGGCCTAATTTTTTATTATGGCCCCACAAAAATATACTTAGATTAGTTCTAAGTATAGAATAGAATATAAATCCATTTATCATCCAAAATACCATACATATTAGATTTATTTTGCGGAAACATTGAGTGTTTTAGAGACATAATAGGTTCGCAGATGAATAAAAGATAGAAGAAGGAAACACATGTGGCATAGATATTTCCGTGGTTTGGGAATAATCTCTATGTCAATAGAGAGCCAAAAATATCACTATGAATTGGGAGCATAAATTTTAGGAAGATATCATAGTTTTTAACATAGAATCCCTAACCTAAAATTTGATAATAAAAAAGATGCATAATTATACCACTAACCGGATAGAATGTTTGCATCACTATTGTGAACAGCAACTGGAATTTTGTATCGATGCAGTGCCACAACCACCCATGTCCAAGTTGCTACAATGGTCAGTGGCTAGAAGTCTATAGATCTACATTACTATTGTCTCAAAATTTCTTCCTACTATGGTATTAGTTCCAAAAGTCTGCACTGCTACAGTGCCCTATCATTTTCGTACGGTCAACTCTGCTATAGTGGTCACAGTTGCTATAGTACCCAAAAATATGTATTCCATCCTTCAGTCCCTAGACACCTGGATTAGGGGTGTGTTCCCCATGTAACCCCCAATGAGCTCACTGTAGATCTCGACACACATAATTGCAGTGTGGTGCATAGTATGGGTCACAAGCATTCATCCCAGCTTTATCCAAAAGAGATCAAGCTACACCAATACAACTTTATCATTACCAAATATTCCACTTTCAAATTTTCAATATATTTTTCATGGTCTTCACATTAAAAATCCCATTGATTATGTGTTTTTAATCATCACTTATTGTCCGAGGCTGGTGATGTTGATTGCCTCTCCTGTAGTTGACCACCTAGTTCCCGTTTGTGGTTGAGGTGGTCCTTGGTTTCCCAAGGACTAGAATATCTTTTTTGTTAATTCCCATTAGAAATATACTTATATTAATTATAAGTATATAATGGAATATGAAACCATTTATCATAAAAAATAACAATCCACTTAGATGTCTTCGCCAAATATTCCATAAGAAAAAAAGGAATATATTTTTCATGGTCTTCTCCAAATAATCCATATGAAAAATAATAATATATTTTTCATGGTATTCACATTAAATATCCCTTAAAATAGGGGCTATTAATCATTACTTCTCACACAGGGTTGTCCAAGGTGATTTCCTCCCACTTGGTTGACTACCTAGTTCCAAAATATAGTTGTGGTGGTCCTTGGTTTTCCATGTATTGGCCCATTTTTTTATTAAGGACCATCAGAAATATACTTAGATTTATTCTAAGTCTATAATGGAATATCAAACCATTTCTCATAAAAAAAATTCTAAACCACTTATATGTCTTCACAAAATATTATATATGAAAAATATAAAAATATTTTTCTTGTACTTCACATTAAGTCTCACATGAAATAGGTGCTATGAATCCTCATATGCATCCTGGGGCTGGTCAAGTTGATTTCCTCCCGCATGGTTGATTGTCTATGTCACATATGTGGTTGAGGTGACCCTTGGTTTTCTAAGGGCTGGCCCAATTGTTTTGTTAAGTCCCTTCAAAAATATAGTTAGATTAATTCTGAGTGTAGAATGTAATATCAAGCCATTTCTCATTAAAAATACCAAACAACTTAGATGTTTTCACTAAATATTCAATATAAAAAATAGAAATATATTTTTCATGGTGTTCATATTAAATTTCTCATACAATAGTAGTATTTTTCATATCCTTCTACTAATTTTTAACTTCTCTTCATTCACAAAGGTATGGAACGTCAATAATATTTGTTTTTGTAGACAATGTTCTTTCTCCGCATACTATTAACACTGGTCCATGAACATTAAGAACAACTAATCAATCATGACACCAAGATTTATATAATATTAATTGTATACGCTTCTCAAATTCATCTTCTTTTATAATCTCCAACACATAATGACCCTTTATTGACAAAAAAATACAATTCAAGTCCACTGTGTTCAATAATCCCCCCTTTGAATTTTTTTTTCAATTCCTTTAACAATTCTCCATGTCAACATATGAAATATCTTCCATTTTCTTATCACTATTAATGAAAATAAATAAAAATATCTATTTGGGGGTGATATGCACTCACTCATCACCCTTGAACCACCCCAAAAACACCTACCTACCCCTACCGGCACTATGCATCCTCACTTGCGGCTCGGGGCTGGCCAAGTTGATTTCCTCCCATTTGGTTGACCACCTAGGTCCCATATGTGGTTGAGGTGATCCTTTATTTTCCAAGGGATAGTATAATTTTTATTAAGTCCCATAAAAAATATATAGAGATTAATTCTATGTATATATTGAAATTATAATATTTTTCTCATCAAAAATACCAAACCACTTAGACGTCCTCACCAAATATTCCATATGAAAAATTGGAATATATTTTTCATGGTGTTAAAATTAAATATATAATGAAATAATAGTAAATTGAATATACTTATAATGATTTGTAACTTATATTTATCCATAAATGGATGGAACTTCAATCATCTTCATTGTTGTAGACAATGTTATTTCTCTACACACCATTAGAACTTGTCCATAGACTATAAGAATAGTACATAAATCTTCACAGTTGGATATAGAGAATTGTAACTTTCCATGATCCTTAAAATCATATCCTTTTATAATATTTATCACATTTTGGACCTTAATTGACAATAAATACCATTCAATTCCATTTGTTTTAGTAATCCTCCCCCCCCCCCATTAAGTTTTTTTCAATACCCTTAACAATTTTCTAAGTTAATATGTTATATCTACTCCTTTTTCTTATCCCCCTTAATTAATATAAATACACAAGTGTGTTTAGGGGATCACATATCAACTTCTCATTATTTCATTATACTTCTTTTTTCTTAAATAACATAATCACAATCTTTCTTAAATTATTGATATTTTATTTATTCAACTCTGATTTTATGTGGGAAAACCTGATGTAGAAAACAAGAGTGATGTTACCATAGAATCACATATGCCCCTATATAATATTTATCTATGATACCATCATCTTTCTCATTAAACTTATTCATCACAAGAAATATCTGAGAATTTTTTTTAAGATATATTCTATAAACATCTTGACAAATGCATTAAAACATCTCAAGTGCATAAAAATTACTCCGCCTCCACTCATCTTACAAATGACTCATCACCCCCCTTGAAAAATAATTTTACATCATCAAGGAAGATTCTCAAAGGTCATAGTCACACCATTATAATTCAGGATTAAAATTTTCCTAGGATTTTTAAATTCATGGGAATTTACTATAATGGTATATTCTTATCAAATTTTATCCCACATAAGTGATCCACTTCTCTTTTTCCATTTTCATAGTAGTTAATAGACTCTATGAGGTGATTTCTACATGTTTTAAAGTAGTGATAGCCTCAAACTTATCCTTTAATTCCCTACTTGTTATCACAAGACATATAAAAAAATGTAATATGGAGATTCTTCAATGATCCTTAATTGCAGAAACAAGGCTAAGATTTTCTCCACCAAGAAACTATCTTTAATCTGACACCAATTATCATCATGATAGTACCTCCATTAACATAATAGTTTTGTTCATTTGAGGGTGTAATGGTTGTAATATTCTTCCTAGTATTATCCATAAAATCTCATGCATCATTATATGATTTCTTTTTAAATTTATTTGATTTTCATTCCTGTGTAGGTAGACAAATCAAATAGTTCTTTACAATATGATCAGTTTCTTTTTCATCTTCTACAAAACAGCTCATGATCTTCCTAGATATTATATTCTTGAAACTTCAAATGGGTTTCAACATCATCTTCGGAAATATATATTCTTCCTTCAGCACAAACATTTTCATATGTTTCCTTCGACATTTCATACTGAAAATTATTTCTTTGAATAAAATAGTTAGAGCTATTTTCTATTCATTGATCAATAGTTTTTTAGAAACTTATAGTAACTATCCTGGAAGAATTTTTAATGAAAAAATAATCACAATGACCTTGTTGGTCGCATATTGTATGTATTTAATTTAATCAATCAAAATTAGTCTGAGTATATATCTTTGTTGGTTTCTCATCAATAAACTTCTACATTATATGATTGTTCTTCCTTATCACAAATATGTTTTTTTTTTCCAAAATTTCTCCACATTTATGCATTCCAATTAATTTAATGTGACATATTATACTATTAGTTGTAGGCCTTATTACCAAATTTACCAAAACTCCAAAAATTACTTATGAAATTTCATGTTTCGCAATTCTATATTTTATATTAGTGATAAACTACTTGTTTTATGGATACACTCCGGAAATTATTTTTCCTTAGTGTTGGGGAACAATATTTTTCTAACTCATTTAGGTTCTCACTTTCATCATCAGTCTATATTCTTTTAGTTTTTTTGTTAGAACCTTCACCAATAGATGAAACAGATTTAGCATCCCTGGTATAATTAAAAATAACTTGCACCATCTTCCTTGGACTATTCTTCATCAAAACACTGGATGATTAAGCTTGAACTTCCACCACTTTATCAAAATCATCTATCATCATCATGTATTTTCCTATTTCATAAACCTAGATTATGTCCCATTAAATTATTCTTCTTTAACATTCATTTGTATATTTAAGTCTTTCAATATCTTATCATATTGTATAATTTTCACCTTGAATTTATTGATCTCTTAAATAATATCATTCTCCTTATTTTATTCATTTATTTTCCCTCCTCAACAAATTGATTCTTTTCTTGAGTATAGTGTTTGGATAAACACATGTTATAAGTTCAGATCTCAGTCTATACTCATGGTAGATCTCTTCTTCTATCTCATCACATGTTGAATAATTTCCATGTATCTTAACTTATTCTATGAATGTTTTATGTTTTTTTAGTTAAACCTTCAACTTTGGATTCACTTCAAGTCGAAGAGAATTTATCAACTCTCATACTCATCAGATTTTTCTAACACTTCCTTCATAACTTCTTATTAATCTTTCTATTATCACCTTTTCACGTTTCTCCGGATCTATTTTTATTGTAGTATTCTTTTATCATCACTATAAAAATCATTATATTCTTTATTTTTAAAATCAATTTAGAAATGTCCAATTTGACCATAATTAAAGAAATTTAATGGAAGAAAACATTTAAATTTTCTCTTTCTTCTTATGATCCTTTTGAAAATAAAATACACAAATCTTATAATCTATATCACTTACCTCATCCTCATGAAAATCTAAGGATGGTTTATATTTATTTTCCTTCAACTTGAGGCTTTCAATTGCATTGAAAGCTATTTACTCCTTATATTTCTTTTTGAACGTAGGATCATTTCTCATCTCATAATTGGGGAGTGAATTATGAATCTCATCAATTGATAGGTCTCCAATTTATTCTAGGAATGAAAATTTTGGACCAAATTTTTTAGTAAAAATACGCATCAGTTTCTTGAAAACAAATGAATCACCCAAAGTATTGTTAAAGCCCTTGATATTACTTACTATCTCATTTACCCTCATATAGTAGTCCTTTATTTTCTCATCACCATCCATTTGGATATCTTCATACTTAGATCTCCATATTTTTTATTTGGATACATTGATATTAACATCCCTTCATACATATTATCATGTTTATCTCACATCTCCTTGGTTATTTTTATCCCCATCACCTTAGTGAACACTTTATTAGAGAAGGATTTTAAAATAGAATTTATGGCTTTATCATCTACTTACATATTTCACTTATCAACATGTGTTAAGTCCTTGTCAAATAAAATATGGAAGCATTCAGTTCATCCATCCATAATAAATATTTCTGTAAAATTATGGAACTCCTATACTGTTGAAATAATTCAAACTCCCCATCTTTAGTATTTATTAAAGGTTGGGTCTTTTCAGAGGTAACCAAGTAATTTAGTACCACTTATAGAGGAAAATTTCAGATATAACATAGAGAGGGGGTGGGGGGGAAATTAGATATGTTCCTTTTACAATATATTATTTTCAAATCATCCTTTGTGATTGGTTAATATCTCAATCCCTTATTATTAAGGCCTCACATTTCCCGAATGAAAACAAATGAAAGCAAAAAAAAGAACACACAAATTTTTATGAGGTTCTCCCCCAATTTGGTTGACTAAATTCTAATTGTGTTTGAGATTATCTGAGTTATAGATTCTCTAATATTAAATATAAGTGATTATAAGTACTGAAAATATTCCATAATGCCTGGTAGATAAACTCTCGTAATGCATGATCACTAATGATTATAGTGGACCATCTCCTGATGGGATATTTAGATGGTAATCCCACCAGTTTTTTTTATATTGACTCCCTCCAGTAGAGTATCTTTTGAGAAACTCATGTTTTATATATTGAAATCCCACAGGTTCTTTAATGGTCTTACTAAATTCTTATAAATAAGATTTCAAATGCTTCTTATTACTTGTAAAATGTGCTCAATGGCCTTTTTCTATTTCAAGTCCACACTGAATAATCTAATTTACAAAAATCATTGTCTTTGATCACCATTAATAATAATATCTTGTCAGATTATGATACTCACTAATATTTATAGTACACTAAATGTATAGTCTCACTACCTAGAAACAATACAATATGTCTTCATTAAAATGCTTTGAACAATTCACACACAACTACATTTCAAATTCATGTACTTTAAACTATGTAGAACTAAAATAATTGAAACTCATTTTTATTCGAAATACATGAAATTTATTATTGAATTTATTTTATAACTATTTTTTCACTAAATTTAGTTCATACATTAATATTCATGTAACTAATTGTACTACATGTGGTATTTCATATCTTTATTTTTGGTTTCACACTAATTCACTTATTCTATGCAATTGTTTTTATCCTTTTGTTGTGAAACCATCAAACTCACAATATAATATCACTCAACCTTATGCATGAAAGTTGTCATATTAAAGAATTACATATACCATGATATTCCTTCACAGAAATAGGAATTGATAACCATTTTTCTTTATGAATCTAGGAAGCTTGCAGCCTCGTTTCACAGTTTCATGGAGAAAACATTGAGTATGAGATTTATATATCAAGAGGCCATGAAATTTCCTTCATATGAAAAGGTTATCCGGCATATCTTCTCTTTGATAAATAAAATGCTTCATAATGCTTTACTTTTCAATAGAAAAATGACCACCTCATGTTGATAAATTTCAATAATGGAGATTTATTCCACCATTATTTTCCATCCCCCTTATTATTCTACCTCATTTATGGATCAATTTTGTTTGACCTCATTAAGGTATCAGCATGGTTTTAATTATGTCATAAATACTTATGTGTATGTAAATCAATGAAAACCTATCCAGAAAAATCATTCCACTAGGTGGTGTGTAAAAACCAACTCTTGTGTTCTAGAATTTTCTTTCATCCTTCTAATACATTAACTTTTATTTTTTCAGTCTTGTTCAATTGAGAATTTCCAACATTTTTTAACAGATAAATATTGACTTGATCCATGTTTCCGCACTCCAAGCCCTCATTTCTCCATCTCCCAAACATCATCAGTACTCCAAAAGGAGGCATGTTTTTGAGAAATATCCTAGATTCATCATTGAAAACCCCAAGAACAATGTGCTACAGCTCCAGAAAATACTATATAGCCTCTACCAAGCATTGAGAGTGTGAAAACTAAGCTCAATGCTAGCCTTCTGAATCTTGGGTTTCACAAGAGAGGCTCTACACATATTGTGTAAACTTGTAGAAAATACATATCTCATATGATTCTCCACAATGTGAACGTCTCCCTACCTCTAAACAACCTATGCATCCTCATTTTCCACCATTGTCCCTTATGTGGTTGAGGTAATCCTCAGCCATCCAATGGATAGCTCCAATTTCTACTAATTCCCATCCGAAATATACGTAGATAATATAATTTCTCATCAAAAATACCAAAATTATTTTGTATTCCTGCCAAATATTCAATCTAGGTCCCTTATGTGGTTAAGGTAGTCCTTGGTTTACCAAGGACTAGACCAATTATTTTTTAATTCCCATAAAAATATAATTAGGTAAATTCGATGTATGTAATATAATGGCAAGTCATTTATCATCAAAAATACCAAACCAATTATATATGTTCACCAAATATTCCATATTCAAAATAAGAATGCATTCTCCATGGTCACCACATTAAATTTTCCCATGAAATAGGCCATATGCATCCTCTCTTGCTGCCCAGGGCAGTCCAAGTTGATTGCCTCCCACGTTTTGACTACCAAGGTTCCATATGTGGATGATGTGGTCCTTGGTTTTCAAAGGTATGACCCAATTTCTTATTTATTCCCCTAAAAAATATACTTAGATAAATCCTTAGTATAGAATTGAATGTCATGTCTTTTCTCAAGAAAAATACTAAACAACTAAGACATGTTCATAAAATATTTTGTATACAAAATATGAATACATTTTTCATGGTCTATATATTAAATCTCCCATTAAATAGGCCTTATACATCTTCACTTACTACCCAGGTGTGGCAAAGTTGATTGTCTAAAATGTGTTTGACCACCTATGTCACATATGTGGTTGAGGTGGTCCTTGGTTTTCCAAGGGTTATACTAATTTGTTATTGAGTCTAATCAAAAATATAATTAGATTAATTCTAACTATATAATTTAATTTCAAGTCATTTCTCATCAAAAATAGCAAACCACATAGATGTGTAATGAACACCTATCATGGAGTGCGGAAAAAACTATTTATTTTCCCCCTAAGGGTGTAGTAGTAGTAATAGTAGTAGTAGTTGTGACCAAGTTCATCTCCATGAAGAAATGTTTTAATTTAGTTTTCATGAGTGAAAAAAGTAAATAAATGAACATGGTTGTTATGAATAGGAAGTGAAGAAACTTTTATTATGAAATTCAGATGAGAGACAAGTGATTGGGTTTAGGTTTGGCTTCATTTTTGTAATTCTATCAAGGTCCTTTTGAAATTATTTTATTGTATTTATTGATTGGTTAAATGAAAGGATTAAAAGAATATTCCTTATTTTCATCATTAATGAAGTTGGATGATAATTAGAATAATCTCAAACAATTTCCTTTCTTGGATTATTCACCTTACAATGTGTGAAATTCATAATTGGTCTACCTTGAATTATGTAGGCAATACCTAATTCGATATTGAAAATACAAAACCTGAAAGTTACTCCACTTTTACTTCCTCATGTTTTTATTAGTTACTAAACATTTCTTCCATTGACTTTATTATAACCAATCGGTGTGATCCAAAACCAAGAATAGCGAGAATGAATTTCTTAATCAAGATAAATTAAAGATTTAGAATTTAATAAAAAACTCGATCGTATTAAATTTAAATTTTGAAATTGAAAATTGAAAACCATTAAAGTGGGTCATTTAAGAAGAAGAATTAGTTTAGTTAATGAAAAAATGGGAAGGGTATTAGAGACTTTAGGTAGCCAGAATGGGGGAGGTAGCAGGTCTGCCTTCACCTTACTTCCCCATAATTTCATTTTCTACATAGATTCTCCCACAATCCTCTATCATGTGTTAAATACAAAATCCCCACTCTCCAACCATAGTAGCCTCCTCCTTTTATAGGAAAGTGTGTACCTAAACCTCCTCTAGTGTCTCCCCAATATTTTATTATCCGTATGAGATATCTCTTTTTTTTATCTTCCGCTTGTTTGAATTTTTTTTAAAAGAAGATTCATCCTCAAGACTGGGAAAATATCATCTTAGGATTGGTGTAGTGACCTGAGTATCAGGTTCATCATGAGATTCTTTCCCCGTGTAAAAAAATTATGTCCCCATATACCTAAAATTTAGATTTGAATAATTTTTAAAAATCAAATTGAGTTGTTTCAATGCGTTGTACTGAAATACCATTTGTTTCACTTGTAATATGATTTAAAAAAACTCAAATCCATAAATATTAGATAAGTACATAAATATATATATATATATATATAATTACAAATCAATAGAAATAATGATAGGTAAAAATAGAAAAAAATAATAAATATATCATAATCATAATAAAACAAAACATATAAAAATAACTAATAATTAGTTATATGTTTATAAATATATAATAACTACTAATAATTTTTTAAAATATATACTTTGTTATATTTATTTACTCTAAAATAAATATATAATAATTACCAATAATTTTTATAAATAGTTATATATCAATTATTTGTACATTCATTTACATATAAATGTTTTTTTAAATTCAAATTCTAAGGGAAATTTTTCTTTTTTGATAATAACATTTTCCATACCTTTCTTTATTTATTTGAAATTCACACTATAGATTTTCATTAAAAATTTACATTTTATATTTATATAAGGAAATATTTGGTGTGAAGAAAAAATGTATTGAAACATTTATTTATAAATTCATGCAGAAAATTGAACTACAACTTTCTAGTGGAAATGTGCAATGAAATTTGTCACTGTAAATGTGCGATAAGATTTATCATTTTTTAGTATATTATTATATTATGTATGCATACATTGAAAATTTTTATTATAAATTACCATGTAAAAAATAAGTTTTATGTTTATAATAGGAATCCTATGATGTGTAGGAAATAAACACAATAAATTTCTGGTGGATGTTATCAATGTAAATTTTCTAGTGGAAATAAAAAATGGAAATTTCCACTGGAATTTTTCGTGGTTCATTTTTGTATTAATATACTATGAATTATCATTTTATTGGAAACTAAAACTATAAATTTTAGATAAAAATGTTAATTTAAAATTTTCATTATAATTTTTCAGTCCAAATTTTCCTTATTTATGTATTAATTTATTTTCACTTGTAATTTTAGAATCAATTCGAATTGAAAACTTGTAATGAAAAATTTCATTGAAAATTTTCAAATTTTATTTTTTTATACTGGCACTGGAAATTTCAAAATGTATTTTATGATAATGATGGGGTTATCCTATGATCCTAGGTTGAAAAATAAAATCCAATTAAATTCAATGTCTATCCCCGATGGAATGAACATGAGATGAATAAAAAATAACTCTAAAAACTGATCATACTAGGATTGATCTTGCAGCAACAAATATACGTTCTACTCATAACTATAAATTTTCATTGTGAATTTTCATTATAAATATTCAATGAAATTATGTGAGTTTCTAGTGTAAATTTGTGATTGAAAATTATATTGTATATTTATATATGCATATATACATATATGTATGTATGTTCATATTTATGCACTCACATTTTGTGTGAATTTTCATTAAATGTTTTAAGTATATATTTATATCGTTGGATATTTCTATGTTAATGTGAAACATAAAATTCCAAAATAAATTTACATGAATTTTTTATATACATAGTAATAATTCCCAAAGTACAATTTGCGTAAGAAATTTATAATTTAATATCATAATTTATATTTGTATGTGTATGTGTGTTTTTTGTTTTTTCAGTTTACATAGAAAATTTTCATCCTATATTGAGATTTTATTTGAAATTTTCATTAAATATTTTTAACAATAATTTAAAATTAAAATCAATAGTGGAAAATAGACATTGGGAATTTCTATTGGAAATTTGAATGGAAATTTTCACAATAAGTTTTCAAGGAAAATTTGAAATAAATATTTTTAGTGTAAATTCTCAATGCAGTTTTTTAGTGAAAATTTATATTTCTATTTACTTATTTTTTTGAAGAATATTGAAAATTATATTAAGAGGATCGGAAGTCCAATGCAATAAGAGATAATAACCATGGAGTAAAAACATCCAACCAAGTGAGATAAACAAAAATGATACTCCTAATCACCATAAGGTGAGAAAATTTTCTCCCCTCTCTTTTAATAAATGAAAAATAACAAGCCGCAAAGTGGTGGAGAAAAGTCCATACATTCAAAATCAAAGGGCAAAATGATTTAAAGCAATTATCTGTCACTTTAATTCAATTGATAACCTTAATACAATCTGATTCAAAATTGGTAGACTTTTAGCCTCTCTCGAAAGAAAAGGTCACACTGACGTATATTAAATTGGCCTTATCCAACAGGGGTCCCAAAAGGCATTGAGTGATGTGTGGCGAGCCACAATGATATGATCGGAATAATTACAGGCTATGAATCCAGTGTCAGTACTATCACTCCTGATGAGGGAGGCATCAATGATGAATTTAAGGACATCCTCTAGTGGTAGGGGGTACACATGAATAAAAGTTGATGGGGCCTTGGGATATACTTCTGGTTGACTAGATTATTCCACGTATCTAGCCATGACCTAGCCTGCTCCACCCATACAAAACATGGTTTGGAAATCTGGTTGAAAACAAGATCATTTCTTCTTACCCAAATGAACCATGAAATAGTGAATATGGAATCCACTATCACCACTAGGAGAGAATAAGAACAAACTATAAGGATTGAAGGAGGGTATGGGGAAATTTATAAATAATGATCAGGTTTATAGATCTTAGAATTCCAAACCACCCATGCACTAGGACAACAAATGATTGAAAGAAAGGTAGATTCTTGAGCATCGATGCAAAGGGGGGATGATGGGTAATCAACAGAATGGTAGTGCAATAGGAACTACATGGAGTGGAGGTTGCCACAAAAAAACAATAGACTATGTGAGGACAAAAAATATGCCATGGGGACATCCATAAATTCTCATCCCCTAGGACCAGGATACGGTGAGCCACAACATAACTGGATTTTATAGTGAATGCACCTAACTTATCTTTACAATAGTAAATTCTATATTATCCTATATATTTAAATAAAGGGACACTAAAAATAATATTTCAATATCATTCATTTAACCAGTTTTCATGATTTTCCATGCATAAACCATTCCCTACAGCATTAAAGAGAGATCCAACCATAGAATCTTCAAACCTCAGGACCACCAGAGAGGTTTCCACTACACCTTTGTGATTCTGTAGCTATAGATCTTTCCACATTCTAATCGAGGATCCATTCCCAATCCTCTAGAAAACTCCATCCTTAGAAATGTATGAGTACCCCAGATGTATCTCTAACAAATGTTGGAGTGAGGACCAACTGAAATGAGAGTGGTGAAAATACATGTATTTAAGAATATGGGAGCATAAAGCATCAAGGTGAAGGAACTTTGATTTTTGGAGATGATAAAGGGAATCTTTGAGAGCTTGTGATTCACTCGAATCTTTGAAAAGATCTTATAAACCACATTACATAAGCCAAGAGGTCATAAATCCACAACATGGAGGGATTTTTTTATTTTTGGAATAAGAGTGATGAGGATTTCATTCATGGAAAAAAATTACCTTTTCCCTCCCAAAGATTCTTCATAGGTGTCAAGCTATCCTTACCAATTATATGTTATAAAATTTTTAAAAAGGTGGGCACAAAAGCCATCCGTTCTAGGGGCTTTGATGGAGTGAAGTTGGTTGAGCACCCTTATAATTTTCTCATAAAAAATATTTCATGTAAGATGATAATTCATAGTATCTATGATGATAGGTTTAATAAAAGAAGAAATAACATATGATGAAGAAGGATCACCACCTTGTAGAGTTTATGGAAGCCAAAGGGATAGTACCCAAGTGGTAGAGGCTCATTCTTGGCATCCAATAAACCCAGGTTCAATTCCGAGTGGGGGTGAATTCCAAGGTATTATAGCATTACTATAGAAATTATTGTTCAGTATTGTAGTAGCTTGAACTATTCATCTGATTTGGGCCTTTATGCCACTAGTTTGGGCCTATGGATCTAAAGGCCTTCGGGCCACCAAATTCTTTCAGGCCACAGGTCCTTTGGGTTGTATATGATTTTGGGCCACTAACGGCCTTCAGGCCACATGGATTTCCGGCCATATAAAATACCGAGAAGGAATTGAGGACAGAACACACACGAGCAAACCTTGATAAAGATTCAGAGAAAAAAAAAATAGAAACCACCAGAGTAGATAAAACTAAATTGGAAGAATGATAGGGCATGGCAACTGTCGTCGAGACTAGGAACCATGTTTCTCAGCATGTTGAATTGCTAGTCGATCTGCCATGCGAGGTGGGGAGCAAGGTGCCTTTATGCTTTGGATGATGGGGATGGGTTGTTTCAAGGGTGTTAGGGTATTGTGCCTTTAAGGTCATGAATTGGGCATTTTGACTTGGGATTATAAGTCATGTTAGGGTTCTGTTTGGGTCTTTTTCATTGAGCTTACGGGTCATTTAATGTATCCCCATCAACCCTTAAAAGTGGGATTATACAAAATAAATAAATAAAAGTCCTTCAGGACATTCAGGGTAGAGCTTATGGAAGAATATAATAAGAGAGTCACGAATCACTTCCTCCTTTGAAATAGACCAACCCTTTGAGTTGTTATGGCTCATGATAGAGTTCATTTGGTTCCTTTTCAAGGCCTTTTGATGGAAGTAGTATGTTTTGGTGTAACCCTCTTTGGTGTAACTTTTCCATGCCCACGTAGCTCAAAAGCTTTCCTTGGTGTGAAGAGCCTTATCCATCTCCTTTTCTAGGCTTCAATTCTGTATAAAAGTGTATCACATGTGGGACATTATTGAAGGGTTTTAGGTAACCTTTAGATGTTATTTCATTCCAAATCAGGTTATAAATACTTATGATAACACCATTTCTTCAAATTAGTAGCCACTTGCTGAATATTATTTTCAGTACCAGAGTTTCCCACATTCAAGCATTAGTGAGGAATATCCCCGAACTCCTTATCTTAGGTCCAAAAATTTTTAAATATGAATACACATTCATGTACCTATTCCTTTGATGGTGTGACATATCTAACAGGATGTGGAAGTGGTCGGAAGTAGCATGGGCCAAATGGGAAACTTGGACTTTCCGGATGATGTTGGTCTGCTCAACTGTACCCATAAATTAGTCCAATCTTTAAGGATTTCTGCTATTTTCTATATCTCCTCTAAAATTGGTTAAAATAATACCAATGTACCCCATATTAACAAGATTATCGAACTATGTTTCTTACCAGTAATCAAGTATTTAGGAGAGAGGTCTGTGACCAGCACTTCTCATTTCATTCTAGAACATTATTTCATTAAAATCCCTTCAAAAAAGGAGGGTTCTTGGTATCTTCTTCTGAAAGTATTGGAGAAACCTCTATGATTTGCATTTTTTTATTTGAGATATCTAACTATAGCAGCAACCAATGGTCTATGTTGGGTTTTTAGGATAGTGAATGGTGGCAGCCACGTAGTTAGGGGAAAGAGGAGATTCCGAAATTTAAGTCTTCTTTCCAAAGGAGGAACCCCCCCCCCCCCAATGGCCATTAAAGGAAATCAAAAATCATTCTTTAAATCCCTATATTTTGAGATATTAGCCATGTACTTACTTTCCAATATAGTTTTTTACAATAAAAATATATATGGGAAACTTTTAGCACAATAGTGCTGAAGCATTCGAACTGATCATGGGTTTCCCATCCCATGACAGTTCCAGTATAAAATGATCATTGGGATAGGTGGTGATGGTTCACTCCAGTCTCCACCTTGTCGATTTCAAGAATGGATCCATATTCTGATACTCTCTATATTTTGGGGAATTTCTGAGAAACCCAATGAATCCTCCATGTTTCTTTTAGACCCACTATTTTCCCCCATTTTTAAATTTCATCCATAACCCCCTCTTGGTTTCCGCTTCCACATCTGAGTTTTTTTCTATCTAGTCACCAAGGGGGAAATGGGATCCTTGTTTAAATCCAAAATGGGAGAGTAATCGCCAAGAGCGGGTGTAGGGGGTTGTCTGGGTTGTCAGAGCAAGTTTTTTGTATTAGAGAGGGGTTTATTTTTTTCAACAGGTGTAGATAACTTATGTATAATGGAGGCCGACATCACCCCATATGGGAAGGTATGAAGGATCTATAAGTTTCTCGGATCTATTAAAGTGACCCCGGTACTTTGGTTTTCAACCTCAATTGATCAATGGTGGTCATTTGTATATATAGGGACCTTGGGAATCCCCAATATGATAACATTGTTTTAGTACGATGATGATTAAGAATTGAAGGATTTGGAAATTTTGTCTCTATCCTTTTATTTTTGTTTCTAGAGTAAACGAACCACCTTGGTTCTTGACACGCATCTACAGACCGTACTATAACCAAATATTACTGTCATCATCAGTGGTCTTGGTGGTGTAGTCTTTCAGTGTATTCCCCAAGAAACCATGAAAGAAGAAAATAAAATTGGAAAATTCTCATATTCAAATAATATCCAATTTTTCGATCCCTCCATTGATAGGAAAATACCATGCATGAGGGCCTCCCAATGCTAACCCATATCGTTATAAAAGCTGTAGGTTGACAATGAACAAGGTTTGAATGATTCCATTCCATGAATTCCCCAATTTTCCCACAAATATATAGCATTGTGCATTCATTTCAAAGATATCCACTTTAAGGAAAATCAGTAATCATATCCATCACGTGGGAATTGGATGTTACAAGATGGTTAAGAGAAATTCAAAATTCAAAACCTACACCAAACCCAATGAGCACCCGATCAGGGCATAACCGCGTCACCTGGATTCCCGTCACTACCATCCTCTATCATCGCCAAGGAATGCTATCATCGTTATCGACATCAACACCGGCCAGATCACCAGAGATGATGACCGGAGTAAGAAAAACCAAAATCCATCTTCACCACCATTTAAAACCAAAAAAATACCATCATAAACCATCTAATCCACAAAAGGGTTGAAGTGGAAGCACAAACCATCGTGAATTTAAAGCCCTTCGGGTATCTATGGTCAGAGTCGAACCCACCGCAGGGAAAACACCTATTAAAATGCCATCGGCTACTCGAAACTCACTTCCCAAAACACCTTGAGTACCACTATTAGAATACAACAAGGATAATATTGGAGGTAACTAGGAGACATATCAGATCTCTAAACAATCCAAATACACAACAATGAGATGTGGGTATCTCCATGAACACTGAACCCTACCGATGGAGCCACCACTAGGATAAGAACACCTAGAGGCAAACATTGTCTCCCAGGAAGAACACTGAACAACTCCAACCAGAAGAATCCATAGATGCCGGTGTTGCATCGAGCTTGGCTGGGATGGGGTAAATTCCTGATGGTTCCTGTAGCAAGAGAGGAGTTTCATCGAACAAGGTGAAGGATAAAAACTAGGGGATGAGAAATTGAGAAGAAGAAACAATTCCAAACAAGAGGTGAAATAAATGAAGGGGGAAGAGCTTTCAGATAATAGGAGACGCACTGAAAAAAGAAACAAAACTAGAGGGGAAGCAAGAACGAGGGGATATCAGATACTTGAAATCATTTCAAAGAAAGAGAAGGGAGTGTCGTAGATTGTGAGCGTGAGGAGAGAATCCCCAGATGAGAGAGCGATGCAAGAGTACCCGGAGAAAACGACACCATCTTTCCATTGGGATTCATTTGTTTGATAAAAAAATTACTATATAAATTTATTATAGGGGTTTGTGACATCAATTTTATTTTGTTGTTTATTAATTTTAATTCTTTCATATTTAAAACATTTATTCATTTTCGTCATTTTTTTATTACGATATACACTTGAATGGATTTTTGAAATTAAAAAAATAAAACAATTTATGGGCTACACTTGTATAAATCTTCAGGGATTAAAGATATACATTACAGATATTTAATTCTTCATTTCAATAATTATTTTTTATGATTTCTGTAACTTTTATTAAAATTATGTTTTTCCACAACATTCATAATTATATAAAACATACATGTTTTTTTAAATCATAGTAAATAATATATGCATATGTTGTAATTTTCAATAATTAAAGATATTTTTTATATATCTTCAAATTTTCATTCTGTGAAATAATTATTTTACATGATTATTATAAATTATTTTAAAATTACGTTTTTTCACATCATTCATAATGAAATACAATATATTTATTAATTAAATCACATTATGTAATATATATTCAAAATATAATAAATTTTATCCAATGGGGATTTTTGTTATATTTGCATTTGTTGAAATGTTAAATTTAATTTTTCATAATTTTCCGAGAGTGAATATGAATATATGCAGTGATTGGTTGTTGGGTTCCCTCATAACCCTAAAAGTGTGTTAATTAAAAAAACATAGATAAATGGATTTGGTGGAGAAATAATTGAATATGTACCTCTAATATTTATAATTATATATAATGTTAGATGATTTTATATCGTAATGACTTTTATAGAAAATATTTTTCAAAAAAGGAAGTCAATAAAAAATAAATATGACTCTGTTTAGGTTAGACTTTTATTTTATTAAAACTTGTATTAAATTATTTATTAAAATGTTATTTATAAGTTAGAAATTTTTGTTTTAGAATAGGAATATTATTTTTATGTTGGAAACATATTGTGTGGTTTTTATAACTTGTGATTCATGTTTGAAATAATCATAATCAGAACAAAAAAAATCTTTTAACAAGGTTAGTTTTATCGAAATTATTTCTCTGTACATAATATTTCATATTGTTAATGATTTCTTTATTTTATTAAGATGCATACCTTCTCTATGAAGGTTCCTCATATTTTATTAATGAATCAAACCACTAAAGATGATTTAAGACTATTTATTTTATTATATTAATTAATTTTTAGTTTTTAAATTATATGTATCTTTTGAATTTTTTATTGCACAACCATGATATAATTTATAATTCTTCTTTAAAGGGGGTTTACTGAGTATATACTTACACATATGAGTCTTATGTGGTAGTAGGGTTAGATACTAGGTTGCGCCACAAATATATATAAAAAACATGGATTTAAATTTAAAATGGAAGCACAATCCAAGACCATAAATTGATAGCTTTCATTTTAATTTTTCTGCTTAAGTTCATTTTAACTCTAGCATCAGCAAAGTGGGATGAAAAAATATCATAAATATTGTGTTGATATAAAGACATCTTTTTATTACATGGATAACATTGGTATATAATTACTTAAATAATTATATAAATATTTTTATATTCATTATAAATATAAATATAGTTATATTTATTTATACAAATACATATTAAAATTAATTTTTACTAAATAAGATTTCAATAAAAAGGTATATTTAAAATTACATTGTATTAATAATTTGTTATCGTAAAAATATAAAAATATAAATATACTAATATATTTTTTATCAATACCCTAATATACATAAATATAATTTAATATTTATAAATATAATTTTATTTTAATATAATAAATAAAAGATATAAAATTTTATATATAGAAAATATAATTATTTTTATATAATATATTGTTTCTCTAATTATAAACTGTAAATATAAGATGATTTGAAGTATTTTGATATTTGAAAGCATAATAAGTGAAAACATAATTGTATTTATATTTATATAATTATAAATATAATAACAAAAAATATTTATATTTAAATATATAAATAAAACAATTTTATTTATAATAAATATAATTATGTATATATAATTAAATTTTTATATAATAATCAATTATAAATAAAATATAATCCTAAATATGATAATATTTTAAACTATAATAAATATAAATATATTTCTGTATCACTAATTACCAAAACGGGAAAAATTATCTATATTTTTTAGTTTAACGTAATTATAAATATATTTTGGGTTGATCGAATAATATTTCCCTTTTCAAATTGTGAAAATGGGTTTTCAAATATTAAAACGTTGCTGTTTATTCAGCTTTGCCATGCAAAATTATTTTTTGTTTTCGTTTAATTATTATTATGCATATTGGGCTTCTTGTTTGTTGGGCCTCTGGGTCGTGGCATGTTTGTTCCCTGGGTTGGTTCTCTACTATGAACCACTTATTGTTCGGCCTCTCTTCCACCGTTGCGATCATGTTGTTATGCCTCTTTTATGGCAGTTCATGAATGCGGATCTAACGACTCTGGTTCTTCCGTTTGTGTTTCTTCGGTGATCCTATCCACGTCGGTCGCTTGATCATTATCGTCCATGTGTGTTGGATGTTCAGGATTTGTTAAGCCGCCGCCTGCTTCAAAATACTTCCGCCCATCTATTGCCCGCCACGTGGCCCTCATCTGTTGCGCTTGTCAGTGCGTCGCTTCGTCTTTGCTGCTCCTTTATGTTTAGTAGTCGTTGTGTTTTCAATTCATCGTCACCCTTGTTCTTCGATGCTGAGAGCCCTCTGAGAAAGAGAACCACTGCTGGTTTTGTGACCCGCCGCCTGTACGCCACCATCTCGATGTCTCTCCGGTGATCCCTGGTGGATAACTCTTTTGAAAGTTCTGTGGAGATGATCCTAGAGATTAGAACCTCAACCCTGGTAGAGATTCATGGATTTCAATGCTTCTTTATTGTGAAACTGTTTCTTTTTTCTTGCAATATTTGCGTTGTATGTTATGTTTTCCTTTCTTTATCTTGTTCTTGAGTCGGGGTTGCATGCGTGAGTCCGTCCAGTTTGGAAGAGTACTCTGCTAACATCGAGCCAGGGTTCATCACTGGCTCTTGGGGCGGAGAGGTCTTCGTTCTCGGATAGCTTCTCCAGTCTGCGTCTGTGGTCTGTCTTTGCTGCTTCGTTGTTTGTATTTGCTCTGTTTTCTTAGCATAATAAAAAAGAATCAGTGGTGGTGTTCTAGCCGTGGAGTAGGACCATATGGTCTGAACCACGTAAATCCTGTTGTTCATTTTAATTTCCTGCAAGTTTCATTTTCTAGTTTTCCGACTTTGTTGATAACACGTTTTATACTCGACTGTGTTCATGTTGTGTTTATCTCTGCAAACCGTATCATTTTCGCATCAAGTGGTATCAGATCTTGATTACTCATTTTATTTACAATGTCTATCAAGTTTTAAATTTATAAATTTGATGGAGAAAATGATTTTAATTTGTGGAGAGTTAAAATGTGTGTTTTTCTTGTTCATAATGGCCTTGCTGATGCTTTTCAGGGTAGTAAGAAACCTATTGTGACTGTCACTGCCGACGGTAAGTCCACCACTACTTTTGTCGATGTTGATCTTAGTATATTGGAAAAGGCACACTGTACTCTACTATTAACTTTGGGTGATAAGGTGCTACGTGAAGTAGCACATGAAACTACTGCTAAATCGATGTGGGCTAAACTCAAGCATTTTTATATGACTAAATCTTTTCTTGGGCTTCTGTGTAAAAAAATGTGTTTATACAATTTTAAAATGTCACATGGTTCTTCTGTGCAAGTTCATATAGACTAGTTTAATAAAATTCTATTAGATTTAGCAAACATGGATATTGAAGTTAAGGATGAGGACCAAGCATTAATCATGTTAACCTCTCTTGATGATTATTTTAATTCATTAAGAGATTCCAGGATGTATGGTCGGGATTCCATTACGTTAGAAGAGGTTAAGTCTGTTGTTCTGTCTCACGATCTTCAAATGCACAGTTTGAAGGAAGAGTTGAGTTCTATTAAGAATGAGCCTCAAATGTTATATACCAAGGCACCTATGAAAAATAAGGGTAGGAAGGAAAAGAGTCGTTTTAAAGGATTTCGGGGTTTTTAGTGTGGTAATATCAGCCACATTAAACGTTATTTTCCTAATCTAAAAGGAAAACATAGTATGGACCAGAAAAATGTGGTATGTCTCGATTATTAGTCTGCATAAGTCCTTTAGTTCCTTTAGTATCCCCTTAGTTAGAACTAGACATAGGTTCTTTGTGGTTTTTTTCTTGCGTTCCTAGGACTGGATCCACTTGTCTTTGTGGAGGAATCGTGGTCAAGAAAAAAGGTTTGTGTGGGCGGGTCTAAGCTGTTCGGGCTTAGGTGGAGAGGATGTTCTCTTGTCAGTTATCTATTATGTGATTACTATGTTTAGTTTTCTATGGTTTTGATTAATTATTCATTGTATTTTTTAATCTTTCATGTTTTTTTTTCATTGTAATTTACCCCCGGGAAAGGCTGTTTGAATTTCAGGTTGTTGGTGCATGTCAGACCAACTGTTCTGGGTTTAATCAATGGTAAATGCTGGGTAATTTTTTGAATTCTTTTGCTTAGTTTAAATTTTTGAGCATATTTAATCTGTTTAGGAGTCGAAATGTATTGTGGGATGAACATGTGCGACTACTGGCACATGCTAAGTGATGTTCATTCAGGGTGAACATTTGTAGACTTAGGTTTTTCTGTTGTAGCGAATCTGCCCGCAATAGTGATAGGGTGTATCGGTAGTTAGATGTTTGCAGGAACACCATCTGTTTTTTGTTTTAATTTTCAAAATGTGGAGATTAGTTAAAATGGATTTTCAAATATTAAAACGTTGCTGTTTCTTTGGCTTTTCCATGAAAAAATATTTTTTGTGTTTGTTTTATTATTATTGTGCATATTGGGATGCTTGTTTGTTGGGCCTCTAGGCCGTGGAATGTTTGTTTGCTAGGATGGTTCTCTGTTGTGGCCCACTTTTTGTCCGGCCTCCCTTCCACCATGGCAATCCTGTTGTTATGCCTCTTTTCTGGCCATTGATACATGCGGATATAATGGCTCTGGTTCTGACGTTTTTGTTTCTTCAATGATCCTATCTGCGTCGGCCGCTTGATCATTGTCGTCCATGTGTATTGGCTATTCGGGATTTTTTGAGTCGCCGCCTTCTTCAAGATACTTTCTCCCATTTGTTTCTCACCGTGTGGCCATCGTCTGTTGCACTTTTCAATGCGTTGCTTTGTCTCTTCTTCTCTTTTATGTTTAGTAGCCGATGTGTTATCAATTCATCGTCCCCCTAGTTCTTCGATACTGAGGGACCTCTGAGAAGGAGAACCGATGCTGGTTCTATGACCCTCCTCTTGTACGCCGCTATCTCGATGCCGTTCTGTTGATCCCCGGTGGAGAACTCTTTTGCGAGTTTTGTGGAGACGATCCTGGAGATTAAAACCTCAACCCTGGCGGAGATTCATGGCTTTCGGTGCTTCTTTGTTGTGAGCCCATTTCTTTTTTCTTGAAATATTTGCGTTGTATGTTCTGTTTTCTTTTATTGATATTGTTCTTGAGTCGGGGTTGCGTGGGTGAGTCCGTCCAGTTCCAAAGAGTACTCCGCTAACTCAGAGCCAGGGTTCATCACTGGCTCTTGGGGCGGAGAGGTCTTCGTTCTCAGATAGCATCTGTGGTCCGCATGCATGGTCTGTCTTTGTTTCTTCTCTGTTTGTATTTGCACTATTTTTGTTTTAATAATAATAAAAAATTGGTGGTGTTGTTCTTTCCATGGAGTAGGACCATAAGGTCTGAACCACGTAAATCATGTTGTTCATTTTAATTTCCTGCAAGTATTATTTTCTGGTTTTCCTACTTTTTTGATAACACGTTTTATACTCGGCAGTGTTTACGTTGTGTTTATCTCTACAAACTGTATAATTTCCGTAACAAATGGTATCAGAGCATGATTACTCGTTTTATTTACAATGTTTGTCAAGTTTGAAATTGATAAATTTGATGGATAAAATGAGTTTAATTATTGGAGAGTTAAAATTCATTCTTTACTTATTCATAATGGTCTTGCTGATGCTTTGCATGGTAGTAAGAAACCTGTTGTGACTGTCACTGCCGACGGTCAGTCCACCACTACTTTTGTCGATGTTGATCCTGGTATATTGGAAAAGGCACAGTGTGCTCTACTGTTAACTTTGGGTGATAAGGTGCTATGTGAAGTAGCACATGAAACTACTTCTAAATCGATGTGGAATAAACTCGACCATTTGTATATCAATAAATATTTGCTTCGGCGTCTCTATAAAAAAAGTGTTTATACAATTTTAAAATGTCTCCTGGTTCTTCTGTGCATGTTCATATAGAGGAGTTTAAAAAAAATCTGTTAGATTTAGCAAACATATATATTAAAGTTAAGGATGAGGACTAAGATTTAATCCGGTTAACCTCTATTGATGATTATTTTAATTCGTTAAGAGATTCCATGATGTATGGTCGGGATTCCATTATGTTGGAAGAGGTTAAGTCTGTTGTCCTGTCTCGTGATCTTTAAACACACAGTTTCAAGGAAGAGTTGAGTTCTGTTTAGAGTGAGCCTCAAATGTTATATACCAAGGCACCTATGCAAAATAAGGGTAGGAAGGAAAAGAGCCAGTTTAAAGGATTTCGGTGTTTTGAGTGTGGTAATATTGTCCATAGTAAATGTTACTGTCCTAATCTAAAAGGAAAATATAGTATGGCCCAGAAAAATGTGGTATGTCCTGATTAAGAGTCTGCATAAGTCCTTCAGTTCCTTTATCTGCCCCTTCGTTAGAACAAGACAAAGGCTCTTTTTAGTTTTTTTATTTCGTTCCTAGGACTGGCTCTACTTGTCTTTGTGGAGGAATCACGGTTAAGAAAAAAGGATTGTGTGGGCTGGCCAAACCTGTTCGAGCTTAGGTGGAGGGGATGTTCTCTGGTCGGTTTTCTATTTTGTGATTACTATGTTTAGTTTTCTACTATTTTGATTAATAATTCATTGTATTTTTTAAGCTTTCATGTTTTTTTTCATTTTAATTTACCCCTGGGAAAGGTTTTTTGAATTTCATGTTGTTGGTGCATGTCAGACCAACTGTTCAGGGATGAATCAATGGTAAATGATTGGTATGTTTGTTGAATTATTTTTCTTAGTTTAAATTTCTGAGCATGTTTAATAGGTTTAGCAGCAGAAATTTAGTGTGGGTAGAACATGTGCTTCTACCGGCACATGCTAAGTGATGTTCATTCTGGATGAACATTTGTAGACTTAGGTTTTTCTGTTGTAGAGAATATACCCAAACTAGTGATAGGTTGTATCGGTAGTTAGATGTTTGCAAGAACGCCATCTGTTTGTGGTTTTAATAGTGAAAAGGTGGAGATTTGTGAAAATGGGTTTTCAAATATTAAAACGTTGTTGTTTCTTTGGCTTTTCCATGAAAAATAATTTTTTCTTTTCATTTTATTATTATTTTCCATATTGGGCTTCTTGTTTGCTGGGCCTCTAGGCCGTGGCATGTATGTTCGCGGGGCTGGTTCTCTGTTGTGGCTCGCTTGTTGTTCGACCTCCCTTCTACCGTGGCGATCCTGTTGTTATGCCTCTTTTCTAGCCGTTGATGAATGCGGATCGAATGGCTCTGGTTCTTCCATTTGTGTTTCTTTAGTGATCATATCTGTGTCGGCCGCTTGATCATTTTTGTCCATGTGTGTTGGCTATTCAGGATTTGTTGAGCCGCTGCCTGCTTTGAGATACTTCCGCCCGTCCGTTTCCTGCCGCATGGCCCTCGTCTGTTGCGATTTTCAGTGTGTCGCTTCGTCTCTGTTGCTCCTTTATGTTTAGTTGCCGCTGTGGTTTCAATTCATCGTCGCCCTGGTTCTTCGATGCTGAGAGCTCTCTGAGAAAGTGAACCGTTGCTGGTTCTGTGACCCGCCACTTGTACGCCTCCATATCGACGTCGTTCCGGTGATCCCCGGTGGAGAACTCTTTTGCGAGTTCTGTGGAGACGACCCTGGAGATTATAACATCAACCCTGGTAGAGATTCATGGCTTTTGGTGCTTCTTTGTTGTGAGCCCATTTCTTTTTTCTTTCAATCATTGCGTTGTATGTTCTTTTTTCCTTTTTTGATCTTATTCTTAAGTAGGGGTTGCGTGCGTGAGTCTATCCTGTTTGGAAGAGTACTCCGCTAACTCCGAGCCAGGGTTCATCATTCACTCTTGGGGCGGAGAGGTCTTCATTCTCTGATAGCTTCTTTGGTCTGTGTGCTTGGTTTGTCTTTGCTTCTTCTCTGATTGTATTTTCTCTGTTTTCATTTTCATAATAATAAAGAATCAGTGGTGGTGTTCTAGCTATAGAGTAGGACCATAAGGTCCGAACCATGTAAATCCTGTTGTTTATTTTAAATTCCTGCATGTTTCATTTTCTGATTTTCTGACTTTGTTGATAACACGTTTTATACTCGGCTATGTTTACGTTGTGTTTATCTCTGTAAACCGTATCATTTTCACAACAAGTGGTATCAGAGCCTGATTACTCGTTTTATTTACAATGTCTGTCAAGTTTGAAATTGATAAATTTGATAGAGAAAATGATTTTTATTTGTGGAGAGTTAAAATGCGGGCTTTACTTGTTCATAATGGTCTTGCTGATGCATTGCACGGTAGTAAGAAACATGTTGGGACTGTCACTACCGACGGTCAGTCCACCACTACTTTTGTCGATGTTGATCCTAGTATATTGGAAAAGGCACACTGCACTCTACTGTTAACTTTGGGTGATAAGGTGCAACGTGAAGTAGCACATGAAACAACTGCTAAATCGATGTGGGCTAAACTCGATCATTTGTATATGACTAAATCTTTTCTTGGGCTTCTGTGTAAAAAAATGCATTTATACAATTTAAAAATGTCACCTGGTTCTTCTGTGCATGTTCATATAGATGAGTTTAATAAAATTTTGTTAGATTTAGAAAACATGGATATTGAAGTTAAGGTTGAGGACCAAGCTTTAATCATGTTAACCTCTCTTGATGGTTATTTTAATTCATTAAGAGATTCCATGATGTATGGTCGGGATTCCATTACGTTAGAAGAGGTTAAGTCTGTTGTCCTGTCTCGTGATCTTCAAATGCACAGTTTGAAGGAAGATTTGAGTTCTATTAAGAGTGACCCTCAAATGTTATATACCAAGGAACCTATGAAAAATAATGGTAGGAAGGAAAAGAGTCGATTTAAAGGATTTCGGGGTTTTGAGTGTGGTAATATCGGCCACATTAAACGTTACTATCCTAATCTGAAAGGAAAAGATAGTATGGCCCAGAAAAATGTGGTATGTCCCAATTATGAGTCTACATAAGTCCTTTAGTTCCTTTATCAGTCCCTTATTTAGAACTAGACATAGGTTCTTTGTAGTTTTTTCTTGTGTTCCTAGGACTGGATCCACTTGTCTTTGTGGAGAAATCTCCGTTAAGAAGAAAGGTTTGTGTGGGCTGCTCTACGTTGTTTGGGCTTAGGTGGAGAGGATGTTCTCTTGTCGGTTTTCTATTATGTAATTACTGTGTTTAGATTTCTACAGTTTTGATAAATTATTCATTACATTTTTTAATTTTTCATGTTTTTTTCCATTGTAATTTACCCCCAGGAAAGGCTGTTTGAATTTCAGGTTGTTGGTGCATGTCAAACCAACTGTTCCGGGTTTAATCAATGGTAAATGTTGGGTAAGTTTGTTGAATTCTTTTGCTTAGTTAAAATTTTTGAGCATGTTTAATCTGTTTAGCAGTAGAAATGTAGTGTTGGTTGAACATGTGCTACTACCGGCACATGCTAAGTGATGTTCATTCGGGGTGAACATTTGTAGACTTAGGTTTTTCTGTTGTAGAGAATCTTCCCGCACTAGTGATAGGGTGTATCGGTAGTTAGATGTTTACAAGAACACCATCTATTTTTGGTTTTAATTTTGAAAATGTGGAGATTACTGAAAATGAATTTTCAAATATTAAAACGTTGTTGTTTCTTCGGCTTTTCCATGAAAAATTATTTTTTGTTTTTGTTTTATTATTATTGTGCATATTGGGTTGCTTGTTTGTTGGGCCTCTGGGCCGTGGAATGTTTGTTCACTAGGATGGTTCTCTGTTGTGTCCCGCTTGTTGTCCGGCCTCCCTTCCACCATGGTGATCCTGTTTTTATGCCTCTTTTCTGGCCGTTGATGAATGCGGATCTAATGGATCTGGTTCTGACGTTTGTGTTTCTTCAGTGATCCTATCCGTGTCGGCCACTTGATCAATGCCATCCACGTGTGTTGGATGTTCGAGATTTGTTGAGCCGCCGCCTGCTTCGAGATGCTTTCACCCGTTTGATTCTCACCGTGTGGCCATCGTCTGTTGCACTTTTCAATGCGTCACTTCATCTCTGCTGCTCTTTTATGTTTAGTAGCCGCTGTGTTATCAATTCGTCGTCGCCCTGGTTCTTCGATGTTGAGAGCCCTCTGAGAAGGAGAACCGCTGCTGGTTCAATGACCCGCCTCCTGTACGCCTCCATCTCGACACTGTTCTGTTGATCCCCCATGGAGAAGTCTTTTGTGAGTTTTGTGGAGACGATCCTGGAGATTAAACCCTCAACCCTGGCGGAGATTCATGGCTTTCGGTGCTTCTTTTTTGTGATCCCATTTCATTTTTCTTGCAATATTTGCATTGTATGTTCTGTTTTCCTTTATTGATCTTGTTCTTAAGTCGGGGTTGCATGCGTGAGTTCGTCCAGTTCGGAAGAGTACTCTGCTAACTCCGAGCCAGGGTTCATCACTGGCTCTTGGGGTGGAGAGGTCTTTTTTCTCGGATAGCTTCTGTGGTTTGCGTGCATGGTCTGTCTTTGCTGCTTCTCTGTTTGTATTTTCTCTATTTTCGTTTTCATAATAATAAAGAATTGGTGGTGGTGTTCTTGCCGTGGAGTATGACCATAAGGTCCAAACCACGTAAATCATGTTTTTCGTTTTACTTTCCTATAATTTTCATTTTCTGGTTTTCCAACTTTGTTGATAACACGTTTTATACTCGGTAGTGTTTATGTTGTGTTTATCTCTACAAACTGTATCATTTCCGCAACAAGTGGTATCAGAGCCTGATTACTCGTTTTATTTACAATGTCTGTCAAGTTTGAAATTGATAAATTTGATGGAGAAAATTATTTTAATTTGTGGAGAGTTAAAATTCATGCTTTACTTGTTCATAATGGTCTTGCTGATGCTTTGCATGGTAGTAAGAAACCTGTTGTGACTGTCACTGCCGACGGTCAGTCCACCACTACTTTTGTCGATGTTGATCCTAGTATATTGGAAAAGGCACACTACGCTCTACTGTTAACTTTGGGTGATAAGGTGCTATGTGAAGTAGCACATGAAACTACTACTAAATTGATGTGGGCTAAACTTGAGCATTTTTATATGACTAAATATTTGCTTTGGAGTCTGTATAAAAAAATGTGTTTATACAATTTTAAAATGTCTCCTGGTTCTTCTGTGCATGTTCATATAGAGGAGTTTAATAAAATTCTGTTAGATTTAGAAAACATGGATATTAATGTTAAGGATTAGGACCAAGATTTAATCATGTTAACCTCTATTGATGATTATTTTAATTCATTAAGAGATTCCATGATGTATGGTTGGGATTCCATTATGTTTGAAGAGGTTAAGTCTGTTGTCCTGTCTCGTGATCTTCAAACATACAGTTTCAAGGAAGAGTTGAGTTCTGTTAAGAGTGAGCCTCAAATGTTATATACCAAGGCAACTATGAAAAATAAGGGTAGGAAGGAAAAGATCCGGTTTAAAGTATTTCGGTGTTTTGAGTGTGGTAATATCGGCCATAGTAAACGTTATTGTCCTAATATGAATGGAAAAGATAGTATGGCCCAGAAAAATGTGGTATGTCCTGATTAAGAGTCTGTATAAGTCATTCAGTTCCTTTATCTGCCCCTTCGTTAGAACTAGAAAAAGGTTCTTTGTAGATTTTTCTTGTGTTCCTAGGACTGGCTCCACTTGTCTTTGTGGAGGAATCACGGTTATGAAAAAAGTTTTGTGTGGGCTGGCCTAAGCTGTTCGGTCTTAGGTGGAGAGGATGTTATCTAGTCGGTTTTCTATTCTGTGATGACTGTGTTTAGTTTTCTACTGTTTTGATTAATGATTCATTGTATTTTTTAAGCTTTCATGTTTTTTCCATTTTAATTTACCCCCAGGAACGGTTGTTTGAATTTCATGTTGTTGGTGCATGTCAGACCAACTATTCTGGGTTGAATCAATGGTAAATGTTGTGTAAGTTTGTTGAATTCTTTTTCTTAGTTTAAATTTCTGAGCATGTTTAATATGTTTAGCAGTAGAAATGTAGTGTGGGTAGAACATGTGCTACTACCAGCACATGCTAAGTGATGTTCATTCTGGGTGAACATTTGTATACTTAGGTTTTTCTGTTGTAGAGAATCTACCCACACTAGTGATAGGTTGTATCGGTAGTTAGATGTTTTAAAGAACGCCATCTATTTTTGGTTTTAATTTTTAAAAGGTGGATATTTGTGAAAATGGGTTTTCAAATATTAAAATGTTGCTGTTTCTTTGGCTTTTCCATGAAAAATTATTTTTTCTTTTCGTTTTATTATTATTATCCATATTGGGCTTCTTGTTTGCTGGGCCTCTGGGCCGTGGCATGTATATTCGTGGGGCTAGTTCTCTGTTCTATCCTTCTTGTTTTTCGGCCTCCCTTCCACCATGGCGATCCTATTGTTATCCCTCTTTTATGGCCGTTGATGAATGCAGATCTAACGGCTCTGGTTCTGCTGTTTGTGTTTCTTCTGTGATCCTATCTGTGTCAGCCGCTTGATCATTGTTGTCCACGTGTGTTGGTTGTTCGGGACTTGTTGAGCCGCCGCCTGCTTCGAGATTCTTCTGCCCGTCTGTTACCTACCGTGTGGCCCTCATCTGTTGCGATTGTCAGTGAGTAGCTTCATCTCTGTTGCTTCTTTATGTTTAGTTGCCGTTGTTTTTTCAATTCATCATCGCCCTGGTTCTTCGATGCTGAGAGCCCTCTGAGAAAAAGAACTGTTGCTGGTTCTGTAACCCGCCGCCTTTACGATGACATCTCGACGTCGTTCCGGTGATCCCTTCTGGAGAACTCTTTTGCGAGTTCTTTGGAGATGATCCTGGAGATTACAACCTCAACCCTGGCGGAGATTCATGGCTTTTGGTGCTTCTTTGTTGTGAGACCATTTCTTTTTTCTTGCTATCATTGCATTGTATGTTCTGTTTTCCTTTGTTGATCTTATTCTTGAGTAGGGGTTGCGTGCGTGAGTCTATCCTGTTTGGAAGAGTACTCCGCTAACTCCGAGCTAGGGTTCATCATTCACTCTTGGGGCGGAGAGGTCATCGTTCCCAAATAGCTTTTGTGGTCTGCGTGCTTCGTTTGTCTTTTCTGCTTCTCTGATTGTATTTGCTTTTTTTTCATTTGCATAATAATAAAGAATCAGTGGTGGTGTTCTTGCTATGGAGTAGGACCATAAGGTCTGAACCACGTAAATCCAGTTGTTCATTTTACATTCCTGCAAGTTTCATTTTCTTGTTTTCCAACTTTGGTGATAACACATTTTATACTCAGCTATGTTTACATTGTGTTTATCTCTGAAAACTGTATCATTTCCGCAAAAAGTGGTATCAGAGCCTGATTACTCATTTTATTTACAATGTCTATCAAGTTTGAAATTGATAAATTTGATGGAGAAAATGATTTTAATCTTTGGAGAGTTAAAATGGGTGCTTTACTTGTTTATAATGGTCTTGCTGATGCTTTCCACGGTAGTAAGAAACCTGTTGTGACTTTCACTGCCAACGGTCTGTCCACCACTACTTTTTTCGATGTTGATCCTGGTATATTGGTAAAGGCACACTACACTCTACTGTTAACTTTTGGTGATAAGGTGCTACGTGAAGTAGCACATGAAACTACTGCTAAATCGATCTGGGATAAACTCGAGCATTTGTATATGACTAAATCTTTTCTTGGGCGTCTGTATAAAAAAATGCGTTTATACAATTTTAAAATGTCGGTTGGTTCTTCTGTGCATGTTCATATAGACGAGTTTAATAAAATTCTTTTAGATTTAGCAAACATAGATATTGAAGTTAAGGATGAGGACCAAGATTTAATCCCATTAACCTCTCTTGATGATTCTTTTAATTCACTAAGAGATTCAATGATGTATGGTTGGGATTCCATTACGTTGGAAGAGATTAAGTCTGTTGTCCTGTCTCGTGATCTTCAAAAGCACAGTTTGAAGGAAGAGTTGAGTTCTGTTAAGATTGAGCCTCAAATGTTATATACCAAGGAATCTATGCAAAATAAGGGTAGGAAGGAAAAGAGCTGGTTTAAAGGATTTCAGTGTTTTGGGTGTGGTAATATCAGCCACATTAAACGTTATTGTCCTAATCTAAAAGGAAAAGATAGTATAGCCCAGAAAAATGTGGTATGTCCCGATTAAGAGTATGGAGAAATCCTTTAGTTCCTTTAGCAGCCCCTTCATTAGAACTATACATAAGTTCTTTGTAGTTTTTTTCTTGCGTTCCTTGGACTGTCTCCACTTGTCTTTGTGAAGGAATCACGGTTAAGAAAAAAGGATTGTGTGGACTGGTCTATGCTATTCGGGCTTAGGTAGAGAGGATGTTCTCCTGTCGGTTTTCTATTCTGGGATTACTGTGTTTAGTTTTCTTCTGTTTTGATTAATGATTCATTGTATTTTTTAAGCTTTCGTGTTTTTTTCCACTGTAATTTACCCTCGGGAAAGGCTGTTTGAATTTCAGGTTGTTGGTTCATGTCAAACCAACTATTCCAGGTTGAATCAATGGTAAATGTGGGGTAAGTTTGTTGAATTATTTTGCTTAGTGTAAATTTTTGAGCATGTTTAATCTGTTTACCAGCAGAAATGTAGTGTGGGTAGAACATGTGCTACTACCTGCACATGCTAAGTGATGTTCATTCTGGGTGAACATTTGTAGACTTAGGTTTTTCTGTTGTAGAGAATCTGCCCGCACTAGTGATAGGTTGTATCGGTAGTTAGATGTTTGCAAGAACACCATCTGTTTTTTTTTTTGAAAAGGTGGAGATTTGTGAAAATGGGTTTTCAAATATTAAAACGTTGTTGTTTCTTCGGCTTTTCCATGCAAAATTATTTTTTGTTTTTGTTTTATTATTATTGTGCATATTGTGCTGCTTGTTTGTTGGACCTTTGGGCCGTGGAATGTTTTTTTGCTGGGCTGGTTCTCTGCTGTGGCAGGCTTGTTGTTCGGCCTCCCTTCCACCGTGGCGATCCTGTTGTTATGCCTCTTTTCTGGCTATTGGTGAATGCGGATCTAACGGCTCTGGTTCTGTCGTTTGTGTTTCTTCGGTGATCCTATCCGCATCGGCCACTTGATCATTGTCGTCCACGTGTGTTGGTTGTTCGAGATTTGTTGAGCCACCGCCTACTTAGAGATGCTTCCATCTTTCTGTTGCCCGCCGCGTGGCCCTCTTCTGTTGCGATTGTCAGTGCGTCACTTCGTCTCTGCTGCTACTTTATGTTTAGTAGCTAAGGTGTTTTCAATTCATCGTTGCCCTGGTTCTTCGATGGTGAGAGCCCTCTGAGAAGGAGAACCGATGTCGGTTCTGTGACCCACCACATGTACACCGCCATCTCGATGTCATTTCGTTGATCCCCGGTGGAGAACTATTTTGCGAGTTCTATGGAGACGATCCTGGATATTGGAACCTCAACCCTGGTGGAGATTCATGGCTTTCGGTGCTTCTTTGTTGTGAGCCTATTTCTTTTTTCTTACAATCTATGCATTGTATGTTCTGTTATTGAGTCAGGGTTGCGTGCGTGAGTCCGTCCAGTTCAGAAAAGTACTCCGCTAACTCCGAGCCATGGTTCATCACTGACTCTTGGGGCAGAGAGGTCTTCATTCTCAGATAGCTTCTGTGGTCCGCGTGCATGGTTTGTCTTTGCTGCTCCTCTGTTTGTATTTGCTCTATTTTCGTTTGCATAATAATAAAGAATCGGTGATGGTGTTCTTGCCGTGAAGTAGGACCATAAGGTCCGAACTACGTAAATCCCGTTGTTTATTTTACATTACTGCAAGTTTCATTTTCTAGTTTTCCGACTTTGTTGATAACAAGTTTTATACTCGGCTGTGTTTACATTGTGTTTATCCCAGCAAACTGTATCATTTCCGCAACACAAATAAATGATTGAAATGTTTCGAATGCTTTTTTATAAAAACCCTAACCCATCCAAGCAGACCAACATGCATAATATAAACAACGAAACCCTATTACATAAATGTTTTAAAATAATAAACCATATAATGAGTTGATCCTTCTTAAAGATGGCACAAGACCATATACATGCCCAAGCCCACTACAATGGTCGTCCCGATTAGCTAATGCTCTCAGCAGGAGGACGGGCATTCAACTACTTGGAGAGGTGATAGATCAGATAGCCGCTTTGTATATATCCTTCATGGATAGAGATGGGGAATCTTTCCTTTATTCACTCACAGTCACACCTCCACTTCTTTAGCGGGTCAGAGAGGCACAGCGTGGGGACGTTGATTGTGAGACGTGGTGTGCATTTATTTCCACAGGACAGACACCTGATGGATTCTCTATAGGAGGAGAGAACGTCATCCTTTTCAAAGGATGTACCATGGTACCAGCTGCTTTACAGGAGGAGGTGCTGAGAGAGTTTCACACTTCCCCATTAGCGGTACATCCAGGAGTAGCGAAGATGTACCGGGATCTCAGACGACAGCACTGGTGACCGGGAATGAAGAAAGTTGAGGCAGAGTTCGTTTCTCGATGCCTCACCTACCTACAGGTGAAGGCGGAGCACCAGGTACCAGCAGGCTTGGTACAACCCTTAGAGGTCCCAGAGTGGAAGTGGGACGGGATATCTATGGATTCCGTGACTGGACTTCCACGTACTTCCAGAGGACACGACCCCATTTGGGTGATCGTCGACCGACTCACCATGTCATCCCACTTCTTACCCATCAGAGAGCAGGGCTCAGTGGAGATCTTGGGAAGCCTCTACATTCAAGAGATTGTACGACATCATGGTGTTCCATCATCTATCGTCTCCGATCTAGATGCCCGCTTTACTTCCCGGTTCTGGTAGGGGTTTCAGGAGGTATTTGGGACGCAGCTACGCCTGAGCACCGCTTTTCACCCTCAGATGAATGCACATACAGAGAGGACCATTCAGACTCTCGAGGAAATGCTTTGTGCATGTGTCCTTGACTTTGGTCGCATCTGGGAGGATAACCTACCCTTGGTGGAGTTTGCGTACAACAATAGCTACCACTCCACCATCAGGATGGAACCATACGAGGCATTGTACGGCCGACCTTGCAGGTCACCTCTGTGCTGGACAGACCCTGGGGAGTCAGCACTTGTGGGACCAGAGATGGTCCAGGCTATGACAAAGAAGGTCCAGGTCATCTAGGAGCAGATGAGGACAGCTCAAAGCTGACAGATGTCTTATGCTGACAGGAGGTAAATACCACTAGAGTTCGAGGATGGCGACCAAGTTTTCTTGCGGGTCTCACCTCGACGTGGATTATTGAGATTTGGCTGGGGCGGCAAGTTATCTCTGCGCTTCATATAACAATTCCAGGTTCTCAATAGGATAGGCGAGGTGGCTTATCGCCTGGCTCTACCACCTCAGTTACATCGGGTGCACGACGTCTTCCACGTATCTCAGCTGAGTAGATACATGCACGACCTAACCCATGTCATCGACCATGGGGAGCTGGACATTGATAACAGGGTGACTTTTGTGGAGGTCCCAATGGAGATCGAGGATCGATAGGAGTGGGTCCTACGTGGGCGGTCGATTCCTCTAGTGCGCATTAGGTGGCAGCACGGGAACCTCTAGGAGAGCATTTGGGAGCGGGAGGCTCAGATGCGTGCACAGTACCCTCATCTATTCCCCTAGTTTGTGATGTATCTTTATGGGGACGTAAAGACCTGAGGTGGGAGTAATCTAAAGACCCATAAATTTCAATGAAATTTTTTTCTTAATTTCTTTGGGATTTTACGAGTACGCAATTTCTAACGGAACTTGATTCTGAGGCCCGGTGTGCCCGGAATCGATTTCTGAAGTTTAGCTCGGGTACGTTCAGTGAACGAACGAGTGTGTTTTTCTAACTTTTGAAACGGTTCTCGGAATCGAAATCCAAGGCACCCGTGAAACCGCAGCGCTGATAATTTCTTAAGAAGACCTTTTCTAGAGTTCCGTTTACTCGGGAAGAGTTGTTAAAAAATGTGGGTTAAGTATTAAGAGAAATAAAATTGTGTTACAATTTTATTTCACTTATAAGATATTAAAACCCCATGTGTGGGTGTTAGGGTGGGACCCACTATAATCATAACCCCTCTTGGTAGGATATTAGTGAGGTGGGTCCCACACGAGCCCCCACCCCTTCAATTTCCTCTAACCCTCTTAATGTTGGTAAACCACCATTTAATTTATGACTTTCCCTCTTCTCTTTTTAATTGAATGCCAACACACATTTATTCAATTAATTGAAACTCTTTAAATAATTGAATTAGAAGATTTGAATTTTGAAAATGTTGGCATAAGTGAATAAAATAAGGCAAAGCCTTAATTTATTTTAGTTTGGTTTTTGCTGTGGGAAGAAAAGGGGAGAGCTCTTGTGTTGATCTTTTTGAAGAACTTCATCTTCCAGGCGAAGAACATATCTACCTCGACGAAGAATTCTGTCACGCCATTTCATCTTCTTCCCGCTTCGAAGAAAGGGAGACGCTGATTCTTCCACGGAATTTCACTGTCAACGTACACAGAGCCTCGCCCACAACGCCGTATTTTGCGACACGAACATCTTCGAACTTCTTTGAGGTAGGGGTTTGTTTTTACATTCGTGAATAATTGTGGCGTTCATCATTAAATAAATAGCCGCTTGTTACCGAATTAACGGGAGGAGGTCGGACCTCACAAACACGGCCGACCCTCCTCCCTTTTTTGTTGTACTCCGTTATGTTTTGGAACGGAGGCGACACGGTGCCGTCGCACCGCGCGGGAATTAGGGAACCGCGGAGAAGGAGCGGGGCGCCGTCGCGCCGCGCCGTTGTGGCCGAAAGAGGTCGCGGCCAGAGCGGGGTCGCGGTGGAGGGGCGCGGCGCTAGCGCGCCGCGCCGGTCGGACAAGGGCCGCAGCCTAAGGTCGCGGCAGTGCAGGGAGGGGCAGTCGGAAATCCGGCCATCGGCGCAAGGAAGGGCAGGACCCGTGAGGGACCCGCGGCGGCACACCAGCCGGCCAACATGGCTGGCCGTCCGAGAAGATCTGGGGTCGTAACCCCCGACGGCAGGCAAGGCGGCCCCTCCACGTGGGAGTCGTCGTTTCACGATCAAGGGTGGCAGCGCCTCCCCCCCCCCCCACATTCCGCTCGGCTGAAACGGCCGAGCCTCTGGCCGCACGATCCGCGCCCGGGCCGGACCAGGCCGGACTGCCCGCGCAGGAGCGGGCCACCCGCGCTGGGCCAGAACCCTGTGACCGGCCGGGTCGCACCGGCCGGGCCGGGTCGTGCCCTAATTGGTCGGACCCGGTTCGGGTCAACCCATTTTGGGCTGACCCAGGGGGTTTTGGGCCGGGTCGGTCCAGGCCCAAACCCCCCTAAAATCGAACAGATTTGTTCAAACACCCGTAATATGGGCTGTGGACCTCCGATCGACACACCATCAGTTGCGATGCAATCCTTGGATCGAGACGGTCATCTCGGTATATTACACTCAAGGTTTTGGAGAAATTTGGGTATGGCCGGGTTGGTTTGAACACGAAACCAACCGGGCCCTCAGAGCGGAAACACTTATAACTTGGGCATCGGACGTCCGATTGACGTGTCGTCGACTTTGTTGGATTCCTCTTAGTGAGACGGTTATTTTGGCTTACTCAGCTCGAGGTTTGGATGCAGTTGGAGTATGGTTGGGTTGGTTTTGACTTAAAAACCAACCGGGACCCTGGGACGAAAAGACCAATAACTCTCAGACCGGGCGTCCGATTGACGCGTCGTCTGTCGCGTCATGTTCCTTTTGACGAGACAGAACTTTGGGATCCATCAACTCTAGACTTCGTGTCAGTTGATGTATCGAACCGCCTTGGCTCGTGGAGCGGACCCTCCTGGAATCGAGCATGCTGTGTGCGGGAACCCTATAGCTGGTTGCGTTTGCGACGACGATGACAACTGTACTAAAATCCTCTATGTGTTCGACAGCGACGAATACCATACTGGAATCCTCTGTGGGTTCGACGACGATGACTACTGTTCTTGTATCCTATGTGGGTCCGGCAGTACTTGACTACTGTTCTTGTATCCTACGTGGGTCTGGCAGTATTTGACTCTGTACTTGTATCCTACGTGGGTCCGGCAGAGTAGCTGGTCTTGTATCCTATGTGGGTCCGACAGCTTAGCTGGTCTTGTATCCTCTGTGGGTCCGACAGCTGAAGAATATGGGATCATAAAGATTCAATGTGAAGGACAAGACTCCAACATTGTTTAGCCAAAAGGGCTTCATTGAAGTGGCTTAGTTCCCTGAAACCCATTCCCCTGCAATATTTGGGCAGGAAAAGCTTATTCCAAGCCATCTAGGGAGTTTTATTCTTCCCATTATTAATACCCCACCAAAATTTTTCAATGCACACATGGATTTGGTCGATAATAAAGATCGAGAACACAAAGAGAGACATGACGTAGATTGGGAGTGATTGGGTAATATAATTAATAATAATTTCCTTACCAACTTTTGAAATCTTATTTGGAGTCCAAACCTAGATCTTCTTATCCACCCTTTCTAGAACATTTGAAAACACAATTTTTTGGAGCATATAATGATTATAGCGAGATCAAGGTATTTGATGTGACTTTTACTCACCCGGATGCCCGAGAGATTATAGAGGGCATCTCTCCTCTATGGCTAAACACCGACACCGAATTGGATTTCAAAATTCACTAGATTAATCAAGTTCCCATATTCTCTCTCATAGTGATGAATAAGGTGACAAATTGAAGTAAACTATTCCTTTGTAGCACTTCAAAAAAGATGAGGTTTTCATCAGCAAAAAGAAGATAATAAATAAGAGGGCTATGTGTACAAACCTTCACCCCATGGATAATTTTGTTCCTTGAAACATCTGAAAGAAGGTTGAAAAAACAATCAACAACAAGAATAAAGAGGAAATGTGAGAGAGGACACCACTTAATGGAGGCCTCTAGAGGGGAGGAAACTTTGGGAAAGATCCCCCATTGGTCTTGATTTTATAAGACACCATTGTGAAAAATTTCATAATAATATTTTTTTAAATTGGAAAAAACCCCATATTTTCCATGATGAATTGAAGAAACGACCATTGAACTCTATGATAATACTTAGTAATATCAAGTTTTTGAGCCATGATGTCTCTCTTAAAAACTGATCGTATCTTCATGGAGTGAAAAATATCACGAGTAACAATGAAGTTATTAGTAATAAATCTTTTAGGGATGAAGGAACTTTGATTTTTGGAGATGATAAAGGGAAGCTGGGAAAGCAAGTGATTCAATCAAATCATTGAAAAGATCTTATAAACCACATTACGTAAGACAAGAGGTCATAAATCCACAACATGGAGGGATTTTTTTTATTTTAGGAATAAGAGTGATGAGGATTTCATTCAAGGGTAAAAATTAGCTTTTCCCTCCCAAATATCCTTCATAGGTGTCGAACTATCCTTACCAATTAGATGCTATAAATTTTTGAACAAAGAGGGAACAAAAGCCATCCGTCCTAGGGGCTTTGGTGGAGTGAATTTGGTTGAGCACCCTTATAATTTTCTCATCATAAAGATTTCATGTAAGATGATAATTCATAGTATCTATGATGATAGGTTTAATAAAAGAAGAAATAACATATGATGAAGAAGGATCACCACCTTGTAGAATTTCTTGAAGCCAAAGAGATAGTACCCAAGTGGTAGAGGCTCATTCTTGGAATCCAATAAACCCAGGTTCAATTCTGAGTGGGGGTGAATTTCTGGGTACTACAGTGTTACTATAGAAATTATTGTTCAGTATTGTAGTAGCTTGAACTATTCATCTGGTTTGGGACTTTAGGCCACTAGTTTGGGCCTATGGATCGCAAGACCTTCTGGACACCAAATTCCTTCAGGCCACAGGGCCTTTGAGTTGTAAGGGCCTTTGGGCCACTAACGGCCTTCATGCCACATGGCTTTCGGGCTATAGAAAATACCATGAAGTAACTGAGGACAGAACACACACGATCAGGCCTAGATAAGGATTCAGAGCAAAAAAAGAGAAACCACCAGAGTAGATAAAACTAAATTGGAAGAATGAGAGGGAATGGCATCTATCGTCGGGACTAGGCACCAGGTTTCTCTACATGGTTAATTGCTAGTCGATCAGCCATGCAAGGTGGGGAGCAAGGTGCCTTTAAGCTGTGGAGGATGGGGAGGGTTTGTTTCAAGGGTGTTAGGGTATTGAGCCTTTAAGGTCATGAATTGGTCATTGTGACTTGGGATTATAAGTCATGTAAGGGTTTTTTAGGTCTTTTTCATTGAGCTTACGGGTCATTTAATGGATCCCCCTCAACCCTTAAAAGGGGGATTATCCAAAATAAATAAATAAAAGTCCTTCAAGCCATTCAGGGTAGAGCTTATGGAAGAATAGAATAAGAGAGTCATGAATCACTTCCTCCTTTGAAATAGACCAACATTTTGAGTTGTTATGGCTCATGATAGAGTTCATGTGGTTCAGTTTCAAGGACTTTTGATGGAAGTAGGAAGTGTCGGTGTCACCCTCTTTGATGTTACTTTTCCATGCCCACATAGCTCAAAAGCTTTTCTTGGTGTGAAGAGCCTTATCCAGCTCCTTTTATAGACTTCCAATTCTGTATAAAACTGTATCATATGAGGGACATTATTTAAGGGTTTTAGGTATCCTTTAGTTGTTATTTCATCCCAAATCAGGTTGTAAATACTTAAGATAACTCCATTTCATCAAATTAGTAGCCACTTGCTGAATATTATTCTCAGTACCAGAGTTTCCCACATTCAAGCATTAGTGAGCAATATCCTCGAACACCTTATCTTAGGTCCAAATTTTTTTAAATATGAATACCCATTAATGTACAAATTCCTTTGATGGTGTGAAGTATCTAACAGGATGGGGAAGTGGTCGAAAGTAGGAGGGGCCAAATGGGAAACTTGGAATTTCTGGATGATGTTGGTCTCCTCAACTGTACCCATAAATTAGTCCAATATTTAAGGATTTCTATTGTTTTATAACTCTCCTATAAAATAGGTAAAAAGAATACCAATGTACCCCATATTAACAAGATTATCCAACTGTGTTGCTTACCCGTAATCAAGTATTTGGGAGAGAGGTATGTGAGCAGCACTTCTCATTTCATTCTAGAACATTATTTAATCAAAATCCCATCAAAGAAGGAGGGTTCTAGGTAACTTCTCATGAAAGGATTGGAGAAACCTCTATGATTTTCATTTTTCCATTTGAGATATCCAACTATAGAAACCACCAATGGTCTATGTTGGGTTGTTAGGACGGTGAATGGTGGCAGCCATGTAGTTAGGGGGAAGGAGGAGATTCCAAAATTTAAGCCTTCTTTCCAAAGGAGGAACCCCCCCCCCCAAATGGCCATTACAGGAAATCAAAAATCATTCTTTAAATCCCTCTATTTTGATATAGTATCCAACTACTTACTTTCCAATATAGTTTTTTACAATAAAACTATATATGGACAACTTTTAGCGTAATAGCACTGAAGCATTCGAACTGATCATGGGTTTCCAATCCCATGACAGTTCCAGTATAAAATGATCATTGTGATAGGTGGTGATGGTTCACTCCAATCTCCACCTTTTTGATTTCAAGAATGGATCCATATTCTGATACTCTCCATATTTTGGGGAATTTATCAGAAAACCAATGAATCCTCCATGATTCTTTTAGACCCACTATTTCCCCCTATTTTTAAATTGCATCAATAATCCCCTCTTGGTTTCCACTTCCACATCCATGTTTTTTTTCTATCCAGTCACCAAGGGGGAAATGGGATCCTTGTTTAAATCCAAAAGGGGAGAGGAATCGCCAAGAGCGGGTGTAGGGGGGTTTCTGGGTTGTCAGGGCATTTTTTTGTATTAGAGAGGGGTTTATTTTTTTCAACAGGTGTAGATACCTTATGTATAATGGAGGCCGACATCACCCCATATGGGTAGGTATGAAGGATCTATAAATTTCTCGAATCGGTTAAAGTGACCCCAGTACTTTGGTTTTCAACCTCAATTGATCGGTGGTGGTAATTTGTATATATAGGGACCTTGGTAATCCCCAATATGATAACATTCTTTCAGTACGATGATGATAAAGCATTGAAGGATTTGGAAATTTTGTCTCTATCCTTTTATTTTGGTTTCTAGAGTAAACGGACCACCCAGGTTCTCAACACGCATCTACAGACCGTACTGTAACCAAATATTATCGTCATCATCAGTGGTCTTGGTGGTTTATTCTTTTAGCGTATTCCCCAAGAAACCACAAAAGAAGAAAATAAAATCGGAAAATTCTCATATTCAAATAATATCCAATTTTTTGATCCCAGCATTGATAGGAAAATACCATGCATGAGAGCCTCCCAATGCTAACCAATAACGTTATAAAACGGTAGGTAGACAACGAACAAGGTTTGAATGATTCCATTCCACGAATTCCCCAATTTGTCCACCAATATCTAGCATAGTGCGTTCAGTTCAAAGATATCCACTTTAAGAAAAATCGGTAATCATATCCATCACGTGGGAATCTGATGTTACAAGATGGTTAATTGAGATTCAAAATTCAAAACCAACACCAAACCCAATGAGCACTTGATCAGGGCATCACCGCGTCACCCGGAGTCCCATCGCTATCATCCTCCACCAAGAAACGCTACCATCGTCATCGGCATCAACACCGCACAGATCTCCATAGATGATGACCAGAGTATGAAAAACCAAAATCCATCTTCACCACCATTGAAAACCAAAAACATACCATCGTAAACCATTGAATCCACAAAAGGGTTGAAGTGGAACCACAAACACCTTGAGTACAATTGTTAGAATCCAACTAAGAGATGATTGGAGGAAACTAGGAAACATAACAGAGCTCTAAACAAACCAAAGACACAACAATGAGATGCGGGTATCTCCATGACCATGGAACCCTACCGACGGAGCCACCACCAGGAGAAGAACACCTAGAGACCAACATCGTCTCCCAGGAGGAACACCGAACAACTCCAACCAGAAGAATCCCTAGATGTCGGAGTTGCATCGAGCTCTACTGGGATGGGGTCAATTCCCAATGGTTCCTGCAGCAAGAGAGGAGTTTCATCAGACAAGGTGAAGGAGAAAAACTAGGGGATGAGAAATCGAGAAGAAGAAAAAATTCCAAACAAGAGGTGAAAGAAATGAAGGGGGGAAGAGATGTTAGATAATTGGAGACGCACCAAAAATTATACAACGTTAGAGGAGATAACAGAGCCTTGAAATTATTTCAAAGAAGGAGAAGGGAGCGTTGCTGATTGTGAGTGTGAGGAGAGAAACCCTAGATGAGAGAGCGATGCGAGAGTACCCGAAGAAAACGACGCCATCTTTCCATTGGGATTCATTTGTTTGATAAAATAAAATTTACTATATCAATTTATTATAGGGGTTTGTGACATCAATTTTATTTTGTTGTTTATTGATTTTAGTTATTTCATATTTAATACATTTATTCATTTTCAACATTTTTTTTATTACGATATACACTTGAATGGATTTGTGAAATTAAAAAAATAAAACAATTTACGGGCTACACTTGTAGGAATCTTCAGTGATTAAAGATATACATTACAAATATTTAATTCTTCATTTCAATAAAAAATTTTTATGATTTTTGTAACTTTTATAAAAATTATGTTTTTCCACAACATTCATAATTATATAAAACATACATGTTTTTTTAAATCATAGTAAATAATATATGCACTTGTTGTAATTTTAAATAATTAAAGATATTTTTTATATATCTTTAAATTTTCATTTTGTGAAATTATTATTTTACGTGATTATTATAAATTATTTTAAAATTACGTTTTTTTCACATCATTCCTAATCAAATAAAATATATTTATTAATTAAATCACATTAAGTAATATATATTCAAAATATAATAAATTTTATCCAATGGGGATTTTTTTTATTTTTTCATTTGTTGAAATGTTAAATTTAATTTTTCATAATTTGTCGAGAGGGATTATGAATATATGCAGTGATTGGTTGTTGGGTTCCCCCTTAACCCTAAAAGTGTGTTTATTAAAAAACATAGAGATATGGATTTGGCGGAGAAAAATTGAATATGTACCTCTAATATTTATAAAGATATATCATGTTAGATGATTTTATATCTCAATGACTTTTATAGACAATGTTTTTCAAAAAAAGAAGTCAATAAAAACTAAATATGATTCTGTTTAGATTAGGCTTTAATTTTATTAAAACATGTATTAAATTATTGATTAAAAATGTTATTTATAATTTAGAAATTTTTGTTTTAGAATAGGAATGTTATTTTTATGTTGGAAACATATAGCGTGGTTTTTATAACTTGTGATTCATGTTTTAAATAATCGTAATCAGAACAAAAAAAAATATTTTAACATGGTTAGTTTTATCGAAATTATTTCTCTTTACATAATATTTCATATTGTTAATGATTTCTTTATTTTATTAAGATGTGTACCTTCTTTATGAAGGTTCCTCATATTTTATTAATGACTCAAACCGCTTAAGATGATTTGAAACTAATTATTTTATTAGATTAATTCATTTTTAGTTTTTTCATTATTTGTATGTTCTGAATTTTTTATTGCACAACCATGATATACTTTATAATTCTTCTTTAAAGGGGGTTTACTGAGTATATATTTACACATATGAGCCTTATGTGGTAGTAGGGTTAGATACTAGGCTACGCCACAAATATATTTAAAAAACATGGATTTAAATTTAAAATGGAAGCACAATCCATGAGCATAAATCGATAGCTGTCATTTTAATTTTTCTGCTTAAGTTCATTTTAACTCATGCATTAGCACAGTGCGATGAAAAAATATCATAAATAATGTGTTGATATAAATACAATTTTTTATTACATGGATAACATTGATATATAATTACTTAAATATTTTTATAAATATTTTTATATTCATTATAAATATAAATATAGTTATATTTATTTATACAAATACATATTAAATTTAATTTTTATAAAATGAGATTTCAATACAAAGGTATATTTAAAATTACATTGTATTAATAATTTGTTATCAGAAAAATATAAATATATAAATATACTAATATATTTTTTATCAATACCCTAATATACATAAATATAATTTAATATTTATAAATATAATTTTATTTTAATACAAGAAATAATAGTTATAAAATTTTATATTTAGAAAATATAATTATTTTTATATAATATATAGTTTATCTAATTATAAACTGTAAATATAAGATAATTTGAAGTATTTTGATATTTTAAAGCATAATAAGTGAAAACATAATTGTATTTATATTTATATAATTATAAATATAAGAAAAAATATATTTATATTAAACATATATATATAACAATTTTATTTATAATAAAAATAATTATGTATATATAATTAAATTTTTATCTAATAATCAATTATGAATAATATATAATCGTAAATATGATTATATTTTAAACTATAATAAATAAAAATATATTTCTATATCAATAATTACAAAAACGGGACAAATTATCTATATTTATTAGTTTAACGTAATTATAAATATATTTCGGGTTGATCGAATAATCTATCTCTTTTCAAATAAATGATTGAAATTTTTCGAATGCTTTTTTTATAAAAAAGCCTAGCCCATCCAAGCAGACCAACATGCATAATAAAACCAACGAAACCCTCTTACATAAATTTTTTAAAATAATAAACCATATAATGAGTTGATCCTCCTTAAAGATGGTGCAAGACCATATACATGCCCAAGCCCACTACAATGATCATCCCGATCAGACCGATTCTCTTCCACATAGATGTCGAGTCCGTCCGATAGCCCAGAGCAACACGCCACTTCTGGCTCCTTCGTTCGCAGTACTTGTTTATCTCGGAGCACAAGTCGTTGTAAGTTGGAATTTCCCAAACACTGATAAGATTCGTCTTTTTTAAGAGTCGAACCACCTCATCTCGACTCCCCAAGATGTTGAGTATGATATTCTTATTGCAGAGAAGGTCGGCGTCCTCGACATTGGTGACAAGCATGGCCATAAAGAACCAATAAGACGAGAATTCGTTGCTGCACGGTTGGTAGCCCTTCTCAAAACTCATGAAGTTCCATATTAAAAACTCCATATGCTCGTTCGCTGGAAGTACGGGTATCGTCAATGTTCCTTGGGATGAATTGAACTTGATGTCCAGCATCTCTCCGTCCCCTTTTTTGAATTTCACTCCGCACCGAGCAAGAGCGGTGGCAGACTGAATAGTCACCCTCCCCGCATAATTAGGTGCGTCCGGGATACCATCACGCCACCCGAGGAAGCATGTCCTCCACAAATCCAGCAAATGAATATTTCGGTCGTATACCTCCAGAGGAGCCATTGGGAGGGTTGGCACCATCTCACGCAAGCACTCAATGGCCAAATCCTTCAAAGGGAGAGGGCTGGGGAGATTAATAATCAAGTATAATTTCTCCAGTACCACCCATGGAATTTGGTTCCCCATTATCCCCAAGTCTTTCAAGATCTTATCCTTATTGTCGGTGGTGCCCAATACGAGATCTCCATCATATATCACTTTCTCAGTAATTCTTAGCATCACCTCGATTACGAAGCACCCGTCCACCATCATAATATAAGACAATTTCGCCGACCCCTGCGTTAGACTCTGAACATAGCCTTGGCGCACTGAATCTTCAAGTTCAGTCATAGCGCCGATCATAGCACCCATCATCTCCTCTTTAGAGGTCGATCGGTTCCGGGAGAAAAAATATTCAATGTAATTAGTCTTGAGGGATTCGGTGAGGAGGAGACTCGAGTCTTGGTGGTGGATGGGACCGATTGAGAACCCAGTAGGGTAAAAGCACTTGCGATTTTGATCGACCAGGATTTGTGAAACCTTAAAAATGTAGGGGGTGCGGTTGGCGGTTGATTCACTCATGGCTAGAGGAAAGTAAACGGGAGAGGGCAGACGTCGTTTTTTTTAGGCTTCCCCAGTTTTAAAGACCTAAGGTCCAAATGGATCCAAGTATTAAATTAATAGATTCCATGAAGATTAAGAATTGGGATTCTATATTGACTAAATAATAATAACACACACGTGTATAAATTTATTACACGGATTTTAATTTTAAAATATTTATTTATGTGGGTTGAATTGGGTCCGGTTGGAGATTGGATTGTATAAATGAAATATTAATATAAAAAAAATCGGATGCAAAAGATTTTCATCCTTTGTTGAAAATGGAAACACAATTGCACACCATGGACCAAGTCAAAATATATTTATAATTACCATAAAGATATATAATCAGTCCTGTTTTTATAATTATATATATATTCAAATGTAATAATAGTTACAATTACAATTTATTCGTAATTGATTATTCAATAAAAAGTTGATTATACAAACATAATTACAATTTATTCATAATTGATTAATCAAAATTTATTACATGGATTTTTATTTTAAAATATTTATTTATGTGGGTTGACTTGGGTAGGGTTAGAGATTGGACTCTGGTGAATCTATAAATGAAATATTTATAAAGAAAATTGAATGCAAAGGATTTTAATCCTTGGTTGAAAAGGGAAACACAATTCAACACCATGGACCAAGGAAAAATATATTTATAATTACGATAAAGGGATATAATTTGTCCTGTTTTTATAATTATAATTATAATTATATATATATATATTATAATTTCAAATGTAATAATATTTACAATTATATTTAACTCATAATTTATTATTCAACAAAAAGTTAATTATATAAACACAATTCTATTTCTTATAAATCAAATTGTTATAGTTTTTTATATTAAAATATAATATATTTATAATTATATAAATATAAATATGAATATAAATATACTTTCACTTATTATGATTTCAAATATAATAATATTTAAAATTATATTATATTTATAGTTTATTATTAAATAAAAAATATATTATATAAAAGTAATTACATTTTCTCAATATATAATTTAATTTATTCTATTTATTATATTAAAAAATTATATTTATAAATATAAAAATTATATTTATAAATATAAAAAATATATTTATAAATATAAATGATTAATATAATGGAATTTAAAATATACTTTTTTTACTAAAATCATAATAAATAAAAATTCAATAAAAATTTTATTTGTATAAAAAATTATACATATAATGATTGAATATTTATGATGTTTTTTTTATTCACATTGTGCCAACGCATGAATCCATTTAAGGTGCTTGATGATGATTACATTTTGATCTCAGTGTTCGTTTGGACTTTACCGCATATCAAATCGAAGACTGCGATAAGCTCTACGCCCTAACAAAAGGGGAAACCCCCTATCACGTTTTTCATGGCCAAAAAGGCATAAAAGGCCTCCAAAACTGAGTTTTTAGTCGGGGTACCCAAATTTTTTAACATTCGATGGAATTTCAGCATTGTTTAAGGGGGTCTCTTTACCCGTTTTAAGTGGGGACTAAATTTATTCACAGCGTTTACGTTCATATAGATATTATGGTTTTGAAATTTTATCATTTTTCTTTTTGTACTGTTATTTATAATCAGATATATAATAATATAAAAATATTATGTACATATTAACACATCAAAATTTAATTTTATAAATATATATGTAAACATATTTACATATAAAATATCATTCTAAAACTACAAATCTTATCTAAATAAAAAATAATATCCATGTTATTTAAAATAAAAATGTATGAATATTTATATACATATCCAATTAATCTATATATAATGTTTATATATATATAAATATATTTGTGCATGTCTATTGACGGACAATTATATATTTATCAATATATTCTAATATATGAATACACAAATTGATATATAATATTTGTAAATAAATATAAATATGTATACTTTTATTTATAGAAGCATACACAAATAAAAATATATGTATGTATGTATGTATGAACACACACACACACAAAACATATTTTGTATATGTATATATATATATATTCAAAAAAAATGTAACAGAATATATATAAATATATAGATATCTCATAAAATACCGAATAAAACAAAATAGTGGATTGGAAAGGCGCTGGAGTATGAGTGGGGTCTCTGAGGTTCGAAACACTGCAATGGTAGGCGCGCGTGGGTGGGTGAAGCAGGTGCTGTTGGGGCGGCGCCCAACGTCGCAGCAGAAGCAGTTGAAAAACACCACATAATTCACCTGAAGGTCTTTTATCACATGAAGGAATTTTACATAGCACCCCAAGGATTTTTCAACCCAAAGGAATTTTACATCACCCAAATGATTTTTAACATCACCCGAAGGCCTTTTACAACGCACCCGAAGGATTTATCTCCCAACACACCAACACCTATGAACGTACCATTTTTGTTGCACAACCAATAATTACAATCAGGACACGCTGCTTGATCTCCGCAACCAAGAGGACTTTCGATACATGACACCATCATCATCGCATGCCATCTTTGATGCCTTCAATCTTCGCCACCGACACGCCATCGTTGACGTAATCACCGTCTTTGCTTTGCACCAGTTACTGCAAACACGACAACCCCTGCGCTGTTAAAGGGGGAGGGGCTACCTAGCACTGTTAAAGGGGTGGGGACGCTAGAGGAGTGCTGTTAAAAGGGGGATCGAGCACTGATAAAAGGGGGGGTGGTCCACCCTTCGATTTGCAGATTTTTTTAAAAAGAGTTTTTTTTGGACTTCTATCAGTGCTTTTCTAGCACTGATAAAAGGGGCCTTTATCAGTTCTTTTTTTAGTGCTGAGGACAACAACACTTTTTTAGCACTGTTAAAGCCCTTTTTGAGCGTTCTTAAAGGGATGATCTGTAGTAGTGCATGTTTTGGGTTACGTTTTGCTACACATATTTCATCCATTAAAAGGAAGAAATGGAATGGTTATGAGAGATACGTCCGTACAGAGATCAAATTCAGTTTTTTTGATCGATTTTGATTGAAAATTAGTATACTTCTAATCTTGGTGATTTTTCAACACATAGTTATTCAGTTGATGACCTTTAGATTCGTAAGATCAAATTAATTGTTTTCACTTCTTTCTCTGATGATATTATTTTGTCATATCTACATTCTTCCACTCCTATCTACTAATACATTCTTTTGCTACATAAGAGAGTTATACTTTTGAGACCCCATTCTTTTTGGGAGTTTCAACCAAGTATTCATTGATTATAGTGGATATGCTTTCTGGAATAGGTCCCCTGGTTTTTTCCTTCATTATGTTTTTCCATGTTAAAAATTTATGGTTCCAACATTTATTTTTCATGCACATATTATTTTCTCACTGCACATACACCTTAGTTTTGTTGGCTTTTTCTAAGGGAATGAAAATTTATTTCCACTGCATGTTCTCTTTGATATTTTTTGTGCGTTCATTGCTTGTCGTCTTTCCCAGCATATGGTATCAACAGGTTTGGTTTCAATTTCATATATATTATGGAATCCAATTATAGTTGGATGATTTTCTTGAATGGTAACAACAACCATATGTGGCGATTAAAAATGAAGGATTTTATTTTTATCTAGTGAATTCATCCTTCGATGTTTAGTACTCAGAAGCCAAAAGGAATTTCAGATGAAGAATGGGAATTTCAGAATGAGATGGTTTGTGGTTTCATTGTATTGTTGGTTTAAGACAGCGTGATGAATCATATTGTCAACATTTCTCATGCCAGATCATTGTACGAGAAGTTAGAGACTACCTATGCTTTAAGATAGGATACAATAAATTATTTCTTCTCAAAAAAAATGACGAATTTAAGGTACAGATAAGTTACATCTATTTTTGAATATTCGAGAGAATATCATGGGTGTTTTGATTGATTTTCTAGTAGGAGTATTAATGTTTAAGATTGGGTTTTAGATCATTTGTTGGTTAACACTTTACCTGATTCTTGAGAGAATTTACATGATTCTCTAACTAGTTCTACTCCTAATTGTGCCGTGACATTTAGTTTTGGTATGTCTGTTGTTTTAAATGAAGTGGTTATGAGACGTACTCATGAGACATCTTCTTCGCCAGTAGGAAATCCACATTTCATAGTGTCATTGGATATTCCTATCTGCAGAAGTGTGTGTTGGTCCTTAGACTTTAAGATTTTTATTAATGTCTATTACAACTCGTACACTTAGATGTATTGACGAAAACTATGATGACACACTGTTCGCAGCGAGGTACGATATGTTGGGTGTGTCGTGAGTAATACTGGATTAATAGAAAATGCGATAAAGGATTTGTCCCTTCTCTTCCATAACGAAAGTAGATATCTCAGTCCCTTTGATGGAATAAATATAGCCTAAATAAATCAATGGACATGGTAAAGAATGAGCAAGTTCAATTCCGATAATTCAAAGAAAAAATTATCGAGCACGTGGGTTGATGGCACCAGCATGCAACCCGCTTGATTTGAGATATCGAGACAAAGGGATTACATTACATCGTAAGCATTCGTAATAGGTGACACGCCATTGTGGTGTTAAATTCTTTTTCTATGGGTGCCTTGCCCTATTGCTAGATGCTAACCATGAACTTTAGGTAGGCTGCACCTAGTGCCACTGAGAAAGAGGCCTAGAGGGTCACACACTAAGTGTGTCCAAGTATCTCAATTAAATATTTATTTAACAAGTTGAATAAAGATTATTCTCAATTGTGGTATAATAATTGTTTAAGGATGCCTGATTGCCTTTATTTTGACACTAGTTATTCGAGAGAATATATTGTGGGCAAAATAATATATTTATTTTCAAGTAATGAAATGATATTTATTTGAGAAATAAATAGCCATTATTCAAGGTCTAATAAATTTGGTGGAGGAAATAAAGAAAAATGGAAAAACAAAAGTACACACCATGTATTTTTCTAGGAATTTATGAGAAATAATATTATTTATTACATAATATTATGTGTAATTCATTTGGCACATATCAAGTAATAATAATAGTCAACTGTTATTTTTAGACATTGGATATTACTAAGAATTAAATGAAATGAATAAATGATTTCGTTTAATTAATTCATTTTTTTATTCTATGCAATTAAAATCCAGATTATATAATTTTCATTGGCCTAGAGTTTTTTTGAGGAGTTGTGCACAACGGATTTGGAAAAGTTCTCAAGACAAGAGAGAATTATTTTTCCACCAAGAACGGTTTCAAGCTACAATAGAGAGATCCACCTCCACCGGATCAAGACGATCGAAGGCGGACATCGCAACTGAAGGCCCATTCATGCTAGCGCCTGGAGATCCCATCAGAGACATCCAGAGATATGTGGAGCATGTGTGGATCACTGCAAGAGGAAACCTCCACTTGGATTCTATGACACAATGACGGATCACATCAGATCGTGACCAGAAACATCAACAGAGAGAGAATTCCATCAAGGCAATTCTAGTCTTTTAATTCAATTAATTATAACCAACATATGATGATTCTCTCTCTGATTTCTGGACTCCCTTTATTTTCTTTTTTTCTTTGTTCTGTTCCAAAGATCCAATGTTTTATTATCGTGACGGATCTCGGATTGATCGTTGTAAACAGAAAATTAAAGTTGGGTACACCCACCAACGCTTTTCCGCTGCGCCCGAAACCTATAAGTGGTATCAGAGCCGTCATATCGTTGATTATAATTATTTAGTTTTATGTTAGTAATTTACACATTTAATAATTTAGTTGTTTCAATTCTATTTAATTATTCTATAAATCTGAATCTCGAGATCTATTTCTCCTCTCTCATTTCTTGTTCACATTACAAGAAAGAAATTTTTATTTTAATTTTGATTAAAATAAAATAGGAGATCTCATTCGAAGGTGCCAAATGTTCCTGTCCGTACAACACCAAAATACACGGAGCGTATTCACCAGTACATGTCCTGTAGTCAAGGTTCAATTCATCGAACTGGTCCGCCAAATCAGGCTGGTTGTTGGAGTATTTCTAAGTCTTAAATGACACCGTGTGTTGACCAGGAACAGGTGGAACAAGGTTTTTGGATAACACACCATGTGGTCCATTGAACACGACGTGTAGTCCCTTTGGGTTAGGGTTGGACCGTGTACCCCATACACAGCTTGACCTGCTGGAAACCGTGTAACGCGAATACTATACGACATGTGTCCCACTGAACATGTCGGGTATTCTAAATATTTCTGAAGTATATCTAAACACCATTTCCCAAGGCATGTACTTCATTTGGATGGTGAACAAAAGTACATGTCGTGTAGTCAGAACTACATGCCGTGTACTCATCCAAATTACGCAGATTTATTAAAATTTATTATTATATTATACAAACCCTTGATATATGTACAATAGTGCAGGCATAAATCTGAGGCACAACATGTGATAGGTGTTTTATATATTTGTATTTAATTTAACATCTGCGTAATGTTCATTTCTACTAATAGGGTAGTTATGAACATGAATTCACTAGGTTGCCTCCAAGGTAAAAGTTATGTACAAATATAATTTTTAATGAATTTATTTGTTTAAAATTATTATGGATGAGAATCTCAAGGAAATTCATTAAATATTTTAAGATAAAAGTATTGATTAATTAAAGATAATTAATTGATTCGAGCGTGATTTATCTTAAACAACAAAAATTAAAGAATTGAATGCTAGTTTTATTTATGAGTAAATATCGTTGCATGTATGTATGATTATGAGCTAGAACAAGACCTTTTTATGTGAATGGTTTATTTTAATTAATTTATTTAAATTATATTTGTTGGCATGTGAGAATTATCCTCATTAATATATAGGGCTTGCGCACCGAAGGTTTCTTTTATGTAAAACCTCGTTTTACCCCTCACCTACGAGTCAGATAAAAGCATATGTAATGGATGGAGCACCCAATATAGTGGAGGTAGCTCATGTTAAGAGACAAGGAGAAACCAATCCAAGGAGGTACAAAGGTGGACAGGTGGAAAGCTCTAAACAAAAACCCAAAAGGATAAAGGTGTTTCTCCCCTAGGTCTTTGGTTATTTTATCAACCTACAGATAAAATAACTAATAGAACAATCTCATGATCATATCATTTAATTTATTTTTATTAGTTGCATGGTTTATTTATTGTGGGTGTGTTGTCACAATCACAGAATTAATGAATTAAACAAAGCATGAAAGATGGAAATAAAATAAGACCAGATTATGCGTAAATATTAACTTAGACATGGTTAATCACTTAAGTATATCCCACTTAATATTAAATAGAATGTAATCAAAGATAATAAAATTTAATTTTACATATAAGGATAAAATCCCTCAAAGAAAATATTAAGTCGGTAAAGCCTTCTATAATCTTGGTTAGAATCGAACCATAGTTCAAAGTTCTTGACCAACCATAGTTGGAGTGCTTTCAATTATCAAGGAATTATAATTCAAGGTTTTGGGTTGACATGACTTGGTTCAAATCAAGGGTTGACTGCCACAGCAGGAGTTGGTGTGACCAAGAGGCAAAGGTTGAGAAAATCCAAAATAAAAGGATTTCAGGATTGGTGAGTCCACTCAATAGATCAAAGGAGTTGCGAGTTAATGCAGTTGTCATTTGGAATTACTACCTAAAACCATTCAAGTTGCTTGACCAACCCTAGTAGGGGTAATGCGAAGGGGAATATGGATCCTTTCCACTAGAATATTCTGGAAACAAAATATTCTGAAATCAATGGTGGGGGCTATTGGATTTCAATAAAATAGTGGGAGACTAATAAGTATTAATTTATTTATTTGTCTCAGTTTTATCATGATAAAGTAATAAACCATTTATCATCTTAATTTGTAGAAAATGCAAGAAAAATGACTTCAAACATATCATTGTAAACCATACTCGATAAGAAAAACCTTCTCACCACACTAATTTCCAGGAATGGTAGAGGCGTTTACGCATCATCCTTCGCCACGAGAGGAAATTGTATGTGCAGAAAGAGCATATTCTAGTTTTACCTAGAAAAGAGGCCAGTGATGAGGAGTTATCTATCTATATGAAACATATGGATGAATCCACAGATGTTCAGTGTTTCATGATATCAGATATGTCTAATGATCTCTTGATGAAACATGAAAACATGGACACGTATAGAATGACGTCTCACCTTAATGATCTCTATCAAGAGAAGGCGAGACAAGAGAGATATGAGATCTCCAACGCTTTGTTTACAACTATTCTTGGAGAGTTTGCGCTAGCTGGGCCTCATGTAGTCAAGCTTATTGGATACATTGAATGCTGAGACATCTTAGGGATTATGTTCCTGGATGAGTTTCATACAGATCTCCTCCTATCATCACTTCCCAAGACCTTATCTAGCTTTATTTTCAACTACAACATGAGAAAGAATGAGAAGATTCTATCAGAACTTTGGACCTTAATTTTCCAGGTATATAAGGAAATGTGGCGTGACAAACCCGTGGTCCTTATAGTGAATAAGAAAAGTAAGGATAAGCAAAAAGGGACAACGACTTATAAACGACCTGAAGCCCCTGAGCACCTTCCCTCCAAGATGGGGAAGATCTAGAGGAAGGGCAAGGAACAGGAGGTGGTATTTTTTGCATGTGGAAAGCAATTCCACTTGAAGAGGAAACGCACCCAGAAGCATGGGGATGATAAAGGTGTGTTCATTATCGAGTGTAATCTTTCCATTTCTACACAATGGGTATTAGATACAGCTTGTGGGGCTCACATATATATTCAAATGTAGGAACCAAGTAGATTTAGAAAGATTTATAGAGGATAGGTGGATATTCGAGCTTCCCATGGTGTGAGTCTGGCTGCATTATTCATTGGAGATTACCACCTCTCATTGCCAAATGGGGTGATTTTGGTTTTACATAAATGTAATTATGTTCCTAGTTTTATCAAAAACATATTTTTTTATCATGTTTAGATATGGATGGATTTATTTTCAATTTTAGAAAAATGGTTTCTTTTTTTATAAGAACAATGTATGTTATGGTATGGCACATTTAAATAATGGTTTGTAAGTATTAAATTATAAAAAAAGTGTTAGAAATCGATAACAAAACAAACTCACATGACTCATACATCACCCAGTTGTGGCATCAACGACTTAGTCATGTAAATGAGAAGAACTTGACAAAGATCTTCCAAGATGGCTATTTATACTCTACTGAGAACAAACCAATTGATAGATGTCACACTTATTTACAAGGTAAAATGACCAAGCTGCATTTTGGTGGACATGGTGAAAGGGACACAGAGATTCTAGGATTGGTGCACATAGATGTATGTGGACCATTTCCAGTAGAAGATAGAGGTGGATATTCTTACTTCATTACTCTTACTAATGATTTGAGTAGATATGGATATGTCTAATTAATGAGGTATAAGTCATAGTCCTTAGAGAAATTTAAGGAATTCAAGAATGAAGTAGAGAATCATCTTGGTAAGAAGATTAAGAAGCTTCGATCAAATCGAGGTATAGAATATCTAAACCAAGATTTCATCGATCTTATACGAGAGTATGGGATTCTATATCAGCTCAATCCTCCTTATACACCATAGTGGAATGGTTTTAGTGAAATGAGGAATTTAACCTTGTTGGAAATGGTGAGGTTGACGATGAGTCATGCTGATCTTCTATTATCCTTTTGGGGATATGCATTACAAACAGCATCATACACATTAAACTCAGTACCAAATAAGGTGGAAAATGGAATTCCCTCTGATTTATGGAATGGAAGGAAACCCATTCTATCACATACACATGTATGGGTATGTGAGGCATTCCTAAGGCCTTCTCAAGAAAAAAACTAAAACCTTGGGGCCGAAGGTGTATCTTTATAGGATATCCCAAGGAAATGAAAGAATGTTACCTATATAACCCTTCAGAAAAGAAAGTGACTGTCACCAGATAATATATCTTTCTAGAGAGGGAGAACATTCTCAAAAAGGATAGTGGGAGCAAGATTGACTTCGATGAAGTTGATGCTCAAGATACACAGGAGTTGGTACAGGAACAGGATCCACAGCTCCCCATGGAAGAGGTTCTAGAAACACAAGTACTACGTAAGATATCAAGAGAGGTAAGGGAACTAGAGAGATTTGGTTTCCTAGTCACTGAGGAAAATTAATCATTATTGTTGGAAAATTATGAACCTCTCTCCTACAAGGATGAAGTAGAAATCTCAGATGCCAAAAGATGGAAAGAATCTATGAATTCTGAGATGAATTCCATGTATCAGAACCAATTATGGTATCTTGTCGATGATCCAGTTAATGTAAATCATGTTGGATGCAAATGGGTATTCAAGAGAAAACAGGATATGGAAGGTCAATTTAGCACCTATAAAGCATGGCTAGTGGATAAATGATTCAGACAGCATCAAGGAATTGACTATGATGAAACCTTGTCATATATTTCCATGTTTAAATCCATAAGAATCATAATTTCCATTGAATCTTACCATGACTATGATATTAGGAAATTTGATGTCAAAACAAAATTCACTAACGGGAACCTTCATGAAGATGTCTATATGACACAACCAGAAGGGTTTTTTACACTAGGTAAAGCCAAACTGGTTTGAAAAGTGCAGAAATCCATTTATAGATTAAATCAAGAATCTAGGTCATGTATCATTTGATTTGATAAAACCATAAACGAATTTGGTTTCATTAAGAAAGAATGTGATCCATGTTTTTATAACATGTTTAATGGGAATTTGGTCTTCATCTTAGTAGTATAAATTGACAAAATATTGCTTATTGGAAACTCTTTACCAGTCTTACAGTTAGTTAAGTACTGGTTGAACAAGTGGTTCTCCATGAAGGAATAGGGTGACACATCCTACATTCTAGGGATATTTATCATTCATGATAGATCCAAGAGTCTTCTAGGACTATGTCAGGGTACTTAAATTAACAAGATACTAAAGAGATTTAGTATGGAACAATCCCAAAGGGGATTGGTTCTAGTGTCACCTGACCCACATCTTTCTAAGAAAATTTGTCCTCAGACACAACATGAGAATAGTAGAATGAGTAAGATCCTATACTCTTCGGCTATAGGATCCATAATGTATTCCATGTTATGTACTAGGCTTGATGTTGCCTATGAACTGATCATGGTAGAAAGATATCAAGCAGATCCAGGAGAACATCATTGGACTACTGTTAAGACTATCCTTAAGTATTTGATAATAATTAAAGATATTCTCCTAGTGTATGGAGGAGACAAGGATCTTTTCATTAGAGGGTATGTTGATAATGGGTTTCAAATAGACCAAAAGGATATGAAGTCTCAATCTGGATATGTTTTTTGTTTCAATGGAGGAGTTGTGAGTAAGAAGAGTTCAAAGAAACCAGTTGTCGCGAATTCTACAGCGGAGTCCGAATATATAGCGACTTCTAATGCAGCTAAAGAATCCTTCTAGATTTATAACTTTTTCCAGGAGCTTGATGTGGTTCCTAGAAGTAATGATCCTATCACATTGTATTGTGATAATACTCTAGCGGTGGCTCTTGCAAAAGAACCAAGGTCACATCAACGGACAAAGAACATACTCTGAAAGTATCACCTCTTAAAGGATTTATATCAAAGGGGTGAAGTTGCAGTGAGATGTGTGTCCACAGAATAGAACTTGGTAGACCCCATGACTAAAGTCATATCTCATTATAAGCATGAATATCATGTGAGAGCTGGTGGGCTAAATGTTGTTAGCAGTTGGCTGCTGGTGGGTTAAATGTTGTTAGCAGTTGGCTCTAGTCCAAGTGGGAGTCTGTTGGAGTTGGTGGCCTAGAACCAACTAATTTTTACTTTATTCATTAATAAATACCTTATCACATCTTGATTGTTCTTTTACATGATAATGCATGTAATAATTTCTTAAGGATAGTTGTTGCATTAAAGGGTCATAGTGGATCCCTATTATGAGGAGGACCCGGAAATACCATAACACTATTCTTGAATATATGTTCTATGGATGGATGATCTTATTTGAGGGACACAAATAATACATTCCATTAGGGGTGAGGACTCATAAAACTTTGAGGCACCTTCTCATGGTATGAACCCTTGGTATTATCCAGGAGGATATTATGAGAATGAGACTTGCGAGTAGGAAATACACATTTCATAGTGTCATTGGATGTTCCTATATGTGGACGTGTGTATTTGTCCTTAGACTTTAAGATTATTATTAATGGGTATTAAAACTCGCACACATAGATGTATTGATGAAAACTGTGATGACACACTATTCACTGTGAGGTAGGATATGTTGGGTGTGTCACGAGTATTGCTACATTAATAGATAATGCAAGAAAGTATTTGTCCCTTTTGTAACATAAAGAAAGTAGATATCTCAGGAATTTTGATGGAATTTATATAGCCTAAATAAATCCACGTCAATGGTAAGTAATGGACATGTTAAATTTCGGGAAGTCAAAGAAAGAATAATTGAGCACATGGGTTGATGGCACCAGCATGCAACCCTCTTGATTTGAGATATCGAGACAAAGGGATTATGTTACATGGTAAGCATTTGTATGATGTGACATGTCATTGTGGCGTTATATTCTTTCTCTATGAGTGACTTGGTGTGTTTCTAGATGCTAACCTTGGACTTTAGGAAGGCTCCACCTAATTCCACTGAGAAAGAGGCCTAGAGGGTCACACTCTAAGTGTGTCCAAGTATCATAGTTAAATATTGATTTTACAAGTGGAATAAAGATTATTACTGATTATGGTTTAATAATTATTCAAGGCTGCTTGATCGCATTTATTTTGACACTAGTTAGTAGAGATAATATATTGCGGGTGAAATAATATATTTATTAGCGAGTAATGCAGTGATATTTATTTGAGAAATAAATAGCCATTATTCAAGGTCTAATAAATATGGTGGAAGAAATAAAGAAAAATGGAAAAACAAAAGTACATGCCGTGTATATTAAATATACACGCCTTTTATTTTTCTGGGAATTTATGAGAATTAATATTATTTATTTAATAATATTTGGTATAATTCGTCGGGCACATGTCAAGTAATAATAATAGTCAATAGTTGTTATTAGACATGTGGTATTTCTAATAATTAAATGAAATGAATAAATTTTTTTGGGTAATTAATTCATTTTATTATTCTTTATAATTAAAATCCCAATTATATAATTCTCATTATCCTAGCCATTTTTTGGGGGGTTGTGCACAATGGATTTGGAAAATCTCTCAAGCCATGAGAGAATTATTTTTTCACCAAGAATGCTCTCAAGCTATGAGAGAGAGATCCACGTCCACCTGCTCAAGGCGATCGAAGGCGGACATTGCAAGCGAAGGATCTTACGCGATAACAGCCAGAGATACCTTCAGTGACGTCTAGAGATACGTGGAGCACGTGTGGATCACCGCTAGAGGAATCCAACACTTGGATTCTATGACGCAACGATGGATCATATCTGATCATGACATGAGACATCAAAAAATAGATAATTCCATCAAGGTAATTCTTGTCTTTTAATTAAATTAATTATAACCAACATATGATTGTCCTCTCTATGGTTTCAGTACATGCTTTATTTTCTTTCATTCTTTCTTCTATTCCGAAGATATAGTGTTTTATTATCGCGATGGATCTCATATTGATTGTTGTTAACAGAGTGTTAAAGTTTGGTACACCCACCAACATGCTTCTGTTGTACCTGGAACCAACATAGTTTACTTCTAATCGTGGTGATTTTTCATCACACAGTTATTTAGTAGAAGATCTTCAGATTCATATGGTCATATTAATTTTTTTCACTAATTTCGCAGATGATATTATTTTGTCATATCTACTGTTGGACTCTCATGTATGCTAATAATTTCTTCTACTGATTAAGAGAGTCATACTTTTGCGATCCCATTCTTTTTGGGAGTTTCTACCATGTACTCAGTGATTATAGTGGATCTGCTTTCTCATCTATGTCCCGTGGTTTTTTCCTTCATTAAATTTTATCACGTTGAAAATTTTTCGTGCCAAGATTTATTTTTCATGCACATATTATTTTCTCACTGAACATCTGCCTTAGTTTTGTAGGCTTTTTGATGTTAATGAAAATTTATTTCCACTGCATGTTCGCTTTGATGTTTTCTGCGCGTTCATCACATGTTGTCTTTCCCAGCATCTGGTATCAAAGAGTTTAGTTTTATTTTAATATATATTATGGAATCCAATTACATTCGGATGATTTTTTTGAATGGTAAAAACTACCATATGTGGTGATTAAAAATGAAGGATTTGATTTTTATCAAGTGAAGCATCTTCTGATGTTCATTACTTAGAAGCCAAAAATAATGTCCGATGAAAAATGGGTGTTTGAGCAAGAGATGGTTTGTGGTTTCTTTGTCCAATGGGTTGAAAAAAACGTGATGAATCATATTTTCAACATTTATGATGCCATATATTTGTAGGATAAGTTAGAGACAACCTATTATTTAAGAAATGATACAATAAAACATTTATTCTAAAAAAAATGACTAATTTGATGAAAAAAGAAGATACATATATTTCTTAATATTTTAGAGAATATCATAGATGTTATGATCAATTTTATAGTAGGAGTATTAATTTTTAAGATGAGTTTTTAGATAATTGGTTTCTAAACACTTTACCTCATTCTTGGGAGAGTTTACGTGATACTCTAAATAGTTCTACACCTAATTGTGTCGTGACATTAAGTTTTGTTAAGTTTGTTTTTTTAAATGAAGAGGTCCGGATACGTACTCAGGAAAAATATTCTTCAGATATTTCAGTCCACTACCACAAAAATAGTTTTTCGCAGCGCCCCCTCCCCCCTTTATCATCATTAATGAAAAAGCACTGATAATGAGACCCCCTTTATCAGCGCTTGTTTAGTAGAGCTGATAAAGGGGGAGCCTTTATCAGGGCTTTTTTTAAAAGCACTAATAAAGGGTCGACTTCAAAAAAAAAATTAAATTTTTTTATTAATATATTAATATATAAATATAGTTATATTGATATAAATGTAATATATAATTTTTAAATATATTTTAGATAAGTATGATTGTACATTTACACTTATAATATAATTAATATATAAGATATTTAGTGAAAATGGCTTATAAAAAAATTATAAAAATATTTTTAATTAATAATTTGATAATTATAATGGATTAATAGTCATTTAATAACAATTTGAAGACTAAAAAAATAAAAAAAATCAAAAAAAGATCCAAAATATGTTGAAAAAGCAACTCAAACTTCAAACGACCATAACTTTTGATCCGGGTGTCCGTTTGAGCTCTACAACCTATCAAATCGAAGACTGCGACGATATCTACGTCGTTGTGACCGGGGTTACCCCGATTAGGAGAATTTAGAGTCCAAAAGAGACCCAGAAGGCCTCCAAAACTGAGTTTTTTGTCGGCGTATCCGGATTTTTTAACATTTTGTGGATTTTCAGCCTCGTTTAAGGGGGTATTATTGGATTTTTTTGGTGGGGACTGAATTTATTCCAAGGTATTACATTCATATTGATATAAGGTCTTTGAAATTTTATCCTTTTTTATAATTCACTACTATTTATAATAAAATATATAACAATATATACATATTTTTTATATATTCACACCTAAAAATTTAATTATAAATATAAATAATGAAATATATTTACTTATAAAATATATTAGCTTTATCAAAATAATAACTAACATCCATTTTATTTAAAATACAAATATATGAATATTTATATACCTATATATTAATCTAAATATATATATATATTAATCTAGCTATATATATTAATCTAATAACTATATATATATATTAATATAACTACATATATATATATATATATATTAGTATTACTATAAATATATATATTAATATAACTATGTATATATATTAATATAACTATATATATGTTAATAAAACTATATATATATTAATATAAATATATATTACTATACGAATAAATATAACTATATATATATATAAATATATTATAATATTACTATATATATATATTAATATAAATATATATTACTATACGAATAAATATAACTAAATAAATATATAGAGAGAGAGAGATATATTAATATAACTATATATATATATATATTAATATAACTATATATATATATTATAATATAATTATATATATATATTAATATAAATATATATTACTATATGAATAAATATAACTATATATATATATAGAGATATATATATTAATATAACTATATATATATATATTAATATAACTATATATATATATATTATAATATAACTATATATATATTAATATAAATATATACTACTGTATGAATAAATATAACTAAATATATATATATAGAGATATATATTAATATAACTATATATATATATTAATATACATATATATTACTATACCAATAAATATAACTATATATATATATATATAGATATCATGAATTGGAAGACAAATCAAAATAAAGTAGTGTTAAAGGCTTAGGCGCGCAGGGGGGAGGTCTCGACTTCAGATCCTGCTGGAGGCAGGGGAGCGCGTGCATGGGGGAATATGGGAGAAAACACTGTTAAGGGTGAAGTGGGGTGCATGGGGCGCTGTACAGGGACAGAGAAGCACTATAAAAGCCCCCTCGATTGGTAGTATTTTTAATTTTTTTTAATTTTTTTAATTTTTTTAATTTTTTAATTTTTTAAACTTTTTTACCTTTTATCAGCGCTTTTAATAAAGCACCAATAAAAGGGTTCCTTTATCAGTGCTAAAACGAAAGCGCTGATAAAGGAAGCACTAATATAGGGGTCTTTTATCAGCGCTAAAACAAAGCGCTGATAAAAGGGATCTTTTTCAGTGCTTTTCGGAGCGCTGATAGAGGGGACCCCCCCTTATCTACACCGGCTTTATCAGCACTTTTCTAGCGCTGATAAAGGCTATTTATAGCGATGATAAAAGCCCTATTTTTAGTAGTGGTCACAAAGACCATGGGGAAAATCCATGAAAATAATTAGGGACAGAGTAGTTGAGGTAAGAGAAAATGAAAAAGTAATTCCATGTCGAAGCAAAGATAATTTGATTGTCATTACTGTAGTAAGAAAGGTAATGTTAAACAATGTTGTTATCATTTGAAAAGGGAAAATAGAATGAAGAAAAATCCGTAAGAAGAAAAATGGTGATGGATATGATCATTTCACTACCTCTACATGGGGTGATCTTGTTATAGTTTATGACTCCATTAATATTACTTATGATGATTATTACTATGTTGTTGACAATGGTTTCTATTTTCACTTGACGTCGAGGAATTATCTCTTTATATCTTATAACCCAAGTAATTTTCAGATTTTAAAGATTGGTAATGATGGTCATAATTATGTTGTAGGTATCAAGATTTTTTTTAGAGACCAATACTGGAAGTAAGATGGTTTTAAATAATGTTTGACATGTGCCTAAGGTTATATTGAATATTATTTTTACCATTGTTATTTATGATGAAGGGTTTATTAGTACTTTTGGTTATGTAAAATGGATGATTTCCAATGGTTCGTTGATTGTGGCTCGAGGGATGAATCTGTCTGGTCTGTACTGGACTAGAGATTATATTTCTTATTATAGTACATGTGTTTTTTAGTGCAGTGTTTTGTCAAAGTTTTGGCATAAGAGCTCAGCCACATTAGTTAGAAAGGGATTGGTTGTTTGACTAAGAAAAATCTTCTTCTGTATTTTAAGAGTTTCAAATTGGATACATGTGATCACTGTATGGATAGAAAGCATTATAGAGTGAGTTTCAATAGTAATCCTTTACACAATAATTCACATGTACTTGAATTAGTACATTCTGATGTTTGTGGTCCTTTGAAATCTAAGACCTTTATTGACAATCTTTATTTTATGACATTTATTGATCAATACTCACGTACGATTAGATTTTAAGTCTTGAATGCCAAAATTCTGATACTCAGTGTTTTTACGCAATTTCAGGTGTCTACTGATAGGGAATCTGGTAAGAAATTGAAATGTTTTCGCACTAATAATGAGGCTGAGTATTACGGTCTGTTTTATCAGTATTGCAGGCAGGAAGGAATTTAGCATCAAAAGACACCTCCTATGAATCCTTATCTAAATGGTGTAGTTAAGAGGATGAACATGACTTTATGGGATAGATTTTGTTGTTTGCTATCAGAAGCAATGTTTTTTGGATATTTTTGGGGTCAGGCTTTACTAACAACTGCTTAATTATTTTTAGTAAATATTCAAAAATATGTATATATGTGTATATGTGTATATATTTAATTATAAATAACACTACAATATGAAAAATGATAAAATTATAATTCCAAAATATACATATCATTGTAATCCCTGATAAAAAAATGACCCTCCATCGAAAAACGATGAGAAGACCCCCTTTAATGAGGCGGAAATTTCATCAAATGCTTAAAAAATATAGTACCGCGACAAAAAACTAGGTTTTTGTGGACTTTTAGACTTGTTTGACCTCAAATACACTGACTAAAGTTCCTCCCAGTCAATAAATCATATAACTTTTTGAAAAAATCAATTTGATATGTGGTGGAGCTAAAATAGACACCCAGATCAAAAGTTATGGATATTTGATGTTCATGTCATGTTTTCAAATTATTTTAGATCACTTATTAATTTATTGAATTTTTCTATAATTAAATTATTATTAAATGACTATTACTAATTAATAATTATAAATTTTTTAATTAATATTATTTTGTAATTATTTTATAAACCATTTTCACTAAATATCTTATATATTAAGTGTGATTACATATATAATATTATATAAATCGTATTTTATAAAATATATTATATTCATGAAAATATTTATATATTTATATATAAATATGTGATTTTCTTAATTTTTTTGAAATATAACTTTTTATAGAGATACAAAGAAGGGGTTTTAGCACTAATAAAAGACAGACATTTATCAGTTCTAATAAAAGTGTTGATATTGGTACACTTTATCAGCCTTTTTAGCATTGATAAAGGGTATTGTGGAATAAATTCAAATATATAGTATTGAATGATGTTCCATGTGAAGACATATATTTTAGAGATTTTAATTAACATTTCTATTGTCAAAAGATCTATAATGTGAACCAACAAAGTGAGACGATGACTCTATAGGTTCTAGGTGCAGCAGAAGCATGGGAGGGTATGGTGCCCAGCATTGTGGTTTCATTGGACAATGAGTTAAAGAAAACATGATGAATCATATTGTCAACATTTCTAATGCAATATCTTTGTAGGATAAGATGGATACTACCAATGCTTCTAATACAGGAAAAAATTAATTGATTCTTCTCAAACTAATGAAGAATTTAAGGTACAAAGAAGATACATATATTTCCGAATATTTGAGAGAATATCCAGGATGTTCTGATCAATTGTATGGTATGAGTATTAATTTTGAAGATGAGGTTTCAGATCTTTTGTTTCTTAACACTTTACTTGATTATTGGAAGAATTTATGGGATACTCTAACTAGTTTTACTCTTAATGGTGTGGTTACATTCAGTTTTGTGGAGTTTGTTGTTTTAAATGAAGAGCTCGAGATATGTACATAGGATAAATAATCTTTAGATCTTTTAGAAAGAGAGTCTAGGGGGAGAATCCACAAAAAGAATTAGTGAAAGAGTAGTCGAGTTAAGAGAAAAGGTAGAAGCAATTCTAGATCAATGGAGAGATAATTTGAATGTCATCGTAGCTATAAGAAAGGTCATGTTAAAAAGTATTGTTATCATATGAAAAGAGAAAATATAAGGATAAAAAATCAGTAGTTGAAAAATGGTGATGGTGATGATCATTTCAACACCACTACAGAGTGTGATCATGTTATTGTTTATGACTCCATTAATATTGTTTATGATGATTTTTTATGGGTTGTTGATAGTGGTTTCAGTTTTCACATGACATTTACGAATGAGCTCTTTACATCTTACAACCCATGTAACTTTGGGATTTTAAATATGGGTAATGATGGTCACACTAATGTTATAGGTATCAGGATTGTTTTTTTAGAGACTAGTAATAGAAGTATGCTAATTTTGAATAATGTTTGACATGTTCCTGAGGTTCAGTTGAATCTTATTTTTACCATAATTATTGATGATGAAGGGTTTATCAGTACTTTTGGTTATGTAAAATAGAACCTTTCGAAGGGTTATTTGATTATGGATATAGGGAATAATCCGTCAGGTTTGTACTGGACTAGAGCTCCAATTTCTTGTGATTCTACTTGTGTTCTTGAGTGGAGTGTTTCCTCCATGTCATGCAATAAGACGCTCTGCCACATTAGTGAGAAATGGATCAGTTGTTTGACCAATAAAAATATTCTTCTATATTTTAAGAGTGTAAAATTAGATATGTGTGATCAATTTATTTATAGAAAACCTATCAGAGTGAGTTTCAAAAGTCATCCTTTACATAGGAAGTCACATGTACTTGAGTTAGTACATTCTGATGCTTCTGGTCCTTTTAAATCTAATACCTTTAGTGGTAGTCTTTATTTTAAGACTTTTACTGATGAATACTCATGTAATATTTGAATTTACGTTTTTAATTCCAAAATTCTTGTACTCGGTGTTTTTAAGAAATTTCGGGTTCATATTGAGAGGGAACCTGGTACGAAATTGAAATGTATTCACACTAACAATGAGGTTGAGAATTTTGGTCCATTTGATCAATATTATTGGAAGGAAGGTATAAAAAATAAAAGATGCCTCCTAAGAAACCTTAGATAAATGTTTTAGTTGAGAGGATAAACATGTCTTTAATGGAAATATTTTTTTTTTGAATTCAGAATCAATGTTTCCTGGACATTTTTGGGGTGAGGCTTTACTTATTGTGGATTAAATTGTTTTGAGTAAATATACACCTCTATGTATATATGTGTAAATTTATATATATATATATTATTATAAATAACACTACAATATGAAAAATAATAAAATTATAATTCCAAAATAACTATATTATTGTAATACCTCATAAAAAAGTGTTATTAAAAGAACACATTTATCAGCGATTTTTTTAGCGCTGATAAATGTACTCCCTTTATCAACACTTTTTTTAGCAGAGAACCCCTTTATCAATGCTTTTTTACCATTTTTAATAAAGGGTATATTTCCAAAAAATATTTCATTAAAGATAATATTTTAAAATATAAATATACTTATATTGATATAAATATAATATAATATAATATAATATAATATAATATATATATATATATTTAAATATATTTTAGATAAGGTTAAATAGACATTTATAATTAATATATAAGATAAATAGTGAAAATGTCTTATAAATTAATTAATTCTTTTTAATTAATAATTTTCTAATTATTATCGATTAATAATCATTTAATAACAATTTTAATATAAAAAAATCTAAAAATTAATATGAGATTGAAAATATGTTCAAAACAAAACTCGAACATCAAACGAAAATAAAATTGGATCTGGGTGTTCGTTTGGACTCCACCACATATAAAATCGAATACTACAATGATCTCTACGCCCTAATGAAAAGGGGAAACCCCCTATCATTTTTTTTGCGTCCAGAAAAGACATAAAAGGCCTCCAAAAAAGTGTTTTTAGTTGGGGTACCCAAATTTTTTAAGATTCGATGGAGTTTCAGCCTCATTTAAGGGGGTCTTTTTACTTGGTTTAAGTGGGGACTAAATTTATACTCAGGGTCTACATTTATGTTGATATTATGGTTTTAAAATTTTATCATTTTTAATATTGTACTATATTTATAATCAGATATATAAAAATATTTAAATATTTTGTATATATTAACACATCAAAATTTAATTTTATAAATATATATGTAAACAAATTTACATATAAAATATATTTCTAAAAATATAAACCTTTTCTAAATAAAAAATAATATCAATTTTACTAAAAAAAGAAATATATGAATATTTATATACATATACAATTCTTGTATATATAATGTTTATATATATAAATATATTTTTGTGTGTGTATTGAGGAACATTTATATATTTATCTATATATTCTAATATGTTAATATAAATATTGATATATAATATATTTAAATAAATATATATATGTATAATTATATTTATAGATGCACACACTTATATAAATGCATATACGTATGTATGTATGTATAAACACACGCACACACCTACAAAACATATTTTATATATGTATTTAAATATATATATATATATGGATAAAAATGTAATGAAATATATATAAATATCTAGATATATCATAAAATATTGAATAAAAAAATATAGTGGAGTGGGAAAGGTGATGGAGTATGAGGGGGAGGTCTATGAGGTTCGAATCCCTAAAAAGGCAGGCGCGTGGGAGGGGGGGTGATGCAGGTGCATAGTGTTGTTAAAGGGTGAGGGGCCACCTAGCACTGTTAAAGGGGCATGGATGATAGATGAGAACTGTTAATAGGGGAATAGAACGCTAATAAAAAGGTGGTGGTCTACCCTCTCATTTGCAGATTTTTTTAGAGAGGAATTTATTTTGGACTTTTTTCAGTACTAAAAAAAACTGATTAAATACCCATTTTAACAACAATTTATTAGTGCTGATAAAAGGGGACATTATCAACACTTTTTTAGGGCTGATAAAATAAATATCCTTTTAACAATGTCGAGGACAACAACACTTTTTGAGTGCTTTTAAAGCCCATTTTGAGCGCTATTAAAGGGTTGATCTGTAGAAGTGCATGTTTTGGGTTACATTTTCCTACACATTTTTTTCTCTAAATGGAGGAAATGGAATGTTTTTGAGAGATACATCCATATAGAGAGAAAATTTAGTTTTTTGATCGGTTTTGATTGAAAATCAGTTTACTATTGATCTTGGTGATTTTTCAGCACTCTATTATTCAGTAGAAAATCTTCATATTCATGTGGTCAAATTTATTGATTTCACATCATTCTCAGACGATGTTATTTTTTCATATATTCTTTCTGCCTCTCTTGTCTACTAATACTTTCTTATACTACATCAGAGAGTTATAATTTTTCAACCCCTTTCTTTTTTGGAGTTTCTTCCATGTACACATTTATTTTAGTGGATCTACTTTCTGGACTAGGTCCCATGGTTGTTTCCTTTATTGGGGTTTTCCACATTAAAAATTTATGGTTCCAACATTTATTTTTCATGCACATTTTATTTTCTCACTGGACATCTACCTTAGTTTTTCAGGCTTGTTTGAAGGGAATGAAAATTTATTTCCACTACATGTTCGCTTTACTATTGTTTTCACGTTCATCACTTGATGTCTTTCCCAGCATCTGGTGTCAAAGAGTTTGATTTTTATTTCATATATATTATGGAATCCAATTACATAATTATTATTTTTTTAATGGTAACAAATACCATATGTGGTGATTAAAAATAAAGGATACTCTTTTTATCAAGTGAAAACATTTTCCAGTGTTTAGTACTAATAAGCCACAAAAAATGTCAAATGAAGAATGAGAATTTAAGCATGATATGGTTTGTGATTTCATTTCCCAAAGGGTTGAAGACAATGTGATGAATCATATTTTCACCATTTCTCATGCCATATCTTTGTAGGAGAAGATAAAGACTTCCTATGCTTCTAAGACATGATACGATAAATTTTTTCTTCTAAAAAATGATGAATTTGAGGTATAAATAAGTTACATCTATTTCTGAATATTTGAGAGAATATCAAGGAAATAGTTTGATTTAGGTAGCATATTTTATGAATTTAGGTAATAGCATATCTTATTTATAAATGAAACTACACCAGTATTTATATTACAAATTTTTATTTCAAAATTCATATTTTGAACAAAATATTGATTTTCCAAATTTTTATTTTAATATTAAAATATTAGGAGTTCCTTTTTTTAAAGGAAGTTCATTTTTTTACAGGATCAAACTAGTTATGAAGGTCTATATACAAGGAAAAAATGGTAGACTTATTTATTCCTAGTGATGTAGAAAACTATGCAAGTTACTTATGAAAATACAAAGTGGATTAACATGAACAACAAAGTATTTGTTGGTACTTGAAAGAAAACATGATAAGTTGCCTTTGAAATAAATGGATCATAATATAATTTATATTCTTTTACATTTCATTGTAATGAAATTTTTACACAAAAAAATAATATTGATAAAACATTTCATGTTTTTATGTTTCATATCATATTCTATTAATTTATATTGTTATTATGTTCATTGTAATCAACTTTAGTTTATATTATTTTCAATGCATACGAATTCATCATCTGTCTCAACACACTCAATGTTTATGAATTCCATACATATAGTGCATATGAGAAGAATCCATTGTGATTATAATCCATATGAGTAGAATATATATTAGTATGATATAAAGTACAATAAATATTATACATATGATTAGAATCAATTTTTCAATATAGTGTGTATGTATGCTTGTAAGACATACCGTTCAATGCATTGAGTTCTCTAAATTATTATTTTCTTACTTTCTAACTTATTGACCAACAAACACATTGTCCTTTATTTTGTTTCAAATTACTTTTAATTTCAATGTAAAATATTAATTGTGTTCCCTATGTTACATTTTTACATTCTATTTTACTACTAATGATAATACCTAATATTAATATATAATTAACTAAAATTTTAAAAAATAGTTAAACATATAAAAACCATTATAATTAATTAACTAAAAAGGAGTATAAAATTTATGAAAAATATAGTTATTTCCTTGTACAATAAATCCCCCGCAATTTTTTGAGGATTCCCCAATTTTAAAGATGCTAAGGTCAACATGGATCCGAGTATTAAATTAATAAATTTGAAGAATATTAAGAATTGGGAAGCTATTTTGACTAAATAATAATTACACAAAGGTGTATAAATTTATTATATGGTTTTATTTTTAAAATATTTATATAAGTTTGTTGACTTGGGTAGGGTTAGAGATTGGATTGTGGTGCATCTATAAATGAAATATTTATAAAAAATCAGATGAAAAATATTTTCAACCTTTTTTGTAAAGGGAAACACAATTTCACACCCTGGACCAAGGAAAAATATATTTATAATTACGATAATGATATATAATTAGTTCTGTTTCTATAAATATAAATAAATAAATATATATAGTATTATAATTTCAAACATAATAATATGTACAATAATATTTTATTCATAATTTATTATTCAATAAAGGGTGTGATCACACCTGCATTAACGCACAAGATCCCATTAGAACTCTACAATTAAGAGATCTTGGGTGAGTGTACTAACTAACTACGAGGAGGTTTCGGGTCAGGTAATCACCTGGAACAAATCATCTTTATTCTTTGGAATAAACATTCCGAATAAAAGAAAAACAATATTATCAATGACTTGGCCATTAAGGAAGGCACTTTCACTTTCACTTACCCTGGGGTTCCCATTTTTTGAGGAAAGCCTAAATTAAGATATTTCACTAACATTGTTGATCAAATACTTAACCAACTCTCCTCATGGAATGGTCAAACTCTTTCTATTGCCAGAATAATTTGCCTTGTGAAATCAGTTATTATTCTAAAATTGTTTACTCTATGAAGGTTTATAAATGGTATGTTGTCCATTTAAAAAAAATGAATGTCTACATAATTTTTTTCAGAATGGAAGCACCTTTGATAGGAAATTATTTACTATTCCATGGCCTACTCGTTTCAAACCCTTGGATAAGGGTGGTCTTGGAATTAAAAACATGACTTTCTTTAATGATTCTCTTGAATCCAGACATACCTGGAACCTAATAAATAATTATTCTCATTATATTGATTTTATCAAAAATAGATTTCTTGCAAAATTAATGAAATGAAACATGAACTTCTTGAAATCCTCTATCTGGTCTTCCATAAAAAATGTATGCTCACCTTATGAAGAATTCTAGATGGTTGGTCTCCAGGAACTCCTCTATGAACTTCTGACTAGATAACTAGATTGGTACTCCTATTATTATGTTGATACCTAACCAAGCCCCTAAAAATATTAATATTTCTATTGGAGATGTCATGCATTCCCATCTTGATATCCTCCCTAATAATTTTGTGCATACTATTAACTACTATAATGTTACGAGCACATATGATTTTCTTATATGGGAACCTTCTACCAATGTTTTTCTTGATTCCAAATTTTTTTACAAACACTAATTTCATAATATTCAAACTATCTTTAGTTGGATCAAATTTTTTGAAAATCCTTGGATAAAACCTTCACGCCTTACTCTTATTTGGTGAATTTCCAACAACAAGGTTCTAGCAGATATTTGTCTCCTATAATTTGGAATCCACATTTGTTCCAAATGTTGCTTATTTAATCAATATAGAGAGGATGATAATCATTTATTTCTTTCTTGTTCGATGAACATGGATCTTTGGAGCTATATTTTTGAAAACGTTGATGGCAGATGGATTTTTTTGACTCAATCAATGCTCACTTAAAGCGTTTTGTGCATGTGGATAGCTCACAAAAATTAAAAACCTTTTTCGTGATACTATTGTAGAGCTTCTTCATGTGATTAGTATGATAGAAATGAAATCATACACAATAATTGATCACTCCACGTTAATACACGTATGATGCGGATCCTGATCGCTATTTGTGGAGCTTCCTTGATTCATAAGAGATATTGAAACAACACTGTGAAGGACTTTATGGCCCTGTGAAAACTTCAGGTTGATGGAATTTTTCACTAAAAACGGTACACGTTTGATTTTTTTTGGAAACCACCTCCTCCTAGTTGGATTAAGATTAATGTTGATAGAGCTTCTAAAGGAAACCTGGGACCCGCGAGATATAGCACCATCTTCAGGAATCATCCTGGTCAGATCCATAGATGCCTCCTTGGAGGATGTGGTACTGCCTCCTCCTTGGAAGCTGAAATGATGAGTGTCAGTCATGCTATCTCCTTTGTCAAGCAACAAGGTTGGAACAACATATGGATTGAAAGTGACTCAACCACCATTGTCCAAGAAATTTGGAATGGTGTGGCACATCTAGTCTGAATGATTACTACATGTTGTATGGAATGTCTTCGACCAATCCAAGACATTAACGATATTACAACGCATACCTATCGTGAAGAGAACACAGTTGCTGATGGACTTTACAAAAAAGGAGTGAGTCGGGAATTAAATTGGTTAGAGGATCTCACTGATGACTTGCTCCCCCTTCATGCAAATGATTGTAATCAAATCCCATCTTTTAGACTCTAATAAATTGTGCTTTGGTTTTTAACCAAAGAACCACTTTCATATTATTCGATAAAATTTTAATTATATAAACATAATTATATTTCCTATAAATAAAATTGTTATAGTTTTTTATATTAAAATATAAATTATTTATAATTATATAAATATAAATATAAATATAAATATATTTTCACTTATTATTATTTCAAATATAATAATATTTCAAATTGTATTATATTTATATCTTATTATTAAATAAACAATATATTATATAAAATTAGTTACATTTTCTATATATAGAATTTTATTTATTATATTTATTATTTTAAAATAAAATTATATTTATAAATATAAATTTATATTTATTCATATGAGTATATTGGTAAAAATATAATTATATTTTTATAATAATAAATTATTAATACAATGTAATTTGAATATACATTTTTATCAAAATCATAATAAATTAAAATAAAATAAAATATGTATTTCTATAAAAACCATAAATATATTTATATTTCTAATTAATTTAAAAATATTTTCATAATAATTTACGTAATTATATAATAATTTTATCCATGTAAAAAAAAATTATAATTATAATAAGAGAATATTTATGATATATTTTAGTCACATTGTGCCAATACATGAATCGATTTATAGTGTTGGATGATGATTACATTTTAAATGGAAATCTATCATGCTATATATATATATATATATATTTGGCAGAAACCTAGTCCACAACTCTACTGCCACACATAACCCATGTATATACCCACTAACACCCTTAAATAAATAATTTTGAATTGTGGATGGATATTTCTCTATCTATGGAGAGAATATCTCAATTCAATATCAGGACCATTTCCGGGCGCCAATCTTTCTGAGGGGAGAAGATGATATCATTGGAACTTCCACATGTTCACACCATGTGCTAGGCACAACCTCAAACCAATTTTGGTGGTTTATTTGATGATGTAGGTGATAAAATTCCCTCAAGTGCCATCATAGACTTGATGCAGGCTGATGGGTTACTTAATGTGAGAGCCTGGTGGCAATGTGGATCTGATACTTTCAAGTACCACTAATGACTTGATACGCTGGTGGTGAGGCATTTGTGATCTAGTGGCTAGGGATTTATCATTGATGAATGAAGTGTTGGGAACCTCCTCAATTGGAAGACAACATGGGTAAATGGTGCAATTTTAAAAAGGTAAATTGCAGAGACGTCACAACCACAAAAATGACTTTATGCACCGCCACCCTTTAATAGTGCTAAAAATGTGATGATAAAGGGTAATTTTAACACCGATAAAAAAGTACTTTTAAATCACCCCTTTATCATCACTTTTTTAGTTTTGATAAATGTACACCCTTTATAAGAACTTTTTTTAGAAGATAACCCATCTACCATCTCTTTTTTACCAATGCTAATAAATGGTATATTTCAAAAAAAATCATTAAAATCAATATATTAATATATAAATATATTTATATTGATATAAATATAATATACATATTTTTAAATATATTTTAAATATGTCTAAATATACATTTACATTTAAGGGGGTAATTTTATCAGTTTTAAGTTGGGACCGAATTTATACTCCTTCTTTACATTGATATTGATTTTATGGTTTTGAAATTTTATCCTTTTCCATATTGTACTGTTATTTATAGTCAAATATATAAAAATAGATACATATTTTGTATATATTAGCAGATAAAAATTTAATAATATAAATATATATGTAAACATATTTACATATAAAATATCTTTATAAAAATTTAAAACATATCTAATTCAAAAATAATATCCATTTTATTTAAAATCAAAACGTATGAATATTTATATATATATACAATTAATGAATATATAATGTTTATATATAAAAATATATTCACGCGTGTTTATTGAAGAACATTTATACTTTTATCTATATATTCTAATATATGTATATAAATTGTAATATATAATATATGTAAATAAATATTAATATGTATAATTATATTTATTGATGCACACACATATATAAATATATGTATGTATGTATGTATAAACATACACACACAAATACAAAACATATTTTTTATATGTATTTAAATATATATATTTATTAATAAATATATAAATATATGGATAAAAATGTAATGAAATATATATAAATATATAGATATATCATAAAATTTCTAACAATAAAATATAGTGGAGTGGAAAAGGCACTGAAGTATGAGGGGGAGGTCCCTGAGGTTTGAAACCCTACAAAGGTAGGCGCACGTGGTGGCGGCTAAAGTTGGTGCATAGAGCTGTTAAAGGGTGGAGGGGCTACCTAGCACCATTAAAGGGGTGGGGATGCAAGACGAGCATTGTTCAAAGGGGGGATTGAGCACTGATTAAGAGGGGGGGGGTGGTCAACCCTATGATTTGTAGATTTAATTTTAAAAATATTTTTTGGACTTTTATCAGTGTAAAAATTCACTGATAAAAGACCACTTTTATCAGCACCTTTTAGCACTAATAAAAGGGTAATTTATCAACAATTTTTTATTACTGATAGAAGGGACCCCCTTTTAACAACAGTGAGGACAATAATGCTTTTTAGCACCGTTAAATCCCTTTTTGAGCATTGTTATAGGGCTGATCTGTAGTACTGCATGTTTTAGATTACGTTTTTCTATGCAGATTTTTCCATTAAAAGGAGGCAATGGAATGGTTTTGAGAGACATGTCCATATGGTGAGAAAATTCAATTTTTTTATCGGTTTTTACCGATAATCAGTTTTCATCTGATATTGGTGATTATTTAGCACATTGTTATTTGGTAGAAGATTTTCATATTCATACTATCAGATTTATTGTTTTCACTTCTTTCTTAGGTGATGTAATTTTTTAGATCTTCATTCAACCTCTCTTGTTCTCTGATACTTTCTTCTGTGACATCAGAGAGTTATAATTTTGAGACCCCTTTCTTTTTGGGTGTTTCTATGATATACTTTTTGATTATGGGTGATCTGCATTCTGGACAAGGTTCCATGGTTTTTTTATTCATTGGGGCCTTCTATGTTAATTTTTTTTGGTGTCAACATTTATTTTTTGTGCACATATTATTTTCTCACTAGGAATCCACCTTAGTTTTGTAGGCTTGTTTTAAGGGAATGAAAATTTATTTCCACTGCATGTTCTCTTTTCTATTTTTTGCACATTCATCGCTTGTCGTCTTTCCTAGCATCTTGTATAAATGGGTTTGGTTTTTATTTCAAATATATTATGGAATTCAATGAAATATAGTTGATTTTTTTGAATGTTACAAACTACCATATGTGGTGATTAAAAATGAAGGATCTTCTTTTTATCAAGTTAATCCATCTTCCAGTGTTTAGAACATAGAATACAAAAAGGAATGTTATATGCATAATGGGTGTTTGAGCACGAGATGGTTTGTGGTTTCATTGGCCAGTGGGTTTACGAAAACATGATGAATCATATTTTCAACATTTCTCATTCCATATCTTTGTAGTAGAGTATTGAGGCTACCTATGCTTCTAAGACAAGAAACAATAAATTGTTTCTTCTCAAAAAAATGATGAATTTGTGGTACAGAGAAGATACATCTATTTATGAATATTTGAGAGAATATCAGGGATATTTTGATCAATTTTCTAGTATGAGTATTAACATTGGTGATGAGGATTTATCTCTTTTGTTTCTAATCACTTTACCTGATTCTTGGGAGAATTTATGTGATACTCTAACTAGTTATAATCCTAGTGGTGTTGTGACATTCAGTTTTATTAACTTTGTTGTTTTAAATGAAGAGGTCAGGAGACATACTCAGGAGAAATCTTATTTAGATATTTCAGTCATAGAGACCAGGGGAAGAATCCATTAAAAGAATCATCGACAGAGCAGTCGAGATAAGAGCAAAGGCACAGACAATTCTTGGTTGAAGTATAGATTATTTGAATTTCATCATTGTGATAAGAAATGTCATGTTAAATAGTATTGTTATCATTTGAAAAGGGAAAATAGAATGAAGGAAAATCATTAGGAGTAAATGGAGATGGAGATGATCATTTCACTACTACTATAGGTGTGATCTTGTTATTGTTTATGAATCCATTGATATTTCTTATAATGATTCTAATTAGGTTGTTGATAGGGGTGCCTATTTTCAAATGACATCGAGGAAAGATATCATTACATATTAATACCCAGGTAATTTTGGGACTTTAAATATGGGTAATGATGGCCATACTGATGTTGCAAGTATTGAGATTTTTTTAGAGACCAGTAATGGAAGTAAGATGATTTTAAAGAATGTTTGACATGTGTCTAAGGTTTTACTGAATTTTATATTTTCCAGCATCCATGATGATGAAGGGTTTATTAGTACTTTTGGTTATGACTAGTGGAATATTTATAATGTCTCTTTGATTTTAGATCGATGGAATAATACACATGGTTTTTACTAGACTAGAGATTCTATTTCTTGTGATAATAATTGTGTTATTGAGTGGAGTGTTTCATCCATGTTATGTCATAAGAGGCCCAACCACATTAGTGAGAAATATCTGGGTTGTCTAACCAAGAAAAATATTCTTCCATTTTAGAATAGTGTAAAATTGGATACATGTGATCACTGTATGGATGAAAAACATAGTAGAGTGAGTTTAAATAGTCATCCTTTACATAAGAAGTCATAAGTACTTGAATTATTACATTCAAATGTTTGTGGTCTTTCGAAATCTAAGACCTTTACTTGTAGCCTTTATTTTATGAAATTTATTGATGAATACTCACATAATATTTATGTTTATGTTTTGAATACCAAAAAACTAGTACTAAGTGTTTTTATGAAATTTCAGGTTTCTACTGGGAGGGAATATGGTATGAAATTGAAATGTATTTGTAGTGATAACGAGTGTGAGTATTGTGGTCTTTTTTATCAGTAGAATATACAGGAAGGTATTCAGCATCAAAAGATGCCTCCTAATACACCTTTTCTAAATGGTGTAGTTGATCCGATGAAAATAACTTTATTGGAAAGAGTTTATTATTTTCTTTCAGAAGCAATGTTACCTGAATATTTTTGGGGTGAGGATTTATTTAGTGCAGCTTAATTTTTTTGATTAAATATACACAAATATGTTTATATGTGTATATTTATATATATTTCATTATAAATAACATTATAATATGAAAAATGATAAAATTATAAGGCCAAAATATCTATATCAGTGTAATCCCTAATAATAAATTTAGCCACCATCGAAAATTCATTTTTACATGTTTTTAACTGAATGAAAAATCAATGGAAATTAAATTTTTTTTGTTAACAGGGTAGGCTGATTTTAAAACTGAGCATCAGAAATTTTTATTTTCGATAGTTGACACAGTGATGTGCCTTTTAAATAAATTTTATTAAATCAATTAGATTAAAATTAAAATAGAAACATATTAAATGAAGGGTAAAAGTCTTAATAAAACTTTAAAATATTATATGAAATATTTTTAGAGTTAAAAAATGAGTCAGGACTGGGTTCCGAGACTCATAGACTCCCGGCATTGAAAGAATAAAAATATTAAATTTATTTTATTCATACGTGTGCATGTTTTGTTTTCAAAAAAACGAAATAACTCTCAAACAATGCATCGTATGAGAAATATGAGACCATTGATAGTTCTGGGACGTGGGGTTTACCCTTGGAAGGGTATAACTCATGCGAACATCATACAATTTTGTCAGATCGTACCCAATGATAATTTATTTGGGTTATAAATATTTTTGTTGGACAGTTAGAAATAATAATAATAATTTTATTATTAATATTATTATTTGTGTTGATGATAAATAATAAAAATGTTCTTTCACAATTAACAAATTGTGTCGTGGTCTAAATAATAACTGAGTAATGTAATAAATGTGATAATATTAATTGGTATAATTAAATAAAAATGTGCAATCAATATTAATTTAATAGGTGCTATCGGTTTTTAAATGGTTGTTGTTTTAAATTATTAATGGTGTCATTAATGAGTAATATTAAATAATAATAATTTTAATTATTTTAATGTATCAATTTAAATCAATGTGCAGAACATTTAAGTTTCATTGTCTAAATTCTTAATACGACCCAAGGTGCACACATGCACACCCTGTTGTGGGTCCCAAGAAGCTGTTAAATTAATTAAATAATTCCTCATGTTTTATGTAAAATTTTTAAATCGCACCCTAGTTCTATGTTCAGGCGAAATATAATTTAAAAGAGTTGAAAGAGAATAAAAAATTGTAATTGAAATTAATTGAATTTAAAGAGGGATAAAAATAAATAATAAAATAGATACGGTTTGAGAGAAATTAAAAATAATTAAAATGGGTTAAACGCATTTTATTTATTTATTTAATTTCTTACACCATTTTATTATTATTATTTCCTTTATTTCCTTTTTATTTATTTTTCCTTTTTCTTTTCTTTCCTTTCCTTTTTACTTCATTCTTTCCTCTCCTCCTCCTCTCTTGTGTGTGTCGCACCCCTCCTCCCTAGGTGGTGCAGACCACCTCATTCTCTCTTCATAAGATTGTCGCACCTCTATTATTCATCTTTTTTCATAGCTGTTACGTTCACTATAAACCTCTCGGTAATGCTGATCCCTCATACCAACAGTCACGTGATCTCATGCTCCATCCTTTGCGCTGTTCGTCGCGGAAGGAATATACCCTATTTTGGGGGTTTTCTAAAATCATATGTTTTCTTCCGTTTTTGGTCAAATAAAATCCTACCATAGATCATAGGATCATCTGTGACTATAAAGTTTGGAATATACTCTCTTTCCCTTAGTTTTTTTTCGATTTATAAAACGCATGGTTGTGTCGTTCGTCAGTGCCTACTAACGTTGTGTAAATTCTCCAAATCATTTCAATTTATTTATTCGGATTTATTTTTTCAGACTTATTTATTATAAATTATGTTGTTTAAATTTTTTCAACATAGTTGGACACCCCTTTGGGTGTGCCGACGTGGTCTGTATAAATTCATTTATCTTGGGTATTTAATTCATTTAACAACATGTGTTTTGAAACCTTTTTTTTGTTTTTAATTTAAATAATTATTTTAGAATAATTATGAACCATGAATTGTTAGATATTTGGTTGTTGTTTTTGCTAAATTATTTATTTATTTAAATGTGCATGCCCAAGCATTTAATTTAATAAACTGCATGTATAGTGCAACTTATTTTGTTGTGTTTAAGTTAAGTAATTAATTTAGATTAATTATGAACTTTGAATTTTTGGATATTTGGATCTTGTTTGTGCTAAATTATTTATTTATTAAAGATTCTATTTATCTTGTTATGTTGATGCGGTATCTTGCCTTGTTAAGATTTTTATGCTACAAAATTTAATTTATAACTCGTGATGCATGGGTGTATCAGTTTAGTTTTCAAGAAGCAATTTCATATGCTAATTATGTCATATCTGCTGTTGTGAAAACATTAATTAAATTCAGGGATTTCGAATACTTATGTGTGATACCAGTTCCAAAAGGGCCCATTGGGGATGGATCCATTGGAAATGTGGGTATGCGGGCCTCAGAAGATGGTCGCACCCTTTTTGCGATATCAGGACAGACTCTGGGTAAAGCCATGCCTCGAGTGATACTTGGTCATTCGAAATAATTCCTTGGATGGGATCAACGGTATTGGATAAATTGAAGGATGATCTATATTGATACCTTCAAGATGGTCTTAGACTCAAACTATCATTTTGATCCTTAATAATGATACACCGAAGGTTTATATTAATGCCACTTGAGCCTCTTAAGATTTGTGATATTTTTCTGGCATATGGAAGCACACCTGATTGACACATGACTTAGACCCCAAGTTAAAGCACAAGCTTGGGGGTATGCTTCTTCCTTGTTTTTCCTTGCATTTCTAGGCTTTATATATATGTATATGTGCATTTTTTTAAATGTAATTCCTTCATACTTCCATCTTTGGTTGAAGATGGTGATTAGGTTTTGGTTCCGTTGGGAACTTAGGACAAGTTAATTATTTTATTGGTCTTAGTTTATTATCTGTATTTATTATATAATGTCACACTACATTTTATTACTGCATGAAATGGAATGGTTTATACACTATGGGTTCCAGCCTACTGGGATTTTTTCTCACACCATGCTCAGGTATTGTTGACACCTGAGTAGATTATATGCTTGTAGGTATTGACAATGGAAAAAATGCCGCTTTTGATGCTTGATTGTTTGTTTCTTATTAGGATGGAGACTCGGGTAGAGGACTGAGCCTTGACCGTGATGCAGTTGTCTCACTTTTTTCCTTTTCTTTTTAGTTGATATTATACTTGGGTTCTATTTTCCATACATTCAATTTAGTCATACATCAAGGCATGACATCATTTTGGGAGCTTCCACACTTGAGTATTATTCTGTTGGATTGTTTATATTTCTTCTGCATCAGTTTATTCATTTATATGCTTCCACTATTTATTATTTAATTGATGTTACTTCCACTGTGATATTAAATATTACCAATGAGGTCATATTCTCCCACCCAGACACGAAAAGGCCCTCTCTTCTAGTCGGCATCCTCTAGGATTTGGGGATATGTGCTTGAGGTCATGTAACCCACCTGTCCGGCCACTGTCTTTGAGGTGATATGTGTCAGGATGTTACAATGTGGTATTAGAACTGGTATATTTTTTCCATTGTCTTACTATTTTGGGTTGGTAGATAGGATACTAGAAATGTGTCAGTTCTTGGTTAATAATCATTCCTCAGGCTGATCAAACCACATATGCGAAATGAACATGTGGCCAGGGTTGGGATTTTTGTTCAAGTTTTTTGTTGTTACAATTGATATGATCTCACCTCGAGTAATTGGTGTAATTTTCACTGCTTATGAATTTATAGAATTTATGATATTTTACCCTTTTTTTGTTAAGGTAAGGATGAAGCATTGCATGCATCATAATAGACACATAGGAATTCACATTCCATGCATAGTGCCATGCCATGTATTTGCATCTTAGGCTGCTTATGGATTCAAATTGTGTTAATTGAATGTATTCCTTGTCTTGTAATTATTTTTGCATGGATTTTTAGACACCATGTTTGGGTGATAAATTTATCATGCTACCTATTTCCATGCTACCTATTTAATACCATTTTTTCCATGTATCATGATTCTATGCCTATTACCATGCCTCTCTAACTAAAATGGTATGATTCTATGATTACAACATGTCTCTTTGTTAGCTTCCTGTAGTGACCTGCTAGCTTGTTTCTTATGTAATTGGTTTATTTTTCCAAAAACTTTATTGGATGCCTTTGAATGGGAGCCAAATGCCAAAAACATTAAAGCATATAGTCACTTTATAGGTTGATAGCCACCCATATATCAAGGTTGATATGTGTTTGAGCATGTTATATTTTGAAATGAATTGGTTAACTACCTAAAGGAAAAACTAGGACCAAGTAGGATAGTTGGTGAATGTTCTTTATGAGATAACCCTGTATGGGTGATGTGGCTCTTAATAATTGAACAACTGTTTTTGGGTGGCATTTTAATGAACCCATGTCGGCTTAGTGGTATCCTTGTAGTTCGCCTTATCTGCTTAAAAAAACTATGTGATAGATTTCCGAATTAAGAACAATATGTCAATCAATATAAATATTTTAAAATGATGTTTTATAAAACTTTACTATTTTACCCTCAATGCATTGGTTAAGATCATGTACCTTGTGTTTTGTTTTGAAAAATAATACTTGATGTTTTGATTAAATCTTTTGATGATTAAAGATTAAATGTGATTAAATATAAAGCGCTTGGATATGGAATATGTAACAATGTTCTCTGTTTAAGACCCTATTATAAAGGTAGTTTGAGTTTCTCCTTGAGTTGTTTTGGAACAAAAGTTGTCGCATGTTGTTGTCCCTATTCAGACCCCCTTTCTTAAAATGACACCCTTGTTTGGATGGATGGTCATGATTTCCATGAATTTCATTTCGGGCTTGAGCATTGAGTAATGCTCATTTCCATTAGGTTAGGCATGCCTTTTAAATGATCATTTTCTTCATAGATCGTTCGACTGTCTCTTCTCCATAGGTACAGATGATTCAGTATGTCGTCCTCTGAGTTAAAATTCATCTTACTTATGTATCACCTTGGGGTAGTATGCATTCACGTACACAGTATCATCAAGTTCTTAACGTTGTGACAAATCAGTTGAGTTCAATGTAATCATTAAGTCTTTCACTATTAAATACATTTTAGGCCATCTCCGTAGTTCAATGAATTCTATGATAAAGGAATCAAGTTTGTCCCAATGCTCAGGATGACTTCCAGAGGCTCAGGTGTTTTGACACACCAGGCAGTTTGTTTGGGATTTCATTCTAATTGTTTAAATGTTTTCCTTATGGAAAACTATAAATATTCTTAGTGTAATATTCCTTAAGTGAAGAACATGTCCCCTATCTTGCCTTAATTTTTGATTCACTAAGAGAGCATCAGTATTACACCACGCTAAAGCTTTTAAATTTTTTGGACTTATTTTGGGTGGTTTTATCAGTGTTGAACAATGATGCGTCATTCTTATCGAGGCTTTGGTTAGTCATTGAGTGACCCTCATATTTCTATGTAGGAATTATTTAGACGAACTCCTGTACACCAGCTATTACTTCTAACTTAACCGCCAGGCTGATGCGACTCTAGGCTCGGTAAATGTTTTGATATGGGAATCTTGTTCTTGTACCAACGTCTCACTCACAAAAATGGAGTGTGGACTACCTTGTATTAGTTCCTTTCACTCATGTTGTTCCAATCCTTGGTTAACCACTTTTGTTGTCGGGCTCGGTGATGCCGAAATCATAGAATGTCACCAGAGGTTAGGTATGAATTTCAGTGTATGTGTTCAAGGTAAATGTGAGATACCATTGAAGATGGCATCATAGTTTAGTTCATAAAACACTGGCCTTTTAAGCTGAGCTTTTTCTTAATGGTCATCCAGAGTGGATTGACTAGTTCTTTCTCTTGTTTGGTAAATTAGCCAGTGAAGGACCTTTTTCTGTCACATCATCAAGTGAGATGAGTGCGGTTTGTGTCGACCGGGGCATTTCATAAAAATATGGCTCGACTTGGGGTTTATGGGTGATGGGGAATCGACTATTTTATCCATTTTCAGAAATCACGTAAGAAGCGTCGCTTGAATTCTTATGGGCATGTAATGTAGGGAATTCTGATGTTGGAAGGTTCTATGAATCGGAATTTGCTTCTTCCTAACATTAAAACCTAGGGTGGGAAGTAACTTTGGATAGAAGTTAATGAGATGATGACATGGTTGTGTCTCTAGCAAAAAGGTCTTGGCTAAATATCATATTGGTCTTTTAGTTGAAGAATGAGTGTTGGATCATATCTTAATGGATTTTGTGTTGTTTTTCTAACCAATGATTGAACGTTCATTGGGTGTTTAGAGATGTAATACAACCTTTTGTACGAGATTTCATGACCCTATAGATTGGGTAAGAGTTACATTGTTCTCGAAAGCTTCTCAGGGATGAGAAGTTCTAAGGTGGGAAGGTTGTAATGTTTCGTGTTTTGAACTAAATTAACAAATGATGGAAATTAAATTTTTTCCATTAACTGGGCAATCCAGTTTTAAAATCGAGCGTCAGAACTTTTTATTTCCGATAGTTGTGACTGTGATGTGCCTTTTAAATAAATTTTATTAAATTAATTATATTAAAATTAAAATAGAAACAAATTAAATAATGGTTAAAAGTCTTAATAAAACATTGAATTATTCTATGAAATATTTTCATAGTTAAACAATGAGTCAACATGGGGTTCCGAGACCCATAGAATCTCGGCGTTGATAGAATAAAAATATTATATTTATTTTCTTCATACGTGTGTGTTTTTTTAAAAAAATTGAAATAACTCTCACATGGTGTGTCGTATAAGAAATAAGAGACCACCGATAGTTTCGAGATGTGGGGTTTACCCTAGTCAGGGTATAAATTATGTGAAAATCAGATGTTTTGGTCACATCGTATTCAAAGAAAATTTATTTGGGTTATAAATATTTTTGTTGGAGAGTTAGAAATAATAATAATAATTTTATTATTACTATTATTATTTGCATTTCCGATAAAAAATAAGAATTTCCTTTGAAAATTAATAAATTGTGTCATGGTGTAAATAATAACTGAGAAATATAACAAATGTGATAATATTTATTGTTCTAATTAAATACAAATGTGCAATAAATATTAAATTAATAGGTGTTGTCGGTTTTTAAATGGTTGTGGTTTTAAATTATTAATGGTTTCATTAACGACATATTTTAAATAATAAAATTTTTAATTATTTTAACTTCTCAACTTAAATTAAGGTGGAGACCTTTTAATTATTGTTTTCTAAATTCTTAATGTGACCTAGGGCGCGTGCTTGCACACCCTGTTGCGGGTCCCAAGAACCTATTAAATTAATTAAATAATTTCTTGGGTTTTTGTAAAAATTTAACATCGCACCCTAGCACTAATTTTGAGATAAATATAATTTAAAAGAGTTAAAAGTGAATAATAAAAATTAATGGAATTTAAAGAGGGATCAAAATAAACAATAAAATAGATATGGTTGAAGAGAAATTAAAAATAATTAAAATGGGGGAAACACATTTTAATTATTTATTTCATTTCTTTTGCCATTTTATTTTTATTATTTTCTTTATTTCATTTTTATTTATTTTTCCTTTTTCATTTCATTCCTTTCATTTTTATTTATTTCTTTTCTCTCCTCTCCTCCTCCTCTCTTATGTGTGGAACACCCCTCCTCCCTAGGTGGTGCGCACCACCTCCTTCTCTATTCAAAAGACCGTCGCGCCTACGTTCATCGACCATTTCATCACTATCAGGTGTGCTTCAAACCACTTGTTAAGGCTTATCCCACGCACCATGAATCATACAATCTCATTTTCTATCCTTTACGTAGTTCACCGCAGAAGGAATTTACCTTATTTTGGGATTTTTCTAAAATAACCCATTTTCTTCCATTTTAGGTCAAGTCAGAGCCTACTGTGGATCATAGGATCTTCCATGACTATAAGGTAGGGTGTCTACTCTCTTTCCCTCCGTTTCATTACGATTTATAAAACGCATGGTTGTGTCGTTTGTTAGTGCCTACCGACATTGTTTAAATTCACCAAATATTTTAAATTTAATTATTCCTCTTAATTTTTTCATTCCAATTTATTATAAATTAAATTGTTTAAATTGTTGCAACATGGCTAGAAACCCCTTTGGGTGTGTCGACGTGGTCGGTATAAATTCATTTAGCCTTGGTATTTAATTCATTTAAATTCATGTGTTGCGCAACCTATTTTTGTTTTGTTTAATTTAAATAATTATTTTAGAATAATTATGAACCTTGAATTGTTAGATATTTGGTAGGTTTTTGTGCTGAATTTTTTATTTATTTAAATGTGCATGCCTGAGAATTTAATTTAATTAACTATATGTGTTACGCAACCTATTTTGTTGTGTTTAATTTAATTAATTAATTTAGATTAATTATGAACTTTGAATTGTTGGATATTTGGTAGTTGTTTGTGTTGAATTATTTATTTATTAAAAGTTCATTTATCTGCTTCTGTTGATGTGGTATCATTCCTTATTAAGATTATTATGCTCTAAAATTTTATTTATACCTTGTGATGCACGGGTGTATCTGTTTAGTTTCCAAGATGAACTTTCATATGTTTATTATTTCATATCTGTTTCTGTGAAAACATTAATTAAATTCAGGGTGGGGAAAGAAGGTGGGTCCCGTATTAAGGGCCACGCTTAAACCCTCTGTTCCATACTAGTTACCAATATGCATTAGGGGCAGTTTCTTTAGCTTTTCCAGACTGAGACTTCCCTAGGAATTCCAATACTTATGAGTGGTACCAGTTCCAAAAGGGCCCATCGGGGACAGATCTATTGGAAATGTGGCTAAGCCGACCTTGGATGATTCTCAGCCCCTTTTTGCGAGATCAGGTTGAACTCAGGGTAAATCCTTGCCTCAAGGGATACATGGTCTTTCTATGTATTTCTTCGGACGCGATCAGTTGTATTGGATAAATTGAAGGATGTTCCATAGAGATACCTTTGGGATGGGCTCAGACTCCAACTATCATCTTGAACCTTAATAATGATACAATTATGGTTTATATTATTGTCACTTGATCCTCTTGAGATTTGTGATATTTTTCTGGAATATTGAAGTACAAATGGTTGACACATGACTTATACCCCAAGTTAAAGCACAAACTTGGGGGTCTAATTCTTCCTTGTTTTACTTTCTTTTCTTGGATTTATATATATATGTATATGTGCATTATGCTTACAGGTACTTCCTTCAGACATCTGGATTAAGCAGAAGCAGGTGATTAGGGACGGGTGACGTTTGGACCTCGAGCTGAGTTAATTATTTTATTTCTCTTAGTTCATTATCTAAATTTATTATATAATAACACAATACGTTTTATTACTGCATGAAATGGAATGTTTTAAACACCGTGGGTGCCAACCTACTGGAATTTTATCTCACACAATGCTCAGGTGTCGTTGACACCCGAGTATATTATATGCCTGTAGGTATAGACAAAGGGAAGTGTGTTGCTTCTGATGCTTGATTGTTTGTTTCTTCTTAGGATGGAGACTGGGGAAGAGGACAAAGAATTTCTTATGATGCATTTGTCTCACTTTGTGCCTTTTCTTTTTAGTTAATAGTATGTTTGGGTTCTGTTTTCTGTACTTTCAGTTTAGACATACATCATGGCATGACATCATTTTGTGAGCTTCCTCACTTGTGTATTATTCTATTGGATTATTTATATTTCTTATTATGAAGTTTATTCATTTATATGATTCCTCTATGTATTATTTAAATGTTTTTACTCCCGCTATGATATTAAATATTACCTATGAGGGAATAGTCTACCGCACAGACATGAAAAAGGACCTCACTACTAGTCGGCAACCTCTGGCATTCGTGGAGATGCACTTTAGTTCATGTCACCCAGAGGTCTGACCACCGTCTTAGTGGTCATCCGAGTTAAGACATTATAGAAAACATATAAGAATACCCCTTTAAATGAGGCTGAAATTTCATCAAATGTTCAAAAATTATATTACCCCAACAAAAGGCTCGGTTTTTGAGGGCTTTTATACTGTTTTGACCTAAAACCCACTGACTAAAGGTTTTCCCTATCACTAAATCATATATATTTTTGAAAACATTGATTTGATATGTGGTGGAACTCAAACAGAAACCCGAATAAAAACTTATGGTTTTTTGATGTTCAAGTCATGTTCTCTACTTATTTTAGATATTTTATTAATTTATTGAATTTTTTATCATTAAATTATTATTGAATGACAATTACTAAATAAAAATTATATTTTTTTAATTAATATTATTTTTTAGTTATTATTAACTATTTTCATTAAATATATTATATATTTAATTTTATTACATATATAGTATTATATAAATCATATTTTATAAAATATATTATATAAATAACAAAATAATTATATATATAAATTAATAAGTGATTTTTAATGATTTCTTTAAAATATAAATTTTATTAGTGATAAAAATAAGTGTATTTTTCACTAATAAAAGGAATACGTTTATGAGTTCTAATAAAAGTGCTGATATAGGTACCCCATTATGAGTGTTTTTTTAGAATTGATAAAGGGTATCTCAAAATAAACCCAAATCTATAGTAGTGACTGATGTGCAACATGCATACTTATATTTTAGATATTTTAATTAAAATTTCTACTGTTAAAACATCTACAATGTGCACCAACAAAGTGAGAGGATGTAATTATAGGTTCCGGGTGTAGTGGAAGCACGAGAGGGTGTGGTGCCCAACATTTCTTTTTCTATAGTTGATGATCAACCCGGGATCAATAAAATGATGAACACTAGTATCCATGGAATTGAATCAAGGATTTAGACAAAGAGGAAGAAGGAACGAAACCTATAATAGAGGATAAACATATTTTGATTATAATAAATTTAATTAAATTAATCAAATACCTCCAGGGTGATTCTTTATTTGTTGTTGTGTTCGACCACTAATTTGCAATGAATCATCATTGTGTCACATAAACCGAGGGTAGGTTTCCTTAGTGGTGATCCACATGTGTTTCGTGAATCTTTAGATGTTTCCAAAGGAGTCTTCGGGTTCTGGCATGGAATATTGTTACACTTTCATCATCCGCCTTCGATCTCCTTGAGAACCTCTTCCAAAAAGTCCTCCGTGATCTGATGGAGGATCGCCACTCTCATTCTTCAGAACATTCTGGGAGAGGGAAGAACTCTCTAGGCTTGAGAGGCTTCTCCAATAATGTTGTTCACAACACCAATTTTCTAGAATTAGATTACCTTAGTATAGTGTGATAATAATAATATATCCTAACATTTAATTCACTAGGTAATAATAAATAATTTGCACAAGATCCCTTATTTATTTTATTAATCCAACTGAAACACTTTATCAAATAATAAAAGCATTGTCATTGTTTCTTGACATGTTCTTAACTTGCAAGTTATAATTAAATATTATTTAATCATATAATATTTAGTATAATTATTACTCACTATACCCTTAAACTAGGTCCGCTAATCCCTCTCAATATTTATCAAGCTTTGAATAATGACTATTTATTTATTAAATAAATATCACTGCATTATTTTCCGATAAATAAACAAATATTATATTTACCAAAAATAGAAAATAAATATTTATTAAATATTCCACTCACAATATATTCTCTCAAATAACTAGTGATGGAATAAATGTGACCTGACATACATGAATAATTATTAAACCACAATTGGGAAAAATATTTATTCAAATTGTTTAACTGATATTTCAGATACACTTAGTGTGTTACCCTCTAGGCCTATTTCTTAGTGGCATTAGGAAAACCTACCTAGAGTCCAAGGATATCATCTGGAAACATGCTAAGGCATCCATAGAGAATGAAGTGAATACCACAATGACATATCACTTTATAAAAATTCTTATCGTGTAATTTAATCCCTTTATCATAATATCTCCAATCGTGTAGGTTTCATGCCGGTGTCATCAAACTATATGCTCAATATCTCATTCATTGACTTTCTAGAAATAGAACATTCCAAGAGAACACCATAGCAATGGATTTATTTTGGCTGTATGATTTTAATCAAAGTGTTTGAGATATTAACTTCAATTAATTAATAGAAGGGATAAATCCTTTCTCGCACTATTCATTAATGAAATATTACTCATGACGTACCGAACGTATCGTACCTCTCCATGAAAATCTGGCATCATGGTTTTCGTCAATACATCAATTTATGAAACTCATAATATCCATTAATAATAATCTTAAAGCCTAAGGACCAATACACATGTCCATAGATAGGAAAATAAAATAACACTTATAAATGTGGATTTTCTATTGTGAGTTCTCATTCACATAATAACCTACTAGATATCACCAAGGGCATACACCATGAGAAGGTGACTCAAAGTCCTATGAGTATCCACCCCTGATAACTTTTATCATATGTGTCCCTTCAAATTATATCATATGGACATATAACATTTATTTAAGAATAGTGTCGTTGCACTTCCGGGTTCTCATCATAGTGGGGAACTCGTATGACCGTTTAGTGAAACAACTACTCATGGGACATTATCACATGATACGTCATGAAAAAGAACAATCATGATGCGTTAAAAAAAATGTTAATATTAGAAACCATTAATATAAGTTTATCAAAAAGTATATAAATTGTTGTTTTTGGGAACCAAATCTAACAGAATTTCACTTGAACTAGATCCAACTACTTTCAACCATCATTCCTCTAGCTCTCACACAATACTTATGCTTCTACTAAGATAGTACTTTAGTCAAGGGGTCCACCACGTTCTCTTCTGTGGACACTCTACTCACTGCAAATTCACCCCTATTTTGAAAATTCTTCAAGAGGTGATACTTCCTGAGTATGTTCTTTTTCCATTGATGTGACTTCGGATCTTTTGCATGAGCCACCACTGCAGTATTATCAAAATAAAATGCGATGGGGTCTGTAATACTAGATAACACACCAATCTCCTAGGCAACGTTATGAATCAATAAGGCTTCATTGGATACATAAGTGAACATTATATACTCAGAATCCAGTATAGATTCAGTGAAAACTGGTTTCATTGAACTTTTCCAGATCATAGCTCCTCTGTTAAGATAAAAAACATATCTCAATTGCAACATCAGATCAATTCAATCCATCTAAAGAAAAATATTAGCATACCCTCTGATGACAAGATTCTCGTCTCCTCCATACACTAATAACATATCCTTAGTTACTCTCAGATACATACGAATAACCTTAATAGTAGTACAATGCAGTTCTGCTGGATATGCTTGATATCTTCCTACCAGGATTAGTGCATAGGAAACATCAAGTCTATTACATATAATGGTATACAAGATTGATTCTATCTCTGAAGCATATGATATATTACTCATTCTATATTTCTAAGGTTGTGTCTGGGGATACATTTTCCTAGAAATATGTATTTCATATGACACTGGAACAATCCCCTCATAAATTGTTCTATAGTAAATATCTTTAGTATCTGGTCAATGTATGTACTCTAACTTAGTCCAAGCAGCCTCTTGGAGCTATCACGAGTGATCTTGATCTGTAAAATGTAGGCTGATTCGATTAAGCCCTTAATCGAGGAGCACCAATTCAACCAGTCCTTAAAAGACTCTAAGGTCGGTATGTCATTTCTAATAAGTAATATGTCATCCACATATACTACTAGGGTAATCACCACATTTCTATTAAACCTTTTTTAAAGAAACATATCACATTCATTTTTAATGAAACCAAATTCCCTTATGAATTCATCAAATCGAATGTTCCATGACCTCAATTATTTCTTCAATCCATAAATGGATGTCTACAAATTGAAAAACCTTTTGGAATTACCTGGTGTCACAAACCCTACTAGTTGTTTCATATAGATAACTTCCTGGAGTTTCCCATTAAGGAATGATTTTTTGACATCCATCTGCCAAATCTCAAAGTCATGGTAATCTGCTATGTAAAGTATGATTTTGATGGATTTAAACATGGAAAATGGTGAAAAGGTTTCATCATAGTCAATTCCTTTATTAGGTGTAAAACCATTAGCCACTAGCATTTCTTTATATGTACTTAATATACCTTCCATGTCCAGTTTCTTCTTGAAGACCCATTTTCATCACATAGGCTTTACATCAACAGGTGCATCAACCGGAACCCAAAATTTGTTATCATACATGGAATCCATCTCAGATTTCATAGCTTCTATCCATATTTTAGCTTTTGATCTCTTTACTGTCTCCTTGTAGGATAAAGGTTCATCACTGTCCAACAATAATGTGTCACCATCCTTGGTGATAAGAAAACCATATCTCTCTGGTTCTCTTACCTCTCTTAAAATCATTCACAATACTTGTGTTTTAGGAACTACATCTTCCACAGGGTCCTCTGGAACTTTTTCCGATACCAACACCTATGTATATTGAGCATCAACTTTATCAAAGTAAATATTCCTACCACTATTGTTTTTTATGATTTGATCCCTCTTAAGAAATATGGCTTGTATAGGAATGATCACTTTATTATTTGATGGGTTGTATAGGTAGTATCCCTTTGATTCCTTGGGATATCTTATGAAGATACACATCATGCTTCGGGGTTCTATTTTTTTGTCTGTGTAAGCCTCAAAAAATTCCTCTAAATCCCATACACATGTATGCAACAAAAAAATGTTTCCTTACACTCCACAACTCGAAGGGAATCCCATTTACCAACATAGTTGGTACTATTTTTAATGTGTATGCCATAGTTTATAATGAATATCCCAATAATGATAAAAAAATATTTTCATGATTCATCATCAACCATACCATTTCCAATAAGGAAAGATTCCTCCATTCACTAATACCATTCCACTATGGTGAATAAGGTGGATTTAGTTGAGATAGAATCCCAAACTCCCATAGAATGTCAATGAACTCTGGGTGAAGATATTTTCTACCTCAAACTGATAGAATATTCTTTACCTTAATACCAAGTTAATTCTAAACTTCATTCTTGAATTATTTGAATTTATCAATATAATTAGACTTATACATCATTAACATAGCCATATCTACTAAATTCATCAGTAAAAGTTATGAAGTAAGAATATCCACCTATAGATTCTACTAGAAATGGTTCCCACATATCATTTTGTACCAATCCTAGAAGCTTTGTGGAACTTTAACCCTTTCCACCAAATGGTGGATTGGTTATTTTCCCTTGTAAATAAGCGTAACATATATCAATTTGTTTTAGCTTAGAAGAACCTAAATAACCACCTTGATAGAGATTTGTCAAGAACATATCTTTGACATGACTCGGATGGTGATGCAACAACTGGGTGTTATATAAGTCATGTGAACATGATTTTTTATCAATTTCCAACAATTGTTTTTTTATTTTATACATACAGACCATTATATAAATGTTCCATACTAAAATATATGTTATAATTAAAAAAGAAATAAAATTTATTTCTGAACATGAAAATAAACCCATCTATATCTAATAATTATATAGAAATTATATTCTTAGTAACAATTGGTACATAATAACAGTCCCATAAAACAAAAATCATCCTCGTCCGCAATGAAAGGTGGTAGTCACCAATGGAAAGAGCTACTAACCTCACACCATTGGCAGCTTGTATATCCACCTCTCCTCTAGCCCAACCTAAATGGCCTAAAATACTTCTTTTTATTTATTTTTGGATAATCCTGTTTTCTAAGGGTTGAAGTGGAACCCTTACATGACCCATAAGCCCAAGACCTAAGGCCCAAACACAACCTAAAGGAATATTACATGACCCAAAGTCCAAAAGGCTTACTAGTCCCAATAAATGACCCATAAGCCCAACCAACTATAACTACCCCTCCCCAGAATCTGCATCATTGAACACCTAGATCCCTACCTTGAATTTTTGATCGTCTAGCACTGCCCCATGCAAATTTTCCTGGTGTCTGGTCCCAATGGTGGTTTCCATATTGTATTGTTCTACCTATCTGATTATCTTTTCTCTAGTGAATGCTAATCTATATTTGAATCCTCTTATGGGGGCCTGATCTATGTGAACTAGGCTACTCCAAGGTCTGTATGGCCTAAAGAACCTATGACCTGAAGGACATTGATGGCTCGATAGCCTTTGAAGGCTTGAGATCCCTGAGACCCGTATGCCAAAACTAATTGACCAAAGGCCCAAATCAGTTGAATAGTTCCTTCTACTATAGTACTACTACTGTAACCCAGAAATTCTCCTCCACTCGATATGAAACCTAGGTCTCTTAGATGTCTAGCTATAGTCCTTACCACTCAGGTACAGGATTGTTGGCACCTCTCTTCTGGAACTTTTATGATATCTACTTGGTTCCTATATTTTAATACATATGTGAGAATCAAAAGTTGTATCTAATACCCAAAGTGTAGAAATGGAAATATTTCACTTGATAATGAAAACACCTTTAGCTTCCCCTTGCCTCTGGGTGGAGTTCCTCTTCCAATGTCCTAACTTTCGACATGGAAAACACACTACCACCTTTTCCTTTCCCTATATTTGGATCTTCTTCTTCTTGGTCAGATAGTGCCCGGGGAATTTAGATTGTTTATAAGTATTATGTCCCTTTTTCTTGTCCTTCCTCTTCCAATTCACTATAATAATTTCATGTTTTCCAGGCCCCATTTCCTTATCCACTTAGAGAATTAGGGTCATAAGTTTTGATAGAATCTTCTCATTATTGTTCATATTATAATTCAAAATAAAACTAGAGAAGGACTTGGGATGTGATGAAAGAATGTGATCTGTATGCAACTCATCATATAATTTAATCACTATGATGTCCAAATGCTCAATGCAGCTAATATTCTTGAATAAATGAGGCCTAGATTTCTTATAATCTCTAAGCTTAGTGGTGAAAAAAATGTTGGGGATCTCATGCCTCACTTTCCTAACCTTTTATTGATAGAGATCCCTATGTAGAGACATTATTCTACAAGCATCCATTTCCTCATGTTTCTTCAAGATCTCTTTGTACATGGATGATCGAATGAATCATTGAAAATATGTATCTTCATTTAGATGTTTCTCATACAATGAGAATTCTTCATCACTCACCTCATTTCTAGGTGCAATTGGTAATGGTTCATCGAACACATGTAGTTTCTTTTCATGGTGAAGGATGATAGGTAGGTTCCTTTTCCACTCTTGGATATTAGTTCTGGTGAGAAGGTTTTCTTTCTCAAGTATGGATCACAAAGATATGTTTTATGTAATTTTTTACTTTGTCTCTATAAATAAGATGAACAAAATTTTACTACTTTTTTTCTGAAAATTTTTAGATAAATAAATAAATATTTATTTATTAGTCTCCCATTATTTTATTGAAACCCAACATCCCTCACCATCGGTTTCATAATATCCTCTTTTTTGCATATTCTAATGGAAAGGATATATATTCCATTATCATCACCCCAACATTGTCTAGCCAAGAAACTCAAATGGTTTTAGGTGGGCATTCCAAATACAAACAACATTAACTCTTAATTCCTTGATTCGTTCAGTGGACTCCCTAATCCTGAAATCATTAATTTATATTTCCTCAACCTTTGATCCTTAGTAACACCAAGTCCATCTTTGGTAGTCAACCCTTGATATCAACCATGTTAAGTCAACCCAAAACCTAAAATTATAATTCCATGATAATTGAAAGCACCCCAACTTTGGATGATCAAGAACTTTGAACTATGGTTTGATTCTAACCAAAATAATGTAAGGATATACCGACTTAATATTTTATTGAGGGATTTTATCCTTTATGCATAAATTGAAAATTATCATCTTTTCACATGCTTGTTAATATTAATTGGGATATAATTAAGTTATTAACCATATCTTGATAATATATATGCATAAGCAATTTTTATTTTAGTTCCATCTTTTGTGCTTGTTAATTAATTAATTATTTGATCATGAAAATTTATAAATAATGAATAAATATGAGACTTAAAGAAAACAATAAAGGGTATGACCATGATATTTTCTAATGGTTAGTTTATCAAGCGGTTGACAAACTAACCACTAACCTGGGGGAGAAAAAACATGAATCATTTAATGTTCATGTTAATAGATTTCCACCTACCAAACTTTGTATCTCCTTGGATTGGTTTCTCCTTGGATCCTAACTTGAATCGCCTTTACTAGATTGGGACCTCAATCCATTACATATGATTTTACTCACATGCATGTGAGGGGTAAAATGAGGTTTACATAAAAGAACCATGGGCACACAAGCCCTACACATTGTTGAGGAGAGAAGGCATGCAAGCCCACCATTTAATTTAATAATAAATTAAAATAAAACCAAACACATACAAAGGTCTGGTCTAGATCATGATCATAAACATACATGCAACGAATTTATCAATTTAATAAAACTATCATTCAATTATTTAATCATTATTATTTAAGATAAATCACGCTCGGATTGATTAATTATTATCTTTAATTAATCAATAATTTTATCTTACTCCATTTCTAAATTTCCTTGAGATTCTCATCCATTATAATTTAAAAAAAATAAATTAATTTAAAATTAATACTGTACATAAATGTACCTTGGAGGTAACACGGTGAATACCCATGTGAATCTACCAAACATGTATTATATTCACATACTGTTTTACTCTTGTGACATATAGAATACACAATTTAATGCCTACTATCACAATGTGTACTTCAAAAATGATTACATGAATCAAATAACTTATTCAACCATGTGTTATACTTTAATTCATAGAGTAATGAACTATAATATTATTTATACATGATATCTAGTTCTAAACATTACAAAAATATTAATGTTTTAATTCTTGTAATTTGGTAATAGTACATGGTGTGTAGTTCCAACAAAATGGCATGTACTACCTTCACCATTTATCCAATGTACCCACCAAGGGACTTAGCATGTGAGGTGTACTTCAGAAATCTCGAAGTACATGACATTTCTAGTGGTCCACATACAGTGTTGTCTTCAGGTTACATGGCCCCTAGTAGGCTGAGCCGTATATGAGATACATAGTTTGGACCTAACCAGAAAGGGACTACATGTCGTATCTAGTTGGCCACATGGCGTGTAGTTGGTCACCATGTTACTATCGATCCCAATCAACATGGGGTGAAAGAATTAACTACACCATGTGTCACTAATGTACATAGTTTGAGTAATTTTTGAACTACTCTTGATGCATTAAACACAACTACACAGTGTGTAATTACGATTACACGGCATGCAATTCCAATTACATGACATGTACTATTGTGTTACCTGAACAGAATCCTTGGAACCTCTGGATGAGATCCTTGATTTTATTTTAACCATAAAATTAATCATTTCTATTATATCTGTGAGAAACGATAATGGAAGAATATATCTCATTATTCATATTAAAAAGAATTATTAAAATTGACTTACAAAACTAAATTATAAATTCATAAATCATCAATTAATTATTTTAATAATTATAAACAATAATATGCCCACTTCGATACAACTTGTAGGTTTCAAGAACAACAAAAGCGCGAGAGGGTGTTGTGCCCAAATTGCCTTTTCCCGTAATGGATGATCAATTCGGGATCAATACGATGATGAACGCTAGTTTCCACGGAATTGAATAAAGGGTTTAGACAAAGAGGAAGAAGACTCAAAACCCCTAAGAGACAATCAACATATTTTGTTTATAATTTATTTAATTAAATTAAAGAAATACCTCCAAGGTGGTTCATTCTTCGTTGATGTGTTCAACCACTGATCTGAAGTGAACCATCATTTCGTCGATGAAAACAAGGTTAGGTTTCCTCTAGTGATGATCCCCACATGTTCTGTGAATCTTTGGACATCGTCGAAGGAGTATCGGGGTACTATCATGAAAGATCCTTACACTTGCATCGTTCGCCTTCGATTTCCTTAAGAACCACATCCAAAGTTTTCTCCTTGATCCAGTGGAGGATGACCTCTCTCATCATAGAGAATGTTTTTGGGGAGGGAATAAATCTCTAGGCATGATAGGTTTCTCCAAAAATGTTGTTCACAACACTAATTGTCTAGTGTTATCTTGCCCTATGCTAATTATAGAATAATAATATAACTAGGAATTTAATTTACTATGTAATAATTAATAATTTTCCAAAGTTCATATATTTATTTTATTAATCCAAGTGAAACCCTGTGTCTAATAATAACAAAATTGTCATTATTTCCTAATATGTGCTTAACCTATAAGTAATAATTAAATATTATTTAGTAATGTAAATTTAATATTATTATTTCTCACTAGACCCTTAAAATCGGTCATCAAATCCTTCTCAATATTTATCAGTACTTGCATAATGACCACTTATTTATTAAATAAATATCACTGTATTATTCATTGAAAAATAAATAAATATTATATTTATTGAAAATAGAAAATAAATATTTATTAAATATTCTGCCCATAATATATTTTCTTGAATAACTTGTGATGGAATAAATGTGATCAGGCATACATGAATAATTATTAAACCGAAACCGAGAATAATATTTTTTTAACTTGTTAAATAATTAATTATTTAACTAAGATTCTGGATACACTTAGTGTGTGACCCTCTAATCTTCATTCTAAGTGTTATTAGGTGAAACTTCCTAAAGTCCAAAGTTATCATCTAGTAACACGCTAAGGAACCCATAGAGAAAGAATTTAATTCTACAATGACATGTCACCTCAAATGAACAATTACCATGTAATATGATCCCTTTATCAAAATATCTCAATCCAGTAGGTTCCATACCAATATCATCAACCTATATGCTCGATATCTCATTCAGTGAATTTTCAGAAATAGAACATGCCAAGAAGATACCATGGCCAAGGATTTATTTAGGATATTTCATTTCCATAAAACTACCTAAGATATTAACATTAGTTAATGAACAGATGGGATAAATCCTTTCTCACATTATTCATTAATTAAATATTACTCATGATGTGCCCAACATAACCTACCTCATCATAAACATTTGTCATCATGGGTTTCATCATTACATCAAAGTATGTGATTCATAGTATCCATTAATAATAATCTTAAAGTCTAAGGACCAATACAGACATCTACGGATTGGAAAATCCAATGGCACTTATAAATGTGGATTTTCTATTGCCAGGTCTCGTTCTCATAATATCTTACAAGATATCACCAAGGGAATACACCATGAGAATGTGCCTCAAAGTCCTATTAGTCTCCACCCCTGATAGTCTATCATTTTTTCCCATAAAATTCTATCATCCATCCATATAAGATTTATTTAAGAATTGTGTCATAGAACTTATGGGTTCTAATCATAGCAGGGAACTGCTCTGACCTTTATGTGATATAGATACTCATGGAACATTATAACATGCTATGTCACAAGAAGAAAAATCCTGATGTGATAAGAAAGTTGTTATTATTAAAAACCATGAATATAAGTTTAACATGAAATACATAGAAGTTGGTTCTAAGAAACAAACTCCAACAAACTCAATCTCATCAGTAATGATCACATGAATTTAATTTTCAAATATTTTTAAAATATTCATTTTATACATTAAATTATTAAGGTAGAGGATTCCAAAAATATGATGCATGTAGAATCTTATCTAATAAATACATGCTTCTTAAAACATTTCCATCTCCACTTCTTGTTTCCACCTTCATTCCCATCATCCCTTTATTCTTTATGTTTCCATAATTCATGTCTTCCTTTACTCGCATATTCCCTTTCTCTATGCCTTCCAGAATTACCCTCCCCTCTCACCCTAATAATTCCCCTTTCTCCCTGCCTCCTTCTCACTATTAAACTAGGTTTGCAAGTTCCTCTGCCTCTTCCTCCGCCTCCGCCTCTGCCTCTACCTCCTCCTCCCCTTGGTCACTATTCCGATCTCTCCATTCGAGTAAGGTTTTTTCCTATGATAATCACCTTATCAACTCCAAATTTGGACCAAAACACATCATATTACATATATGTGATTCTAAAACCTTCTAAGATCATTAGAATTTTGGTTGGATTGAAATTTAAGTCACGATATGACCTAAATCCCTCACATATTCCTTCCATTTTCTATACTATGTATGTCCTTATCTTCAATAGGAGACCTTCATTATGAATAAATTCCTCCTTCCTAATATTTTTATCTCTCAGTAGGAAAAAATCCAAAACACAAACATGAATTCTCTCTGAATTCCAGACCTTCCACTTCAAAAAGGTTCAATTACTACCTTTTCCCTTTTACTATAATATCCATAAACCCAAAACCTCATGGGTCTCCACTTTTCCTCATTATGGATTGGTCATATTTCCACTTAAATAGAAGGTATGTATATAAACCCAACCTCCAAAACTCCAATAATTTCTCTAAACCCTTCATGTTTTTATTTCCACCTAAATAGTAGGTATATCTATATTTTATGTGACTATAGAAAATTTTTATCCTAATTATGATCCTCAATTCACTCAAATTTTCTAAATTTTTCATTCCATGTATATTTCTCTCACTTCGTTTTCATTTAATATAACTCATTTCTATATTCATTGTTTAAATAAACTGAATTTCCAATGTCTCTACCCTTGATAATACTGTTTCATATTGTGATTATATTGGGAACCTTATGAATATGTTACAACGATTTAATATTTAAATTTCCAATCCAAATAAACTTTTAGATAATCGAGGTATCATTTAATATTAGTAAGGATGTAATAGAAAATTTCTTTTCTCTCAGAAACATAATAAAAAAACATTGGTTTAAATTTTTATTTGATATTTTGAATGAAATAAGAAATATATAAGATTCATAATTATTGTTATGTTTTTTTATTGGTCATCCTTTATGTTCAATATTTGGATAGAACAATTTTTATAATTTTTATTCTGTGATATTTGGGCTCATAATGAAGAAATGATACTTAATAAAAATGAAAAAATAAAATAGATGTCGATCCATTTGTTAATATGAGGTTACTAGTCTTCTAGAAAAATTATATTTCATGTTGTATTTTATACTTTTGGATGACTTTGTATTTTATTTGAGTAGTTTATTTTTTGTAACATTGGAAAAACTTGGACAAACAGTTTCACTGCTTGCACATGGCATTCATAATTCCTTTAATATTATTTCTTTTCATTCAATTTTTTATTTACAACCAAATCATTGAATTTATGGAAATTTAAAATGTAATTTTTTTTTCAACATGTGTTGAAAATATGGGAGGCCATTTTTGACATACATTATTTTACTTTCAGTTTATACATGTAAAATTCACTTTCACTATAATGCTCATTAAATTTATAAATTCCAATAATGGGATTTCAATTTATACATGTGTAATGAACTCAAAATGTAATGGTATTTCAATTTCTATACATGTATAACGCACATTCCATTTATTACATGTTTAATTTAATGCGATTTCATTTAAATAAAATATAGTATAGGTTTAATATTTTTTATTACCATATTGTATATATTATTTATATATACTATGTTTCACTACATTTATAATGCCCTTTAATTTTAATGATTTTCTACATGAATATATTCATTTTTATAAATTTATATCTATCTTTTTATTTAGTATCTACATATTGTTTATTTCATTTACAAATATAATAATACCTTTTCGGTCATGTTCCACAGGTTGTTTTTCAAATCAATATCTCATTATGGTGGAATTTGTTTTCCATTGCTAATTGGTAATATTCTTTTTTCCATCTAAAGCTCCAATTTTGAATGAAATTTGCAAACTCCCTCCAACAAAAACTCTTTACCTGGCTTTAAGTTCCCCTTCCATGAATATGTATAGAAATATTTTCATATGTTTCTTAGAAATCACACCTTTCTTTCAGTATACTAATTTTATATAAATATACAATTAAATTTCAATTAACATAACTTTCAATTTAATGAACTTTAAATTTATTTAACTTCCAGTTTATATACATGTATAATGAAATTTTAGTTTAATGCAATTTCAGTTTCTATACATCTAATATCAAATGGACACATCCATGGTTTGACATGCCCCAATGGTATGAATTATTTTTTCATTAGGATGATAATATTACATTTATAATTACAAATAATGGCACCCATCTCTGTTATTTTAATTACATACCCTAATTTCATTTTAAGGAACAAACATTTATGATGTTTAATCTATTCAATTCATGTACATTGTTATTTCATTATTATTATATTTCCAATATTTGTATTATTATGTGAAAAAATTACTCCTAAACGTTTTCATTATAAAACATATTACTAATTTCTTCTTAGATGACCTATAAAAATGTCAATAATGAATATCATTCATACATTTTCAATAATGAATATCATTCACGCATTGACAAGAAAATTTATATCTAATATTATTATATTTAATTAATATAACGCAAAAAAAATATGTTTCTAAATTTAATATACATAACTAGAAAAATTATAATTGATTGTGCACAAGATTTTGAATCCATTAACCATGGATATATTAATGCACAAAATAATATTCAATTAATGGACTAAATATTCTTTATAAATGAAACATTTCATCTTGTGACTTTTTATTTTGTATCAGGTATTGAAAATACTTTTTATTTTCAATATGAATGCAATTTCATTTCCTCAATATATATGAGCTTCTCCAAGTTCATGCAGTCTCATTTTCCTCAAATACCTACAGTTTCTACTTGAAATAGTTACACTTCCTGATCTAAAAAATAGTTTCGTTTGGTATATAGTATAGTGTGCTAAAATTGTAGTTTATATTGAATAATCATGCAATTTTATTCAATTAATATTCATGGAGTCTCATTTTCTACATATACATGCAGTTTCTACATGAAATTCCAATTTATAATCATTATCCATGAAATTTCAATAACTTAATATGCATGTTATTTTTTCATTATCATTAACTACATCCAATATATATTATTTATATTACAATTTATATCAATATACAAGTTTTTTTGAGGGTATAGAACATAATTTCTTTATGTATGGTTTATCATGAACTGAAACTATAGTTTATATTGCACTTTATATTACATTTTATACTATTATGTTATTGATATTTACATTCCTATTTACATTCCAATTTAAATAATAATTTTTATTTTAGTTTATATTGATTCTTATATTACATTATCATATAATAAAAATTCAATTACCTTACTTTTACATAGTAGTATATTTTTTAATTTATATCAATATACATGTTTTTTCATTATGTTGAAGTCAATTTCCTTTCGTATGCATTAACACATACCAAAAGTAAAGTTTATATTCAATATTAATGAAATTTAATTTTCTTAACATGCATTTTGTTTTAACATATACATGCAGTCTAATTTACTAAATATGTACGAAATATCATCAACTAGGCCTACTTTCAATGCATAATATTAAAGTTCATTTAAATTATGTAATATTATGCAAGTCTCCTAGGTATGTTGTTGAATGATATCGAACTACTCTATATAATATTTCCTCAACTAATTTTATTTTATATATGAATAACACCCTCATATTAGAAATCACTCCCATAATTGAATTTTTTTTCTCATGAATGCTCTGTTCAAGTCAATATTTATGAAATAAGTTTTAAAATCATTGGATGTTATAAGAACCCCTCACCATATATTAAACAATGTGTTGAATAGGAATGCGATTTTTCATATCCAAAGTACTAGTTATTATAATGAATATGGATTTAACTCTATATAGGTTGAACCTGATACCTTCTTCTAGTCTCGTGATTCTCCCTCCCTCACTGCTTTCTCCTCTCCACCTCCCCTCCCCTCTACCTCGACCACAAACTCCCAATGCATCCTTCCAAATCTTGGACCCCTAGATCCTCATCTCTTCCTCCCCACCCACATGTTCCTACATCTACCTCCCTACCTCCACTTCCACCTTACGACCCTCACCACGTCACCCCTAGCCACCACTTTTGGTAATGAATTTCACAATTTTAAGATTTCAGTTTGATTTTACTTGGTTTTCTGTGTCATCAGTGCCCCTCATTTTGTGAAAACCTAAGTTTCTTTTCCTCTCCTCCCACAATATCTATTTAATAATCACTTGGTTTAACATTAATATACTTATATTACTTCTTTTATGACACCCACACACTTGATTTTCAAACCTCAAACATAATTTCTTCATCCTCTGAGTATTTCCTCAATATACCACTGCATTGGTTCATCATATCCTATAATATTTGTATTATAGAATATAATATCTGCATTATTTTTTTATTCTGTAATCAAAATCCTTTTTTAATATTCTATATTATAATATTTGATTCATAATTTTATAATATTCATTATATTTGTTCCAATTTCCTTTTTTATTATAGTCTACAATCTCTGAATTAATAATTTTCCAATTCCAGTAATATATTATTCTTTAAATATTTTTTTTCTAAATCTACAATATTAATTTTCATAATTTTTGTAGTCTGATCTATTTGTTTATTTCAATATGCATTGTTTTTTTCATTTTCATTGTTTTTTATGTTTCTATAATTTTTTTTATCATTGTGCGTAATTTTTTTTCAAAATTGTGTTATCATATTGTATATTTGTCTTCGTTAATCATTTGAAAAACTTTTTTTATTTTTAGTTTATTATCCACATATTTTAATGATACCCACATAGATTATTTTTGGAAACCCGAGGGTTATCCCTATTCTCCTAAAATGATTTACATTATGGAAGCATTTAGTCTACCATTGATGGGTTTTAGTTACTTCTTTAACAAATGTAGAACAACTGAATCAGAAACCCTATAACAAACATCATGTTGCTTTGAAACATTCTTCAAAGTTTCATTTAATTTTTCATTTATTTGGTGCTTTTTAGTGTTCCATTAAATAGGATAACTAAAAATCATACCTTGTTTCCGTAGTATAACCCCAAGGTATGTTTTTTGAATTTTGTCTCAATCTTATTCATAGAATTCCTTCAATTTTTTTATGAATCTAGGTCCCAACATAACACTAGATAAATGATAATAAGCCTCACTTCCCTATGTAAATTAACATTTAGTATTACATATTCATGCTAATTATTTTTTATTTAGGCTAAAATGTTCACCTAATTATTTTAATTCCCATTTTATTATCTAATTTTATATACCATTAATTATTCTCAAGATAAAATTTAGATGCTTGTATTTTCATAAATTCCAGGACACATTATGTTAAACATACTCCTTGGATATTTATGTACATTATTTTATATCTCTTCAACTCATTGAAAACATCTTCTTATTTTAACATTAGTTATCGGGTCCTATTTCCTATCTTCTAAAATTAGCAACTTCCTTTTTAATTTATATTAGTATGTTACAACACCTTCTTCCATATGCATATCTTTTAACAAGTACCGTGGATTTTTCTTAACCATCACTGGGTAAATACACACAAATTTATGTTGGTTTTATAATTTTTGGGTTGATATAGATTCATTATTGTTTGTAAGTTAACACCATTTACATGGTTATATTATTTCCATTAAGAATTATTGATAGATAAAAAAGCTAAGTTTCTTTGATCTTCTATTAGGGCAATCCAACACAGATGCAAAAGATTGATTTACATCTTTATCATTCCATAAGGTTTGATGTACCTCTTCCTTATTTCATTTTTAATTTCACATTTATTCCATTCCCTTAAATATTCCCTCTTCCCGCTTTCCCTTTTTACTTAAAAGGTTTTTTGTTCCCTTCACAAGTTCACTATTTCCATTAATTAGTTAATTATTTCTTCCATTTATTTTAATTTTATTACATTACAACCTATATTAACCAGTAATTGGTAATTATTAATACATTAAATTATCTTACTATTGTGTCACATCACATATATTCTGCACAATTTATCCTAAAAATCCATTGATTTTGGTTTTTTAGTAATTTTCATAGCATATGAAGTATGTTACTTTGCAGGAAATCCTTCTATAACATATGTTGTGATTATGTGATCATTATGAATGATACAAAAATTACAGTTATACTATATTACATAAAATATATAATATAAAGAAATGCCTGATATTATAGTTATACTTCCCACATGCATTTGATTTAACATATGGTCCTACATGAAATTCCATTCATATTATATTATGACTTTACATTGATTCATATTTATATTTTTGTTTTAAATTTTCTTGAATTATCCCAAGTGTCAGACCCCAATTACATGGATTTCTGTAGTTATTGTTCCTACATTGATTTGTATGGTGGAAAACATGTGAGACATTTTTTCACTCGATGCTGGTGAGTTCAACCCTAATAAGATCATTTCACCTTCTCATATGTCATTCATGTTGATAAAATACTTCATTATTACTCATGGTTTCATGATGTGGGATGAGTTTCTTCAATAACATACATTACAATAATAATTCCATCATTATCAATTAGTTAAATTAATTTCATTTTCAAACACATAGGCTGCTGGAATAGAACTATTAGATTACCTATTTTTTTATAGATAAAGTGTGGGACTCAACATGCTTTAGGGTTTTGTTCCAAATGCTTATATTGTATACAGTCTACTGAGGAGGGAAAAAACTATCATCTTAGGATTCAAGGATATTATTTATTTTGGTATGTTCTATTTTTTTATCATTCTTTAAAATTATTATTTTTTATTTCAATAGGTTGTATAAGTAACTCAATTTTTGATGGTTTTTTAGGTATGCACATCCAAATATACACATATAAAAAAATAAAAACATTAAAAAATACCCTAAAATATAAATACATGAACATAAATACATAGATATAAATATTCACACTCAAACATATAAATACATGTATACACTCACACTCACACACACATATACATATATGAACATAAATACACACACATATATAAATACATATATATACAAATACAGACATATATTTTAATAATAAAATCTAAAAACATACATATATATAAATAAACACACACACATACGAATACACATATTTTTTTCACACACATATAATTTATTTAAGGTCTTGAGTTTTACAAGAAACGAAACAACACACACACACCTAGGTCAGAAAAGATAGATAAAACCCCACTCTAAGGGTTGAGTCACTTCATAGGTTACCCATTACAATTATAAATTTTGATGGCCCTCCATTTTATGACCCAATGGCCCCTTTATCATAACTTAAAGGCCCTATTCCTACTTCTATAATTGCACCAACATGCACCTAGGTTTACACTCTTATTGTGTTATCAACCATAATAGCAAAGAAATTCCCCCCAACGGAGGATTTCATGACCCTTATCTTGGGTAATGTGCCTTGACCACCCCAAGCCCACCTCCCAAAGGCCAGGGGCTGGAAACTAGCCCTGAAGGCATCAACCTGCAAGTGGGAGGAATTCTTTTGAGTACATATATGCACACACATACCCAACCAAAACCCACAAACTAAAAAGGAACAAGTATCACTAAAACAAATCTGAGTTCAAGTACAAAAAATACATGTGGGAAAAAATACAAACCCAACAAAATAACTGAAAACATCAAAGTAAAAAAAAACATTGAAGGCCATCCATGGAAAACCCCACCTTATCATGAGAGTAGTGTACCTATTGGAAGCCGAAGTAGAATGTCATGTCCACCCAATCCTATTAGGACCCACCTTTTCTTAGGCCACCAAGTACACCATTTTAGCGTTCATCTATCCCATCTCCCTAAGAACCTATGGGTCTTGGTCCACCAATGTTTCAATCGAAACATCGATTGTATTCACCAGACACAACATGTGTGGGTGAATCCCATGTAGGTGTGAGTAACCATGTACTCAGAAGGGAACCAAAAAAATGAAATACCACATCGTAATCTTCAAACTAAATCATTAAGCACAAGACAAATCACACCGTGTAAGAATTTAGGGTAGTGATAGTAGAAACATCAGTCACATCATCAAACACCTCGGATGCTGGAGAAATATTCCTCTATCATGTACACTGGGCCTTTAAAGTCACAAATAAGTGTTTCCCACTAACCTTGGACTGCTTCGGTAAACCTCCCAACTCTGTATCGTGGGCCTACAAAGTAATAGAGAAGTGATTACCACTAATCTTGGCCAACTGAGGTACTCCTCCTTGTTGTGTTTCATGGTCCTAAATAGTAACAGAGAAGTGATTCCCACCATGGTCATGCAAATTCATAGATAATTACTTCCCATTAGGCCATAATTGTGTCATATAGAGTCGAAAGTCTATAGTCCTCAGGTCTCATCCAACCACAGGGTTCTGTATGTAGCGCGCCTGGGAGAACCGTTCCTCAAGACATTATTCACATATCAACATCCATGAAGGTCACCATAGAGCTTTCCAAAATATATGTCTCATCAAGAGGGTCCCATCACTTCAAACAGATCGTTAATCAAATTCCTGGTTTTCAAGTTATTAGCGTTTTAGTAAAAAGGGCCGGTTTTGCCTGGGTCTGGTCTGACCCAATCTGACCGACCCAACCAACCTAGAATGGGGTCCCACATTCCTCGGTTTAAAATTGACCGACTCAACCTAATATGGTTCGATTCTGGGTCGGTCTGGTCTGGTCTTTCCAGTTGGTTAGACCCAATGGGCCTCACTGGACCGAACCAATTTAGTCGAGGGTCCAGCCCCTCGGGTCGCTTGGCAAGACATTCTAGTCCATCCCAGCCCAAAGGGCATGGTTCCAGCCCGCTTGGGGTAGGTCTGGCCTGATGGGGGCGGGACCAGCCTGCTGGGACATGGGTCTGGCCCACTGGTGTGGGTTCGGCCCGATAGCTAGCGGTGCGGCCCACAAGCCCAAAGCTCGACTACATGGTGTGGCCGGTGGCGCACTGTCCAGCTAGGATGAGGCAGGTTGCAATGTCCATCCCCAGCCAGCCCCGCGGACGCGGACCTGGGATCTCCATATGCCTGGACATGGGTTGTCTCTCCACGCAGTGCCCTCCTAGCGCCACGACGCACCGATAGGCATGCCACTACTCTCAGCCGTTGGCATGGATGATAGCCTTATGGTCCTCCATCCTACATGTGGTTGGTGTAGCATCATGATTTTGTTGTCATGTGAAACCATTTTCGCTGCTACCGTCACCAACAGAATCTTCGGTGGACCACCAGATGCACTCTGGTGGCCCGTTCTTTGCATCGCATACGACTACAGTCTTTGGGGAGTGTGCTCTTCACCATGAATTTCCGGAAATCATATTTCCCCTATTTTTAGGCTCCGACCACAAAGAACACACATAGAGGAGGATCTCGGGTCTTATTTGTGTTAGCCCGTGCCCTCCACATTAGAGGTTTAAAATAGGGGGAGGTTGGGGGATTGTTGTTCAATCATATTAAGTAATGATGGAATCCCAGATAGAGAAATCCACAAATAAAGTCACCCTCCAGCATAAATGCACGAATCACAGATCAACCTATTTGTGTGTTGATCTGCGTTCATCATTTCTAGAAAATAATACAGAAGAACATTAAAATAAAACAACCCTACCTATTTAACATTCAAAGTTGTGGTGGTTTGTCCTCTAGGTTTCAAGATGTAGACATCACTCGTCGCTTCCGGCTCCGTTCTTCGAGGTGTGACGAAGTCGGTGATGATCCGTCGGTACATCGTTCTTCATTCTTCATTGGAGAGGGATTCCACCGGTGGTTCTTCATAGATTCCCCACATTTATTAATTCCCAAACTCCAACACATTTGAATATTAAAAGAACAAAATGGCCACCAACATTGCGCCCATTAATGATGCACATTAAATGATCCACATATAATGAGCCATTAATATAACAACTCCATGGTTATAAACAACCCATTATTGACCCTCCATTAATGTGCCTCATCATTGACTTGTCACTGCACCGCAGTGTCACCATCTTCCACTTAATGGTGAGAAAAGAAATAAAATAATCCTTTTAAATTATTTTATTATTTTTCTTGAAATTTCTAAAAAATAACTTTTTTGGTCGGCACTTTTTGGCTAATGTAAAGACATTTCGAAACGAGTACCGACATTTCAAGTTCAATGGTGCCCTCGAATTTTCAATCTGATCATCGGTTCAAAATTTAGAAAAACCCGGTTGCATGTTTACTGAACATACCATGAGAAAAGTTCAAAATTCCTCTCTAGGATCACCCGGCCTCGAAATAACGTGTAGTCAAGGCTTGTGGTCTCAGAATAATTCCATACAACTAAAAAAATTACACAGACTTTTTGAGACATTACATTCTCCCCATCATAGGGATTTACGTCCTTGAAATCTAAAACAAATCTAAATAAAAATATAGGGTTACGTAGAATGAATCTGAGCCTCGCAGTCCCATGTGCTCTCTTGGAGATTCACATGATACCACTGAATGTGAACTAGAGGAATTGCCTACCCACATAGTACTTGCTCCTACCGATCCTCTGTCTCTACCTAGAACTCCAAAAATGTCACCCCATCGTCAAGGTCCAGCTCACCCCAATCGATGATGTGTGATGGATCAGGCATGTACCTCCTTAGTTGTGACACATAGAAAACATCGTGCACCCAGTGCATATGTTGGAGAATAGGTAGGAGGCACGTCACCTCACCAGCTCTGCTCAAAATCTAAAAAGGTTTGATGAATCTTGGAGATAGCTTACTGTAACACCCGAGACTTTTATGTTATATAAATCATCAAAGGAATCTTTTTTTACACAACACTTGCTTGGCTTGCTTTACACGCAATCGTGACCTTCCTCGATAGCTTGCGTCGTACGCAATACCGAGTTTCACTAAACAACAATATGCTATTAAAACTAGCCGTTATGAATAGTAATAACCACTTTTTGAAATTTTATAAATTTTATTTTTTCAAAATGGACTTCATTTTTGGACTCATAATATCGAAATTAGCCTAGGGTGAAATTTTGGTATTTTTCTGAAAACTTTCAATTTTTGATGAATAGTGAAACCACTAAGTGGTAGGTTAAAAACTGAATTTTGCATAAAACTTAATTTTACCGCTTCTGTGAATGGAATTACGAAAATCCGACAGACACAGTTGATATCAGTAAGTAAAATGTGGTTCAATGAGATGAAAATAATTTTTTGGTGAATAGTAACTTTTTACTTTTTTTACCGCGGTTAATAGTAAATAGGGTAACTAAGGGTAAATATGATATTAATATTACCCTAACACATGTCCTAATTCTATTGGACAAGTGTAATTCGACCGAAAACAAACATAGGAATAAAATATGACCATTTAGGCCCACTTGGATTAGATTAGGACATTTATTATTAATTTATTTAGAGAAGGGTTAAAATAGTTAAAATCAAAGTTTAATAAGTAAATCATTTTTAATATGGGGTTATACATAAGATAAATTCTATTGTAAATATTCATTAGAAAGCTAAAAAGATTTCCTACATTATGGTATTTTATTTGTAATTTTTAGACATCAAATAATTTAATTTATTTATGACACAAAGATGATGCAGTAATTATCTTATTAATGAAATATTGACAAAATTGATAATATAAATACAAAAATAAATGTAATTTAAGACTTTTTATGAATTCCACTAATTTTCTAGGTTACTATGATATATTAGTGTTGATTTAATCAACTTGGTTCGAACATATAATTCTGTTATGACTTTCAAAAAAATCATATATCAAATAGTGTCAAAATTGACACAAAATAGTTTTTAAATCAAATATTATATTATTAATTGTTATTTTATTCCTAAAAATATAAGGTTCGGCCAAATGACTTAGATAAGGATATATGTATTAATAATAAACAATTTGGGGTTCGTTTGGCTTGATATAGTATGTTTATTAACCTTATAGTATAAGAACACAAGAAGACACGGTGAAAGTAAAATTATTTAACTTAATGTTAAATCTAAATGATAAGGTTAAAATAGGAACCTAAACTTGTCTAAATTCTATTGGATGAGAGGATTTCGACCCATCCCCACTTTAGCCTCGAAATAAATCAATTTGGAGCTAATTAAAACCGAACTTGACATTATAATAAAATAATACTTTGAGATATTCCTAAGGTGCCCCTCTCCTCCCTTATAAAAGGACACCTCCTCCCCCTCCTCCTCACACCAATTTGAGCACTCAAGCTCGGCCAACCCCTGCCATTTTCTCCTCTCCACTTCCCTAGAATAATCCTAGAGGTCCTGGTCTTCTCCAAAGACAAATCTTAGTTCCTTAAGTGGAGGATTCAAAGAGGCGTTCCAAAGAAGAGGTAATATCCATTACCGATCTTTTCAATTTCTTTCTTCTTCAACTTCTTCTTCTTTAGTTGTTTCATGATAAAGTAATAACATCAGTATTAATTACATACTGATATGTTATTATAAATATGAAACAACCCTAATTCACCTTCTATCCATCCTACGGAAAAATGAAATCACCGCGCGTGCGTACGTACGGAATACCGTCTCCACGCCGTGGTGTAATCTATTTTCCACCATCACCTTACAAGGATGGGTATAATGGTGTAATGAGTAACTATATATGATTATTATGAAGTAATATTAATACTGAAATAATATATATATACTCCAATACAATTCCACGATCATAGGAACGATATCATCACTCGTGCGTACGTACGGAATACCATCTCCACGATGTGATGCGACTCGTTCTACATGATCTTCATTTCATAATGATTATATAAATGAATTGAATGAATGAATATGGTAGATACTACACTAATACCATTCTGTAAATGAATTATCTATAACCTAAAGATAAGAATAAGAATTTATTCGACAAAACACGCATAAGAACAAAAAGTTATAAAGACCCGAGTAACAAGTAACAATGAAATATTACTAACAAGAAGCTAATAATATGACCATATATGATATCATATCAATATGTATGATTCTGGAATAATTCAATAACATTATTTAAACCATTATACAGGAGCTTCGGACACATACAAGGCAAATTGGACCTAAGGTAAGGTAAATATCACAATCTCATTTTTATCCGAGATTGTTTATTCGTAAGTATTTACTGGGGTGTATTTTATCATCCACATCCATGTTTCCTCAATATGTAATATTATTTCCATCCACCTACAATAGTTTAAATCCAATTTTACCCTTCGGTGAGTTTTTAGTAAAGAATAAGAAAGGAATCTTTTGTCGTTTTTCGTACGAGGTACTTTTTGACTTTTCCGACAAAAGTACGAAGAATGTTTTTTTAACTTATAAGGCATGAATGGATTTTTAAAACATTACTTCAAAGAAGCTTCCTTTACAAGTTTGCAAGTTTATTTTTAATCAACTTCTTTTATTTTAAAGTTGTATGACATGTTATGAAAGGAAAAATGTTTTTGAAGAAGAAAGGATATTTTCCTCAAGAATTCAATACAAGTGTTTTATCAAAATTATTTTCCATCTAAGATAATAAAGGGTTATGTTTCTATCCATATTTTTACATTGGTTTGACTATGTTGTGATGGAATTATGTTTATGAATTCCTTTATCATATATGAATTGATTTATGATGTCATGATGTTTCAAGAATCCCATTTTTGTTATATGTGTTATGCGATGATGTATGTTTTATGATCATGTGGCACACATAAGAAAGGATTCATTATAAGATGGGTGGGACCTATATCTCCCTCCAATGCATTGGGTAAAGATTTTATATCTCATGAGATAGACATGGCTGGAACGGAAGGTTATTTCGGTTCAGTGATACAGGACGGAAACGAGGAGTGAACTCGGTTCAGAAAGGGACTTTGTCCACTAAGATAGTCTTGGCAATGAGTCATGACTAACAAGAAATGATTTTCCATGATTATGTGTTCATGCCACAAAGTTTCAAGTTTTATGTTATGATTATGGGGATCTTATTTTCACTTCTATGATTTATTCCATGTTAAGATATTATGATCTCTTTTGCAGGTTTTGATCTTCATAAAGATATGATATGATTTTTATTTCCTTTATTTGCCCTTGCTGAGCATTTGAGCTCACCCTTTTATGTTTTCTTTTCCCCAGGTCAGGAAGATGGATATTAAGTAGAATATGCTAAAAGGGACCCTAGATATGATGAAATAAATGGGAGACACTGTAGAAGATTTATGAACCAGTTGTTTATGTTTCCCAGTTTCTAAAGACACTATACTTATACGGTCCTTTGTGGTTTTGTCATATGTTGTAATAAGTGTGCTTCAATTTCGAAGTATTAACAATGTATGTAAAGTAAGGGTCGTTATAGTTGGTATCAGAGGAAAGGTATAGTCAACCTTTGGAAACTAGGATGTGAAAGCCTTAGTAAGAACCCTAAGGATAAGTCTAAGCATAGAACACAATCTTAGAAATGGCCATGAATAACCTAGGATAAGACCATAAGTATGAATTTTTTTTTGAATTATGTGGTTTCCTATTATAATTAGTGTTGCTCACACTATTCTTCTTGGTTTTAGTCAATGGCTGGAACCCGAAGGAACCGTGTTAATGCGGAATGCGATGGGCAATGCAATGATTGTCCCCCTGAGCAACCAAACGATATGGGAGCTGGAATGCAAAATCTTGTAGCCATGCTCACACAACTTTCTCAAGCTATGAATCATGCAGGATTTCCAAACGAACAAACGAGGGAGCAATATTCTGTTGAATCCTTCATGAGGCAGCGTCCACCATCTTTCAGCGGGTCTACTGATCCATTAGTTGCTGAACAATGGATTAGTACTACTGAAAAGATATTTTCAGTTCTTCAATGTTCTGAGCATGATAAAGTCATCCTAGCAGTGTATCGTTTGGATGGAGATGCGGATCAATGGTGGAATCTTGTTAAGAATACAAGGCAAAGGGATGAAATTGAGTCTATGGAATGGGACGAGTTCAAGAACTTATTTTTCAATAAGTACTTCCCTCGTATTCTCCGAACAAAGATGGAGAAAGAGTTCCTTGAACTGAATCAATGGGATGATGAATCTGTTAGTACCAATGAAGCAAATTTTACAAGACTTGCAAGGTACGCTTCTGGTATTATTATCCAACCTGAGAGTAAGATCGATCGATTCTTTAGTGGCTTAAAACCAAGTCTTCGAAGGGCGTTAGCCATAAGGGACTTCAATAGCTACGAGGAAATCATTCGATGTGCTCTCAAAGTCGAGATGGAGATTGGAGTAACCCATCAGTCACATGGGTTTGATAAGAAGAGGAAGATGGAATTCAAAGAAAAATCTAAAGAGCACACGGAAAAGAAGATGAACTTTCCCTTATGCTCAAAGTGTGGAAAGAAACATGGAGGGAGTTGTCTTAAAGGGACAAGTAAATGTTTTAAATGTGGAAAGGAAGGTCATCGGGCATTTGAATGTCGTGATAATGGGAAGAAGATGTCTAATGATGCAAACAAAGGAAGGGATACACAGAATGAACCTACTACACTTCAATGTTTCAAGTGTAAGGAGATGGGGCATTATGCCAATCAATGCCCAAATCCAAGGGTTGATGATGATGCTCGATGTCAACAAAATCTTAAGGCGAAAGACAAAGGAAAGTCACATGCAATTTCTATCAGCGATGTGGAGTATGATAACGATGTGGTGAAAGGTACACTTACCGTCCACTCTAAAGTAGAAAATGTTTTATTTGATTCTGGATCCACACACTCTTTTATTTCTAAAGAATTTTCTAAGGGTATCACCGTATTACCTCAACAATTAGATGTTGAGTTAGCTGTGACAACACCTAATGTCACATCAATCGCATCAAAAGTTTATAATTCTTCTCCGATCGAAGTTTGTGGGAAAGTGCTTCCTGCAAATCTTGTGATCCTTCCTTTAGTGGAATTTGATGTGATTCTTGGCATGGATTGGATTTCTCTACATGGAGCTCATATCAATTGCCAAAGAAGGGAAGTCACATTTCATATTCCAGATCAATCTACGATCGTCTATCAATGCAAGGATGAACATAACCTTCTAGTGGAAATTTCTTCCATCTTATGGGTATTGATTCCACTAAATGAAGGTTATTTATCTCAAATGGTTGGTGAGAAACTCACGATTAAGAATATGCCCATTGTACGGGAGTTTGATGATGTCTTTCCGGAGGAATTACCGGGTCTTCCACCAAATCGTGAAGTTGAGTTTTCAATAGAACTCGTACCGGGTGCTTTGCCTATTTCAAAGACACCTTATAGAATGGCCCCAATTGAGTTGCAGGAATTGAAGAAGCAACTCCAAGAGAATCTTGATAAGGGATTCATACGCCCTAGTGCGTCACCTTGGGGAGCACCTGTTCTATTTGTTAAGAAGAAAGATGGATCAATGAGACTCTGCATTGATTATCGAGAACTTAACAAGATCACTATCAAGAACAAATATCCTCTCCCACGCATTGATGACTTATTTGACCAACTACGCGGAGCTCAATACTTTTCCAAGATTGATCTTCGTTCAGGGTATCATCAATTAAGGGTCAAAAGGGAGGATATACCAAAGACGGCTTTCCGTACAAGGTATGGACACTATGAATTTATAGTGATGCCATTTGGTCTTACTAATGCCCCTGCTATCTTCATGGATCTAATGAATAGAGTCTTTAGAGACTATCTTGATCAATTTGTGGTAGTCTTTATAGACGATATTCTTGTCTATTCAAAGAACAAGGAAGAGCATGAAGATCACTTGAGAATTATATTGAAGACCCTGAGAAAGGAGAAGCTTTATGCCAAATTTACCAAGTGTGAATTTTGGCTTCAAAAAGTTGCATTTTTGGGTCATATAATCTCAAAAGAGGGGATATCTGTGGATCCAGCAAAAATAGAGGTTATCGAAAGATGGTTAAGACCAACAAAAGTAACTGAGATCCGAAGTTTTCTTGGTTTGGCTGGATATTATCGACGTTTTGTAAAAGATTTTTCACGATTATCTAATCCACTCACCAAGTTGACTCGGAAAGGAGTTAAGTTTGTCTGGACAGAGGAATGTGAAGAGAATTTCAAGGAGTTGAAAAGAAGGTTATCCAGTGCACCTGTGCTCACACTGCCTTGTAGTGGAGAAAGGTTTGTGATCTACAGTGATGCATCCAAGAAGGGATTGGGGTGTGTTCTTATGCAAAATGATATGGTGATAGCTTATGCCTCACGACAGTTGAAAATCCATGAGCAAAATTACCCAACACATGATTTGGAGTTGGCTGCGGTAATCTTTGCATTAAAGATTTGGAGGCATTACCTTTATGGTGAAAGGTGTGATATTTATACTGATCATAAAAGTTTAAAGTATATTTTCACACAAAAGGAGCTGAATATGCGCCAAAGAAGATGGTTGGAGCTGATTAAGGATTATGACTGCTCAATCCATTACCACCCTGGGAAAGCAAACAAGGTGGCAGATGCATTAAGTCGACAAGACCATGCTAGTTTATCCATGATGAGGATCACAAAAGATCCAATATTTATGGATTTACAAAGGATGGATCTTGGAATTATAATGGAAGGGGAAAAATCTTATCTTTTTCAAATGAATGTTCAACCATCTATACATGTGAAGATTAAAGAGGCACAGAAAGAAGATGTCGAGTTACAAAAGAAGGTGAGAAATTTTCCTGAATTCAACCTTGATTGTGATGGGATAATAATGTTCAGGAATCGGGTTTGTGTTCCTCCCATCCCTGAATTAAAGAAGGAGCTGCTGGATGAGGCTCATAGTTCTTCATTCTCTATTCATCCTGGAAGCACGAAGATGTATAGGGACCTGAAAGAGTACTTCTGGTGGGATGGCATGAAAAGAGATGTTGCTGAATATGTCTCTCGATGCTTGGTTTGTCAACAAGTTAAAGCTGAGAGACAGAAGTCTAAGGGGATGTTACAACCATTACCCATACCCGAATGGAAATGGGAAAACATCACTATGGAATTTGTCACCGGAATTCCTAAAACATCCAAAGGCAATAATGCTATTTGGGTCATAGTTGATCGTCTTACAAAGTCTGCACACTTCATTGCTATTAGAGAGGATTTCTCTCTAGATCATCTTGCCAGGATATATGTAAAGGAAGTGGTAAGATTGCATGGAGTACCAATTTCTATTATATCTGACTGGGATCCGAGATTTACCTCGAAGTTCTGGCGAAGTCTTCAGCATACTCTGGATACAGAGTTGAGTTTCAGCACTGCTTATCATCCCCAGACAAACGGTCAGTCTGAGAGAACAATTCAAACCCTATAAGATATGTTGAGAGCTTGCTCTATGGATTTCAAAGGAGGTTGGGATCAACACCTACCTTTGGTGGAATTTTCTTATAATAATAGCTTTCACTCCAGTATTCAGATGGCTCCTTATGAAGCTCTCTATGGAAAGAAATGCAGGACTCCAACTTGCTGGGATGAAGTTGGGGAAAGAAAGCTATTAGGACCTGATCTCGTTGATGAAATGGCAGAAAAGGTCAGATCTATTCAACAACATATAAGAGCAGCTCAGAGTCGACAGAAAAGTTATGCCGACAACCGAAGAAAAGACCTAGAGTTTGAAGTGGGTGATAAAGTGTTCTTACGAATATCTCCCTGGAAGAGGGTTATGAGATTTGGAAAGAAGGGGAAGTTGAGCCCTAGATATATCGGTCCTTTCAAAATACTGGATCGTGTTGGGAAGGTAGCTTACCGATTGGCGCTTCCACCGAATCTCTCTTAAGTTCACGATGTGTTCCACGTATCTCTCCTGAGAAAGTACATACCAGATCCTTCACATGTACTCAGCTCAGAAGTTGTACCACTGGAGCAAGATCTTTCTTATGAAGAACAGCCGATAGAGATTCTGGATCGTAGCGAAAAAGTCCTACGAAACAAGACCACTCGCTTGGTGAAAGTTTTATGGAGACACCACCAACTTGAAGAAGCTACATGGGAGCTTGAGGATATGATGAGGGAGAAGTATCCTCATTTGTTTGTTACAAAGTGACCAATTTCGAGGGTGAAATTATTTTTAAGGGGGGTAGAATGTAACACCCGAGACTTTTATGTTATATAAATCATCAAAGGAATCTTTTTTTACACAACACTTGCTTGGCTTGCTTTACACGCAATCGTGACCTTCCTCGATAGCTTGCGTCGTACGCAATACCGAGTTTCACTAAACAACAATATGCTATTAAAACTAGCCGTTATGAATAGTAATAACCACTTTTTGAAATTTTATAAATTTTATTTTTTCAAAATGGACTTCATTTTTGGACTCAGAATATCGAAATTAGCCTAGGGTGAAATTTTGGTATTTTTCTGAAAACTTTCAATTTTTGATGAATAGTGAAACCACTAAGTGGTAGGTTAAATACTGAATTTTGCATAAAACATAATTTTACCGCTTCTGTGAATGGAATTTCGAAAATCCGACAGACACAGTTGATATCAGTAAGTAAAATGTGGTTCAATGAGATGAAAATAATTTTTTGGTGAATAGTAACTTTTTACTTTTTTTACCGCGGTTAATAGTAAATAGGGTAACTAAGGGTAAATATGATATTAATATTACCCTAACACATGTCCTAATTCTATTGGACAAGTGTAATTCGACCAAAAACAAACTTAGGAATAAAATATGACCATTTAGGCCCACTTGGATTAGATTAGGACATTTATTATTAATTTATTTAAAGAAGGGTTAAAATAGTTAAAATCAAAGTTTAATAAGTAAATCATTTTTAATATGGGGTTATACATAAGATAAATTCGATTGTAAATATTCATTAGAAAGCTAAAAAGATTTCCTACATGATGGTATTTTATTTGTAATTTTTAGACATCAAATAATTTTATTTATTTATGACACAAAGATGATGCAGTAATTATCTTATTAATGAAATATTGACAAAATTGATAATATAAATACAAAAATAAATGTAATTTAAGACTTTTTATGAATTCCACTAATTTTCTAGGTTACTATGATATATTAGTGTTGATTTAATCAACTTGGTTCGAACATATAATTCTGTTATGACTTTCACAAAAATCATATATCAAATAGTGTCAAAATTGACACAAAATAGTTTTTAAATCAAATATTATATTATTAATTTTTATTTTATTCCTAAAAATCTACGGTTCGGCCAAATGACTTAGATAAGGATATATGTATTAATAATAAACAATTTGGGGTTCGTTTGGCTTGATATAGTATGTTTATTAACCTTATAGTATAAGAACACAAGAAGACACGGTGAAAGTAAAATTATTTAACTTAATGTTAAATCTAAATGATAAGGTTAAAATAGGAACCTAAACTTGTCTAAATTCTATTGGATGAGAGGATTTAGACCCATCCCCACTTTAGCCTCGAAATAAATCAATTTGGAGCTAATTAAAACCGAACTTGACATTATAATAAAATAATACTTTGAGATATTCCTAAGGTGCCCCTCTCCTCCCTTATAAAAGGACACCTCCTCCCCCTCCTCCTCACACCAATTTGAGCACTCAAGCTCGGCCAACCCCTGCCATTTTCTCCTCTCCACTTCCCTAGAATAATCCTAGAGGTCCTGGTCTTCTCCAAATACCAATCTTAGTTCCTTAAGTGGAGGATTCAAAGAGGCGTTCCAAAGAAGAGGTAATATCCATTACCGATCTTTTCAATTTCTTTCTTCTTCAACTTCTTCTTGTTTAGTTGTTTCATGATAAAGTAATAACATCAGTATTACTTACATACTGATATGTTATTATAAATATGAAACAACCCTAATTCACCTTCTATCCATCCTACAGAAAAATGAAATCACCGCGCGTGCGTACGTACGGAATACCGTCTCCACGCCGTGGTGTAATCTATTTTCCACCATCACCTTACAAGGATGGGTATAATGGTGTAATGAGTAACTATATATGATTATTATGAAGTAATATTAATACTGAAATAATATATATATACTCCAATACAATTCCACGATCATAGGAACGATATCATCACTCGTGCGTACGTACGAAATACCGTCTCCACGATGTGATGCGACTCGTTCTACATGATCTTCATTTCATAATGATTATATAAATGAATTGAATGAATGGATATGGTAGATAATACACTAATACCATTATGTAAATGAATTATCTATAACCTAAAGATAATAATAAGAATTTATTCGACAAAACACGCATAAGAACAAAAAGTTATAAAGACCCGAGTAACAAGTAACAATGAAATATTACTAACAAGAAGCTAATAATATGACCATATATGATATCATATCAATATGTATGATTCTGGAATAAGTCAATAACATTATGTAAACCATTATACAGGAGCTTCGGACACATACAAGGCAAATTGGACCTAAGGTAAGGGAAATATCACAATCTCATTTTTATCCGAGATTGTTTATTCGTAAGTATTTACTGGGGTGTATTTTATCATCCACATCCATGTTTCCTCAATATGTAATATTATTTCAATCCACCTACAATAGTTTAAATCCAATTTTACCCTTCGGTGAGTTTTTATTAAAGAATAAGAAAGGAATCTTTTGTCGTTTTTCGTACGAGGTACTTTTTGACTTTTCCGACAAAAGTACGAAGAATGCTTTTTTTAACTTATAAGGCATGAATGTATTTTTAAAACATTACTTCAAAGAAGCTTCCTTTAAAAGTTTTCAAGTTTATTTTTAATCAACTTCTTTTATTTTAAAGTTGTATGACATGTTATGAAAGGAAAAATGTTTTTGAAGAAGAAAGGATATTTTCCTCAAGAATTCAATACAAGTGTTTTATCAAAATTATTTTCCATCTAAGATAATAAAGGGTTCTGTTTCTATCCATATTTTTACATTGGTTTGACTATGTTGTGATGGAATTATGTTTATGAATTCCTTTATCATATATGAATTGATTTATGATGTCATGATGTTTCAAGAATCCCATTTTTGTTATATGTGTTATGCGATGATGTATGTTTTATGATCATGTGGCACACATAAGAAAGGATTCATTATAAGATGGGTGGGACCTATATCTCCCTCCAATGCATTGGGTAAAGATTTTATATCTCATGAGATAGACATGGCTGGAACGGAAGGTTATTTCGGTTCAGTGATACAGGACTGAAACGAGGAGTGAACTCGGTTCAGAAAGGGACTTTGTCCACTAAGATAGTCTTGGCAATGAGTCATGACTAACAAGAAATGATTTTCCATGATTATGTGTGCATGCCACAAAGTTTCAAGTTTTATGTTATGATTATGGGGATCTTATTTTCACTTCTATGATTTATTCCATGTTAAGATATTATGATCTCTTTTGCAGGTTTTGATCTTCATAAAGATATGATATGATTTTTATTTCCTTTATTTGCCCTTGCTGAGCATTTGAGCTCACCCTTTTATGTTTTCTTTTCCCCAGGTCAGGAAGATGGATATTAAGTAGAATATGCTAAAAGGGACCCTAGATATGATGAAATAAATGGGAGACACTGTAGAAGATTTATGAACCAGTTGTTTATGTTTCCCAGTTTCTAAAGACACTATACCTATACGGTCCTTTGTGGTTTTGTCATATGTTGTAATAAGTGTGCTTCAATTTCGAAGTATTAACAATGTATGTAAAGTATGGGTCGTTATAGCTTACTTCCCCGACCAAATCTTCCCAATCCTCATCAGGGTGAGATATGAAGGAAAACATGATCTCCCTCCTCAAACTCCATGGGTATCCATTTCTTATCAGCACAAGATTTATTCCTTCTTTGTGCAGTTTTCATCTTCCCCTGGATGATCTAGACCTTCTTGGTGGTAGCTCGTACCAACTCCATACCCATTAGTGCCGACTACCCTGGGTCTGTCTAGCATAGGAGTGATATTCACGGCTTCTCATACAAGGCCTCAAATGGTTTCATGTCAGTGGTGGAATGATAACTGTTGTTGTATGAAAACTTCACCAGTGGTAGGTGGTCCCCCCAACTATGACCAAAATCTAGGATGAAAGCATGTTGCATGTCCTCCACGATCTGTTTTATCCTCTCTTTCTGACCATCAGTATGGGGATGAAAAGCAATGCTCAAGCGCAGCTACATCCTAAAAACCTCATGTAATCCCCTCTAGAGCTGGGTTGTAAAGTGAGTGTCACAATATGAGATGATCATTGATGACACCCCGTGAAGCCACACTATCTCCTAAATGTAGAGGCGTCTCAAGACCTCAAACAGTCCCTGCTCCCTAATGGGTCAGAAGTGAGCCAAATTTGTTAGTCAGTCAAAGATCACCCAGATAGAGTCATGGACACTAGACGCCTGTAGTAACCCTATCACAAAGTCTATTGAGATATTTTCACATTTTCACTCTGGTACCTTGAGTGTCTAGGCCAAGCCTGATGGAACCTAGTGGCCAACCTTCACTTGTAGACAAGTAAGGCATCATGAAAGAAACTCTTCCACCACTTTCTTCATACCTAGACACCAGTACTAACTTCGGAGGTCCTAGTACATCTTTTACACTCTAGGATGTAATTCCAAGGGGGGTGTAGAGAACTACCCCAACACCTCCTCCCACAATGTCACTGACACTATGGTGCGCCCTCTGAAAAGGATGTTGTTCTCCCCACATATCAAAAATACATCAGGAGATCTTTTAGAGGATAACTGAGTACATTGGGCCTTGAAGTCAACATCCACCTATTGCGACTCCCTAAATCACTGTGAGAGTGGGGAAGTTACAGTCATTGAATGAAGGTAAGTAGCTTCACTATCATGCAAAAAGGATATTTTCATCACAACCAACTGCTTCATCACCTCACTCAGTCGCTAAAAACCAATCCTCTTGCTGAGCGTGTTTTCCACAACGTTCCCCTTCACAAGATTATAGACTATATCATAGTCATAGTCCTTGAGAAACTATATCCATTGTCATTGTCTCATGTTCAGGTCCTTATGGGAGAATATATACCTAACACTCTTGTGGTCAGAGTAAAATTTAAACCTTTCACCCATCAAGTAGTGCCACCACATCTTCAAGGAAAATACCACTCTTACTAAATCTAGGTCATCAGTCGCGTAGTTTTTATCATGTTGTCTCAATTTTAATGAGACGTAGGTGATCACTGATTGATCCTGCATTAGGAAACAACCAATTCCAGTCCATGATGCATCTCAGTAAACTAAATACGCAATGCCATCCTCTGGTAGTCTCAAGATGAGGGTAATAGTCAGTCTATACCTTATCTCATAGAAATTGTGATGACATTTCTCCGTCCACACGATGGGATTTACCTTACACATCAATTCCTATAAGGATGCTAATAGTTTGGAAAATTCAAGCATGAACCTCTGATAGTAACCAGCCAACCCTAAGAAACTCTTCACCTCAGTCATCCTCCTGGGCAGCTCCCAGACAAACACCACCAATATCATCACCGAATCCACTACAAATCCAGCATCCGAGTTGAAATTTCATATGAATTGGACCTCTTGTATCTAAAACGAACACTTCAAGATATTAACATAAAGCTGGTGCTCTCAGAGTGTGTACATGAATATCTATAGGTGTGTAGCGTGCTCCTCCTCTAACGCTGAGTTCACCAAGAATTCATCAATGAAGAGCACAAAAAACTAGTCAAGGTAAGGCTAAAGATCCTATTCATGAGTCTCATGAACACTACTAGGGAATTGGTCATTCTGAAAGGGATCACTAGTAACTCATAGTGGCCGTAACAGAACCAGAATGTTGTCTTTGGTACATCATCATCCCATACCTCAAGCTTGTGATATCTAAAAATAAGGTCTATCTTTTATAACCATGTTGCTCCCTTCAGTTGGTGGAAGTGGATATCAATCCTTGGAAGTGGATAATTGTTCTTCATGGTCACCTGGTTCAGGTGCCAGAAGTCCAAACACAACCTTAAATTCCTGTCTTCCTTCTTGGAAAAAAGCACCGTGGATTCCAATGGTGAAATGATGGGCCTTATGAACCCCTTATGTTGAAAGTCCTACAGTTCTACCCTCAACTCACTAAGCTCTATGAGAGCCATCCGATATTCCATTACGGATATCAGTGCCATCCTAGGGTGCAGGCTGATGCAAAAGTCTACCTCCCGGTGAGGAGGTAGTCCCAGAACATCCTAAATAAGAACACCTTCGTACTCTTCCACCACTATAGGAAAGTTTGGACTCCTCTCATCCACTGCATCGAGGATGAGGCTATCCAACTAGTGAGTAATCAGATGCACCCTCCTTTGAGGAAATCAGTCAATGATGCAAGGGTTTCCTTCTCACCGGTGAAGGAAAACCTAGTCCCATATCCACAGGCACACCGAATTGTACACCTCAAATAGTTGATCTGATCATGTACTGTGGATAACCAGTCTGTACCCAAGATGACATCGTAATGCCTCGACGCTACTACTAGGTGATCCCAGCCGAAGCTCTCTTCTCCTAGAGTAATCTCACACATCAAGAACCAATGTTTAATCATTGAATCCCCTCCCGTAGAAGTCTTTAGCCATAATGATCAAGCCAACGACTCCAATGGAATCTCCTATCTCTGAACAAGATTCATGGTAAGGAATGAGTGACTAGAACCATTGGCTATAAAAACTGTAGCTAAGTTGGAGAAGACACAGATTGTACCTCGAATCATCTCTGGAGCACATTGTCCATAAGACTCCACTGCCTGAAGATGTTCTCGCCCCAATCCACATGTTCCCTATTTTTAGGGTGGAACACTTGTGGGTTGTGGCAGTAACAACTCAAACAGTCGACCACCGCCTCCTGCTCAACCTGCTCCCCTACCACGTCTACTTCCCTATAGACATCCACACTCGATCCTCTTACTCTGATTCAGTGGCCCGTCGACCATCTACAAGTCATTTATACGGCGGTTCGGACAGTCACGTTCCATGTGTCATAGCCTTCCACACAAGTAGAAAATCCTGGTCCCCAACCGACACCCTCTGGTTTGGGATCCCCGCACTGCCGACCCTGAGTCATGGGGTTGTCCTCTGAAATGCTTGGTCTTCTTGGGTCCTCAAATCTACTATCTGTTACCTAATGAAGACTCCTCCACCTAGGGTCTGCTGGTACCTCTAGTTATAGGTGCCTGCTCCGCCAAGAACCTCTCTACCAGATGGGCTCGCTCCAGCACGCCAGCCTAAATAGGGATGCTCAGAGACAACACTGACACCCTGATCTCCCACCCTAGTCCCTTATCAAATTATTGATCCTAGAATAAAGGGTCTCGTACCATATCTATTGAGTATCAAGAAAGATCGACGAACCTCGCTGATTACTTAACGATCATCATGCTACCCAGCAGTAGGTGAAGCAGCTCCTGAATGCGTACAGAGAGAAAGTTCGTGGGGAAAATATCCTCTGAGAAAATATTCTCTATGTCTACCTATATTAGGGTCACCTCATCGTGCGTCTAGGTGGTGAAGCTCCACCATCTCCCTACCGAGCCCAACAAACTAATTGCTTCTAAGACCACCATTTGGTAATGTGGTTTCCTCACTAAGCGGAAGACATGTTTCACTATCTCCGACCAATCCTCAGAGACCTGAGGATCTGTCTCTTCCCAAAACATGGGAGGTATCTTTCTATGAAACTCGTGCAGGGCACTGAGTCTGTGCAACTCCTCTGATGGAACCACTCGCGATAGATGATGACCATCGTGTGGTGGTAGCACTGTTGAATCACCTTTTGGGGCCATCTCTAGAATTGGTCCCTGAACGGATGCCTCATTGCTAGGTGGGTTTCCCTTACAACCTCATATCAGGATCCAGACTGGTCATCAACAAGGAGGCATCCTAATATAGATCAAGATGTACCACAATTTGGAGGTTAGACCTGGTGAGTTGACTTTTATTCAAAAGTACATAAAGAGACACATTTGAGACCCGTTTTTTCATGTATAGAGCTGAAAAGAAGAATTCAAGGTCCCGGTGTATGGGTACGTTGGCCACCGCACCAACACTGGACTCCCCAAATCTAGAAGTCGGACTCGAAACACTTTACACTATTGTCCCAAAACCTAACACAGACTCCCGATATTTGTGGTAGGACTAACCTCCCTTTGATACCACTTTTGCATGACCTCTCCCCCATATATCGTTTCGTGACTACCCAAAGCCTTCCTCCTAAAGGACAATGGATGGAGACTAGCACCGATGGCGTCATATTGCAAGTGGGAGGCATTTTCCTGAGTACCTGTACGCACAAACATGCCCAACCAAAACCCACACACTAGAAAGGAAAATGTATCACTAAATCAAATCTCAGTAAGTACAACTAATACATGTGGTCTAGAATAAAAACAAAACAAAATAACTGAAAATAGAAAAGTACAAAAAAAAAACTCTAATTGCCATCTGCGAAAAACCCCACCTGATCATGAGAGTAGTGTAGCTACTTGAAGCCAAAATATAATGTCATGTACATCTAATCCTACTAGATCCTTCCTAGTCCTAGGCCACCAAGTTCACCGTCATAGCGTTTTTCGGTCCTGTCTCCCTAAGCACCTCTGGGTAATGATCCACCAAAGTCTCTATCGAAACATTGTTCATCTACACTAGACACAACATGTGCGGGCGAATCCCATGCAGGGGTGAGTAAAAAAGTACTTAGTAGAGAACCCAAAACAAAATGGAATGACCACACCTCAATCCTCAATGTAAATCATGAAGCACAAGATTTCTCACACCAGGTATGAATTTAGGGTAGTGAAAGTGGAAACATAAGTCACATCATCAAACATCTCAGTTTTAGGAGAAATATTCCTCTAATGAGTACAGTGGGAATTCCAAGTCATGAAGAAGTGCTTCCCACTAACCTTGGACTGCTTAGGTACACCTCAACACAATGTATCGTGGGCCTGCAAAGTCATAGAGAAGTGATTCCCAATAATCATGTCCAACTGAGGTACTCCTCCTCGTCACATACTGTGGGCCTACAAAGTCACCGAGTAGCGATTCCCACCATGGGCCTGAAAACTCACAGAGAAGGGCTTCCCACTGGGCCATAGTCGAGTCATATAGAGTCGAAAGACAAAAATCCTCAAGTATCAGCCAACTATAGGGTTATGTATATAGTGCACCTAAGAGAAATGAACCTCAAGACATTCTTCACATCTCAACATCCATGAAGTTCTACATAGATCATTCGAAAAGCTCTTCCTTGACAAGAGGGTTCTAACACCGTAAAAGGCTTGTTAATATAAAGCCTATTTTTCATGTTATTAGCATTTTAGAAAACATGGGTTGGTTGCATCTGGGTCTGGTCTGACCTGGTCGGACTGACCCGACCAACTCGGCCCAGGGGTCCCACATACCTCAGTTTAAAATTGAATAACTCGACCTGACCTAGTTTGGGTCTGGGTCAGTCTGGTCCGTTCTGGATAGTGAGTTAGACCCAATGGCCCTCACAAGTCCCAACCCAGTTTGGCCATGGGTCCAGCCCGCTGGGTCGCACGAAGACCCAGTCTAGTCCAGCCCTACCCAAATGGAGTGAGTCCAGCTTGCTGGGGACGGGACCAACCCACTGGGTCATGGGTCCGGCCCACCAATGGGGGTCCAGCCTACTGGATGGGGCACAACCCGCCAACCTGGAGCTCGACCACTCAGTACGGATGGTGGTGCAAACTCTAGCCAGGACACGACATGTTCCCACGTATGGCCCCAGCTAGCCCTGTGGATGTGAGGCATCACCTACTTCTGTGGTCGATGAACTATGGATTGCCAGCTGCTCAAAGGACCCATATACAGGTCTTCCTTCCACACGGTGTCCACATGGAACTGTACCTTCCTCTTCCACGACCTCCTACCGCAGCGGCGCGTTGCTCCTCCCAGCCGTGGGTCTCCTTTTCTGCTGAATGGTACGCGGTCGATGCAGTCGTGTGCCACTACTGGCGCCGTAGCTGACATAACCTTTTAAAGACCACCGAACGCACTCCAGTGGTCTATTCTTCACACTGCCTACATCTACGGTCTCCAGGGAGGGTCCTATTCACCGTGAAGGTCATAAAATCATTTTTCATCCATTTTGAGGGTACTTACACAAAGAAAACGCATGGAAGAGGTGATCAGGGATTTCTCGTATCAGACCACACCCTCCACATTAGAGGTTTAAAACAGGGGAGGCTTAGAGATTTTTGTTCAATCATATCAAGTATTTTTTTAATCTCAGATTGAGAAATCCCCCAAAAAAGTTACCCTCCCACAAAATAACACAAATCATAGATTAACCTATTTTTTGGATGATCCACATTCATTGTTTCTAGAAATGAACTGGGAAGAACATCAAAATAAAACAACCCCTACCTCTTTGAAATTCAAAGTTGTAGTGGTTTTTCCTCAAGGTTTCAAGATGTCGACGTCACTCGTCGATTCCGGCTCCGTTCTTAGTGGTGTGTCGAAGGCATTGATGATCAGTCGATGCATCGCTTTTCATTATTAGTCGGAGAGGGATTACTCCAGTGGTTCAACAAAGATTCCCCACATTTGATAATTCCCAAACTCCAACACATTTTAATATTAAAAGAAAAAATTCCCAGTGATGTTCTGCCCATTAATGATTCTCATTAAATGAGCTACATTAAATGAGATATTAATATAACAAAACCTTGGTAAAAAATGAGCCATTATTGACCCTCCATTAATTCTACTCATCATCGCCTCATCATTGCACCATCGCGTCATTGTTCACCACTCAACAGTGAGAAAAGAAATAAAATAATGCTTTTAAATTAATTTATTATTTTTCTCGAAAAGTCCAAAAAATGACTTTTCTACTCATCCCTTGCTGGACAGAGTTACGTAAATTCTAGGCGAATCCTGGCATTTGGAGTTTAATAGTTCCCTTGGATTTTTGATCCAAGCACTGATTCAAAAGTTATAAAAACATTCTCACACATTTACTGAATGTACCTTAAAAAAGTTCAAAATTATGCTCTAGACTCACTGGAAATCAGAATCAAATGCCGTCAAGGTGTGTGGTTTTAGAATAATTACATAAAATTAAAAAAATACACTAATTTTCGGAGATCTTATAGAGGATACTTTGATTTTATCCCTAATCATATATAGAAGTTTGGGGTGACATTATCACTTAAGGTAAGCCCCCAATAGCAAACTATTTGGTGGTAAAATGGGTATTGTCATGTGCCACACCGATGATGGAAGGACATTGGGTACGTTTGTGGCATCAAACTGTGGGTTTGGGGAGAATGAATACAAAGAGGATGAGCAAGTATGAAGATGAAGATGTGGTGACTTGATGATCATAGATCATTTTAAATCGGATGATGATGATATGGCCGTATCTATTTTAGATGGATGAATAGTAACACGAAATTTGGTCCCACATCGAACTCGCGCTTAATTTATAGATTCCTTAAAAGCCACATTATTTTTTATATATTCGATTCGATACTAGGGTTGGTACCTGAGAATGATACACACAACTTGTATCAGGCGGGCTGACCTACCATCCCTGATGCTCCCCACCCACGCACACCATTTACGATGATATGCACTTGTGTTCGCCCATTCTACACTATGCGCCACACATATCTACCATACATCCTCATTTTACACAAATGTTTGGCTAAATTTATTTCTTACCATGTGGTAGACCCATCAAAATCTATTTTGTGGTTGTGGTAGTCCTCATCTGGCTAGGGGTTGTCTCAATTTTTATTTTTAAGGACCATCAGCAATATACTTAGATACATTTATTTCTCATTAAAAATATAAAAAATGATAAACCACAACCACTTACATATGTTTATAAAACATTCCATATGAAAAATAAGAATACAATTTTCATAGTCTCCACATTAAATCTCTCATGAAATTGGACCTAATCAGCCAAACTTTCCACCAATGTTATGTGATTGGTCTTCACCAGTGCTCCATCATGCACACATGCCTCCCTATTGTTGGGTACCAAGATGGCATAGTAGAAGCCTGTGTGCTAGGAATTTAAAATTTTTGGCATCATTGGAGTGACATAACCCTGTCAACTCCGGTGATTTTTTCTCGGTTTGGTCTGAGGATCTCGCAAGGTTTAAACAGAGCACAAAACTTAAACTGAACATGTACCTTATTCAGAATTGACCTGTGAAAGTCTGCCGTTGGATGTTGGTGATCGTTCCTCAAAGACTCCGATGTCGAAGCCCCCTAGATCGTCCACACACACCTCATGAATCTGCTCGCACAATGTTCGTCAAGATCTAAGTGCTAGTGCGGATCTTCGACGTTCACTTCAGCACAACGACAATCACCGCAAAGGAAGAAGCTTCAATCTGAGATGGATGAACTTGAAGACCTTCCTTCACATGAGAGACTCTCTCTATAGATTCCACGAGGATAGAGAAGCTCTAAATCATAACACATGAATAGTTAATATGGGAGATCCTCTCTCTCACTTATATAGGGAGTGTTTAAAACATGCGATAAGGACTCTCGACCCCCGTGTAATAGACATATTCTATATAAGTGTTACAAAAAATTATTTATGAAAAATACATTATGCCATAAATAATATTTATAATTTATCACTTTCTTGTAATATATAAATATATTACGTGATAAATTTTAGTATTTAACTCGACTCAAACCTCCTGCTAATATTAAACAAACTTAGGATATTATAATCAATTCGAATAATATTAATACTTATATTTACTATATAACTTGTAAATACAGGTTATAAATAAATTCAACGAATTATTATCAACTTGAATAATTAATGAATTTATTTATTATTTGGTGATCTATAGAACTTGGATAGTATTCGGACCCTTTGGTGGGGCCCACCATGTTCTATATTCCTATTCCTAGAATAGGGCATATTCTCAAGGCACTATTGTGTGTGACCCTCTAGGCCCTTACCTAAATAGCAGTGAATAATATCCACAGACCTAGAGCAGGGTCTAGAAACCAATCAAGGACCGTATAGAGATAAGGAAAAGTAAAAGCAACGACTTCCTTCCTATGAACAAGGTCAGTGTAATATAATCTCTTCGTCATCGATATCTCAATAAAGCAGAATGCATACTAGTGTCATCATTATTTATTTTTCTTTATTTTAATTGTTGTTTTGTCCAGACGGTCTTACCTTCCACTACCATGGCCATGTTTTTAATGAAGGTGCAACGATCCTAATCAACTAGGCCCAAGATATCTCTTCATAAACTTGGATGTGAAACATCCTATCTCGATCATTCAATCAATTCCATCCCATTAATGACGTACCAGATAAAAACTACCTCACCTCGAATTTGTCACCATGGGTTTCGACATGAATCAAGTGTAAATAACAAAATGACATCGATTGACAATGATCTCAAGTCTAAAGACCATTACACATGTCCATAGATATGAATGAACAATGACACCTAAAACATGTCGTGTTCCTATTATGCGCGGTCTGTCCTCATGATCTCAACTACTAGAGATCATCATGTGAAAACTTTATGAGAAGAAGTCTCAATACTTATAATCCCCCAGCACCTGAAGGTCACATATCATCTGTTTCCATTCAAAATGATGTAATTGGACCATAGGATGTTACTTTAAGATTACTGTCATGGCATCTCAGGGTTCCCATTATAGCCCGTGATCTACTATAACCCTTTGATGGGAAAGTTAATCTAAGGACATTTTCATGAACAAAGTGGATGCTAAAGTATCTACAATATTAAGGCAAGATAAACACATGTATTATAACAAACTGAATACATGTAGCGTTAATCAATGTACAAAACATGTTGGGTCTAGGGCACCCACTTTCAACAATACCACTTGCACTAGAGCCAACTGTTAATAGGTTTCAATTCGATAGCTCTTATATGTGTATCATGCTTCTGCTGAGAAATGTCTTTAGTAAGGGGGTCTTCTACTTTGTCCTCTATGGCTACTCTTCTAACTGTCACATCACCTCTTTGAGTAAAATACCTCAAGAGATAAAACTTTTGAAGAATATTATTTTTTACTTTGGTGAGACCCGGGATCCTTGGAAAGCACCACTATAGTAGTATTATCACAATATACTGGTATCGGGTCTGCACTGATAGGAACAACACCAATGTCTAAGATAAAGATGCATATCCAGACTGCTTCCTTTACTACAATGGAAGCATCACTATATTTAGACTCTGCTGTAGAATCAGCAACCACAACTTTCTTCGAGCTTCTCTAGCTCACTGCACCACCATTCTTGAAAAAGATGTAGCCTGACTATGATTTCATATCATCACGATCTGTCTGGAAACTAGCATCAGTGTATCCTCTCACAACTAGTTCCTCATCTCCTCCAGACACCAGGAACATATCCTTAGTATGCCTCAAGTACCTTAGGATAGTTTTAACAGCTTTCCAATGCAGCTCTCCTGGATTTTCTTGATATCTACCCACCATGCTTAAAGAAAAGGTGACATCAAACCTCGTACATAGCATGGAATACATGATAGAACCCAATTCTGAAGAATAAGGGACTCTAATCATTCTATCAATCTCCTCCTGTGTTTGTGGACACATTTTCTTAGAGATATTTACCCCATGTGACATAGGTAACAATCCTCTCTTGGATTGTTCCATATTGTACCTTTTTAGAACCTTGTCAATATATGTACTTTGACTTAGCCCAAGCAACCTTTGTGATCTATCTTGATAGATCTTGATCTTTATCTTGTAGGCTACTTCACCTAAGTCTTTCATGGAGAAGCATTCATTTAACCAAGTATTAACTGACTGTAAGACTTGTACCTCATTTCCTATAATTAATATGTTCTCAAAATATAATACATGGAAAACGATGGTATTCCCTTCATGATTTTTATAGACACAAGGCTCGCTTTCATTATTGACAAAACCAAAATCCTTTATGGCCTCAACAAAATGAACATTACATGATATTGATGCCTTCTTCAATCCATAAATGGATCTATGTAGCTTGCAAACTTTATTGGAATTCTTTGACTTGAAAAACCCTTCAGGTTGAGTCATATAGACATATTCAACCAACTTCCCATTTAGAAAATCAGTTTTTACACCATTTTCAAAATTTCATAATCATGAATGGATGCTATTGCAAGCAATATTCTGATGGATTTAAGCATTTCTACTGGTGATAACGTTTCATCATAGTCAATGTCTTGACGTTGCATGAAACCCTTTGAAACCAGTCTTTCATTAAAGTTATTAACCTCACCGTCCATATCTAGCTTCTTCTTGAATACCCATTTGCATCCAATGGGTTATACATAAGTTGAAGGCTCTACCAAAATCCAAACTTGATTTTGGTACATAGAACCCATCTCAGAATTCATGGCTTCTTTCCATTTAGAAGCTTTTTTTCCTTTTAATTCTTCCTTGTAGGTTAGAGGTTCATCATCTTGAAGGACTAATGTGTCACCTGACTCAGTGACAAGAAAACCATAACGCTCTAGTTATCTAACCTCTTCTGTAGACCTACACAGTATCTGTGTCTCATGAACAACTTCTTATTCCACTTGTTCTTGTGGAGATTGTTCCTCTACCAACTCTTGTGCATATGAAGCATTAACTTCATCGAATTAAATCTTGATCCCAATATTTACAATAGAAATGTGTTCCCTTCTTATAAATGTGGCATATCTTTCCAAAATGACTTTTCTATTTAAAGGGTTATATAGGTAATATCCTCTAGTTTCCTTAGGATAACCTATAAAGATGCACTTAGTGCTTCTGGATGCTAATTTGTCACTTGGTAAAGTCTTTAAAAATGACTCGCACCCCCATACACGCATGTGTGTCAGGTTAGGTTTATTTCCATACCATAACTGATATGGAATCTCATCTAAAACTTTAGTTGTTACTCGGTTAAGGGTATATGCTATTGTGTTCATGGCGTATCCCCAAAAGGATAATTGAAGGGTTGCATGACTCATCATTGATTTGACGATGTCAAGAAAGTTCCTATTCCTCCTTTCAATAACACCATTCCATTGTGGTGTATAAGGAGGAGTGAGTTGGTATACTATCCCACACTCCTTCAAGTGATCAATGAAAGTATGGTTAAGATATTCTCCGCCTCGATCCGAGTGAAGTTATTTTATCTTCTTACCATGTTGGTTTTCTACTTCATTTTGGTATTCCTTAAATAACCTAATGTAATCTGACTTATACCGCATTAAGTTGATATAGCCATACCTACTATAGTCGTCGGTAAAAGCAATGAAGTATAGAACACCACCCCTGCCTCTACTGGAAATGGACCACATACATCAGTATGTATTAATTCCAGCACTACATTGGCTCTTTCTCCCTTTCCTGAGAAAGGTGCTTTGGTCATCTTTCCTTGTAAACAATCTTGACACAAATCTAAGGGTTCTAAATATACTGAGTCTAGATACCCTTCTTGATGTAATCTTCGTAATAACTTCTCATTTACATGACCAAGCCTGAAGTTCCATAAGTGGGTGTTATTTGAGTCATGTTGGTGATTTGTTTCATTGATTGCAATTACTGAGTTTTCTAGTTCCAGCATTTATAAATCATTGTTAAGATGTTCCATACCATAACATATGTTATCTTTATAAAAGAGAAAATATTTATTTCTAAACTTGAAATGAAAACCCATAGTGTCTAGACTCGACATAGAGATAATGTTTCTGGTAACAAAAGGTACATAATATCAATTATTTAAAAATAGAACCAAACCAGCTGGAAAGGTTAAGTGATAGTCTCCCACTTCCAAGGCAGCCAGACTTTCACCATTTGTAGCTCAGATATCCACTTGACCTTTTTAAATCTTCATGAACCTACTTGGTTCCTGTATATGAATATAAATGTGTGATCCCCATGCCGTATCTAATACCCACCTTTTATATAAAGATATATTTCATTCAATGACAAAAATACCAGATGTAGAAGCCTTAGCTTGCTTCTTCTTACCAGCTCTACAATTCTTCTTCCAATGGCCTTTCCTACCACATCCAATGCAGACAACACCCTGCTCATTAATTTGCCACTAAATCATTGGCTTCTTTGTAGGACGATACATTGGTGTCTTTATCCTTGACATGACCTTATACCCCTTTTCCTTGCCCTTGTTTTTTTGTTCACCATAAGGACAGATGAATTGGTATTTTTCATGTCCTTATCAGCTTGGAGAACAAAAGCCAAAAGGTTCTGGATATACTTTGTCATATCATTTATATTATAATTGACAATAAAAGTAGAGAAGCATGGCGGAAATGTGGCAAGAATGAGATCCACTCCTAGTTCTTGGTTCTGTTTGAACCCAAGGGCTTCAAGCCTCTCAATATACACAATCATCTTGAGTACGTGAGGATTGGCTTGGTGCCCTTCTGCTAGGCCGCACTTATAAAGCACATTTGAGATCTCATACCATTATTTTCTGGCCCTCTCCTCATAAAGTTCTTGGATATGTGAAAGCATCTTGTACGCATCCTCATCCTTATGCATTTTTTGCAATTGGCTGGACATGGATGACAACATGATGCATTTTACATCAAGTGCATTGTCTAGATGATTTCTCCATTTATATTTTTCCGCATTTCTTTCTCCATGAGGAGGAACAATTGGAATTGAGGATTCTAGCACATATAACTTCCTTTCTTTGCGTAGTACTATGCGCAAGTGCATGTACCACTCTTAGAAGTTATTTCCGGTCATGGTATTTTCATTATCCATGATCGATCACAGTGATAAAGTACTTGTAGTGTTGGAGATTTCCATTTTGAATATACATCAGATAATAATTTAGCAGTTAGTTCTTTGTCTTGATAACCTTTTGAAATTTATGATTAATAAATTATTTTATAATTTTAATGTCTCCCACTATTTTGGTGAACCTCAATATCCATCACTATTAGATTCAGAATACTCCATCGCTTGAGTATTCTAGTGGAAAGGATCCTCGAAACCTCCCTCGTAGTCTACAAGCTAGGGCTACGTCACTACTTGGAGGGTTTCATGGTAGGCACTAGACTGGCCAACCACTTGTTCCTGTGGTTCCTTGTGCTGGTGAGAAAAGTCCTAGCTTTTGGAATCTGAACATGATTACCTCAACATCTTGCCTCTAAAGTGATAGAAAGTTAGTTAAGGCAAATCCTAGACTACTCACTTTAGTTAAGTCAGCCCATTTCTTTCATGAAAACACCCCGATAGTAAGAGGCACTCTCAACTATGGCTGACAAGCACCCAAACAACCAGTTTTGTTTATATGTGAAAAATGGAAGGTTTTTAGACTTAATATATCTTTGAGGGATTTTTATACTTATTGACGAATATAATCCTTTTCTATTTATTATGTTCAAACTGGGTTGCTGTTCTCACATATGAACATGCAATAGAATAAAATTTGTCCCATATTTATGCATTTTATCTTGTTTACTATTATCTGTGATCACACAATAATCATAAAAACACATAAAATAATAAATTATGCATAATGTAAATCGAGCAATCCGAATGGTCTTGAGCATTCTATAATGATCGATCTATAACAGATCGATCATGACCAAGGGGAATCCATACCTGAGTATTGACTTGACTCACATCACTGCTTTCCCAGTGCAATGCGCTCAGCTTCCATCTAGTTTACCACCTCATCTTGGCGGGTATACGTCTTAGATCGTCATTATTTAATTAAAAATTTACTCGCATGCAGGCGAGGGGGTCTAGGGGTACAAAAGACATCTCGTGCATTAGACACGTAGGCCCTTATACATATTTGAATTAAAAGATACGATTCACATACCGTCATTTATCTAATTAATTATTACAATCATTGCATGCATTGATTAAATAATTAAATAAATAAATAAATACCAGACATGCATAGTATGTCACTTGCTCAAGACCAGTCAAGATAAAATATGCGGAAGAAAATAAAATTCAATAAATTTAAAGAGTGAGAGGGTGTTCTAATAAATTAAATGAATTTGATTAAATTCAAATAATTTATTTTATCGGTTCCATTTTTTGAATTTAATTTTAATTCTAAAAATTAAATAAAACCCTTAATTTAATTATAAACTAAAATTAAATTAATATTTCATATAAAAATATTTTAAACCCCAAATTAATTATAATTGATTTAATTTAAAAAAGTGAATTAATTAAAATTAATTTAAAGTAGGGTTACCTCTAGTTGGGGAGGATTCTGGCATGACAGCGAACCGCCGCGAGGTGTCGTCCTAGAGTAGGGACAATTACGGCATTACCGCAGCGTGACTACGGCGTGACCACAGCGTGACCGCGGGGTGACCGCGGCGTGACCGCAGCGTGACTACGGCGTGACCTCGGCAAGACGGTGGCGTGACCGCGGCGTGACCGCGGCGTGACCGCGGCGTGACCGCGGCGTGACTGCGGCGTGACCGCGGCGTGATCGCGGCGTGACCGCTGCGTGACCGCGACATGACCGGGGAATGACTGCGGTATGACCACGGCATGACTGCTCAGTCCAATGACTCCCATGGTGGCATAAACTTCCAGCGAGGTCCGAAGAGAGTGGAAGGAGGCCGGGAAGCAAACCAGCAAGCCGAATTGGCCGGCAGCTCGCTGCTCCGGGGAGCCGGTAGCCTGGTCCGGCACGGCCTGGACTGGTGTGGCTGGTGCGGTTCCTTGCCTGCACGAGAAGGAGGTCCGGCCAGGGGCGGCGCGGCGGTCCGATTGGCTCTGGGTGAGGAAGTCCTGCAGGCTCATGATTTCGGTAGTAGCGTGAAGTAGACAGAGTGGGGAAACATGGAGGTCCTACAGGCAGCGGTTCGAGGTGGCGCGACGCGGTTTTGGTGGGAGAGGTGTGGCTCGGGGAGGAGTTCCGGTGGGATACTGCGGTCTGGCGCGAAGGGGACCAGTGGAAGACATCGTGAGTAGGTAGCCCAGTGGGGTGGCGGTCCGGCATGTAGAGGGGAGGCCCGACAGGATGCAGAAATGGTTTCTATCTCAAAGGGGATCCCTTGTGTGCCGCATTAGAGAAGGGAAGACCCACTTGGGTCTTCCTTTTTCCTTTTTTATCTAATTTTTGTCCTTAGACAAGACAATCCATCCCCTTTTCTTTTTTTAAATAAAGGTAAGAAGACCCCATTTTGGGGTCTTGGTCTTCCCTACATTTTTTTAAAAGTAAGAAGACCCTATTTTGGGGTCTTGGTCTCCCCCCTTTCCTTTTTTTTATTATAAAAAATATTTGCCACACACGTTTGTGGAAAATATTTTATAATAAAATATTATATAACATTTTATAATAATAAAATATTTCATTTAATTTTTCCTCAAATTTGATTGAGATTAACATCAAATGAACGAAAAATAAACCACACCGTGTATCCGATTAAATTTTCTTAAATGATCATAACATGATCATTTGAAAATGAAACGATGCGCGGTTGGATCCAAATGAACCGTTTTAACACCCCAAACTTAAATTTAATGCATCTTAATTTTGTTGACTCAGAAAAACCTTGCGGTCCCTCTGATACCACTATTGGGTATCGGGATGGCGTAGTGGAAGCCAGTGGACCAGGGATTTAAAATTTCCGGCATCACCGGAGTGACATAACCATGTCAACTCTAGTGATCTTGTCCCACTTTGGTCCGAGGATCTCAAAAGTTTTAAATAGAGCACAAAAATTAAATTGAACATGTACCTTGTTCAGAATTTACGTGTGCAAGTCTGCCGTAGGACGCCAACGATCATTGCTCGAAGACTCCGACGTCGAAGACCTCTAGATCGTCCACACACACCTCATGAATCTGCTCGCACGCCATTCTTCTAGATACTAGTGCTAGCATGGATCTTCAGAGATCACTTCAGCATAGAGAAAATCACCGCAAAGGAAGAAGCTTCAATCCGAGATGGATGAACATGTAGATCTTCCTTCGCATGAGAGACTCTATCTCTATATTCTAGGAGGAGAGAGAAGATATCAATCTTAACACATGAATTTTTAATATGGGAGAGCCTCTCTCTCACTTATATAGGGAGTGTTTAAAACACGTGAAAAGGATTCTCAACCTCCGTGTAATAGACATCTTCTATATAAGTGTTATAATTTTTTTTATTACAAATAAAATTATTCCATAAAAAATATTTATTATTTATCACTTAATTGTAATATATAAATATATTATGTGATAAATTTCAGTCTTTAACTCGACTCACACCTCCTAGTAATATTAAACGAACCTAGGATATTAAAATCCATTGGAATAATATGAATACTTGTATTTACTATATAACTTGGAAATACATGTTATAAATTAATTCTACGAATTATTCTAAACATGAATAAATAATGAATTTATATATTCATAGGTGATCTATAGAACATGGATAGTACATGGACCCTTTGGCGGGGCCCACCAAGTTCTATATACCTATTCCCAGAATAAGACAGATTTGCTAGGCGCTATTGTGTGTGACCCTCTAGGCACTTACCTCAATTTCAGTGAATAATATCCACTGACCTAGAGCGGGGTCTAGCAACCCATCGAGGACCCTATAGAGTTAAGGCAAAGTCAAAGCAATGACTACCTTCCAACGAACACAGTTTTTTTAATATAATCTCTTCCTCATTGATCTCTCAATAAATAAGAATTCATACTAGTGTCCTCATTCTTTATTTTTCATTATTTTATTTGTTGATTTGTCCGGACGGTCTTACCTTCCACTACCATGGCCATGGATTTAATGAAGGTGCAACCATCCTATTCATCCTGGCCTGAGATATCTCTTCCTAAAATCAGAAGAGACAAATCCTTTCTCGATCATTCAGTTAATGCCATGCAATTAATTATGTACCCGATACAAACTACCTCACCACGAATTTGTCTCCATGGTTTTCACCTTGCATCAAGTGTACATAATGAAATGACATCCATTGAAAATGATCTCAAGTCTAAAGACCATTAAACATGTCCGTAGATAGGAATGACCAATGACACCTAGAACATGTGGTCTTCCTATTATGCAGGTCTATCCTCATGATCTCAACTACTAGAGATCATCAAGTGCAAACTTCATGAGAAGAAGTCTCAATGCTTATGAGCTGCCAACACCTGATGGTCACACATCAACTGAGTCCTTTCAGAATGATGTAACTGGACCATAAGACGTTACATTAAGATTACTATCATGGCATCTCAGGGTTCTCATTATAGTATAGGATCTACTACAACCCTTTGATGCGACAGGTAATGTAAGGACATTTCCATAATCAAAGTGGATGCAGAAGTATCTACACTATTATGGCAAGATAAACACTTGTATTATAACAAACTAAATACATGTAGCGGTAATCAAAGTAAAAAACAAGTTGGGTCTATGGAACCCACTTTCAACACCTACTTCAACAGACCCTATGCATCCTTATTTCCCACCATAGTCCCTTATGTGGTTGAGATAGTCCTCATCCATCCAAGGGATATGTAATGAACCAACTTGGGTCATCTAAACAATTCACCTGAACTAACACATCAGATAATAAAGGTGAAATAGTATAACAAAAACCAGTCATTATTATAATAAAAACAAGACATACAACCGGTGAACAATGTGGAAATAGACGAGATAGAAAAAAAATCCAATTCAAAATAGGATAAACCAAAAAGTATATCAAGACCTGACATAACCAATAGTCCCCATCAGACCAACCCGAATTAAAAGCAGCAGCAACAAGAGACGCAAACATACTACTAGATGCACATCCCTTTACCTAAATCTAGAAATAAAACATTTACAGAAAAAAATGGCACATGTAGAGTGTGATACAAAACCTAGTAGGATTCCAATATAGTTTCTATCCACGGTCTAATATCAATAATGAAACAATTTTATTTTTTGAAACAAAATATTTTTACAAATCAATTTCAGAAATTAAATTTTGTTGTAAATCATTTCCCCATTTTCTACTTTCATTTTCATAAAAGCCTTTCATATTCTCAAACCATAAAAATGACAAGTATAAGTGATATAAAATAGTAAATCATATCAATGCATCATGATTTAAATAGGTGAATACATATCCATGAAAAAAACTATCATGTGAAGCTATGTAATACAACCTCATATAAAAACCTACGAGAAACAATCCATGATAAAAACATTCATGTGATAAATAACTATAAATGAAAAATAACCTCACATATTGGGGTCTCGGCTATCGGAAACTACATACTAAACACTCAAAATCCTAAACAGGAATACGTTGGATCCAACAGATATTGAGTCTTGTCAGTCAATATCATAAAAGTTTACCTCCTAATAGTGCAACACACACAAATGCTACCAGTGTCTCCTTCCTGATGCACCCATGGTTCCCAATGTGCAACTATCCAAATAAAATTTTTAAAACCTTGCTCAAATTTAAAAAAAAAATAAATGCTGAGACAATCCTCTTTAGAGTTTGAAAAAACATTTCCATATCAAGAATATTTTTTTTCAATGAAAAAACCCCACTTTGAAATAAAAAGCCTCTCTGAGAAATCTATTGAAAGCATATATCACTTCTAATCAATGAAGAACCCAAATGAATTTATATAAAATGACATGAAATTCATAAAATTAACCCATTGTATAGAAAAACCTACCTCAAAATGGTAGAAACCTATATACCTTTGACAATAGTGACTGGAAACAAATAGAATGGCTTTCAAATGATAAGGCATGCCAAGAAACTAAAAAGGATCAATACAAAAAACTATCTGATAAAAAATCCATACACAACCATAGACAAAACTATAAGATATTGAGTTTTTATACAAGTTATAGATCCTTTTTTAAGTTTAAATTCCTAAATATGGACTAATGGGAATACCCTTTGAGGTTTTGGGGGAATCAGGGGTGTTTTGGGCTTGTTCAGAGCCTAGAACACATCTTTTTGGGACAAAAAGGAAAGTCGTATGATTAATAGAAATCATGCGGGATAATCCACATGGTATGAATAACTGTTGGAGACCTAGATAGAGGATTGGAGGATCCTACATGGTTTTTCAAATAGTGTGGATGGATCCCTACCCCTGTTTGGGTACATCTGCATTTTTTGATAGTGGTCTGAGACACTGTTTGTGTATAATTTGTTAAACTGTGTGGGATAACTATGCAATGTTACACTTCTCATAGCATAAGGTGCATGATTGGCACACCATTTTTCTCAACATGCAGAAAAATCATGAGGCAATGTTTTTTGAGTGAATTTTTAAAATTTACCCTAATTAATCCATTATTTAAACTTATTTTTATATCCTGATCCTATATTGGAATCCATGGGAATTGAGAGCTGCTTTGAGCCTTTTGTGTAGCTTTTGATCTCATTCCTCAAGATGAACTTAGAATCAAGTGACTTCAGTCTCATTGGATTCTCAAATATGATTACTCAATTCCTTTTGTTTCATTCATCGTCTTCATTTTTCTTATGATTTGATTCAAATAAAAAGTTGACACTGGATGATAAGTCTACTATGGACCTACTGTGGGTGGTTTATAATTTTTCTGTTTGATTTGGTAATTTACTAAGCTAGTTTTAGTTGTGAAACCCCTCCAGAATTTCTATTGCATCCCCAGAATTGAATTTTTTAATTAAATGAAATGAAATGAAACATTATACAGTTTTCATTTAGTTCCCTCAATACACATTAGAGGTTATTTACCCAACCAAGGTCAACTATGGGGTGATCATTTGACTTTTCCTGTGTTATACCACCCATGGGGTATGTGATTATGCTTTCTTTGTTAGAGTAAGCCTAATAATAATTGAATTGAATTGAATTTTTAGGAGATGTTTTTACACTTTTTCCATGTGATAACATGTTGATATTGATTTAATTTCTTGAATGGGTTTATTAGAAATTGTGTAAATGAGTGTGTGAACTCATGTAATGTAATTGATTTTGAATTTATATATGAGTGGGTATACTCATTGGATAAATTTGAATTTGAATTGTATTATGAGTGGAAATACTAAGGGAACTTGAATGTAAATTGATGAATGATTACATAGGATTCCACGGGTGTGCTACACCATAGGTCAATGAAATGGTAGATAATTCCTTGGACCAATATGTTCATTGGATTCTAATTCCATGGGATGCCTTGGGCCTTTCTAACCCTTGGATTTGGTTTTACATAGACTCATTGTGGACATGGTTAGAAGAAATAATCCTTGGACCCCAACTCAAGCATAATAGTATTTCCATCAAGATGGTCCTAGGACTCGAAGAGGACGCCTTCTTCCACCATAACATGGACCTGACCCTAAGGGGTATGACATTATTTTTTATATAGAACAGTCACGGTCAGTGTGATATGAATAGTTTTACACCATGGATGTGGTGAATTTTATATTTTTTGATATATGGAAAAGATGTAATTGTTTAATACATAGTTTGTATGACATGGTCATGGTTGAAATTGTATGTATGGATGTATGGAGAGGACATGTTTGTTAATTTTGTATTTCATATAGTTGAATTATTATTGGAGCTTTACACTTGTATTTCAGAGATCAATGTATAATAATATAGTATCATTGGTTTACATTTTTTTGGGACCTTACTTGTATTACATCCATGACTGTTTTACTATGAAATTTAATTTAGCTTGTTAGTTTTTACATCTAGGACTTATTATAGGACTTTGGGTGGTAGCCTACTGGGATTGCATCTCACACCCCCTTTAGAGTTCAGTTAGGTACTTGAAAAAACTATATGGATGCAGGTAGGGATTGGGGAAAGCACCCATAGTTTGATGCTTGAATTTGTTTCTTGCTTAGGACAAGGGGAGCACAAGATCGAACTGAGGCTCATGGTGCTATTTGGAGATATCACTTTTGGTATTTTTGGTATTTTGATATTTTTATTGTATTAGTTTCATGTATAATTGTTTTTGATTCTTTGTAGAGACATGTTTCATAATATTTTATATATGAGATTACTTATGGATTTTTTTATATATTCCTATCTTGTTTATAAATCTCTTGTCTGCATTTTTTACTTCTTTTGATATTGAATATTATTTTAATTCTTATGCGTTACACTCTGGTGATGAGGGTATAATTTACCCATAAACACGTCCTATTCACTCATTTCTATTCGACAACCTCTGGCATTTACGAAGATACACTTGAGTCCATTTAGCTAACTGGGCTCAGGGCACTGTTGAGTGGTATTTGGATCTAGGATTTTACATAGTGGTATCAGAGAAGAGTCTTTTATAGTTTCGTTATTATTTGAAAAATATATATTTGGATAGGAAGGTATTGAAATTTTTTATTGATTTGTTCCTGGGTGTAGGTAACCCACATGTCAGTAAATGAAAAATTGTCTTGAATCACTACAACAAAATGGGTAAAGGGAAGCATTACCCTTTTAACAACGCAAGTTAAAAAGCGCTGATAAAGGGGTACATTTATCGGGGCTAAAAAAAGTGCTACTAAAAGTGACCCTTTATTAGCAATTTTTTAGCGCTGATAAAGGTACCCCTTTAACAACACTTTTTTACTAGCACTGTTAATGGTCACCCCGTTTATCAGTGATTTTATAAAAGCGGTGATAAAGTGTAAATTTAAAACAAAAAAACATTAATAATAATATATTAATATATAAATCTAAAAATCTATTTTACATTGATATAAATATAATATATATTTTTTAAATATGTTTTAGATATGTATAAATTGAAATATAAAATTAATGTATAAGATATTTAGTAAAAGAGGCTTATAGAAGAATTTTAGAAATATTTTTAATTAATAATTTTGTAATTTTTATTTAGTAATAGTCATTTAATAATAGTTCTAATATAAAAAAATAAAAAAAATTAATAAAAGATCAAAAATAAGTTGAAAATGCCACTCAAAATTCAAACGACCATAAATTTTGATCCAGGTGTCCGTTTGAGATCTACAACATATCAAATTGAATCCCGCGATGATCTCTACATGTTAAGGACCGAAGATAACCCATTTTCACATTTTTTGAGGCCCAAAAGGCCTAGAAGGCCTCTAAAACTGAGTTTTTAGTTGGGATACCCCGATTCTTTAACATTCAAACAACTATAACATCTGATATGGTTTTACATAAGGCCTATACAACATATCATATCGAATATCATTTTATATTATTTTATTTGGATGGTTGTGGAGTTGAAATAGATTTCTGGATTAGAAGTTATGATCGTTTTAACATTCTAGGGCTTTTCAGATACACATATATATGTATTTATTCGTTTATATATATATAGATCTATGTGTGTCTGTGTGTTGTATATATGTATGTATGTATGTATGAATGTATTTATTTATTTATAAACATACATAAGAAAAAATATTTTATAAATGTATTTAAAACAAAACTTATAAATATATATTAATATGCTAAAAAATATACATATACAAAATTATAACTATATATATATATTAATATACGAATAAATATATATATGTATATTAATATATGAATAAATATATATATATTAATATAACTAAATATATTTATATTATTATGAGTCTATATTAATACACTAATAAATATAACTATATATATAAATAAATATATATATCTTTAAATTGAAAAAAATGGCTTAGTGGTAAAGGTGATGGCATTCAAGGGGGGCTGTCTGGGGTTCGAGTTCTAGTGGATGTAGGGTTGCGTGCTAGCATGTGCATCGGGGGATAGTGTTGTTAAAGGGAGGGCATTGCACGGGAAACTACAACATGTGGTGAGAGGTAGGGGACTCCACCTAGCACTGATAAAAGGGGGGAAATCGATGATAAAATCAGTGATCATGAGTTGTTAAAATATCCCCAAATTATATATTCTTTTTAACATTTTTTAATTTATTTCTTTTATCAGTGCTAAAAAATGCGCTGATTAAGGGTACCTTTATCGACACTTTTTTTAGCGCTCATAATGGGGACCCCCTATCTTCCCAGAGATTAATAGATATTTTCTAGAACTATTAAATGTGGTTTCTAGTGTTGATAAAACCATGTTTTGTAGTAGTGAATGAAATTACTGGTTTATGGATTTTGGAAATTACAATTGATTTGATTCCATAGTTGGGTGATGCACTTTAGTTGTGTTGTTATTATTGATATGATTATGGGTTCTATTTTTTTAATCCCTATAATTTGAGGTTATTCTATATCATGTATCATTTCATGAACTTTACTGGATTCACATGCCATGCATTATGCCACTCCATATTGGATGCATCGCCTGGTTGAATAATATTGTGATACATGTCATGATAGTTATACCCATTGTTGTGATTGATATTTTATGCAGGGAATTGAAAAACATGGTTGGTACTTGGAGTGTCTATTGTAACAGAAATAATTTTTTCCTCATTAGGCTACAACATACACCCTATGTAGCCAATTGTGTCACATTGAGTCATGGACCCCGAGTCGCATGAACTTAATCATGTTTCAGTTTGAACTGGGTGGACTTTATAATTCAGATCATGAGGAGTATGGGCCATTATGGATTGAAAATTGATGCCCAATTTGGTTTTAACATTAAAATGAAATGTGAAATGAATGATAATTCAAATAAAAAATTGAAATGATAAATAGATAACCCAACTTAGACCAGATTTTTGAGTTGGAAATAGGTAGTGTTTTTGGTGATTTTTACAACTGTTTCTTTTTACCAGTCCTTTATATTGGAGTATACATTGTGGTTTGACCCATTTATATGGAGGTTTTGACCTAACCAATTATTTTGAGATGTGAAATTTGATATCATTTTGTATTTCTACGGTGTGTTTTTGGCATCATAGAGAAATTACACAACGACAGCCTCCAATTGTATGGTAGGAGGGTGGTGATGACCATGCTTTAGAGGTAGTGGGCCATGGACTACCAGTGGATCCCCCTTTAGTAACAGCTAAAGAATGATCTGTATTGTCAAAAAAAGGTGTTGACTCATAGATCTTTGATGGGTTTTATTGCTTCATAAAAACTTTTCAGGGATTACCACATCTTTCCTTATATATGGATGAGCTGACACATGTTTTCTGGTAGTATAATCATCCCATGTTTTCTATGGATGGCAGTCTATAGGCTATAGGATATTGAGCTACAGATTAATACCACCATAGTATTCTTCAATCATATGGAGGAAACTCTTAATAGGAGAGTGAATCTCGTAGAATATATGATATATAGAGAAGCTAAGAATAAGTGGGATGTTTTGAACCATGCTGATAGGCTCTGAGATTTGGTTTGAGATGATTTCCAAAAAAAAATATATAAATTTTTTTCTGCTAGACTCTCAGAACATATTGGGATAGTGTGTTCATGCCTCTGGATTAGGTCACTATGATAGTTATGGAGTATTTTCAAATCTTTATAGAGCTTTAGTGTTTTGCATTGATATAACTTGCCGATGAGATTTCAAGATAGAGACTCTTTGAGGAAGGTATCTAACATACTATTTTGTCTTAGGTAAATATTTTCAAGATGAAGATGATTATAGATATATTAAATCTACACTAATTATGGAGTAGAACCCGAGTGAAGATGGGGGTGAAGAGTAAGGTAGTGTTGTATCTTGACCAGGTGGTTCAACTTTCAATGGTAGGAATGATGTTTTAAGGATTCATGTGAGATGAATAAAAGTTAGGATTTGAGCATTGGTAGCTTGGTTTTATGTCATTGGTGTGGAAGATAGGGACACATGAGGAATAAGTGTGATCACAACCCAGTTGAGTGTCAATCTTACAGCGGGATGGGCCATGTTAAACGTTTCTGCATGACCTTCCCTCCAATAGTGAGTTATCGAGGGTCATCTCTAACATGAGGTTTAGGAGTAGTTCTCTTAGCTCTGAATCAAGAAGGGATATAGAGCAGTAAAAATCAATCTGGATGAGGAGTTGGTGGTCCTGGATGAGGCATCCAAACACCAGTTTTTTTGAGACATCATAGAAGGCTTACTCCAAATAGTGAGGTTGTGTCACAGGGTTGTGGTTCAGGACATGTATTTTGTACATCCTACTCCTATGGAGTGGGGTTTCAGACCATCTATAGTTAGAGGTTTGATCTTAGTAGCATATAATTTTGTATCTCCTCTTTTTGAAAAATGTTTAACACATAGTTTTATATTTGTGCCTATTGTTGAGATCCTTGGGCTGGTGATTCAGTTTTCTGAGGGCATCATGACACATGACACTTCTTTGGGGATTATAAAAATAATAATACATCGATACAAGGATTTTCCCCTTGATATTAGTGGGTGTCACTTTATATGGATCTTTTTTTCCTTATCATGATAATGTTTGATGTCATACTCGGAATGGATGGGCTAGTGGATTATTGAGCCTACATTGATTTCTATCACTTGAGGGAGACAGTAACTATAATAGAGGACATATATTATATTCACAATGGTGAATTGGATGTATAGTCAAGTCGAGATAGACCAGAACATCATGGGTTGGGTGGGAGTTCAACCAAAATTGCTAGTTTGTATATGCATGATTAGGGACTGTGTGAGTCATACCTTCCTCCAGTGGTTGATCATTTTAGGGATGTTTTCCCAAATGTTTTTTAGTTTAAATCCAAAGAGAGAGGTTGATATCTTCATATATCTTGTAATAGGAGGTGCCCCAGTATCCCTTCCTCCTTACAAGATGGCTACTATGGAGTTGAAGGGACTCAATTGGTAGTTATAGGATTTTGAGTTTAAGGGGTTTATCTGACCCAGTACTTATCTATGGGGTACACCAGTACTTTTTGAAAAAATTCACATAGTACCCTTAAGATATGCATAGATTATTCAACATTTAACCATCTGATGGTTAAAAAAGGTATACCTTTCCTTGGATAAATGGCCTTTTTTATCAGCTTCAAAGATATTGGGTTTTCTCAAAAAATGATTTGAGGTCTGGATATCATCATGTATGTGTTCGACTTACAAGAAAAACTCATATAGATATTTCAGTAGGTATGGTCTATATGAGTATATGGTTTTTTCATTCAGTATCACGAATGCACCAGATTTTTTCATGGAACCAATGAACCGATTTTTCTATCCTTATCTAGATTCAATTGTGCTGGTTTTCGTGGATGATATATCAGTGTATTCTCACAATTTAAATGACCATGCTAAACAACTTAATATTGTTTTGGATACACTGAGACAACATCAGTAATATGATAATCTCACAAAGCTCCACTTTTAGATGGATCAGATTCACTTTTGGGGTCATATCATCTTAGAGATAGAAGTATCAGTTGACACAAAAAAGGTGATAGTTGTATTTTCCTAGGAGCATTCCATGAACATATTTTACATACTAATTTTCTTGGGGTTATCTAGATATTACTGCTGTTTCATACCTAACATCCCATGATTAGAAGTTACTTTTATGGGATTCAATAAAAAGGTTGTGGAGTTTGTATGGTCGGATACCTAAGAGACAACCTTTCAAGAGATGGAAGGGAGATTGACTTTAGCGCTGATCCTGAAACTAATAGAGCAATGTATGAGTTACAATATTTACTATGATGCATCAGGTAATTAGAAATGAGTGGTTCTTATGCACGGGTTAGATTCATGGAATATGGGTCTTGACAGTTGAGTCCATATGAGAAGAAATACCATACGCATGATCTTGAGTTGGCTATAGTTGTTCATGTAGTGTGTTGTTGGAGACACTATTTACTTGGAGAGAATTTTTTGGTGTACAAAGACCCCTAAATCATCAATTATATATTTACATTGCATGATTTGTATTTTAGGAAGTGATGGTGGGTTGAGTACCGAGAGTCATTCAAGTTAGAGCTAGCTTATATGCCTAAGAAGGGAAATGTAGTGGTCTATAGACATAGTAGGAGGACTCTGATATAGTAAATTCAGTGTTCTAGTATTGAGTGAAAGCTTATGGATTTGTTCTCTAAGATGAACTAGGAGGTGAGGGACAGTTAGGGTAAAACTTATCTTGCATCCTTATCTGTGAATTATACCATATAGGATAGAGTGACTATGAGGAAAATATCATATTCAGAGGTCTTAGTACAATGTGACATTATAGTAGGTGAGGACCCACCTCATGGTTGGACTATAGGTGATGATGATATCTAGAATATCCATGGTCATGTTTAGGTTCCAGTGGATATACACGAGGAGCTGATGTGGGAGTTTCTTACCTCAGTTTGGGAAATGCGTCCTAGCATCACCAAGATGTACTGTGACATGCACCGTTAGAACTGGTGTCCAGGGATAAAACAAGAGGTAGCTAGTTTTATTATGATATGTTCCACCTTTTAGTAGGTAAAGGTAGAACATCATTGAATAGTTGGTATTTTATAGTAATTACCTATTTCTATGTGGAAATGGGATGATTTCATGATGGGTTTTGACCAATTTTCTGAGGTTTCTCTGAGGTCTCTATGTTGTGTGGGTTTTTGAGGAAAGTCTCATAAAGGTTTCTCATTTTTTACTGATCAAGGAGACCTTCCATGCAGATGATCATGGGAGGTTTTATAACTATGAGATAGTACACCATCATGGGCTCCCTCATTATGTCATTTTTGATAGGGATTCCTAGTTTATGTCTCTTTTATAGAATATTTTGTATAGTAAATTAAGTACACATGTGCTTTTGAGTATAGAATACCACCCTCAGACTCATGTCCAGTCAAATCATACAATAAAAGTTCTTAAAGACATGCTATGAGAATACATCATAGATTTTATGGGCCCTTGGGAGAGGCATATTACCTTGATTGAGTTCTCTTATAATAGTAGTTTTTAGTTGACTATATAGATGAAGACTTATGAGGATTTGTATGGCAAGACATGTAAATCACCCATGTGCTAGTTAATGGTATATGAATTTGCCTAAATGGGACCACATATCATGAAGGAGACTTTTGATCAGGTCTAGTTGATTTAGAAGTGAAGGGATAGTACATAATCTCGATAGAAATCTTTTGTTGATCTCCACATAAGACCTCTAGAGTTTGAGGTCAATGATCAGGTCTTTTTTTTATATCACCAAGGATAGGACACAAATGGATTAGGATATAGGGTATGATTTCACAGTGGTATGTTGGTCCATTTGAGATTTAGGAGAGAGTCAGGCTGGTAGCCTATCGGTTGCAGTTACCTCAAAGGCATTGTGCCATGTACAACATCATCCATGTATCTTAGCTACATCTCTATCATTGGGACCCATCACATGATTATCATCCCAAAAAGGTTGATTTATAAGAAGATGCATCCTTTGGGGAGTATCTGATTCATATCATTGACAAGAGCATCAAGGTTATCTAAGGCTAGTAATTTCTTCTAGTATGGGTGGTATGGTAGCACAGTCTTTCAAAGGACGAGACTTGGGAGTAGAGGGCCGATGTACATGATTAGTGTCCAAAGTTAATCTTTGATAGTTCTTGACCCCCATTGAGAGGGTAATTCAAGGACGGATTGCTTTAAGGGGGAAGTCCGTAAGATCCTTGGTTTTCATATGAGTTATGAATCCTTTTATTTTCAGTTTAAATGATTAAATATATCTAATGTGAATACCCTTTCATGTTATGGGGGTATTGGGGGTGTATGGTGATTGTTCGGAGCCCAAAACCTAAATTTTGGGGCCGAAAAGGTAAGACAAATGGTTAATAGAGACCATGTGGGATAGGCCACACAGTCTGACTAAACATGTGACACCTAGATAGGAGCTTGGAGAATCCCGCATGATTTTTCATATCATTGAGAAGGAGGTGCACACCGATGAAAGTATATATATAGTTTTTGAAAGTGGGCTAAGAAATGGTTTTCCCATGATTTTCTAAACCATGCAGGATAACCGTGTGAGGATCCCATTATTATATTAGTAGGTGTATGGTTGGGACACGGTTTGGACAACCATGTTACCAAACCATACGACCTAGTATTTTGGGAGAATTTATGAAATTTCACCTAATTAATTTTTTATTTCAACTTATTTTTCTTTATCCTTATCCTCTATTGGAAGCCAAGGTGATTGAGATCTCTTTTGATCATTTTGGGTAGCTTTTGATCATGTACCTTCTTCTGAACTCAAAATCGAGCATTATTAGTCTTATTATATTCACATTGGTGAGTAAAAAATTCATTTTTTGTCATTAATCATTTAACATTAGACTGAGGAAGTTATTTAAATGCATGCTAATATTTACTATTTTTAGGATCTTCATCCATTCTTTGTTTTTCTTACAATCTAAGTCGAATCATAATTTTATACTGGAAGATAATTATTCTACAAACCTACAGTAAGTTTTCTGTACTTTTCCCATTTGGTTTGGTTCTTTATTAAGCTAGTTTAAATTTTTTTGTCCCAAAGAAATTTCTGGAGTGGCCATAAAATTGAAATTTTTTATGGAATTAAATAAAATGGAACATGATAGGGATTCCATTTAGTTTCCTTGAGACATGTTTCATGTTGTTTCCCTAACCAAGGTCACCCATTGGAGAGCCTTTAAATTTTCCTTTACTATACCGCCCATGGGGTTTGTTATTGTGCTTTCCTAGTTAGAGGAAGCCTAATAATGAATGAATTTAATTGGATCAAATGTTTAAGAGATGTTTTTCCTCTTTCTCAATGTGATAAAATGATGATATTGATTTAATTTATTGAATTTATTTATTAGAAATTGTTTAAATTAGTGGGTAAACTCATTTAATGTAATTGATAATGAATTGGTATATGAGTGGGTATACTAATATGATAAATCTGAATGTGAATTATGATATGAGTGGGTATACTCATGGAAATTGAATGTAAATTGATTAATTATTACATATAATGCCATGGGTGTGTGAGACCATGGATCAATGGAATGTTAGAGAATGCCTTGTACCTGTATATTCATTCAATTTTGATTCCATAGACCCCTTGGATCAAGTTTATCATGGGATTTTAGAGAACTTGGTTGAAATACATGGTCCTTGGAACCCAACTCAAGCCTAACTGAGTTTCCATCAAGATGATATTGTGGTTTAATGAGGATTCCATGGTCCAATATAACTTGGATTATACCCCAAGGGTTTGACATTATTTATTATATGGTACAACCATGGTAAATGAGATATGAATGGTTGTACAACATGGCCTTGGTAAATGTGAAACTTCTTGATATATGGTAAGGGATTGATTGTTTGATACATTGGTTGAATGGAATAGTTGTGAATGACATGTTATGTATGGATATATATCGAGGATAGGTTAGTTAATTTTTTATTTCTTGTATCATGATAGTTATAGGTTCTTGACACTTTTTTTACAGGGATCCATGCATGGATGTATAGTATCATTGGTTTTTTACTTTTTTACTTGGGCTCTTACTTGTATTAGTTTCATTCCTATTTTACTATGAACTTTTCTTTAGCTTTTTATATTGCACAACTAGGACTTGTTACAGACCATTGGGTGATAGCCTATTGGTTTTTTATGTCATAACATCTTCTTGCTGTCATCTGGTACTCGGACAGTCTATATGGATGCAAGTAGGGACCAAGAAAAGTTTCCACAGTTCGATGCTTGACTTTGTACCATTCTTAGGAGCAAGGGAGCATAAGATCGACCTGAGGCTCATGAATCTATTTAGAGATAGTGATTTTGGTCTTTTTTAGTGTTTTGATATATGTATTGTACAGATTCCAGGTATACCTATTTTGGATGATTTTTAGAGTCATGTATCATCATCTTTTTTATATGAGGTTACATATGGATTTGTTTATATATTCATGTATTGTTTATTCGTCATCTGTCTGAATGTTTTTTTACTTATACAATTGACTATTATTGTTTTACACTGTGTTACACTATATTAATAATGTAATTGTATCCCCATAGACACACCCTAGGTCCTCACTGCTAGTCTAAAGCCTCTAGTGTTTGGAGAGAGATGCTTGAGGCCATGTATCCAACCAAGATTGGGGCACTGTTGAGTGAAATTTGGGTTCAGGATGTTACAAAAACCATAGTTATAACAAAAAATAAATAATAACCAAAAGGTATACATACTTGGAGATATAAAACATAACAAAAATGGAAATCAATCACAGAATGAAGAAATACATAAGGGAAAGAGCCACCCAAAATCTCCTAGGAAGAGCCTCTAGGTCGAGAGTGGAGAAAAATTCAATGAATGAAATATGAAACCACTTATGGATCACCATAAAAGCCCAATTAATGAATATTACATGTCCCGTAATCACTTTACATGTCTTGTATTCATGAAGCTCATATATTCTAAAAATCCCATAAACTTTTTATTAAAAACTCTATATTTGACATTACACGACATAAAACCTTTTCACAACGTGTAAACCTCTCGTGATGTGTTTATAATTCACATCTTTTTCCTGAAAGCCATTACATGAAAATTAATCCTATTAAATGGTGTGTAATCACCCAGTGTATAGAAAAAACTATAGGTTTAAGCTAAAAATATAAAAAAAATTATATAAATTCTCCCTTATAGGTATCCTCCCAATTTCTTTCTTGGAATTCATCCAATAAAAAAGGGAAACAAAAAGAAAAGGATAAAACATATCTAATAGTGATGTAATTGGGAATTAAAATCTCCCTACCATAAATGATTTTTCCCCAAGAAATCCATCAAGATTCTAGATATTTAAATAGAAAAATACACCGCTACCTCATCAATGTCTTATGCTCCCACGTCTTGTAGATATCTTGTCCACACTACCACAATACCCATACAAGGTGGATCATTTTATCTCTTGGTACCTTATCCTAGTGATCCATAATATGAAATAGTTTCTCAACAAAAGTGTTATTAGGATAAATATCAATATCCTCCCATCTAATCTCATGTGAAGGATCTAGTATATACTTCTTAAACTAGGAAACATGAAACATGTCATGGATTGTTGTCAAACTAGATGGAAAGTCCCACCGATAGGCCACCCTCCCTAGTCATACAACAATATCAAATGGCCCCACAAACATTAGTGCGAACTTACCCTACTTACCAACCAACGACATCCCAAGAAAGGTGAAACTCTTGAAAAGACTTTATCACACACCTCAAACTCTAGTGGCTGACACCAATAGTCTGCATAATATTTATGATGACTCTGTGTCATGATAAAATACATTTAGATCAACTACACCATATTTTTCATCTCATGAACAATGCTTGGCACAACCAAGGACCACCCTCCCAACTCTACCCAGCACAATGGAGATATACATGTTCACCCATAAAATGGCTCTATGGGTTCCATATTTATCGAAGGCTGATAGATATTTTTATAGGAAAATTTAACCAATGGAAAATGATTTTGAAAATATACTCCAGAATCAAGCACAAAATCAGAGAACATATCCTCATAACCTAGATAACACTCTCTATTCACCCTTCCATCTATAGATGATAAGTCATTCTCATTCTAATCTAAGTCCCCATTTCCTCCTATAAGCCTTTCCTGAACTTGGATGTGGACCTCAGGACCCTTTTATACACAAATGCATAGGTAACCCCATGAATTCTCATAATATCTTGAAAACTAATTCCTTAATTTTTTTACACATTTTTCATTTCATTGATAGGTAGGAAATGTGCTGATTTCATGAGTTTATCAATGATAACTAAAATCAAATCCTTACCACTAAGAGTCAATGGAAAATCAATGACAAAGTCCATGGAAATATCATCCCATTTCCATACCAGAATGGGTAAGTTCTAAAACTACCCCATATGTATTTGGTGCTCCACATTAATTCTCAAACAAGTAAGGCACCATGATACAAAATCCATAATCGACCATATTATCTCATGCCACCAATACCAATGACTCAAGTCATGATACATTGTGTCAGCCCCAGGGTGTACAAACCAACAAGAATGGTTTCCAATATCCCACAACTTTTGAATTAGGGAAAATAGAATAGCCAATATACTAAGAAATCAAAAAGCACCTCTGGGATACCGAGACCACTCACCTGTGGTCTCCCCACCATAATGTTTTTCACAAAAGCATTGTAACTTGGTATATATCACCAGATCAAGCCAAACTCTCTCATAAAAAGAAAATATATCTTTCATCAAAGCTGAAAACACCTTTCCACCAACCTATACTACTTCTAAACTCATCTCAAAAAACAAACTCATTAGAGACCACTACTTAACTGATTCCATCACAGCTTGTTTTGGTAACATTCTACTGAACACATCAAAAACCATATTCCCTTTCCCATGTGTATAATAAATTTCAAAATCAAATTTATGAAGATAATCTACCCATAATAAATATTTAAAATTCAGGTCCCTCTAAGTAAAAATATATTTCACGATCTTATGATCAAAATATACCATAAACCACTCCCCAAGGAGATAGTTACAATAATGACCCGTACATTACATACATTATTATTATTACAATAAAATTAAAGCATACTTATTACAACATATTAAGAAACCCTGATAGGACCGTATAGGAATAGTGTCTTTAGAAACTGGGAAACATAAACAACTGGTTCATAAAACATCTACATTGTCTCCTGTTTATTTCATCATATCTAGAGTCCCTTTTTGGCATATCCAACTTAATACCCTTATTCTTAATCTGGGGAAAAGAAAAAATACACAATGGTGTGCTCAAATGCTCAGTAAGGGTAAAAAAAATAAATATCAATCATATCACATTCATAAGAACATAACATTTTGAATAGCATAACAAGAAAAAGAGATCATAATATCATAACATGGGATAAATCATACTGGTGAAATATAATATCAATAATCATAACTTAAAACATGAAACTTTGTGGCATACTCACATAATCATAGAAAATCATTTAATTTTAGTCAAGACTCATTGCCAAGACTATCATAGCGGACAAATTCCATTACTGAACCGAGTTCACTCCTCATTCCAGTCTTGTATCACTGAACCAGATTAACTTGTCGTTCCAACCATGTCTATCTCTTGAGATATAAATCTATACCCAATGCATTGGAGGGAGATATAGGTCCCACCCATATCATAAGGAAACCATTCTTATGTGTGCCACAAAGTCCTAAATCATAGCATAACCCATGTAATAAAAATGGGATTCTTAAACATCGTCCCATTATAACGTAATCCATATAAGATAAAAGGAAATAATAAAATTAATTCCATCATAAAATAATCAAATCAATTTAAAAATAGAGATATAAATAGAACCCTATATTATCTTATATGGAAAATAATTTTGATAAAACACTTGAACTCCATTCTTGAGGAAAATATCCTTTCTACTTAAAAAAAACATTTTTCATTCCTTAACATGTCATACAATTTTAAACTAAAAGAGTTGATTAAAAATAAACTTGAAAACGTGTAAATGAAGCTTCATGGAAATAATGTTCTATGAAATCATGAAAATCCATTCATGTTGTATAAGTTAAAAAAAACAATCTTCTCATACTTTGGCCGGAAAAGTCAAAAAGTATCTCGTACTAAAAACGACGAAAGATTCCTTTAATATCTTTTACTAAAAACACACCAATGGGTAAAATTGGATTTAAAAATTTTTAGGAGGATATAAATAATATTACATATTGAGGAAACATGGATGTGGATGATAAATATTCCCCATTAAATTCTAAAGTATAAACAATCTCGGATAAAAATGAGATTGTGAGATTTTACCTTACCTTAGGTCTGATTTCCTTCGTACATATCTGAAACTCATGTATAATGATTTAAATAATGTCATTGACTTTTTATAGAATCATATTCATTGTTATGATATCATATATGGCCATATTCTTATCTTCTTATTAGTAATATTTCATTACTACTTGTTATTCGGGTGTTTATTGCTTTATGTTCTTACGCATGTCTTGTCGAATATATTATTATTCCTCTTTTTAGGTTATATATACCTTATTTAAAGAATGGTATTAGTGTAATATATATCACATGTATTCATTCAATTCATTTATGTAATCATTATTCAATGAAGATCATGTAGAATGAGTCGCATCACATTGTGGAGACGGTAGGCCTACGTATGTACAAGTGATGATATCATTCCCATGATCGTGGAATTGTATAGAAGTGTATGTATACTATTTCAGAATCAATAACACTTTACAATAATCTTTTATAGTTATTCTTTACACTATTATATCCATCCAAGTAAGGTGGTGGAGGAAAACAGACTACACCACAGCGTGGAGATGGTATTCCGTACGTACGCACGCGCGGTGACTTAATTTTCCGTAGGATGGATAGAAGGTGAAATATGGTTGTTTAATATTTATAATAACATTTCAGTACATTAGTGATACTGATATTATTAATTAATAATGAAAAAACTAAAGAAGAGGAAGTATAAGAATACATAAAATGGAAAAATCAGTAAAGGATATTACCTCTTCTTTGACACGCCTCTTCTTAACCACCTATTAGGGCACTAAAGTTAGTCTTTGAAGAAGACCAGGACCTCTAGTATGTTTCTAGGGAAATGCAGAAGAAAATTGGTAGGTTTTTTCCGATCTTGAAGGCTCAAAGTGGTGTGAGGAGGAGAGGGAGGAGGTTCCCTTTTATAAGGGAGGAGAGGGGCACCATTGGAATTATAAGAAATATAATTTATAATAAATTCCAACCCTACTTAAAAACCTCCAAAAACAACTCAAATCCAAATCTTACATGAGATAGGGTTTTAATATCATAAACCAATAAAATTTAGACAAGTTTGGAATTTATTTTAAACATTATCAACTTGATTTATCCTTATATAATCTATTTAATTTTATTTGTGGTAATAATATTCTAAATTTTAAATCACTATAAATAATTACTTATATGTTGTTAATTTTCCATAATTTTATAATTTATTACATTTTAGACAATATAAATATAAATTTATAATTTTTAAATATTTTTATTATTTTTAAACAATTTTATAATATGTAATTTTTGTAAAATAACAATTGTGTCAATTTTGACACTATTCAATTATTTGAATTTAAATAAAATATAAACAGAAGATATGTTCGAAGTAAAAGATTTAATAGATTCATAACATGTCATATTTATCTAGAAAATTAGGTGATCAGATTAAATAGTTCATATAGTATTTATTTTACAACTTTTAGAATCATTTTATTTGATAATTCAATCAATAAAATAATTTCAACATCACTATTATGTCATAATTAATGATAATTATTTAATCTCTACAAATTATAATTAAATTCACATGATGTATATAATTTTATGAGATTTTTTGATAATATTCATGTTTGACGTTTCATGAATTTTATCACTAAATTAATATTATAATACTTATAAGATTTAAGAGAGTGACATGTTGTCACTTTCATTTGTGTTAATAATAATTAAATAATTTTAATGGTCAAAAGTCCATAAAACGAATTTATTCATACCCTTCGGTGATAAGGGTCGACTTTTAGTCATCCAATAGAATTTTGGTAGGTGTTAGGGTAATTTTATAATCTTATTTTTACCCTTAATTACCCGATTTACCTTTATCTCTAGTAAATAAAAATTACCGTAGTTACTATTCATAATATCAAAAAATAAATGTAACCTATGAACATAATTTGGATTCAGTAAATACAAATATGGAATCCGTTTTTTAAAATTCAAAACATAGAAGTTTTAGTAATTAATTTAAAATTTATCCCGTTGTTAAGAAAATGTGTGTTAAAAGTTAGAACATTGCCAAAGATTGAAAAGTTTTTACATATGAATTCAAAGTAAATTTAATGGTAATGACATAAATTATATTAAACAGTAAAAATATATTCTATTTTTACGTTAAAATAATTAAATATTATAATTTATCCATATCAATTATTGCGATGAAAAAAGTTTTTTTTAATTAAAATATATCGTGTTTTTACTATTCATTAAAATATGGAAGTTATCATAATAATATGAAAAATTTATCCAAATATGCCATCAAAAGGCGGAAAAACTGCATTTTTTGAAAAATAATTATTTTACCTGAAAAAATTATTTTGTTCACATACCATGTTTTAGAAAATGTGTAAGATGAATAATAATGTTATAAAATTCAAAATGTATTTAATACTATTCATAACAGCTAGTCCATAATAATATTATAACAATATATCATTGTTTAGTGAAACATGATATTTCGTACAACACACGCTATCGAGGAAGGTTACTCTTGCATATAGCAAAAGCCAAGATAGTGTTGTTTGTAGTGAAAGATTCCTTTGATGTTGCGCACAAAAAAAAATATTTTTCAGAAAATATCAGGGTGTTACATTCTACCCCCCTTAAAATGAATTTCTCCCTCGAAATTAGTCACTTCGTAACAAACAGATGAGGATACCTCTCCCCAATCATATCATCAAGATCCCATGTAGCTTCTTCTAATTGGTGGTTCCTCCATAAACATGTAAAAAACTACATTTAAAGTTGGTATGCCATCAAAAGGCAGCAAAACTGCATTTTTTTAAAAATACTTATTTTACATGAAAAATTTATTTTGTTCACATACCATGTTTTAGAAAATGTGTAATATGAATAATAATGTTATAAAATTCAATATGTAGTTAATACTATTCATAACATCGTATCCATAATAATATATAACAATATATCGTTGTTTAGTGAAACTTGATATTGCGTACAACACACGCTATCGAGGAAGGCTGCTCTTGAGTATATAGCAAGCAAACCTAATGTTGTGTGTAGTGAAATATTTCTTTGATGTTGCGTATAAAAAAAATATTTCTCAGAAAATATCAGGGTGTTACATTCTACCCCCCTTAAAATGAATTTTTCCCTCGAAATTCATCACTTTGTAAAAAACAGATGAGGATACCTCTCCCCCATCATATCATCAAGATCCCATGTAGCTTCTTCTAATTGGTGGTTCCTCCATAAAACTTTCACCAAGAGAGTGGTCTTGTTCCGTAGATATTTTTCGCTACGATCCATAATCTCTATCGGCTTTTCTTCATAAGAAATTTCTTGCTCCAGCGGTACAACTTCTGAGCATAGTACATGTGAAGGATCAGGTATGTACTTTCACAGGAGAGATAAGGGGAACACATCGTGAACTTGAGAGAGATTCTTTGGAAGCGCCAATTAGTAAGCTACCTTCCCAACATGATCCAGTATTTCAAAAGGACCTATATACATAAGGATCAACTTTCCCTTCTTTCCAAATCTCATTACTCTCTTCCAAGGAGATATTTGTAACAACACTTTATCACCCACTTCAAACTCTAGGTCTTTTCTTCAGTTTTCTGCATAAATTTTTTGTCGAATCTGAGATTCTATTATGTGTTGTTGAATAGATCTAACCTTTTATGCCATCTCATCAAAAGATAAGGTCCAAATAGCTTTCATTCCACAACATCATCCCAACATGTTGGAGTCCTTCATTTCTTTCCATAGAGAGCTTCATAAGGAGCCATCTGAATACTAGAGTGAAAGCTATTATTATAAGAAAATTAAAACAAAGGAAGGTGTTGATCCAAACCACCTTTAAAATCCATATATAAATCTCTTAACATATCTTCTAGAGTTTGAATTATTCTCTCAGACTGACCGTCTGTCTGAGGCTGATAAGCAGTGCTGAAACTCAACTCTATATCTAGAGTATGCTGAAGACTTCGCCAGAACATCAAGGTAATCCTCAGATCCCGATCAGATATAATGGATTGTTTTACTCCATGAAATCTTACCACTTACATTACATATATCCTAGCAAGATGATCCAGAGAGAAATATTCTCTAATAGCAATGAAGTGTGCCGGCTTCGTAAGACGATCAACTATGACCCAGATAGCATTATGCCTTTGGATGTTTTAGGAAGTCCAGTAACAAAGTCCATAGTGATGTTTTCCCATTACCATTCGGGTATGGGTAATGGTTGTAACATCCCCTTAGACATCTATCTCTCAGCTTTAACTTGCTGAAAAACCAAGAATCGAGAGACGTATTCAGCGAAATATCTTTTCATGCCATCCCACCAGAAGTACTCTTTCAGGTCCCTATACATCTTTGTGCTTCCAAGAAGAATAGAGAATGAAGAACTATGAGCCTCATCCAGTAGCTCCTTCTTTAATTCTGGGATGGGAGGAACACAAACCCGATTCCTGAACCTTATTATCCCATCAAAATCAAGGTTGAATTCAGGAACATTTATCACCTTCTTTTGTAACTCTATATCTTCTTTTTGTGCCTCTTTAATCTTCACATGTATAGATGGTTGAACATTCATTTGATAAAGATAAGATTTTTCCCTTACATTATAATTCCAAGATCCATCCTATGTAAATCCATAAATATTTGATCTTTTGTAATCCTCATCATGGATAAGCTAGCATGGTCTTGTCGACTTAATGCATCTGCCACCTTGTTTGATTTCCCTAGGAGATAATGAATTGAGCAGTCGTAGTCCTTAATCAACTACAACGATCTTCTTTGGCGCATATTCATATCCTTTTGTGTGAAAATATACTTTAAACTTTTATGATCAGTATAAATATCACAACTTTCCCCATAAAGATAATTCCTCCATATTTTTAATGCAAGGATTAATGCGGATAACTCCAAATAATTAGTTGGGTAGTTTTTCTCATTGATTTTCAACTGTCGTGAGGCATAAGCTATCACTATATCATTTTTCATGAGAACACAACCCAGTCCCTTCTTGGATGCATCACTGTAGATCACAAACATTTCTCTACTACACGGTAGTGTGAGCATTGGTGCACTGGATAACCTTTGTTTTAACTCTTTGAAATTATCTTCACACTCCTCCATCCACATGAACATAACTCTTTTTCGAGTACGCCTTGTTAGTGGATTAGATAAGGTTGAAAAATCATTCACAAAATGTCGATAATATCCAGCCAGACAAAGAAAAATTCAGATCTCAGTTACTGTTGTTGGTCTTGACCATCTTTCGATAACCTCTATTTTTGCCGGATCCACATATATCCCCTCCTTTGAGATTATGTGACCCAAAAATGAAACTTTTTGAAGCCAAAATTAACACTTGGTAAATTTGGCATAAATCTTATCCTTTCTAAGGGTCTTTAATAAAATTCTCAAATGATCTTCATGTTCTTCCTTGCTCTTTGAATAGACAAGAATATCGTCTATAAAGACTACCAAAAACTGATCAAGATAGTCTCTAAAGACTCTATTCATCAGATCCATGAATATAACAGGGGAATTAGTAAAACCAAATGGCATCACTATAAATTCATAGTGTCCATACCTTGTATAAAAATCCATCTTTGGTATATCCTCATTTTGACCCTTAATTGATGATACCCTGAACGAAGATCAATCTTGGAAAATTATTGAGCTCCGCATAGTTGGTTAAATAAGTCATCAATGCGTGGGAGAGGATATTTTTTCTTGATAGTGATCTTGTTAAGTTCTTGATAATCAATGCAAAGTCTCATTGATCCATCTTTCTTCTTAACAAAGAGAACATGTACTCCCCAAGGTGACACAGTAGGGTGTATTAATCCTTTATCAATATTCTATTGGAGTTGCATCTTCAATTCCTGAAACTCAATTGGGGCCATTCTACAAGGTGTCTTTGAAATAGGCATAGCACCCGGTATGAGTTCTATTGAAAACTCAACTTCACGATTTGGTGGAAGACCTGGAAATTCCTCTAGAAAGACATAATCAAACTCCCATACAATGGGCATATTCGTAATCGTGAGTTTCTATACAACCATTTGAGATAAATAACCTTCATTTATTGGAATCAAGACCCGTAATATGGAATAAATTTCCACTGTATGGTTATGTTCATACTTGCATCGATAGATGATCATAGACTGATTCGGAATACGAAATGTGACTTCCCTTATTTGGAAATCGAAATGTGCTCCATATAAGGAAAGCCAATCCATGCCAAGAATCACATCAAATTCCACTATATGAAGGATCACAAGATTTGTAGGAATAACATTCCCACAAACTTCAATTGGAGATGAATTCTAAACTTTTGATGCGACTGTTGTGCCATTAGAAGTTGTCACAGCTAACTCAACATCTAATTTTTGAGGTAATACAATGATACCCTTAGAAAATTATTCAGAAATAAATGAGTGGGTTGATCCAGAATCAAATAAAACATTTGCTACTTTAGAGTGGATGGTAAGTGTACCTTTCACCACTTCGTTATCATATTCCACATCTCCGATAGTAATTGCATGTGACTTTCCTTTGTCTATGGCTTTAAGAGTTTGTTGATGACAATCATCATCAACAACCCTTGTATTTGGGCATTGATTGGCATAATGCCCCATCTCCTTGCACTTGTAACATTGAAGTGTTGGAGGTTCATTCTATGTATCCCTTTATTTGTTCGTATCATTAGACATATTCTTCCCATTATTTCGACATTCAATTTCCCGATGACCTTCTTTTCCACACTTAAAACATTTTCTTGTCCCTTTAATAAAATTCCCTCCATGTTTCTTTACCAAAATTTGAGCATAAAGGAAAACTCATCTTTTTTTTTTTCAGTGTGGTATTTAGATTTTCCTTTGAATTCTATTTTCCTCTTCTTATCAAACCCAAATGATTGATGGATTAATCCAATCTCCATCTCAACCTTGAGAGCACATCGAACAATTTCCTCATATCTATTTATGTTACTTATGGATAACTCCCTTGGAAGACTTGGTTTTAAGCCACTAAAGAATTGATCAATTTTACTGTCAGGTTGGATAATAATTCCGGAAGCGTACCTTGCAAGTCTTGTAAAATTTGCTTCGTAGGTACCAACAGATTCATCATCCTTTTGTTTCAGTTCATGAAACTCCTTCTCCATCATTGTTCGAAGAATACGATGGATGCACTTATTGAAAAATAAGTTCTTGAACTCATCCCATTCCATGGACTCAATTTCATCTCTTTGCCTCGTATTCCTGATAAGATTCCACCATTTATCAGCATCACCTTCCAAAAGATACACTGCTAAGATGACTTTTCCATGACCAAAACATTTTAGAACTGAAAATATCTTTTCAATGGTAGTAATCCATTATTCAGCCACTAATAGATCAGAAGACCCACTGAATAAAGGTGGGCACTGCCTCATGAAGGATTCAACAGAATTTTGCTCCTTCCTTTGCTCTCTTGGAAGTAATTCATGATTCATTACTAGAGAAAGTTGTCTGAGCATGGCTACAAGATTTTGAATTCCAGCTCCCATAACATTTGGTTGCTCAGGGGGACAATCATTGCACTTCCCGCCGCATTCAGCATTAACACGGGTCCTTTAGGTTCCAACCATTGACTAAAACCAATAATCATAGTTTGAGAAACACTAATCATAATAGGAAAACCACATAATCAAGAATAAAATTTTACACTTAAGGTCTTATCATAGGTTATCCATGTCCATTTATAAAACACTAATATTGTCTTCTATGCTTAGACATATCCTTAGGGTTCTTACTAAGGCTTTCACTTCCTAGTTTCCAAATATTGACTGTACCTTTCATCTGATACCAACTATAATGACCCTTACATTACATACATTATTATTATTACCTCAAAATTAAAGCATACTTATTTCAACATATAAAAAAACCCTAATAGAACCATATATGTATACTGTCTTTAGAAATTGGGAAACATAAACAACTAGTTCATAAAACATCTACATTGTCTCCCGTTTATTTCATCATATCTAGAGTCCTTTTTTGGAATATCCTACTTAATACCCTTATTATTGACTTGGGGAAAAGAAAACATACAAAAGGTTGAGCTCAAATTCTTAGTAAGGGTAAACAAAAGAAATATCAATCATATAATAATCATAATACCATAACATTTTGAATAGATTAACCTGCAAAAGAGATCATAATATCATAACATGGGATGAATCATAGTGGTGAATTGTAATCTCAATAATCATAACTTAAAACATGAATATTTGTGGAATACACACATAATCATAGAAAATCATTTCATTTTAGTGAAGACTCATTGCCAAGACTATCATAGAGGAAAAAGTCCATTACTGAACTGAGTTCACCCCTTGTTCCAGTCCTGTATCACTGAACTGGATTAACTTGTTGTTCCAGCCATGTCTATCTCATGAGATATAAATCATTACCAAATGAATTGGAGGGAGATATAGGTCACACCCATCTCATAATGAAACCATTCTTATGTGTTCCATAAAGTCATAAATCATAGCCTACCCCATGAAATAAAAATGGGATTCTTAAATATCAAGCCATCATAACATAATCCATATAAGATAATAAGACATCATAAAATTAATTCAATCATGACATAATAAAATAAATTTAAAAATAGTGATAGAAATAGAACCCTATATTATATTATATGGAAAATAATTTTGATAAAACACTTTAACTCCATTCTTGAGGAAAATATCCTTTCTACTTCAAAAAAACATTTTTCCCTCCTTAACATGTCATAAAATTTCAAACTAAAAGAAGTTGATTAAAAATAAACTTGAAAACTTGTAATGTAAGCTTCATGGAAATAATTTTCTATGAAATCATAAAAATCCATTCATTTTTAATAATTTTAAAAAACATTCTTCTCGTACTTTTGCCGGAAAAGTCAAAAAGTATCTCGTACTAAAAAGGACAAAAGATTCCATTCATATCTTTTACAAAAAACTCACCAATGGTTAAAATTGGATTTAAACAATTGTATGAGGATAGAAATAATATTACTTATTGAGGAAACATGGATGTGGATGATAAATATCCCCTAGTAAATTCTAAAGAATAAACAATCTCAGATAAAAATGAGATTGCGAGATTTTCCCTTACCTTAGGTCCAATTTGCTTCGTACGTATCTAAAAATCCTATATAATGATTTAAATAATTTCATTGACTTATTAAAAAATCATATTAATTGTTATGATATCATATATGGTCATATTCTTATCTTCTTATTAGTAATATTTCATTTCTACTTGTTATTAGGGTGTTTATTGGTTTATGTTCTTATGAATGTCTTGTCGAATAAATTCTTATTCCTATTTTTAGGTTATAGACACCTTATTTAAGGAATGGTATTTTTGTAATATATATCATATTTATTCATTAAATTCATTTATATAATCATTATTCAATTAAGATCATGTAGAACGAGTCGCATCACATCGTGGAGACGGTAAGCCGTACGTACGCACATGTGATGATATCATTCCCATGATCATGGAATTGTATTGAAGTGTATGTATACTATTTAAGAATAAATATAAATTTAAAATAATCTTATATAGTTATTATTTACAGCATTATACCCTTCCAAGTAAGGTGGTGGTGGAAAACAGATTACACCACAACGTGGAGACGATATTACGTATGTACGCACGCGCAGTGATTTCGTTTTGCATAGGATGGATAGAAGGTGAAATATGGTTATTTCATATTTATAATAAAATATCAGTATATTAGTGATGCTGATGTTATTACTTCATAATGAAACAACTAAAGAAGAGGTAGTAGAAGAAGAAATAAAATGGAACGAATCAGTAAAGGATATTACCACTTCTTTGACGCGCCTCTTCTTAACCTCCTATTAGGGCACTAAACACGGTCTTTGAAGAATAAAATAACCTCTAGTATGTTTATAGGGAAGTTTAGAAGTGAAATTGGCTAGGTTTGGACGAGCTCAAAGGCTCAAATTTGTGTGAGGAGGAGAGGAAGGAGGTTCCCTTTTATAAGGGAGAAGATGGACAGCTTTGGAATTATAAGAAATATTAATTTATAAGAAATTCTAAAACCACTTAAAATCCTCAAAAAATGACTGAAATCTGAATATTAGATGAGATAGGGTTGTAATCTCATCAACCAATAAAATTTATACAAGTTGGAAATTTATTTTAAACATTATCAACTTTATTTATCCTTATATAATCTATTTAATTTTATTTGTGGTAATAATATTCTAAATTTTAAATCATTATAAATATTTACATATATGTTGTGAATTGTACATAATCATATACTTTATTACATTTTCGACCATATAAATTTTAATTTATAATTTTTAAATATTTATATTATTTTTAAACAATTTTATAATATGTAATTATTATAAAATAACAATAGTGTCAATTTTAACACTATTCATTTATTTGAATTTAAATAAAATATACACAGAATATATGTTCGAACTAAAAGATTTAATAGATTAATAAAATGTCATATTTATCTATAAAATTAGTGGAGTACATTAAATAGTTCATATAATATTTATTTTAAAACTTTTAAAATCATTTATTTGATAATTCGATCAACAAAATAATTTCAACATCACTATTGTACCATAATTAATGATAATTATTTAATCCCAAAAAATTATAAATAAATTCAGCTGATGTATATAATTTTATTATATTTCTGGAGACTATTCAGTTTTAACGTTTCATGAAGTTTATCACTAAATTAAAATTATTATACTTATAAGATTTAAGAGAGTGACATCTTGTCACTTTCTTTGGTTTTAATAATAATTAAATTATTTTAATTGTCAAAAGTCCATAAAATGAATTTATTCCGACCCTTAGGTGAAAAGGGTCGATTTTTACTCATCCAATAGAATTTTTGTAGGTGTTGGGTAATTTTATAATCTTATTTTTACCCTTAATTACCCGATTTACCTTTAACTGCAGTAAATAAAAATTACCGTAGTAACTATTCATAATATTAAAAAAATAAAAGTAACCTATGAACATAATTTGTACCCACTGAATCCAAATATTGAATCTATTTTTTTAAATTATAAACATAGAAGTTGTAGTAATTAATTTAAAATTAATCCCGTTGTTAAGAAAACGAGTTTTAAAAGTTAAAACATTGCCAAAGATTGAAATGTTTTTACCTATGAATTCAATGTAAAATTAATGGTAATGAAATAAATTATATTAAATGGTAACAATATATTATATTTATACTTTAAAACAATTCAATATTATAATTTAACCATATAATGTATTGTGATGAAAAAAGTTGATTTTCATTAAAATATAGCGTGTTTTTACTATTCATTAAAATATGGAAGTTATCAGAATAATATGAAAAATTTATCCAAAGTAAATTTTTTTATATCCTGATTCCATAGAAGAATTTTATTTTATCAAATTTAACATATAAACATGTCAAAAACTACATTTAAAGTTGGTACGCCTTCAAAAGGCGGCAAAACTGCATTTTTTGAAAAATACTTATTTTACCTGAAAAAAATATTTTGTTCACATACTATGTTTTAGAAAATGTGTAAGATGAATAATAATGTTATAAAATTCAAAATGTAGTTAATACTATTCATAACGGCTAGTCCATAATAATATTATAACAATATATCATTGTTTAGTGAAACTTGATATTGCGTACAACACACGCTATTGAGGAAGGTTGCTCTTACGTATAACGCAAGCCAAGATAGTGTTGTTTGTAGTGAATGATTCCTTTGATGTTGCATATAAAAAAATATATTTCTCATAAAATATCAGGGTGTTACAGTTACACCATGTTTTGAGTGCATGCATTACCACTACCAACTCAAGATCGAGGGTAGGGTAGTTCTTCTATTGAGGGTGTAATTGGAGAGAGCCATAAGACACTACTTGCTTCCCCTACATCAATACACATCCCAAACCCACACCGAAATCATTGAAGAATAAAACATAAACCGATCTCGGTTCGAGTAGAATAAAACATGGTGTTGAAGTCAACCCAATATTTATCTTCTCAAAAGATCTCTGACACTTTTCTTTCCATTCGAAATTTACACCCTCATACGTTAAAGCTGTCATCAAATATAAAGGCTTGAAGGTGTCCTTAACAAACTGTTTATGCATCCATCCAAAACCAAGAATCACTAGATCTAAAAAATATTTCTAGGATGCTCCTAGGACATAGATTTATGTACCTTTTTAGGATCTATTGATACAACCCACTCATATATCACATGCCACAAAAATTTCGCTACTTGGATCCAAAATTCACACATAGAAACCTTACCATACAAATAATATTGCATTATGTTTTGAAGATTATTTTCCGAATAGTCTATGTGCTTATCCTCTTCTTAGTATCTTAACTGGTGGTACGATGACCAAAGTTCAAACAATGAATACCAATGAGCCCCTATATACTAATCAAAGAGATCACAAATCCTTGCAAAATGATATATTTTTTCTTAATGGTACCCTTACTGAACATTCTACAATCAATAAAAAATTGATGATCCCATCTTACTTCTTATAAAAGAGGATAGGTGAAGCCCAAGGTGACACACTAGGATGAATAAATCCTTTAGGATTTGGGTTCTAAAGATAAACATTAAGTTCCACTAACTCAATAGGTGATACATGGTAAGATGACATATAAATGGGCACTGTATAAGGGAACATTTCTATAGAAAACTCAACATATCTCTACGGTGGTAAACTAGAAAAATTATTCGAAAAGTCCTCACGTTATGCACACAAAAATGCTTGAGGTTGACCATCCAAATAAGGGTCAACTACATCAATAAAAATCTCTAACAACTAACATGAGATTATCCCATCATAAGAAACATCAGATCCTTCCCTTCCTGATCTAAAGTCCCCCTCACACTAGAAAACATGAGTTATCCCATGAGTAGATAAGAACTAAACTCAATGGTGGTAAAATTATATCTGAGCTTTAACACTAATCATTTAATACATTCTGATAAATAATTAAAATATGTCATGATCAATCACCGAGAAGTCCCACACCATATCGTAGTCAGTTATCCTAACCCGACACATAGAAGATATAAAACCTTGTTCAATCCTATTTCCCGAAGGCATGGAATGATCCAAAAAATGTAATAAGTTCCAAATAAAAACCCAATACATCAACTAACTCTGATTATATAAAAGAATGATCACCTATAGCGAAAAAATCTATAACCATAGAAGATTGTATAAATACTATATCTCTAATAGCAGATGTTTGTACCTCAAATTCCTCTGTCATATAGTCTACTACATAAAGTCATCCAATCATATCCACATGAACAAATCCCTTAGCATGAGGATTAGACCCACCACCCATGGAAGGATATACATAAACCTTCAAACCCTTTATGAGAGTGGATACTTACCCACTTCCCTAAGATATATTTTCCAAAAAATGTTGTTGATGGTAGATCATTCATAAAGATGAAAATTCCTAGGATACTCTATATATTTAGGCTTAGTATGATCTCTCCTTCAACACTATTAGAAGAAAACATGTTTTTTTCCTATCAAACACCCTAAAACAGGTCCTGAAGAAAACTAACCACTCTTACTATTACATTCCCCGATTTAGAACTCTCTCACATGGCTGAAATATGTTGGTTACAGAACCTCAAGTGTGCATCCTCGTATTCTAGTGGCTTTTGACTAGTATAAGGGGTGAGATTAGTATATTGGGGAGACTATAACCCATGGTTATAGAGTTACAACACTGATGAATAATAATATAAAAATAAATATCAGAGTAGGGGAAATAATAGAAACAATTCATCATAGTGGAATAACCAAACAATAAAATATGACTGAATAATCCAATAAATAATAAAGGGATAATGTAATGACAAACTAAAATGTAAATAAATGTCATGATAGAGGTAATAAAAATAAAATAATAACGTAATCAAATAAAGAACCAAAAATCTATATTCTCGAGCCCCATGTTGGTCCCATTTCCAAATTCCATCCTATCCAGTAAGAATAATAAAAAATAAGGTCTATTTCCCTTGTCCAATCCTGCATCCATGTACTCTACCCAAAAACCTAATGGAGGATCGAATAGGGTGTGAGTATAAATCAGTAGTTTGACACCACCATATCTAACCATAACATTATGATAATACGTTCCTGAAATAATTCAATAAATAGGTGTATTAATTAATTAAATATATGAATTAATACCATATCAACCTACTTGGGCACCATACTGGAATATAGCTGAGAATGTATCATGATCATGCCATCTATAACCATATAACCTTGAAAAAACATAACCTACCTCAGTGCCATTTCGGAATGTCTCTAAGCATGTCTCATAACCATTCCAATCAAAACCATATATCCATTTTATAAATCACAAAAATATAGGTCAAACCCAATATATAAAAATTTCATCAATAAATTAGGGCCAAACCTAGTGTATAATAATTTCATCATGTTTCATGGCCAATCGTAGTATATAATCATTTCATAAATAAATCAGGGTCAAGCCCGGTATATAAGAATTATAACATATATTACAAGGCATAACATTAAGAATATCATAATATCATATTATAAGGCTCAATAGTTAATTATGGAAATTACCATTTATATTTCAAGTACACGTTTTTTTATTATTTGGTCATAAAATAATAATATTCTAGTCATTTAAATAATCAGGCCAAGCCAAGATGAATCTATATTAGGAAATCAGAAAACAAAATGTCATGATAATCATATTGAATCCAGTAGTTAACTCATTTATAAACAAAGGTTATCTCACCTAAATGGTATCCATAATATAGGTAAAATAATTGAATCCAAAGGGTTTCCATGGAATAAATCCAATAAATCATTTAATAAATTTTGAAGCACAATCTTTCAGAGTAATTAAAATATTGCACATTTTTCCAATTTAACAATCCATAGGGTTAAGTTTTAGACCCCATACCTTTAACTGGAAATAAAAGAAAAAAACACAATGGGTAACACCAATGGAAATAGAGGCGCAAAAGATCGTGAGATGAAACCAATATAAAATTATACCACTATTAACATCAACCCCAAAAACAGTCCAAATATTCCACCACCCTAATGGAGAAAAATGGAAGATGAAGGGGAAAATCCAAATACTTACTAGGGATAGATCACACAAATGGGTCATTTGGAATAAAGGGTAGAAATCTAAAATTGTATAGGTGATTTCCTAGGATTGTGGGTGGAAGGAAGCAGTGGATGGAATGGAAAATCATCCACACAGTACCTTTAAAAACTTCTTGGGATATTACATGGTATGTAACTCATTCACATGTTGTGTATTTATTTTTATAGGGCTATGCTAAAAAACCTATCATCCTAGGATAATAAGTATCATGATAAAATGTTACATGATGTGAATAGTTTACATATTTTGTAACTATTTAATGCCTTGTATGGTTTCATTAAATGTGTCTAGAAGAATGTAGACATTATGTAACACCTTTAATCAGCATGTAAATCCCATTTAAACAACTTTTAGTTTTGTTTCCTACATAAGGATCAAAAACACCCCCAATGCCATCCAAACATGGGAAACACTTGTAAACCAATTTAAAAAGTTTATATTCAGCCTCCATTAATTCAAAAAACCATATATCCCTAAAATTTAGGTCAATTTCCCAAAAAAAATGTTCTCCATCTTTGAACAAGACTCATCCACCACAGCTCAAATGAAAAACTCAACGAGGGACGTACCTAGGAAAATATGGGATATTAAAGACTCCCCACCATATACTAGCTCATCCCTGAGCTACTCAAAGCATCAATATGGGGTCTTGGAGAACAATTGCTTCCATAGTACTCACATATCAGACTCCCTCTCCTAGGTCTCCTCTTGATCTCACCCATGTTTCCACTACACTCAAACTAGAGGTATAGTCCTACCCCATAGATACTCCTCACTATGGTCCTCAATCTATATCAGATTCTCCATAAAGGAAAAATTAGTATTAAGCTCACTATCTGCTATGTAAATCACATGATAAGGGTCTAGATAATATCTTTGATGTTATGACATGTAAAACACATCATTCCTGGATATATAACATTCTGGAAGGGATAATTGGTACACCATTGGTTCGACCCTATACAATTTCACAAATGGCCCAACAAACCATGCCTCTATACTTCTTTTTTTCTTGATTTAGTATTTCCCAAACCTATGAGACACCCGAATGAAAACATGATGACTATCCATGAACCCAATAGGACATCTATAATTTTCATCATAAGAATTCTTTTAGCTCTACATGGTCACTAACTGCCTCCTGATCAACTAAACCTACTCAAATGTATCCTTAATGAGACTAGGCCCAACATGCACCAACTCACCTACCTCCAACCAACAAAGAGGTGAATGGAATGAAATTCCATATAGAGCCTCAAAATTCATAATTTTTATGGGTTCATGGAAGCTGTTATTATATGAAAACACCACATATTCCATATGATGCTCACAATAACAACCAGAATCCAAAAACATATGCTCATAACATATCCTCCAGAACATAAATAGTTTGTTTTTATTGAACATCATTCTATGTATGGTATGAAATTATTAAAATAACATATGATCCCAAAGCTTTCTGAAGACCCTTCTAGATTCAAGTTTTGAATAGAGGATATCTTTCTGAAATGATACTCCATAGAATACCATGCATAAAAACTACCTCATTTATGTAAAGACTACATATATCAACTATGAAAGTCTCCCTTATAGGAAATAAATATGCTACCTTCATTATTCAATCCACAATTACCCATACAAGATCATTTTTATGGGTTGTTCTGGGTAATCCTATCACAAAATCCATAGTGAGATCATCCCATTTTCACTTAGGAATGGGAAAATGCTGCAAAATCCGAGCTAGCCTCTGATGCTCTGATTTCACCTGGTGATTAGTGAAACATATCATCACAAAGCCTACTACTTCCTTCTTTATTTCTGACCACTAGTACTATCTATAGAGACCATGATACATATTTTTCAACCCAAGATTTACCACCCATATAGAATCATGAAACTCTCTCATCAACTACTTATACAAGCCCATAGGAAGCCATACTCAGCCACAAAAAAATAATTACCACCACTAAAAGGACATATTGAGGTTTTCCCCCCACCATATAAGTTGTATCTTATAACTAAGATCTTTGGATTAGATAACTTCTCAGTCTTGACCTAGTACAAAAGCATGGGTATAACATATGTTAATTTTAGAGTTTCTCAACCCTAAGACTCTAGGAAATCTAGAAGTAATTATATAAAGAGTTACATTTTCCAAAACTTATCAAAAGACTCTTGTAAAACCTTTTTGTGTGTGTTCTAGATGAAAGAATCAGCAACAACATTACCCCTACCTGATGTATGATCTAACATGATGTTGAAAGACAACAGATACATAACCCACATCCTTTGAAAAAGTTATAGGTCCCACTAATAAAATATGTACCTAAGGCTTTTGTGGTCCATTTATAACACAAACCTCTAACTCATTAGATAATGCCTCCAGAATATATGGTCATGTACCACTCCTGCTAACACCAAATCATGAGTAGAGTAATTCCGCTCATGTTGTCTTAACTCGTTGGTTCTAGAATCAACTAATCGATTCCCCTGCATTAGAACTACTCTAACTCCAACTCCAAATTTATCTGGGTACATGGTATATGATTTACCTAGAACAGGAAACATGAGGATAGGTGTTGAGGTTAGCCTACCTTATAGCTCATGAAAATATCTCTTGCGAGAATCTACCAAAAAAACATCACCCATTTCTTGGTAAGCCTAGAAATTGGTGCTTTAAAATTGGAGAAGTTATTGATAAATCACTAATAATAACCTACTAAACCTAGAAAGAATATAATTTTGAAGACATTCTGATGTTGCTCCCATGATACAATAGTTTTAACCTTCTCTGAGTCCATTGAAAATCCAGAATATGGGATGACATTGACCAAGAACTGTACTTTATCAATATAGAAACTCTATTTGGTTAGAATAGTATAATGTTAATTACCTCTCAATATTCCCAAGACTATGTCAAGATAATAGACAAAATCTTTTTCTGAATGAGAGTAAACTAATATTTCATTGACAAAAACCACAAAAAATGGTCTAAAAAGGATGAATGATCTAATTAATAAAGGAAACGAATACTTCCAGTTCATTAATCAAACCAGATAGCATCACTATAAACTCATACAAGCCATAACTACTCTTAAAAGTAGTCTGAGGTATGCCTAATAGTATCACCGTCAACTGATGGTATCCTACTATCAAATATATCTTAGAGAAGATCTCATCACCTCTTTTCTAGTTAAAGATATCATTAGTGTGTGGACGAGGATATTAGTTCTTCATTATCATCTGGTTTAATCTTGGATAATCCACACATAATAACAAAATCCCATCAACCTTCTTTGGTGAAGAGAAAAGGATAACCTTAAAGAGATGTAATAGGCTGTATGGAAATCATAGTTTCTATATCATCTAACTAAAGTTCAAACTCCTTAATCTCTAGTGGTGTTGCTATGGAGGGATAAAAAATGTCTCTTCTCCTGAAATCATCTTGATCATAAAATAAATCTCTCACTCAGGTAGTAAGTCATAGAACTCATCAGAAAAAACAACCTACAAATACTCTACCAATAGAGGAAAATAATCCTACTACATTCCACAATTGTCTATAGAAAGGTCAGATATCTGAGTTGTGAGAAAGTCCAATCAGAATAGAATTGGTCCTGCATGACTAGCCTCAAGATGTCAATCACATTATTGAGAATATCTACTGACTTCTGAATATAGATAGGTAAACCCCTCTGGTAAGAGTAGATATGTGCTTAGTATAGAACTTGAAAATCCATCCAAAGAATCAAATAAAAACCTATAATTTACCATACAAATATTTCCCAAAAGAAATGGTAAGTACTAATCTCTAGAGAACACACCTTGCAGTATTTTATGTTCTCTGGCCACACTCCCAATGGTGTGTCAATGGTCAAAACAATATATCTGATTTCCAAATAAAAATCCAAACCATTTAAAAAAAAGACGATAAAAATTAATTTAATGCTCCTTTATCAAACAAAATGCAAACAAGGGTAGATGACATAAGAATTGTACCTTTGACGGTAGAAGATCCTACATCCACAATAGTTGGATTAGTCTACATAACATGTAGTTGACCGTCCCTACTACTCAGGATCCAATCTAACTCCCTTTATCTATTCCCTTTATCTGGTATTTTCATTCTTACATTGGGGTAAATTTTCCCTTTCCTCAATCAAAACATATTATAGAGCTACATCTACATATCTACTAAGGAGTAGTTGAGTCCTTCCCAGACTCTGGTACCTGTCCTAATCCCTCTCCACTACTCTACTACTAAAGGTCCCTAAAAACATATACAGGTGTACCATTATTCTATAAGAACAACAATCCAAAGTGGGATATAGACACTAAGCTCATTTGTGGATCGTCTTTCCACACAGATCACTGTAATAGAACATGATACTGAGATGGTTTTCCACTACACTAACTTTTTTAACCACTATTTCCTTTGAAAAAATTGTCATATTGATGATTCTTTCCAATTAGATAAGAGTTCATAATTATACCGACTAAAACAATAAGGACACTGCTTAGGTCCTCCCTAATACTCCCTTCTATGGTGAGGTAAAGATTCATTACTTCAGATAAACTACTCAGGTGGAACATGTTCACCTATGATCTGATCTCATAGTGAAGAACATATTGAAAAAATCTAACCCTATATTCATCATGGTACATGGTATTTACTTTACCCGGCATAGGTAAAGTGAGGATAGGTGTTGAGTTCATCCTACCATTTAGATCATGAAAATACAACTCGAATGAATATGACCAAAAAAACTTCACTAATTTCTTGTTCAGCCTATAAATAGGTGCTATCAAGTGGAATATGTCATGGATAAATCACTAATAATAACCTACTAAATGTAGAAAGCTTATAATTTCGATGAAATTCATAGGTTTCTCCCACGAAACCATAGTTTAAACCTTCTCTGAGTCCACTGAAAATCCAAAATATGGGATGAAATAGACCAATAAGATACCTTTATCAATCTAGAAACCACATTTGGTTAGCTCATTATAATGTCGATGCCCAGTAAATATACCCAAGACGATGTCAATATATTGGACATAATCTTTTTCTGAATGAGAGTATACAAATATTTCATCGAAAAAACCACCAAAAACTAGTCCAAAAAAAGATGAATGATCTAATTCATCAAGGACATGAATACTTCCAGTTCATTAGTCAGACCAGAAAATATCACTATGAACTCATACAAGACATACCTACTCTTAAAATTCGTATGAGGTATGTCCGATGGTATCACCCTCAACTGATGGTATCCTGATAACAAATAGATCTTATAGAAGATCATATCACCTCTCAGCTGATTGAAGATACCATAAATGAGCATAATATGATATCAGTTCTTCCTTATCATCTGGTTCACTCTTCAATACTCCACACATAAGCACAAAATCCCATCAGCCTTCTTGGTGAAGAGAGATAAAGAACCCTAAGGATATGTAATAGGTTGTATGAAATCCTTAGTTTCTATATCATCCAAATAAACTTCAAACACCTAAATCTATTATAGTTTCACTATATATGATTCCTTACTAGACTCTGATACCTATCATAATCCCCCAACACTACTCTACTACTGTATTCCCCAAAAAAACTCTATAGGTGTCCCATTCTTCTATAAGCACAACACTCCAAATAATGGTATAGACACTGAGATCATTTGTGGCTCATCTTTCCACACTGATAGCGCTATAAAATAACATGATCCTTAGATGGTTTTCCAATACCCTGACCACTCTAAACATTAATTCCTTATAAAAAACTATTATATTGATGATTCTTTCCACTAGAAGAGGAGTTCATAATTCTTCCAACTAAAACAGCATGGACGCTACTCAGGTCATCTCTATGACCCCTTTCTATGATGAGTACAAGATTCATCGCATCTGTAAAATTGCTCATATGAAACATTTTCACCTATGATCTCATCACATAGTGAAGACCATCTTGAAAAAATCTCACCCTAGAGATCTCAATCCCTTCCAACGATGGCACAAAGCGCTACAGGTCGGTGAAACATTCAGTGTAGTCCCTCACTAAAATGTCATCTTATGTAAGGTGTAGGAACTCACATGCCTTCTCATCCCATAATGTATTAGGATACGAATGGTCTAGTAACTTTATCTCTAATTCCTTTTAAGATAAATAATCTTTCTTCCCATCCTACTCTAGAATGTCCCACCAACACTTGGCTAGTCCACAAATCATATATGTAGAAAGAATCACCCTACTATCTATGGGTTTCTAAAGATTCTTAGTGTTCATTTGGACTGAATCGATCTTGAACATTGATTCCTAGGGGCCTCCATCCCTAATGGATGTAGGCATATACTACAACTGTTACTCTCTCATTAACTTAGACATTGAAGTCATGGGGCTAACTTGTTCTCCTTTCAAGGATAACATGACCCTGAAGAAGCTATCAAAAAGCTAAAAATCCATCTGACCCTTAGGGGATACAAGAAGATACATATCAACTATATTAGGAGTGTACTTATTACCACTCTCCCATGCTCTACTTAAAGATGATGATGAGGTGTTTTCTCTACAAGACAACTACACTCCTCAAAACACTGGTTATAACAACAAGGACAACCTCAACAAGTGACAAAATAGAGAACCACTACTCTAGGTTTCACTAAACATTGATTAAAAATTTTTTAGAAGGAAATAATAGTTCATTTATTTCATTTAATTCAGCATACATAATATTTATCTCATATCATATCTTATAGTGGATATTACATATCACATGCTACAAATATGCCCCTATCATGAATAATGTCTGTCAATATATATCTCCATGTGCTAATAATGATGCATGAATTCTTATCTCGTTACATACCAGTCCATGAGTAAAAATGTCAAGAACTAATAACATCACTAAATAATAACCTCACACCACATATGAATCACCCTAGGTGAATTACCATCAACTGTAACAAGAGAAGAGAATAAACAGTATTCTCATCCCTGGGAACTATAATTTTACCCCATACATATGATATATACTCCATTTTAAACTATCATTACCAAGTCCAAAAACATCCTAGTATCGTTTATACCTTTACCAAATAATAATGAAAGCCAATGTTCTCTTATATCACTTTCTAATCTCCCCCGATCTGGCACTCTCTCATGGGGCTAAAATGGGTTGGTTATGGGAACTCAAGTGTACCTCCCCATATGCCCAAGGATACAAATTAGTAGTGGGGGTGTGATAAGTATTGTTGGGAGAATATGCACCCTAGTCAAAGAGTTACAATATGGAGGAATAATCATATAACAATAAATATTAGAGTAGTGGAAATAATAAAAATAATACAATGCAGTGGAACAACCCAACAATAAAATCCAACTGAATAATCAAATTAATTAATAAAGGTATAATGAAATGATATTCTGAAATGTAACTATATTTCATGATATAATTAATACAAATAAAAGACTAATATACTCAAATAATGACTCAAAATTCATCGATCCCAAGCCCCATGTTGGCCCAGTCTCCAAACTTCATCATGTCCAACAATCATAATCAACAACATGATCCCTTGACCTTGTCAAATCCTGCATCCATGTAATCTGATCAGGTACCAAATGGTGGCCTGAATAGGGTGTGATTATAACTTAGAAGGTTGTCACCACCCTTTTCATGCATAACCAGTCAGATAATTTATTTTTTCAATAATACAATAAACACATGTGTTAATTAATTAAACATTTAAATTAATACTGCATCAACATACATTAGCTCCATACTAGAATATCTATAAACATGTATCACAACCATGCCAACCCTAAACATATAAAATTGGTAAAATATAACCTTCCTCAGTTCCATGTCAGAATTTCTCTAAGCATGTCTCACAACCATGCAAACCATAACCATATATCCATGGTATAAATCACAAAAATCTAGGTCAAAATCGCTATATAGGAATCTTAGCAATAAATTAGGTTCCACGCAAGGTGTATTATCATTTTATCATGTTTTAGGGCCAAGATCAATATTTAATAAATTTATCAATAAATTAGGGTCAGGCCTATTATATAAGAATTAAAACACATATAACTAATCATAACATCAAGGATATCACAATATCACATCATAAGGCTCAATGGTTAGTTATGAAAATTACCATTTATCTTTTAATTAAACATTTTGTTTATAATTTGGTTATAAAGTAATAAAATTCTGGTCATTTAAATAATCAGTCCAATCCAAGGTGAATCTATATCAAGGAATCATCGAAAACACATGTCATGATAAACACACATAAGACTTTAGTAAACTCATTTATAAAAAAGGGTTATCTCACCCAAATAGTAATCATAAGCCAGGTAAAAAATAATTGAATTCAAATGGATTACAAGGAATATATCTAATTCATCATTTAATTAATTTAGGAACACACTTCGTTAGTGAAATTACCATATTGAACATACTTGTAATTAAATAGACCATAGGGTTAATGTTTAGAGCCTACACCTTTATCCAATGATCAAAGATACACCTACAATGGGTAACAATGATAGAAATGAAGGTGAAAAAGATCACGTGATGAAACCTAGATCAAATAATATCAACATTAACAACAAACCCATACACAGTCCAAGGGTTCTGCCACCATAATGAAGAACAATTAAAGAGGAAGGGAAAACAAAATCCAAAGACTTACCAAGGATTGATCACACAAACGAGACATTTGGAATAGATGATGTCACTATAAAATTTCTTGGGAGACACCATAGGGTCATGAGGTGGAAGGATGCATTAGATGGAATGAAAAATAAGTCACATAAAACCATTAAAAAGACTGGTTAGGATATTACATTGCATTTAACTCATTTACAGGTTGTGTTTTTTTAGATAGATACATTAGAAGAACATTATATTGGGTTAATATTTATCCCAATTGATTATTACATGATGTGAATGGTTTACACAATGTGTAATTATTTCACACCCTATACTAGTTTTATGACTTGTGTTTAGATGAATGCCCACATTGGGTAACACCTTTATATGGAATGTAAATCCCCAGTAGATAGATTTCAGTCTAGTTTCCTCCACATGGATCTGAAACAATCCCAAATCCATAAAAATAATGGGAAACCCTCATAAAACCATTTGACAACTTTATACCAAAACAAAATTAATTCAAAAAACCATATATCCTTGAACATTTTGTCATTTTTTCCCAAAAAATGGCTCCATCTCTGAACAAGACTCATCCACCACGGTTGAAATGAAAAACTCAAAGAGGTATGTACCTTAAAAAAATGGGATCTTACACGTTTCCATCCTTTTCGGTCCAAAATACACACCTTGGATATCTACTAATCCAACTGAATCTCTACCCAAACCGATATTTCTATATATGTCCGCCTCTAACAAAACATCCTTGTAAACTACCTCTAAAAATATTAGAAGGCACATGAGTATCAACATGTACTTAATGTCAGGTCTCAATACTAACTCAAACCTATAATACATAATGTAATAATTAGTGATAAGATCTAGTATCAGATGTAACAACTTAGAAAAATGGGAGGAATACTCTCGAATAGTATTCCTCCTACTCTATAGTCAGAAAATCTTGAGTCTTTAACCCCTGCAATGTCTAAGGGTAAAACTTCTATTTAATTATTTTCTCGAATGAGGCATCGGTAAGATCATTGTGAAACATATATTTCACAATATACTCACACCATCTCCTTTCTGATCCCTCAAGCATATACGTGAAAAAAAAACACTTTAGAGACTTCAAGAGTGTTTTGGAAGTTAAAGATCCTCTCTATTCACTCAAACCAATCCTTTGATTTATGGGGACCTTTTTTCCCATAAAATATGGGTGGATGCAACATAGTAAATTTAGAGCCATGATAAACCACACACCTTGGGTTCCCGACACTCTCTTGACCCCGTGTCTGAACAGTGGGGAGGTAGCTTCTACTAATGTAGGGTAAACTAAAGGATTCACCGATGAAAACTTTCTCACAGCTTTCTATCTATGATTTGTACGATCTCTTCTCAGAGGCATTGTCTAAAAAATACAAAAAACTAATAACACATTAGAAAATTGAAAATTCATTAGACCAACTTCAAGTATTTATAACACAGATTTAAAAAATTAAGAATTTAAAGAAACTACAAAAGGACATACTTAAAAAAATGAATAGGTCAATTTAAATACACTTCCTAGGTATTTCATTAAATAACCTTGAACTCTAAGTCTCAATACTAGTAAAATTCCCTAACCACCCATGGTAACTCAGTTTCAGTCACAAAAGTGAGATAGCCAAGCCCCTTTGCTGCACCTAGTATCTAAATACTGTGGGTCTTAAATAAAGTTTAGACTTGACACATAACCATAATTAGGAATTCTTAATACACTTCAGGCTGATCTTATCTTTGATTCCAAATTGTAATGAACCTACACTATTCAACTAGAAAATCCAACTGAACCATCTCATCATGGAACATAGGTAAATCAAGATAACAGAAACTAGTATTTAATATAAGTAATAGAAGACATAAAACTAGAGTACAAAGTGGAAACAAAATAGATACCAAAAAAACATAAAATCCAAGTCAAAATAATTTAAACGAAAAAGTATATCAAGACCCCATGTATCCAATATTCACCTTTAGAACAACCCGAACCAAAATCTGTAGCCACAAGAGAAGCCCTCATACAACAAGATGCTCTCTCTTTTACATGAATACTATAATTCCACATATAAAAATTCCAAAAGTCACAAGAAGGAAGTGATAAAAAGACTATAAGGATACCACCATAGTTTAAATACAATTTTTAATATCAATAATGGCATAATTATAGATTTTGAAACAAAATAGTTTTACAATGATTTTTCAGAAATTAATTCAAATTGTAAATCATTTACCCTTTATCTCCTTTGGTTTTCATAAAAGGCTTTCATATTATAAAATCAAAAATATTACATGTAGAATTTATTTAAAAAATAGAAATCATATCCATGCAACAAGAAGTAAATAGGTAAACACATATCCTTGAAACAACCTATAATGGGAACTTATATGATACAACATCATGTAAAAAACAGCGCAAAACAATTCATGATGAAACTAATCATGTGATAAAATACCATAAATTAAAAAGAACCTAATGCATTGGGATCTATCCTATGGTAAACTACATACTAGAAAGTAATAATCCAAAATAAACATATTTTGGATCCAACAAATATCATTTTTTCCAATTGATATCACAAAATGATACCTCCTAGTGGTAAGATGCACAATAAGACTACAAGTATCTCTTTCTTGATGAATGTAAGGTCCCCAATGTTAAATTGTCTAAATACATTATCAAAACCATTCTAATGATTATATAAAATATTTTCAATGCTAATATAATCCACTTCAGAGTTTGAAAACCCATTTCTAAATCAAGAAAATTCATTTTCAAAAAAAGACTCATTTTTAAAGAAGATTTTCTTTTCCAAGAAATCATTTCAAATCACATATCACTTATAATAAATTAATAAACCAAAAGAATTTTTCAATAAAAAAATTTAATTCATCAAATTAACCCCATATCATTGAAACAACTATCTCAACATGGTATAAACATAGTTTCCTTCGACCACAGTGATCAGAAACTAAAGGAATGGCCTTCAATAGACAAGGCATGCTAAGAAATGGGAAATGAATGATTAAAAAAACTATTTGATCACAAATATGAACACAACCATATCCAAAACCATAGTCATAACCAAAAAAAATAAGAAACCCAAGGATTACATACTTGGAGAGAAGCAACCTAACCAAAATGGTGATCAAACACTGAACGAAGCGATCCATAATGTGAGGAGTAGCCCAATATCATCTAGTAAGATCCTTTAGGTCAAGATCATGGAATACATCAATAAATAAAATAATAAACTAGTCATTATACACTGTAAAATCCTAATTCATGACTACTACATAGCATTTGATCACTTTACATGTCAAGTATTTTGTGACGCTCATATACGCAGAAAAACCCATTTCATTTTTATTAAAAACCCAATATTTATTATCAAATGATATGAACCATTTAAAAAACGTGTAAAACAATCACATGGGACAAATTATTTGTTAAGGACCGCCTGAAATATAATTAGATTAATTCAATGTAAAGAATAGAATGTAATGTCAATTCTCACAAAAAATACCAATCTAATTAGATATTCTCACCATATATTTTGTATAAAAAATATGAAAACATTTTTCATGGTCTCCAAATTAAATCTCCCCTGCAATAGGCCTTATAAATCATCACTTGTCACTTGGGGATGGCCAAGTTGATTTCATCCCATGTGTTGTACCACCTAGGTCCCATATGTGGTTGAGGTGGTCCTTGTTTTTCCTAGGGATGGCCAAATTTATTATTAAGTTTCATCATACATATAATTAGATAAATTATAATTATAGAATGGAATGTAAATTAATTTCTCATAAAAAATACTCAACCACTTAGATGTGTTCATAAAATATTCTGTATGAAAATTAATAATACATTTTCATGGTCTCGGGATTAAATATCCCATGAAATAGGCCCTATGAATCCTCACTTATCTTTTGGAGGTGGACAAGTTCACTAAAACCTTTATTTTTGATCATCTATGTCACATATATAGTTGAGGTAGTCCTTGGATTTCTAAGGGGTGGCCCGATTTCTTATTATGTACCATAAAAAATATACATAGACAAATTCTTGGTATAGAATAGAATTTCAAAACATTTCTCTTCAAAAATACCAAAACACATATATGTGTGATGTACAAATTTCTTGGGGTGTAGAAAAATCTATTTATTTCCCCACTAAGGGTGTATTAGTAGTTTTGAACAATGTTTTCTCTAGGGAGAATTGATTAATCTACATTAATGAGTGAAAAAGTAAATATAAGAAAAAAATTTCTATGACATGGAATAAAAGAAATTTGTATTATTAAATTTATATGAGAGACAAGTTATATGGTTTATTTTTTTCTTCCCTTTTGTAATATGATTATGGTCCTTTTGAAATGTTTATTATGTATTTAATGATTGGTTAAATGATTGGATTAATAGTCATTTCTACTTATTTTCACCCTTGATCAAGCTAGATGATGATGAGAATAATCTCAAACAATTATCTTGGTTTAATTATTCTCCTCCCAATGCATAAAAGTCATAATAGGTCTAACTTGAATTATTTTTGTAATACCTAATTTAGTATTGAAATTCCAAAACAAGAAATTTAGTCCATTGTTCAATCCTCAAGTCTTTAGTTATTACTAAACACTTCCCCCCTTCACTTCAGACCAACAAATTAGTGTAACAAAAAACTAAGATGAGGGGGAACAAATTTACTGATCTAGACAAATTAATAATTTATAATTAAAAGAAATAGAATAATATTAAATTTGACTTATAAAATTGAAAATTGAAAACCATTCAAGAGATAAAAATATATTCTTGAATTTTATTAAAATAAAGCACAATAATCACAATGGTCACCTTCCCTTCACACAACCACTAAGATCCACACATCAATTAGAGGGGGATAATTGAAGAAGAATAAGTAGAATAATTAATGAAAATACTAAAAAATAAAAAGTGTATGAGAGGCTATAGGTTGCCAGAACATGGGAGGCAGTGGGTCTACCTTCTCCTCCCTTCTCAATGTTTTCCTCTTCTACAAAAGTTCTCCCCAAATACTCTAGCGTTCATCGACTCCAAGAACTCCCCTATCCAACTGGAGTAGCCTACTCCTTTTAGAGTTAAGAGGGTTCCTTGACCCCCTCCAGTATCTACCTAATATTCTATTATCATAGATAGATAACTCATTTTTCCTTTTCTTACACTTGTTTTTTTAAAGAATATTCATCCCTAAGGCTGTGAAAATACCATGTTATGTTTGGTGCAGTGACATGAGCATCATGTTCACCACATGATGCTTGACTCTTGTAAAAAAATGATGTTCCTGATGATTGAAATTTTATAGTTGATTATTTTTTAAAATAAAATTGATTTATTTTAATGTGTTGTACTGAAATACCCTTTTTCTTCACCTGTAATGTGATTAAAAAAACTAAAACGCATAAACATTAAATAAAAAACAAAATATATAATAACATATTACTAAAAATAAATATAAGTGAAAAGAGAAGACAAAAATAATAAATATATAATGATATAAATAAAACTAAACATATAACAATAATTAATAATTTGTTATAATTTATAAATATATAAGAACTACTAATAATTTTTTAATATATATATATATATATTATATTTATTCCCTATAAAATGGTTATATAATAATTACTAATAATTTTTACAAATAGTTATATATAAATTATTTATACATTCATTTATGTATACATATATTTTTTCAATGAAAATTTTGAGTGAAATTTTTATTTTTGGATAATAAAAATTTTCATACCTTTTTTTTATTTAATGGAAATTTACAGTGTAAATTTTCATCCAAAAAATAAATTGTATATTTATATTAGGAAATATATGGTGTCTAGAAAATATGTATTGGAAATTTTATTTGAAAATTCATGTGGAAATTTCAAATGAAAATTTCTAGTGGAAATGTGTATTGATATTTGTGAGAGAAAATTTGTGCTGGAAATGTTGAGTGAAAATTTACATTGTTTTTTTATATTAATATATGATGTATTAAACACTGAAAATTTGTATTATAAATTCACATTAAAAAAATAGTTTTAACATTTATAATAGTAATCATATGATGTGTACTAAATAAACACCATAAATTTATAGTGAATGTTTTCAAAGGAAATTTACAGTGAAAATAAACAATGAGAATTTTCACTAGAAATTTTTATTTTTTATTTGTATATTAATATACTTTGATTTCTAATTTTAGTGATAATTAAAACTAAAAATTTTAGATGAAAATTTTCATATCATGTTTTCACAGTAATTCTCGAGTCCAAATTTGATTTATTTATTTGTGTATAAATTTATTTTCACTTGTTATTTAAGTATAAATTTGAATTGAAATGTTTTAATGAAAATTTTCATTTCATATTTTCATTATTTATTTTTATATACTAGCACTAGAAATTTCAAATTGTATTTGATGATAATGAGGGGGTGATCCTATGATCAAAAGTAGTGAAATAAGATCTAAATATATTCCAATTCTATCTCTAATGGAATGAACACAAAATGACTAATAAAGAATAATGAAAATAGATCATACTAAGAATTATCTTACCAAAACCAATATACATCACACTAATATCTGTGAATTTTCATTAGATATTTTCATTGAGATTGTGTAACTTTATAGTGAAAATTTACACCTGATAATTATATTGCATATTTATATTTGTATATATACATATTTGAATGTATATACATATTCATTCATTCAAATTTAGTATTGTGAATTTTCATTAATAAAATTTTGTATTGATTTATATCTGTGGAGATTTTAGTGTAAATGTGAAACAAAGAATTCCAATACAACTTTACACGATTGTTTTTATATACATACTGAAATTTTATAATGTATAATTTCACATGAAATTTATAACATAATATTATCATGTATATTTGTGTGTGTATGTGTGTTTTGTGTTTTTTTATTTTTCATTGAAAATATTCATCACACATTGAAATTTTATATTAATTTTTTATTGAAAATTTTCACTAATAATTTAAAATGAAAATATCAAGTGGAAATTGTACATTATAAATTTCTCATTGAAATTTGAATGTAAATATCCACTATAAGTTTTAATGGAAATTTTCAATAATGTTTTTTAGTATAAATTCTAATTGAAAATTTCAGAGGAAATTTAGATTTTTTATTTATTTATTAACATGTCTTCATTGTAATTTAATGTGTAAATTTAAACTAGAATTTTCTATTCAAAGTTTTCAATGGAAATTTCTAGTGGACATTTTAACATAAAATTCTCAAGGGAATTTTGCACCGAAAATTTCCATGGGATGTCTACAATATAAATTTTCAGTGGTGGATTACACTAGAAATTTCTAATGGAATTTTTCCCAAAAATTCTCCATAAGAAATTTCATGTTCAAATTTTCTAGGAAAAACTAAATTATCTATTTATGTATTAATATATTTGAACTGAATATTTAATAATTCATTTATTTTATAATTTTGATAATCCAATTTTTAGTTTAATTATAATAAAAATTAAGTGGAAATATACACTCTAAATATATGTAAAAATTAGCACTAATGTTTTTAAATGGAAATTTTCTGTAAAAGTTCCTACTAAAAATTTTCAACTCATTTATGTTATTGAAAATTTTAATTTTTTATTTATTTATTAGTATATTTTTACAAAAAATTAAACATATATTTATTTTTGAATTATCAATATCAAATTTATTGTATAAATTTTTAGTATAAAATTTCATTGAAAATAATTGATTATATATTTCAATTGAAAAGTTTCAATGTATGTATACAAAAAAAATTTTGAACATAAATTTCTAATGTAAATTGGAAATGAAAATTTTACAGACAATTTGATGATATAAAATTTCAATTATTTTCAATTTCCATTGGAAATTTTAATATAATTTATTAACGTAATTTTTTGTGATATATTGGTACTATATATGTACTTATATATAAAAAAATTAAAGACATTCATATATAAATTTAATATATATAACGATTTTCCATTTATAAAATATATATATATTATAATTTCATTGAAATAAACTTTATAATATGAATAATTATTTCAATATATATATATATATATATTAATTAATTATATTTAAATTATTAGGAAATTTCAAGTAAAATATATATATAAAAAATATATATATATATATATATATATTAATTATATTTAAATCTATATTTAAGAATGATGTGGAAAACATAGTTTTTATAAAACATATTAAAAACATAACTAAATTATTACTAAACATAAGAATTAAAGATTTGTAATAAATATATTCAATCACTGAAGATTGAAAAAAGTGTAGCACATAATTTTTTTAAATTTTTTTATTTAATTTCACAAATCCATTAAAGTGTATATCTTAATAAAAAATGATGAAAGTGAATAGACGTAAAAAATATTAAATAATCTAAACAATTAAAAAACATAAAACAATTGATGTCATAAACCCATATAATAAATAGATATAGAAAATTTTATTTGATTAAACAAATAAAACCCAAATTTATAAAAACATTATTTTAAATTTTATATAATAAATTGACTTATTGTGTGTTTTTTATGTTCACATAATGCCTTGAAATCAATAAGACAATCAAATTTATATACATTTTTTCTAAAATATTGAATTTAAGTATAAAATAAAAATTAAACATGACTATATTCCAACATGAAAATGAAGTAAATAAAAAGGGTGTTGTAAAAAATGAATGAATAATCAAAAAAATTTAAATATGAAAGGTTTTTATTTGAAACAAGTTGTATGAAACACTAATACAAAAAATGATCTTTTAAAGCACTCAAAAACATTTTTATAATGCTAAAAAAATTGTTGAGTTTTGTTGATGTTAGAACTGATAAAGTCCAATCCTATTTATCATCACTAAGTTACCACCGATAAAGGAATGTTTTATTAACATTTTTTAGCAAAGATAAACGATTAAATTTATAATTACTTTTTTAGTGAGGGTAAAGTCAAAATTTTATAAAATCTGATTACTAGAATTGATAAATTATTTCAGAAATATTTTAAATAATATTCTCCCATCAGGAACAAAACTCCTATCTTAGGCAACCCATGCATGAATGTAGTTTCTCTCTACATAAATCCCTAGCAACGTTACACATGAACTAATGAGAAACCACTAATAATAAAGATTATTTTGACTCTGGAAAGATTTGACCCCTACACAACACATTGTGGAAAATAAATTGTATAATTAAATTGAGTTTCACTTTTTGTTATATATTAATGTATTAATATATTTATATATATTTATATACTTATATATTTATAAATATGTATTCATATATATATATATACAAATTTATATATATATATATATATATATAATTATATATATTTATTAATATATTTTCTTATATATATATTAATATATATATATATTAATATAAATTTTTTGAAAAATTTGTGTGTGTTTATATATTAATAAATATTTATTTAAAAAATGTTCACACACACATACACATAAAAACATATGTATTTCTGTATTTATATGTGTTTATTTATCTACATGTGTGTATTTATATATATCAGTATATGTGTATTTATTTTGGTTTATAAATATTTGCATTTTATTAAATTTATATTTATGTATTTATTTCATTTTACAGTAAAAGGATTATTCCCTAGAATCATTTTTCATGTGTCCCAACTAAATCATAATTTTAAAACCATACTTTTAAAATTATAAGAAGAGCAGCATTCCAAAAATCCATCCAATTTCCATAATTCTATAACATTAACTAAATTGGATTCCTTCTAGAAATCACAGAAAACTTCCAGTGAAAATTCAAGAAAAACATTTAAATAAAACATATCCTTCAAATTCTAGAACATGTGGAGATAAGTGAGAGGCCATCTACCTCTCAGCTAATGGAAAAAATGAAGAAGGATTCTCAAAACTTATAGATTCAGGCTCAAAAAATGTTCCTTTAAATAAATCCAACAAGATCCCATCAAGATTTATTCTATATCACATAGATTTATCTATAACAGACTGGATCTATAGTTTTGAGAGAGAAGAGAATAGAGGATATAAGAAGAACAAGGAAGACCAAGGAGTTATCTATTATTCTAGATATCCAACACACATTTATTCATCCAAAAGATGCTTCTAGATCAAAGTAAATTATCTTTGTAGCCTAGGAGGAAAGGAGTTCATGACCTAGGAAGGATAGGATAAAATGATGGTTTTGGGGCTTTAAATTTAATTAAAATACATTTTTAGAGAATTAATTTCATGTATAATTGTTAGGTCACACAGTTAAACAAAGAATGTGACAACCATGTGCATGCTACTAAAAATCACTCAGGTAGTCATGTAGTTAGGCTGCATGGTTTAACAAAACAAGTGCCAACTATGTGGTGCAACTATCTCAAGGCCAACACCTCTCATGGTTGGCTCACATGGGCTGACAAATCACGATCTAAATGAGATTCTACAACTATCTCTAGCTGTATGATTTCCCTTATCATGTGCATGGGTTGGAAAAACCATTTACCAACTATATTTCTTCCCAATAACTTCCAACATGACCTTGCACAGTTTCCAAGAGATAGTGAACGATTTCTACTAACCGAGTTCAAACCATGCACCTCCATAATCACTTCCAAATCAATCAAAAACCTTTTAGAATACCAAATCTAAATGCAATAACAATGTAACATAAAAATAAATGATACCAGTGTAAAGTACCTAAAACCAGGGGTGTTATGATAACCTATTCTCAGGGTCAACATTTCGTCTGTTACCTACCTTTCTGAGTTTTGAGTGATGTATAAAAAGGTAGATTATGGGACATTCAACTCCATGTCTAACTTGAAATTCATTTACTCCAATGGAACCCTGAAGATTCTAGTACTAATAGTGACAATGTGGATTGATTCATTGATTAGGAACCAAAAAATCATTGAGCAGGGTTATCATGGAGCGTGAGACCCTGATTTCTCCTTTGATTTCTTCATTAGGGGCAATCTCATCAATGATATGCCAAACATCATTATTCTGTGAAATTGGAATATTATCCACAATAGTTGGGGGTGGGGGGGGGGTCCAGATGTGGTGGTTTGCCTCTTCAAAAACACATATTAAATCATAATTTATTGGGAGTACCTTTATAAATATATGTGCACATAAATGGACATATACTACTAGAAGAGGTGACCAAAGTGGTGAGTTTCATTCCTTCACCCATATATGAAATATCCTAGGAAGATAATATCTCCAGTTCATATAACCTATTCACTTATCTTCACATTTATAAAACTGATTTATACTTATTGGTATGCTCATTAACAAGGATAAATCTCCTATATGGGTATTTAATTTAAAATTCTTATTTAATAGGGTTTAGTTGGGTAAATTTATGCATATGGGTTTGTGTGGTAGGGTTAAGGATTCGATCGTGTTACATCGATAAATGCAATATTTATAAAAAAATACGATGACAAATATTTCAATACTTTGTTGAAAAGGGAAATAGTATTATGCACCATGGATCAATGTAAAAGATTTTCTTGCATCAAATTTTTGTTTTATAATTCATTTCAATATATACCATAGAAAGTTGCGATAAAAATATCATATATATAATTGTATTACTGGAAAAAAATAATTACATTAAACTGATAAAAATATATAACTAGTCTCATTTTTTAAATTATATTAATATAAATATATTTATATTTATTATAAATTCACATGTAATAATATTTTAAATCTATTTTTTATTCATAATTTATTATTATATAAAAATTTAATTATATAAACATTATTATATTTCTTATAAATATATTTTTATGCTAAAATAAAAAAACATTTGTTATCATATTTACAGGTATATAAATATGTATATAATTATATTTTTTCTTATTATTCTTTCATATATAACAATATTTCAAATTATATTGTATTTATAGTTTATTATTTGATAAAAAATATATTATATAAATATAAGAATATTTTTTATGTAGATCATTTTTATAATTTTATTTGTTATATTAAAATAATATTATATTTATAAATATAGAATTATATTTATGTATATGATTATGTTGATAAAAAATAAAATTGTATTAATATTGTAATATTTTTTGTAATAATATATTATTGATACAAGGTAATTTTAAATATAATTTTTTATTAAAATCATAATAAATAAAAAATTAAATTAAATTTTCATTTGTTTAAAAACATAAATACATTTATATTAATAATGAATATAAAAATATTTATGATGTTATTTATGTAATGATATATTAATATTATCCGTCTAATAAAAATTTATACCTATAATAATACAATATTTGTGATATTTATTTTTCTTGTTGTTCTAGTGCTTGAGTTGAAATGAATTTAAGAAAAAACTAAAATGAAAGAATTTTATTTATGGTGTTCAAAATCGCTTCCATTTTGATTTTAAATCCATCATGTTATATATATATATGTGTGTGTCATTGGGTCACAACCTAGTCCCTAACCCTACTAGAGTGATCATTGGCTCCCACCCTCCTTAATAAAACAGCTGTTGGGGAACCTTCACTCGCAAACATCTTCCTGGTCAAACAAAATCTCCACTTTTGGATTTTGTTTTGAGTAATCAAACATATATCAATCAAAAACATAGAAATTAAAACAACACTCAATTATTGTATGCTAATATGTGAAAAATCAAGATATGAAACAAGAAAAATGAATAATAATATCAAATATTTCCATACGGGTAAGTAATATTCTTATCTAGATAGAAATCTCTAAATTTTATATCCAATTTATCCACTCAAAAATTGTTCGTGTACTTGTGGAAAAAAATACTTAATACACACATATTCAATTAAAAAAAATATTTCACACATCGACATCAAATCCATTTTTATTGAATTTACAAAAAAATATTTTTTGTTATGTGGGAATAAAAAAAAGTCAGTTTAAGGAATAAAAAAACTCAACCAAAAGAGGGAGTAATAATGTACCATCAGCTCTTAGGATAGAGGGGGATAACAAATATTTCTAGGGTAAAAAAATAATTATAATCCCATTCATCATTATTTAGTAAAATACATAGGGGAATGAGAAGTTTCTGTAATACAATTCTCTTAGGTTCATGGGATTATATTTATCTTCCTCCATCAGATCCTCTGATGAAAATGGTTAAAGAGGATCTAAATCCTAGTCTTTACTCTTGAAATCTAGTGAGGCTAAAACTCATTGAATATATGGAATGAGAGGATCATGAGTATGATTTTTTTCCTTTAATATTATACTCATGAATAATTCAATCTATTGTATTAAATATAAAAAGAGGAGAAGGATAATGAACATCAATATCAAACTACTTATTTCTTCCGACCATAAATTTCTTAGGAGTATGATAATGATCTTCTATAGGATTCTAATGTTCTCCTACATCAGGTTGCCCGATATCTGGATCTCCATCCTCATGTTAATTAGGAGATGTTTAATTTCATTCAACAAGTTCCTAAACAATAGACTCATCAAGATTCTTGGAACCTGTAATCCTACTAGTCAATCTATACTCCGAACAGATTCTATTTTGATGGGTGTTTTTGAATAGGCCAACCACCTCGTTTGTTTTGGCTAATATTATCTTTATACAGAAGCATGATGTATAAGATATGATTGATCATATTGCCCATAATGAAGTAATAAAGGTATAATTAATGGTTGAGATCTCCTTAATAACCTTTCTTGAAGTTATTGAGGTACCAAATCAAAGAATTCATCCAAACAGTCGCTAGAAGACTAGTATCATCAGGGTGTTATTGGCTGAATTGAATTTCAAGTTCAACATGTAGTCGATGATGGAGTTGGTTTTCTATAAATAATAGTTTATAATTTGGATATCAGTTCTATTATAATATGTGGATGTTAATTTAGGAAAATTATTACATATCATTCATAGTTTATAATGACTTTAATGTAATGATGTTCTAGAATATCTATCACATTAAAAGGGAATAGTAGTTCCTCACTATGTTGAGAACATTAAAATTCCATGATGATTTTCTTAAACCCAGTTTTATGGTTGGATAACATTATATGATAAGAATCATAACATGCTGAATATCTGGTTTGAGTAACCATAAGAATATGATACTTATTCTCATGAAGTTAACACTTGGTAATCATTAAGATGAGAGAATATAAGAACATACCCAACATTAGGAATTTTTATTGTTTATGTGTCATAAGATTTTACTATCTGTGGGCAAGTGTAATGGTCCCTATACTTTATGATTAATATTAATTCTTTTCATGACTCATGCACTTAGATTTATTGTCATAAACCATGAGGATAACAATTCATGGAAAATTCGGTTACGTCAGTTGTGTCACGAATAATGTCTTATTAATGAATAAGTTGAGGAAGGATTTTTCCCTTCCATATTAATATATGTTGATTTATTAACCCTTTTATTGAAATATAATAGTTGTGTTAAATTCCTTGTCCATGGTTTAACAATGAGTTTATCTCAGATAGTCAAATAAAAACATATCAAGCACATAGGTTGTTACCATAGTTGCAAAACCTTATTGATGAGTTGTTAAGATGAAGAGATTATATTTCACAATAAGTGATTTTGTGTGGTTGAAGACAATTTGACATTAACTTATTTCTCTTGGGTTTATTGTCCCATGAATAGAAAATAATCATAGGTTTTAATCAATCTCACCTTATGCCAATGGGAAATAATCCTAGAGGGTCACACACGAAGTGAATCAGTTGATCTCAGTAATTTTTTTTTGAATTTAATTATTAGAATAAATATTATTCTCCGGACCAAGGAATAATTTTATTCAGGATTTATTGATTGTAAATATATATTTTATTGAATATTAAATGAATATTTATTTTCCAAATTGTGAATGAAATATTTATTTTCGGAATAAATATTTAAATAAATATTTATTCTATTATTCGATAATTACTATGGATGAGCACCAATATCGTGTTTGGTGATATATATTAATTTACATTCTGATAAAATAATAATTTTCATTGCTCTATATAGCACACACCATGTAAAAAAATAATATTATTTTTTAACACATCTTATGGGATCTGACAAGGGATTAATATTTTGTTAAGAGAACTTGTGAAATTATCTATAAAAGAAACCATAATCCTATTTCAATAAATAGATCGCTTATAATTTCTGAGATAAGATAATTGAGAATCATTGTGCACATAAGATTGTTCTATAGAATTCTAATATTCCCTCTCACATCCTCTTAATAATGAGAAGATCAAGAGAACTTCTTCATGATCGAAGAAATTTTAAGTGATCATGATAAATTACGTAAGACAATCAATCGAACACAATATCATATGATGATTGATCGGTGTAATTTAAAGATCATAAGAGATAATTCAGATCACTACTAGAGGGATTCCAAACTTAGATCATATGGTCACAATGAAATATTACTGAAAAGGGTTTCAAATGATCAAAATATTCTATAAATAAATATCTTCGGATGAAGGTAATTATTCTTCATAAATAATTAAATCAATTATAAATTTAATGTGAAAATATATGATCTTGGTTATGAGGAACTTCGTGTTTGTATTCGATTGGAAGCAATTTGTTGGTCATGACCTTCAGGTCTTTTAAAATATGCAAATGATCCATCGAATACGACTTTTGGTGAGTCAATTTTGAACTTTATAATTAATATCACTATTCCTAGAAACATCAAGTAGTATTAGAGTGGCCACGTTCAAATTTATAATTTTTTATTTTATTTTGATCATTGTAAATCTAAATGTTAAGATTAATTTCATGTATTAATTTATTCTTGATCTGTTAAAAAAAATCTTCTTTAACTTATCCATTTCTTCATCATATTAAAAAAAATCAGTTAAATATTAATAAATATAACATCAGAATAACCCATCTAGTGGTGTCAAGTATTTTGGATGGATAATAAAAAACAACACAACACGCACTCCATTGTTACACATTATGTATGCCTTTTGATTACACAAGGATGCTCATGTGAATTTTGGGATGTCTTCTAATTTGTACACATCAAGTACAATAAATGAATGATATGAAGACTAACCAGGGTAGCACAAAGATTTTCCATAGTAAACGATGTGTGGTTTGACAACATTCTTTTTTGTCCATGTGTATTCAATCTAGAAGACATGGGGTTAAATATTGTTGTGTAATTAATACACCAAATGTATTTAATACACAATCGGTACATACTGGGAACCATGTAACTATAATTAAATGCCTTTTATAATTTATACTCATTTTTACTTCATAAATGTCCACAATAAGTACACGCTGAGTCCTTAGGCCTGTACAATGAATATTCGTTGGGGAGAAGTAAATGTCATGTGGATAGCTTGTACATGTCACGTGATCTACCTATTCATGTGGAAATATTAAATTTAGTTAATTACACTGTTAAATTTCATCGAATCTAGTTCTATGGGTCAATAATTTGACGATACACAATGGTCATTAGGTTTTACATTGAATTAAATGATTAATTAATTCCATGTAATATTAAAAATGATGAATCATGTTTGGGTTTGATGTATAAAGGACTCAATGTTTTAAATCATACAGGCTACATAATTTTCATTTATTTTGTTTTCCATTAATTTGGTCACACATGCTAAGAAATAATGACACATTCCATGTACAAAAAATGTCGTATGAGTGAATTATTTACAATTAAAACCATACTAAATAGTTTGGACTGGTAATTTCCAATTTTATTCCAAGTAAAAATTTTTGTACTATTATAATGAGTTTTAAATAAATTTAAATTATTTATTTTATTTATAATTATAGAAAATGGGAATTTCAAGATGAGTATGAAATAAGATAAAATTAATAAAATAATTAATAAGATAATTAGTCGAATTCATTTGTGTGTGTTTTATCTTATTAAATAATGAATTGAAAGAAACACTATCTAGTTATTTTAAATGTATAATCGTTTCATGTGTATGAATGATCATGTGCATGACAATACCTCTGTGTGTTTTGGTTTTATTGAATTTAATTTTGTTACATGGTTTTAAAATTAATTATTATTAAATTAAATGTGATAGCATGCATGCCCTTATTCCCTCATTCATTATGTAGGACTTTCATGTATAAGGATATTTTATCTAATTCCCCTTAACCAATCATTTGGTTCCCATCAGTTGCATGTGAGTTATAAAACATATGTAATAAAAGGAGTATTTAAAGGAACATGGAGTTAGTTCATGGAGGAACTGAAATAGAGGCGGTCCAAGATGAAATTGAGATGAAACCAACATGGCAGACAAATAGGTGTACTTGTGGGGTACAACAAATCATTCTAAGATCATCAAAAAAAATTTATCCCTAGGGTCATATGTTGATTTATTTTCTGCTCAACAAATCAATCACTAGATAAAAGATCATGATTTTATCATTTATTTATTAATATATTTATTTCGACCTTATGAATGATTTACTTTATGGATACAAGACCATGATCAAATAAATAAATAAATAAACTAATAGGAAAATATTGAATAAAATAAATTTATTATACATAAATATTTTATCAGAAAATGGTTAATCCCTGAACTAAAATCAACTTTATATTAACAAAACATGTAAATGATAAAATAAGAAAATTTCATACATAATAAACAAAATCCCTTAAGTTAAAATTGTCTCAATAAGTATTTCATCATATGAATTAAGAGGAACCCATATTTAAGGTTTCATTGAGGATGCTTTTAATTTTCCAGAAATCTTAAATAAGATAATGGACTGACATAACTGAATATATATTTGGTTTAATAGCCTTTGTCTATCCAATACAAATTTAGAGGCAATCATTGAGGAAATCAGAGTCAAGATTTATGGATTGGAGAGTCCACTCAATAGTCTAAAGATATGATATTTTTTAGTTGGGAATACCTCCTTCCTAAATACTTTGTTATAATTTCCATGGCCTTCGTCGGGATTATAAGAAGGGGAATATGGATCGTTGATAGTAGAATGTCTACAGTGATGGGACATTTCGAGTTCAGTAGCGAGGGACATTGAGAAATGATAAAATTGTAGGATAAATTATAAAATTAAATTATTTAGGTCTCACAAAAATTCTAATCAAGTAACGTAATAAAAATATACTATTTTATTAATTTAGAATAATGGAATATTTGTCAACCAAATTATCCATGTGATCAATTTTTGTGAAAGGTTGTCTCCTAACTAGCTGTAATTTTGAGAAATGGTTCAGATGCCTATAGGTAGTATTGTTCTAGTAATGGAAGTATTTCAAGCTAGAATCCTAAATTATTGATCTTCATACAAATTGGGTGAGTGATGAGTAGTTTTTTGTCTATGATAAACATTTGAGAGACATAATCGATGATTCATGTTTAATGATTTTATCTATATCTAATGGACTCCTGAAGTCACATGGATACATATATTATTATAGCATGATCCAACAACTTTAGTGTCTATATTTGGAGAGAACTGGACATGAAATAGTTGGGATATGCAAGGCACTCTTTTAGAGTAAACATAGAGAAGGTGTGTCTCTTGGGCCTCATGTAGTCAAACTCATTAGCTTCATTGAGATCCTAGAAGTTCAATGGTTTAATATACCTAATAAAATACACACTAATATTATTATTTAATCACTTCCTAATATATTCATGATTTATTTATCAATTTCTTTAAAAAAATAGAAAAATATCTCCCAGTTCTTCTCAATCTTCTTCACCAAGTTGAAAATGATATAAAGTACCAAAAACCTTATGTCCTTTTTGTAATAAAAATGTTAGAATATGCAATGATCACTAAGACTAAATATTATTTGAAACTCATTTCCATGAGGAGAAATATGAAAGGGAAAGTAGAGGAATGTGATTTTATCTATTTCACATGTGAGAAGAAGGTCCATTAGAAGAAAAAGCACACCTAAGATAAGAAGCAAGGGGAAGCTTTAGATGTGTTCATTATCTAGTTCAATTTATCTATTTCTACTAAGTGGGTATTATATACAACATGTGGTTCTCACATATATATTAAAATATATGAACCAACTATATTTTAAAAAATTGCTTGTTGGGAGGTAGATCTACGAGCAACCAATGGATCCATGCTTGTTGTTGTGGCTGTTTGGGACTACAACCTCATGTCACCGATGAGAATAATATAGGTCTTGAAAGATTGTTATTATGTTCCATCATCTATTAAAACCATTATATATGTATCCATACATGATACATATGGATTTATTTTAAAATTTAATAATATGAGTAGCTTCTTTTATAAAGAAATAATTTTTTACTATAAAAAATATTAAAATAATGGTCTTTATGCATTTGATTACAAAAAACAATGTAATGAAACTAATAATGAAACTAGTTCAAAAAACTCATACCACACTTGATTATGGCTTTACCGTATAGGTCATGTAAACAAAAAGTGTTTGACTAAATCATTACAAGATAGATATTTAAGTTCTTTTGAGCTAAAACCACTTTATGTATATCATTCTCATTTACTTGAAAAAATGGCTAAATATCCATACAGTGGAATGACTGTAAGGGCCATAGAGATTCTTGAATTTTATCATACTAATGTGCGTGGACTATTTCCAGTTGATGAAATTGGTGGGTACTCATACTTCATAACATTTATTGATGATTTTAGTATATATAGATATATCAACTTATTAAGGTATAAGATAAATTCATTTGACATATTCAAGGAATTTAAGAATGAATTTGAGAGCTAGATTGGTAAGAATAATAAGAAAATCCACTCAAACCATGGCAGAAAATATCTTTATCAAGTATTCATTGATTATTTATAGAATCTAGGGATTTTATCCTAACTCTATCCTCCTTATACACCATAGTAGAAAAACATAAGTTATAGGAGGAATCATACCCTATTATAAATGGTGAGATCAATGATGATCCATGTGAGTATTCCATTATCCATTTTGGGATACTCATTAAATACAGAGTCTAAAATAGGTGATAACTAATGCACAAAATGATATTTCATATGAAAATTTGTATTGAAATAAATTTGTGTAGTTTCATTTTTGAGTGTGGGGATGTAAAGTGCGTGTTAAGGATATTTTTGGCAGCAAACTTACACCTCGAGGCACTATTTGTATTTTTATAGGATATCATAAGGAAATAAGGGGATACAACCAATATGAAACTTCATATAAAAAGGTTGTTGTAAAAAAACTTCCAACATTCCTTGAGAAGGGTCATATCTATAAAAGTGATCATGGGAGCGAGATAGACCTTGTTGAAGACCCGTATCTAGATACACAAGAGTTGGTATAAGAAATAATTCCACAGAGCCTCATGGAAGAGACTGTTCCATAGACATATGTATTTCATTGGAGTACAAGAGAGGATAGAGAACCAAAAATATAGGATTGTATAGTCACCGAGGAAAGTGGGTCATTATTAATTTATAATAATGATCCTTTACTCTATAAGGAAGCAGTAATTAGAAGAGATGTTTCCAATTGGCATGAAGTTATGAATTTTGAAATAGATTCCAAGTACTAAAACCAAGTCTAGATTTTTGTAGATCCTAAAGAGTATGTAAATCCTTTTGGATGTAAATGTGTATTAAAAAAGAAACTGGACATGGATGGACAAGTCAGTACTTATAATTCATGACTGGTTGTAAAAGGATTAAAAAAATCAATATATATACTATAAAAAACTTTTTCACCAGTTGAAGTTCTAAAATATTTTATAATTATACTTTCTATAATGTCTTTCCATGAATGTGAGATTTGGAAAATGGATTTCAAAACAATATTTCATATTGAGAACCTTTAAGAGGATTTTCATATAACACAACTCGAAGGGTTTGTGACTCCAAAGGATTCCCACAATATATTCAAATTACAAATATCCATTTATAAATAAAATAAATCATCCAGGTCAACAAATATTCCATTTTAGGAATCCATAATAGAATTTGGTTTTATAAAGAAATAATTTGAAACTTGTGTCTATAAGTGGAATGGTGGGATAACAACTCTTTTCTTAATAGTTTAGGTAGATGACATACTACTTATTGGAATTGAGATACCAGTCTCATAGTCTATTAAACACTAGTTAAATAAATGAATCTATATTAAAGTCTTAAGTAAATCAACATATATTCATTGGATCAAGATCAATCGTGATACATCCAATAGTTTTCTTGGTCTATGTCAAGGTACATATATTGATAAGATACTGAAGAGATTTAGTATGGAACAATCTGAGAGAGTATTATTTACACTGTCACATGAAATTCATCTTTCTAAGAAAATGTGACCTCAAGAACATTACTAATATTAAAGTATGGTAAGGATTCCATATGTGTCAGTGATTAGGTCAGTCGTGTATATTATTCTATGTACTAGGGTATGGATTCCATACATGTTAGTGATTGTGTAAGTTGTGTATATTATTCTATGTACTTGGTTTGATGTTGCTTACACCTTAAGTGTGGTGGGAAGATATCATGTTGACCCAGGTGAACACCATTGGATGGAAGTCAAGAATATCCTTAAGTATCTGAGATGAACTAAGGAAATGATCTTAGTCTATGGTGGAGATGAGAAACTAGTCATCAAATAACATACAAATGCTCATTTCCAAACAGATCCAGATAAATTGAAATCATGGATAGGATACATCTTCATTCTCAATAAAGGCATTATGATCAATAAGATCTCAAAGTAATTATTGGTCAAAGATTATATAGTAGATTCAAAGTATATTTTGTCTTCTAATGTGGATAAATAATAAATTTGTATTTGAAACATTTTTTAAGAGTTTGAGGTGGTACCTTGCAGTATGGACCCTATCACACTATTTTTTGATAATAGTATAGTGGTGGCTCTTGCAAAGGATCTATATTCATTTCATTATATGAAGAACATACGTCCAAAATATCATATATTGAGAGATTTATCTTATATAGGTGATGTAATATGGAGTACTGTTTCCATAAAATATAATGTGTTGGACCCCTTGACCAATGTTTTAACTCGGCAGAACCATGGTCACCATGTGAGGTCTATCAGAAGGAAATTCTAAGGTAGTTAGATCCAGTCTATGTGGGAATTTATTGGAGTTTGTTTTATAGAAATAACCATTTTGACATTATATTACATTTATATTCTAATAATTGAATCTTAAATTAAGTATCTTATTTTATATCACTCACAGTTTTCTGTGATTTTAATATAATAATGTATAAGAGTATATGTCATACTAAAAGGGAAAAGCAGTTCCCCATTATGATAAGAACCTTTAAATGTTATGAAGATAATCATAAACCTAGTTATATGGTAAAATAAAATTCTTTAATAAGACACATAGCATGCTGATTGTCAGGTGTGATTACTCATAAGCATATGAGATTTCTTCTCATGATGTTTGCATGTGGTAATCTCTAATACGGGATATTAAAAGAACACACTCGCCTGTAATAATTACAATTTTTTATGTGTCGTTGGATATTACTATCTATTATAATGATTAATAGACCATAGACTTTAATATTTTTATTAATGAATATCATGACATTCCCTCTTATTTGTATTATTGTAAACAATGATGATAATATTTCATGGAGATGTTGGGTATGTTGGGTTCATCACAAATGACGTATTAATAATGAATAATTCAAGGAAGGGTTTTTACCTTTAATATCAATGGAAGTTTATATCTTAACCCTTTTATTGAAATAGATCTATCAAACTAAATATCATGGTCATGTTTTAATTATGATTTTATTTCAGATGGTCAACATAATACATATCAACCACATATATTGATGACATAGTTGTGAAACATGCTTGATGAGATACTAAGACAAAGGGAATATATTACATAGTGAGTAATCATGTGAGGTTTTTAAAAATTGATACATTAAATTCTTTATCTTTGGTTACTTTACCCATTGTTGGATAGTAATCTAGACTTTAGTTAAGCCCACCTAATCTAGATGATAAATAATCCTAAATGGTCAGACACTAAGTGTTTCTGTTCATCTCAATTAAATTCTTTTTGAATTTATTAATTGGAATAAGTATTATAATCAATACTAATGAATAATTTTATTTAGGATTTACATATCATACATATTTATATTGTTTATTATTTTATAAATATTTATTTGTCATATTGTGAATGAAATATTTATTTTATGAATAAATATTTATTTGGATATTCTATAAATTCTAAGGATGATGAGCGGACCAAGATGATGGCTATGATGAATATTAATTTCCAAGATGGTAAAATAATATTTATATAGATATTATTATATTTAAAATAATAATAAAATGTCTATAATAGAACCGAACAAGTTAAATTACAATTAATAATGACAATAATTACTCACTATAAAATATTATGAATAACAAAACAAAAAATTATTATAAACTTTTCATACTAAATTAATTGAATTTATATTATATATTATAATATATGTATAAATATTTTATTTTATTTTTATATTTTTATATAAAATATATATTTTATATTGCTTATCCATGTTTTACTAAAATTGGGATGGCAATGTGTACATGAAAATAGAGTACTTAATATTACCCGACCAGATTAAACTGTGTTCAGGTACCGTTTAATGATGTTCAGGTAGGGTTTGAGTTTCATATACACTAATTGATTATTAATCAGGTAGGGTACATGTATTTTTTATAGGTTATCTGAATATCCGAACCCGTGAACTTTATATTATATTTTAAAAAATAAATTATTTTTATTGTTGTCAAATTGTACTCACTACTACAAAACCAACATATATAAATGATAGAAAAACCATTTAATGTCACTAAAAAGGTGTTGAAATTCTAAAAACATTTAAATTGGGTCACAGTCTCAGTGCTAAGGAAGTACTTATAATGGACCATTTTATCAGTTATTTTTAGCACTAATAACAGTAAAAAAATGTCAATAGGTTGGAGAATTGCAAGGAGACTTACAGGGAGGCCACCCCCCATTATCAACACCTGAAATCATTTATTATTGATAATATAGACCTCCCCCTATCCTTTATGAATGTTATACCATTGCTCTTTCCCACACCTACATGCCCCTTCACTTAGATTCAAACATGGGACCTCCACCTTTACACACATGTGCTTTTATCACTGATCTATAATGTTTTGTTCCTTATTTTTTGATATATACTTATTTATTTATATATATTTTTTCACATTTATATCCATATTTATATATATTCTTATATTTTTATGTATTTTTATAAATATTTTTTAACTCTTATATCTACAGGAGTTTCAGTCTCATCTCTATAAGAGTTTCATTTAGGGATTCTCCTAGTTTTGGAAATCAGATTCCTTATTGAATTAGTTTTTTGATTGGTGGGGTGTTGTTTTATATGTATCCTTATATATTTGGTGTTCTCATCACATATTTTTTCTTTTTTATTTCTTCTTCTCCATTTGGTTTTTTCTGATCTTTGGTTTATTCTTTGGATCTTGGTTCACTCATATCTTCTGCATCGTTGGTTTCTTTGGATCTTCTATATTAGATATTTGGGTCATCATACAACTTCTCCAGATCCATGGATCATATATGGAGAATCATATGTGAAAATATGCAATTCATTTACAGATCATTGGGTGTTTATTTTTTTAGACTAGTGGATTTGTGGATCATCAGACGTCTTTATCATAAAACTACTTCTTTAGTTATGTGGGTCATCTAGAGATCATTGGATTATATGTGGATCATCTAATATATTCTATGAGTATTAATAAAGGTATTTAATTTTCCTTGGTATTGATTCCTTATAATTTATTTCTTCCATAAGCGGTGAAACAATCATGTCGTTGTGGGAGGGGTTTTATACATGGCCTCCGATCAGACTCCCGTGTGATCAGTTTTTCATCTTATATGTGATTAGTTTTTTATGTGATTGGTTTCTTTTGGATCTTTTCCTTATAACAACCCTATACCAGAAAAATCATGTGCTTGGAAACCCTTTCTCGGTTTGAATTCATTAGCTTCATTTCACTATAAGTATCCCTGATATTATTTTCCAATCTGAAACTGTATTAGAAAGAATGTATATGGAAGGCATTGGGAACAAATTAGCTTTCATGGATGCTTATTGATCTACTAAATTAGCTACTATAGTGGTCTATGTCTTCTTTAGAGGTAGAAAATGAATGTTAGAGTCAAATATTTATCATCTAACCCCCGAGCTTCCTCCACCCACAAATAAGACAACCCTATATGGGTGTTTGTTGGCCTTTACAAATCGCCTTATCTGAGAGATAAATTGAATTTGTGGATACTTATTCAAGATATATGAAAACGTTTACCTAGAACCACCGTCTTTTATGTGGAATTCAATGAAATTATGTCCTAATATAAAAATAAAGGTGGAACCATTAAATCTCATGCCTCTATGAGAGAGTTCCAACAAGAATTGTGGATGGAAGAACTTTATAATCTAGGACATGTAGGTATAAATTTTTACATAGTTCTAAGGGAATATTTAAAGCAAAGACATCATAGAATGGTGTGACCATTTACTATGCTCAAGAAAAAGGACCAATCTTTTTCTATTTTCCAACTCACTCACATGACCCACACCAATAAGACTACTAACCCATTTTTATTAATAAAATGAATGGTTATAGTAGAACAAAATATTAAATATTCTTCAGGTTCAAGAGATTTTGGGATAAACACAAGGAATACAAAGATGTGTTTCATCCTAACTAGAGGTATAGAGACCCTGATACATGGAGGAATATTCACCATGTGGCCTCCAAATTGAAAATATGGAGAAACCTCAAAATATCATCAACCTGAAAACCATTGCGATGTTATTGAAAGAAACCTGAAAGTTATCTACTCTTATCCCCCCTCTAATATCATTTTCTCCCAAATCAATGGTCTAGAAGTAGAGTTAGATATGATCATTCGCATCAGGGAAATATTTTTTTCTATGTGTTCTTGTCAAACACACATCATAGAAGGGGATTACAAAACCTTATATTTCCATTATAAGGTGTAAGATCCCATTTTATTTCTAGGTATATCACTCTATGAGTTTTTCATTTAAGCCTAGGTGCTTGTGTCTTGTTCCAAGACACATACCCTTTGTTGGAAAAAATGTTCTAAAGTTTGAGGATGTATTATTGTCTGAATTAATGGAGTCTGGGTATAAATGGGTTATGTTTTTCCTGGCTTCTTGGTGATTTGAAATTATTAAAAGTGGTTAGGGTTTCTTATAATGAAAAATGGGCTGAAAAACCCAACTGAATAACATTTATACATTGTGTAATGCGATTACACGTCGTGTAATTGTTTTGGGTTTTTATTATATAAATTTTAGATAATGGGTTTTTTGACTTATACCATTAAAAACATATACACCACATTTAACTCCATTATACAACATGTAAATGACCGACTTAATGGTTTAAACATGATATGTGACTGATTTGTTTTCCAATCACCTGTAGCTTCTCCACTCTTAGGCCAAGGGAATTTTCCATGAAATTTTGGAGTGTCAGACCCCCTTCCATACATTATGTTTCCATCTTTAATCCCTAGTAAGTATTTTTGGTTAGGTTTCTTTCATCTCTTTTTTTATTCTCAACCAGTTGTAGTGAAATAATTTTACCCTGTTGCATTGTTTCTTTTGATCTTGATCAATTTTGATCAAGAAACCTCTTTTAAATCATATACATCTTCCTCATAGACGTTGTCCACATTAAGTGTTTTTGGAGAATTAGTATAAGTTAGGGGGTCCAAACAGTAACCCTATGGTTTGATAATTCTATGTTTATACAATTTTGGGATTTTTCCCTCACTGTGTGTGCCCAAATTCATTAAACAATTTAATGAGTTTATCCCTTTAATTCCTTTGGCTTAAAATGAATTTATAATTGCTAATGTCTTAATTTATGTTTTCCACAACAGGTGTCCTAGGGTTATTTCTTGTTATAGAATCCCTAAAATGTGGCTTATCGCTTTTGATATAATTTTTAATCAATTGTGAATTGAATGGAAAAGTGGATTATGAATGAATAATTGTAATTATCATAATTAACCATTGAGATATATGATGTGATATTGTGATATCAATGATGTATGATGGGGAATGTGTTCTATGTAGAGGTGAATATATAAAAGTCTAGGCCTAGAAACTTGCACACGTATATGTTGTAATTCTTATAGAGAGGGGGTTAGGCCTTGCCCCATGTTATAATTGTTATAGGTATTTGACCTAGAAATTCTATAATGTTTGTAAGGATTTGACCCGAAAATGTTGTAATTATTATAGGGATTTGACTCAGATTTTTTGTTGTGACTACACCATGTGTATATGGTTGTGTTCGGCATGGTTGTAATGCATGATCGTAGATATTTTGGCCTGGCACTGAAGAAGGTTAATTACCTTGGTTATACGGTTGTGATTGGCATGGTTGTAAAACATGCTCAAAAAAATTATGACACAGATCCAAAGTAGGTTATGGTGGTATTTTATTAATTGTTAAATTTATTAAGACTATTATTTGTCACATTATGGCATGCACTTCTTATGGGACTAGTTTGTTTAGACACAATGGTGTCGACCTAAATAGTGGTAATCATACCCTATTTGGTCCACCATTTAGCACCTGGTCAAATTTCATGGATGCATGTTTGGAAAAGGGTAAAGGCCCTTATTGTTGATTGCTTGATTACTGTTGGTCTGGAGTATGGAGATGGGATCGACATGGGGTTCGGGACCCAGGACATTGATCCATTCATTTAACTGTTCTAGTGTTTTTCTGGTATTTTTGTCTAGAATTACATGTAGTTACATTCCATATTTCCATTAAATTATTTGTTTACTATTATTATATTATTTAGTTGGCCTTTATTATAATCTTTCACATTTTTTTACATTGATTATTAATGCTGTGTTTTCTTTGATTATCATTTTCCATTTAAATATGATTTGTTTCTTCTAAAATGACATTTCATACCATGGGGTATAGACTCTCTATTATACGTTTTACACCCCCTCTACTAGTCGAATGTTTCTAGCATATGCGGGGGTGTGCTTGAGGTCTTGTAACCAACCCTTTCTGGCCATGTGGGAGAGTTACAGATTGGGGGATGTTACAATGTGGTATCAGATCTCCCGGTAAATCTTTCCTGTTGTTTTAATAATTGGGATAGGTATAACAGTCACTATGATATGTTGGGACTTGGTATAGAGATTTTGCATTGGAGTATCTAGCTCATGTATAGGGAAAAATCCAAGTACCCAGGGAAGGGATTTCACTTTTTGTTGTGTGAATTTTACTATTGATGTCATTTCACATTGGGTGATTCAAATGTTGTCTAAAGTTATTGTTTTATGATGATATTATTTTCTGATAGTATACACATGGCTCGGTATGGAGCGAGATAAGAATACCTGAATTATAATGGATACATAGGGATATATTGACATTCATTCTTCATGATAGGGACATATCTATTTTTACATGTAGTATATACATTCCTATTGAATAGTGATATGAGATATCGATCTCATTGAATAAATAAAATGAGTTTTCATGTCATTCTAAAATAAAAGGAATCCATGTTTATAGAGAAAATGAGTTAGTAGTTCTTTGTTGTAGTCACATGTTGTGCTGACCTTGTTTCTAGCCACAATAATATAAAACACACCTTTAACAGTGCTAGAATTAGCCTTTATTAGTGATAGAAAAGCATTGAATACCATAGCATGGTTAAAATTCCATGGATTTTATTAGTGCGAAAAAGGCATTGATAAAGGGTATATTTATCATCATAGAAAAATTGATGATAAAAGACCCAATTTATAAACACTTTTATTTAGCAATGATAAATATACTCTTTATCAGTACTTTTATTTGTACTAATAAATTAATATTTATTTGTGATACTCAAAGCATAGATAAAGATAGACTTTATCAGCACCTGTATAAGCATTGTTAAAGGAGTCATTTATTAGCGCTTTTTGAAGCACTGATAAAGGGTAGCTATATAAATGTCTCTTAAAGTACTGATAAATCATACTTTTACCAACACTTTTCTTTGTACTGATAAAGGTGAAAACAATAGTGTGACACTGCAACACACTGCCTCATCATAAACAGGTGCAGTGTGCTGCAACAACACATTGCATCAGTAAAAACAACATAAAAATTACCAAAATAATATATAAATACTAAATTTAAATGAAATAAAATTTCTAACATAAATATGTGAAAATGAAAACACATTTATAGAGTTTGTAAGTTTTTTTACAAAAACTAATATAAATTTTGAATAAAAAGGATCACTTTGAGTCATACTAGTCAAAATGTGCCTCAGATTGAGGTGCGGCTAATTCCTACATGTCAAAATGATGTTTGTATTGTTTTCCTAAAGTAACCAAACAAACAGAATGTGTTTCCTTGGTTTTGAGTATGAAATTTTTTTCATTAAAATTAATGTCATTTATTAATAACAAGACGCACTTGGAGTCATACCGGTCACATCATGCATTTTATTAAGGTTCAGATGATCCCTACACATCACAAGTGACATATGGATCATTTTTAAAAAGTAAAAAAACAATCCAAATATGTTTTCTTGGGTTTTAGTATGACTATAATTTTTTTCACTAAAATTAATGTAATTTTTGAATAAAAAGATGCATTTGGAGTCATTCTAATCAAAATGTGCATCATATTGAGGAAAATATTAATGATACACATCCCAAATGACTCATGGATCATTTTAATAAAGTATGAAAATAATAGGAATGTGTTTCCCTAGTTTTGAGTATGACATGTGTGTTTTTTACTAAAATGTCATTTTAAACTAGAAACACACACTTTGAACCACATATGTGGCATCATGTGACACAAGACTGATTCATACATGTCCAAATTAATTATTAATATTTATTCCAAATTATTAACACAATCAGAGTGTGTTTTCTCTATTTTGAGTTAATGACACTTTTCTGTATTAAAATGACACTTTTAAACTGACAACAAACACTTTGAGTTATACCAGTCATGCCATGCATCATGTTGAGGTGAATCTAATCACTAAATGTGAAAAATGATGTATGGATCATTTTACTAAAGTATAAAAATAATTGGAATGCATTTTATCAGTTTTGAGTTCATCAATTAGTTCTTTCGATTAAAATTAATGTCAATTTTGAATATCAAGACACACATGGAGTTATAAAGGTCACACCATATGTAAGATTGAGGTGAGACAGATCCTATGTACATCAAAAGTGATGCATGGATCATTTTCCTAAAATACCAAAACAATATGAATTTGTTTCCTAAGTATTGATTATTTCAGTTGTTTTTTTCACTAAAATTAATGTCAATTTTGAATAAAAATATGCATTTGGACTTATAACGATCACACCATGTCTAGGATTGAGGTGAGGATGTATTATACACGTCCCAAATGACTCATTTATCATTTTCCTAATGTGTCAAAAAAACCAAAATGTGTTTCCTCATTTTTTACTACATCATGTGTGTTTTTTTACTAAAATGTCATTTTTAACTAGAAACACACACTTTGTGATATATAGGTGGAATCATGTTTGGGTTTGAAATGAGACTAATTCATACACATCACAAATGAATTGTGAATCATTTTCCCAAATTATCAATACAATCTGAGTGTGTTTGCTTAGTTTTTAGGGAGTGACACTTTTTTGTATTAAAATGTATATTTTAAACTAATAGACACTTGGAGTCATACTGGCCACATTGTGCACACACACACACACAATCCAAATTTTTTAATTTTTAACACTTTTAAAGGAAAATTTTGAACATTAAAAAATTCCAAAAATGAAAAACATTCAATAGATTCAAAACATCTACAACCCAACTACTTCAAAATCCAAAAAGTATTGCATTAAGAAAAAAATTAAAATTTATAGAAATCAGTTGCCTCCATCAACGCTGTTCAAGACACGACAGTGCTGCGAAATGAAAAACGATTTCAAAATGTGAAATTCAAAAATAGAAAAACCACCATAATGACTTGATCATCATCGTCACGATATGCGTGAAACCTTCATCCATCATCATGCCTTGGTCGCTGTCACCAATTGCAAAAGTCATCACCATCATCATCGGGGAACCACCAGAAACCATCTTGATCGTCGAAGCACAAGAAACCATATTCTTCATAGAAAATAAAACACCATAGACGCTAATACACCCAGATTCATCCAGATACGAAAATCCTCATGGGAACCTCATACTTCTATACATTCTCGAAAATCCCCTACATACAGACATCAGACCCCACATTTCCGATGAAAGTATGTGCCATGAACTTCAACGACCTCTGAACCCACATACCAAAACATCAACATCACCCACACCTGATCTGCCTCAGTGAGGCATAGATAGACATGAGTCCATAGTAAGTAACCAAGAGAAAGAAGAACCCGAATGAAACCATGATGATGAGGACGAAAACCAAAAACAATGAAATGATGACACCAGAGTACATTGAGAACATACATCCACCGAACCACAAAATCCTAAAACCTCTTAGAAATACTGCTTTAGATATGACTTGGAAAGATGCATGGGATCTAGAGGTGAGAGAAAGGGAGCAGCCCAGGGATCCAATGAAAAGACAAATGACCAGCCTCCAAATAGGGAAAGAAGATGGAGAAAGAGCCGAGAAGAGGAGGTGAGAAATTTGAGGAAGGAGAAGCACTCAGATGTGATGCCAAACCCACATCATAGGGTTTTAGGAGGAAACCCTATGTGGGGAGGAGGGCGGATGAGGGATCCATGATATAACATGCTCATTTTAGATTGTAAGGCTCTCTCAGTCTCACTGTACATTGTATTGATGTACGACTAATCCCTACACATCACAGATGATGTATGGATCTTTTTTCTAAAGTGCCAAAACAATCTGAATGTGTTTTCTTAGTTTTGAGTACACCAAGTGTGTTTTTTTACTAAAATATCATTTTAAACTGAAAATACATGCAATGTATACTATCTCTAAAGATAAGTGTTGTGTTGCCTTTTTAATAAATTTTCACAAAAACAAAATTTGTATGATCATTATTCTACTTCATTGCCCTACAATTTTATTATTTTCAAGCCAACGTTTCTTATCCTCCTCCACCACTGTATTTGCCTATACCTCCTCCTCCCCATTGGTATTCAACTATGACACTACATCTACCTCAACCTCTACCTTCTCCTCTTCCTTCACCTCCGACTCAACCTCTACCTCCACATTTTTCCAAAGCAATTAATTTTTACAGGTTGATGCTTCTAAACAAATTGATTTCTTCAATTACACTTCTCCTTGAGAAAGAGATCAAAAATAATATATAAGAATTATAACACTAGTGCTTCACACCCCCAATAATATTTTAAATATCATAACTCATACTATATCATAGACATAGTAGGTAATCACCTAAATTTGTTGTCAAAATAAATTCTAAGAAAAATTACACTTCCCACTCATCTATAAACAAATTAATTTCTTATTTTGAGAACCCTTTTTTGACAATATTGATAGCGATGAGAAAAAATAGAAAACATATGATTTTAATGAAATTTTAACTATCTTCAAAAATTACATGTTGGGGGATGCTGGTCCTTTCATTATTTATGATTTCTCTCATAAATTTTCAGACATAATATCCAAAATCGATTGCATTATCTTGTCTTAGACACTTTAACAATATTGATCAAAAAATGTAAATTGTTTTGAAATGTTGTCATAGATAAATTTTTCTATATATACCATAATTTCATTCCCGTTTTTGTAATCCATGGGCTTTATATTTTCATACACTGAATTCATGTGATGATCTATCTTGTATTTAGAAACCGCCTTATCATAACAAACATCTCATAAAAACATATACCGAAAATCTAATTTTAATTTTATCTTTAAAATGTTGATTTTAGTGTATTACATATTCCAAATAAACATCATGTGTGGTCAGTTGGTTGTAAATCGATGCCTTGAATCCAAAAGAAATATTTAGTGTGTCTATGTTGACTATTATCAGCATCCAGTGCTTCCTAAAAAAATAAAAACAATTAATTAAATTAAAAACTAAAAATATATTTTATGTGATTAGATTTTAGAGTTTTACCTTCACATTGTACGTATCAAAAATTCTCTATGTTCTGATGATTTTTTATTAAAATATTTGAGTAACTCATTTTTTATTCACTATTTATTACTTATTCAATGTAATTTCTAGCGTAGAAAAGATATAGGGATTAATGAATCTAAATCATGATTTGCATGACCATCCCTTTATATATTTGTAATATAAATGCTTGTACAAAATATGAATAGTCATCAACTTTAACAAACATATTCATCTCACTATTTAGACAGACGTATTATGAAAATGTACCTTATGTATGTATTCACTACTAGGATGACCAACCATTGATGCTTGAGAATCTCAGTTAGATTTTCAGGACCAATTACATCTATGAAGGAATCTCCATATATGTTTTATTCATAATCAATGTAATACATAGTTTTGTCTATAAATGTGGTATCTACATGAAGTTTCAATTATAATAAATATTACTCTAGAACTGGTGGGGAGACGCTACTCTCATATGGTTGTCTTGTTTTGTTTTTTGATACACTAGATTTTCTTCATCTGACCTTTCATTTCTACACAGATATATTCATCTTTAATATCAAACCTCACTTCAGACCTTTTTTCATCCACTATTGCATGTTTTTATATGATTTTTAAATAATTACCTCATTTATATTCATTTGATTAGACATCCATGCTATGAATGTTATAAAAGTAGCTTTAATTGTTGTAATATACGAACCATCTAGTGGAACATGCAACTCAGCAGTTGGTTCATAAGCTATCGCAATCCCCACTCTCATGTGATTTTTTGTGAGGGGTTGACTGTGTAGCTGGTCTCCTGGTAAATTATACATTGTACCCATCACATAATGATAGTATGTGGGTTTTGACAGATAAAAATCACCTAAAACTATACCGTGTAGAATTTTAGTAATATGTAGTTATCATAAGTTGTTTGATTCACATATAGGATAAGGATTAATAAAAAATTGTTATCCCTGGGTAAGGTATGCAGTTGGGGGGAATAACTAGGGTCAAAACGTGTGGGATCATTTCATTCATGTGTGGACCTTTGCTCCATCACTAGTTTGCTTTGATCATTTCTTATACCTTAGTCTACCAAACCAGAATACAAAATAATATCTTGCAGTATGTCTATGTGTGCCTATATTCATCTCACCATATTATATGTATCTTCATGGGGTTTTATCTTCTCTAAATATGTTCAAGGAGAGACTCTAAAACATAATCCTCTAACACAACCATATTTTTCAGGATGCTTCAAAGATACTGAAATTTTATTTTCTTCAAGTATGGTCATTTCTAATTCTTGTGTCAAAAAAATATAAAAATATGAAAATACTTATTTTTATATAATATTGTTATAAATCATAAAAAAATACAATTATGTCATACTTACACATTCTTCCGATAATTATTTTGTGTTATCATCAACTAATATACCATCCTTATTTATATAATCCTCCCCCATAGCACATGACGTGGGATGGAAGTGTCTTTAGATTCTGATTCCTTAGTTAGCATATAAACAAAGGAATATATGTTGTTTCATATTACATAATTAAAATTTTAATTTTTTTTAAAATACATACCAATTTATTCTCTAATAAAGAGTACCACATCCTTCCGCTGTGATATGGATAAGTTGGTTTTTATACATGTACGTTATTTTCATCACTCATTTTCTATTTCATAAATTAATAATTTTTAATAAAGTTGGATAAAATAAATAATTTCTAAAAATATATTATCGACCACAATTCACCAGAAATGATTTATCATTGCGATGATTATAGAAAGTAATCCATGTTTACTACTTTATAATGTGTTTATAACTAAGTGGTTGGTGCAGATTTATTTTCCCATCAGCATCCCTAAGATGTAACTTCATCAGAAGAGTCATGAAGCCTCTATGAGATTTTATAGTGGCCATTAAGACAAATTTCATACAACAATATTCTAAAATAAATGAAGTTTGTAAGGAATAATGAAAACTATATCAGTGTTTCATTATATAATTTTTCAGTAAAATAGAGAAAGTATATATTTACATTAACATTATATCTTTCAAAAGTATTTTATTCATTACAATTTGGACACAACATCATGAGTCAATATCAAATAGTACATTAGTCCTCCTTATGACCCCATGATAATTAATAAACTTTGAATTTTTGGGGTTAATAGGTTGGTCATATTGATTCCAACCTACCTCAAATTTTATACCCATACTTCTTCCCTTGAAAATTTTATTCAATGTTGTGATGGTACATAGATCTAGTTTTTTTTTCATTTTTTTCATCAAAATGTTATTTATTTCCTAATAATTCTATAGTTTCATCATCAACGGTCTTTTATTGTTCAGTATTGGAAATATCACCATGTTCATAAGACATTGTCTTCAAGGGTATTAAAAAATTTAATTTTTCTTGAATAACAATAATGAAATACACTCCATCTATAAAAGTCCACAATTTCATCCATCTTACATGAACATATATATAATAATTCAATACTACAGTACAACTGAAATTCACTACAATTATTTAATCTGTCCTTAGATGATTGATTGCCTTCCATCTCTTGTTATTGGGAGGGAGGCATGTTTGAAAGAGGTAGTCTAATCCATCATCAATATATGGAAGACAATCTAGAATCTAATTATTAAAGTGTCCTAGGAACATATACTAATATAATCACTCAAAAATTATCCACAATTGAAGATGAATTAGAATACATACACTCTAATGGTTTTGATGAAATGAATATCACCCCACCTACATTGGATATCACTTCTATCTAGTCAAGGATTCCTCACCATCCAATTTTGGATATTTTTTTAATCCATAAAATAACATACATCCCATTATAGGGTGAATTTTTAAACTTATACTTAGTATTGATCTAGAATTTTTTTACTCTTACAAATAAACTGATTCTATTTAATGCAATCCAAAATTTATTATTTTGGTTTATTACAATAAAATCTTATAGGAACCATAGATACAATATGAAAATTATTTATTCAAAAAACTAGTTAAATAATACATTTAGTCATTGACTAAAATTTCTCTAATACTAATTATGAGTTTTAGGGTTTCATCCTATGATCATTAAAGGGATAAAAAACCTAAACAAGGTCCAATTTATCTCAAGGATAAATGTGAATGGAAACAATGAAAATAACCCATGGAATTATTGTAATATAGTATCAGTGGAATCCATATATATGATTCAATGGAATATGTTCGATTTATAACACAGAATAAACAAACAAACTATTCCATCCTTTGAGTATATTACACTTTCCTTAAATAATAGTAATGTTCTTGAGGATCCTATATCACTGAAGGAGTGCTGACACGTTAAAGTAGTGATAAAAAATGATCAATGAAGAAGATAAGTTTGGTTATGGGAGGAATCAAATGTTTAACTACAACAGGGGGATCATATCTCTATATTGTTCATTTTGGACATAGATAAAAAATTACATGAAATATAGGACCTAAAGTTCCAAATCATCAAAAGTATATTTTAATCCATTTTTCCCTCTCTATGGTTATTCACTATATTATCTAGCTTTTCAAATTATTTTTATCCTATAAATTAATTATATGTATATTTTTATTAGTAAATCTATTAATAAGTCACATCTCATAGTTTTCTTAATCAACTATCCTACCATGGATAACTCACTTACTTTTTGGGAAATTCACTTTTTATATGTTTCTGGGTATTTCTTAGTCAATTTACCCAATGATTTGTCAACTCTATCCAATCTAGAAAATTTTAAAAACATTTGTTTAGTATACTTTTCTCACCAATGAAATTCCCAATCACTCTTTGTAACCCATGGTTAATGTTTAATAATAATCTTGAATTAATTAAAAAAATAAAACTCTCAGAGCATGCATCACTAAAATAATTTTTGGAAAATGGATAATTAATTAAATATTTTATTGAATTCAATAAAAAATTATTCATCAAAATCATACATCTAAATAACCCCTTTCGTGGTTTAAAAATTTACAAGAAGAACAAAAATTCACAAAACATGTTTTAAAGATTTTTACACTTACCTTTGTCCCTATATGTTCATCACCCATAAATGTGGTTCAGAGCTTTGTATCCCCTAATCCTTTAACACCTCATAATTAAGAATTTAGATTATAAAATCTATTATATAAGATGAATTAAATTTGATAAAATACTGAGATTTTGGAACCTAGTATTATTCAAATGAAGAGAAAGCTAAAAGGGTTGCGAGGTTTACATGTTAATGTCAATAGTAGAGTAAACCATATGTGTGTGTGTCTGGGAAAAAATGGGACAGACACCCAAATAAATATGAAATAAGAAGAAGAAATAGAAAAAAACTAGTTATGTTTTAGTAGTGATGAGAAAAGATGTAGGGTTATTCATGTTTAATAACATTGCAAAAAATAAAAACGTGAAACCCAAAACATCAAACAAAGATAAAGGAAGTGTATAAAATAACATACATTGGATTCTTGCCTTGATTAATCTGATGGAAGAGAGAGAAATTTCAGCAGTAGTAGAGGAGTTCTGCGAGAGCTTGAGAATTATAAGCGACTGAGTCATGGTCAGAATTTTTTAAATAGATCAGGGAAAGTTTTAACAACACTTTCAACAAATCACTGATAAGGATCCCTTTTATCAGTGCTAAATTTATAAGCACTGACAAAAGGAGTATTTATTAGAACCTACAAATCTCAATCATTATCCGTGCAAAAAAAACATTGATAAAAGACATATTTATGAGAGCTAACATTTTAGCGCTGATAAATATCTCTTTTATCATCGCTTTTTAGCCCTAAAAAGTTTTATAATTATAATCATTTAGATAAATTTATTATAATTTCATGATTTTTTAAATAAATTTATTATAATTTTATAATTATTTAAATATATATAATAAATTATTTATAATATTATAAATACTTATTTAAAAATTAGTATTTACTTAATTATAATAATTATAAATTTAGTAAATATACACATATAGATATAACTAATTATAGATATTTATTTATAAATATTTATTTAATAATATTTTTTTAACATTATTAATGGATATATAATCTTAAATACAAGCATTTTAAAAACTAGTGAAATTGAATAATTCATAATGAGTACAGTTTAAAAATATTGATAAAATATATGCATTTTATTAATTAAATATAAGTCATTAAAAAATATGGATATATATATATTGAACTGGATGAATACATATTGAAAATACTTAAATATAGTAAATAAATATATATGTAAATAACTATTAGAAAATGATCAAATTAAAAAATAAAATAATAAATAAAAAACAATAAAAATGAAATTTTAGTATTGAAATAAATAAATAAAATTGACCAATTAAGAAAATAATATATATTAAATGTATCAAGTTGTAATTAAATTCTAAAAGATGCTAAAAATTGAATAAATTACATAAATACTAGGTGTATGTGTTTCTAAATATTGTTTTAATATATTTGTGTGTAAATTTATATAAAAATACATTAACATATATAGATAAATATATGTACATGAAATAAATTAAACACATGATGTTTGATAAAGGTTAAATTGAAAAATAAAACAACATTAAAATATGACATTAATATGTTTTTATTTAACATTTAATATATATTTTACTTATTCGTTTTATATAACTTCATTTAATATATATTATTTATTAATATTTATAATATATATGTGTATATTAAATTTATTCATTTTTATCAATAATTATTTAATTAATAAATTTGTTCATATTTTTATTAATTTAATCTTTACTACTAATAAAGGGTTCTATTTATCGGTGTTTTTTTATCAATGATAACGATGGACTTTATCAGTGAATTTTTCTAGGACTGATAAATGTCAGCGCTGTTAAAGGCACATTTTTTGTAATACTAGTTCTCTAAGGTGTGTGTTTTTCTTATAGAGTAAATTTCCCCTTTTCATCTTCAAATTGAGCATCAGGAGAGTGGAAATCAGCATGCTCCTAAAATAGCTGAACTAGAAATTCCTATTGTTTCTAAGGAGAAGATGGATGTTTAGCTTCGTGAAAACTTCCCTAGGGTCATGCAGTCTATGGAAAGGGTTATTTTTCATGGTGTTACTTCGATGTATGAGATGGCAAGATAGTTTCAACTTCATTACATGCCTATGTTTACTATGGAAGGGTGGCCCTAGGTAGTTGAGTTTTGAATTGAGTTAGTCCAAAAAATCTTCAAACATCTTGAGACACCCACATATAAGAGGGTGAAACAAGCTGTGTATATGCTTCGTGGACCTTCCAAGAATTGGTGGGATATTATGGAGGGAGATGGCCAGTAAGATGATCTGTCTTGGAAGTACTTGCGATGAAGTTCATGATCCATTTTTATCCTAAAAACATAAGTGATGAAAAAGATTACAAGGTAAAGCATCTGACGTAGGAGGGTTTGTCAGCCCTGGACTGTGCTAGTCAGTTTACCAATATACAGTTCATTACATCATCTTTAGAAGCTGATGAGATATCTAGGGTGAGACATTTCTAAGATGGTCTTCATTAAGAGATCAGGTCATAGTTAAACATTTTTTTTGAAGCGACTTTGAAGACATGATGTATTAGACAGGCATCATGAAATCGAATCTAAGAGAAGCCTCAAGCATTGGTCTATATGTTTTAGTTAGGGAATATGGTATTGCTTCGTCGAGTAGTAATAAGAACCATTATGACAGTTTTTTTCCATGCAGTAATGGGAAGAGTAGCGAGGGTAGTGGACTACCATATCAATATAATTTTCCATTCTAGTGCTATCAGTGTGCAAGTTTGGTCACAAATAGCCATGGTGTCCTTACCCCAAAGACATGTGTCATATAAATGGTATAATGGTTCTTATTCCAATGGTTTCTTCAAAATTTCCATTGAATACTTGTGGAAGATGATCAGGACATGCATCAAAATCGAGAAGGGGCCCAACTAAACCTCAATAGGGTGGTAGCTGGAATTCTATAGGCCCTTCAGGCCAGGGGAGGGGACATGGTACCCCAATGCATGAGCCACAATATCAATTAAGGTTAGTATTTCAAGGTAGTCAAACTGGATCCCAAGGAAGAGGGACAAGTCAGTTTCATGTTATATAGACTATTCCTGCTAATATGGATCCACTATCATCTACCGTTATAGGTATGATTCTCATATCATCTACTTTAGCTTGTGTTTTAATTGATACTGGATCATTGCATTATTTTCTATCATCTATTTTTTAAAATGGTTTGGGATTGTATATGGAAATCATATATGGTATTTTATCCATTAAAACATTGTTGGGAGTGTGGTATGAAAATATAAAATGTTTCAAGAAATGTTCTCTAAAGATTGGTGGTTACCATTTCTTTTGGGATCTATTCATGCTATAAATTACATACTTCATCTTTTTTCGATATGGATTAGTTAATTTTATACTATTTTGTTATCAACAGTTACAAGAAGATAATTACATTCCTATCTCCAGAAGAAAGTAGTTATTCTCACCAAGGTGAGTGGTATCTTTACGTTTATCATACGTGACCAATTAAGTATAGATTGGATTTTCTGATGGCTCAGATAGTGACTCTTGTACTACATGATGAATAAATACACCAAGATCTTCTTCCCCTAGTGGTAGAACATTTTTGGGATGTTTCCCCTGATGAGTTATATGGCTTACCACATGAGCGAGATGTCAAGGTCACGATTGAGTTGGTGCTGAGAGAGGAACCAGTTTCTATCCCTCCTTACCTAATAACACCAGAAGAGATTCAAGAGTTGAAGGTTTAGTTGGAAGATCTATAATCCAAAGGATTATTATAGCTGGGTACATTTTCGTGGGGTTCTCCAGTCCTCTTTACCAAAAAGGTTGAGGGATATTTATGCTTATATGGGGATTATTAGAGGTAAAACTAGATGATGATAAAAAACCCTTATCCTCTTCCAGACATTGATGATCTTTTTGATTAGTTTAGAGGTGTTAAGATCTTATCCAAGATTGACTAAATATCGGGATATCATTATTTAAGTGTGAGACTATGGGACATATCATAAACTACTTTTAAAATCAGTTATGCCTTGTATAAATTTGTAGTGATGTCTTTTGTGTTGACTAACACACCTATGGTATTCATGTTCTTAATGAAGACGATATTTTATCATATTCTGGATTATTTTCTGGTGAATTTATTCAATGATATCATTGTTTACTCCTAGTCAGTAGACAATCATGCCAAACTTTTTAACATTGTCCTGATTATATTTAGAGAGATTTGGCTTTATTCCTAGCTAACTAAATGCAGTTTATGGATAAATAAATTTCACTTCTTAGGAAAATTATTATTAGAGGAAAGAGTGTTTGTGAACCTAGAGAAATTCATAGTCATGGTATCTTAGGAACAACCTAATAACACCTTCTAAATTCATAGATTTCTGGGTTTATTAGGTTATTAATGGCATTTTATCCAAGATTTATCTAGTTTGGAAGTATCAATGTATGGTATAACAATGAATGGGGTGAAGTTTTTTTGGTATGATGCTTTAGAGAAAGTTTTTCTAGAGATATAAAGAATTTTTACCTCAGCACATATCCTCACATTACCTGTGCCAGGTAAAACTTATACTATGTATTGTGGCACATCCGGAGTTGGAGTCAGAACATTCTAATGTGGGAGGATCCTGTGGTTTTTTATGGCTCTAAGCGGCTGATACAACATGAGAAAAATTACCCTACTCATGATCGGGAGTTGGTGGTAGTGGTACATTCCCTGAGATGTTGGAGACATTATCTATTAGGTGAGTGGTTTGTGGTATAAATGTATCACAAGAACCTCATATACCTCTTTTATCAATGGGACCATAACCTTTGACAGAGGATGTGGGTCGAGTGTCTACTGTATTTTTACATTGAATTGGATTGTACACGAATAAAGTTAAATTTCATTATTGAAGATTTGTCCTAAAGACATAGATATAGACAGTACAAGAGTCTTGTGATGTGGGGTGGATAATGGACCTCTTTGCAAGCATTCATTTGGATGTTCAAGAATCTCAACGGTGAGTAGCTATGACTTCAACATATATTATACCTGTGTTTTTTGATCAGATTAAGATTGAGTAGTTTTTTGATATATAACGATCAGTTCTGAGAGAAGAATTATTTGGTGGGAATGTAACATTAGGATGGTCTCACAAAAGTGTATATTCTCTTCTTCTTCATGGTTGAGTATGGGTTCTTATGGGCTTGCATGCGGTTCTGATGAGGGAGTTTAATAATTATAGATGGGTGGTAAATTATTGTATAACAAAGATGTGTTGTGATATCCATAGACAATACTTGTGGTCATGAATGAATAAAAATGTGGCATGCTTTGTGGCTATATTCTTCACTTAACAACAGGTGAAAAACGAGCATCAGAGGCCAGCTGGGATTTTGTATCCTTTACCCATTCAGAAGTGGAAATTGGATGATGTCATAATCAATTTTATGATACGATTACCAAGGAAGACCCAAAATAATGATGTTGTATGGGTTTTTTTGGATCGACTTACTAAGGTATCCCACTTATTACCTATTAGGGAAACCTTCACAATTAAAGATCTGTTAAATCTTTACATGTATGATGTAGTATGGTCGCACGGTGTTCGGAGGAGTATCATTTCAGACAGAGATCGTCATTTCACGTCATGTTTTTGGTAGGGTATTCATAAATCCAAATGATCATGAGTTATTTTAATCATATCCTATTATTTTTGGGAAAAAATCCCTCAAGGAATCATTGAAGTATTTTTGAGGTGATTGTGTTTGTTGACAAAGAGAACACTTGTGTTGTGATTGTTGACAATGAAAACCATGAAATAAAAATTTGTTGACAAAGGGGGTTTCATGGTGGAATGTGGAGTTCAAGAGGTGTGGTCAACGATCCATATTTGATTCAAGAATTTCGACAAAGTAATGGATGATTTGGAGGCCTCATAAAAAGAAAATATACATGGTGGCGCCGTTTTCCAGTGTTTTCCAAATTTTGGGGCCTGAAAATCAATAAATGAAGAAAATTGGCTTTTGGAAAAGGGACTTGCATGTCGTGTTCTTGAAGGCTTTGAAACTTTTGCACCATATGTTTTTCAAGATCAGGTCATCAAAATATGGAAAAGGGATAAGTGTCGCACAAGTATTGGTGGTGTCGCGCAGGTGACTTGCGCGCCGTGAAAGAGACTTGCACGCCGATGCCTTAGAAGCTTGATAACTTGTGTGCCTATGGGTTTTCAAGATCAGAAGATCAAAATACGGAAATCGAAATAGGTTCGTGCATGTTTAGAAGTGGGTCGTGCAGGTGACTTGTAGGGGAAGAGACCTGCACGCCGAGACTTGCGCGCCGAGGGTCGACTTGCGCGCCGTTGTGTAGGGTGGTCAAATTTCCTATAAATACTGGACCACCCCTCCTCATTTCTTACCAGAGTTCAACACTTTGAAGATTCAGAGCTCCTGTTGCATAGGTGAGGTGGTCGTGTGAGTGGTGGGGTTTCGTGAAAGTGGGACTTTCATGCATGTGTAGGAAGTTGCACGCCAAGTGTTAGTTGCACGCCTGAGGTGGTTTAGGCAAGGAAGGAAAAGAGTCGCGCAAGTGTGGAGTGAGAGAAGCTTGTGTCGCACAAGTGTCTGAGGAGGACTTGCGCGCCAGTTTTGACTTGCGTGCCGATACTTGCGTGCCGAGGTAGACTTGCGTGCCAAGTAATTTTGATTTCCCAGCCATACATTTGGGCCACAGGGAAGCTGGAAGTTTTCTTAATACCTTTTGTGCAAAGAGAGATTCATCTACAGGTGAAAGTTGGACTTCAACAGAGCATCCATATACAATAGAGGATGCATTTCTTCATGAAAATTAAGAGACATACAGGTCTATAAACTGTGAGGGGATCCTTTCTGACGCAGTGAGCAAAGGAAGATGAAGAATGTGATCCTCTCCACCGGCAGTGATCCAGAGAAAGAGAAACAAGGAGTGACCCTTGGGAAAGTAGTGAGCTGACCCTTAACCTTGTAAAGGAAGTGATCCTAGGACAGAGCGACTGTGCCCGAACCTTGTAATCCACATCTAGTGAAGTTTAGTGGAATTTGGTACAACCGGCAACCTGTCGGCATATGCTCCATGGACATAGCCCTTAGTGGTGAACCAATTAAAATTGCTGTGTCTTGTGCTTACTTTACTTTCTATTTATTTTTTGAAACAGGAAAGAGAGAAGATTGTTTTTCTTAACAGCGAAACAAGATCAGAACAGACATTAATTTTAAATTAGTCATACCCAGATTCACCCCCCTCTCAGGGTATTCAGCCCTGTGGACCTAACAATTATCCATACACTAATCGTCAATCTGAGTAGACTATTCAAGATTTTGAGGATATTGTATGAGCCTATTTTTTGGATTTTAGAGGTTCCTGGGAGAAACATATGGCACTCATAGAGTAGTCATATAATAATAGATTCTCGACATCAATAAAAATGGAACCTTTTAAGTATTTGTATGGAATTTCATGTCATTTTCCTCTTTGTTGGCTAGAGGCAGGTGGGTAAGAGCTTGTTGGTCCTAGTATTGTATAGGAGACATTTTAGCAGGTTCAATTGATTTGAAAATGGTTGGTGACCGTGCAGAGTAGGTAGAAATCATATGAAGAGCATCCGAGATGACCAATGGAATTCGAGGTTGGTCCTCATATTTTCCTTCGATTTTCACCAAGGTTGGAGAAGTGCAATATTAGGAAATAGGGAAAGCTAGAACCCAGGCTTTTTGGGTTGTTTTAAATTGTGTTAAGGGTTGGTCAAGTAGCATACCATTTATCTCTTCCACAATGTTATAGTTCCATGCATGACATGTTCCACATGTCGCAACTACAAAGATATCATCCAGACCCTTCACATGTGATAGACATAGCAGATGTTGAGCTTTGTGTTGATTCATCCATCGAGGATCATCTAATACAGGTTGTGGATCATAGTGAGAAATATCTTTGGGGTCATACTATACTATTTCTTTGAGTGTAGTGGTAGTATGGGTATGTTCTGAAGGATACCTAGGATATGGAGTCTGATATAAGATTGTTGTAGCCATACTTGTTCATATAATACTCATAGCAATTCTTTGGTTATCTCGGGGATGATTTTTTATAATGTTGGGAGGTTTTAAGATCCCGTTTTTTTTCAGGTATGTATCTCTCTGAGTTCTTAATTTAAGCCTTGGTGGTTGAGTCATATTCGAAGATGAAGATAATTTGTAAGATTAAATGACCTAAATTTTAAGTATGTATGATTTTTTGAATTAATTGAGTATAGATATATATGGTTTAAGTGTTTCATAGGTTCTTGGTGAGTTAAAAAGCATAAAATCGGTCTGGTTTGCATAAAATAAAAAATTGGATGAAAAACTAAACTGCATATCATTTACATGTCATGTAAGGGGATTACACATCGCATAATTGTTCAGGAATAAATATAATTAAATATTAGATGATGGTTTTTTTGGTGTATACCATTAAAAACATTTACACAATGTGTAATTGCATTAAATGATGTGTAATTTCCCAACCCATGGATTTAAACATGTTTTGCTACTAATTTCTTTATCCATTCAGCTTCTGCTTCTCCCCATATGACCATATGTAATTCTCCAAGAAATTTTCTAGTGCCAAAACCCCTTCCATACATTCTATTTCCATATTCAATCCCTTTTAATTCTTTTTTGGTTAGGTTTCTTCCATTTCATCCTTCTTCGCCACATGTTGTGGTGAAATCCATTTACCCAATTTCATTATTGGTTTTTATCTAGACCATTTTTGATCTAGGATCTTCTTTTCAATCATATTTTCCTTCTTCCTCATAGGTGACGGTTGTAAGAATCATTTTCGGATCATCAGTATAGGGTAGGGGGTCTAAAATTTAACCCTTTGGTTTGATAATTAAATGTTTATGCAATATTTTAATTGTAACCTCATTGTGGGTTCATAAATTAATTAAATAATTGAATGATTTTAAACCTTTAATTCCTTTGGTTTAAAATGAATTTATAATTGGATAATAGATTAAATAATGTTTATCAGGACATGTGACCTAGGGTGATATCTTGTTATAGAATCCCTATACTATGTCTTATCACTTTTGATATAATTGTTAACCAATTGTGAATTGAATTGAAAAGTGTCTTATGAAAGTATAATGGTAATTTTCATAATTAACCATTGAGATATATAATGTGATATTGTGATATCCATGTTGTATAATAGAGAATGTGTTATATCTTGAGAAGCTTATATAATGGGCTGGGCCCAGGCACTTGCACATGTATATGTTGTAATTCTTATAGAGAGAAGGCTCCACCAAGTCCCATGTTGTAATGCTTATAGGGATTTGACCTGAAAATGATGTAATGCTTATATTTCTTTGACCTAGAAATGTTGTAATTATTATTGGGATTTGACATGTAATGTATTTTGTGACTATACCATGGTCTTATAGTTGAGGTTGGAATAGTTGTAAGAGATGCTTAGAGATATTTTTTCATGGTGTCGAAGAAGGTTATTTACCGTGGTTATATGGTCGTGGTTGACATTGTTGTAAGACATTCATAGAAATATTCTAGTATGAACCCAAAATAGGTTATGGTTGTATTATATTAATTGTTGAATTAATTATTACACATGTTTATCTCTTTATTGTGTACATTTATTATAAAACTGGTTTGTTTAGACATAGCAATGTTGACATTCTAAGTTTAACTCACACCCTATTTATGTCGTTGTTTGGAACCCATGTAGATTTGATCGAAATAGGATTGGATAAGGTCTGAGGACCTTGTTGTTGATTTCTTGATTATTGTTGGGATGGAGTTTGGAGATGGGTTTGACATGGGGTTTGGGACTTGAGAATTTGAGTAGTTTATTTGATTCTTCTAGTCTTTTTCATGTATTTTTTTCTATCATGACATTTTTTTACATTCCAACATATTCTTACATTATTCCCTTACTATTGTTGAATTATTCAACTACCTTTTATTATTGTATTTCACAATTCTTTTACACATATTATTATTATTATTTTTACTCTGATTATTATTTTCCATTTAAATATGATTTTTTACTTCTAAAATGACATTTCATACTCGAGGTCATAGTCTCCCAACTATACATTTCACACCCTTGTAGCTATTTGGAATCCTCTAGCATATAAGGAGGCGTGCTTCAGTTCCCATAACCAACCCTTTCTAGCCACATGAGAGAGTTCCAGATTGGGGGATGTTAGAGAGGGCCTCTATGAAACATCACAAGAAGTCCATCTCAATCCTGAACAATACTGAAGGAAGATCTATTTACAATTAAATAGAGATCCAATGTGTTTTTGTAATGTTTTTCCAAAATCTCTACACCGAAATAGAACCTACCTTTTTAGTTGAAATTGATTCTTCTATTAAACTTGTGGTGTCATACAGTATGTACCAACATTTCATGCTTGATTTCACTAATGATTAAATTATGGGGGGCTCAAGAAAATCCATTCAACTAAAGTTCTAGGGTCAGATGGATTTCATTCCCTTCTCTTCAAAAAATACAGACATATTATTGGACCGAACATCTCTGCCCTTATGAATGATCTATGGGTGAGGAAAATTAATATCTCCACTCATAATGAAAAACATTATTACCCTCATACCAAAAAATAAAAAATCAATTTTGGACTCTATCTTCAAGACAATTATTTTGTGAAATGTTTCTTATAAGATCTTCTTAAGGATCCTAGATAACCACCTTCCCCTCTAGTTGACATCTATTATCTCTGAAATTAAAAGTTCCTTCATCCATAAATGGATCTTTACTGACAGTGATATTATCTCTCACAAAGTATTTCAATCCATGAAATCTCAATCAGTTGAAAAAGGATGTATTATGGAATTAAAGATCAATATAACAAAGGCGTATGACTGATTGGAATGAACCTTCCTTATTTTTTTTGATCAAAATGGGTTTTTCGATCTAGATGGACTAATTTCGTCTTGAAATGCAACTCATCAATGTCTTTCATGATCAAAATCGATGGGAAACTTACTCAGAGCTTTACCCATTCTAGGGTCCTTTAGAAGGGGGACCCTCTTTACCTATTACTTTTTATTTTATTGGATGATTTTTTCTGTCATATTATTTCATCAATAGAAAAAAAACAATTATATCCATAGAGAAAATGTTTCCAAATGAAGTATACCCATCATCTCTCTTTTTATGATGATAGCCTTATTTTCTCAAGGGCCGCTGGTGAAGAATATATTTCCATTTTCCGATTGATCCATATTTATGGGGAGAAATTTTGAAATCAGTTAACATGTATAAATATAAAATTTCCAATAATTTGGGAGATCCTTTGAATAATAAGGATAATCATGACAATGTTTCGAATAATAAGATGATAAATAAACATAATAAATACTTTGGGCTCCCCATGATTTTTGGTCAATCAAAAAAATGTTTTCTCTCCAATAATAATTACAGGATTAAAAAAGTTGTTGGTTTTTACTACCATGAGGGACTCAAAAGCAGGGATGGAAACTCTAATTTAGGTAGTGGTTCAAGTGATTCTAAGATATTCCATGTCTGTCTTTAAATTTCTTGAGTCGTTTGTCGACTAAATTTACTCCCATATTTCCAACTTCTATTGGGGTCATAATAATTTTAGGAACAAGATTCACTAGAAGGTTTGGGAAAAAAATTCCCCCCTAAAGCATATAAGTTTATGGGTTTTCGTGACCTTCACCTCTTCAATGTTGCCCTTTTGGTAAAGCATGGATGGTGGCTATTACAACACCCAAACTCCCTCTATGCTCAGATCCTTCAAGCCATATAATTTACCAAATTTCACTTATGATATGTGGTCTTAGTCCCATTCTCCAATTTACTCTAGAAAATAATCTAGAGGTGTCATGAACTTCTTGATCGTGGGATATGTTGGAGGATTAGTAATGGCTCCATCATCAACATTTAGAAGGACCCTTGGCTACCCGATGATGAAAGTCTTCTAGAGATGTCCCTAGTTTTCCGTGGTTTAGAGGATGTGATAGTGTGTTCCCAATTTAACAAATCATAAAATGAATGGTGTTAGGAAAAACATGATAGGATATTTAACAAAATACATAGAAAGATCATTAATAATATTCCATGTGTGACTAATATGTGGAATGGTAGACATTACTAGAATAAAAAGTGTTCAAGAATGTTCTCTATAAAATATGGTTATAAGCTATCTCTCGATTGTAAAAACCAAGAGGGTGATGTGATATGGAAGATCATTTGGTTCCTAGAAGTAGCTCCAAATGTATAATACTTCTAGTGGAATATTTTTTTTTGGAATCCTCCCTTCCTCTATTCCCTTTATGCATGGTCGATCTGAAATCCACCTTACATGCCATTTTTCATTGTCCTGATGCTAGGGTTGTTTGGACTTCACAGTGTTCAAATTTCTATCTATATGTTGATATGGTGCTCGAAATCTTAGCACTGCTTGTGTTTTTTCATCGTCTCCTCATGCAGAGAAAGTTACGTTATTATGTATTTTGGAATGGATCAACTGGGATAGAATAAAGTAATTCATTTTCCACAATATCAAAAGGAAATATAAATTCTGGATCGAATAGGTTGTTTCGTTGATAAATATGTAGAAACTAAATGATTCACAGAATTATAACTCAAGAGATATCGCAAGAATCCAATCTTGGTATCCTACCACTTTGGTCGTATAGAAAAATATCTTGGAGGAAGATATCTCTCTCTATGGGAATGGTAATATCGGGTTTGAAGTGATGGTATCTGTGTAATGTTCTGGACCGAGTGCCATGCACCGGTGCCCTGAGATGAACCATCACATGACCTCACATGTGCCTCCTCATACACCAAAGGCAACCGAATAGTAGTGAGGGTATGATATGCGAATCATGGGGAGACTATACCCTCATTTATCATATAAAAACACCAACATAAGTAAACAATAATACTGGAAGCATATATATAAAAATGAAAAACCAATATGACAAAATAATAATGAAGGAAATATATTATCCCACAAATGCAGAAAACATGCCACTAATGTATGTGTCACGTGTATAAAATATAAACTGAAAAATAAAGACACTAACGATTCCCAAGCGGGTACTGAGCTGTATTCGGTTCCCTCATCCAAGATCCATCCCCAAATCAATCATCTAACACAGGGCCTTTGCCCTTATCCTATCTTCAAAAAATGAAGTCTATTTAGATACCAATCATGCATCCTGAGTAGGGTGTGTGTACAACTATGTAGGACACCACCAATGGTGTCTAAGGAAATTCCAATCAATAAAAAATGTATGTAGTTCTATAAAGAAATATGTATAATGCATAAATCATTAGTTATCACATTATCATTTATTCTTTATTTAACAACATTAAATCCAGGGTTCCCAAGGACACCCGTACCTCAGTTTTAGCTTCGGATCATGTAAGAGCCCGAATATTTTCTAGGTAATATGATATATTAATACCTTCTTTGAGTCATTGTAGAGGTCTAAGTATTCAAAGGTGCTATCATATCGCAATAACTTATTTGACTCATGCTGGAGCCCGATTTTTTCTCAAGTGAGTGCATATCTTGGAGTACCTTTTGTTATCATTCGTTAATTCATACGTCAATTCCATATTACCATTATCAATTTCATCACATAATGAATCACCTTATTCCCATTCTTTTATTCATAAGAATGATGACCATGTTACCATGCTTACCCCTCAATTTAATGACCATGTTCCCATTCCTTTACTCACAAGTATAATGGCCATGTTACCATATATACTTCTCGGTTGAATTGAAATGTTCCCATTCCGTTACTCATAATGATAATGACCATGTCACCATTTATACATCTCAATTTAATGACCATGTTCCCATTCTTTTACACATAATTAATTCAAAATTATTTTACCACATCAATTCCATTACTAATTTAAAAATTTGATAAATACATCAAATCCATTAGTTAACTCAACAATTAACTAAATATTTAAATTATCATTAATTAATTCAAAAATTAATTGGTCACTTCAATTATATTATTCAATTCAATAATAAACTAATCTTTCCAATTTCAGCACAAATTCAACCAATTAGTTTTCCCCATCAATATCCTTAATTAACTCCCCAATTAATTTTGTGTGTCAATCCCATTAACTAATTCACAAATTAATTAATAAATATCATAATTCATATCCCATAATTAGTTTTCCAAAATTAATTATCCCATTATACATCTCAACTCTTCATAATTAATCCCACAATTAATTATCTAGATCATAATATCAAAAGCACATAATTAATTCACAAATAATAATCTCAATTTATCTAATTCAATATCTCATAATTAATCCCCGGATTAATTATCTAGATTAAAATTCTTAAATCTTATAATAAATTTACCAAATTAAATATCTTACTGTAAAAAACCTTCGTCTCATGATTAATTCCTTAATTAATCATCTATTTCAACAATGCTTCGATAAATCAGTAGATCTACATAATTAACCCAATTTAGAAATTAAATTTATCAATATTAACATAAATTCTAAAAAATTTATACACACATAAAATCCTTGACTGTGGGAATTAAATTTTAGAACACCTACCTCAATTCATCAAAGAATAATCGCCCAACTGAAATCCCCAAAATGTTGGAAACACAACACTGTAGATCTAGCTTTGAATCTCAAAACCCTAAATCAAGAAACAATTTCTATTAAACTATAGATCTAGACTCACAGTAATAGATTTATATTTACCCAATATAGATCTAGATCTAGAAAAATATAAGATATCCTCCACCCAAAATAACCATAGAAGGATGGAGGATGAATGGGAAACCAAGTGGATAAGATCCACTTACCGGGAGAGGTGTGGATCCTTGATCTAGGCTTTGAATCACGAATAAGGGATTCTGGATGGACTTTTATTCCATTATGGAATCCCTAAAATCATTAAAAACTATAAGGGACCAAGTTTGGGTCTAATAAGAGATGTTTTTAGGGGTTCATGTGGATTTAAATCTAATTTTAGGGAACTTAAAAATACCACACACATGTTCCTGGGTAGGGGCACAAGGTTTTCCCTAACCATACACCAACAGTGAACCTATTGTTTTAGGGTTTCACAATTTATCTTTTTGGGTGCGTAGTTTAGAAAGCCATGTGCCAACTGTGTGATTCCCCACTATCCAGGGATGCACGATTTCTTGGGTTGTGGCGCACAGTTTGCTCAAAGTGTATGCCAACAATTCATAGCCCTTTTTTCATCATTTTTTCTTAAAATTCACCCCAACACACACAAGGGTATAACAAAATGAAAATTGTTCATAAATAAACAAAACATTCCATAAAAAAGTTTGAGAAAACTCAAAAAAGGTCGATATCTTAAAATTTCTCTACGTTATAATAGCTCGTACTCGAGTTGAACTCCCAAGAGTCTATAAAATTATGAGTGGAAAATATGAGGCTATTGAAACCTCATATCTATTTCCACAATACATTAACTATAATAATAGCCTTTCCCCATAACAATTTCTCACTGAAATCCAACACATGTATCATATTCTCTTTATAGGACGCATCTAGCTCTATCTCACGATCATCCACAAAAATCAGAAGAGAATGGTTGGGGTGATACTTCCATAGTTTTAACACATGTAAAATATCATGAATAACACTATATTTATGTGGAAGATACAATTGGTAAGCCACCATCTCAATTCAATCAATAACCTCAAAAGGTCAAATGAACTTGGGCACTAACATGCCCAGTCTGTGAATCCTACGGTGACCCATCGTAGGTGACATCCAAAAGAAAACATTATCACTCTCTGTAAACTATAGGGTTCATCAACGTTTATCATAATATGACTTATATCCACTCTGAGACGTTTACATAGGCCTCCAAATAAGTGGAACCTATTTTGGAATCCCATGTACGAGACTCGGTCCCACCAACTCGGACTCACCTACCTCCATCCAGTGTAGAGGTGATCTACATGGACTACCATAATGAGCCTCATATGGTTTCATCTGAATTGTTGTCTCATAATTGTTGTTATAGGAAAACTTCACTAAAGCCTATTGTTTCTCCCAAGACCCACTAAAGTCTAAAACACATGCCCATAGAATATCTTTAAGAACCTATATAGTATGCTTTGATTTCCCATTTTTCTCTGGGTGAAAAGCCGTACTCAATAATACCTGCCTACCGAGAACCTTCTGCAAGCGCTTCCATTAGTGCGAACTAAAGTGAGAATTGTGGTCTAAAACAATCATCTGAGGCACCCCATGTAGAAGAACTGTTTCCCAAACATACAGTTCTCTCAACTATTCTACTGAGTAAGTCTTCAATATAGGCAATAAATGTGCTACCTTAATCAGTTGATCTACAACAACCAAAATCACATCATTCTTCCTAGGCATTCTTGGAGGACACCCAAAAAATCAATAGCCAAATTATCCCATTTCCATTATAAAATGGGTATCAGATGTAGAAGAACACCAGGTCATTGATGCTCTACCTTCACCTACTGACAAGTGTAGCATCATATCATGAACCATTATGTCTCCCTTTTCAATCCCAACCACCAAAACTATCGACATAGGTCATAGAAAAATTTGGTCACACCTGGATGCACTACCCACTTCAAGGCATGAAACTCATGCATCGACTATTCCTATATTCTCATAGAAACAACAACACACTTTCCCACATATATACCCTCATCCTCATCAATGGATCAATCTGAATATGTCTCCCCACTTTCAAGGCTTTCTCTCAAGGTCAAGCAATATTGATCCTCATACTGTCTATCTCTGATCCATCTCAAAACAGTATACTCCACTAAAATCGATATGAGAGTCATCTGTTCATGACGCTCATGATCCAAAATGTGCATCTCAACTAGAAAAGTCATTATGTTCCACTTAGCACTAAACTCCTGATCCATCTGAGTCTGAGTTATCCTAATCAAATCATTTGGTACATTATTTCCTTTTTTGAGCATATATGATTGATCAAAATTAAAAGATTACATATAATAAACCCATATCTACTGCTGAAGATTGAAATCTCGATGTTAAAAGATATAATTCAAGCTATTGTGATCGGTAAACATCGTAAACTTCTCTCCCTGAGTATAGTTACACCAAAAAATCAAGGCATAAACAATACCTACTAACATGAGGTCGTACATAGGGTAGTTTCATTCACGTGGCTTCAAATTTCAAGACCCATACACCAATTCCTGGTCTCCTTGCATCAAACAACTCCAATTTTGATTCCAGAAACATCACAATACACTGTATAATCCTCACCTGGCTCAGGTAGGATCAAGATTGGTGTCGATGTCAACCACTTATTCAACTCCTAGAAATCATTCTCACATTATCCTGACCATTCAAACATTATCCTCTTATTGGTCAAGCACGTAAGTGGCACTTCGAATTGGGAAAGGACCTGGATGAATCTCCGATAATAACCAGTTTTCCCCACGAAACTATGGATATCAAAAAAATTCTTGGGCTACTCTTAAGACACAACTGCCTGAACATTATATGGGTCCACTGACACACCATCCTTAGAGATTATGTGACTTAATAATTGTACTTGGTCGATCCAAAACTGACACTTCGATATCTTGGTGTATACCTGATGCTCTCTTGGTGTACTCAAAATTATGTCAAGATGTTATGCATGATCATCATGAATTTTGGAGTAAACCAAAATGTTGTCCACAAATAGAACCACAAATTGATAGAGGAACATATGGAATATTTTTTTCATCATGGACATAAACTCAATCGGTGTGTTTGTCAACCAAAAATGTATTATGAGAAACTCATATAGGCCATACCTACTAATAAAATTAGTCCTCATTATATCAGAAGTCCAATCTCTCAACTGATGATACCCCAATCTAAAGTCAATCTTTTAGAAAAAACAAGATCCTCTCAACTGGTCAAACAAATCATCGATACGTAGAATAGGATAATGTTTCTTCACAAAAATTTAGTTAAACTTATGTTAACCAACACATAAGTGAAAAATCCCATCATCCTTCTTTGTAAACAACACAGAAAATCCCCATGGTGAAATACTCAGACGGATAAAACCATTATCCTCGAATTACTCTAGCTGAGTCTTGATCTCTTGAAACTCCATCAGTACTATTCTATATGATGTAAAAACACTGGATCAACCCCCGACATGAGCACAATGGTAAATTCCACATCTCTATCTACTGGTAACCTAGAAAATTGTTCAAAAAAACAACTTGAAACATTGATACTATTGGTGGAATGATGTCATGATTTTCTCATCCATCACACAACAATGAACAAGATACCTAGGCTATGATCTCTCTCAGTTGCTATGAAATTTACCCTGCTCGGCCTACCTGGATATCCCACTCTCCATAGTGAATGTACTAGTCACCCTTAAGAGAAGTGAAAGTCACTCTCCTAGGATAAAAATCATTGTGTGATTGGTATATGACTAGATATTCAATACCCATAACTAGGTTTAAGCCTATCATTTTGAGAATATAGATATCCCAATGAAAATGATATTTCCTGAACTTGAGAGAACACCCCTTGTACAAATAGATGTCCCTAAACTGCACTTCCAATGGAGTATCTATAGTCATTGTCCAGCTCACAAACTCCACTACTAGGCTCAAACAATTCACAGGTTTAGAAGATATAAAAGAATGAGAGGAAACAATGTCAAATAAAGAACTAACTTGTAGTGACTTGGGTTTTGGCCATGTTAGACTTTGGAATATTTCTATGAATAATTCTAGAGTTATGTGCAAATATGGTGTGCGATTCTGAGGCTCGGTGTGCCCGGAATTAATTTTATGAAAATGTTAAGTTTTTTATATACTATGAGCATGGAGTGGGCGTGATATCTCCTAAATGGTTGCTCGGAATGAGAATCTGAGGTCCCGGTTGCGTCCGGAGCGTGCCGTTTACCCTAGGTGGGGTGTAAACATTGCGGGTGCGGGCCTACTGTGGAGAAAAGCTACCGGGGGCGTTTTCATAAATAAAAGGAAAAGTTTATTTATGTGCGTCGGCTCGAATCACTTCCGAATGGAGTCTCGGATTGAAAATACAAGTCTTCCATTGCCTTTAAAATGTCGTGTTTACCATAGGCGTGGCATAATTTTCGTCGGTGCCGGGTGCTGGGTCGAAGGCGTGTTGGCGGGGAGCTCGAATGAGATTTTTATTAAAAAAGAAATAAAATAAAAAAATCTCCCCCACCCTTCTCCCCCACCTTCTATGCACAGGAGGCAATGACACCCCCACCCTCATCCATTTCAATGCTGAACTGAGCCAAAACCATCCATTTTCTGCGCCGATCGACATCGGATCAAGCTTCAGGGCATCATAGGCGTCATTTTGCAACAGAAGCTTCGGCGTTTCGGCCGCGAGGTAGGTGATTTGAGTTTTGATTCCCGATCCTATTTTTTCTTCGAATTGCTTCATTTTGTTGTCGTAGCATGAAAGATTGGGTACCGAGGGTCGCGCAGAAGGTCACAGATCACAAAACGGACCACCAGGGTGAACCCGGTGGTCTGCAGAAGTTCTGCCAGCACGGCTCCAGCGATGGCGGACCTGCGAAGTTCCACGACGGAGCACGGTAGCCGACTGCCGGCCGGTTCCGACCGGTCCAGCCCTCTCCTGTTACACAGGGGATTTAAAACCCCTGTTTCTTGCAATCCAGGGGTCAGATTCGCATTCCGTCTACGGCGACGTGACCCTGGCGATAAGGTGAACCCTTTTGAGGTGGGTTTGGGAGTTTTAAGTTTTGGGATCATGGCCCGCGAGATAGAAACTTCAAATAAAATATTAATATTTTATTATTATTCAACTTCGGGACGTTGTATCTTCTACCCAGTGCGTCTAACTGACATGTTTTCAGTGGCATTGAGACCCTGATGGTAAGAAGAAATTTTCATGAGGGTTTCCGGGTGTTGGGACCGATTTTGCGGTGCGGGCCCCACGAGGCCAGGTTCAGGCGTTTACAGAGAAACACAACTTTCTCACCAGGAGTCCGATTCTGGCAGATGAATAGTTGATCAAGTGTGTTTTTTCGAGAGGATCATAATGGTGCGATCAATTCGATGAGTTTCAGGATCACGGTGTGGACCCCACTTGGACTGGTTTCGGTGAATAGTAACTTTTTCACCGGGTGACCGTTTGGGATGATCGAGTAGTCGATCTCATGTGTTTTTACGAGGGGATTGCAGTGGTATGATCTGATTGATGAGTTTTGTGATCATTGTGTGGACCCCACACAAGCTAGATATGGTGAATAGTTACTTTTTCACCAGTTTTCCATTTTGGATGAGTAAATAGCCTATCCTGTGTTTTTTTCCGCGTGGATCATGATGGTGGCCTTGGTATCGGCCTTGGAGGTGCACAGTGTGGAGTTGTGGTGCGTCGCTTGGGTTAGCGATGTTTGGACCAACAGTGGTTGAGGGTACTCCCATGGTTCATTCCTAAGAGGGTTTGCGTAACATCACAACCCTAGAATAGGTTTTTAATCTTCTCGATGGGATGTTTAATCTGTTAGAGTTGTGTAATGCCTCTGGTGGGACAGGAGCGGGATCCTCTAGCATCGTTTCCCTAGATCGGGTTCTTGGTATTGATGTGACCACTTATCCACGGGCGACGATCCCTTATCTAGCAGGTTAACCCCGTAGGGTTTGTGACATCATCGGGAAATGATCCCCTACGGAGTGGGACGTGCTTAGTAGGGTTGTGGCATCATCGAGTATATGATCCCATACTCAGCATGCAGTTTTTAGTAGGGTTGCAGTATCGTTGGTTATACAAACCTCTACTCAACATGGGGTTTCGATAGGTTTGGTGGATTGTCGGTTTGATCCCCAATATCATGAGTTATACCAGATAGGGTTCAGGTATCATCATAACCGCCATTCTGTGGGCGACGATCCTCTATCTGAGTGATGTGTTTCTATCAAGCGGCAGATCGGGTTGTGGTATCCCCCAGCGGATCCTTGGAGTGATCCCCTATCTGTGAGATCTATGAATTCCAGATCGGGTTGTGCTATCCCCCAGCGGATCCTGAGAGTGATCCCTTATCTGTGAGATCTTCGTATACCGGTGTGGGTTCTGGTATCCCCTAACATACCCTAGGAGTGATCCCCTATCTGAGGAGTTTGGGGTTTATGTTGTTTCAGCGAGGTTTCCTCAGTGACAGTACCCGACGAGCGTGATCTCTCGGGTGAGCATCTGAGATGTTTGTGTGGGACCCAATGGAGTGTATCTATCGGACGAGTGTCATCTTGGATTACAGTGATTGTGGAGTGTTATCTCCTAGTTGTGAACCATTGCTGGTGGTGAGGTCAGTACCTCATGTGACTTCGTGCATGAGCAGAGTATATCTAGATTGCTCATGTTGTATATATGGGCATACACCCGAGCTGAGAAGACTAGTTGTGTTTAGTCGATGATGGTCATGAGATGATTTTCTCTCTCGTCTGGGTTCCCTCAAGATGGGTTGAGCAGACTGTTGTCTTGATGTTTCTCTCTTTGGTTTTGGGTTTTTGTGGTGCCTACTAAGTATTGTTATACTCACCCCTGCACGGGCTTTTCCCACACATGCTTGTGTCTTGTGCAGACCACATGCCTTTGAACGGCATCCCAGGAGGACCCAGATCAGGTGGGGATGAGTGAGCGGGACTGACTCTGGAGTGTTACCGGAGCTGTGTCGAGGATCTTTCTAGCATGTGTTTTGACAGTGTTTTCACTCCTTCTAATAAAGTTATGCACTTTTGTAGTGTTCTTTTGGTGGGTGTTGTTTTTCCCTTTTGTACTTTTGTTGTACTCTGGTTTGAGATAGATGTATGCATGAATATTTATTTTCAGTTTTATATATATCTGCACTGTTTCATGGAGGTGTATGTGGGTGCGTGTGTACATGTACCTTAGGCTAATGCCTCCTGGTTGCGCCCAAATTTACCCTACAGGTAAAAGCGGTCGATGTAGTACATGTAGGGGTCGAATCCACCGGGACTGAAAATGTAACCTTGAGATGCTATGATTTGTTGAAGGATGGGCTATGAAGTAGCCAACTTTGGGTTTGATTTTGGATGGTTTAAAGGACACTAATAATCCTATGTGAATTCAATTAAAAAAAAGGGTTGATCTTAGGATTATGTTCGGGGTGGATTGAATGAATTTTACATCTTTATACAATTTTGGTTTTATTAATTCTTGATAAATCCATTCTTCAAAAATAATACTACATTCATAATTTTCTAGTTTGGTACTTAATAAACACAGTTACCAATACCCTATACACTTGAGAACCAAATTAATGATCTCTCCAAGGTATATGGTCATTTAGGAAATGAATTTAGTTTGTTCAAACACAGTAAATATGAAGAGTAGAAATAACTGAAGAATGGATGTCTTAAATTAATTATCCAATTAACAACAATTCGTTCATAAAATAACATTCAATCCAGACTTTGAATCCTCTTAAGATCAACCCTTTAAAGGGTTATCACTCCATTGATGGTATACTCTCAATTGTGGGCGGATGATGGCTAACAATAATTGGATTGAAGAAATTAAAACTGCGGAAATAACGAGCACTCCTCCGTGTGTGTGAATGAAATTCACACCTATGTGTGAACTAATTCACAAAAACATAGAGATATCACTATGCTTTGTGATAATAATGTTTTAATAAATGAAATGGAAAATATAGAAGATAAATATGTTTATTAAGAACATTAAGATACAAAAAAAAAACTTACATGGAAATGGAAAACATTACAAAGGAAATTTGGAAGCATAACCTTACAATGAAACAAGCAACAAAAGATGATATGAAAAATATCCACCCCCTATTCCCTTCACCACTATCTCCTTATATAAGAATATTATGAGCCTTAGTTCCATCCACCAACAATTTATTCACCCCCCAACAATTAATAGAGTCAAATGGAGGGTGAATAATCAAAAGGAAATTGATGTTTCGAATTTGACCCGGAAAACTGTCCAGATTCGTTCACCATATTGATGTGTGATTTAGAAATTGAAGAAGGCCGAATCCGAAGGGGTTGTAGAAGAGAAATATCTTCTTCCATATGTCCTCTATGATCTGTAAAACGTTCAGGAAATTTGGCTTAGCCGTTTGGATGGTATGGTCGCAATGGTGGGACGGATTTCTGTGCATTAATGTCGGGTCCACCATTTAAATCTCCACTTCAGATCCCTTTATCTTCATGAAAAAATCAGAATTAGCTTCGGCCACAGTTGAATAAAATGATCCTAATATTTTTAGCTTTCTACTGTATAAAGTTGAGATTAATTGGGCTTGGTTTCTGGGACGCACATTTGTTTGATGGGTCTTAGGCCCATTATGCTTTTTCCAGCAAGTTTCTGTCTTCAGGCGCAAAATTATCCATCTTCCTTTGGGATTCATCCATAGGACCTAAAAGATAAAGTGTTCCAAACAAAGTGGTCAATCACATCCCAAAATTTCAAAATCAGAAAATGAATATAATGTTGTCCACAAACAAATTAATTATTGGGTCCAAATTTTCATTTTAAACATGAATTGCATTTTTGATGAGAAATGAAGTTCTATTTATGTAATGTACTAAAAAAATGTTTATAGACTTTGGAAAAATGAATATAAAGATATTAAAAATTAATATTAGCCACTTTCAGTGACTAATCACACCCCCCAACTTGAGTTTTTCTAGTCCCGAGAAAAATAAATTACAAATATGAAATTCAAATCCACTTTTCCAAAAACATTTTAATACACATTGCTCACACAAATATCTATTACCAAAAATATTATTAAAAACCATCAAAATCATTAAAAACAATCCAGGTCCATAAGCATATCCCAAGCCCAATCACATTCCTTTGTTCAAATTCATCACCACATTTCATCCAATTTCAATTAAGCATGATAAAGTGTTGTGCATCATAAAAGATATGGGGCCCATTTTATTATTCAAGGGGGAAAAATGGAAGCGCTAGGTGGGAATCACATTAAACCTTAAGATGAGTATAAATTTTTTTGATTTTTTTTTTGATTTTTTTTAACCACAATAGATATGAAAATACTAACTCTGGGGAAGACAACTATGGAGTCACGATCCACAAGTGCCGAACGCCACACATATTGTCAATTTCATGCTCTACAATAGAGATATAAATCCAAAATCTGGGCATGACAACTATGGAGTCACGATCCCCAAGTTCCGGACGCCACACATTTGGAAAAAACATTTCTCTATGTGGTCAATTTTTTCTTTGTTTTTTTTGGATACTCAAATTAAACTAAAAGTGACCCCAGAACCCTATGCTATAATGAAAGGGACCCAAGAACTCAAATTTACACCCACAATCCAGTAGACGTGCACTATGGCATTTTTATTAAGAGGATGAAAATGTAAACTTTGAAAAATCACATCGGACAACCGCACTTTCCAAAAACTATGCTCATGAACTTAAAATTGCATTAAAATCAGAATCAAGGCATGTAAAATTTATTTGATATCCAATTTTAGAGTTTGCAATGTGTGTTATCATGTTTATGGATAATGGAATTTTTCATTTCAGCCATGTTTTTATTCACAAAATAAAAAAAATCATTTTTTATCTCCCTCCAACTTAGAATAACACTGTCCCCAGTGTTTAAAGAAAAGAAAAGTTAGAAGGGGGTAGGATAGGAGTTCAAAGATGAAATTGAAAATGATAATCATAGAATGAAGTCACCTGGTGGTTGATGATGATAGTGCATACCATAGTCTCCCTTCAATCCTGAATTTGAGACTCAACAACTTGGATAGTGGTGAATGGATTTTACTTATGACTTACGACATGCCCTTTTATTTTTTTAACCTATAATAACATAAAAATAAAACAAAACAAAATAAACTGATGATACATTGTCTTCTTTTTAGATTTCTGGGTAAGGTATTACTCAGAGATCACGCCACGTGACACGAATGAATACGGCGATCCCCTTTCATACCCATCCTTACTCATAAAATAAGAACAGGTCAACAGTCTATGGTAATTTATTATATGAAAAATAAAATTATTTAAAATGATTAGAAACATGAAAACCATGGGTTACCTCCCATGCAGCACTTTTGTTTAACGTCGTTAGCTTGACATGAACCCCCTAAATTATCCAATTCCAACTTTAAAATTTTTAATGAACCCATCTTTCTCTACCTCAACAAGATTTAGATTATGTATTTTTTTATAATTTTTTCCATGTGAAATTCCATGCTTAAGAATGAGTGTGAAAGTCCAAGGAATTTCAATAATGGTTGATTGAGTTTCATTTTGAGTATTTCCTATGATTTAAAGGTTCATTCCTACTTTTTGATATTCTTGATGAAAATGGATGATAATTGAATGGTCTAGGTTTTCATAAATAGAGAGATTATTTAGTGGGGAAGGAAGGATTATAATGTTGAGTTCAGTTTCATTGAATTTTCACAAAGATGAATGGAAATTTGAATCCAAATTTGTTTCTTTTACAATACATTTTGAAAGAATTTGTTCCTTTTGAAAATATGATTCATCCATAAAATTTTCAATTTGAATTTCATGAGTGGGTATGGACTCACTATTCGTTATATATCCCAATGGTTCAATGATCGATGATTCTAAAAAAATGTTATTGGAGAAATATTCTGAACACTCAATCCTTGAAGACAAGTTTTCCCCTTGTGAATCCAAAAAATTAATTTACTCCTGATTTAAGAACCCATCCACAATTCATTGATTATCTTCAACTATCCCAAATTCAATGGTTGGTTCTTCAATAAATTCATGTGAGGTTTGTGGGAGACAAGATTCTTGTATTAGTGATGAGGGAAAAAACAACCTGAGTGGGAATGGGTTCCACAACCATTTCAATGCTTTGTAGTTCTACTCTTAAAGATGAAACCTCTGAATTCATTTTATCCATTTTTTCACACAAATGTTCAAGAATATTTTCATAATTATGATTGATAGATGTTTGGACATCATGAACTTCATTATGTTTGATCACTTCAATCATCCTCTAGAGGTATGGAAATTGATCCTTTAACCAATCAGCATCTCATTAATTGTAGATCTCATATGGTGTGGTGTATTCAACATGGTTTGGTAAATGAAATTTTCTATATGAGTTGATTCAAAATATTTTTTTTTCAGTGGATAATACCCTTGTTATATTAATGGGTATTGTTGAAGATTATCCATTGGAGTTGATTGAAAGTTAATTATGGGATTCATTGGACACGCAGAAAAAGAAAGGGGAATAGAGAAGAAAAATTAGGATGAGAATAGAGAATTTGGGGTGAGAAAAAAAGATGAGTTTCTAAGGTACTTACTTGGGTCCTCGGAAACGGCACCAAAATTTGGTTGCGCCCAAATTTACCCTTCTTGTAAAAGCGGTCGATGTAGTACATGTAGGGGTTGAATCCACAGGGACTGAAGAAGTAACCTTGAGATGCTTTGATTTGGTGATGGATGGGCTATGAAGTAGCCAACTTTGGGTTTGATTTTGGATGGTTTAAAGAACACTAAAACCTATGTAAATTCAATTCAATGAAAATGGGTTGATCTTAGGATTACGCTCGGGGTGGATTGAATGAATTTTACTTCTTTATACAATTTTGGTTTTATTAATTCTTGATAAATCCATTCTTCAAAAATAACACTACATTCATCATTTTCTGGTTTGGTACTTACTGAACACAATTACTAATCCCCTATACACATAGAGAACCAAATTCATGATCTCTCCAAGGTATATGGTGATTTAGTAATAGAATTTAGTTTTTTCAAACACAGTAAAGATGAAGAGTAGAAATAACCAAAGAATGGATGTCTTAAATTAATTATCCAATTAACAACAATTCGTTCATAAAATAACATTCCATCCAGCCTTTGCATCCTCCTAAGATCAACCCATTAAAGGGTTATCCCTCCATTGATGGTATACTCTCAATGGTGGGCGGAATATGGCTAACAATAATTGGATTGAAAAAATTAAAACTGTGGAAATAACGAGCACTCCTCCGTCTGTGTGAATGAAATTCACACCTATGTGTGAACTAATTCACAAAAACATAGAGATATCACTGTTCTTTGTGATACTAATGTTTTAATAAATTAAATGGAAAATATATAAGAGAAATAAGTTTATTAAGAACATAAAGATACAAAAAAGAAACTTACATGGAAATGGAAAACATTATAAAGGAAATTTGGAAGCATAACCTTACAATGAAACAAACAAAAAAAGATGATATGAAAAATATACACCCCCTATTACCTTCACCTATAGATCCTTATATAGGAATATTATGAGCCTTAGTTCCATCCCACAACAATTAATTCACCCTCCAACAATTAATAGACTCAAATGGAGGGTGAATAATCAAAAGGAAATTGATGTTTCGAATTTGACCCGGAAAACTGTCCAGATTCGTTCACCATATTTACGTGTGAATTAGAAATTGAGTAAGGCCGAATCAGGAGGAGTTTTACAAGAGAAATATCTTCTTCCATCTGTCCTTTATGACATATAAAAATTTCTGAAAATTTGGCTTAGCCGTTTGGATGTTATGGTTGAAATGGTGGGACGGATTTCTGTGCATTAATGCCGGGTCCACCATTTAAATCTCAACTTCAGATCCCTTTATCATCATGAAAACATCAGAATTAGCTCAGACCATAGTTGAATAAAATGATCCTCATATTTTTATTTTCTACTGTATATATTTTAGCTTAATTGGGCTTGTTTTCTGGGCCCCACATTTGTTTGATGGGCCTTAGGCCCATTATGCTTTTTCCAGCAAGTTTCTGCCTTCAGGCGCAAAATTCTCCATCTTACTTTGGGATTCGTCCATCGGACCTAAAAGATAAAGTGTTCCAAAAAAGGTGATAAATCATATAAAAAAATTTCAAATTCATAAAATGAATATAATGTTGTCCACAAACAAATTAATTATTGGGCCCAAATTTTCATTTTAAACATGAATTGCATTTTTTATGAGAAATGAATTTATATTTATGTAATGTACTAAAAGAAATTTTTATGGACTTTGGAAAAATGAATATAAAGATATTAACAATTAATATTAGCCACTTTCAGTGACTAATCACCTCCCTTATGTGTGATAGCATACGCGGCGCTAGACTCCATCCCCATGCCTATTGGAGGTAGGCTTGGGGAGTCGTGGATTGGGCCCCATTGGGTTGGGTCATGATAGAGTGGTATCAGAGGAGGTTCCACCTTTGGAATCTCAGAGCATAGCTGGACTAGATGTGAGTTTTGTTTGATTAGCAGAGCGGTAATGTTACGGTGTTTTGAGTTCGGATTTCCGGCCAGGGACTCTGGTGTTGGTGCGTCGGCCGACGTATCCATACACCAAGACTCTGATAACATGGCTTTCGGCGTGGGATATTCATACACTGTTCATGGGGACATAACAGTACATGAATTATATAGCACTTGGTTTTTGGGTTTCCCTTGTTCTTCTTGAGTCACCACTCCAGATATACTCTTTGACTATGGGGCGTCTTGATTGTATTTCAGGATGTATGCACGACGAAATCCATCGAGGGTTCCACTGCAGGATTGTGGTGATGATCCACCCCGTGTAGAGGCTATAGACTAGGGAATGGGTTCTGAGGCTACACATCCAGGTGGTCCTCTAGTTGAGCCACCGCCTGTCGAGTAGCTGGTTTTTCCGGCAGTGCAGGATGAGGTTTCGCATAGGCTGAGTGCGCTGCACGAGTTCCAGAGGCAGTGACCTCTAAGGTTTCAGGGTGATCCAGACCCCCAGGAAGCTGATGACTAGCTTGAAGCAGTCACCCATGTTTTCCTCCTATTCAAGAGACCTCTAGATCCGATGGGGGTCCTAGCGGCAAGCCTTCTACATGGTTCGTCCGTGCGATGGTGGAGTTTGGTGATGAAGTCCCATGACGAGGAGATTCTCACGTGGGTAGAGTTTGAGCATCTCTTTAGGGAAGTTCTCTATCTGGTGACGCTAAGGTTAGTGCGGATCCAGGAGCTTCTGCAGCTTCGACAGGCGGGCATGTCCGTGTCAGAGTACTCAGCGAGGTTTACATACCTATTGTGAGACTCCCTGGATATGGCTTGAGACCCGTTCTTTAGGGATCGGACTTTTGAGCAGGGCATACGTAGAGAAATCCGGGAAGGTTTGGTTTCTTTGTGTCTTCCCACCTATGCTGGAGTTCTAGAGTAGGCCCTAGTGGTGGAGAGATTTCTGGACGAGCAGATACCGCCTGCTAGTGCTGGGCATGTGAGAGCTGAGACTTCGTCAGTCAGATAGGCATCTGGTAGCCGATGACAGACTCAGGGGCCTGGATGTGGGCGGCGTTTCAGGAGGTGACCCAAGGATGGAGGATATGAGGCTTAGGGATCACATGGATCATAGGGTAGTTTTGGTCAGCCGTAGGAGAGGTGCTGTTACTCTTGCAATGGTCGGAGACATCTTGCTAGAGATTGTCTGACCCGTCGTGCTGCTGAGAGGGAGTTGGTTGACAGAACACCTTTTTAGAGGCAGTGTCGCGAGCAATGTGGTCCGCAGGGTAGTGGACGTGGTGATGGAGCTGGTGTAGTAGTAGGAGGTGGTAGGACATATCAGTTTATACCACCCCCACCCCCAGGTGGTCCATGACAAGCTCCGGGAGTTGGAGGGCGAGGGAAAGGACATCTGCATGCCCTAGAGGCTGTTGACCCAGAGGTTTCGCAGATGGATCGAGGTACACCTGGTATCTTTTCTACTTTCTGTAGTGGTTTTGATAGACACTATGTAGTAGTACTCTATCCTTTACATTACTTGCTGGCGGTTTGGTCAGGGCGTTGGTAAAACCCTGTTTGGGAGTTGTTCGACATGCTTAGAATGCGTGAGGAAGATGGATCCTTCCTGCACTGGGACACATTTTTGATATGTGATCAAAACCATGCAAGTGAGTCTTTTCCACCCAAAGCGGATAGTGTTGAGGTGTTGTAGATGATTCCCTCTGAATTATGTGTTCAGGCATGGGTGTTTGGTGGCGAAGTCACGGGCATGAGAGACCTAGTTGAGAGTCCCATTGATTTCCTTGTGCTTATGGATTTTCGTGGATGAACTGTTCTAAGGGGGGGATGTAGCGACTTGGGTTTTTTCCCTGTCAGACTTTGGAATATTTCTATGAATAATTCCAGAGTTAGGCGCGAAGACAGCGTGTGATTCTGAGGCCCATTGTGCCCGAAATTAATTTTATAAATTTTTTGAGTTTTTTATACTATTCACGTGGAAGGGGTATGATATCTCTTAAATGGTGGCTTAGAACGACAATATGAGGGCATGGTTGCGTTCAGAGCAGGTTGTTTACCCTAGAAGGGGTGCAAACATTGCAGGCACAGACCTATTGTAGAGAAAACACACCCAGGGTGTTTTCGTTAATAAATGGAAAAGTTTATTTATGAGGGTCAGCTCAAATAACTTCTAAACAGAGTTTCAGATCAAAAATATGAGTCGTCCATTGAATTCAGAATGTCGTGTTTACCCTAGGCACGACATTATTTTCGTCGGTTCCAGGTGTCGGGTCGGAGGTTTGTTGGCGGGGAGCTTGAATGTGATTTTTATTAAAAAATAATGTCCCCAACCTTCTATGCACAGGTGGAAATGAAACCCCCCTCCCTCATCCATTTCTTCACTGAATTATGCTGCAACCATCTATTTTCTGCGCCGATCGACAGCGGATCGAGCTTCAGGGCGTCGTTCTGCACCCGAAGCTTCGACGTTTCTCCCGCGAGGTAGACAGTTTGAGTATTGATTCCCTGATCCTGGTTTTGATTCGAATTGATTTATTTTGTTTTTTCATAGAGGGGATGATCAGGTCCCGAGGGTTGTGAAGGAGTTAGAAGATCACAAAACGAACCACCAGAGTGACCTAGGCAGTCCGCTGGTGCAGCTCCGGCGCAGGGCCTCCAACCGGACCGGCAGGTTCAGGCCAGTCCGGCACTCTCCTTGTACACAGGGGTTTTAAAACCCCTGTTTCTTGAAATCCAGGGGTCTGATTCATGAGCTGTATACGGCGATGCAATGCTGGAAATAAGGTGAACCCTCTGAGGTGGTTTTGGGAGTTTTATGAATCAGTATCGTGGCCCGGGATCTTGAAACATCGAATAAAATATAAATATTTTATTATTATTCGACTTCGGGCCGTTGTATCTTCTACCCTGTGTGTCTGATTGACTTGATGTCAGTGGAATTGAGACCCTGATGGTACGGTGGACTTTTCTTGATGGTTTATGGGTGTTGGGACTGAGTTTGGGGTGCAGGCCCCACAAGGCTGGGATTGGGCGTTTATGGAGAAACACAACTTTCTCACTAGGAGTCCGATTTTAGCGGTTGAATAGTCAATCCTGTGTGTTTTTCTGAGAGGATCGTAATGGTGAGATCTGTTCAATGAGTTTCGGGATAATGGTGTGGGCCCCACCTAGGATGGGTTTGGTGAATAGTACCTTTTTCACTGGGTGACTGTTTGGGATGATGGAGTAGTCGATCCCATGTGTTTTCTCAGGGGGATCATAGTGGTAAGATCCGCTTGATGAGTTTTGGGATCATTGTGAGGTCCCCACATGGGCTAGCTACAGTGAATAGATCCTTTTTCACCGGTTTTCTGTTTCGGATGAGTAAATAGCCTAACCTACGTTTTTTGCATGTGGATCGTGATGGTGACCTCGGTATCGGCCTTGGAAGTGTGCGGTGTGGAATTGTGGCGGGTTGCTCGGGTTAGCGACGTTTGGACCAGCAATGGTTGAGTGTACTCCCTTGGTTCGTTCCTACGAGGGCTTGCGTGGAATCACAACCTTAGTATAGGTTTGTGATCAACTTGATGGGATGTTTACTTTGTTAGAGTTGTGGCATCCCTCCGGTGGTCCCGGAGCGGGATCCTCTAGCATCGTTTCCCTTGATCGGGTTCTTGGTATCACTGTTACTGTTTATCCACGGGCAGTGATCCCCTATCTAGCATGTTAACCCCATAGGGTTTGTGGCATCATCGTGAATATGGTCCCCTACGTAGTGGGCCATGCTGAGTAGGGTTATGGCATCATCTGGTATATGATCCCCTACATAGCATGAGTTTCTTATTAGGGTTGTGGTATCATTGGTTATACACACCCCTACTCAGCGAGGAGTTTCTGTAGTGTTGGTGCATCATCGGTTCGATCCCCTACATCGCGAGTTATACCAGATAGGGTTCTGATATCATTGTGACCTCCTTTCCGCGGGAGACGATCCTCTATCTGAGTGACGTGTTTCTTTCAAACTCTAGATCGGGATGTGGTATCCCCCACCGGATACTGGGAGTGATCCCCTATATGTGAGATCTACGAATGCCAGATCAGGTGATGGTATCCCCCAGTGGACCCTGGGAGTGATCCCCTATCTGTGAGTTCTTCATATATGGGTGTGGGTTCCGGTATCCCCTAGCGGACCCAAGGAGTTATCCCCTATATGAAGAGTTTGGGGTTTATTTTGTTTCAACGAGGTTTCATCAGTGATGGTACCTAAAGATTGTGATCTCTCAGGTGATCATTTGAGATGTTTGTGTGGGACCCGATGGAGTGTATCTCTGGGACAAGTGTCATCTGGGATGACAGTGATCGTGAAGTGTGCTCTCCTGGTTGTGAACCATTGCTGGTGGTGAGGTTGGTACCTCATGTGACATAGTGTGTGAGCTAAGTATATATGGATTTCTCATTGTGTATGTATGGGAATACACCCGAGCTGAGCTGAAGAGTTGTGCTTATCTGAGGATGGTCACTAGATGGAGTTTCTTTCTCATCTGGGTTCCCTCTAGCTGGGTTGGGCGGACTATTGTCTTGAAGTTTCTCTCTTTGGTTTTGGGTTTTTGGGGTGCCTACTGAGTATTGTTATAATCACCCTTGCATGGGCATTTACCACAAATGCTTGTGTATTTTGCAGACCGTAGGCCTTTTGATGGAGTCCTAGGAGGACCCGGAGCAGGCAGAGCTGAGTGAGTGGGACTAACCATGGAGTCTTACCAAAGTTGTGCTGAGGAGCTTTCCAATAAGTGTTTTTGTAGTGTTTTCCCTCCTTCTAAGCAGGTCAGACACTTTTCTAGTTTTATTTTGGTGGGCCCTATTATTCCCTTTTTTACTTTTGCTGTACTTCAGTTTGGGATAGATTTATGCATGCATTTTTCTTTTCAGTATTTTATATCTATGTACTATTTCATCGAGGTGTATGTGGGTGCGTGTGTACAAGTACCTTAGGCTAATGCCTCCCTTGTGTATGATAGCCTACTCGGTGCTAGACAGTAGCCCCTAGCCTATAGGAGGAAAGGTTGGGGAGTCACGGCTTGAACACCGCTGGTTCGGGTCGTGACATAACTAATCTAGAAGATATAATAATAGAAACTCTGACTATTGATGGTCCAACCTCACTATTCACAAGTGTAGGATGCCCCGTATGTAACTATACTGACCCTCTTCCCTATGATGCAGTCTAACTCCCCCGAGTTTCACCACTTTGTTGATATGGTATAACATTCCCAAAATCACCATGTCTGCCACCTATATGGCCTAGACTAGTAGAAATCTAGCTACTAGCCTGATAAAGTGTAGAATATCTTCTTCATGCACCTTGGTTCTGCCTGGCCCCTCCATCACTAACTTGCAGTCACTATTTTCTATAGAACCTCTATAAGTACCTCATCATGCCACAATATCTGCACTCTATTTGTGGTTGGATATATTGTAAATGATAATGACATTTCCTACCACACAAGTGACAAATCACTCCAGTAAGGTCCTGTGAAACTGATCCCTCTATCTTTTCACTCTACTTCCCACTACCCTAGGTAAGGTTCTTATAAAAGTGCTTCCTACTCTTGGAAGTTTCACCCCCAAATCATATAGTAACAACTACCTTTCTAGAACTGTAAGTCTTTTTCAGGTTCCCCCAAGCTATGAAATCTTGATTCACCTCCTATGTAAACTTCTTTAACCTAAAAAGGTTTTCTTGGGAATTAATATTACATTTAAGTCTATCCTGAAAACATCTTGCAATAGTTGTCTTATCTCCTGCCAATACTATAACAATACATTGAAAGTTTGTTAAGCATCCAACATATTCCATCATGATCATACTCCCCTGAGTCATCCACATGAACTCAGTTGTTTTCTCCATCCTTAGCGTCTCTGGATAGAAGTGTTCCAGGAACCCCTCCAAGAATTCCATCCCCAATATACCGTTAGTCTATCCAGTCTACCCTTGAATTTCCCACCAATTCTATGATGATCCCCATATAATATATGTATACAACTTTACCGTTCTCTAATAAGGTGTCTCTAAATGGTCACGTATCATCTCAATAGACTCATCCCAGAACTCAACTCCCTCAGGTCCACCCTCTCCAATAAAATTCGGAGGGTGCTATCACTAAAACTACCTTTTTAGGTCATACATGTTCTTCTCAACTTGACATAGGTCTCTTCCCATGAGTTTCATAAAGCAAGAAAATTCCACCCAGAACTACTCCTCTTCTTCCTCACCCGGAACAATCGGTGACTTAGGTTCCATTGCTGGGGAAGGACCTCCAGCCATAACCTCTTGTCATCCTATCAACAAGCATCATCATGGAGGAATATATCTACAATTAAAAAAACACATATTAGGACTCATAACACAACTTTATCTCATTTACTTTAGAGGAATAAACACATCAAGCCTTTTCCCTTATACTTTCCATGTGGTCATCACTAGGGTGATGTCACTACCCCCCGTCCTACTCATTCATCTTGGTTAACAAGGGTAAAATCATTCTCATAGTTACTGTGTTCACATTTGAAACCCATTTATTCACATTGTTTCATCATTTACCACTTACATTTTTATATTAGTCACCAATTTCTGTTCAATTTTACAGGAAAATAAAAAAGAATTATGTTCAACAACTTACCCAAAAACTATTTTTCCCGTGCATGTCTAAGATAATGCAAGTCACAAAATATTCCAAAGTGCCTAGAATGATGCATGTAGACCCACTCTCATGCAACACCTGTCCACGAGTCAATTAGAAAAAATTATTAAAAACAATAATGACAATAAACAAGTGTGTCACCCAAGGTGAAATAATATTCAACTGTAACAACAAAGAAAAATAACAACTATCCCACCCATAGGAACTCATATTTTCCCCCATACATGGGTACGAAACTCCCATGCACGAGCTCATTAATAATTCCCCACTCTTCCTAGTATACTATATATATTTTCTAAATATTAAAACAAAATAAAAAGAAAATAATATTAGGCTCTAATACCACTTCTTAACATTCCATCTTGGGTGACACACACTGGTGCCCTCACCCAGACCATCACATGACCTTAGGTGCACACGCCTGTATTCCAGAGGGTGTCGTCTAGCAGCGAGGGATTGATAAGTCAATTATGGGGATATTATGACCACTTATATTAAATTAAAACACCAGAAGAAGTAAACAATAGTATAAGAAACATATATTCCACAATGAGATACCACTATGCGAAGATAACAATGTAGAAAATACAATGTCAAACAAAAGTTAGAAACATGCCACTATTATACAAGTCAAGTGTCTAAAATGGGAAATTAAAAATAATGTCTATTCCAACTCAATACATTTTCCATTAACCTATTCTGCAAAAATAAAGTCTATTCGAGTACTGATTAGGAAGCCCAATTAGTCACCACAAATGGGGTCTAAAAAAATTATAGACAATAAAAAATGTGAAGTTACAAAGGATAAAATAACAACTGAGAAGGTGGGTTGAATCATATGTTATCTATTTATAAGTTCCAAAACTTTTGGAAACATAACCCCTACAACTTATTAAGATTTATTTCCTTATGAACTTTTTTAAATGATAATGCATGTAAAAGTTGGAAAGAAAGTAAAGGATAGAAGAATTACATGTTTTTTCCTTAGTGTGAGTACATTTATTCTTGCCATTTCCACTCTTGTGGGTCTATGGAAATCCACTATTATGATGAAGTGAATACAACTTGTGCCAACTTCTACTAGACACCTTCTATCTCCTGATAGGGAAGATTATACCGACTCCAATTAGTTTACAATGTTTTCTTATAAAACAATTTCTCCAAAAATATTAATAAATCCATTTTTTGAAACTACACCACAATTGATCAATTAGAATCCTCCTTCTAATTTACTTAGATTTGATTTTCTCAATCTGATGTTATTGGATATGATTTTCTCACCAAGATGATGTTAAATCCAATTTTCTAAAAACAACGACGTTGGATCCAATTCTCTCAATTTGATGGATATAGATCTGATTCTCTCTATATGAAGAGTTCATTATCTGTCTAAAAAACACAAACTCTAATAGAATTCTCAATACAATTTTTCTTCAATTAGATGGGAACTTTCACTTTGGATTCTCTTACGCTCCACCTTTTGTGTGTATGTGAATGTTACAACTGAACGAATGATCTGAGAAATTATTTATAGGTAAATTGGAAAACAAAAGTAGTAAACATGAAAACTTTCTGCACTTCCTAAAATTTGAAAACATCAAAAATATCTTACATTTAAAATTCAACTTTGGATTCTTCAATCATCCATATATTTCTCCGAGATTTACACAAAAATGAATTTAATATTTGAACTCTTCAACTCTATATATTTCTCTGCTCATTACAATCTGTTTCTTCTTTATCTCATTATGATCTTTTGTTTTCCATCACATTATGATCAGTTTCTTTCTAATATCATTACAATTTATTTCTTTCTTTAGCTCATTATAATATGTCATATTCTCAACTCATTACAATTTGTTTCTTTCTCATCTCATTAGGATTTTTCCGTCTCATATCATTACAATTTGTTTTCTTCTTCATCTCATTATGATGTATTTTACAAATAAAATGGATTTCCTATTATGATATATTTTCCCATTACGATGGAATTCCCATTACAATGCAAATCCCATTATGATGGAATTCCCATTAGCTTGGAATTTTCATTTTCTAACTCTGAAATTCTTCAAACCTATCCACTATTTGTTAAAATTATTTTATCAGGAATATTTTCATGATTTGTGAGAACATTATGTCCATAAAAGAATTGTATGACTTAGTTTTAGAAATTATGAAAACATTCTAACTCCTAACATCCCTTTATTCAACAAAACTCTTCAAAAAAATTCTACTTCTTTAACCATCAACTTCTATCTTAGAAAATTGTTTATTTATAACTCAACAACTTCATTCTTTTTAACTCTTCAAATACATTAATTATAACTCAAAAACATCATTATTCCTATATTAGCAAGTCCATTCTTTCTCTGATTATGGAAAATACAAACTTCTAACAAAGAATAAATTTGTTCTTTGATTCTTTTGAATCAGATTATTTTTAGTGTCATGTCGATGGACCCGAATACAATAATGATTCTAATCAAAAACTTCATCTTCCTGACTTCTTCTATGTCTAGTGCAACATAATACAAAAACTCAGGTCTGGAAACATTTTTACAGATAACATCTTCATTATGATGGACTGGGTCCAATTCCTAAATTACAAAAATATTCTTCAACAAAAAAGGTTAGTTGTCAACAAATACAAAATCTTTGTTAAACAAATTTATCACAATGGTTCTTTAATCTTCTCCTTTGGATTTTTTGATAACCCTTATTAACAAATTTTTCAACTCTTATAATTTTTTAGAACTCATATCTTTGTAAGAAACTCATGTTTTTTTTTAATTTTGTCAAAACATAGAATTTTTCAAAAGAGAGTGTCCTAACACCACACTACAGGTTAAAGTAATGTTTTTAAAAGAATTTCATCCCTAAATTTAAAGAAAATATTTCGGCCATGTAATGATAAAATCCTCTTCAAATTTATCTTTTACTCCCACTTTACATTTTTTCTGCCCCATTTTATGATAACCATAGCTTTAGATTCATTCAATAAGAATAAGAAAAAACTTATTACAAAGTACAAAGCTTTTATTTTCTCTCCCCCATTGACAACATAATCCAAAACATAGTGGGGGTTACATAATTATGAGGATTAGGAAGACAAGGGAGGATGATGAACATGAATTTTCAGCCACAATTCCACAATCATTTCTTTTATCATTTCTTTTGTAATGATATCATCAATCTGATACTTGGTTGAAATGTATTACAACAAAACATCTCTTGCAACAACATTCTCTTTTATAATGAAATTTTTTATATCAATGTGTTTTGATCTTGAATGTTGGAGAATATTTTTATAAATATCAATTGATGTTTTATTATCAAAAAGTATCTTCAATGGTTTAAAAAATTTTACTTTCAAATCTTCTAACTGAACTTTCATCCATAACATTTGAGTACAAGAAAAAGTAGTTGCAACATATTTGGAATCTGTTTTTCTCAAAGTTATTGACCTTTGTTTCTTTCTCTTCCAACTCACATTACATTCACCAAAGAAAAATGTTCCTCCTAAGGTTTATTTTCAATTATTAAAATCTTCATCCAAATCGGCATCATTATAACCAAGAAACTTCATATCAGTATTTATTTTGTATAACAACCCACGTGAAGTTGTTCCTTTGACATATCATAGAATACTCTTTGCTTTAATTCTAATGACCCAAACATGATGTTCATAGACATTACATTTCATTAATTTAATTCTTAATACATTACACAAATACACACCCAAATACTGTATTAGTTTAGTGTCTTTGGAAACATGGAACATAATATTCTAACTTGGTGAAATATCTTCAACATCTCCCATAAATATATTCCCCTTATAATTTCCCATCTAAAACCTTTATTTATATATTGGAGAAAATAAAACATAAAATGGGTGATCTTAGATGAATAGTAAAGATAATCATTGAGAAAATTAAACAAACCATAAACATAATAATGTAAAAATCTTAACATATTGTTTAAATATCCAAATCACAAGTCATGAAATAAATCATGGTAGTATATAAGGAATAGATAATAAAGGAACATTGACCGTGAAAAAATAGAATTAGTATAAAACATGGAATTGGGCTAAAAAAATAAGAACATAATATAATTTCCGTAGTAGACATGGTATTTCTTCATAGACCATCATAGTGGACAAATTCCATTACTGAATCGGGTTTACTTGCCGTTTTAGTCACGTATTACTGAACCAGATTTAGTCGTTGTTCCAGCCCTATATTCCTGCACCAGATTTACTTGTTGTCCCATTCATGTCTATCTCATGAGATATAAATCTTTACTCAATGAATTTTAGGGAGATATACGTCCCACCCATTTCATAATGGAATTATTCTTACAGGTGTCACAAAAACATAAATCATTCATCATAGCATAACCCAAGTAATAAAATGGGTTTCTTAAACATCATTCCATCATAACATAATCCATATAAAATATCATTCCATAATTAACAAAATAAATTAATATTAATAATATGGATAGAAACATAATCCTATTTAAAGTCCATCACCATAAATGGAAAATAATTTTTATAAAACACTTGAAAATAATTCTTGAGAAAAATATTCTCTCTTCTCCAAAAGGCTTTATTTTATCAAAAATACCACACAATTTTAAATTAAAATAATTTAGTTGAAAATAAACTTGAAATACTATAGTGTAAGCTTATATAAATAATTCACTATTAAGACCTAAAAATATCCTCATGCCACATAAGTTAAAAAAACAATCTTCTCGTATTCTTGCAAAAAAAGTCAAAAAGTACCACCTATGGAAAATCAAAGAATGCTTCCTTACAAAATGTTTGATAAAACATAACCAATGGGTAATATTCACTTTCAAAAATATTAGAATAATATAAATAATATTATATATTTATTAAACACTGATGTGGATGATAAATATACCCCAGTAAATACTTACGAATAAACAATCTCGGATAATAACGAGATTGAAAAATTATTCCTTACCTTAGGTCCAATTTCATCTGTATGAGTCTGAAATTACATTATAATTGGTTTAAAAATATTATTAACTTATAAAAAACAATAATAATATTTATTATTTCAAATATGATTCATTAATAAATTTATATTACCGGTTTATTTATCAATTCCATGTTAAAGTAGTGTTTTGGGTAATAATCATTTTATTTGTCGTATGTGTTTTGACTAGTTATTCATGATATTATTGATTATATCATGCTTTACTTACTTAAATAATGTAAAAAATGATTTATATACCATAAATATTCAATATAGAAATATATTTAATATATATATATATTAAATGGAATACACTGTTCATGGAGATGATAGGTCGTACGTACACATGAATGATATTTATGTTTCCTTATTTAATTGAATGGAAGAAAGTGAAATGAATATATATATATATATACACATGAATCCAGTAGCATTATTATGGAATATTTTTTATTCTTATTTATTATATATACTTTATAATCATTCTTGAATGGTTAACGTGGGGAATAAATCTCATCGCGCAATGGAGATGGTAGGTCGTACATAAGCACAAACGACAATATCATTCACTTAATGGTTAAATGGTATGTAGTTGGATGGTATATTAATTAAAAAGATTAATTTTCAGGTTATATTAATTATTTAAATCCTTTATATTCATCATTATACCCATCCAAATTAAGTATTGTTTAATATCAAATTACACCATAGTGTGGAGATGGTAAGCTATACATACACAGACATGGTAATATTTTCATTCTTAGGATGGATATATAGAATTATAAGGTTGTATCATAATTATAATAACATATTATGATGTATAAGATACTAGATTTATTATTTTTTTGTTTAAAAAACATAATAAGATGAAGTAGAAGAAGAAAAGAATTTTGAAAGAGGTGATGAAACAATTACCTTTTTTTCGAGTATCTTCTTTTGATTTGCACAAAAGGACTCCCTAGGATCACTTTATTCCCAAATTTTGGACTCATGGAGTAAGGGGGTGGATGTTGGAAGGATATTTGGGTATGTATTGGTCGATCAAAAGGGATTTGGAGGAGTGAATAAAAGAGAAGTAGAAGTGACCATTTATAGGAGAGGCGAGGGGTACTTTAGGAATGTCCTTAAATATTAATTTATTATAAATTTAATTTCGGTTTATAGTGTTCTAAAGATATTTTATTTCGAATCTGATATGATTATTGATTGAAATACTTTCACCCAATAGCTTTTAGACATGTTTAGGTCACCAAATTTACCTTATATTTTATCTTCATCCCTTAGTTAAAAACATTAACTCTAACTATATCTTCTTGAATTTTCATAATGTATTGTTACTACAGTAACTATTAAATACCAATCAAACAACAAGTGAATCACTAAATTATTTTTTAACATTATATAAGTCATTTGTACAAATATTAGTTTTTTAGGACTATTATATAATTTAATAAAATAGTATTTTTTTAAAACTCATTTATGTCAATTTTGATACTATTTAGTAATTTTTTTTTAAAGTCATAACAACATGATTACTTCAATAAAAAGGCATTAAATCATTCCTCACATGTCAATTTCATCCAAAGTTTTTTTATATAAAAATGTTCAAATTATATTTATTTTAATATTTATAATGTCATTTATTTTAAAATTTCATTAATAAGGTAATCACGACTTCATCATTATGTCATAAATAAATTTATTTATTTAGTGTCTAAATATTATAAATAAAATATCATCATCTAAAAAATCTTGTTAGATTTATAATTACTATTTATATTATAATATATCATTTATATACACCAAAATAAAATTGTTTTTGTAAATAAGATACATGTTTATGTTATATTTCCATTTACATTAAATTAATTATTATAACACATCATTTTCACACCCAAGTGGTTCTCATATTCCAAAAAAATCAAGATAAGGGTTTTTTGGTCGCCAATGATTCATCCAATATGATTAAGACACATGTTAGGGTAGTTTTATATTATTACAATGTTCTATTTACCCTTATTTACCTAATTTACCCTTTAACCATGGTAAATAAAAATAATTACTGAAGTTACTATTCATAATGTACAAAAATAAAATGGACCAATTTATATAATTTTTAGCTTCTGATTCCAAATATTGAATCTAGTTTTCTAAATTAAAAATACATAATTGGAAGAAATTAATTCGCGTTCTCGAAACTAGAAAGTGTGTTTTTAAGAGGTAAAAACTATCAAAAGATTAACATGTGTTTTTATCCAATTTAAAATAGAAATTACCTTCAATGAACAGAATTAGTTTAAATGATAAAAAAATAATCTAATTATACATTAAAAACACTTAAAAAGATAATCTAACTATATAAATAAATTAGATCAAAAGTCTGTTTTGAATTAAAATGCAATATTTTTCACTGTTCGTTAAAATGTGAATTTTATCAGAAAAATACAAAAAATTAAACCGAAGTAAATTTTGATTTCATTATTCTAATTAATAAGTTTACATTGTAAAATATAATATATAATTTTTTTTTAAAACTATATTTAAAATGGATGCGCCATCAAAAGGAGATATAACTGTATTTTTTGAAAAATACTTCTCTTATCTAAAAAAACAATTTTTTCTTATATCATGTATAGAAAATACATAAGATGAATTTTAATGTTATATAAAAGTCAAAATATTGTGACCAATATTCATATAAGCAAGTTTATATCCAATTAGATAATAATATTTTAATAATATACCATTTTTTAGTGAAACTCGGAAATGCGTACAATGAATGCTATCGAGGAAGGTTGTTCTTGCATGTAACACAATCCAAGTCACTGTTGTGTTTAGTGAAAGATTAATTTGGTGTTTCTTATAACATAATCAAATCATAGTTCTTTTTTAGTTTGAACAAAATCTATATTCAGATTTCTGTGAAATGAAATCTAACAAAAGAACATGAAATTGTGTGTAACACAAGCCAAGTATAGTGCTGTGTATACTTCAAGCTAATATGGTGTTGTGTATAGAGAAATCTAATAATAGTGTATCATACAACATAAGACATAAAAGAAATTAAAAATAATCTATCTCATAAATTCTCAGGGTGTTACATTATACCCCCATTAAAATGTTTTTTTGATTCGAAATTCATCGAGGTTAGAAAAAGTTTACTATTTGAATGTTTCTTTCATAGAAACCCACATCATAAAAATGAATACTAAAACCTTAATTTAAAAAATAATGTTAGAAACATAACGATCAACTAATGTAACTCATCATTGGGTTTAAACATAGGATACCGGTGGTGTGGAGTGAAAACATAGAAATGGAATAGAAATGTAACCATCATGTTCTGATCGATAATGATAGAGAACAAGGTCTGGAGAAAGCTAACAACCAGAAATCCATAAATATGGGATGATTTGAGGAACAATATAATTCATCTGATAAGATTGTACTAAGATAAAATTTTTGGTTTTCAAGATCATTTCCCTAATGTTGAGGACTGTTTCAAGGGAATAAAAACTTACTTGATTTTGGTACAATCTCAGCATTGTTCTTGCCTTGAACAATTTCCACTTCATATCTTATTTAATGAAATGAAGTTGAATTTTTTATTCTTAATGTGTTATAAGATCATGCGATAAAATGATAGGTCATTCCATATATCTCAATAAAAAGGTTAGAATAGGTAATAAAATATGCATATGTCCTCCTAAGGTGAGATAATACATTAATCTACAAAATTAAATAGGAGTATAACATACACTATCCATAAATGGGAAAAAAATACAATCCTTACAAAAACATAAAATATAAAACATCAGAATGAGATTAACTAAATCAACATAACATTTACAACCCATATATCATAAGTTACTTATTTGTTTTCAAATCCCAAATATTTTAATACCTTAATCATGTATTCTCTTGAAACATGGGAATAACATGAATTACCATAGAAACATAGTGAAAACATGTGTTCTATCAAAATTATCTCTTTCCACACACAAAAAATACCAAAAATTTATATAAACCAACCATGATATCAATTTTTCCTTATATCAGTCATGAGGTTATTAATACTATCAAACATCTATTTTTATCCTTATCCCTTCATTATACACATATAACATGTTTTCCAAAAATATCTGAATAACTTTTAATAGTTACCGATATCATTAATCATATACTTTAAAATACTTAAGGACAAACCATAGTGTAACAATCCTTAGATGTTTATTTATTACATAATACCATAAAATTAATTATACAACATTATTCTTGATAATCATGTAATCATTCCACTATCTTCTATAAAAATTGACTGAGCTTCATCATTTTATTCCTCAACACTTCTTTCATCTCATATATCATTTGTAGTCTCTTCATCACCATCAATATAAATACTAACCATTCAACCATTTGGACTCCATTCATGAGTTTTTCCCGTAGGGAATCAGTTTTCATAATCCAAATACATTCCACATTTAAAACATTTAACCTTCATTTATGTCTTATAAATACAGTTATCCTTATCCATTATGTTAACCACTCCTTTTATTTGCAATTATTGTATTTGTGTCCTTCTTTTCCAAACCCAAACCATCTTCCATTCCCTTTGAAACATTCTCCTTGATGCCTCTTCCCACATGATTTAAATGAGGAAACATGAACATTATTTCCGCTATGATCACCATGAAACTATATATTTTTCTTATTAGATCAGTCAGGAAACACAACAATGTTGAGATTATTGATCATATTATGATATTGATGATTAAAAATAATAGTGATTCACTTTAAAACTCCCATTTAATTTGGCTTCAAATGAATAATATCATTCAATTTTCCATTATATTATCCATCCAATGGGTCGAAGACATTAAATTATTATTGATTTTTTTTATAATCCACCTTTCAAGGGGTGTTAATTATATTATCCATTACCATGAATCCTCTTATTTCCAGTCATTTTCTAATACCCAAACTGAATAATGTGAGAGGAAAATCATACTAAGAAAACAAAATAATCAAGGGGGGCACTTTTAATCTCTAACATCTTAGGTTTAATTCTAGATTATTCATGTTCATTACCATAATTATAGGATGGTGACCTATAATTAGGCTTACCCTTAGAGACATACCACAAAAAAATCTCTAGGGATCGAACTAAAGTTTTCCGATCCTAGTTTCCAAAGTTTAACTAAACCTTCACACTAATACTAACCCTACCGAACCAAGATTTATGTACATGAAAATTAAATTTCATATGATGAATACTTAATACACTACACAAATATTCTCCTAAAGACTGTATTAGTTTAGTGTCTTTGGAAACATGGAACATAATCTTCTAACATGGTGAAATATCTTCAACATCTCCCATAAGGATCTTCCCCTTTTGTTTTCCTACCTAAAATCTTTATTTATATACTGGGGAAAATAAAACATAAAAAGGGTGAGAATAGATGCATATTAAAGGTAAATATTGAGAATATAAAACAATCCATAAACATAAGAATGTAAAAAAATGAACATAAAGTTTAAAAATCAAAATCATGGCCCATGAAATAAATATTTGTAGTATGTATGGAATAGATAATAAAGGAACATTAACCGTGATAAAATATCATTGGCATAAAACATGGAATTTAGGAAAAAATAATCACATAATATGATTTCCATAGTAGCCAATGCATTTCTTCCAAGACCATCATAGTTGACAAATTCTCTTATTGTACCAGGTTTAGTTGTCGTTCCAGCCACGTATTACTGAACAAGATTTACTTGTTGTTTCAGCCCTATATTACTAAACAAGATTTACGTGTTGTTCCAGTCATGTCTATCTCATGAGATATAAATATTTACCTAATGCATTGGATGGAGATATAGGTCCCACCCATCTCATAATGAAATCATTCTTACATATTCCACAAAAACATAAATCATTCAGCGTAGCATAACCCATGAAATAAAATGTGATTCTTAAACAACATTCCATCATAAAAAAATCCATATAAAATATAATTTCATAATTAACACAATAAAATCATAGTAATAATAGGTATATAAATAGAACCCTATTTAAAGAGCATCATATTAGATGGAGAATAACTTTGATAAAACACTTGAACATAATTCCTGAGGAAAATATATTTTCTTCTTTTAAAACGTTTTTTTCTCAAAATTACATGTAATTTAGTTAAAAATAATTTAGTTGGAAATAATTCATTATGAAGAATTAAAAATCCATTCATGACGTATAAGTGAAAGAAACAATCTTCTCGTACTCTTGCTAGAAAAGTCAAAAAGTACATCATATGGAAAATGAAAGAATGTTTCCTTCCATACTATTTAATAAAACTTCAATAATGGGAAAAATTAACTTTAAAATAGTATAATAATAGTAATAATAATATATATTTATTAAACATGGATGTGGATGATAAATATACCCCATTAAATACATACAAATAAACAATCTCAGATAATAATGAGATTGAAAAATTATCCCTTACCTTTGGTTTGATTTCTTTTTTATGTGACCAAAATTCATGTATAGTGGGATAAAAAATATTATTACCTTATAAAATAACCATAATAATATTTATGATATCATATATGATTCAATTATTGTAACGACCCAATGTTTTTCAATGAAAAATTCCCTTCTTATATTTATGTCATAAAATAACATGAAAACACAAAATAATTAACTACTAAGTGATAAGTGACCTTTAAACATAATTTTGTCACCCCTATGTTTGGACTTTTGAAAATTCGACATACACAGTTGTGTTCAAGTTGATTTTTGGAGTCTAATGAAACAAAAATAATTTTTGGTGAATAGTGACATACCCTTATGAATAGTAACATACCCTTATGAATAAAAATATGACCCTTATGAATAGTAAATCATCGAACATAAGAATAACATTACCTATGAATAATTAAATATAATATAGACATCTTAGAATGTGACAATTCGACCTTGGTAAACGTTTTGGTATTTTGTAAGTCATAAATAATTAATTATAATTAATTAATTAATTTAAAAGAATATTTATTTCCCTAAAATGTATTCATAATTATTGAATCAATGTATTATAGTTTTTAGATAATTTAATAAGACCCTACGTAATTTTTGAAAGCACTATAAAATCAGTTTTAACCTTAAAAAATGTTTATTTAAGTAAATTATGATTTTAGTTAAATATTAAATTAATAATACATAGAAAATTATTTTTGAAAAATTTACTTTCTTTTTTGGATTCTACACATCATAAAATGGGTGGGGGTAAATTTTTGGTATTTTTCTGAGATACTTGAATTTTTGATGAATAGTGAAATACCGTAATTTACAAAATAAGCTAAATAAGCTAATTATAGGGTCATGTTTGATGTATTGATGATATAAGACCACTTGGTTCGAGATTGAATTATAAAATTAATATTCTTGGTCGTTTATGACTCACTATTACTTATCTTGTGTGGAAATAATAAACTAATCAATTTTATATTAAGGAAACCCCTCTCCCCTCCACTATAAAAGCCACCCTTCACACCCTCATTTCCTCACACCTCTCAAGCTCCAATCCTTCTCTAAAATCTGGACAAACACCTTCCATATCCCCTCCCCCACATCCAAGAGCTTCTGGTCTCATCAAAATACCATGCTTAGGCCCTTAACTAGGTTCTGAGGAGAACGATTCAAGAGGTAATTTCTCTCCCGCTTCTCCTTTAATTTCCTTTCAAGTTCAAGTTCATTTCTTGATCTCTCCCAACCTATCTCCATACAAATTTTATTGTAGCTCCATTATTATACAAATACTGTAATTTTATGATTCTAATGGTATCTTATATCATCCAAACCCATTTACCTTTTCCTTTTATTTTATTAAAGAGAACGTTGTTCGTGTGGTGTTAAGTCATCACCTTCAAGAACGACATACATTCTTCTTCCATTTCTACATTCATATCTGGTAATGAAACCATATTTATCGTGGAACCAGAATATTTTATATGTATTATGTTCTATTTAATGTTCTGGAAAAAACCTATTTCCATATTACTAAGTTATAAGTTAAAACAAGTTCGTTGTGATCCAAAAACCGCCCAAATTGACCCAAATAACCATCCTTTAATTCTTATCTAATGGTTCATCCACATGGATCTAATTTTATTCATTATAAAATAATAAAAGATCCTTAAATATCATTAATAACATGTAATATCAGTTCAATATGTTTACCCATGTTCTACCAAAACATCAATTTAAGAATACAAGTGAACCACTCAAGAAAACCGTAAAAATGAACATTCCGAAACAATGTTTTTAAACTCTATAAGTCATCCAAAGGAAGATAATATGACATAATGAAACCATAATGAATCATATTAATGTATAAAAGGTTTTTTAATTTCTAATTAATGAATATAATTTCATTATACAGGACATTAAAGAGAAGGAGGCATTCGTGTACAAGGTAAGGGGAAATTCTCGAACCCAACTTTCATCCTTCAGGTTCTACCTTTTTCACTCCATTTTTGATATGGTCACTCCCTAAAGATAATTTGTTCATAATTTTATTTCCTTTTCTATGATATACATGTTTTCTAATGAATTTTATGTCAATCCAAATGTTTTCCGAAATAACTCTTCTCTTAAGAACTCAACTTTTACCTCTCATTCAAGGTTGATGGGTCTTGTATCAAGTTTGTTGTTCCCTCTTTCTTTTGGGAACCCAAAGTTTATGAATGTGTTCTTATGAGATGAAAACCATTCCTTTTTATTGGTTAGTTATGTTAATTTATGTTATATTTTCATTGTGGCATGCATGATAAATGATAATGTAATGATGTGATGGGTGCACTTGGAATTATATAGTGCAATATGAATGTTTAAATGTGATGGGTGCGCCTGGAATTATATATCTCTCCAATGAATTGGGTAAAGTGATGAATCTCATGAGTAAATGTGAAATGATATGTGAACAAGATTATAGCTTGTTTCAAAAGTAAGTGTGGTAGTTAACCACTAAGACATGATGTTTTATTTTTTTGCATTTCCACATTTCAAGTCTTTTATTTACGCTCCTCACATGTTCATGATATTTTTCCTCTGTCAGGATTATGCTCACCCCATTATATATTGTTCTTATATAACCTCTTAATGGGATTCTAGATCAACCTTTTAATGTATATCCTCAGGTGGATACATGTACTAAGGAGAGGACACGTGTCAATTGGAAGCTAGAGATGAAGAAATTAATTAAATGTTTGTGCTTGATGTTATATTTGTTATGTATGGTCATAGTTTTCCCAAGAAACTGAACCATTGGATCCTCTATGTGTAATTATATTATTTTTTTTATCTTTAAAGTGATGTAATAGTAATGTAAGAAAAGTCTGGGTCGTTATAGTTGGTATCAGAGGAATGGTTTAGTTAATTTGGGAGTTAGGATCAGTGAACCCTAGAGAAAACTTCTAGTATAAGATTATGTAAAAATATGCACACAAGAATATTTACCTAGGGATCCCATATGTTATGTTTTTGGTATAATTGTTTAAATGAATAAATTATTCACGACTTGTTTACTTATGTTTTGTTCTAACCATTTCTATTTTAGAAAATGGTGGGAACCAGGAGAAATCAGGCCAACAACTCTTGCGAGGGCCAATGCAACGATTGCCCGAACAACATCCCCAATGATTTGGGAGGTGGAGTTCAAAAATTTATGGAAATGATTACCCAATTATCTCAGGTTATGAACAATAACCATAATAATGAGGAACGTCCTCCTTCACCAAATAGGGAGAAACTGGCAATCAAATGTTTTATGGGACAACGACCACCGATGTTTTGTGGATCTTCCGATCCACTAGTTGCGGAACAGTGGGTTAACTCCATGGAGAATATCTTTTCTGTGGTTTACTGTTCTGGGATGGAGAAGGTGACTCTAGCCATCTATTGTTTAGATGGAGAACCTGATCAATGAGGGGATTTGATTAAGAACACGAAGCTAAGGGAAGAAATTGAAGAGATGGAATGGGAAGAATTTAAGATAATGTTTCTTAATAAGTACTTCCCACAAACACTTCGCACGAAGATGGAGAGAGAACTCATAGAGCTCAAGTAAAAAGAAGAAGAATATATCACAACCTATGAAGTGAATTTCAAAAGGATTTCAAGGTATGATTTAGGTTTTGTTATCGAAAATAATATTAAAATTAAAAGTTTCTTTAGTGGATTAAAACCACACCTTTGAAAGGCTCTTGAAATTCGAGACTTTGGGAGTTATGAAGAAGTTGTTTGATGTGATCTCAAAGTGGAGCTGGACCTTGGAGAATGGTCCCATGGCTATGGCGATAGGAAATGAAATATGGAGTTTCAAGCTGGTGGATCTAATGATAAAGGTGGGAAGAAAAATCAATGCCTCACATGCCAAAAAATGTGGGAAGTTTCACAATGGGAACTGCCTCAATGGGATGGGGAAATGCATTATGTGTGGGAAAGAAGGACACCATTCTCAAGAGTGTTGAAAAGACATGAAAAGGAAAGATTATGTAGCCGATGAAAGGAGAGAACCACCCATGGTTCAATGCTACAACTGTAGGGAGCTAGGGCACTATGCAAACCAGTGCACTAAACCTCAATCTCTCGAGGGTAATTAGCGTCAGAATCCACCAAAGCCAAAGGAACAAGGGAAGTTTTATGACATCACTACTGCAGAGGTGGAGCATGATAATGAAGTCGTACAAGGTACACATCCTATTCACTCAATAATGGAAAAAGTCTTATTTGATTTTGGTTCTACGCATTCCTTTATATCTTACAAGTTTGGTAGAACTATAGAATCGAAGCCCCGAAACCTTGAAGTAGAGATATCTGTAAAAAACAAGTGGTGAAATAATTGAAACCAAAGGGTTTCACTCTTCTCCCATTGGCCTATGGGGGAAGATTCTTCTGGAAAATCTTGTAATACTTCCCTTGGTGGAATTCGGCGCTATAGTGGGAATGGATTGGCTCTCGTTATATAGATCACATATCAACTATCGGGAAAAGGAAATATATTTTCATATTCCGAACAATCCCATGCTCCTATAAAAATGAAAGGAAGATCATGAATCTCCTTTGAAAAATCCTTCAATGGTGTGGGTGTTGATCCCCTATGAAGAAGCATACCTCGCCCAAATGGTTGAGTCGAAGGAAAGTTTCAACCTTGAGGAAATGCCCATCATGAGGGAATACAGCGATGTAATTCTTGAAGAGTTACCCAGAATTCCCCCAGATAGTGAGGTAGATTTCTCTATAGAACTCATACCCAGAGCTACTCTTATCTTGAAGTGCCCCTATAGGATGGATCCTATCAAACTAGAGGAGTTAAAAAAGTAGCTGCAAGAGTATCTGGACAAAGGGTTCATATGCCCTAGTTCATCACCTTGGGGTGCACCAGTGCTCTTTGTGAAGAAGAAGGATAGAACAATGCAGTTGTGTATAGATTATTGGGAACTCAACAAGATCACCATAAAAATAAAGTATCCTCTTCCAAGGATTGATGACTTGTTCGATCAGTTAAGAGGAGCTCAATACTTCTCAAAGGTGGATCTTCATTCTGGATATCATCAGGTAAAGGTGAAGAAGGAAGATATTCATAAGACTGCCTTCCGTACAAGGTATGGGCACTATGAGTTTTTGGTGATTTCCTTTGGAATTACTAATTCCCCTGCAATATTCATTTATTTGATGAATAGAGTCTTTAGACATTATCTCGACAAATTTTTGTTAGTGTTTATCGACGATATTCTCATCTACTCCAAGAGCAAGGAGGAACATGAAGAATATCTAAGACTTGTGTTGGAGACATTGGGAAAGGAGAAGTTGTACTCCAAGTTTATCAAGTGTGACTTTTAGATGAATCAAGTCACGTTCTTGGGACATGTGATCACAAGTGAGGGAATTTTTTTGGATCCTTCAAAAAAAAGGTGATTGAGGAATGGCCCATGCCCTCTAGTGTCATAGAAATCTGTAGTTTTCTTGGATTAGCTGGGTACTACCAATGTTTTGTGAGAAACTTCTCACGATTGTCAGGCCCGCTAACTAAGAAAACAAGTAAAGGTTTAAAGTATGTCTGGATGAAAGAATGTGAGGGAAGATTCAAAGAGCTAAAGAGAAGGCTGATCACTACACATGTACTCACACTACAAAAAAGTAGAGAAAGTTTTGTGATATACTGTGATGCTTCAAAGAAAGGCTTGGGTTGTGTACTCATGAAAAATGATAATGTGATAGCCTAATCCTCACGCCATTTGAAGATCCATGAGAAGAACTACCCGAAACATGATCTAGAGCTGGCAGCCGTGATTTTTTCCTTGAAAATCTGGCAGCACTACCTTTATGGTTAGAAGTGTGACATATACACCGACCACCAGAGCCTAAAGTATATATTCACACAAAAGGAGCTCAACATGCGTCAAAGGATATGTTTAGAGATAATAAAGGATTATGATTTCTCTATTCACTATTATCCTGAAAAGGCGAACAAGGTAGTTGATGCTCTAAGAAAAAAAGAACCTACTACTCTTTCCATGCTGCGGATTGAGAAAGACCCAATCTTCTTGGATATGCAAAGGATGAATTTATCAATCCTAATGGTATGGGATATATCCTTCCTTGAAAAAATTATTTCACAACCATCCATCCAGGAGAAGATTAAGGAAGAAAAAAGGGATGATGTGGAGATACAAAAGAGGGTGAATGCAGTAAAGGAAGGGAAGATACATGAGTTCCATATCAACGATGATGGTGTGATTTGGTTTGGAATGAGGATTTTTGTGCCTTCATCACCCGGGATAAAGAAGGATCTATTGGATAATGCACATAACTCAACTTTCTCTATCCATCCTAGGAGTACCAAGATGTAACGTGATCTCTGAGAACACTTCCGGTGGGATAACATGAAGAACGAGATTGTAGAATACATATCAAGGTGCTTGGTATGTCAGAAAGTTAAAGCTGAGCGACAAAATTCCAAAGGTATGATGCAGCAATTACCTATACCCATATGGAAATGGGAAAATGTTACTATGGACTTTGTCAGGGGTCTCCCAAAGACATCAAAGGGAAATAATGTGATATGGGTTGTGGTTGATCAACTCACCAAGACTGCACATTTTATTACTATTCAGGAAGACCTCTCACTTGAACATCTTGCAACGATATATGTGAAGGAAGTGGTGAGACTGCACGGTGTTCCACTCTCAATTTTCTCTGACAGTGATCCAAGGTTCACATCTAAATTCTGGAGGAGCCTTCAACATGCTTTGAGTACTGAATTAAATTTCAGCATGGCCTATCACCCCCAAACCGATGTCCAGTCTGAAAGGACTATACAGACGCTTGAAGATATACTAAGAGCCTTCTCTCTTGAATTCAAAGGTGGTTGGGATCAAAATCTCCCATTGGTTGAGTTTTCATACAACAATAGCTTCCACTCAAGAATTCAGATGGCTCCATATGAAGCTCTTTATGGGAAGTGATGTAGAACCCCAACCCGTTGGGATGAATTTGGAGAAAGAAAGATACATGGGCCCAATCTTGTTCAAGAGATGACAGAGAAGGTTCAAGTCATCCAGAAATAGATCAAAGCTGCTCAGAGTCGGAAAAATAGTTATTATTACAGCCGTCGAAGGTACTTGGAGTTCGATTTTGAAGATAAATTCTTCCTTAAAATATATCCATGGAAGAGAGTCATGTGATTTCGGAAGAAAGGGAAGCTAAGCCTAAGGTATATTGGCCCCTTTGAGATCCTTGACCATTTAGGATCCGTGGCCTATCGTCTTGCACTTCCACCGAATATGGCTCAAGTTCATGATGTGTTTCATGTATCACTACAGAGGAAGTACATACCAGACCCCTCACATGTACTAAACTCAGAGGTGGAGCATTTGAAAGATGATCTCACCTTTGAAGAGTAGCCAGTAATGATTCTGAACCGAAGTGATAAGGTTCTATGCAACAAGACAACCTATCTTGTCAAAGTGTTGTGGAGGAACCATAAGTTTGAGGAAGCAACTTGGCAACCAAAAGAGGCAATGAAGGAGAAGTACCCTCACCTTTTTGTGTAATGTGTAATTTTGGGGGCGAAATTTCTTAAGGGGGGAAGAATGTAACAACCCAATGTTTTTCAATGGAAAATTCCCTTATTATATTTATGTCATAAAATAACATGAAAACACAAAACAATTAACTTCTAAGTGATAAGTGACATTTAAACATAATTTTTTCACCCATATGTTTGGAATTTTGAAAATTTGACATACATAGTTGTGCTCAAGATGTTTTTTGTAGTCTAATGAAAGAAAAATATTTTTTGGTGAATAGTGACCTATCCTGATGAATAGTAACATACCCTTATGAATAGTAATATGACCCTTATGAATAGTAAATCATCGAACATAAGAGTAACATTACCTATAAATAATTAAAGAAAATTTAGACATCTTTGAAAGTGACAATTCGACCTTAGTAAACGTTTTGGTATTTTGTAAGTCATAAATAATTAAATATAATTAATTAATTAATTTAAAAGAATTTTTATTTCCCTAAAATGTATTCATAAATTATTGAATCAATGTATTATATTTTTTAGATAATTTAATAAGACCCTACATAATTTTTGAAAGCACTATAAAATCAGTTTTAACCTTAAAAATTGTTTTTTAAGTAAATTATGATTTTAATTAAATATTAAATTAATAATATTTAGAAAATTATTTTTGAAAAATGGACTTAATTTTTTGATTCTACATGTAGAAAAATGGGTGGGGTAAATGTTTGGTATTTTTCCGAGATACTTGAATTTTTTATGAATAGTGAAATACCGTAATTTACAAAATTAGCTAAATAAGCTCATTTAGGGTCATATGTGTTGTTCTTCTGATGTAAGCCCACTTGTTTCGGGATTTCATTATAAAATTACTATTTTTGTTCTTTAAAGACTCAATATTCCTTGTCTTGGGAGGAAATAATAAACTAATCAATTTTTTATTAAGGAAACCCCTCTCCCCTCCACTATAAAAGCCACCCTTCACAGCCTCATTTCCTCACACCTCTCAAGCTCCAAGCCTTCTTTAAACTCTGCCCAAACACCTTCCCTAGCCCCTCCCCCACGTCCAATAGCTTCTGATCTCATCAAAAGACCAATATTAGGCCCTTAAATAGGTTCTCAAGAGAAGGATTCAAGAGGTAATTTCTCTCCCGCTTCTCCTTTAATTTCCTTTCAAGTTCAAGTTCATTTATTGATCTCTCCCCACCTATCTTCATCCAAATTGTATTGTAACTCCTGTATTATACACATACTGTAATTTTATGATTCTAATGGAATCATATATCATCCAACCCCCTTTACCATTTCCTTTTATTTTATTAAAGAGAACGTTGTTCTTGTGGTGTTAATTCATCACCTTCAAGAACGACATACTTTCTTCTTCCATTTCAACCTTCAGATCTGGTCATGAATCCATTTTTATGGTGGAAACAGAATATTTTATATGTATTATGTTCCATTTAATGTTCTTTAAATAACCTATGGCCATATTACTAAGTGATAAGTTAAAACAAGTTTGTTGTGATCCAAAAACCGCCCAAATTGACCCAAATAACCACCATTTAATTCTTATCTAATGATTCATCCACATGGATCAAATTTGATTCATTATAAGATCATAAAATCTCCAGAAATATCATTAATAACATGTAATATCAGTTCTATATGTTTACCCAGGTTGTACCAAAACATCAATTTAAGAATACAAGTGAACCACTCAAGAAAACCATAGAAACGAACATCCTCGAACAATGTTTTTAAACTCTATAAGTCATCAAAAAGAAACATAATATGAAAAAATGAAACCATAATGAACCCTATTAATTAATAAAATTTTATTTAATTTCTAATCAATGAATATAATGTCATTATACAGGACATTAAAGAGAAAGAGGCATTCGGGTACAAGGTAAGGGGATATTCTCGAACCCAACTTTCATCCTTCGAGTTCTACCTCTTTCATTCCATTTTTGATATGGTCAGTCCTTAAAGATAATTTTTTCATAATTTTATTTCCTTTTCTGGGATATACATGTTTTCTAATGAAATTTATTTCAATCCAAATGTTTTTCGAAAGAACTCTTCTCTTAAGAACTCATCTTTTACCTCTCATTCAAGGTTGATGGGTCTTGTATCATGTATGTTGTTCCCTATTTATTTTGGGAACCCAAAGTTTATGAATGTGTTATTATGAGATGAAACCCATTCCTTTTAATGGGTTAGTTATCTTAATTTATGTTATATGTTAATTGTGTCATGCATGATAAATGATAATGTTATGATGTGACGGGTGCTCCTGGAATTATATAGCGCAATATGAATGTTTAAATGTGACGGGTGCGCCCAGAATTATATAGCACTCCAATACATTGGGTAAAGTGATGAATCTCAAGAGTAAATGTGAAATGATGTGTGAAAAAGATGCTATCTTGGTTCACAAGTATGTGTGGTAGTTAACCACTAAGATATGATGCTTTTTTTATGCATTGCCACATTTCAAGCCTTTTATTTATGCTCCTCTCATGTTCATGATCTTTTGCCTATGTCATGATTATGCTCACGCCATGATATATTGATCTTATCTGACCACTTATTGGGATTCTAGCTTACCCCTTTTTATGTATATCCTCAGGTGGCTACATGTACTAAGGAGAGGACAAGTGTCAATAAGAATATAGAGAAAAAGAAATTAATTAAATGTTTATGCTTGATGTTGTATTTGTTATGTATGGTCCTAGTTTCCCCAAGACACTAATCCTTTGGATCCTCTATGTGTAATTCTATTATTTTGTTTATATTTAAAATGATTTAATATTAATGTATGAAAAGTCCGTGTCATTATACTTATGACTTTATATTACCTATTTATTTATCAATTCCACGTTTAGGCAACGTTTTGGGAAATAATCCTTTTATTTATTGTATTTTCTTTGACTAGTTATTCTTGATATTATTACTTATATCATGATTTAATTAATTATATAATGTAATAAATTATTTATATATCATAAATATTCAATATATAAATATATATAACAGATATATAAATGCAATGGAATACACCATTAATGGAGACGGTAGGTCGTACGTACACATGAATGCTGTTTCCTTTTCCATATTGAATTGAATGGAAGAAAGTAAATGATATATATATAAAAATACATAAATCCAGTAGTAGTATTATTTCATATTTTTCTGGATTATTTATTATATATATTTTATATTTAATCTTGAATGGTTAACATGGAGAATGAATCCCATCACGTCGTGGAGACTGTAGGTCGTACGTATGCACAAGCGACGATATCATTCACTTAATGATTAAATAGTCTGGAATTGGATTGTATATTAATTATAAAGAATAATTATCATGTTTTATTCATTATTTAATTACATTATACACATAATTATACACATCAAAATTATGTATTGTTGAATAATAAATTGCAACCTGACTTGGAGACGGTAAGCCGTGCATACACACACATGGTGATATTGTTATTATTAGGATGGATAAAAGGATGTATAAGGTTGTACATTAATTATAATAACATATAAACATTCATAATAAACTTGATTTATTACATTATTATTGAAACAACATAAGAATAGGAAGCGGAAGAAGAAAAGAATTTTGAAAGAGGTGATAAAACAATTACCTATTTTTCAAGAATCTCTTTTTGAAGAGAAAAAAAGGTCTTCCAAAGATATATTTATGCCCAAAGTGTGGAATTATGTATTCAGAAAGTTATTTTTTAGGTGATTTGTTTAGGGGATGGCCGGGCCAAAGGGCTTTGGAGGAGTGAATAAAAGAGAAGGAGGAGGGATCTTTTATAGGAGAGGTGGGGGGCACTTTAGGAAAGTCGTTAAATATTATTTTATTATAAATTTATTTCTGGTTTATAATGGTCAAAAAATCATTTATTTCTACTATAGGATGATTTCAGGTCGAAATAATCTCAACCAATAGGTTTTAGACATTTTTAGGTCACAAAATTAACCTTATATTTTACATTTAACCGTTAGTTAAAAACATTAAGTCTTACCATGTCTTCTTGAATTTTCATAATATATGGTTACTATAGTTACTACTAAATTCCAATACAACCGAAAGTCGATCATTAATGACATTTTTAACATTATATAATTAATTTGGCCGAATATTATATTTTTAGGACTATTATATCATTCAATAAAATAGTATTTTTTTAACTCATTTATGTCAATTTTGACACTATTTAGTAATTGAATTTTGTTAAATTCATAAGAACATGATTCCTTCTAAAAGAAGGAATTAACTCAGCTCTAACATTTCAATGTCATCCAAAAAATCTTTTATGAAATTAAAATGTTCAAATTATATTTATTTTAGTATTTATAATATCATTTATTTGAATATTTCATTAATATAGTAATCACTACATCATCATTGTGTCATAAATAAATTTATTTATTTAGTGTCTCAAATTTATAAATAAAATATCATCATGTAGGAAATATTTTTATGTTTATAATTACTATTTATAGTCTAAGATATCATTTATATTAACCAAAATAATATTTTTTTAGTAAAAAGATGCATGTGTATGTTATATTTCCCTTTACATTAAATTAATTATTACAACAAGTCATTTTCACACCCAAGTGGTTTTGAAATGCCATGAAATTCTAACTAAGGATTTTTTTGGACACCCATGACTCCTAAAATAATACTAGGCCACATTTTAGGGTAGTTTTATATTATTATAATATTATATTTACCCTTATTACCTAATTTACCCTCTAACCGTGGTAAATAAAAATAATTTCCAAAGTTACAATTCCAGATGTACAAAAATAAAAAGTGACTATATACATAATTTGTACCTTATGATTCCAAATATAGAATTCATTTTTCTAAATTAAAAAAAATAATTGGAAGAAATTAAATTAAAATTAATTCTCGTTGCCAAAACCAGAAAGCGGGTTTTTAAGAAGTAAAAATTATCAAAAGATTGAGACATGTTTAGATCCAATTTAAATTTGAAATTACTTACAATGACCAAAATTGGATTAAATTATAAAAAAATAATCCAATTACACTTTAAAACTAATTAAAAATATAATCTAACTATATAAATTAATTATAAAAAAAGACCATTTTAAATTAAAATACAATATTTTTCACTATTCATTAAAATGTGAATTTAATCAGAAAAATACAAAAAATCAATCCAAAGTAAATTTTTATGTCATTATTCAAAATAAGATGTTTATTTCTTCAAATAGAATATATAAAAGTGATAAAAATATGATTTAATATGGGTGCTCCATCAAAAGGTGGCATAACATCATTTTTTGAAAAATAAATCTTTTATCTGAAAAAGTTGAATTTGTTTTTATATCATTTCTATTAAATACATAAGCTAAATGTTAATGTTATTTAAAATTAAGAATTTGGTTAATGCTATAAATAATAGTTATTTTATATCCCATTAAATAATAATATTTTAATAATATATCATTGTTTAGTGAAACTCCGTATTTCGTACAACGTAAGCTATCAAGGAAGGTCATTATTGCATGTAACACAAGCCGATTAATTGTTTTATTTAGTGAAATATTATTTTTTTGTTTCACATAACATAATCCAAACATACTTATTTTATACATTTAACAAAATATATATTCATTTTTTTGTGAAATGAAATCTATCAATAGAACTTGAAATTGTGTGTAACACAATCCAGGTATAGTGTTTGCGTATACTGCAATCCAATACGATGTTGCGTATAGAGCAAGATAATCATGGTGTATCATACAAAACAATACATCAAAGAAATTAAAAAAATCTATCTCATAAAATCTCAGGGTGTTACAACCAACATATGTGATTCTTTTAGATTACATTGATACCTGGCACACAAAGTCACAACATAAATAATATCAATACCTAAGGTTTATGGTAATGAAGAGTTCATATCAGCATCTAAAAGTATTTTTGATTAAAACCTATTCCAGATCCATCTTTACTCAACTTTGTGCTCACTTAAATGGGATTCAAAAATTCTTTGGATTATGTCATCCCAAACCTCTTTAACAATTCCCTGATAGACTTTTCCCTAGATAAGAAAATGTGTTTTTCCTTTTTTTGACCTTGTAAGACAAGGAAGAGATTTAATTCTCCTAACATATATATTTAAAAATTCTTATTCATTTCCATAGAAAATGATTTAAAAAAATATTCTCTATCCCCCAAAAAACTATATCATCCATAAAATCAATTACAATTAGAGTTCCAGAGTCAAAACCTTTCACATATAAGTTGCTATCAACTTTTGATTTAGAAAAGTTCAACATTATTAAATAATTTTCAAGTATAGAAAACCAATCACAATGATCTTGTTTCATCCCATACAAATCATTATTCAATTTAAATTTTTTGTTGTCATCCTCATCAATTAGAAATCCACAAGGTTGTTCAATGTAAACTTCTTCCTTAATTTCACCATTTAAGGAACATGAATTTACATTAATGTAATAAACATTGTTATTCTGATGAGAAACTACTACAAGAAACACTTTAATAGTTTCTAGACATTCAATGTGGTCAAAGGATTCTTCAATATCCACACCTTCCACCTCTGCATATCCCTTACAAAGAAGTATCATTTTGTTTCATGAAACTTCTCCCGAACCATTGATTGTGTTTATATAAACCCATGTTGTTCCGATAATATTTTTATTTGATGGATGTGGAACAAGTTTCCATGTTTCATTATTATAAACATGATCCATGTCTTAATTCATATAATCCACCCATTATTTACGCTCAATAGCTTCTGAAACTGATTCTGGTTTAACTTTTGAGATAAGTGAAGTTTGATGATCAAATCCCAATTTTTTTCTTATCTAAAATCCGTCCTTTCAATTTCCAATAATGCTTTCATACTCAACATGTTTTTTATAAAGTAAGAAATTTCAATTATTCTTTTCCAACTGAACTTTCCTTTCCACATTAATTTTCTAAATCTTGAAGAAGATGTTTTGACTTACATTCACTATTTTTAGTAATCTTTTGTTTATCCTCCTTAGCATTCTAAACAACTTTTACTGAGGAATTTTTATTTTCAATTACTTTCCCATCATATGAGTCCACTAACTTTTTTAAACATTTTTTCTAGAATTTTTAACTTCTTCGACTTGGTGAATAACCCATAGAATTCATTCCTCAGCATTATCCTAAAACTTTTCCAAATATAGATTTTTTATTTTGAGAAAATGATGAATTCCAAAAACATTAATGTTTTTCAATGATGGTTTTTTGATATACCACATTTCATAAAGAGTCATGTTGGTTTCCGGTCTCAAAAAACATATATTTTGAAAATTTAAAATATATCTAACAGCTTCTCTCCAATGGAACTTTGAATGATTGTATTCTAATAACATATTTCTTCCCATTTCCATTAATCTTCTATTCATTATTTATGATACACCATTTTGTTTTGGAGTATAGGGAGTACAATACTGATGTATGATATCTCCTAATCCCAAATATTCTTCAAAATCATTGCTTGTGAGTTCAGTACCATTATATGTTATGAACTTCTTTATATAATCCCCCATTCCATTCTCCACTTCTTTTCTAAAAAATAGAAACATTTCCACATCCTATGACTTATGTTTCATAAACATGGGTTTTTAATCTGAGAGAAATAATCAATAAAATTGATTAAGTATAAATATCCCTTTTTTTATTTATATCTCATTGGGAAACATAAAATTAGAATGAATAAGTTTGTAAGTCCTAATAGATTAAATCTCAATTCTCTTATGAATTTATTTAGTCATATTTCCTTTTTGGAAATTAAGACAAACATATTCATCACAAGTTTTAAATTCTTGAAATTTTTTAACAACATCAACATTAGAATGTCTACTCATTTTTTTCTTCCCAATGCTTCCATGTCTTTGGTGACAAAATTTTGTTTTTCATTTTCAGCACTCACGTAACATGACTTTTTGAAATCTTCTATTAAAAAAAGATTCGCATTGGTTCTTTCTATATTTGTAATAAAATTTCCATCCTTCATTCTTTTAATAATGGAAAAATGTATTCTAAAAAAACTTATTTTCAATCAGCACATTGTTTACTTACACTAAGTAATATTTTATCCCATCAACAAATAAAACTTCTTAATATTTCAACTTTTTAGGTTCAATATCAATCTTTCTGATTCCTCTAATTTTCATGGAACTATCATAAACAAAGTTAACTGATTCTCCATAATTACTTTCAACATGTTTTAATATTTTTATATCACATATCATATGTGAATAAAAATAACTATAAAGTATTCGTGGTTTATTAATTTTACATTCTTTTAATGTTGTATTAATAATAAAATATATTTCCTCAACTTTCTTATTTTCATCATTATTTTATTTTCAATCATAAGAAACTTGTTCTCGAAAGAGTTTCATATATCGGTTGGCATGATGACCAACGTTATCACATATTCCACAAGCTTCTTCCAAACATTGAAATATATTTTTTGTTGGAAAGTTTATAACATCTTAAAAATTTACTTTTTCTTCTTTTTATAAGATATGAAAGAGACTCATTTTACTTTCACTATTTCTTACACTTTCCTAAAATCTTCTTCTAGGTAGAGATAAGTATTTCCAAAAACTATATGACCAATTCCCATAGATTAAAAAAAACTAGTAATATCCATCAAATCATTATTTTCTATTTAATAAAGATATTTATATGTAGAGACCTTGTTGAAGTTGGTAACTTATTTCAACTCTAAAATATTCATGATGTGGACCATATTTTCTTTTGAGTGAGTTTTCTACTTTTGTAGATTGGCGAGTTTTCTCACATCCTTTCTCTACCAAAAACTTCCCAAAACATTTTAAAAAATCTAAATAGTTAAAATAATTATATGAAACATTAATTTTAGTAGTTGAATATTTCACCTAATTCTCATATTGAGCCTTCTCAGAAACTTTTAAAGTCTCAGAATTTAATTCTGAATATTAGTTAAAATTTTCATTAATCTTCTTCAAGGTACTTTTTGGACTTAAGATGTTTTTGTTGAAACTTTTTAACTTATCCTTCCTTGGAATCCCACTTCATATTGAGATCTTCAATCAATTTTCCTTGTTTATAAATTCTATGTTTGAAACTTAATATCTCATGAATTTATTCCTCCTACTACATTATGACATCATTTGTTCCATCAAAAACATCATCACAACATTATTCATAACTCTAATTTCATTCTTGAGAGTTTTTTTTTCACAAGACATGCAATGAGTTCTGTTATGAATAAATTCTCACTATAAGATTCTTCGCCACCTTCTTCAAATTGTGAGGAATATTTTGTTTTCTCAACTTTTGCAATGAAGGTTCTTAGTTGTTAAAAAAATTCTTTTTTAGAAGAATTGTTGTCAGTTGAGTATGATTAAATTTTCTAACTCAACAAACTGATTTTGTTTCCAGTAAACTTCTTGTATTTTTAGAAAGACTTTTATTCTTTATCATTTTTTCTCCACTTCATCCATTGAGGTTTTTATCAGAATCCTCCTGATATTCTCCAACATTATTCTTATTGAAATTCATAACTAAGTGTCCAATTCTTCTACACTGAACACATTTGAGAGGAATTTTACCTCCATACATTCCTCTTCCTCTTAGATTGTTTTTAGATATTAGAGACATAATCTTATCATTCAATTCATCATCCTATTTATCAAAAGACTCATAAGGATCAACTTCTTCAACATCCTGTATTTTCCTGTTTATCATAACTTCAAAATTCATTTTATCTTTCATATTCTTTTCAAACATTATAGATTTAATAATTTTATAAGAAATAATAATGTTATGAATTTAATCAAGAGATAAATCATCCTTATATTTATAAGAATAAATTTTAGAATCAATCCTGTCTATAAATTTTATCATATGTTTCTTCACAATAGTATAATCTTCCAAGACATATCTAAATCCTCAAATGTTTCAAACAATTTAATTTTATCTATTGAGGTATTCATCAATTGTTTCTTCATCTCTCACTCTGATGCCTTCATAATTACTATGAAATATTTGTATCTTTACATACATAACTTTATTATTCCCTTAGAAAACATTTTCTGTCCTGTCCAATATACTTTTTGAAGTATTCAGACCCATCAATTTATGATAAAAATTCTCTGCTAAGGACATACGTATGGAATTTGAAACCTTTCCATCAAACTCTATGTTTCTCATATCGGAAAACCTCATAAGAGAATATTTCTTAATAGGTGGAAATGAAATAGTAGTTGCATCAACAACTTCCAGGACAAGAGATAAAAGATAAATAATCATCCTATTTTTTCATCCATAATAGTTTTTTCCATCAAATGTTGGAATTCATATACTGTTTTCAAAATTGATATCATCTATGATAAGGATTCAACAAGGGAATTTGCCTCGGATCCCGATTGAAGTTCCAAAGGATCAAATAACAACTGAGAAAGGGGGATTTAATGAGTAGTTAACTTTTTACAAGTTTCAAAACTTTTAGAAACATAACCCCTGCAACCTGTTAATATTTATTTCATTATCAACATCTTGTAAATGATCATTCATGAAAAAGTATAAAATTAATTAATTCACACATGATTTATAAGGTTCAGTCTTACTGTGAGAACCTACATTTTTATCATAGCCAGTCCCATGGGTATATGGAAACCACTATTATGATGAAATTAATAAAACTTCTAAAAACTCCCATTATACACCTTTTATCTCCTAATAGAAAATATTATGCTGACTCCCATCAGTTTACAGTGTTTTCATAAAAAATTGAGACAAATTAAATAATAAAGCTTTTTTTGAAAATACTCTATAATTTCTCAGTCTAAATCCTAATTCCTATTTGGCTAGATCCGATTTTCTCAATCCGATTATTATGGATCTGATTTTCTCAAAATGATGTTGTTGGATTTGATTTTCTCAATACCATTATTCTATATCCGATTAACAGAATACGATGATGCTGAATCCGATTCTCTCAATACAATATATATAGATCTGATTATATCAATACAATGAGTTCATTATCAATATACAAAACTAAAAATCTACTAGAATCCTCAATACAATTCTTCTTTAATCAGATGGGAACTTGCACTTTGAATTCTCCAGTGCTCCTACTTTTGAACATGTGTAGAAGATAAAAATGAATGAATGATCTGAGCAAGTATTTATAGGAAACCCAGAAAACAAAACCATAAAACCTGAAAACTTTACCCGCTTCCTCAAATTTCAAGACTCTAAAAATATCTCACATTAAAACTACAACTTTGACTTCTTCAATGCTCAGATTTTTCTTAGATTTCCACAAAATTTAATTTCATGTTTGACCTTTTCAACTGTCCATATATTTCTCATCTCATTATGATCTTATTCTTCATCATCTCGTTGCAATATATTTCTTTCACATCCCATTACGATCTATTTCTCTCTCATCTCATTATGACTTGTTTCCTTCTCATCTCATTATGATATGTTTCCTTCTAAAATCATTACAATTTGATTCCTTCTCATCTCATAATGATTTTTTCCTTCTCAACTAATTATCATATTTTTTATTCTTCATCTCATTATGATGAAATTATTATTACGATGGATTTCTCAATTATGATGGATTTTCCCATTATGATAGATTTTCCCATTATGATAGATTTCTCCCATTATGATAATTTTTTTATTACGATGAAAATCCCATTACAATTGAATTCTCATTATGATAAAATTCCCATTACGAAAATCTGAAATTCTTCAAACCTCTCAACCATTTGTACAAAAGATTTTATTATGTATGTTTTTATGATTTTTGGGAACATTACGACTAATAAAGTATCATCTGATTTAGTTTTATAAAGTATTAAAACTTTCTAACTCTTAACATTACAGTCTTCAACAAAAATATTTAGCAACAACACGAGTTCTTCAACCAACAACTTCTAACTCAAGAACTTATTTCTTTGTTACTCTAAAAATTCATTCTTTCTAACTCAAAAACATCATTCTTTCTAACTTGTCAAATTCATTATTTCTTTGATTACAGAAAAGACAAAATTTCAGAAAAAAATAAATTCGGCTTCTGATTATTTTGAATCTAGTGATTTTCAATGTCATTCTGATGGGAATGAATATGATAAGGTGTCTGATCAATAACTTCAACTTCCTAAATTCGTCTGTGTCCAGTGCAACTCAATACGAAAACCTGGGCCTGAAAAATTGTGTCTGGAAAACAACTTCATTGTGATGGATTAGGTCTGATTCTTGAATAACTAAAATATTCCTCAACGAAAAGGTTAGTTATAAACAAATATAAAAACTTCGATAAAAACAAATTATCCCAAAGTTTCTTCACAATGTATGCGGTTCTATAATTAAATAAGTACAATGCATAAATACATAGGTATCATATTTTCATTTATTGTTTTTTAACCACATTTTATCTAGGGTTTCCAAGGACACCTGTAACTCAATGATAGCTTTGTATCATGCCATATCATGAAGTGTTTCTAGTTAATATGATATCTTAATGCCTACTTTGACTGGTGTTGGAGCTCTAAGTATTAAAAGGTAGTATCGTATATCAATACCTAATTTGGCTCATGTGAGAGCCTGAATTATTGTGTAGTGAGGCCATATCATAGAGTACCTTTTGTTATCATTATTTAATTCATACAGTAATTCCATGTTACCATTATCAATTTAATCACATAAATAATGAATTTATTCCCACTCTTTTATTCATAAGTAATATGACCATGTTACCATGCTTACCCATCAATTGAATGACCATGTTCACATTCCTTTACTTGTAAGTATAATGACCATGTTTCCATGTATACTTCTCAATTGAATGAACATGTTCCCATTCCTTTAATAATAAATATAATGACCATGTTACCATGTTTACATTTCAATTGAATGACCATGTTTCTATTATTTTACACACAATTAATTCACAATTAATTATCCACATCAATTCCATTACTTATTTAAAAATTAGTTAAATACATAAAATCCATTATTTAACTCAACAATTAACCAAACATTTAAATAATCACTAATTAATTTATGAATTAATTAATCACTTAAATTCTATTAGTCATTTCACCAACTAAATAGTCTCTCCAATTTCCTTAATAATTCAATCAATTAGTTTTCCCCATTAATATCCTTAATTACCAACGAAATTAATTAAGTGAATCAATCCCATTAATTAACTAATCAATATCAAAATTAATATATAATAATTAATTTTACATAAATAATTATCTCATTATAAATCTAATAACTTCACAATTAATCCCACAATTAATTATCTAGATCATAATATCAAAAGCACATAATTAATTCACAATTAATTCTCTCAATTTATCCAATTAAAAATCACATAATTAATCCCCTGATTAATTATCTATATTAAAATCCCTAAATCACATAATAAATTCTCTAGATTAATTATCTAATATGAAACCCCCTTAGTATCATTATTAATTCCTCAATTAATCATCTATTTCAACAAAGCTTCGGAAAATAATTTTGTCAACTTAATTAATCCTATTTTGGAATTCAATTGCTAAAGAATGATAGAAATTATACAATTTTCCATACATGCATCAAATCCATGACTATGAGAGTTAAATTTTAGAACACTTTCCTTGATTTCGTTGAATAATAATTGCCCAATAGAAATCTTCAAAATTTGGGCAGTAGAATGGTGTAGATCTAGTTTCGAATCTCAAAACCCTAAATCAAGAAATAAGATGTTTTAAACTATAGATCTAGAATCACATTCCTAGATATATATTTACCCAATATAGAATTATATTTAGTAAAACATAAGATATCCTCCCATCAAAATAATAAGTAAAGGAAGAATTATGAGTGGGAAACCAGTGGGATAATATCCACTTACCGGGAGAGGTGAAGATATTCGACTAGGGATTCAAATCACAAATAACAGAGGTCCAAAACTTTAGAGTCCCTACAAGAAGCTCTAAAAATATCAAAAATTTAAAGGGTCTGAGTTTGGGTTGAATGGGATACATTTCGGAGGATTTTGGTGGATTTAAAAAAAATTCGTGCAATTAAAAATACCACACACTATTTCCTAGATATGGGCACACATTTTCCTATAACTGTGGAGCAAACATGAGCCTATTATTTTAGGGTTATATGGTTTCTATTTTTAGGAAACATATTTTGGAAAAACAGGCACCAGCTATGCGATTCTCCATTATATTTGGTCGCACGGTTTCCTGGGTTGTGGTGCACGATTTGCTCTAACCATGCATCAACCAGGAAAAAACCCATTTTCTTCCATTTTTTCTTAAAATTTTCCAAAAAACAGCCCAAGATACAACCCAAATGAAAACTAATGAAAAATAAACAAAAGAGTAACTATATACAATTCTGAGAAAACTCCAGAAAAGTTTGGGATCTTACACCATGATTCCTATAGAAGGACATGTAGTGGCTAGCCAAGAGTCAACCAAAGCACTTTGGGATCCATAAGTTGTCAAAGCCTGTGCCATATGAACTAAAATGTCTTTCACTTTTAAGAAATTATAGAAATATATCAATATAGAATATGATTTTATTACCATAATCAATGTTATCCATGTAATGGAAAGGGACTTCAAATCGTTTTGCTAGAAAATTTTTATGATTTGGGCCCTCCACCACCACTTCTCAACATTAATTTTATCTTTTATCAAATGCGGGGGAAATAAAGAAACTCATATTTTTGCATCGAGGACTTTATGGTAAAATTTTGACTTGGTCGAACAAATTTCTTCCATGGATGAAATCTCGTGTACTATCTGATCTTCGATATTAATTTAATCACCTTTGAACTCAATAAATATATAATTATTTTTAAATACATTTATAAAAAAGTTTGTGTGTGTATCTATTTATAAATAAATAAATGAAAACATTCATAGATACATACAATGACACATACGTACGTGTACCTACCTACCTATCAACATTCATACATATATACATACATTCATACATATTGTGTGTCTATAAATATAATTATAAAAATATATATTTATTTACATATATTACATATTAATATTTATATACATATTAGAATATATACATAAATAATTATATGTTTTTCAATACAGATAGAAACATAGATATATATATATATATACATTATATATACATTTTAGAGGGATGTAAATATTTATACATTTTTATTTTATAAAAATGGATACTGTTTTTTAGATATGGTTAATATATTTAGAAAGATTATGCTTAAACACACACACACACATTCTTGTGTGTGTGTCTGTAATTATAAATAATAATACACTATTAAATTGATAAAATTTTAATTTCATGATATCCATATAATTTTAATCCTTTATAATAAATTTAGCCTTTGAGAAAAGATAACACCCCCTTAAATTAGACTAAAATTTCATCCAATGTTCATAAATTATAGCACCCTATCAGAAAACTCAATTTTGGTGGCCTTTCATACCTTTTTTACCTCAAAAAAACATTGACTAAAAGTATCCCTCATCACCAAGTCATAGATATTTTTGCAAGATCTAATTTGATATGTGGTGGAGCTCAAACGGACACTCGAATCAAGAGTTACGGTTGTTTGAAGTTTGTGTCAGGTTTTCCACTTATTTTGATCATTTACTAATTTTTTGAATTTTTATATCAATAAATTTTAATAGACTATCACTAAATAATAATTTGAAAATTCCTAATTAATATTGTTTTTTAATTATTTTACAAACTATTTTCAATAAATATATTATATATTAAGTGTGATTACATATTTTGTATTATATAAATCATATTTTTTAAGAAGTATTATATTTATATTAATATTAATATATGAATATATTAATGTGTGGTTTTTAATGATATTTATTTTTTTTAAATATGAATTTTATGAGTGATAAAAAAACAGACGTTTTAGCACTGATAAAAGGAATACGTTTAACAACACTGATAAAAGCGTGGATATAGGTACCCTTTAATTAGCATTTTTTTAGTGTTGACAAAGGTTATTGATGGATAAACCCAAACTTGTAGGAGTGATTATTATAAAAAATTAAGCCCTATATTTTTTTAAAAAATAATTAAATTTACTATTTTTGAAATTTCTACATTGTGCACAAAAAAAGTGAGGTGATGACTCCATCTTTTCATTCATGATCACATAAATTTAATTATCATATATTTTTTAAATATTAATTTTATACATTAAATGGTTAATGTAAAGGCTTCCCAAAATCTAAGGCATGAAGAGTATTCCACAATCAATATATGATTTGAAAAATACAATATATATGGAGGAGAAAATATTAAATGAGACATATATACAAGTTATTATCATTTTTTATAGAATTATAAAACACTAGGTAAAGAATGGAATTTAAACCGAATTTATAATAAAAATATAATACAAAATAAAAAAATTAAATGAGAATTAAAAAGGATTGAGATTCTATGTGAATATTAAATTTAGGATTTGTATTTGTATTCAAGTATTAATAAATGGGTATTAATCTGCTTCAGATCCTTCTATTCAGTACTTATATTTATCAAACCCCTCAAATCTTCCCCACTGCCTCTTGGGTTATCTTTTACATTTTCGAATCCCCTTCCTCTCCACTTCCCATCACCTCTGTCATTCTCGTCATCACTTAATTTCAATTTTTTAGCTTTATTCATTTCCTCCTTCACTTGAATATTCCCTTTCTATACTCCCTCCATAATTCCCATCCCGTCTCACCCTACCAGTCCCCTTTTTCTATGCATCATTCTCCCCATTCAACTAGGGTATCATGTTACTTTGGGTCTACCTCTTCCTCTACCTCCTCATCCCCTCAATCATGACTCTGATATATCCATCCAACTAGGTTTTCATATACCTGGGATCGCCACCTTCTCGCATCCAAATTTGGACTGAAGCACCTTAGCATTCAGATATGTGATTCTAGATCCTTCTCTTAACATCATAATTTTAGACGGTTTGAAATTTAATCAATGGTAAGTCCTTAATCCCTCACCTATTCCTTCAATTTTTCCATACTCTTTCTATAATCCTCTTCCACAATATCCCTTCATTAGGATTGACTTCCTCCTTCCCAATACCATCTTTTATAGGTTTACAAGATTGCAAAACCAAGACATTAATTCTCTCAAAATTTTGGGCCTTCATCCTCTAGTATGATTGATTACTACCTTTTTACCTTTTACTATAATGTCTATAAACCCTAACCCTCATGGGTCTCCAATTTTCTTCACCATGGTAGGGTCATGTTTCCACTTCAATAGAAGGTATGTATGTCCACCCAACCTCAAACTCAAGGTATTTCTATGAACACTTAAACCTTGTGTTTCAATCTGAATAGAAGGTGTATCTCTATTTCAGTAGACTAAAGATAAATTTTGTCCTAATATGATCCAAAAATCACTCAACATTGATAAATATGATGTTCCATGTACAATTATCTCACATTATTTCATTTAACATAACTCATTTATATATCCATTATTTAAATAAACTGAATTTCCAATTTTATAATCCTTTCAAATATTGGTTCATATTGTTATTATATTGGAATCCTTATGAATATATTACAAATATTTCATATATTTTTTCCAATCCAAATCAACTTCTATAGATGAAAGGTATCATAGAAGATTGGTAAGGCTACAAATACCGACTGATTTTCCCTTTGAAACACAATCACCAATCATTGGATTAAATTTTTATTTGACATTGATTATGAAAGGAAAAAATATAGGATCCATTACTAGAAACTTGGTGAAGAAATGATACTTCTTAAAAAATGAGAAAATGAATAGTGTTCGGTCCCTTTGCTACTTTACACTTACTAGTTTTTAAGAATAATTATTTTTCATATTGTATTTTCTTCTTGGGATTTCCTTTATATTTAATTCAAGTAGTTTATTGTTTGTAACTTTGGAATGACCTCGATGAATAGTTCATTGCTTGCACATAGCTTTCATAATGCCTTTAATATTATTTATATTTTTTTCAAGTTTTTAAATTTTGAACAAACATTTCACATTCTGGAAATTCAAAAGGGAGAACATTTTTTTGTCACCATATTTTCAGAATAAGTGAGGCCATTTATTTCTATACATTATCCCCCTTTCAATTTATACATGTAAAATGAAGTATCACTATAATGATCATTCAATTTCCAAATTTTAGTAATGGGATCTCGGTTTATACATGTATTATGCCCTTCCAGTGTAGTGTACTTTCAATTTATATACATGTATAATGCACTTTAATTTTATTGCACGTTTAGTTTAATGAACATTCATTTTAGATAAATAAGTAATGTATGTTTAATATATTTTTAATTTATGTTATCATATGTTATCATTTTATTTAACATACTATGTTTCAATACATGTATAATTTTTTAATTTTAATGATTTTGTACACTCATATATTCATTTTTCTACATTTATATATAACTTATTATTATGTATGTGTGTATTGGTTATTGTATTTACCACTATACTAATACCTTTTTGGTTATGTACCATGGGTTTTTTTCAAATCTTTTTCCCTTTCTCATGTAATTAATCTTACATTGTTAATAGGTAATCTGCATTTTTCCCATCCCAAGCACCTATTTTGAAACCAATTTGCTAACTCCCTCCAACTATAATTCTTGATCCCACTTTTACTGCCCCCATCCATGAATATGTGTAATATTATTTTTATATGTTCCTTATAAATCATTAATTTCTTGTAGCATACCACTTCTCTATAATTAAAAAATTCACTTTCAATTAAATGAAGTTTCAATTAAATGCCCTATCGATTTAATGCACTTTGGGATTCTAGGCATGTATAATGAACTTTTAGTCCAATATGCTTTTAGTTTCTATATTTCTATTATCAAATGGTCACATCCATGGTTTTCCATTCCCCTAAGGTATTCTATATTTTTCTTTAGATTGAAAATATTAAATTTATAATTTTAAAAAATGTTGACCTTCTCTGTTATTTTAATTATTTATCTTGATTTTTTTAAGACACAAACATTTATAATGTTTAATTTTTTCCATCAATCTATATTTTATTTAATTATTATCATATTTACAATATTTTTATTATTATGTGAAACAATTAATCTTAAACTTTTTCACTATAAAACATATTCCTAATTTCTAATTTTTTCTTGGACGACCTATAAGAAAGGTCAATAATGAATATCTTTCATGGATTTTCAATAATGAATATATTTCATGAATTGTGATGAAAATTGATATTCAATGCAATTATTTATAATTAATATACAACATAACCATATATGTTGCTAAATTTAATACACAAAACTATAACAATTATAATTGATTATGTATAAAATTTTAAATCCATAAGCCATGAATATAAAAATAGACGGAATATTATTCAATTAATGGAAAAAACATTCTTGAAACATGAAATATTTCATATTGTAATTTTTTATTTACTATCATGCAATTAAGTTACTATTTATATTCTTTATGCATGCAATTTCATTTCCTTAATATATTTGATGTTTCTCCAAATATATGCAGTCTCATTTTCTGTATATACATACAGTTTTTGCTTGAATCAGTTCATTTCCAGGTCTACATATTAGTTTCCTTCTGAATGCATTATCATGCACTAAAATTTTAGTTTATATTGAATATGCATGATGTTTTATTTATTTAATATGCAGGGAGTGTCATTTTCTGTATATACATGCAATTTCTACATGAAATTTCAATTTATAACCATTATACATCAAAATTCAATCAATCAATATACATCTCATTTTTCCGTTATCGGTAACTACATCCTATATATATTATTCATATTTCAATTTATATTAATATACATGTTCTTTCATGGTATGGAACACAATTTTCTTGAGTATTATTTATCATAAACTTCAATTATAGTTTATATTTTAGTTTATATGTAACTTTATATTATAGTTTATACTATAGTGAAATTGACGTTTACATTCCTATTTATATTTTATTTTAGATAAAACTTTTTATTGCAGTTTGTGTTGAAGTTTATATTTCATTATCATGTACTAAAATTTCAATTACCTTGCTATTTACATAGTAGTATATATTACAGTTTATATCAATATACATGTTGTTTCCTTATGTTGAAGTCAATTTCTTTTGGTAGATATAATGAATTAACATATCCTGTGCATTTTATATTCAATATGCATGAAATTTCATTTACTATATTGGTATGCTATTTTTGTTGATATTCTATGTCTCCTTCAATAAATATGTAATCAATATTATAAATTGTACCTACTTACAATGAACAATATTAATGTTCTTTGAAATTATGTAATCTTGTGCATGTCTCAGAGGTATACTTTCGAATGTTCTCTCATTACTCTACATAAAATTTTCTAATATTATTTTATTATCTATTTGAATCAAGCTCTCAACTTGAAAACCACTCCAATAATTAAAATTTTGAATTTTTTCTCATCAGTGTCATTATTTATCAAATATGTTTGAAAATAATTATATCTAATATTCCTGTGAATTTTATATTCAATATCAATGCTTTTTGACACCAAAAGTATGAGTTACTATACTGAATTTTTATTTCCCTCCACGCACGTTTGATCCGATACCTTCTCAAAGTCTCTCGATTCTCCCTCCATAAATACTTTCTCATCTATGCCTCCCCTCCCCACTACCTCAAACTCGCACTCCCAATCCACCCTTCCCACTCTTTGACCCCTAGTTCCTCATCTCTTCCTTAACCACCCATTCCCATATTCACTTCCATACCTCTACTTCCACCTTCCAAAATCCACCATGTAACCCCTATCCTCCACTTCTGTAAATGAATTTCAAAATTTTATGCCTTTTGATTTTCTTATATTATATTTACCATGTTATTGGTGCCCCTCATTTTTTGAAACATTATGTTTCTTTCCCTATCCTACCACAATATCTATTTAATAAGCACTTGGTTGACCATCGATGTCCTTCTATTCCATCTTATGACATCCACACCATTGATTGTGAAACTGGAATCTTAGTTTCTTCTTCCTCTGAAGATTTCCTTAGAAGACCACTTCATCGGTGCATTTCATCCTATAATATTTTCATTATAGAATATATTCTATCGATTATTATTTTTATTCTAGTATCAAGATCCCTTTTGAATATTTTGTATTATAATATTTGATTCATAATTTCATAATATATATTATCTTTTTTAAATTTCATTATGTATTATATTATATAATTTATGAATTGATATTTTTAAATTCCTTTTATCTTTTATTCATCACTTAATTTTTTTCAATGTACGTATTATTAATTTAAATAATTTTTGTATTTAGTTCTCTTTGTGTATATCAATCATCACTGTTTTTTTCATCTATTTTATTTTTTAGGTTTCTCTAATATACTATCTTTGTGTGTAACTTTTTTAATAATTTCTTTATCTTTATGTATATTGATTGGTATAAATCAATTCACATTTTTTTTGGGTTTTTGTTATATTATCATCAAATTTTCCAGATACCCACATAAATGGTTATTTGAAACCCTGGCGTTTTCCCTACTCTCCTTGAATGATTTACGTTAAGTATTCAATCTACCACTGATGGGTTTCAGATTCTTCTTCACCAACTATTGAATTTATGAATGACAAACCCTATTACCTATTCCACGTTTCTTTTAAAATTTATGCAAATAAGCATTTTGTTTTTCATTGATTTAGTTATTTTTAGTGTTCTATGAAAAAGGCTCCTTAAAAAACTCTACTTTTTTGTGGTATAATTCCTAGGTATGTTTTTGAATTTTATCTATCTCTTATTCATGGTATTATAATTTATATGAATCAAGGTTCAAACATAATACTCAATCAATGATAATAAGCCTTCATTCCTAGTGTAAATTTGTTTATAGTATTCTACATTCATGTTTATTATTTTTTATTTAGTATAAATTTCATCACCTAGTTGTTCTAATTACGATTTTATTATCTTAATTTTATATATCCTTAATTATTATCAAGTTAAAACTGAGATGGATGTATTTTCATAAATACAAGGTCAGGTTATGTTCAGTGTACTCATTGAATCTTTATGTGCATCATTTTCAATTTGTTCTACTCATTTACAACATCTTCATCATTTAATCCTAGTTGTGAACCCCTATCTCATGTATATAAATTAACAGCTTCCCTTTTATTTCATATCAGGATGTTACAAAATCTTATTCCAAATTCATGTATTTTTATAAGCACCTTGGCTTTTTCTTATGAGTTAGTACGGAATTACACACACATTCGGGTTTGGTTTATAATTTCTGGGTTGATACAGATTCCTTATAGTTTGAAAGTCAACACCTTTTACATGGTTATATTATTTAGGTTAACTATAATTTATAGATAAAAAAATCCAAGGTTCTATGATTCCATATTATGGCATTCAACCATAGGATCGATGTTTTTGATTTCCCTTTACCTCAAGATCTGAGGTTTGATTTCCCTCTTCCCTCTTTCCCTTTTTTACTTCACATTTTTGTTTTTTCTTCAATGATTCCCTCTCCCCTCTTTCCATTTTTTTACATTGGAGTGGTTTTTACTTAACTTGTTCACTATTTAAATCAATTAATTAATGATGTATTCTATTTATTTTAATTTTATTACATTAAAACTTCTATTAACCACCAATTGGAAACTGTTGAACCATTCAATTATCCTATTTCTATGTCACATAACAAATACTCCACAATTTATTCTAGAACTCCATTGATTAGTGTTTCTTAGTTAAATTTCTAAAATTTGAATTATGTTAATTAAAATTAAAATTTTCTATAATATATGTTATTATTACAAAAATAGAAGTAGTTCTTTTATTTTTGAAGGAAATTCAGTTTTCGTTTGCTTGATCAATCCAGTTCTAAATGTCTATATATCTAGGTAGAATTATATATTTCCTTTTTCCTTACTACGTAGAATAATTTTTAGGGGGATTAGAAATACATAATTGATAACATGCATGACTACATAGTTTTTCATGCTTATTTATGAATTCTCACAACAATTGGATGATAATCTAAAATCTGAGTGGTGAATTTGAAAAAAAATCAATTTTTACTAGATAAAATATACTGATAAAAGATCCATGATGTGGTGGTAAGAATTTTTATGAACATAATGGGGAATACTCCTATATGTGATTCATGAAACTAATAATTGGAGGTGTTGAGTTTTCAAAGATTCAGTGCTTTGTTCGCCTGCCTCTTTGTGCTTGCACTATTGTATGCATTGTAAATTCAAACAATTTATCCTACGATCATAACAAAAAAAAACATGCATCTTGAGACATAACATGAATATAAGAGAATTTAGAAGTAATTTAATGAAAAGATGATAAGTGTACTTTGAAACAAATGGATCATAGTATCAATGATATTCTTTTATATTTCATTATAATTATTTTTTACACAATAATTATTATTGATAAATCATTTAAATTTTTTTATGTTTGATATCATGTCATATTCATTTATTTTGTTATTATGTTCATTATAATAAAATTTAGTTTAATTCGTTGTCAATTTGAGTGAATGGATGATCTGTCTTAACACACTCCATTTATATTGTTATTATGAGTATGTTATACATTTAAATATACATTATCTTTCTATTTTTCAATACAGTTTGTATGTGTGTCCTTTATTTTTTTACATAACTTTTCATTTTTTTATCTATTTTACTTTTTTTCTTTCTTATCTACTGATAATTATAATTACTAATAATCATATATCATTAACTAATTTTTTTAAAAATTGCTAAACTTTTGAAAAACTATAAAATTAATTAGTTAAAGATTTCAAAATTTTATGAAAATCATTGATTTACATGTTCATTAAATCCCCCACAGATTTTCAATATTTAAACTAGAACAGTACAATTCCAAGTTCAAAATTATTTCATATTTTATACTCATAGGATAGAAGTTTTTAAAAAAAATCACAATTTTCAAAAATAAATTTCCTTACACTAATTTTTCTAAAAACAATCATCTATACTCATAATAATGTTACCTCTCTCAGTATCTCTCTTATTTATTAATCCAATTTTAACAAATTTGTTCTCAATTATCATACAAATTAATGATTATCTAGTTTTTAATGAATTATACTTCTCTTCTTGTGGAAATCAATAGAATGCAGGTGTTGTGCACAAACTCAAAATGGGGATTGAATTTAGTTCAAAAAATTTTACTTGAAATAAAATATTTATATTTAAAGAAAAAATTTATATTCTTATTTAAGAGTCTCATCTGAATGAAATTAAATGGAGAGATATCTGTTTGAGTTGGTTTGAGACCATTTATAATCTCAAACTGAGTTATCATCAACTTCTTCACTTAATCAATTTATTTTTAAAATAACATATCACCTCTTCAGGCATAGAGATTTTGTTTAGATTCCATCTCAACTTTAATACTTTCAAAATCATATTTCTCTCTCTGGACTCCTAATATCTTCTTTTAAAATTTTCATTTTATCCATTATGATGAACTCAAAAAACATCTATGAAGAAAATTTATGAGGATGATTCTCAAACTCTTTCCACATAAACTTATTAAGGTTCAAATTATTCTCTTCCTCTTTCCACATCAACATGAGAAGTTTAACCTTTTATTCTTATCTCTTTCACCTAAAAAGGTTTCTCATTGTAGAGATACAATATCGTAATGTAGAGAATGGATATTTTTCATTTAAAAATTCAAAATTTGATGAAATATATTTTTATTCTTTTTTAAGAGTCTCATACGCTTGTAAAATTAATGAAGTTACATTTGTTTGATTTGTTTTGAGACCTTTGATGATCTCAAACTAGGTTTTCATAATCTTCTTCACTTAATGAAAGTATTTTTTAAATATCATCTTGAAACTTCATCCATCAATATTTGGTTTAGAGACCATATCAACTTTTATACTTTCAAAATCAGATTTCATGCTCTCGATTCCTAATACAATCCTTTAAATTTTTCATTTCCTTTATTATGTTGAACTCAAAAAACATCTATGAAGAAAAAAACTCAGGATGACTCTCTTCCTCTTTCCACATCAACTTATTAAGCTCTAAATTATCCTCTTCCTTTTTCCACATCAACATGAGAAGTTTAAAATTTTATTCTTATCACATTCACCAAAAAAAGATCCACTTTACTCACTTATTCATTAGAGTCAATACTTTCATTCCATAAAAAATAAACTCATTCTAATTCATTACCTTCGTGGGTCTGAACGACTAGAACTTATTAATCTAGACCTAATTGTTTTGATGTATCTCGAGGGATTGTGCAAACACACTTGGGATGGGGGGTGAATTATGTATCATTCCCCAGTCGAGAGCTCTCTCAAATTTCTGAAAAGAGTTTTTTATGGAATATAAAGCAAGCCTCGTTGTACACTAGAGGCTTCTGGATAGCAGTAAGGGTGTGAAATGTATATTTGGGAGACTAAACCCCTTGGTATGAAATACAATTTCAGAATAAAATTTTTCTATTGGAAAAGAAAAAAAATAATCGGAGTAATAAAAAAAATGACAACCACAACCTTATACCCATAGTAGAGTCACAACATACAATCTGGTTCAAATCCCAATAAGCATTACAACATTTCCAGGTCAAAGCCTTATAAGCATTATAACATGGGATTGTTTCAATCCCACTCTCTATAATCATTACAACATATATATGTGCAAGTTTGTAGGCCTAGATCATTATATATGCATCTCAGCATAGAACACATTTCCTTTCATAAAACATGGATATCACAATATCTAATTATATATATCAATGGTTAATTATGTGAATTACCATTTTTTATTTCATAATCCACTTTCCAATTCACTTCAAAATTGATTAGCAATTATATCAAAAGCGTAAAACCACATTTGAAGGATTCTAAAATAAGAAATCAACCTAGGTAACATGTCATGCTAAACATACTTTATATCATATGTAATTCCTTGAACCTAAAATCCAACATCCGATGAATTATTTTAATACATTGATATGACTATAAGGAATAAAATCCCAATGAAACGATTAGTTTAACAGTCTTGGAAAACTAATTACATATATGAACATTACATTACAATTTCTAACATAAAATACTGCATAGATAATCCATTTAAAATGCAATTATTGCACTATATTAACCCTACATATCATTTATAAATCACTTTTGGCATCCAGGGAAAATAAAACATAAGCATGAGTTGAGCTCAGATTTTCAGTAAGGAGAAAGAATATAGTATAAACTATCACAAATAAGCATAAACGTTTAAAGAAGGGTAAAAAACTAAAACATCATCCTTTTAAAAATTTATTTTAAACATAATATAGAAAGAGTAAATCATATAATTTCATCTAAAGATTCACATGGATATTCTACTTGTAAAATAATAACACGTAAAATTAATTACTAATCTCATAATTTGAGAATGCATAATGTTGGATATCATAACCACTTTGTAAATGCCACGTGCGAAGACCATACACAAATATGTTGTCAAGGACTTATTCCAAGACACTAGTTTCTCTCATGAGACCTAAAAATTCAAGAATATGATCTAGAGGGCCCCACCCATCACTTATTGAGTCCAATACATTTCTCATATGAAATGGTTGAAACATAACACAAGCAGTCATATGAAAACTAGCTTACGAAATGTTAATACTTTAAACAGAAACCATGAATGGTATTAAAATATAACATCCATAGTAAAACATATCATAAACCCTTAAATACAACATGGAAGATTGTATCATAATAAATCAATCCAAATTAAGCATAAAATCCAAATAAAATCATTAAAACTTTTTATATGACACCATTGTAAAAAATTGCATAATGATATCAATCCAAATTTGAAAAACCCCATATTTTCCATGATGAATCAAATAAAATACTGTTGAAATCAATGATACTCCTTAGTAATATCATGTTTATGAGCCATGATGTCTCTCTTAGAAACTAATTTAGTCTCCGTGGATTGAAAAACTTCATCAGTAACAATGAAATTATTAGTAATTAGTCTATCAGGTATGAAGGTTATTTGATTTTTAGAGATGATAAATGGAATATGGGAGAGCATCTGATTCACTAGGATCTTTGAAAAGATCTTATAAACCACATTACATAAGCCACTAGTTCTTAAATACATAGCATGGATTGATTTTTTTATTTTTTTGAATAATATTGATGAGGATTTCATTCAAGGAAATAAAATTATCCTTTACCTCTCAAATATCCTTTATAGGTGTCAAGATATGCATTCCAATCAGATGCTATAAATGTTTGAAATATGAGGTCATGAAATCCATCCGGTCTTGGGGCCTTGGTGGAGTGAATTTGGTTCATCAACCTTATAGTTTTCTCATTATAAAGGTCACGTGTAAGATACAGACTCATAGTATCTATGATGATAGGTTTAATACATGAATAAATATTAGATGATGAAGAAGGATAACCACCTTATAGAGCTTATGGAAGCCAATGAGATAGTACCAAAGTGGTAGAGGCTCATTTTTGGCATCCAAAAGACCTAGGATCAATTCTGAGTGGGGGTGAATTCCTGAGTACTATATAATTACCATAGATAGTATTGTTTAATATTTTAGTATCTAGAACTATTAATCTAATTTTGGACTTTATGAGACTAGTTTGGGCCTATGGATCTCAGGGCCTTTGTGCCACAAAATGCCTTCAGGCCATAGGGACTTCAGGCTGTAAGGGCCTTTGGGCCACTAACGTCCTTCAGTCCACATGTCTTTTGGGCCACAGAAAAGTCCACGAAGAATCCTAGGATAGAACACACACGATAAGGCCTTGATAAGGATTCAGAGCAAAAAAAATAAAAACCACCAGAGCATAGAAAACTAAATTGGAAGAATGAGAGAGTATGGAAATTTTTGAGAGGACTATTAACCATGAAACTCTGCACGGGGAATTGTTAGTTGATCAGCCATGCAAGGTGGGGAGTCAAGTGCTTTTAAGATGTGGATGCTAGGGAGGGGATATTTCAAGTGTGTCAGGTCTTAAGCCTTTAAGTTCATATATTGGGCATTGTGACTTGGTCTTATGAGTCATTTATGGGTTGTGTTTGGGTCTTGTTCCATGAGCCTATTTTTCATGTAAGGGTTCCCCCTCAACCCTTAAAAGGTGGATTATCCAAAATAAATAAAAAGAAGGAATTCAGGTCATTCAGGGTAGAGGTTATAGAAGAATATGATAAGAGAGTAATGAATCTCTTCCTCCTTTGAAATAGACCAGCCTTTTGAGTTGTTAAGGATCATGATAGAGTTATTGTGGCTCCTTGTCAAGGCCTTTTTATGGAAGTAGGAAGTTTTGGTGTCACCCTTTTTGATGTGACTTTTTCATTCCCACATTGCTCAAAATATTTTCTTGGTGTGAAGATCCTTATCCAACTCCTTATATAGACTTTCAAATCTGTATAAAATTTTATCAGATGAGGGACATGATTAAAGGGTTTTAGGTCTCCTTTAGATGTTATTTCATCCCAAATAGGGTTGGAAATACTTATGATAACTCCATTTCTTCAAATTAGTATCCACTTGATGAATATTATTCTCAGAACCAGAGTTTCCCACATTTCAACATTAGTGAGAAATATCCTTGAACTCCATATCTTTGGTCCCAAAATGATTAAATATGAATCTAAATTCATCTACCCATTTCCTTTTATGGTGTAAATTATCTAATAGGATGGGAAAGTGATCGGAAGTAGCAGTGGCCATATGGGAAACATGCAATTTCACGAAAATGTTCATCCACTCAACCGTACCCATAAATTTTTCTAATCTTTATGGATTGCAGTTATTTTATAAATTTCTTATAAAATGGGTAAAAGGAGTACCCGTTTGCCACATATTACCATGATTATCTAATAGTGTTGTTTGCTAGTAGTCAATCATTTGGGAAATAGGTCTGTGAGCAGCACTTCTCTTTTTGTTCTGGAACATTATTTAATTAAAATCCCATCAATGAAAAAGGGTTCTAGGTAACATCTCATGAATGGATTGGAGAAAACTCTATGATTTGCATTTTTTCTTTTGATATATACAAATATATAAACCATTAATGGTCCATATTTGGGTGTTAGGATGGTGAATGGTGGAAGCCTCATAGTTTTGGGGGAAGGAGGATATTTTGACATTTAAGTCTTCTTTCCAAAGGAGGAAAAGCCCCCCATGACCAATATAGAAAATTAAAAATCATCTTTTAAATCCCTCTATTTTGATATTTTCTCCATGTACATTTATTACAATATATTTTTGGAAAATAGAAATATATATGGGTGAATTTTAGCACAATAGCACTGAAGCATTCGAACTGATCGTGGGTTTCCAAGCCCATGACAGTTCCAGCATAAAATGATCATTGGGATAGGTGGTGATGGTTCACTCTAGCCTCCACCTTGTGGATTTCAAGATTGGATCCATCTTCTGGTACTCTCTATCTTTTGGAGAATTTCTCAAAAATCCAATTAATCCTCCCTGTGTCTTTTAGACCCACTGTTTTCCACAATTTTTAAATCGCATCAATAATACACTCTTGATTTACACTTTCACATCCAAGGTTTTTTCTATCCAGTCACCAAGGGGAAAATGAGATCCTATTTTAAATCCAAAAGGGTTTAGGAATCCCCATGAGCGGGGTTAGGGTGTTCTCTGGGTTGTCAGAGAATATTTGTTTTGTAATAGATAGGGGTTTATTTTTTTCAATAGGTGTAGATTCCTTATGTATAATGGATGCCTAAATTACCTCATATGGGAAGGTATGAAGGATATATAAGTTTCAATAATTAGTTAAAGTGACCCTAGTGCATTGGTTTTCACCCTCAATTGATCAGTGGTGGTCATTTGTCTAAATAGGGACCACAAGAATCACCAATATGATAACACTGTTTTAGTATAAGAATATTAAGTATTGAAAGATTTGTAAATTTTGTCTCTATCGTTTTATTTTGGTTTACAGAGTAAATGAACCACCCAGGTTCTCGACACGCATCTACAGACCATATTGTATCAAAATATTACTGTCATCATCAGTGGTCTTGATGGTGTAGTATTTCACCAAATTCCCCATGAAACCATGAAAGAAGATTTTTTTTGGAAACATCTCATATTCAAATAATATCCAATTGTTTAATTCCTCCATTTATAGGAAAATAACATGCATGAGGGCCTCCCAAGGTTAACCAAAAACATTATCAAACTGTAGGTTTATAATGAACAAGGTTCGACAAATTCAATTCCATGAATTCCACAATTTTTCCACCAATATCTAGCATAGTGCATCCAGTTATCCTATAGAATGAGATTCCTTTAAGGTGTATCCAGAAAGGGGATTTTGAGAAGTTGAAATTCTGGATATCAATCCCGCTCACCAAATTATCCATCAAAATGAGTTTATTGTCAAAATACTAGGGCCTACCTTTCAAAATCCTCTATTTATCTTTATCATTGAAAATTCTAAATATTAGGAGGTTTCCTCTGATTTATCTAATGTCGAAGTCATCATATAAACACCATATATTCTAAAATGTATTTTTTAGGTGTTGATGTTGAATCATCAGTTGGAGAAAAGTTTTCCAATCGTAATTAGGGATATCAGATGCAGTAGGAAAGTATCCAAAATATTATTGTTGGAAACCTTAATTTTCTCTTTCTCTATCAAGGAATAATTTTTCAACAGTTAATGAGCTCATCGTTCAACTTATTGTAATAATATGACAGGGTAAATGGTAACACTAGAGAGAAAGAAAAACAACCAGAAAATTAAAATCAACACCACCAACGCAACGAGAACACCGATCAACCAAATATGTTGTTTGGAGCACCCCATGTCCTCATAGAAGACATTGTATCAAAAATACCGACTAATATCAGGTAAAATAAGCAATGAAAAATGATTATCCAACCTTTAATGGGAAGAAAGAATGATTCAAATCTAAAGGGACAATCACCACCACATAAAAGGTCAACCTATGAAGAACCTAGGAATGCCCAAACCCTCGAAAAACCTAAGAGAAACTCTCGATATCCGGATAGATTTTTATTTATGTATTAAAATATCTTTATTTTTTATTTTAAGGGTAAATTTGATCAATAATTTTCCATTGGATTTTTTCAATGGAAATTTCCAACGGAATTTTATGCTAGAAATTTTTAGGGGAAGTTTACATATTAAATTTCTAGGGGAATTCCGCACGGAAAATTTTCATTGAAGGTTTGCACTAGAAATTTCTAAAGGAAGTTGGCACTAAAAATTTCTATAGAAAATTTTTGGTTCAAATTTTCTATAAAAAACTACATAGTTTAGTTATGTGTTAATATATTTATACTATAAATTTAAACATGCATTTATTTTATAAATTTGATTATCAAATTCTTAGTTTAACTATAATAAAAATTGAGCTGAAATTGTAAGACCCTAGGTAAATAATGAATATGAAATTTTCATATTTATCCATATTTGTGAATAAAATATTAATATGACTTTAAAGGGGACACTATGCTCGATGGCGTACCCAACACGCAACAACGAGATTCTTGGGAATCTTACGTTGCACTCTAATAATAAAATAATATTAATTCAAATGGTAGTTAACATGTAGCCGTTGTATAGGCGGGAATGGATAGAAATAACTAAAATATGATTATATATGTTTTTTAAATGTTTTTACATTTATCCAATAAAAGCTAAAGGCTTAAAATATGGAAAGAATTCAATTTTAGGCGTATATGCCCTAGTTTTCACTAAAGGTTCACTTATCGCCTTTTAATGGAGAACTATCATTAAATATAGTTTTGTTCACTCTTAAACATTCTTTTGGACCAAATAAAACTCTTATTAAGAATCGGGACATCAAATTTTACATTGTGTAATTTTTTGGTATTTTTCCGATAAAGTTCATTTTTTAATGAATAGTGTAAAATGTTGTATTTTAATTCAAAACCTCTTTTTAATCTAATTTATTTATATGATTAGATTATATTTTGAATTGGTTTTAAAGTGAAATTAGAAAATATTTTTACCATTAAATCCAATAGTGGTCGTTGGAATTAATTTCACTTTGAAATCAGACTTAAACTAGTGTCAATCTTTTGATACTTATTGTTTTATAAAAACACGCTATTTGCTATGACAGCGGGAATTAATTATTAAATTAATTAATGTGACTAATATGTTCTGATTTTTGTAAAACGGACTTCATTTTTGAATTCGGAATATCAAATATAGCTTAGGGTGAATTTTTGGGATTTTTCTGAAAAACTTCAATTTTTGATGAATAGTGAAACCACTAAGTGGTACTTATTAAAGCGGATTTTTCGTTTAAATGAAATTTTACCACTTATGTGTTTTAAATTTCAAAAATCCAACATACATGGTTGTCATTAAGAAGTAAAATGTGGTTCAATGGGATAAAAATAATTGTTTTGGTGAATAGTAACTTATTAAGTTTTTAATCGCGATTAGTGGTAATTAGAATAGTTTAAGGTATAAATAATGCTTTAATAATATGAAATTACCTAGACACATGTCCCAACCTTATTTTTTGTGTCATGGCCGACCAATAAAAGCCATGGGTCAACTTGGGGACCCCATGGAGACATTTTGGTTGGGAAATGACATAAATAACATTTTATTTAATGTAAAAGTAAAATAGACACAAACATGATATGTTTTACTAAAACAATTTTTAAGTGGGGTTATACAAGTCATATTTTTGATTATAAATATTCATTGGAAAGCTAAAAAGATTTCCTACATTATTGTTTTTTTAATAATTTTTAGACATTAAACAAATTAAATTATTTATGAAATAATAATGATGCAGCGATGACATCATTATTTGACGATTTAAATAAAATGGAAAGATAATGTAAAATCTATGAACTACACATGTCCAAAACTTATTGGATGAGTGTATTTCGAAGCCTTATCACCTTATCCACGAATTCTATCAATGTGGGACCTTTTAAAACAGAAACACATTTTCAAATAAAGTAATATTTCTTTACTTTCCAAAAGTGCCCCACCTCTTCTCTTATAAAGGCCCCCACCTCTACCTCATTTAACACACTACTAAAGCCTTTGGCTCGGCCAAACCCTGCCCTTTTACTCTCTCCACATACCTCTACTCATCCTAGAGGATTCCCATTGGGTAGAATCCTTTCAAAGGAAGCCTTTAGGCTCAAATCAAAAGGAGTAACACTTTTAAAGGTAATTCATTCTCTTTTGTTCATTTGTTTTATTTTGCTTCTCCAACCCTCTAAACTCTTTTTATTTACTTCTTTTGTAACAACACCAGTATCTTCAATATACTAGGATGTTTTTATAAGATTTATTTGAGCTACACTCTCACATAACTACATCAAATGGTTAAAGAACATACGGTTTCCGTGGATGGCGAAATTCTGCCTCCCGAAACGATGATTGTTCAATACTCATTTAACACCTTCAAAGGTGGCCATTATGATGTCACTATTTCTATATATGATATATAATATGTTTATGTTTTCTTTAATCTTATGTATTTTTCATTTTTGGCATACCTTCATGGTTTCCATTATGGGTAAACACGATATCTTTATTTAAGGAAGTGCGGACTACCGCCCCCTCAAAGTGATTTGATTCGTTAAATACCATATGTGGGATGTATAAAGGATGGAAATATGATATTATATATGATATTATACTGGAATTATAATATACCTTTATATAATTATTATTCAATTCTATAAAATACGAAATAGAAATGAAAGTAGCGTTCATGTGTACGTACGGCTTACCGTCTCCATGAACGGTGCATTTCATTTCATACCTCTAAATGATTATGTAATGTTATAAATGCATGCATGTACTGGATATATATGACATATATGATATCTACATAATGAATACAATTCTGGATAAAATAAAAATTTGGCCACACGAACAACATGTAATTGTAAGAAGTCCACTTTCGACTTAAGAACCAAATATCGGCAAAACAAATATTATTAACTTAAATGATTACATAATGTTTATGACATGGTAATAAGTGGTATAAAAGTAATAATGAACTTGAAAAAGGTTCTTAAGGAAGTATAAATTAACTCAAGTTTATTATTCAGGAGATTAAAGAACGATCGAGTCAAGTCGGACCCGAGGTAAGGGATCTTACTCCTCTCTTTCTTTTTAAGTACACTCTTTTATGTCATTCCTTTTAAAGATCATCTTTATTGTTATTGGGATGATATTTTATATTAATCCTACTGTAATTTTTATGTTCATGTGATTAGAGACCCTATTCTCTCCCATCAATCCATTTTGGAAGTTTTGATTGGCGCCGTTAGGCTGCCGATCTTTCGTAAGAGATCTAACTTCTCTCTTTCTTTTTAAGTACTCTCCTTTATGTCACTTCTTTTTAGCTCCTATTTGTAATGTTGGGGGATGTTCTTTTATATTACTCTTGCTGTAAATTATATTGTAATGTGATTATATACCCTATTTGATCTCATCAATCAATATTCGGAAGTTTTATGTGGCGCTGTTAGGCTGCCGAGTTTTCGTGAGGGATTTTTCATCTCACTTTTATTAATGTGAGATTTATGTTACATTTGCCACAAATTCCATTGAGTGGTGTATGTACTGCCCATTATTCTACTCTTTTTGTAATATACTTTCGTTTATGAGTATTTACGTCAATGACCTGTTGTCTTTCTTTCATGGGGTGTGTGTTTTGAAAGATACCCAAGTCGGTAAGGGAACCTTTCACCCTCCTTTTTTTTAAAGACTTCTTTTGTTGGGTCTTTTAATTTACATATTGTTATGTTGGGATATGTTCTCATATATCCTTAGTGATGTAAATTTTATGACCAAGTGATGAGGTACACTTTTTATCTCTCATCAACTCATTTTGAGGTGACGCCGTTAGGCTGTCAAGGGAACTTCTTAACCCAATTTCTATTTCTTTGGGTTCAACATGTAGTCATTGAATATGTCATCCATTGAATATGTGTGAATGAACATTTATTGTTTTACACTTAATATCCACTTATACTGGGTGTATATATATATTTGTCACACATATTTTTGAGATTTATTTGTCCTTAATTTAAGGATACCTTCTTTATAAGGGATTTCATCACATTTGACATTTCTATTGAGGGTTCATTGTTGTTATGCACCAATTCACTCTTATATGGTGTATATACTGTCCTCTGGAGTATTATATCATGAATCCTTTTATTCTCATGATATTATAAAGTTCTGACTAAATGTTATTCCTCGATTATTGTATTCAAGTGTCTCTAATATTGGTAAAACCCCTTTAACCAAAATATCGTTTTAAATGTTTTAATTATTTGTTCTTATTAATATCCATGTTTTAAAAATGGTTTTAAGGATTTATTTATATGGATATTAATGGTTTAAAATGTTAAAAGCTTCAATGTGGTATGGGAAACTTTGATTCAAAAATCTCTTTATTAAATGTTTTAAATGGTTTTGGAAATGGTTTCTTTTTGAATGGATTCATTATTTCAATATCCTAAAATGTTATATTGTGATTGAAATGTGGAAATGTTATGTTTCCTTTATTCATGTTTATGTGATACGATTATGTTATGGTTCTTGGGCATTGTTATGAAGAACGGGTGGTTCCGTGATAAACTAAGGGCGGGTGAGCCCGATATAGCTCTCCAATGCATTGGGTAACGCGAAGGAGTGAAACGTTAAGGTTTCTCCGAAGAGATTTAGGGAATATACTGTGATGGGTATTCCAAACCTAACCAAGAGGGTTACTCCCTACGTAAGAATGTTATGAATGCCACAAGTTACCTTTATGTCTTATGTTTTCTATGATTTATTCATGATTTGATATGCCTATGTTTTATGGGTAAAGTATGATTTCATTCTTAAGTATATATGAACTCATGTTTCCTTTCAATATTTTTATAACCCTTACTGAGCTTTTTATGCTAATCCCAAGTTTTTGAAATGTTTTCACAGGTCAAGGGAAAGGTACATGATGTGACGATAGTGTCAAGGATGTGTCAAGAAAAAATCCGTGTTTTATTTTAAATAGGTTTCCGTTGATGGGAAGAATGAATGCACTCTTTTATGTAACCACTTTGTTTAAATGTGGAATGTAATGCAGGTTTCATGATCTAATTCTCTAAAACTCTAAACCTGTAAAGATCCTCAATGTGTAATCTTGTAATAACTCAAGATTAAGTAAGGTTTTAAGGCTGGGGCATTATAGTTGGTATCAGAGGTCGGTTTAGATAACTTTAGAGGTTAGGGTATTCTTTAAGCATAAGTGACATTACCATAATGGTAAGGATTTCAGAAAGAGTCCTAGTTTTAGATAAAGTGAATGAGTAATTGTATCTTAGTGTTTACCTTCCTCATTAGTACATGATGGTTTTGTTGATATACTCACACTGGCATTTCTGTTTTTAGTGAATGGATGGATCTAGCAGGCACCAAAGTGACAATTGGTTTGAAGGAAACTGTGGTGATTCTCTGATTAAATGACTCGATGAAATGGGGTATTCAATGAGGAATCTCATGGATGTTCTAAACCAACTATCAAGGATTAATGATCAACCACTTCAACCTTGGTGAGTTCTCTAATGCATCATGCACGAGATGGACAACTTGATGTGAAAATTCAGGTAATAATTATTAAGGTAACCATTAGGGTTTATATGATCCTTACTTTTTAGGTAATTATGGGTTACTCTATGATAGGATGGAAAATAAAGGGCATGAGATAAACTTGAGGTTAAAATATGTTATGATTATTATTGAAGATTTTATCTCATTTTGGGGAATGTTTTAAGAATTATATAGTTTTGGAAAAAGGACAACACATAGACCGTGTGACATCCCGTCGCGTCGGACAAAGCTGCGGGAATCGAACCCACAACCAATGTGCGACTAGTATTTATCGCCTACCACTGGACTACGTGAAGTCCCTGGTTAGTTTGACTGATTCATTCTAGTTATACGATTTTATGAATTAAGAGTAAGTTGATTTTGGGTTATTTATGAAAATGATTAACCTATCATGGAGGATATGTGATTAGGTTAATTACTTTTCAAAACGAGACTTTAGGAGCAACTGATATTGTTTGGAGATAAATGTTATGATTTATCTTGGAAGACTATGTGACTAAATCCTTCAAATATTTGGGTTTCAATCTTATATTGGTTTACTTTGAAGAATTTTATGGACAAATTGTTTATCGGATGGTCCTCGTTGAACTTTGGGTTTTGTTGGACAAATTTTAGAGATTAAGAATAGATTTTCTTTTTATAAGGGGTTATCCTTTTCTGGATTATCTGATCTTGTACTAACCTTTTTGGTTTTGGTTTTGGTTAAAGTCTAATGACATGGGAAGTATATAGTTCTCTTTTGTGGATTAGGTGATTTTCTAAAAGTTGATTATAGTACTCTTAATGTGAACAAGTCTTCCTAAATACTCGCCTTCTAGAGAAAATATGATTTTGATTAAGGAATCTAATAAAAGTTGAAAGTCAACATGATAAGTGATTATGTTTCCTTATGAATAAATTCCTCAATAAAAATTAACTTAAAACAAAAATGTTGTCTATTAACTTTTCCTACTGGGGAATCGAATACCATTTAACCCGTCACAAGTTTGTGATTTTCTCATGGTTAACTTTCTCCTAAACATGTTTTCTATCACTCTCCATGAGAACATGAACCTATGTTTTCTCCTCCATGTCCATGTTTTCATACTTGGAATCCTAGTATGGGTTAACTCAGGTGACCTTTGTATTTATCTTTCTTTATTTTAAAGTGTTTGTTTTACCGACTTTTGTTCCGATGTGGGACTTTTAAGGATGTTTCCAAGCGCAATTTTAAAATTACGAGGATGCAATTCCCAAAAGGGGGGAAGGATGTAACACCCCAGGTAAATAATGAATATGAAATTTTCATATTTATCCATATTTGTGAATAAAATATTAATATGACTTTAAAGGGGACGCTATGCTCGATGGCGTACCCAACACGCAACAACGAGTTTCTTAGGAATCTTACGTTGCACTCTAATAATAAAATAATATTAATTCAAATGGTAGTTAACATGTAGCCGTTGTATTGGCGGGAATGAATAGAAATAACTACAATATGATCATATATGTTTTTTAAATGTTTTTACATTTATCCAATAAAAGCTAAAGGCTTAAAATATGGAAAGAATTCAATTTTAGGCGTATATGCCCTAGTTTTCACTAAAGGTTCACTTATCACCTTTTAATGGAGAACTGTCATTAAATATAGTTTTGTTCACACTTAAACATTCTTTTGGACCAAATAAAACTCTTATTAAGAATCGGGACATCAAATTTTACATTGTGTAATTTTTTGGTATTTTTCCGATAAAGTTCATTTTTTAATGAATAGTGTAAAATGTTGTATTTTAATTCAAAATCTCTTTTTAATCTAATTTATTTATATGATTAGATTATATTTTGAATTGGTTTTAAAGTTAAATTAGAAAATATTTTTACCATTAAATCCAATAGTGGTCGTTGGAATTAATTTCACTTTGAAATCAGACTTAAACTAGTGTCAATCTTTTGATACTTATTGTTTTATAAAAACACGCTATTTGCTATGACAGCGGGAATTAATTATTAAATTAATTAATGTGACTAATATGTTTTGAATTTTTTAAAACGGACTTCATTTTTGAATTCAGAATATCAAATATTGCTTAGGGTGAATTTTTGGGATTTTTCTGAAAAACTTCAATTTTTGATGAATAGTGAAACCACTAAGTGGTACTTATTAAAGCTGATTTTTCGTTTAAATGAAATTTTACCACTTATGTGTTTTGAATTTCAAAAATCCGACATACATGGTTGTCATTAAGAAGTAAAATGTGGTTCAATGGGATAAAAATAATTTTTTTTGGTGAATAGTAACTTATTAAGTTTTTAATCGCGATTAGTGGTAATTAGTATAGTTTAAGGTATAAATAATGCTTTAATAATATGAAATGACCTAGAAACATGTCCCAACCTTATTGGTTATGTCATGGCCGACCAAGACAAGCCATGGGTCAACTTGGGGACCCCATGGAGACATTTTGGTTGGGAAATGACATAAATAACATTTTATTTAATGTAAAAGTAAAATTGACACAAACATGATATGTTTTACTAAAACAATTTCTAAGTGGGGTTATACAAGTCATATTTTTGATTATAAATATTCATTGGAAAGATAAAAATCTTTCATACATTATAGTATTTTTTTATAATTTTTAGACATTAAATAAATTAAATTATTTATGAAATAATAATGATGCAGCGATGACATCATTATTTGACGATTTAAATTAAATGGAAAGATAATGTAAAATATATGAACTACACATGTCCAAAACTTATTGGATGAGTGGATTTCGAAGCCTTATCACCTTATCCACTAATTCTATCAATGTGGGACCTTTTTAAACCGAAACACATTTTCAAATAAAGTAATATTTCTTTACTTTCCAAAAGTGCCCCTCCTCTCCTCTTATAAAAGGCCCCCACCTCTACCTCATTTAACACACTCCTCAAGCCTTTGGCTCGGCCAAACCCTGACCATTTACTCTCTACACATCCCTCTACTCATCCTAGAGGATTCCCTTTGATTAGAATCCTTTCAAAGGAAGCCTTTAGGCTCAAATAAAAAGGAGTTACACTTTTAAAGGTAATTCATTCTCTCTTGTTCATTTGTTTTATTTTTCTTCTACAACCCTCTAAACTCTTTTTATTTACTTATTTTGTAACAACACCAGTATCTTTAATATACTATGATATTGTTATAAGATTTATTTGAGATACACTCTCACACAACTACATCAAATGGTTAAAGAACATACGGTTTCTGTGGATGGCGAAATTCTGCCTCCCGAAACGATGATTGTTCAATACTCATTTAACACCTTCAAAGGTGGCCATTATGATGTCACTATTTTTATATATGATATATAATATGTTTATGTTTTCTTTAATCTTCTGTATTTTTCATTTTTGGCATACCTTCATGGTTTCCATTATGGATAAACACGATATCTTCATTTAAGGATGTGCGGACTACCGCCCCCTCAAAGTGATTTGATTCGTTAAATACAATATGTGGGATGTATAAAGGATGGAAATATGATATTATATATGATATTATACTGGAATTATAATATACCTTTATATCATTATTATTCCATTCTATAAAATACGAAATAGAAATGAAAGTAGCATTCATGCGTACGTACGGCTTACCGTCTCCATGAACGGTGCATTTCATTTCTTACCTCTAAATGATTATGTAATGTTATAAATGCATGCATGTACTGGATATATATGACATATATTATATCTACATAATGAATACAATTCTGGATATAATAAACATTTGGCCACACGAACAACATGTAATTGTAAGAAGTCCACTTTCGACTTAAGAACCAAATATCGGCAAAACAAATATTATTAACTTAAATGATTACATAATGTTTATGACATGGTAATAAGTGGTATAAAAGTAATAATGAACTTGAAAAAGGTTCTTAAGGAAGTAGAAATTTACTCAAGTTTATTATTCAGGAGATTAAAGAACGATCGTGTCAAGTCGGACCTGAGGTAAGGGATCTTACTCCTCTCTTTCTTTTTAAGTACACTCTTTTATGTCATTCCTTTTAAAGCTCATCTTTCTTGTTATTGGGATGATCTTTTATATTAATCCTACTGTAATTTTTATGTTAATGTGATGAGAGACCCTATTCTCTCTCATCAATCCATTTTGGAAGTTTTGATTGGCGCCGTTAGGCTGCCGAACTTTCGTAAGAGATCTAACTTCTCTCTTTCTTTTTAGGTACTCTCCTTTATGTCACTTCTTTTAAGCTCCTATTTGTAATGTTGGGGGATGTTCTTTTATATTCCTCTTTCTGTACAATATATTTTAATGTGATGAGATACCCTATTTGATCTCATCAATCCATATTCGGATGTTTTATGTGGCGCCGTTAGGCTGCCGAGTTTTCATGAGGGATTTTTCATGTCACTTTTATTCCTGTGATATTTATGCTACATTTGCCAAAAATTCAATTGAGTGGTGTATGTACTGCCCATTATTATACTCTTTGTGTAATATACTTTCGTTTATGAGTATTTACATCAATGACCTATTGTCTTTCTTTCATGGGGTGTGTGTTTTGAAAGATACCCAAGTCGGTAAGGGAACCTTTCACCCTCCTTTTTTTAAAGACTTCTTTTGTTGGGTCTTTTAATTTTCATATTGTTATGTTGGGATATGTTCTCATATATCCTTAGTGATGTAAATTTTTTGACCAAGTGATGAGATACACTTTTTATCTCTCATCAACTCATTTTGAGGTGACGCCGTTAGGCTATCAAGGGATCTTCTTAACCCAATTTCTATTTCTTTGGGTTCAACATGTAGTCATTGAATATGTCATCCATTGAATATGTGTGAATGAACTTTTATTGTTTTACACTTAATTTCCACTTATATTGGGTGTATATATATATTTGTCACACATATTTTTGAGATTTATTTGTCCTTAATTTAAGGATACCTTCTTTATAAAGGATTTCATCACATTTGACATTTCTATTGAGGGTTCATTGTTGTTATGCACCAATTCACTCTTATATGGTGTATATACTGTCCTTTGGAGTATTATATCATGAATCCTTTTATTCTCATGATATTATAAAGTTCTGACTAAATGTTATTCCTCGATTATTGTATTCAAGTGTCTCTAATTTTGGTAAAACCCCTTTAACCAAAATATCATTTTAAATGTTTTAATTATTTGTTCTTATTAATATCCATGTTTTAAAAATGGTTTTAAGGATTTATTTATATGGATATTAATGGTTTAAAATGTTAAAAGCTTCAAGGTGGTATGGGACACTTTGATTCAAAAATCTCTTTATTAAATGTTTTAAATGGTTTTGGAAATGGTTTCTTTTTGAATGGATTCATTATTTCAATATCCTAAAATGTTATATTGTGATTGAAATGTGGAAATGTTATGTTTCCTTTATACATGTTTATGTGATACGATTATGTTATGGTTCTTGGGCATTGTTATGAAGAACGGGTGGTTCCGTGATAAACTAAGGGCGGGTGAGCCCGATATATCTCTCCAATGCATTGGGTTACGCGAAGGAGTGAAACGTTAAGGTTTCTCCGAAGAGATTTAGGGAATATACTGTGATGGGTATTCCAAACGTAACCAAGAGGGTTACCCCCTACGTAAGAATGTTATGAATGCCACAAGTTACCTTTATGTCTTATGTTTTCTATGATTTATTCATGATTTGATATGCCTATGTTTTATGGGTAAATTATGATTTCATTCTTACGTATATATGAACTCATGTTTCCTTTCAATATTTTTATAACCCTTACTGAGCTTTTTATGCTCATCCCATGTTTTTGAAATGTTTTCACAGGTCAAGGGAAAGGTACATGATGTGACGATAGTGTCAAGGATGTGTCAAGAAAGAATCCGTGTTTTATTTTAAATAGGTTTCCGTTGATGGGAAGAATGAATGCACTCTTTTATGTAACCACTTTGTTTAAATGTGGAATGTAATGCAAGTTTCATGATATAATTCTCTAAAACTCTAAACCTGAAAATATCCTCAATGTGTAATCTTGTAATAACTCAAGATTAAGTAAGGTTTTAAGGCTGGGGCCTTATAGTTGGTATCAGAGGTCGGTTTAGATAACTTTAGAGGTTAGGGTATTCTTTAAGCATAAGTGACATTACCATAATGGTTAGGATTTCAGAAAGAGTCCTAGTTTTAGATAAAGTGAATGAGTAATTGTATCTTAGTGTTTACCTTCCTCATTAGTACATGATGGTTTTGTTGATATACTCACACTGGCATTTCTGTTTTTAGTGAATGGATGGATCTAACAGGCACCAAATTGACAATTGGTTTGAAGGAAACTGTGGTGGTTCTCTGATTAAATGACTCGATGAAATGGGGTATTCAATGGGGAATCTCATGGCTGTTCTAAACCAACTATCAAGGATTCATGATCAACCACTTCAACCTTGGTGAGTTCTCTAATGCATCATGTACGAGATGGACAACTTGATGTGAAAATTCAGGTAATAATTATTAAGGTAACCATTAAGGTTTATATGATCCTTACTTTTTAGGTAATTATCGGTTACTCTATGATAGGATGGAAAATGAAGGGCATGAGATAAACTTGAGGTTAAAATATGTTATGATTATTCTTGAAGATTTTATCTCATTTTGGGGAATGTTTTAAGAATTATATAGTTTTGGAAAAAGGAGAACACGTAGACCGAGTGACATCCCGTCGCGTCGGACAAAGCTGCGGGAATCGAACCCACAACCAATGTGTGACTAGTATTTATCGCCTACCACTGGACTACGTGAAGTCCCTGGTTAGTTTGACTGATTCATTCTAGTTATACGATTTTATGAATTAAGAGTAAGTTGATTTTGGGTTATTTATGAAAATGATTAACCTATCATGGAGGATATGTGATTAGGTTAATTACTTTTCAAAACGAGACTTTAGGAGCAACTGATATTGATTGGAGATAAATGTTATGATTTATCTTGGAAGACTATGCGACTAAATCCTTCAAATATTTGGGTTTCAATCTTATATTGGTTTACTTTGAAGAATTTTATGGACAAATTGTTTATCGGATGGTCCTCGTTGAACTTTGGGTTTTGTTGGACAAATTTTGGAGATTAAGAATATATTTTCTTTTTATAAGGGGTTATCCTTTTCTGGATTATCTGATCTTGTACTAACCTTTTTGGTTTTGGTTTTGGTTAAAGCCTAATGACATGGGAAGTATATAGTTCTCTTTTGTGGATTAGGTGATTTTCTAAAAGTTGATTATAGTACTCTTAATGTGAACAAGTCTTCCTAAATACTCGCCTTCTGGAGAAAATATGAGTTTGATTAAGGAATCTAATAAAAGTTGAAAGTCAACATGATAAGTGATTGTGTTTCCTTATGAATAAATTACTCAATAAAAAGTAACTTAAAACAAAAATGTTGTCTATTAACTTTTCCTACTGGGGAATCGAATACCGTTTAACCCATCACAAGTTTGTGATTTTCTCATGGTTAACTTTCTCCTAAACATGTTTTCTACCACTATCCATGAGAACATGAACCTATGTTTTCTCCTCCATGTCCATGTTTTCATACTTGGAATCCTAGTATGGGTTAACTCGGGTGACCTTTGTACTTATCTTTCTTTATTTTAAAGTGTTTGTTTTACCGACTTTTGTTCCGATGTGGGACTTTCAAGGATGTTTCCAAGCGCAATTTTAAAATTGCGAGGACGCAATTCCCAAAAGGGGGGAAGGATGTAACACCCCAGGTAAATAATGAATATGAAATTTTCATATTTATCCATATTTGTGAATAAAATATTAATATGACTTTAAAGGGTACGCTATGCTCGATGGCGTACCCAACACGCAACAACGAGTTTTTGGGAATCTTACGTTGCACTCTAATAATAAAATAATATTAATTCAAATGGTAGTTAACATGTAGCCGTTGTATTGGCAGGAATGGATAGAAATAACTAAAATATGATTATATATGTTTTTTAAATGTTTTTACATTTATCCAATAAAAGCTAAAGGCTTAAAATATGGAAAGAATTCAATTTTAGGCGTATATGCCCTAGTTTGCACTAAAGGTTCACTTATCGCCTTTTAATGGAGAACTATCATTAAATATAGTTTTGTTCACTATTAAACATTCTTTTGGACCAAATAAAACTCTTATTAAGAATCGGGACATCAAATTTTACATTGTGTAATTTTTTGGTATTTTTCCGATAAAGTTCATTTTTTAATGAATACTGTAAAATGTTGTATTTTAATTCAAAACCTCTTTTTAATATAATTTATTTATATGATTAGATTATATTTTGAATTGGTTTTAAAGTGAAATTAGAAAATATTTTTACCATTAAATCCAATAGTGGTCGTTGAAATTAATTTCACTTTGAAATCAGACTTAAACTAGTGTCAATCTTTTGATACTTATTGTTTTATAAAAACACGCTATTTGCTATGACAGCGGGAATTAATTATTAAATTAATTAATGTGACTAATATGTTTTGAATTTTTTAAAACGGACTTCATTTTTGAATTCGGAATATCAAATATAGCTTAGGGTGAATTTTTGGGATTTTTCTGAAAAACTTCAATTTTTGATGAATAGTGAAACCACTTAGTGGTACTTATTAAAGCTGATTTTTCGTTTAAATGAAATTTTACCACTTATGTGTTTTGAATTTCAAAAATCCGACATACATGGTTGTCATTAAGAAGTAAAATGTGGTTCAATGGGGTAAAAATAATTTTTTTGGTGAATAGTAACTTATTAAGTTTTTAATCGCGATTAGTGGTAATTAGTATAGTTTAAGGTATAAATAATGCTTTAATAATATGAAATGACCTAGACACATGTCCCAACCTTATTGGTTGTGTCATGGCCGACCAAGACAAGCCATGGGTCATCTTGGGGACCCCATGGAGACATTTTGGTTGGGAAATGAATAAATAACATTTTATTTAATGTAAAAGTAAAATTGACACAAACATGATATGTTTTACTAAAACAATTTTTAAGTGGGGTTATACAAGTCATATTTTTGATTATAAATATTTATTTGAAAGATAAAAAGATTTCCTACATTATAGTATTTTTTTATAATTTTTAGACATTAAATAAATTAAATTATTTATGAAATAATAATGATGCAGCGATGACATCATTATTTGACGATTTAAATAAAATGGAAAGATAATGTAAAATCTATGAACTAAACATGTGCAAAACTTATTGGATGAGTGGATTTCGAAGCCTTATCACCTTATCCACGAATTCTATCAATGTGGGACCTTTTAAAACCGAAACACATTTTCAAATAAAGTAATATTTCTTTACTTTCCAAAAGTGCCCCTCCTCTCCTCTTATAAAAGGCCCCCACCTCTACCTCATTTATCACACTCCTCAAGCCTTTGGCTCGGCCAAACCCTGCCCATTTACTCTCTCCACATCCCTCTCTTCATCCTAGAGGATTCCATTTGATTAGAATCCTTTCAAAGGAAGCCTTTAGGCTCAAATCAAAAGGAGTTACACTTTTAAAGGTAATTCATTCTCTCTTGTTCATTTGTTTTATTTTGTTTCTCCAACCCTCTAAACTCTTTTTATTTACTTCTTTTGTAACAACAACAGTATCTTAAATATACTATGATGTTGTTATAAGATTTATTTGAGCTACACTCAAACACAACTACATCAAATGGTTAAAGAACATACGGTTTCCGTGGATGGCGAAATTCTGCCTCCCGAAACGATGATTGTTCAATACTCATTTAACACCTTCAAAGGTGGCCATTATGATGTCACTATTTTTATATATGATATATAATATGTTTATGTTTTCTTTAAGCTTCTGTATTTTTCATTTTTGGCATACCTTCATGGTTTCCATTATGGGTAAACACGATATCTTCATTTAAGGAAGTGCGGACTACCGCCCCCTCAAAGTGATTTGATTCGTTAAATACCATATGTGGGATGTATAAAGGATGGAAATATGATATTATATATGATATTATACTGGAATTATAATATACCTTTATATTATTATTATTCCATTCTATAAAATACGAAATAGAAATGAAAGTAGCGTTCATGCGTACGTACGGCTTACCGTCTCCATGAACGGTGCATTTCATTTCTTACCTCTAAATGATTATGTAATGTTATAAATGGATGCATGTACTGGATATATATGAAATATATGATATCTACATAATGAATAAAATTCTGGATATAATAAACATTTGGCCACACGAACAACATGTAATTGTAAGAAGTCCACTTTCGACTTAAGAACCAAATATCGGCAAAACAAATATTATTAACTTAAATGATTACATAATGTTTATGACATGGTAATAAGTGGAATAAAAGTAATAATGAACTTGAAAAAGGTTCTTAAGGATGTAGAAATTAACTCATGTTTATTATTCAGGAGATTAAAGAACGATCGAGTCAAGTCGGACCCGAGGTAAGGGATCTTACTCCTCTCTTTCTTTTTAAGTACACTCTTTTATGTCATTCCTTTTAAAGCTCATCTTTCTTGTTATTTGGATGATCTTTTATATTAATCCTACTGTAATTTTTATGTTCATGTGATTAGAGACCCTATTCTTTCTCATCAATCCATTTTGGAAGTTTTGATTGGCGCCGTTAGGCTGCCAAACTTTCGTAAGAGATCTAACTTCTCTCTTTCTTTTTAAGTACTCTCCTTTATGTCACTTCTTTTAAGCTCCTATTTGTAATGTTGGGGGATGTTCTTTTATATTCCTCTTTCTGTACATTATATTTTAATGTGATGAGATACCCTATTTGATCTCATCAATCCATATTCAGAAGTTTTATGTGGCGCCGTTAGGCTGCCGAGTTTTCGTGAGGGATTTTTCATCTCACTTTAATTCCTGTGAGATTTATGCTACATTTGCCACAAATTCCATTGAGTGGTGTATGTACTGACCATTATTATACTCTTTGTGTAATATACTTTCGTTTATGAGTATTTACATCAATGACCTATTGTCTTTCTTGCATGGGGTGTATGTTTTGAAAGATACCCAAGTCGGTAAGGGAACCTTTCACCCTCCTTTTTTTAAAGACTTCTTTTGATGGGTCTTTTAATTTACATATTGTTATGTTGGGATATGTTCTCATATATCCCTAGTGATGTAAATTTTATGACCAAGTGATGAGATACATTTTTTATCTCTCATCAACTCATTTTGAGGTGACGCCGTTAGGCTGTCAAGGGAACTTCTTAACCCAATTTCGATTTCTTTGGGTTCGACATGTAGTCATTGAATATGTCATCCATTGAATATGTGTGAATGTACTTTTATTGTTTTAAACATAATATCCACTTATATTGGGTGTATATATATATTTGTCACACATATTTTTGAGATTTATTTGTCCTTAATTTAAGGATACCTTATTTATAAGGGATTTCATCACATTTGACATTTCTATTGAGGGTTCATTGTTGTTATGCACCAATTCACTCTTATATGGTGTATATACTGTCCTTTGGAGTATTATATCATGAATCCTTTTATTCTCATGATATTATAAAGTTCTGACTAAATGTTATTCCTCTATTATTGTATTCAAGTGTCTCTAATTTTGGTAAAACCCCTTTATCCAAAATATCATTTTAAATGTTTTAATTATTTGTTCTTATTAATATCCATGTTTTAAAAATGGTTTTAAGGATTTATTTATATGGATATTAATGGTTTAAAATGTTAAAAGCTTCAAGGTGGTATGGGACACTTTGATTCAAAAATCTCTTTATTAAATGTTTTAAATGGTTTTGGAAATGGTTTCTTTTTGAATGGATTCATTATTTCAATATCCTAAAATGTTATATTGTGATTGAAATGTGGAAATGTTATGTTTCCTTTATTCATGTTTATGTGATACGATTATGTTATGGTTCTTGGGAATTGTTATGAAGAATGGGTGGTTCCGTGATAAACTAAGGGCGGGTGAGCCCGATATAGCTCTCCAATGCATTGGGTAATGCGAAGGAGTGAAACGTTAAGGTTTCTCCGAAGAGATTTAGGGAATATACTGTGATGGGTATTCCAAACGTAACCAAGAGGGTTACTCCCTACGTAAGAATGTTATGAATGCCACAAGTTACTTTTATGTCTTATGTTTTCTATGATTTATTCATGATTTGATATGCCTATGTTTTATAGGTAAAGTATGATTTCATTCTTATGTATATATGAACTCATGTTTCCTTTCCATATTTTTAAAACCCTTATTGAGCTTTTTATGCTCATCCCATGTTTTTGAAATGTTTTCACAGGTAAAGGGAAAGGTACATGATGTGACGATAGTGTCAAGGATGTGTCAAGAAAGAATCCGTGTTTTATTTTAAATAGGTTTCTGTTGATGGGAAGAATGAATGCACTCTTTTATGTATCCACTTTGTTTAAATGTGGAATGTAATGCAAGTTTCATGATCTAATTCTCCAAAACTCTAAACCTGAAAAGATCCTCAATGTGTAATCTTGTAATAACTCAAGATTAAGTAATGTTTTAAGGCTGGGGCATTATAGAAATATGCACTCGAAATTTATGTTGAAATTTTCACTAAAATTTTCCAATGGAAATATGAACTAAAAGTTCCCAATGAAAATTTTCTATTCATTTATTTAATTGAAAAATTAAATTTTTTATTTATGTATTAAAACATTTATACTAAAAATTTAAACATATATTTATTTTTTAATTTTGATAATAAAATTTATTATATAATTTTTTAGTATAAAATTTCATTGAAAATATAGATTATATATTTTAATTTAATTTTTTCAATGTATTTATACACTAAAAATTTTGAGTATAAATTTATAACATAAATTTTAAATTAAAAATTTCAATGAAAATGTATAATATGGAATTTCTCTTAGTGTCAATTTTCATTGAAAATTCACAATATAATTTTTCAGTGTAAATTTAGGAAATATTTTGTTACGTTGTTCGTACTTATATATATAAAAAATTAAAGACGCATGTATATTAATTATATATATATATAATTATTTTCCATTTATAAATAATAAAAAATATATAATAATTTCATTAAAACAAAATTTATATCATACATAATAATTTCAATATATAAATATTTATATTTTAATTATATTTATATTATTACGAAATATCATATAATAAATATATATAATAAATATATATAATAGGTGCATGGGGTATGTAGGAGCATTTACAGAAAAAATAGTTTTGATCCTCAGTTTGGGACCCCAAACTGTGAGATGATATGAATCCCCCGAGTCCCAGGGTATCTCTAAAATTATCCAAAGATATTGGAGTTCTATTTTTTTACAGCATCATGAATATGGGGTAGCACTTGTGGATGGTTTTCAAGACTTGTTGTAATGCCTAATCTTCGGTATCCCTTGGCCACTATGACACACGTGAAAATCATGTGTTGGAGAAGAGCTTGAAGTGAACAGCGAGCACCCTCCCATAATCTAGCATTAATAGTGGCCGGATGAAGCTCATCTCCCATACATGACATCTCCTACTTTTAAATGGGCTTCAACGAGGTCTTCTGATGTCCTAAATGTGATCCGTAGTTTTTTTGGGGCTCGGTAATGGTGTTTTTTCTTGGGAACAATCTCTCTAGTGGCCTGCATGGCATCTCGAGTGAGATTGAAGATTTTGACAGAGGCATTGAGTGGCAGTAGTTGGCATCGAGGTGGAAGTTTTATGGGATGAGAAATGTATGAGTGGGTTGGAGCTTGACCAAGGAGGGATGAAACCATTTTTGTTAATGATGGATAGTTTCCACAAGAAGCTCTCACACATTGAAAGAAAATGCGGACGATCACTCCTTTAAATATTAACTTGTATTGATGATGGGTAGTGATGTTGATCTAGGGTCAGAGGACTCTTACCATCATCTGGTTTTCCCTACACCATTGATGTCACCCTCCCACCATTGTGTTGTCTTGACCACCACACACGGATGTGATTCTCTTTACAGTAGTAAGATTCTCTCTCTTGTTGTGGTGGGGTCTCCCTATGGGGTTGCTTGACCAGATTTTTCCTACTACCCTACCAATTTAGGGTAACCCCCACATGTATTACTTTTAACCAAAACATATTCAAAAGATATAAAATATCAATTAGAATTACTAAAATTAAATTTGATCATTTAAAAATCCACAACTTTATTCCTTTAAATTAATTTTATATCTTTAATTTAAAATTCTCATATTTTAGTTAAAAAATGAATTACATGTAAATAAAAATTAAAAATCATTCTAAAATATTCAAATTATTTCATGAAAATATGTGTGCATCAATGCATTCTTCAAAAATTATTAATGTGAAATAAGAATACATTTTGAGGTGGTCCTTGGTTTACCTAGGGCTATCCAAATTTCTTGTTAAGGCCCAGTAGAAATATACTTCGATTAATTTTAATAATAAAATGTAATTTCATGTCATTTTTCTCATTATTTAGGGCTATCCCTAGGGGGTTTTCTGGCTAGGTTGGGCTTGCTACCCTATGGGTTGAGGTCTTTCCCCACCCTTCCTACTTGGAACCTAAACACATTAAAAACATAAAAAGAATCAATAAAAACTACATAAATAAAATTTCAACTTTTAAAATTTCACATCTTTATTCAATTAAATTCAATTTACTTCTTCAATTAGAAATTCCCATATTAATGATGAATAAATAATTTCCTGGGAATAATCGTTAAAAATTCATCTATAATATTCAAATATTTTCATGAAAATCTATTTACTTCAATGCATTCACCAAATATTATGTAAGAAAATTAAGATACATTTTGAGGTGGTCCTTGGTTTACTAAGGGGTAGCCCAATTTCTTATTAAGTCCCATCACAAATATACTCAGATTAATTCTGAGTATATAATGGAATGTCAAGTCACTTATCCTCAAAAAATACCAAACCACATAGATGCCTTCACCGAATATTCCACATGCAAACTAGGAATATATTTTTCATGTTCTTCACATTAAATCTCTCATGAAATTGTATTATAATGCATGTGCTTATAATTATTTGTAACTTCTCTATATCCACAAATGAATGAAACTTCAATCATATTCATATTTTTAGAATATTTTCTTACTCAATATATCATTATCTTCTCCTTCTCTTTGTGGTGGTATCTCCCTGTGAGGTTGCATAGCCAGCTAGGGCCTACTACCATATAGGTTGAGGTCTGGCCCCACTAGGCCTAATTACATTAAACGTAAATATACTCAATACATAGAAATTTAATTCAAAATAACTTAAATAAAATTTAATCCTTTAAATTTCCACAAAATTATTCCTTTAAATTAATTTTACTTATTCAATTAAAAATTCCCATATTTTAGTTAAACAATGAATTACATGGAAATAATCATTACAAATCCTTGAAATATATTTAAATTTTCCCATGGAAAATATGTGTGCTTCAATGTGTTCACCAAATATTCTAAATGTGATATAAGAATACGTTAGTCATGGTCTCCACATTAAATCTCCCATGAAATAGGCACTACAGATCCTAACTTGTTGCGAGATGCATTCCTAGTTTATTTCCACCCACATGTATGACTGCCAATCAGCCATATGTGGTTGAGGTGATCCTTGGTTTTCAAAGGGATAAACCAATTTTTTATTGAGGCCCATCAGAAATATACTTAGATTTATTCTATGTATAGAATGGAATGTAAATTAATTTCTCATCAAAATTACCAATGCACTTAGATAACATTACATAATATTCCATACGAAAAATAGGAATATATTTTGTATAGTCTTCACATTAAATTTATCATGAAATAGTTGTATATTTCTTGTCATTAAAATGATTTGTAACTTCTCTTTATTCAAAAATGTTTGGAACTTCAATCATCTTCATTGTTATATAAAATGTGCTTACTTCACACACCATTATCATTTGTCCTTGAACATTAATAATAATTCATCAATCATCACACTAGGATGTGGAGAATAGAAATTCCCCATGTTTCTTAACTTCATATCCTCTTATAATCTCCAACACATATTGACCCTTTATTGGAAAAAAAATAAAATTCAAGTCCATTGGATTCAATAGAATCTTTTAGAAATCCTGTATAGAAATTTTATTATATTATTGATTTTAAGTCAAGAGGCGATATTAAAAAATAATTCACAATGTTAAATTATTATATTAAATCTATCATGAAATAGATGTATATTTCAGGGCCTTATGATGATTTCTAACTTATCATCATCTATAAATGTATTTAATTTCAATAATCTTCATTGTTGTAGATAATGTTCTTTCTTCGCGCACCATTGTCACTTGTCTGTGAATTGTAATAATAGTTCATCAATCATCAAACTAGGATATGGAGAATATAAATGCTTTTTATTTATCAACATTATATACTATTATAATATCTAGATCATATTGACAATTTTTTGAAAAAAAAATACAATTCATGAGCACCTATATCAACCAAATCTTTTAGAAATATTTTATATAAATTTTATTATATTATTGATTTGAAGGCATCAAGTGAACATAAAAAAACATGTCAAGTGTTAAATTATGATATTAAAAGAAAAAAAAACGATTTTATAACTTTTGGATTTATTTTTCTGATAAAATAAAATTTACTATATATATTTGTTATACATGTTGATGATATCATTTTTATTATTTTGTTTAATCATTTTAATTATTTCAAGTTTAATAGATCTATTAATTTTCATCATTTTTTAATTAAGATATACACATAAATGGATTTATGTAAATAAAAAAAATAAATTTATGGGATAAACTTGTAGAAATTTTCAATGATTAAAGATATTTATTACAAATATTTAATTCTTAAATTCAATAATTATCTTTTTATGTTTTTTTAACTTTTATAAAAATTATTTTTTTCCAAAAAATTCATAATTATATAAAACATATATGTTTTTTTAAATGAAAGTAAATAATATATGAACTTGTTTGAGAAGTATATCATCCGTACATAGTAGGAGGGTTCCACTATCTGATAGTAGATCGTGGACCCATTCCCTACCCACTAGGAGGGTTCCACTCTTTGATACTAGAGGACCCATTCCCAGACTCTGTAGGGGAGTTCCACTATTTGATGCTATAGGAACTATTCCTTGACTTCGCAGGAGGGTTCCACTATTAGTAGTCTGTAAAGGACCCATACTCAACCTAGTTGGAGGGTTCTTCTCCAGTCAATGAGGACCCATGCTTAGTCCGGTTGGAGGGTTCCACTCAGAATATCTTTGGTGATCCTGCCTAATCACTATCATCGTCAGGTGCCACCAAAACACACACCATGCCCAGAAAATCTCACACCATATATCAAAAGGAACAACAGAGGGCACCATCATGTTCTATGTGAAAAAAAATCAGGATAGTCTACTCATGGGCCAAAATATGGGTCCAAATGAAGTAGGTATGAGCATTTAAAGTTTACTCAAAAGTAAATAAGTGGTACACAATGTGTGAGGGTCCCACACATCATGTGGCCCCACTCCATCACCTAGATGTCTCATTATAGGTACAAAACTCACAAACCGTCTAAGGTTACATGGCTTGTGGTGGATATATATGGTGTTCCCATGTCACTTATGATCCTCCTCTTGTTCTTGGTTGTGTTCATGTACTCTATCTCATGTCCATGTACTCAATCTCTGTTCATGTACGTAAGCACATGACATTCCTATCGCCGTGTATTCCCACACAGGGTCCTACTTATGTGTTCTTCCACTCGGCTCATCCACCCGGGGAAGTGGTACATGAAAAGTAAGATGACTACAAGTTGTACCATCCTTATAAATTCCCATAACCCTAGCCTCTATAGCATAAGGGATACATGTCATGTGCTTATCGCGGTACACAACATGTAGTGGTTTTTTTCAATGAACTCCATATCCAATGTCAATTATTTATATCAGACTATTCTTCCTTTACTTTGGCCTTCTCTCTACATGATAATTGTGTATCTTTTCATTTTTCATCATTTTTGGCCATCCGGTGGCCAAAAAATGTAACTCATTGGTCTTCGGAGGTTCGTCACACATCCCACACGACCCCCTTCTTATGCTATCAATAATATGAAATGTGATCATCAAAATGATCTCCTATAACCGAAAATATATCTAAAAACATCATCAATTTGTCGATCCATCTCTTCACATATATTTGATGTGATTCTGGGGGTCGAATCGGGCTTGGTACTGCCCATAAATTTCGAATTGGAACCACAGGTTCCAACCAGTGAATAACATTAATCAAAAAGGGATAAAATCACAAAAATAATGGTTTAGCAATCATTTTTAGAGTTCTAGGACAATTATATCAATTGAGGATATCCGAGTTTTGAAAATAAGAACAACTAATTTAATTTCAATACATGGGTGCAGACGAAGGCTGTAATTAGCACATGATAAAAGAAAGAAATCGATATTCTCAATCAATTTAATAAAAATTGGAATACTCAAAAAATTTATGAGTCTTACCTTGAGGATGGATCATTCATTGTTGAAAGAAATACTCACCAATGAATGGAATAATTCCAAACATTCATTGCACTCCGATCCGTTCTAATCCAGAGACTCATTATCGTCGAGTGTTGATTCACCAATGAATGTAGGAATAATTCTATGGAACCCTCCAAGGATTTATGAGGCTAACCTTGGAGGATTCTCCATAGAGATGAATTTATAAAAATTTTAGTTAGGTTCAAATAATCGAGTAATTAAATTAAATTAATTAATAAACCAACTGAACGTATCGCCAACGAGTTAGATATCCAAACGCCCCACATAAACCTATTTTAGGTCATGACTAGGGTAAACATCACATTGTGGACTCAAACGTGGTCTTGTATATCTAATCCGAGATTCCATTTAAGATTTATTGAATTATCTTTTAGTGAAATGTGTGCGTGTAATATAAAATATATATGATATTTTTAAAAAATTAATTCTGAGCACACAAGGCCTTAGAATCTCATTCTATCTCAGTGCATGACTCTAAAAATATATGTATAATTATTTCAATGTTTTACATGGGAAAAACTGGATATCTATAGAGACACCCTATTTAGGATCCCCAACCATGATACGATATTAATCTCTCGAGACCTAGGTATCTCTAAAATTCACGGAAGATATAAGAGTTATATTTTTTAGTGGCATTCCAGTAGGGAAACACTCATGCATGATGTACATGTAATGTTGAAATGCCTACACATTGGTCTCCCTTTCATACTATGCTACACATGTGAAGCCTATGGTATAGTGGAGCTTGAAATGTCCAGTGAGCTCCCTCCCATCATCCAATCTCCATTTTGACAAGATGAAGCTCATCTCCCATGCTGGGCGTCGCTTCATTTGAAATAGGCTTCAACAAGGTCATTTTAGTTCCGAAAAATGATACATTGTAGTTTATGGGATCAAAATTTTTGTTTTTTCTTGGGTCTAAGCTCCCTAATCGCATACATGGTGTCTCTTGTGAGATTTATGATGGTGGCAGTGGTGTTGAACAATGGTTGTACATGTCAAGGTGGTAGAGTTGTGGCGTAAGAAATGTATGAGCATAGGCGGAGCAAGACCGTGTAGGGATGAAACCATTTTGGTTAATGATGAATAGTATCCATGTGAATATTTCCCACATTAGACGAAAACTTTCAAGTTCTCTTCATTAAACATTAACTTGCAACGATGAATTGGTAGTTATGTCATATTGGGGTCAGAGGACTCCTACCGCCACTAGTGCCACCCAATGATGGTGATGTCATCCTCCCACCAACATGTGGTCTTGACCACCACTAACCGACATGATGCTACTTTCAATAGTTAACTAATCTCTATTGTTGTGGTAGGCTCTCCATGTGGGGTTTCCTAGCTTGCTTATTCCTATTCCCCAACCGATTGAGGGCTAGCCCCACTAGTCCTACATTAAAACTAAATGTATTCAAAACACATAAAATATCAATTATAATTACATAAATAAGATTTGAGAATATAAAATTCCATATATTTATTCTTTTAAATTAATTTTAGTTCTTGAATTTAACAATACCATATTTTAGAGAAAAAATTAATTAAATTGGAATCATCATTAAAATTCCTTAAAAAATATTCAATTTTTTTCATTAAAATCAATGTGGATCGATGTGGTCCCAAAATATTATGTATGAAAAATAAGAATACATTTTGAGGTGGTCCTTGGATTTCCAAGGTCTAGCCCAATTTCTTATTAAGTCCAATAAAAATATACAAAGATTTATTGTAAGTATACAATGGAATGTCAAGTTGTCCCCCACCTTGTGGTGGGCTCTCCCGATGGGGTTTCCGGGCCAGCTTAGGTCTTCTAACTTATGGGTTTTGGGCTAGCCCCACTAGTCCTACTATTAACCTAGACATATTAAAAACACAAATAACATTGATCATAATTACATAAATAAAATTTGAGCATTTAAGATTACATAGATTTATTCCTTTAAATTCATTTTACCTCTTCAATTATAAATTTCCATAATTTAGATAAAAATGTATTATATGGGAATAAAGATTAAAAATCCTTCTAAAATACTAAAAATTTTGCATGAAAATATGTGTGCATCAATGTCATAACCAAATATTATGTATGCAATAATAAGAATAAATTTTGAGGTAGCCCTTAATTTACTAAGTCCAAGACCAATTTCTTATTAAGTCCTATCAGGAATATACTTATATTAATTATAAGTATATAATGGAATGTAATGAAATTTCTTATCAAAAATACCAAACCACTTAGATTTCTTCATGAAATGTTCTATATGAAAAATTGGAATATATTTTTCAGGGTCTCCACCTGAAATCTCTCATGAAATAGTAGTATAATTTGTGACCTTCTAATGATTTGTAACTTCTCTTCATCCAAGAATGGATGGAACCTAAATCATTCTCTTTATTGAATACAATGTTCTTTCTCTATACACCATTATGTTATCTCTTTCCATGTGATAGTCTCTCCCCATGGGGTTGCCTAGCCAACTTGGGCCTATTACCTTACAGGTTGAGGACTATCCCCACTTGTGATAATTAATTTTAACCTAAACATTTTAAATACACATAAAATATCAATCTGAATTACTTAAATAAAATTTTTCATTTAAATTTCCATAGGTTTATTCCTTAAAATTCATTTAAATTTTTCAATTAAAAAATCCCATATTTTAGCTAACATATGAATATCATGGGAATAATCATTTATAATCATTCTAAAATATTCCAAAAAAATCAGGAAAATTTATGTGAGTAAATGTGTTCAAAAAATATTCTTAATGAAATATAAGAATACATTTTGTATGGTCTCCAAATTAAATTTCCCATGTAATATGAACTACACATCCTCACTTGTCACTTGAGGCTAGCTAAGTTGATTACCACCCCGATGTTTGACCGCCTATGTCCCATATGTGTTTGAGGTGGTCCTTGGTTTTCCAAGCGCTAAAAAAATATTTTAAAGGACCATAAGAAGTATAATTAGATTAATTCTAAGTATAGAATGTAATGTAATGTCATTTATCATTCAAAATAAAAACCACTTGGTTTCCTTCACCACATATTACATATGAAAAAATAGGAATATATTTTTCATATTCTTCACATCAAATATCTCATTAAATAGTGATATATTGCATGTCCATCTAATGATTTTAACTTGTTTTCATTCACAAATGGATGGACATTCAATCATCTTCATTGTTGTAGACAATGTTCTAGCTCTACACACCATTAACACTTGTCCTTGAACATTAAGAATAATTCACCAATTGTCACACTAGGAAGTGGAGAATAGTAATTCCCCATGATTCTTAACTTCATCTCATCTTATAATCTCCAACACATATTGACCCTTTGTTTTCAAAAATTAAAATTCAAGTCCAATGGGTTCATTAGAATCTTATAGAAATCTTGTATATAAATTTTGATTGTATTATTGATTTCAATTCTTGAAGTGAACTTAAAAAAACACAATGTTAAATTATTATATTAAATTTAATATTCAATAGTATTATATTTCATGTCCTTATAATTATTTGTAACTTCTATTCATACATAAATGGACCGAACTTCAATCATCATTATTGTTGTAGACAACGTGCTTGCTCCACACACCATCAACACTTTTTCATGAACATTACGAATTGTTCATCAAACATTAAACTTGGATATAGATAATAGTAATTCTCTACGATTCTCAACATAATATTCTCTTATAATTTCTAACACATATTTACCCTTTGGTTGAAAAAAAACTATTCAATACCATAAGGTTCAACCAAATATTTTAGAAATATTTTATTTAAATTTTATTATATTATTTATTTTATGGCTTCAAGTGAACCTAAAAACCCACATTGAGTGTTAAATTATTATATTAAATGGAAACTAATTATTTTATAACATTGGGATTCTGAAAATTCTATTTTTTATTTTCAAATATATCATATTTAAGGAAAATCAGTATCCATATCCATCACATGTGAATTCTATGTTACAATATGGTTAATTGAAATCTAAAATTCAAAACCAACACCAAACCCAAGGAGCACTCGATCTAGGAATCATCGCGTCACTCGGAGTCCCGTAACTATCATACGCTATCATCACCAAGGAATGATACCATATTCATCGACATTAACACTGTATATATCACTAGAGATGATTACCTATCTAAGAAAAACCAGAAATCATCTTCACCACCATAGAAAGCCAAAAAAAAAATCACAAACCATCGAAGCCAAAAAAAGGTTTGAAGCCGCACCAAACTCCATTGCGAAGTTCAAGCCCTTCAGGTATCTATGGTCAGAGTCGAAGTCACTGTGGGGAAAACACCACTAAAAATGTCATTGACTACTCGAAACTCACATACCAAAACACCTTGAGTACCGTAATTAAAATACAAATAAGAGGAGATTGGAGAAAACTATGTGACATAGCAGAGTTCCAAACCGACCAATGCCACAACAATGAGAGGCGGGTACCACCATGACCACTGAACCTTGCTGACATAGCCACCACCAGGAAAAGAACACCAGGAGACCAACATCGTCTCCATGGAAGAACATCATACAACTCAAACCAGAAGAATACCAAGACACTTTAGTTTCAATGAGTTCGAACGGGATGGGGTCGATTTCTGATAGTTCTACCAGAAAGAGAGGAGTTGAATCAGAAATGGTCAAGGAGAAAAACTAGGGGATGAGAAATCTTGACGAAGAAACAAGGAAAAACCATAGGAGAAAAGAAACTAAGGTGGTATGAGTCATCGGAGAACAGAAGGCACACCGAATAAGAAACAATGCTGGATAAGAGGCAAGAACGAGGGGCTAACAGAGCCTTTAAAACATTGAAAGGAAGGAGAAGGGGGTTTTGTTGATTGTGAGTGTGAGGAGAGAAACCCTAGATGAAAGAGCATTGCGAGAGTACCTAGAGAAAATGGCGGAATCTTCCTCTCAGATTCATTTGTTTGATAAAATAAAATATACTATATCAATTTATTATAGGGGTTTGTGACATCAATTTTATTTTGTTCTTTAACCATTTTAATTATTTTATATTTAATACATCTATTTAGTTTCATAATTTTTTAGTTTGATATATACTTGAATGGATTTGTGAAATTAAAAAAATAAAACAATTTTTGGGCTACACTTGTAGCAATATTTAATGATTAAATATATTCATTAAAATTATTTAATTCTTCATTTCAATAATAATTTTTATTATTTTTGTAACTTTTATAAAAATTATGTTTTCCCACCACATTCATAATTATAAAAAACATAGAGATTTTTTAAATCATAGTAAATAATATATTCACTTATTTTATTTCTCAATAATTAAAGATAATTTTTATGTATCTTTAAATTTTCATTCTGTGAAATAATGTTTTACATGATTAATATAAATTATTTTAAAATTATTATTTTTACATCATTTCTAATCAAATAAAATATATTTATTAATTAAAATACATTAACTAATATATATTCGAAATATAATAAATTTCATCCAATCGGGATTTTTGTTATATTTCCATTGTTTGAAATGTTAAATTTAATTTTTCATAATTTGTAGAGAGGGATTATGAATATAAGCAGTGATTGGTTGTTGGGTTCCCCCTTAACCCTAAAAGTGTTTATATTAAAAAACATATAGATATGGATTTGGAGGAGAAAGAATTGAATATGTACCTATAATATTTATAAATTGATATAATGCTAGATGATTTTATATCTTAATGAATTTTATTGAAAATATTTTTCAAAGCAGAAGTCAATAAAAAATAAATATGATTATGCTTAGGTTAGGCTTTTATATTATTAATACATGTTTTAAATTATTGATTAAAAATGTTATTTATAATTTAGAAATTATTGTTTTACAATAATAATGTTATTTTTATGTTGGAAACATATAGCATGGTTTTTATAACTTATGATTCATGATTGAAATAATCATTATCAGTTTAGAAACTCTTTTTACAATGTTGGTTTTATCAAAATTATTTATCTTTAAATAATATTTTATATTTTTAATGATTTACTTATTTTATTAATACGTGTACCTTCTTTATGACAGTTACTCATATTTTATGAATGACTCAAACCACATAAGATGATTTTAGATAATTATTTTATTAGATTAAATAATTTTTAGTTTTTTCATTAAATATATGTTATAAATTTTTTATTTCACAACATTGATATACATTATAGTTATTATTTTAAGGGGTTTTGTGAGTATATATTTACACATATGAGTAATATGTGGTAGTAGGGTTAGATAATAGATTTCACCTCAAATATATATATAAAAACATTGATTTCAATTTAAAATGGAATCACAATACATCACCATAAATTGATAGCTTTAATTTTAAAATTTTTTCATAAGTAAATTTTAACTCATGTGTTAGCATGGTGTAATGAAATAATACCATAAATATTGTGTTGATATAAATATAATTTTTTATTACATGGATAACATTGATATGTAATTACTTATGTATTTGTTGTTGCACCCTGGGTAACCCTCCTCAATGTTGATGAAGTTCCATATCAAAAACTCCATATTCTATTTCACTGGACGTACGAGTATCATCAAAGTTTTGTGGTATTAATTGAAGTTGATGTTGAGAATATCATCATCCCCTTTTTTGAATTTCACTCCGCACTGGGCAGGAGCAGTAGCAGACTAAATGGTCACCATCCTCACATAATTAGGTGTGTTTGGGATAGGATCATACCACACAAGGAAGCATGTCCTCCACAAATCCAGAAAATGAATGTTTTGGTCATATACCTCCGAATGAACCCTTGATATGGTTGGAACCATATCACACAAGCACTCAATGGACAAATCCTTCAATGGGTGAGGGTTGGGGAGATTAATAATCAGCTATAATTTCTCCAGTACAACACATGGAATTTGGTTCTCCATTATCCCCATGTTGTTCATGATCTTATCCTTCTTGTCTATGGTCCCCAATACAAGATCTCCATCATATTTCACTTTCTCTGTGACCCTTACCATCACCTCAATTAGGAAGCACCCATCCCCCATCATAATATTAGACAATTCCTATGACCCCTGGGTTGGACTCTAAACATAGTGTTGGCGCACTTAGTCTTCAAGTTCACTCGTGGACAGAGGCAAGTAAATGGGAGAGGGAGAACATCAGTTTTTAGGATTCCCCAATTTTAAAGATGTTAAGGACTAAATGGATCCATGCATTAAATTGATAAATTCAAAGAATATTAAGAATTGGGATTCTATTTTGACTAAATAATAATCACACATAGGTTTATAAATTTATTATATGGATTTTAATTTTAAAATATTTATTTTTGTGGGTTGACTTGATTCGGGTAAGAGATTATATTATGGTGCATCAATAATGTTCTATATATATATATATTTGTCTGCAAACTAGTCCACAACCCTACTACCACACATGACCCATATATATTCCCACTAACACCCTTAAATAAATAATTTGGAATTGAGGATAGTGTTTTATCTATCTATGGAGAGACCCTCTCTATTAAATATCATGACCATTGTTAGGCGCCAATCATCATGAGGGGATAAGATGGTATCATTGGCACTTCCACATGTTCACCCCATGTACTAGGAATGACCTTGAACCAATTTTGGAGGTGGATTTGATGACGTAGGTGATGAAATACCCTTAGGCGCTATCAGTGACTTGATGTAGACCAATGTGTGACTTTATGTGAGACTGAGGAGGCAATGTGGAGCTAATGATTTCAGGCACCATCGGTGACTTGATGCACTAGTGGCGAGGCGTTGTTCATCTAGTGGAAGGGGCTTCATCATTAACGAATAGAGTGTTATGTGACTCCTCAATTATCACACCACGTAGGTCAAAGACACGGTTTTAGAAAGGTAAAATGTGGAGATGTCACTACAAAAAAAAATAATTTACACAACTCGATCCTTTAATAGCACTAAATAAAGTGCTGGTAAAGGGAAATTTTAACAGCACTAAAAAATCACTGTTAAAAGCACGCCTTTATCAGCAATTTTTTATGAGATCAAAAAAGTACACCCTTTATCAGCACTTTTTTTAGCAGAGAACCCCTTTATATATGCATTTTTACCCACGCTAATAAATGGTATATTAAAAGAAATCATTAAAAATAATATATTAAATTATAAATATGTTTATAATTATATAAATATAATATTTATTTGTTAAATATATTTTAGATAAGGAAAAATAGACATTTACACTTAATATATTAGATAATTAGTGAAAATGGATTATAAAATAATTAAAAATATTTTTTAATTAATATTTTTATAATTATTATCTATTAATAATCATTTAATAATAATTTGAATTTAAAAAAATCTAAAAAATAATATGAAATCAAAAATAAGTTCAAAACGTAACATGAACTTTAATCGAAAATAACTTTTGATCTGAGTTTTATTTGGACTCTACAGCATATGAAATCGAATACTACAGTGAGATATATGCCCTAACAAAAAGGGTAAACCCCATGTCACATTTTTTTGTGGCGAAAAAAGCCATAAAAAGCCTCCAAAACTGAGTTTTTTGTCGGGGTACCCCAATTTTTTATCATTCGATGGAATTTCAGCCTCCTTTAAAGGGGTATTTTTACCCGTTTTAATTATGGACTAAATTTATACTCACGTTTTATGTTCATATTGAAATTATGGTTTTGAAATTTTATCATTTTTCATATTTCACTTTTATTTATAATCAGATATATAAAAATATAAAAATATTTTTTATATTTTAACACATCAAAATTTAACTTTATAAATATATATTTAAACATATTTACATATAAAATATCTTTTTAAAACTACAAATCTTATCTAAATAAAAAATAATATCCATTTTATTTGAAATAAAAGTGTATGAATATTTATATACATATACAATTAATGTATATATAAAGTTTATATATATAAATATATTTGAGTGTGTGTATTGACAGACATTTGTATATTTATCTATATATTCTAATATATGAATATAATTATAAATATATGATATATATAAATTAATATAAATATGTATAATTATATTTATAGATGCACACACATATATAAATATATGTATGTATGCATGTATAAACACACACACACACACATACAAAACATATTTTATATATGTATATAAATATATATATAAATATATATATAACTATATAAATATACAAATATATGTATAAAAAATGAAATGATATATATATATATATATATAAATATATAGATATATCATAAAATACTGAATAAAACATTATAGTGGAGTGGAAAAGGCACTAGAGTATGAGGGGGAGGTCTCCATGTTTCGAAACTTTGCAAAGGTGGGCGCATGCACGGGTGAGTGAAGCAGGTGCATAGTGTTGTTATAGGGGGAGGAAATACCTAGAATTGTTAAAGGGGCGGAGAATCAAGATGAGAACTATTAAAATGGGGGATCGAGTACTGATAAATGGGCAGTGGTCAACCCTTCTATTTATAGATTTTTTAAAAAATAATTTTTTGGACTTTTATCAGTGATAAAAAATGTTGATAAAAGACCACTTTTATCTACGCATTTTTAGCATTGATAAAAGGGACCCCCTTTTTATAGCGTTGAGGGAAAAAATGCTTATTTAGCACTATTAAAGATTTTTTTAAGAACTGTTAAAGGGTTGATATGTAGTAGTGTGTGTTTTGGGTTATGTTTTTCTTCACATATTTCTTTATTTAAAAGAAGGTAGTGAAAACATTTTTAGAGATACATCCATATGGAGAAAAAATTCAGTTTTTTTGATCAGTTTTGATTGAAAATCAGTTTACTTCTGATATTGGTGATTTTTCAACACACAGTTATTCAGTGGATAATCTTAATATTCATAGGGTAAAATTTATTGTTTTCAATTCTTTCTCAGACGATATTCTTTTGTAATATCTTCTTTCTACCTCTGTTTTCTATTAATAATTTCTTCTACTACATAATAGAGTTATAATTTTGAGACCCCTTTGTTTTTGGGAGTTTCTACCATATACTCATTTATTATAGTGGATCTTCTTTTTTATCTAGGTCCCATGCTTTTTTCCTTCCTTGGGGTTTTCCATGTTAAAAATTTATGGTGCCAAAAATTATTTTTCATGCACATATTATTTTCTCATTGCACATCTACCTTAGTTTTGCCGGATTGATTGAAGGGAATGAAAATTTATTTCCACTTCATGTTTGATTTTCTATTTTATGTGTGTTCATCACATGTTGTCTTTCCCAATATCTGGTATCAAAGGGTTTGGTTTTTATTTCATATATATTATTGAATCCCATTACATCAAGGTGATTTTTTTGAATGGTAAAAACTACCATATGTAGAGATTAAAAATTAAGGATCTTATTTTTATCATGTGAATGGATCTTCCGATGTTTAGTACTCATAGGACAGAAAGAATGTTATATAAAGAATGGGAATTTGAGAATGAAATGGTTTGTGGAATCCTTTTCTAGTGGGTTAAAGACAATGTTATGAATCATATTTTCAAAATTTCTCATTCTAGATCTTTTTAGGAGAATCTAGACACTACCAATGCTTCTAAGACGGGAAACAATAAATTTTTTCTTCTCAAAAAATGATGAATTTTAGGTATAAATAAGTTACTTCTATTTTCGAATATTTGAGGGAATATCAGGGTTGTTTTGTTCAATTTTATGATATGAGTATTAATTTTAAAGATGAGGGTTTAGCTCTTTTTTGCATAACACTTTACCCGATTCTTGGGAGAATGTACACGATACTTTTACTAGTTCAACTGTTAATGGTGTCATGACATTCAGTTTTGTTAAGTCTATTGTTTTAAATGAAGAGATCAGGATACATACTCAGGAGAAATCTTCTTCATATATTTCAGTCACATAGACTAGGGGAGAATCCATGAAAAGAATCTCGGAGTAACCAGTCAAGGTAAGAGAAAAGCCATACGAAATTCCAAGTCGATGTAGAGATTATTTGAATGTCATCATTATGATAAGAAGGGTAATGTTAAATTGTATTTTTATCAAATAAAAATAGAAACTAGAATGAATAAAAATAAGTAGAAGAAAAATAGTGATGGATATAATCATTTCACCACCGCTACAGGGGTGATCTTGTTATTGTTTATGACTCCATTAATATTAATTATGATGATTCTTGTTGGTTTTTTAACAGTGGGGCTTGTTTTCACATGAAATCGATGAATGAAATCATTAAATCATACAACAATGGTAATTTTGGTGTTTTTATGATGGGTAATTATGTTCATACTGATGTTGTAGGTGTTAGGATTGTTTTTTTAGAGATCAGTACCGGATGTAAGCAGATTCTGATTAATGTTTGACATGTTCTTGAGGTTCGCTTGAATCTAAATTTTACCATCATTCTTGATGATTAAGGGTTTATCAATACCTTTATTTATGGCCAATGGAATATATCCAAGGGTTCTTTGATTGTGGATTGAGGCAAGAATGTGTCAGGTTTATACTGGACTAGAGCTTCTATTTCTTTTGATACTAATTATGTTTTTGAGTGTAGTGTTTCATCCAATTTATCACATAATAGTATCAACCACATTAGTGAGAAAGGTATTGGTTGTTTGACCAAGAAAAATATTCTTCCATATTTAAATAGTTTTAAATTGGATATATGTGATCACTGTATGGTTGGAAAATATAACAGAGTGAGTTTCAATAGTCATCCTTTACACAAGAAGTCATAGGTACTTGGATTAGTATATTATGATGGTTGTGGTCCTTTGAAATATAATACCTTTTGCGGAAGTATTTATTTTATGAAATTTATTGATGAATACTCACGTATGATTTGAGTTTATGTTGTGAATACCAAGAGTCTGGTGCTCAGTGTTTTAAGAAATTTCAGGTTTCTGCTAAGAGGGAATCTAGTAAGAAATTGAAATGTATTCACAATAACAATGAGGGTGAGTACTATGGTCTCTTTGATATGTATTTTAGGTAGGAAGGTATTTAGAATCAAAGGAAACCTCCTAAGAAACCATAGTTAAATGGTATCATTTATCGGATGAACCGAACTTTAATGAAATGAGTTTGTTATTTTCTCTCAGAAGCAATGTTTCCTAGATATTTTTGGGGTGAGGATTTATTTACTGTGGCATAAATTTTTTTGTGTAAATATACAAAAATATGCATATATGTGTATATTTGTATATATATAATTACAAATAACACTACAATTTAAAAAATGATAAAATTTTAATACCAAAATATTTATATCTGTGTAATCCCTGATAATAAATTGATCATTCATCAAAACAAGATTAGAACACCCCCTTAAATTAGGATGAAATTTCATCAAATATTGAAAAATTATAGTACCCTAACAAAAAACTCAGTTTTTGAGGACTTTTAGACCTATTTGACCACAAAAACCACTGACTAAAGGTTTTATGAGTCACCAAATCATATATCTTTTTGAAAACATTTATTTGAAATGTGGTGGAGCTCAAAAAGACACCCAGATCAAATGTTATGGGTTTTTGAAGTTTATGTCATGTTTTCCAATTATTTTAGATAATTTATTAATTTATTGAATTTTTCTATCAATAAATTATTATTAAATGACTAATACAAAATAATAATAAATCTTCATTGATTAATATTAATATTTAATTATTTTATAAACTATTTTCACTAAATCTCTTATATATTAAGTGTGATTAAATATAAAGTATTAAATAAATTGTATTATATAAAATATATTATATTATATAGATATAAATATATTTATATATTAATATGTGGTTTTTAAAGATTTTTTTTGAAATAAAACTTTTATTAGTGATAAAAAGATGAGGTTTTAGAACTGATAAAAAACTTACATTTATCAATGCTAATGAAAGTGCTGATATAGGTACCCCTTTATCAGCATTTTTTAGCTTTGATAAAGGGTATCACTAAATAAACCCTAATCTATAGTAGTGACTAATGTGCAACATGATGAAATATATTTTAGAGATTTTAATTAACATTTCTATTGTTAAATCATCTAAAATGTGTGCCAACAATGTGATAGGATGGATTTGTAGGTTTTGGGAACAGCAGAAATGTGGGGGGTGTGGTGCCCAACTTTGTGGTTTTATTAGCCAGCGGGTTGAAGTCAATGTGATGAATCATATTTTCAACATTTCTAATTCCAGATATTTATAGGAGAATCTAGATACTACCTATACTTCTAAGATAGAAATAAATAAATGGTTTCTTCTCAAAAAAATGAAAAATTTTATGTACAAAGAAGTTACATCTATTTCTGAAATATTTGAGAGAATATCAGGGATTTTTTTGACAATTGTCTGGTATGCTTATTAATTTGGAAGATGGGGTTTTAGATATTTTTTTTCTTAACACTTTACCTAATTATTGGGATAATTTATGTGATAATATAACTATTTATACTCCTAATGGTGCCATGAAATTTAGTTTTTTAAGTTAGTTGTTTTAAATGAAGAGATTAGGAGACTTAGATAGGAGAAATATTCGTTATATATTTCAGTCCTAGAGACAAGGGGAAGAATCCATGAAAATAATTTCGGATAGAGTAGTTGAGGTAAGAGAAAAGGTAGAATTAATTCTAGGTCGATGTAGAGAAAATTTGATTGTCATCATTGGGATAAGAAATTTCATGTTAAACAATATTGTTATCAGCTATATAGAGAAAATAAAATGTTGGAAATCAGTAGAAAGAAAATGGTGATGGAGATAATCATTTCACCGCCACTATAGTGGGTGATCTTGTTATTATTTATGACTCCATTAACATTACCTATGATGATTCTTGTTGGGTTGTTGATAGTAGTGCTTGTTTTCACATGACATCATGGTATGATCCCATTACATCATACCACCCAAGTAATTTTAGGATTTTATAGATCGGTAATGATTGTAAAACTGAAGTTGTAGGTATTGATATTATTTTTCTAGAGATCAGTACTAGATGTAAGCTGATTTTGAAGAATATTTGGCAAGTTCTTAAGGTTCTCTTGAATCTTATTCTTACTAGTATTCTTGATGATGAAGGGTTTATCAGTACTTTTGGTTATGTCCAATGAAAGATTTACAAGGGTTCTATGATTATGGATTGAGGGAAGAATCCATCATGTTTGTACTGGACTATAGCTTCTATTTCTTGTGATACTACATGTGTTGCTGAGTAGATTATTTCATCTAAGTTATGGAATAAGAGGTTCAACCACATTAGTGTGAAAGGGCATGGTTGTTTGACTATGAAAAATATTATTCCATATTATAATAGTTTCAAATAGGATATGTGTGATCACTGTATTTCTGGAAGAAATAGCAGAGTGAGTTTCAATAGTCATGATTTACATAGGGAGCCACAGGTACTTGAATTAGTACATTTTTATGCTTGTGGTCCTTTGAAATGTAATACCTTTAGTGGAAGTCTATATTTCATGAATTTTTTATGAATACTCTTGTAAGATTAGAATTTATGTTTTGAATTCCAAAATTCTACTGCGTAGTGATTTTAAGAGATTTTAGGTGTCTACTAAGAGGGAATATGGTAAGAAATTGAAATGTATTCACGCTAACAATGAGGGTGAGTATTGTGGTATGTTTTATCAATGTTGTAGGCAGGAAGGTATTGAGCATAAAAAGGAAAATCCTAAGAAACCTTATCTAATTGGTGTAGTTTAGCGGATGAACATGAATTTATTTGAAAGAGTTATTTGTTTTCATTGAGAAGAAAAGATTCCTGGACATTTTTGGGGTGAGGATTTATTTATTGTTGCTTAAATGTTTTTGAGTAAATACAAACAAATATGTATATATGTGTATATTTGTATATATTTAATTATAAATAACACTATAATATAATAAATGATAAAATAATAATTCCAATAAATCCATATTAGTGTAATACGTGATAATAAATTTTGCCTCCATTGTAAAAAGATAAGAGGACACCTTTAAATGAGGCAGAAATTTCATCAAATGTACAAAAATTAAAGTACCGCAACAAGAAAACTCAGTTTTTGAGGACTTTTAGACGTGTTTGACCTCAAAAACTATTGACTAAAGGTCTTACCAATCACCAAATATTATATCATTTTAAAAACTTCAATTTGATATGTGGTGGATCTCAATCAGACACCCAAATCAGAAGTTATGGGTGTTTGAAGTTCAAGTATTGTTTTCAACTTATTTTATACCATTTATTAATTTATTGAATTTTTATATCATTATATTATTATTAAATGATTATTACTAAATAATAATTCGAAAATTGTTGATTAATATTAATTTTTAATTTTTAAAAAAACTAATTTCACTAAATATCTTATATATTATGTGTGATTGAATATATAGTATTATATAAATTGTATTTTATAAAATATTTTATATTTATATAAATATTAATATACCTATATATTTATATGTGATTTTATATGATTTTCTAAAATATAACTTTTATTAGTGATTAAAATAATGGTTTTTAGCACTAATAATAGGAATTCGTTTATCAGTGCTAATAAAATGTGCTGATATGACACCCCTTTATTACTCTCTATTAGCATTGATAAAATGTATCACTGAATAAACCCAAATCTATAGTAGTGACTAATGTGAAACATGCAGTTATATATTTTAGATATTTTAATTAATAATTATATAGTTAAAATATCTAAAATGTTAACTAACAATGTGAGAGGATGGATCAATCTTGTCATTCATTATCACATGCATTCAATTCTCAAATAATTATAAAATATTCATTTTATACATTAAATTATTAATTTAGAGGCATCACAAAATCTAATGCCTGTATAGTCTTCTCCAATAAATACATACTTCGAAAAATACAATAGGGATGGAAGATAGAATATTAAATGAGGCGTGCATAATATATAAAAATTATCATTATTATTTATAAAATTATAAAACATTCAATTAAGATTGAAATTTAAAATGATTTTATACTAAAAATATAATAAATTACAAAAATATTAAATAGGAATTTAATAAAGATTTTGGTTTTAATTAAATATTAAATTTCAGATTTAGATTTGGATTTTATTATTATTAAATTGCTATTAATCCTCTTCTGATCCTCCTTTGTTTCTAAAATGGATTTAGAACCTATATTTATTGCTCCCCTTGACTCTTCTCTATTGCCTCTCAGGTTCCCCTATACCTTCCTAAATCACCTTCATATCCACTTCTAATTTCTACCTTCTTTCCCATCATCCCTTTATTCAATTCATTTAATTAATTCTTGTCTTCATTCGCTCACATATTCCATTTCTCTATGCCTTCCGGAATTACCCTCCCTTCTCACCCTATAGAGTCCCCTTTCTACTTGCCTCCTTCTCACCATTAAATTTTTGTTTCATGTTCCCCTTCCTCTTCCACCGCCTCTACCTCCACCTATACCTCCTCCTCCACTCAATCAAGATTATAAACTCTGCATTACACTAGGGTTATTTGTACCTATGATCCTTACCTTATCAACTCCAAATTTGGACCATTTCACCTCAACATCCAAATATGTGATTCCAAAACCTTCTTACAGCATCAGAATTTTGGTTGTTATGGAATTTAAGTCATGGTATGATCTGAATCCCTTACATATTACTTCCATTTTCTATACTCAATCCATCCTTCTCTTCAACAGGATCCCTTCATTACGAATGACTTCCTCCTTCCTAATATTTTAATCTCTCAGTATACCAAACTCCAAAACCTGGACATAACTTCTCTCTAAATTATAGAACTTCCATCTTTGGAAGGTTCCATTACTACCTTTTCCATTTTAAAATAATGTCCATAAAACCAAAACCTCATGGCTCTCAACATTTCTTCATTGTGGTAGGGTAATATTTCCACTTCAATAGAAGGTATATATGTAAACCCAACCTCCAAAACACATGGAATTTATATAAACCCTGTGTGTTTTTTCCACCTGAATAGTAGTTATATCTATATTTTTTATGTGACTAAAAAAATTATTATGATAATTATGATCCCCAATTCACTCAACTCTTCTAAATATGTAGTTCCATGTATATTTTTCTCACTTTGTTTTCATTTTTTATAACTCATTGCTATATTCATTTTTAAAATAAACATAATTTCCAATGTGGTTTCTATTTTAAATATTGTTGCATATTGTGACTATGTTGGGATCCTTATAAATATATTAAACAAATTTAATATTTGAATTTCCAATAAAAATGAACTTCTAGATAAGTAAGGTATCATTGAATATTAGTAAGGATGTAGAAAAAACTAATTTTCCCTTGGAAACATAATCACAAAACTTCTTTTCAAACTTTTATTTGATATTTTTAATGAATGAAAAAATATACAAGAGCAATAATTGTTGGTATATTTTTTTATTTGTTATCTTTTATGTTCAATATTTGTATAGTGCTGTTTTTATTATTTTCATTCTATGATATTTGGCCTCCTAGTTAAGAAATAATACTTTTTAAAAATGTAATAATAAAATAGTGGTCAGTCCCTTTGCTACAATGAGTTTACTAGTCTTCTGGAAAGACAATTTTTCATGTTCTATTTTTTATTTGTGGTTTCCTTCATATTTTATTTGAGCGATATATTGTTTTTAACACTAGAAAGACCTGAAAAAATAGTTTCATTGCTCGCACGTAGCAGTTTTAATGCCTTTAATATTATTTCCTTTTGATCAAGTTTTTTATTTCCGACCAAGCATTTAAATTGATGAAAATCTAAAACAGAAACTTTATTTAACATGTGTTCGGGAGAAGGGAGAAATTTTTTTATAAATTATTGTAATATCTGTTTGTACATATAAAATTCACATTCATTATAATTCTCCTTAAATTTATAAACTCTAGTAATGGGATTTCAATTTATACATGTATAATGAACATTGAATGTGACATGATTTCAATTTCTATACATGTATAATGCACATTTAGTTTATTGAATGTTTAATTTAATGGACATTCATTTAAAAAAAATCAATTTTTGTTTAATATTTTTTTATTTTTATTACCATATTGTGTCTTTTAATTATATATACTATGTTTCAATACATGTATAATGCACTTTAAATTTAATGATTTTGTAGATTCATATATTCATTTTTCATCATATATATCTAACTTATTATTATGTATTTACATATTGCTTATTTTATTTACCACTATACTAATACCTTTTTGGTCATGTACCATGTGTTGTTTGGAAATTCTATATCCTATTATTGTGGAATGTGTCTTCCATTGTTAACTGGAAATCTTATTTTTTCCATCCCAAGCTCCAATTTTGAAACAAATTTTGCAAACTCCCTCTAACTGCAATTCTTTACCCCACTTCAATGGGCCCTTCCATGAATATGTATAGTAATTTTTTCATTTGTTACTTAGAATTTACACCTCTCTTGTAGTATACTATGTTTCTATAAATATACAATTCACATTGAAATTAAATTCACTTTCTATTTAATGAACATTTACATTAATGAACTATTAGTTTCTATACATGTACAATGAACTTTTAGTTTAATTCACATTAAATTTCTATACATCTAATTTCAAATGGTCACATCCATGATTTTATAGGAACCAAAGGCATGCCATATTTTTTCATTAGGATGAAAATATTACATTTATAATTATAAATAATCGTACCCTTATCATTTATTTTAATTACATACCCTGATTTATTTTTAAGGCACATACATTTATGATGTTTAATATGTTCCATCCATGTACAATGTTATTTCATTATTTTTATATTTCCAATATTTGTATTATTATGTGAAACAATTACTACTAAATGTTTTTACTATAAAACATACTCCTAATTTGTTATTAGATGACACAGAAAAATGTCAATAATGAATATCATTCACGCATTGTCAATAATGAATATCATTCATGCATTAACAGGAAAATAGATATTTAATATTATTATATTTAATTAATATAAATCTTGAAAAATATGTAGCTAAATTTAATATACATAACTACAAAAATTATAATTGATTATGCATAAAATTTTGAATCCATTAACCATGGATATAATAATTCACTAAATATTATTCAGTTAATGGACTAAATATTCTTGTAACATGAAAAATTTCATAATTTAAATTTTTATTTAGTATCATTTACTGAAAATACATTTTATTTTCAATATGAATGAAAATTCATTTCCTGAATACATATGATGTTTCTCTAAAATTTATGCAACCTCATTTTCTGCATATACCTACAGCTTCTTCTTGAAATAGTTCCATTTCATAGTCTTAAAATAGTTTCCTTCTGTATATAGTATCATGTACTAAATTATTGTTTTTATTGAATAATCCTGAAATTTTATTTATTTAATATGAATGGAGTCTCATTTTTTTCATATACATATCGTTTTTACATGAAATTGAAATTTATAATAAATTTTCATAAAATTTTAATCACTTAATATGCGCGTTGTTTTTTACATTATCATTAAATACATCATATATAAACTTTTTATATTTAAATTTATATTAATATACAAGTTTTTCAGGTGATAGAACACAATTTCCTTTTGTATACTTTATCATGACCTGCAATCGTAGTTTATATTGCACATTATATTAAATTTTATACAATTATGAAATTGAAGTTTACATTACTATTTATATTCCCATTTAAATAACAATTTGTATTTCAATTTATAATGCATTATCATATACTAAAATTTCAATTACCACACTTTTTACATAGCAGTGTATTTTTTAATTTATATTAATATACATGTTGTTTCCTTATGTTGAATTCAATTTCCTTCTATATTCATTAACATATACCAAAAGTGAAGTTTATATTTAATATGCATGAATTATTATTTACATAACATGAATGTTGTTTTTGTAGTTACATGTATTCTCATTTACTAAATATTTAAGAAATATCATAAACTTTTCCAAATTGAAATGCACAATATTAAAGTGATTTACAATTATGTAATATTGTGAAAGTCTCAGAGGTATGATATTGAATGATATCTCACTACTCTATATAAAATTTCCTTAGATTATTTTATTTTTTATATGAATGATGCTATAAACATAGAAATCACTCCCATACTTGATTTTTTTATGTTTTCTCATGAATGCTCCCTTCTTTTCAATATTTATGAAATAAGATTGAAAATAATTGGTTGTAATAAGAAACCCCCACCATCTATTAAAAAAATGGTGAATAGTCTTGTGCTTTTTTGTTGCCAATGTATTAGTTATTATAATGATTCTTTATTTCCCTCCATACATGTTGTATTCTATACCTTCCCTCGGTCTCCCGATTATCCCTCCCTCACTACTTCTTCCTCTCCACTTCCCATCATCTCTACCTCGACCACACACTCCCAATGCGTCCTTCCCAATATTGGGCCCCTAGACCCCCATCTCTTCCTCCTCAACCAACCATTCCTACATCTACCTCCTTACCTCCACTTCTACCTTTCGACCTCCACCATGTCACCCCTAGCCTCCACATTTGTCTATTAATTTCAGAATATTATGTGTTTAGTTTTCTTATCTTCGGTTTTCCATATTATCATTGCCCCTCATTTTCTGAGACCCTATGTTTCTTTCCCTCTAATCCCACAATATCTATTTAAGAATCACTTGGTTGAACATTCATATAATTCTCTTCCTTCTTTTATGGCACCCTCACACTTGATTATGAAGCCCTAAACAATGTTTATTCATCCTCTGATGATTTCATTATAAGACCACTCTTTTAGTGCATCATATCTAATAATATTTGTATTATAGAATATAATATCTGCATTTTTTTATTCTATAATCAAGATCCTTTTTTTAATATTCTATATTATAATATTTGATTCATAATTTCATAATATTAAATATCTTTTTTTCAATTTCATTATGTATTATATTCTATAATATATGAAATAATATTTTCCAATTCCAATAATATTTTATTCTTTACATAATTTTTCACAAAATCTACATTATTAATTTTCATAATTTATGTAGTCTGATCTCATTGTGTATATAAATATTCATTTTTTTCATGTTAATTGTTTTATAGGTTTCTATAATATATTGTCATTGTGAATATTTTTTTCAAAATTTTGTTACCTTTTTGTATATTGATCTTCATTGATTAATTGAAAAACTTTTTGTATTTTTAATTTATTATCTATATTTTTTCAAGATACCCACAAAGATGGTTTTTTGAAACCCTATGGTTACCCCTATTCACCTCTAGTGATTAAAATTAAGAAAGCATTCAGTCTACCACTGGTGGGTTTTAGTTTCTTCTTCAACAACTGTAGAACACCTGAATGACAAACCTTATCACAAATATCAAGTTACGATGAAATTTTATACAATGTTACATTTAATTTTTCAATGATTCAATGCTTCTTAGTGACTATGAAATAGAATCCATAAAAATAACCCCACTTTTCTTTAGTAAAAATCAAAGGTATGTTTTGAAATTTTATCTAAATATTATTCATATAATTCCATCTTTTTTTTATAAATACAGGCCCCCATATAACACTCAAGAAATGATAATAATCCTCACATCCTATTGTAAATTTACATTTAGAATTCTATATTCAAGACAATTATTTATTATTTAGGCTAAATTTTCCCCCCTAATTATTTTTATTCCAATTTTATTATCTTAGTTTTATAGGCCTTTAATTATTATCATGCTAAAATTGAGATGCATTTATTTTCATAAATACCATGCCAGGTTATGTTCAACATACTCCTTGGATATTTATGTACATAATTATATATTTTTTCCACTAATTAACAACATCTAATTATTTTAACATTAGCTATTAACCCTTATTTATTGTATTTAAAAATTATCAACTTCCCTTTTATTGCATATTAATATGTTACGACACCTTCTTCTAGATGAATATATTTTCACTATTACCTTGTATTTTTTTAACCGTCAGTGGGTAATTACACACAACTTTATGTTTGGTTTATAATTTTTGGATTTATATATAATCATTATAGTTTGTCATTTAACAACTTTGAAATGGTTATATTGTTTGCAATAACTATTATTGATAGATAAAAATATAAGCTGCTCAGATTTTCTATAAGGGTAATTAGCCACATACTCAATGGTTTTATTTATCTCTTAATCAAGATCTATGGTTTGATGTCCCTCTTCCTTCTTTCCTTTTTTACATCACATATTTTCCTTTCCTTTAAATATACCATCTTCTTACTTTCCATTTATTAGTTCATAGGTTTTTTGTTCTCTTCACAGGTTCACTCTTTCCATCAATTAATTAATGCCTTGCTGCATTTATTTTAATTTTGTTACATTATAACCTCTATTAACAACAAATTGGTAACTATTCAACTATTCAATTATCTTTCTATTATGTCACATCACCTATATTCTCCTTAATTTATCCTGAAACTCCATTGATTTAGGTTTTTTAGTTATTTCCTAAAAAATTTAGTATCTTACTTTCCATGAAATTTTAACACAACATATGTTGTTATTATATGATCAATATGAATTTTATAGAAATTACAGTTATACTATCTTATGAAAAATATATCATATAAAGAAATGCCTTATATTATAGTTATCCTTCCCACATGCATTTTATTTGACATATGATCCTACATGAAATTCCATTTATATTATATCATGAATTTCCATTAATTAATATTTAGATTTTTGATTTACATTTTCTTGAATTATCCTAGGTCTTAGACCCCAATTACATGGATTACAGTAGTTATTCTTCCTGCAATGATTTGTTTGGTGGAAAACATGTGAGACATTTTTTGACTGGTTATAAGTGAGTTCAACCCTGATAAGATCGTTTCACCTTCTCATATGTTATTCATTTTGATACAGTAAATCAGAGTTACTCTTGGTTGGATGATGTGGAATGAGTTTCTTGAATAACTTACATTACAAAAATAATTACATCATTATCAATTAGTTGAATTTGTTTCATTTTCAAACACTTGGGCTTCTAAAATAGAACTATTTGATTACCTATTATTGTATAGATAAAGTGTGGAAATAAACATGCTTTAGGGTTTTGTTCTTAATTCTTATGTTGTAAATAGTCTACTAGGGAGAAAAAAACGGGCATCATAGGGTCCAAGGATATTATTTATTTTGGTATGTTATATTTTTTATCATTCTGTAAAATTATGAATTTTTATTTCAATGGGTTGTATAAGTTAATCAGTTTTTGTTAGTTTTTTATTATGTACATCTATATTAAAGGAGAAATTGGTGTTCACGGATTACTATGAAACAGTTTTTATTCGTATTCTCCATAAACAAGTGATGCAATTTATAAAAAAAACTGCATCTGAAGATAGAAATAGTTTGATTTATGAAGTATCTTTTATGAATTTATGTAATAGCATATCTTATTGATAGATGATACTACACAAATATTCATTTTTGAAAATTTCATGCTGAAATTAATATTTTGAGTTATATATTTATTTTCCAAATTGTTATTTTAATACTAAAATATATGGAGTTTGTTGTTATTTGAAGGAAGTTCATTTTTTTCTTGATCAAACGAGTCGAAAATCACTATATATAAGGGAAAAGTGCTAGAATTATTTATTTATTGTTATGTAGAAAACTATACAAGGTACGTATGAAAATTCCTAGTGTATTACATGCACGACTATATTGTTTGCCTTATTGATTTATTCATCCTCACTACAATTGGAAAATAATCTTAAATTTGAGGATAGGTGAATTTGAAAAAAAGATCAATTATTACCTGAAACAAAATAATCATAAAATATTCATGATATAGTGGTATGAAGACTCATTAACATCAAGGGGAATACTCCAATATTTTATATATAAAACTGATAATTAGTAGTGTTGAATTTTCATAGATTCAGAGCTGATTAGGCCTATCATTTTGTGCATGCATTGTTTTGTGCATTTAATTCAAACAATTTATCCAACGACGATTTCAAAAAAAAACATGTGAATCTTGAGACATAACATGAATTCTTGTAATATATATCAAATTTTCAATACAGTGTGTATGTATTCTTGAAATACATATCGTGCAATTCATTGAGTTCTCTTAATTTTATTTTTTACTTTATCACTTATTGACCAACAAACACATTGTCCTTTATTTTGTTTCAATTCACTTTTCATTTCAATGTAAAATATTCATTCTATTATATATATTACTTTTTTACATTATTATTAACTACTAAGAATAATACCAAATATTAACATATAATTAACTAAAAATTATAAAAAATAGCTAAACATCTATAAAACAATAAAATTAATTAATTAAAAATGATTTAAGAATTTATGAAAAATATAGTGATTTCTTTGTACAATAAATCCTCCAAACTTTTTTGAGGCTTCCCAAATTTTAAATACACTATGATCAATATGGATCCAAGTATTAAATTTATTGATTCAAAGAACATTAAGAATTTGGATTCTATTTTGACTAAATAATAATCAAACATAGGTGTATAAATTTATTTTATGGATTTTTATTTTAAAATATTTATTTAGGTGGGTTGACTTGGGTAGGGTTAGAGATTGGATTTTGGTGCATCTATAAATGAAATATTTATAATAAAAATCAGATAAAAAATATTTTTAACCTTTTTTTAAAGGGAAACACAAATTCACACAATGGACAAAGGAATAATATATTTATAATAATGATAAAGATATATAATTAGTCCCATTTTTATAATTATATATATATATATTTATTTATTTATTATAATTTCATATGTAATACTATTTACCATTATATTTTATTCACAATTGATTATTAAATAAAAAGATAACTATATAAACATAATAATATTTATTATAAATGAAATTGTTATAGTTTTTAATATTAAAATATAATAAATTTATAATTATATAAATATGAATATAAATATATATTCACTTATTATGATTTAAAATATAATAATACTTCATATTATATTATATTTATTGTTTATTATTAAATAAACAATATATTATATAAAAGTAATTACATTATATATATATATATATAATTTTTTATTCTATTTATTATATTAAAATAAAATTATATATATAAATATTAAATTATATTTATGTATATCAGTATATTGATAAAAATATAATTATATTTTGTATTAATATTTTTCATATAATAAATTATTAATACAATTTAATTGAAAATATATTTTTTTATTAAAATCGTAATAAAAAAATACAAATTTTTTTTTATTTGTATAAAAAACATAACTATATTTATATTTCTAATTAATAAAAAAAATATCCATATAATTATATATGTTGTTATTTAATAATGTTATCCATGTAATAAAAAATTATACTTATAATAATTGGATATTTTCGATATTTGTTTCTTCACATTGTGCCAATGCATGAATCGATTTATAGGGTTGGATGATGATTGCATTTTAAGATGAAATACATCATGTTATATATATATATATGGCAGAAACCTAGTCCACAACCCTACTTCCACACATGAACCATATATATACCCACTAACACCCTTAAATAAATAATTTTGAATTGAGGATAGATATTTCTCTGTCTATGGAGATACTCTCTCTATTCAATATCATGACCATTTTCGAGAGCCAATCTTATTGAGGGGAGAAGATGATATCATTGGAACATCCAAATGTTTGCACCATGTTTTAGGCACGACCTGAAACCAATTTTTTTGGTGGAGTTGATGATCCAGGTGATGAAATCCCCTCAGGCGCCATCAGCAACTTGATGTAGGTTGATGAGTGAATTTATGTGAGACCCAGGCGACAAAAAGGATCTGATGATTTCTCATGCCACCGGTGACTTGATGCGCTGGTGGCGAGGCATGGTAATCCTATGGTAGGGGCTTTATCATTGATGAATGGAGTGTTGGGCAACTCCTCAATTGGTGCACCACGTGGGTTGAAGACGTAATTTTAAAAAGGTTAAATGCGAAGACGTCACTAAAAAAAAGACTTTACATATTGCCACCCATTAATAGCGCTAAAACGCCACTCATAAAGGGTAATTTTAACAGTGCTAAAAAAAGCACTGTTAAAAAAATCCTTTTATCAGTGCTTTTTTAGCGTTGATAAATGTACCGCCTTTATCAGCACTTTTTTAGCAGATAACCCCTTTATCAGTTATTTTTTACCAGTGCTAATAAAAGGTATATTTACAAAAAAATAATTAAAAATAATATATAAATATATAAATATATTTATATTGATATAAAAAAAATATATTTTTCAAATATATTTTAGATAAGGATAAATAGATATTTACACTTAATATATATGATAATTAGTAAAAATGTATTATAAAATAATGAAAAATATTTTTTTAATTAATAATTTTATTATTATTATTGATTAATATTCATTTAATTTTAATTTTAATATAAAAAATCCTAAAATTTATAAAATATTTAAAATAATTTGAAAACTAAACTCGAACTTAAAACGAAAATAAATTTTGATCATGGTGTTTGTTTGAACTCTACCATATATCAAATTGAAGATTACGATGAGCTCTACACCCTAAAAAAATGGGAAAACCCCCTATCACATTTTTTGAGGCCAAAAAAGGCATAAAAGGCCTCCAAAACTGAGTTTTTAGTCTGGGTTCCTCAATTTTTTTAACATTCAATGGAATGTCATCCTCGTTTAGGGGGGGGTCTTTTTACCGGTTTTAAGTGGGTACTAAATTTATACTCAAGGTTTACACTCATATTGATATTATTGTTTTTAAATTATATCCTTTTTCATATTGTACTATTATTTAAAATCAAATATATAAAAATATATACATATATTATATATATTAACGCATAAAAATTTAATTTTATAAATATATGTGTAAACATTTTTATATATAAAATATCTTTTTAAAAATATAATCCTTATCTTAATAAAAATAATATCCATTTTATTTAAAATAAAAATTTATTAATATTTATATACATATAAATTTAATGTATATATAATGTTTATATATAAAAATATATTTGTGCGTGTGTGTAGATGAAGATTTATATATTTATCTATATATTCTAATATATGTATATAAATATTGATATATAATATAAATAAATAAATATAAATATTTATAATTATATTTATAGATTCACACGCATATATACATTTATGTATGTATGTATGTATTATTAAACACACACACACACATACAAAACATATTTTATATATGTATTTAAATATATATATATGGCTAAAAAATGTAATGAAATATATATAAATGTTCATATGTATCATACAATAACTATAAAAAAATATAGTGGAGTGGAAAAGGTGTTGGAGTACAAGGGGCTCTCTAAGGATTGAAACCCTAAAAAGGCAAGCGCACACGGTGGCAGGTGAAGTAGGTGCATAGTGTTGTTAAAGGGGGGAGGGGCTACATAGCACTGTTAAACTGTTGGGGATACTAGATGAGCACTGTTAAAAGTGTGGATTGAGTGCTAATAAAATGGGGGAGGTCCACCCTCTAATTTGTAGATGTTTTTTTTAGAAAAATTGACTTTTATCGTTACTAAAAATCCATTGATTAAAGTCCCATTTCATTAGTGCTTCTTCTTTTTTTGCGTTGATAAAAGGGTCCTTTATCAAAACATTTTTAGCACTGATAAAAGGGACCCCCTTTTAACAGCATTGAAGACAACAATTCTTTTTAGATACGTTAATGAACTTTTTGAGAACTCTTAATGGGATGATCAACAATAGTGCATGTGTTGGGATACATTTTTCTATGTAGATTTTTCCTTTAAAAGAAGGAAATTGAATGGTTTTAAGAGATATGTCCGTACAGAGAGAAAATTCAGTTTTTTATCAGTTTTTAGAGACTATCAGTTTTCTTCTGATTTTTGTGATTTTTCAGCACACAGTTATTCAGTTGATGATATTCATATTCGTATGGTTAGATTTATTATTTTCTCATCTTTTTTATGATGATTTTATTTTGTCAGATCTACTTTCTACCACTATTGGCTGCTGGTACTTTCTTCTACTACATCAGAGAGTTAGACTTTTTAGACCCCATTTTTTTGGGGAGTTTCTACCATGTACTCATTTATAATTGTCGATCTTATTTCTATATTAGGTCCCATTTTTATCGGGTTAATTGGGTTTTTCCACATTAAAAATTTATGGTATCAGAATTTATTTTTCGTGAACATATTATTTTCCTACTATGCATCCACCTTAGTTTTGTAGGCTTGTTTGAAAGTGAATTAAAATTTATTTCCACTGCATGTTCGCTTTGTTGTTGCTTTTTTATTCGTCACTTTCTGTATTTACCAGAATTTTTTATCAAAGGTTTTGGTTTTTATTTCATATATATTATGGAATCCAATTATATCTAAATGATTTTGTATAATTCTACCAACTACCATATAAGGCCCCGACCATAAAACTTACTTAATATTGAATTAAATGAATAATTCACGTTGAGGATCTTTTCAGGTTTAGAGTTTTAGAGAATTAGGACATAACTATTACATCTCAAAGGATTACAAAGTAGAAACTTTTACTAAGTTTCAATAAAATAAAAACTCTTAAAAAGAAACATGTCCAGTTCCATGTTTTAGGTTGCATGACTTTCCCTTGATCCCATCCATGAATATATTCGACGTTAATTCATGTGAAAAACATTTTAAAATCTTGGGATGAGCATAAAAAGCTCAGAAAGGTATTCACAAAAAATGAAAACGGTTAGTTTTTTTCAAAACAACATGTAAACCATGTATACTTTATCAAAGTAATACTTTTCACCTTTTCAAAATAGTAAAAACTCTTCGCTAAATAAAAGTTCATTACTTACCCTTCTGTAACTAAAAGATTACCATAAAACCCATATAAAGATCACATAACATATAAAGGTAACTTGGGAAATAAACATACTTAAGTGGAAGAACCATAAGGTCGACTTCCACACATATCACTTAATGGAATATCCATTCAGCCAACTTCCATACATACTTAATGGAATATCCATACGGCCGACTTCCATGCCCAATGCATTAGAGGTTATAACGTAACCACCCATTCTAGTATTCACGACACCACCCGTCATATGGTTTATCACGTAACCACCCGTAAAATGTCCAAGTACCATTATAAAATTATAACACATAAAAGCAACATAAAGGAATGATAACATTACCACATTTCAATCACAATATATCATTTAAATATATTGACATAATAGAATCCTTTGTCAAAACCATTTTCAATACCAAAATACATAAAAGAGTATATGATATTTATTTCATTTTAAAAACATTACGGTTTGTTGAGGAAGCCAATGACCAAATAATACTCGCGACGAAGGAAAATGTCGTTGTCACCGCGTACGTTAAAAGAAACATTCCTTTTTGTCATTTAGTAAAACGATTCGTAGAAAAAATATTCCTTTTGAATAAACGTAAAAGTCAAAGGGGTTTATACACCGTATAAAAGAAAGTTGTGTATAAAACGAAATATGCTTCAATGAAAGGAGATTGATACGAAGTCCCTTCCAAAGACGGTATCCTTGGTTTAAGGATAAATCAAAAACATAATTATGTGTGACAAACAAATACACCAAATATAAGTGGATATTAATTTTAAAACAATCAGATTTTATTCACACATATTCATAGAACGACATATTCAAGGAGTATAAGTTAATCCCAAAGAATCAAATTTGGGTTAAGAAGCTCCCTTGCAAAAATTTGACAGCCTAATGGCGTCACTACAAAATTCAGAAAATGAGTTGATGAGAGATAAAAAGGGTATCTAATCACATGGAAATAAAATTTAAATCAATAAGGACATAGAAGAACATATCCCAACATAATAGTATGTGAATTAAAGGACATAACAAAAGAAGTCTTTAAAAAAGAGGAGGGTGAAAGGTTCCCTTACCGACATGAGTATCTTTCGAAACATACACCCCGTGAAAGAAGGAAAATACAACATTGATGTAAATACTCATAAATGAATGTATATTACACAATGAGTAAAATAATGGGCAGTACATACACCACTAAATGGAAATTGTGGAAAATGTAGCATAAATCTCTTGGGAATAAAAGTGAGATGAAAAATCCCTTACGAAAACTCGGCAGCCTAACGGCGCCACATAAAACTTACAAAAATGGATTGATGAGATCAAATAGGGTATCTCATCATATTAACATAATGTTTATAGAAAGAGGAATATAAAATAACATCCCCCAACATAACAAATATAAGCTTAAAAAAATTGACATAAAGTAGAGTACTTAAAAAGAAAGAGAGAGGTTAGATCTCTTACGAAAATTCGGCAGCCTAACGGCGCCACTAAAAACATCCAAAATGGATTGATGAAAGTGAATAGGGGCTCTCATCATATGAAAATAAAAATTACAGAAAGAGTAATATAAAATAACATCCCAATAACAAGAAAAATTATCTTTAAAAGGAATGACATAATAGAGCGTGCTTTAAAAGAGAGGAGTAGGATCCTTTACCTCGGGTCCGACTTGACTCGATCGTTCTTTAACGTCCTGAATAATAAAATTGAGTTAATTTCTACTTTCTTGAGATCCTTTTTCAAGTTCATTATTCCTTTTATATGAATTATTGATATTTTATAAACATTATGTAATCATTTAAGTTAATAATGTTTGTTTTGTCGATATTTGGTTCTTAAGTAAAAGTGGACTTTTGACAACTACATGTTGTTCGTGTGGTCAATGGTTTATTATATCCAGAAAGATATTCATGATTTGGATATCATATATATCATATATATCATATATATCCAGCATATACATGTATTTATAATATTACATAATCATTTAGAGGTAAGAAATGAAATGCACCGTTCATGGAGACGGTAATCCGTACGTACGCATGAACGCTACTTTCATTTCTTTGTCATATTAGTGGAATTAAAACTAAATGAGAGGTATGTATATTTTAATTACAGAATTATATTAATCATTTATATGTAACATACATTATATATATCCATTATAAATATGTAATTATAATAGTACATTACATTTGGGGATAAGAAATGAAATTCACCGTTCATGGAGACGGTAAACCGTACGTACACATGTACGCTACTTTCATTTATATCACATACATTAATGGAAAGAAATAATAATGATATAGAGGTATATTATAATTCCAGTATAAAATCATATATAATAACTTTAAATCCATCCTTTATACGTCCCACATATGGCATTAATGAATCACATCACTTTGAGGGGGCGGTAGTCCGCACTTCCTTAAATGAAGATATCACGTTTACCCATAATGGAAACCATAAAGGTATGTCATAAATGAAAAATAAAGAAGATTAAGTAAAACATATACATATTATATATCATATATAAATATAGTGACATCTTAATGGCCACCTTTGAAGGTGTTATATGAGTATTGAACAATCATCGTTTCGTGAGGCAGAAATTCGCAATCCAGGGAAACAGTATGTTCTTTAACCATTAGATGTAGGTGTGTGTAAGTTTAGCTCAAATACTTATTATAACAAAATCCTTGTATATTGAATATACTGGATTTGTTACAAAATAAATGGATAAAAAGAGTTTAGGGGGTTGGAGAGGAAAAATAAAACAAAAGGACTCAAGTGAAGACATTACCTTAAAATCGGGTAACTCCCTTTGGATTGAGCTCAAAGGCTTACTTGGGAAGACTTCTGCCCAGTGTGAGGCTTCAAGGAGTAATATAGGTAATTTGAGAGACAAAATGAGCAGAGGATGGCCGAGACAAAGGCTTGGGGAGTGTGGGTAAGGAGGTAGAGGTGGGGGCCATTTATAAGAGGAGAGGAGGGGCACTCTTGTAAAGTTACAAAATGTTACATTATTTTCAAAAGAGTTTCGGATTTTAAAGGTCCCACATTGATGTATTTCGAGGATAACGTGATAAGGGTTCTAAATCCACTCATCCAATAGGGTTTGGACATGTGTATGTCTTAGATATTACATTATCTTTCCATTTTATTTAAATCGTTAAATATTGAGGTCATCACTGCATCATTATGATGTCATAAATAATTTAATTTATTTAATGTATAAAAATTCTAAAACAAAATATATGAAGTAGGAAATCTTTTTATCTTTCCAATGACTATTTATAGTCAAAATTATGACTTGTATAACCCCATGTAAAAAGTGTTTTAGTAAAACACTCATGTTTGTGTCATTTTTAATTTAACATTAAATAAAAAGATATTTATGTCATTTTCCAACCAAAGTGGCTCCATGGGGTCCCCAAGTTGACCCATGGATTGTCTTGGTCGGCCATGACACATCCAATGAAGGTAGGACATGTGTCTAGGTCATTTCATTTTATTAAAACATTATTCTTACCTTAACTACACTAATTACATCTAATCGCGATTAAAAACTTAATAAGTTACTATTCACCAAAAAAAAATTTTAATCCCATTGAACCACATTTTACTTCTTAATGGAAACCATGTATGTCGAATTTTTGAAATTCAAAACACAATGATGGCAAAATTTCATTTAAACGGAAAATCAGTTTTTATATGTACCACTTAGTGGTTTCACTATTCATCAAAAATTGAAGTTTTTCAGAAAATTACCAAAAGTTCACCCTAAGATATATTTGATATTCAAAATTCAAAAATGATGTCTATTTTACAAAATTCAGAACATATACGTTGCATTAATTAATTTAATAATTAATTCCCGCGGTCAAAACAAATAGCGTGTTTTTTGAAACAAAATGTATCAAAAGATTGACAGTAGTTTAAGTCCGATTTCAAAGTGAAATTAATTCCAACGACCACTATTGGATTAAATGGTAAAAATATATTATAATTTCACTTTAAAACCAATTCAAATGATAATATAATAATATAAATAAATTAGATTAAAAGAGGTTTTGAATTAAAATACAACATTTTTCACTATTCATTAAAAATTGAATTTTTTTGGAAAAATACCAAAAATTTACGCAAAGTAAACTTTGATGTCCCGATTATAAAGAATAATTTTATTTTGTCGAATATAACACATAAAATTTTAAAAAAGTTGATTTAAAATGGGTTCGCCATCAAAAGGCGGTTAATCAACCTTTTAAAGAATATTAGAATGTTTACGCTTAAAATTGGATTCATTTGCATTTTTTAATCCTCTAACATTTATTGTAAAAAGTAAAAATATTTGACAAACATATATAATCATTTTGTATTTTTTTCTGTTCATTCCCACCATTACAACGACTAGGCGTTAACTACTATTTAAAATAATATTATTTTATTATTAGAGAGCAACGTAAGATTCCCAAGAAACTCGTTGTTGCGTGTTGGGTACCCCATTGAGCATAGAATCCCCTTTAAAGTAATATCAATATTTTATTCACAAATATGGATAAATATAAAAATGTCATATTCTTTATTTACCTGGGGTGTTACATCCTTCCTCCCATTTAAGAATTGCGTCCTCGTAATTTTAAAAGTGATCTTGGAAACATCCTTTAAAGTCCCACATCGGTACAAGAGTCTGTAAAACAATCACCTTAAAATAAAGAAAGATAAGTACAGAGGTCACTCGAGTTGACCCATAATAGGGTTCCGTGTAGGAAAACATGGACATGAAAGAAAAAGAAAAGGGTCATGCTCTTGAGGGAGAGTGATAGTAAACATGTCTAGGAGAAAGTTAACCATAAGAAAATAACAAACTTGTGATGGGTTAAATGGTATTCGATTCCCCAGTAGGAAAAGTTAATAGACAAAATTTTGGTTTTAAGTTAATTTTTATTGAGGAATTTATTCATAAGGAAACATAATCACCTATCAGGTTGACTTTCAACTTTTACTAGATTCCTTAATCAAGCTCATATTTTTTTTCCAAAAGACGAGTATTTAGGAAGACTTGTTCACATTAAGAGTACTATAATAAACTTCTAGAGAATCACCTAATCCACCAAATAGAACTATATACTTCCCATGTCTTTAGGGTTTAACCAAAACCAAAACCAAAAAGGTTAGTACAAGGTCAGATAATCCAGAAAAGGATAACCCTTAAAAAAGAAAATCTATGCTTAATCTCCAAAATTTGTCCAACAAAACCCAATGTCCAACGAGGACAATTCGATAAAAAAATTGTCCATAGAAAACTTCAAAGTAAACCAAACTAATATTGAAACCCAAATATTTGATGGATTTAGTCGCATAGTTTTCCATGGTACAAATTAACACCTATCTCCAAATAACATCAGTTACTCTTAAAGTCTCGTATTGAAAAGTAATTAACCTAATCACATACCCTCCATGATAGATTAATCATTTTCATAAATAACCCAAAATCAACTTACTCTTAATTCATAAAATCATATAACTAAAAAGAATCAGTCAAACTAACCAGGGGCTTCATGTAGTCCAGTGGTAGGCGATAAATACCAGTCGCACATTGGTTGTGGGTTCGATTCCCACAGCTTTGTCCGATGCGACGGGTTGTCACACAGTCTGCGTGTTGTCCTTTTCCAAAACTACATAATTCTTAAAACATTCCCCAAAAACGAGAAAAAATCTTCAAAAATAACAATAATGTAATTTAACCTAAATTTTATCTCATGACTTTCACTTTCCATCATTACATATAGTAACCCATAATTACCTCGAAAGTAAGGATCATATAAACCCAAATGGTTCTTTATAACTATGTCCACAAAAGAACAGATTACTATTCTTTGAATACAAATTTTCATATATCAAACATCAGTGTTACACATACTATAAAAAGTCTTCTAATGTATCTCATCATCAAAAGACACTAAATAATCTTAAGAATTTCACCACAACTCTTGAATCCCTTATATGTTGACTTCTTACTCATTCATTATTATTCGTGATCCATTAACCATTCCTTCCCAACTTTTTCTGAAATACTTCTTTCCTACAAACCAAATCATGAATCATATCCTAAGATTCCAAAATAGAAAAAAAAAGTTAAGAAATAATCCATACCTTTGATTGGTCATGGTCAGTTTCTTCATCCTCAATCAGAATGGAATTAGGTATTGGTAAACAAGTATTTGTATGATCTTGGTGATCCCATTCACGAAACTTCTTCACAGGACATGTGTTTGCATAATGATCATGCTTACCACAGTTAAAACATTCTATTGATCCCTCATAATGAACTTCTTTCCCTTTCCTCGAGTCAACTGGATTCTTCCTTTTTCCATGGCAGTTTCTTGCTTTATGACCTTCATTTCCACATCTATAGTATATTTCTGTCCCTTTGAAACATTTTCCTAGGTGTTTCTTTCCACATCTATGACACATAGGTTTTTGAACACACTTACCTTTATGATAATTACCTGTAGTTCCATAGGTATTTGTTTCTCTCATATATGATGCCTTATAGAAATCACCAAGGTTTAGGTGGTCAATCATGACTCTAGATAGTTGGTTGAGGATAAACACAAGAGTTCTCGTTGTAGCTCCCATATCATTCAGTTTCTCGCTCAGAAAACTGTCACAGTTTCCTTCACATCCACCGTTACCTTGGTGCCTACTAGATCCATCCATTTACTAAAACCAAGATGGTCAGTGTGAGTATATCATCAAAACCATCATGTACTAAAGTGGAAGATAAACACTATGATATACTTACTCATTCACTTTATCTAAAAACTATGACTCTTTCTGAAATCCTAACCATTATGGTCATGTCACTTATGCTTAAAGAATACCCTAACCTCAAAAGATTTCTAAACCGACCTTTGATACCAACTATAAGGCCCCAGCCTTAAACCTTACTTAATATTGAATTAAATGAATAATTCACATTGAGGATCTTTTAAGGTTTAGAGTTTTAGAGAATTAGGACATAACTATTACATCTCAAAGGATTACAATGTATAAACTTTTACTAAGTTTCCATAAAATAAAAACTCTTAAAAAGAAACATGTCCTGTTCCATGTTTTAGGTTGCATGACTTTCCCCTGATCCCATCCTTGACCCTATTCCATGTTAAGTCCTGTGAAAAACATTTCAAAAACTTGGGATGAGCATAAAAAGCTCAGTAAGGGATTCACAAAGAATGAAAACTGTTAGTTTTTTTCAAAACAACATGTAAACCATGTATACTTTATCCAAGTAATACATTTCACCTTTTCGAAGTAGTGAAAACTCTTCGCTGAGTAAAAGTTCATTACTTACCCTTTTTGTAACCAAAATATTACCATAAACCCCATATAAAGATCACATAACATATAAAGGTAACTTGGGAAATAAACATACTTAAGTGGAAGAACCATAAGGCCCACTTCCACACATATCACTTAATTGAATAGCCATTCGGCCACATTCCATACATACTTAATGGAATAGCCATACGGCCGACTTCCATACCAAATGCATTGGAGGTTATAATGTAACCACCCGTCCTGGTATTCACGGGACCACCCGTCATATGGTTTATCACGTAACCACCCGTAAAATGTCCAAGTACCATTATAAAATTATAACACATAAAACCAACATAAAGGAATGGTAACATTACCACATTTCAATCACAATATATCATTTAAATATATTGACATAATAGAATCCTTTATCAAAACCATTTTCAATACCAAAATACATAAAAGAGTATATGGTATTTATTACATTTTAAAAACATTACATCTTATTGAGGAAGTCAATGAACAAATAATACTCGTGGCGGCGGAAAAGGTCGTTGTCACCACATACGTTAAAAGAAACATTCCTTTTTGTCTTTTAGTAGAACGCTTCGTAGAAAAAATATTCATTTTGAATAAACGTAAAAGTAAAAGGGGTTTATACACCGTATAAAAGAAAGCTGTGTATAAAACGAAATATGCCTCAATGAAAGGAGATTGAGACGAAGTCCCTTACAAAGACGATATCCTTGGTTTAAGGATAAATCAATTACATAATTATGTGTGACAAACGAATACACCAAATATAAGTTTATATTAAGTGTAAAACAATCAGAGGTTATTCACACATATTCATAGAATGACATATTCAAGGAGTATAAGTTTATCCCAAAGAATCAAATTTGGGTTAAGAAGTTCCCTTGCAAAAATTTGACAGCCTAATGGCATCACTACAAAATTCAGAATATGAGTTGATGAGAAATAAAAAGGGTATCTCATCACATGGAAATAAAATTTAAATCAATAAGGATATAGAAGAACATATCCCAACATAATATTATGTGAATTAAAAAACATAACAAAAAAAGTCTTTTAAAAAGAGGAGGGTGAAAGGTTCCCTTACCGACATGGGTATCTTTTGAAACATACACCCCGTGAAAGAAGGACAATACAACATTGATGTAAATACTCATAAATGAATGTATATTACACAATGAGTAAAATAATGGGCAGTACATACACCAATAAATGGGAATTGTGGAAAATGTAGCATAAATCTCTCAGGAATAAAAGTGAGATGAAAAATCCCTTACGAAAACTCGGCAGCCTAACGGCGCCACATTAAACTTACAAAAATGGATTGATGAGATCAAATAGGGTATGTAATCATATTAACATAATGTTTATAGAAAGATTAATATAAAAGAACATCCCCCAACATAATAAAGAGGAGATTAAAATAAGTGACATAAAGGAGAGTACTTAAAAAGAAAGAAAGAGGTTAGATCTCTTACGAAAATTCGTCAGCCTAACGGCGCCACTCAAAACTTCCAAAATGGATTGATGAGAGAGAATATGGTCTCTCATCATATGAAAATAAAAATTACAGTAAGAGTAAAATAAAATAACATCCCAATATCAAGAAAAATGATCTTTAAAAGTAATGACATAAAAGAGCGTACTTAAAAAGAAAGAGAGGAGTAGGATACCTTACCTCGAGTCCGACTTGACTCGATCGTTCTTTAACGTCCCGAATAATAAACTTGAGTTAATTTATAATTTCTTAAGAACCTTTTTAAAGGTCATTATTCATTTTATATCAATTATTGACATGTTATAAAAATTATGTAATCATTTATGTTAATAATGTTTGTTTTGTCGATATTTGGTTCTTAAGTCAAAAGTGGACTTGTTACAATTACATGTTGTTCGTATGGTCAATGGTTCATTATATCCAGAATGTACATGTATTTATAATATTACATAATCATTTAGAGGTAAGAAATGAAATGCACCGTTCATGGAGACGGTAAGCTGTACGTACGCATGAACGCTACTTTCATTTCTTTGTCATATTAATGGAATTAAAACTAAATGAGAGGTATGTATATTTTAATTCCATAAATATATTAATCATTTATATGTAACTTACATTATATATATCCATTATAAATATGTACTTATAATAGTACATTACATTCAGGGATAAGAAATGAATGCATCGTTCATGGAGACGGTAAGCCGTACGTACACATGAACGCTACTTTCATTTCTATATCATAAATTAATGGAAAGAAATAATAATTATATAGAGGTATATTATAATTACAATATAACATCATATATAATAACTTTAAATACATCCTTTATACGTCCCACATATCGCATTAACGAATCACATCACTTTGAGGGGGCGGTAGTCCGCACTTCTTTAAATGAAGATATCGCGTTTACCCATAATGGAAACCATAAAGGTATGCCATAAATGAAAAATAAATAAGCTTAAGTAAAACATATACATATTATATATCATATATAAATATAGTGACATCTTAATGTCCACCTTTGAAGGTGTTATATGAGTGTTGAACAATCATCGTTTCGTGAGGCAGAAATTCTCCATCCATGGAAACAGTATGTTCTTTAACCATTAGATGTAGGTGTGTGTAAGTGTAGCTAGAATCCTTCTTATAAAAACATCCTAGTATATTTAATATACTGTAGTTGTTATAAAAGAAATGAATAAAAAGAGTTTAGGGGGTTGGAGAGGCAAAATAAAACAAAAGGACTCAAGTGAAGACATTACCTTAAAATCGGGTAACTCCCTTTGGTTTGAGCTCAAAGGATTCCTTGGGAAGACTTCTGCCCAAAGTGAGGCTTCAAGGAGTAAGAAAAGGAAGTTTAGAGATAAAATGGGTAGAGTTTGGCCGAGCCAAAGGCTTTGGGAATGTTGGTAAGGAGGTAGAGGTGGGGGACTTTTATAAGAGGAGAGGAGGGGCACTCTTGTAATGTTACAAAATGGTACTTTATTTTAAAAAGAGTTTCGGATTTTAAAGGTCCCACATTTATGTATTTAGAGGATAAGGTGACAAGGGTTCTAAATCCACTCATCCAACAGGTTTTGGACATGTGTAGGTCTTAGATATTACATTATCTTTCCATTTTATTTAAATCGTTAAATAATGAGGTCATCACTGCATCATTATGATGTCAGAAATATTTTAATTTATTTAATTTCTAAAAATTATAAAAAAAATACTATGAAGTAGGAAATCTTTTTAGATTTTGAATGACTATTTATAGTCAAAAATAAAACTTTTATAACCCCATGTAAAAAGTGTTTTAGTAAAACATCTCATTTTTGTGTCATTTTTACTTTAACATTAAATAAAAAGATATTTATGTCATTTTCCAACCAAAGTGGCTCCATGGGGTCCTCAAGTTGACCCATGGATTTTCTTGGTCAGCCATGACACATCCAATGAGGGTAGGACATGTGTTTATGTCATTTCATTTTATTAAAACATTATTCTTACCTTAAACTACACTAATTACCTCTAATCGCGATTAAAAACTTAATAAGTTACTATTCACCAAAAAATTATTTTAATCCCATTGAAAGACATTTTACTTCTTAATGACAACCATGTATTTCTGATTTTTGAAATTAAAAACACAATTATGGACAAATTTCATTTAAATGGAAAATCAGTTTTTATAAGTACCACTTATTGGTTTCACTATTCATAAAAAATTGATGTTTTTTCAGAAAATTACCAAAAGATCACCCTAAGATATAATTGATATTCCGAATTCAAAAATGATGTCTATTTTAAAAAATTAAGAACATATAAGTGGCATTAATTAATTTAATAATTAATTCTTGCTGTCAAAACAAATAGCGTGTTTTTATGAAACAAAATGTATCAAAAGATTGACACTAGTTTAAGTCTGATTTCAAAGTGAAATTAATTCCAATGAACACTATTGGATTAAATGGTAAAAATATATTATAATTTCACTTTAAAACCAATTCAAAAGATAATCTAATCATATAAATAAATTAGATTAAAAGAGGTTTTGAATTAAAATACAACATTTTTCACTATTCATTAAAAATTGAACTTTTTTGGAAAAATACCAAAAATTTACGCAAAGTAAACTTTGATGTCCCGATTCTAAAGAAGAATTTTATTTTGTCAAATATAGCACATAAAATTTTCAAAAAGTGGATTTAATAGAGGTTCTCCATCAAAAGGTGGTTAATCGGCCTTTTAACGAATATTAGAATGTTTACGCTTAAAATTGGATTCATTTGCATTTTTAATCCTCTAACATTTATTGTAAAAAGTAAAAATATTTGACAAACATATATAATCATTTTGTAGTTAGTTCTGTTCATTCCCGCCATTACAACGGCTAGGCGTTAACTACTATTTAAAATAATATTATTTTATTATTAGAGTGCAACATAAGATTCCCAAGAAACTCGTTGTTGTGTGTTGGGTACGCCATAGAGAATAGCATCCCCTTTAAAGTAATATCAATATTTTATTCACAAATATGGATAAATATAAAAATTTCATATTCTTTATTTACCTGGGGTGTTACATACCATATGCGGTGATTAAAAATAAGCAATCTAATTTTATCAAATGAATGCCTCTTCTAGTGGTTAGTACTCAAAATCTAGAAAGAATTTCATATGAAGAATGGGCATTTAAGCATGAGATGGTTTGTGGTTTCATTTTCCTATGGGTTGAATATAATGTGATGAATCATATTGTCAACATTTCTCATGCCAGATATTTGTAAGGGAAGCTAGAAACTGACTTTGCTTCTATGATAGAAAACAATAAATTGTTTCTTCTGAAAAAATGAAAAATTTGAGTCACAAAGAAGTTATATATATTTCATAATATTTGAGATAATATAAATGATGTTTTGACCAATTTTATAGTATGAGTAATAATTTTGATGATGAGGTTTTAACTCTTTTCTTTCTTAATAATTTACATGATTCTTTGTATAATTTACCCAACACTCTAACTAGTTCTACTCCTAATGTTTCTTTGAAATTTAGTTTTGTTAAGTCTGTTGTTTTAAATTATTAGGTCAAGAGACGTACTGGGGATTAATATTCTTCAGGTCTATTAGTCACAGTGACCAGGGGGAGAATCCATGAAATGAATCAGGGATAGAGCAGTTGAGGTAAGATAAAAGGAAGAAGCAATTCCAAGTTGAAGAATAGATAATTTGAATGTAATTATTATGATAAGAAATGTCATGTTAAATAGTATTGTTATCAGCTCAGAAGAGAAAATAGAATGAAAGAAAATCAATAGAAGAAAAATGGTGATGGAGATGATCATTTCACTGCCACTACAGGGGTGACATTGTTAATGTTTATGACTCCATTAATATTGCCTGTGATGATTCTTGGTGGGTTGTTGAAATTCGTTCCTATTTTTACAAGACATAGATGAATGATCTCATTACATCTTACAACCCATTTGATTTTTGGATTTTAAATATGGGTAATGATGGTGATATTGATGTTGTAGGTATCAAGATTTTTTTTAGAGACTAGTACTAGAAGTAATATGATTTTGAAGAATGTTGGGCATGTTCCTAAGGTTTGCTTGAATCTTATTTTTAACATAATTCTTGATGATGAAGGTTTATCAGTACTTTTGGTTATGGAAAATTGAAAATTTACAAGGGTTATTTGATTGTGGCTCAAGGGAAGAATCTGGGAAGTTTTTTCTAGACTAGTGCATCTATTTCTTGTTGTACTACTTGTGTTGTTGAGTAAAATGTTTCGTTCAAGCGATGGCATAAGAGGATCAACCACATTAGTGAGAAATATCTTGGTTGTTTGACCAAGAAAATAATTCTTTTGTATTTTAATAGTGTCAAATTAGAAACATGTGATCACTGCATAGATATAAAACATTGTATAGTGAGTTTCAACAGTTATCCTTTACACAAGAAGTAACATGTACTTGAATTATTACATTCTAATGTTTGCGGTCCTTTGAAATCTAAGAATGTTAGTGGGAGTATTTATTTTTTGAAATTTATTGATGAATACTCATGTAATATTTGAGTTTATGTTTTGAATTCCAATAGTCTAGAGCTCAGGGTTTTTAAGAAATTTTAGTTTTCTGCTGGGAGGGAATATGGTAAGAAACTGAAATATATTTTCACTAACAATGAGGGTGAGTATTGTGGTCTTTTTGATCATTGTTACAGGAAGAATGGTATTAAACATCAAAATATTCCTCCTAATACAACTTATCTGAATGGTGTAGTTCATCGAATGAACAAAACATTATTCTATGGAGTTTGTTTTTTATTTCCAGAATCAATGTTACTTGGATATTTTTGGGGAGAGGCATTATTTATTGTTTCGTAAATTGTTTTGACTAAATATACACAAAAATGTATATATGTTATATATTTTTATTTATTTAATTATAAATAACACTACTATAGGAGAAGTGGTCGAATTATAATGTCAAAATATACATATCAGTTTAATCTCTAATAATAAATTGACCCTCCATCGAAAAAAGATAAGAAGACCCCTTTAAATGAGGAGGAAATTTCATCAAATGTTCAAAAATTATAGTATCCCAAAAAGACTCAATTTTGGAAGAATTTTAGACATTTTTATCCTTAAAAAACCACTATCTAAAGTTCTTAAAAGCCACCAAATCATATATCGTTTTGAAAACATTGATTTGATATGTGTTGGAGCTCAAACAGACACCTGGATCAAAACTTATGGCTATTTGAATTTTAAGTCAAGTTTTCAACTTATTTTACATCATTTATTAATTTTTTGATTTTTTCAATCATTAAATTAATATTGAATTACTATTACTAAATAATAATTATATAATTTTTAATTAATAGTAATTTTTAATTATTTAATAAACTATTTTCACTAAATGTTTTATATATTAAGTGTGATTACATATATAGTATTATATAAATCGTATTTTATAGAATATAATATATTTATATAAATGTTAATATATTTATATATTAATATGTGATTTTTAATGATTTTTTTAAATATTACTTTTATTAACAATAAAAAGAAGGGGTTTTATCAATGATAAAAGGCATACGTTTATTAGTACTAATAAAAGTGCTGATATAGATACCCCTTTATCAGTGATTTTTAGCATTGATAATGGGTATCACTGAATAAACCTAAATGTATAGTAGTGACTGATGTAAAACATGCAAACATATATTTTAGAGATTTTAATTAACATTTATATTGTTAAAACATGTATAATGTGCACCAACAAAGTGAGAGGATGACTCTATATGTTCTGGGTGTAGTGAAAGCACAAGAGGGTGTGGTTCCCAACATAAATTTTTCCATAATCGATGATCAATACAAATTCAATATGATTATGAATGCTAGTATCCATGGAATTGAATCAAGGATTTTGACAAAGAGGAAGAAGAAATGGAACCCCTAAGAGAGGATCAACATATTTTGTTTATAATTAATTTAATTTAATTAAATAAATAACTCCAAGGTGATTCATTCTTTATTGATGTGTTTGGTCACGGATCTGTAGTGCACTGTCATTACATCATAGAAACCAAGGATAGGTTTCCACTAGTAGTGATTCACATGGGTTCCACAAATCTCTAGTCATAGAAAAAGGAGTCTCCAGGTGCTAGCACATAAGATCCTTGCACTTGCATTGTTCACCTTTGATCGCCTTGAGAACTGCTTCTAAAGCGTTCCCTTTGATCCGGTGGAGGATCGACGCTATTGTTCATGAGAATGTTCATAAATAGGAAAGAACTCTCTAGGCATGCGAGGTTTCTCCAAGAATGTATTGCACTACTCTAATTGGATAGCTTTATATTTCCCTAGGCTAATGAGAGAATAATAATATATCCAGATATTTAATTCACTAGGTAATAATAAATAATTTTCACAAGCGCATTTATTCATTTTATTAATCCAAGTGAAACCCGTTATCAAATAATAACTTAATTGTCATTATTTTTTGACATGTTCTTAACCTATAAGTTATAAATAAATATTATTTAATCAAATAATATTTAATATTATTATTTCTCGTTGGATCCTTAAACTCATTCTTCCAATCCTCCTAAATATTTATTAGACATTGAATAATGACTATTTATTTATTAAATAAACACCACTACAATATTCACCGATAAATAAATAAATATAATATTTACCGAAAATAGAAAATTAATATTTATTAAATGTTCTTCTATGAATATATTCTCTCAAATTACTAGTGAGAGAATAAATGCGATCAAACATACATGAATAATTATTAATCCATAACTAGGAGTAATTTTTATTAAACTAGTTAAATAATAATTTATTTAACTAAGATTCTGGATACAGTTACTGTGTGACCCTCTAGGACACTTTCTAGGGGGAATTAAAAGAACCTACCTAATGTCTAAGGTTAACATCTAGAAACACACAAAGGCACCTATAGAGAAATAAGTGAATACCACAAATACATGTCACCTCATAAAAATTATTTTCATGTGATATAACCCCTTTACCACAATATCTCTAATCGTGCAAGTTGTATGCCAGTGTCATCAACCTATATGAGAGATATCTCATTCTTTGAAACTCTAGAAATAGAAATTTTCTAGAGAACACCATGGCCTTGGATTTATTTAGGATATATAATTTCCACAAAAGGGCCAGAGATATTAACATATATTATTTAACAGAAGGGAGAAAACCTTTCTTGCATTATTCATTAATGCAATATTACTTGTGATGCACCCAACATATCCTACCATGTCGCGAACATCTGTCATCACATTTTTCGTCAATACATCAAAGTATAGAACTCAAAATATCCATTAATAATAATCTTAATGTCTAGGTACCAATACACATATCTACAGGTAGGAAAATACAATGACACTTATAAATGTGGATTTCCTATTTCCAGGTCTCGTTCTCATAATATTTTACTAGATATCACCAAGGGTATACATCATGATATTATGCCTAAAATTCCTATGAGTCTCCACCCCTTATGGCCTATATCATATTTGTCTCTTAAAATTATATCATCCCACCATAAAACATTTATATAATAATGGTGTCATAGCACTTCTGGGATGTCATCATAGTGGGAAACTGCCAGGACCTTTTAGTGTGACAGCTAATCTTGGTATATTATGACATGATATGTCACATAAAAGTACAATAATGATGTGATAATAAATTTATTAATATTTAAAAACATGAATAAAAGTTTATCATAATGTATATAGAAGTTGGTTCTTGGGAACCGACTCTAACAGACTACCACTTTCACTAGATCCAACTACTAATAACCTTCAGTCCACTAGCTCTCACATGATAATCATGATTCTGATAAGATAGGCCTTTAGTCAAGGGTTCCAACATTTTCTCTTCTTTATACACTCTTCTCAATATAAATTCACCCCTCTAATGAAATTTTTTCATGAGATGATAGTTCTGGAGTATGTTCTTTGTCTGTTGATGTGACTTTGGCTCTTTTTCAAGAGCCATCACTGCGGAATTATCACAATACAATGTGATAGGGTCTCTAATAAAAGGTACTAAATCAAGCTCTTTGGAAATGTTTTGAATCCAAAAGGCTTTTTTGGATTCATTAGAAGTCTCTATATACTCAGAATTCGGTGATGAATCAGCAACAGGTGGCTACTTTGAACACTTCCTGCTCACAGCTCCTCTGTTGATATAGAAAAAATATCCCTATTGTGACTTCAGATCATTATGATCTATCTAAAATCTATCATCAGTATACCCTTTGATGACAAGATCCTCGTATCCACCATACAATAGGAACATATCCTTAGTTCCTCTCAGATACTTATGGATATCCTTAACATCAATCCAATGATGTTATCTTGGATCTACTTGATATCTACTTACCATTCTTAGCGCATATGAAACATCAAGTCTAGTACATAGCATGGTATGCATGATTAATAATATCATTGAAACATACGGGATCTTACTCATTCTATCATTCTCTTATTGTGTCTGGGGATACAATTTATTAGAAAGATGTATGCCATGTGAAACTGGAACCAACCCCCTCTTGGATGGTTCCATAATAAATATCTTTAGTATCTAGTCAATATATGTACTCTGAGTTAGTTCATGAAGCCTCTTAGATCTATCGCGAATGACCTTTATCCCTATAATGTAGGTTGTTTCACATAAGTCCTTCATGGAGAAGCACTTGTTCAACCAGTCCTTAAAACATTGCAATACTAGTATGTCATTTCCAATAAGTAATATGTCATCATAATATACAACTAGGATAATGACTGTATTTGTATTAAACATTTTGTAAACACATAGATCACATTCATTTTTAATGAAACCAAATTCTCTAATGGCTTCATCAAATAGAAATTTCCATGACTGGATACTTTCTTCAATCCATAAATGGATCTCTGCAACTTGGGAACCCTTTTATCATCACTTGGTGTCACAAAACCAACTGGTTGTGCCAAATATACATCTTCCTGAAGATTCCGGTCAAGGAATGTAGTTTTGACATCCATATTCTAAATCTCATAGTCATGGTAAGATGCTATGGCATGTATTATTTGTATGGATTTAAATATGGAAACTGATGAAAAGGTTTCATCAAAGTTAATTCCTTAATATTTTTTAAAAACTTTAGACACTATCCTTGGTTTATAGGTACTTACTTTACCTTCCATGTTTAGTTTATTCTTGAATACCAATTTTCATCCAACATGTATTAATCAACTGGTGCATCAACCATAACCCAAACATGGTTCTCATATATGGAATCCATCTCATAATTTATATCATCTTACCATATTTTAAATTCTAATCTCTATATTTCCTCCTTGTAGGAGAGAGGTTTATAATTTCCCGACAATAATGAGTCACCATCCTCGGTGACAAGAAAACCATATCTCTCTAGTTCTCTTACCTCTCATACACTCATACACTGTACTTGTGTTTTAGGAACTACTTCTTCGAGAGGGACCTATGGAACTTTTTCCTGTACCTACACTTGTTTATCTTGAGAATCAACTTCATCGAAGTCAATCTTGATCCCACTATACATTTTAAGAATGTTCTCCCTCTCAAGAAAGATGTCTTGTCTAGAAATAATCACTTTCTTGTCTGAGGGGTTGTATAGGTAGTATCCCTTTGTTTCCTTGGGACATCTTCTATAGATACACTTCATGACCAGGGGTGCTAGTTTGTTTCCTGTGAAAGCCTTGACAAATTCCTACCAACCCCATACATGATTATGAGATAAAATGGGTTTCTTTCCACTCCATAACATGAAGGGAATCCCATTTACTACCTTAGTTGGTAATTGTAAGATCCTGAATCTTCATTTTAGGTCTGGATATTTATTTTGGGTTTTTTATAGTAAAAGTAAGAAAGGGTAAATTTCATAATTACACACCATTTACTTTTGAGTAAACATCATGTACCCGGTTTCCACCTATAGTCATGTACTGGTCGTGTAACGGCCGAGTACATTGTTGTGTGGTAACCTGGAAGACTGCCTAAATTGTGGGCTGATTGAGTCTAGTGCATGGTGTTGACATTAAATGATCCTTTTGTGTACTTTTCTTTTTAACTGATTAATTGGAGTGGTGTCATGTATAATCTCCATAATGATCTTCTTCTCCTCGTGTCTCATACAAGGGAGCGACGTACGACCCAATATCTTTGATCTCCTCTTGTTCCTCTGTCTGAGCTCCGATTGAGATGATGCTAGGTGTGTTGGATTCCCACCAGTGATTTCTATCTTTTCCTATAGCCTATCTTCCTAATTTCTCCTCTCACATGAGTTATAGAGGATTTATTTTTTGACCATTTTGTATATTTACACTATTCTAGGCCGATTCATGGGATGAAATTAGTGATTTTTCATCATATAACATCGTGGTAGGTGGTTTTTGCCTTTATTTGGTTGTATTTGGATTATATATGATAAAAGTGCCGAATACCCATGTTTAGGGTATTGCGTGTCATGGAATTTAACCTTTTTTAAGACCTATTATGGAGTGTTTGTTTTATAAAGGGTTAATTATTATGCATAAATTTTATTACCTTGAATATTGGTGTGTTTCCCATGTTTTTTTATTACGGGTCATTGGGTCTAGAAATAATGTTAGGCTTGCTTTGTTTCCATTCCTAGGGTGTTAGGATGGAGTTATTGTTTATTTGAGATGCATGTGTTTGGCATTGTGAAAGTATGGACAAGGGGAATTGAATATGATAGCTTCTCAAGACAGGGTCATTTATTTATAATTATTGTTATGTTGACCCAGAGGTATTGACTGTGAGAGCTTTTGGGTGGTCATAGACTAGAGGGGTCAGACTGTGAGAGCTACCCAGAGGTTCCTTATTAAATGAATTTTGGACCATTGACTATGAGAGCTACTAGGTGGTCATTATATTATATTGTTTCTATGCAGACCAAAGGGGTATTGACCGTGAGAGCTACCCCGGAGGTCGTTATTAAATAGTTCTATATGGGAGAAAAGGGGTTAGAATATGTGAGATTTCCAAAAGGGTCATCATTTATTAAATTTGTGATATGTTGAACCAGAGGGGTTAGTCTGTGAGAAATTTCCCCGAGGGTTCCTTTTGAATGATTTAATGATTGTGATGAGTCTGCCAAGACAAAACACAAGCTTGGACTCAGTCTTACTTGATTGTTTAGATTGTCTTTTGCAACGTCTGTGTGTTATTATTATACACGGGGAAAAATGTTAGGATATAAACAAATGTTACATTATTCAGTAGTTTTAATATTTTCTGAATGTAAATTAATGTAATTGAAAAATGTAGGATTGTTTACTTTTGAGTACTTCCTAGTTTATTGCTTCATTTATGAAAATTGACTGCTATATATATTCACTGATAGTTAGGATCATATCATTTGGAGGTTTCCTACTGGGATTCATCTCACACCCTATTTGGGTCAATCTTTTGGACCAAAAAATATAATATTGTTTCATGTATAGATAAGGGTATGTGCCCGTCTTCATCAGGTACTTGATTGTTGTTGGAGCTGGAGAGCAAGGGACCAAGATGATGGTTGTGATGCTGTTAGAGTTTACTAGATTCCATAATCTGGTTTCATGACTGTATTTACACCATTGTGACTTTTTTGTATTATTTCTTATATACATGTTACATCCATAATTTGTTTATATATATAGTGCATTTGTTTATAATATCATTCTTCTGTTGTTTACATTTTTTGTAAGGTATTACTGTTTATGCTACTATTTACTAATTGTTTCTGCTGTGTTACTCTATGGATGAGGGCATAGGTTCCCAATTATCACACCTAAGTCCCTAACTACTAGTCAGAATCCTTTGGAATTTTGGGAAATTCACGTGAGACGATGTGACCGACCAGGTACGGGGCACCTTTGGGTGACACCCGGAACTGGGTCGTTACAAAGTGGTATCAGAGGAGTTTCTTTATACTTCATCATACTATTTGGAGCAAATATACAGGTATAGGAATGAATGGGAAGTTGGTAATAAGCTGTTCTTAGGAGTATCTAACCTTTGTACAAGGAAAATCCATGTTACCTTGAATATTTAAATTTTTCTGGTCTCGCAATTTTTACCGTTGATTTGATTTCACCATTGGGTGATTCACATGTTTTTTTCTATTATCATTGATATTATTGAGGTTCTATTTATATTTCATCGCAATGAGATGATGGTATTCCATCTCATGCATCATATAGTCACTTTCTATAGATCACATTTTATGCATTCATATCATGCCATTTAGGGTGCATTACTGATTTCATGATGTTGTGATAGATGTTGTGCTAGATATTCATGATGTTGTCACGACCCACCTTCACCAGGATGAGGGAAAGAAAAAAACTTCCAGAACCATTCTTCTTCAAGATGAAGGGGAGATAATGACCCCCAAGTCTTGCCTTTAATATGCGCCAGAGTGGAGACTGGAACCAAGGGTATAGAATCTCACATGATATGGAAGGAATTACCATTTTTATAGAACAAGATTGGGAGACAAGATGGTAAATCCCAGAAAACTCCAAAAACTAAAAGTAAAAGTAAATCCCAACAATCCATTCTCACATTCATGTCCAAAATAATGTGATAAAAGGTACACAAAACTCCAACGAAAAGTACCAAAATAAAGGAAAAGTAGCAACGACAACTCCCGACGGCCAAGATAGTAATGTTCGGAATAGTCCTCAATGTCCTCCTAGAAACCTAAAAGTAGTTATATATATATAGGTTGATTATAATGGTATAATCATTAGGGAAAACCAAAATCTCTCATTCATAAGTGGGGTGGAATTCTAATGCCTCGTGAGAAAGTATGGGTAACCAAGACACCTAGTAAGGAAAAATATCCACCCGGACTCACAAAGTTTTGATTTAAAAATAACACAAGTAAGGTAAAGTAATATTAATATCAATTCAATATTCAGGTACCCCACACACCTTTTCCACTGGTTAATTACAACATCCTACGTGGCAGACCTCCCCAACAAGTCTCACTGCAGTCCCACTACTACCCCGAAAACAACTTTATGGGCCAAGACAACCACGCATCCCACCCACAAACACCTAGGCCACCAAAACCACACATATCCATGCCCGCAGACACCTTGGCCAAAAAAACCACTGCCACACACAAAGACACCTGGGCCAAAACAACCACCACTATTCCCGAAGACACCTTACCCTCATCCCGGAGACACTTGGGAAACGAACATGCTAGCACACACATAGGCCAACCACCACAACACACCCTAATCAAAGGGTCATGGGCCATAAGGAACCTTATACCGTCACAACCTGCCTGAAGAGTCTCGGGCTACCTCGAAGAGGGGGCATAAAAGGAGCTAATAACCATCCATTCTTAGCAATGTTGGGAAAAACTCCCTCCCATCTGAAATGGGGGTGTTTGGCACAAAGTGATCAACATGGGTGGGTTGTGTATAAGAAACACAAGAAGTAAACATTATAAATATAGGTAATCAAGAACACTTCATAGCCTAAGGGTTCCAAAATAGATAACCAGCCCATACACAACAACTCTTCTAGCTATCCTTACATCCACAAATACACAACAATCATAACCATAGCACAACCCATTCCTAGAAAACAGTTCCCGCATAATACCAGTTCTTATTTAACATTTTCAAATGATTTTCATCTAATAAATTATTCCACTACTAAGAAACTAATGGGTATAACCACAATCCAAAACAAAAACTAAATAGAAACATCCAATAAGACATTTAAGCATTCACACTATGTTATCTTATAAAGTCACAACAACAAAAGGGATCTGTGAGATCCCTCGATGTAATGGAACCAAACCTAGCCCCAACATATGGCTCCACATGGCCTCAGATTAAAAAACTAGAAACCCTTCTACCGGAGGTTCCATTCCCATCCACGTCACCCCACACGACATCAAACAGATCCACCACACATATCACCACAACAGAGCCATGATGTTTTCGGATTTAACCACACCATTCATTAAGTGCCTTATTTTTGTTTGTTTAACTAGGGTGATCACACAAGTATTCTTATCCATTGGGAATCCATTTAATCAACTGATTTTACATAATCAACTAGTTTCCATGCTAAAACCATTCAGTCACATGATAGTCTAGAAAATAGAGGATCATTAGTGCGTAAGAATGGACCACCAACAACTTGAATTTTTAGGGGTCATAAACCCATACAATTCACAATATAAAAACGAAGATAAATGAATAAATCGACATCATCATCATTCACACCCATTAATTCATTAAAATTTTGTTTATTGTATTTTTTAAGGTTTGGTTTTATCTACATCCTGAGTGAAACATTATCACACCCACCCTGCATGATGCACAGTAAAGAGAGAAAAAGTAAAAACCCCTACTTGGATGATCAAGGATCGATGTTTTCTCCTCCCATGAAGAACTAGAGATTCAAGACTTGTAGAGTAAGAACTCCAAGGACTCTAAGGCTAAGTAGAAAGGGATCCAACATGGGAACATGATTCCTCTCAGGTAGATGTCTAGAGGCACACTAAAAGAAATGTAAAGGAATAAGGAAGAGAGGATATAATATTAAGAAGAGTCTGGATCCTAAAAATAGGGAGATGATTTCTAAGTAATTAAAAGTTAGATTGTGCCTCGACCATGCAGAATGTAAGTTTCACATATTGGGATTAATTAAGATTTAATAATTCTCATTAGAGATGGTGGAGATAATGGATCTGAGTTAATAGATTTTCTTTAAATGGTGAAAAACACGTAACGAGGGATAGACTAGAAAACATAGAAAAGGGTGTGACACCAAGGAAAAAGGCCACACATTTTGGTAACTCAAGGGTCTCCTGACTCTTAGGGGTTTAAAACATCTTTTACAGGCCATAAATTACTATGAAAGGGGTATTAAAACAATTTTATATTAAATGATACACTACTGAGGAGAAACTAGAAAGTTGTAGAGAAACTAGAAATGACTCACTGTTGGGTGAGTCAATGTCACCCTAGAACCGTCGCCATGACACCGTAGCCCTAGAACCGTCACCCTGGCACCATTTCCCTGGCATAGTTTCCCTAGAATTGATGTCGATTGGTGATACGGACAACCCATCATTTCCACCAATAACCACTGGTGCCATCGATGCCTTTCGGTGTCACCGACGATCATCATTTCCACCGATGCTGATCAGTGCAACCGACGCTCATCAGTTCCACCGACACTGATCGGTGACACCATTTTTTCAACCTAAAATTTGGAAAACTCCTTAATGAGTCACCAATGGTCCATAGGATACCCCAAACACCATAATTGACAAAGTAATGGACAAGGAGGGTCCAGGACATTATAGTTGTTGTGATAGATGCCGTGATAGAATACCTACTATTTTGATAGGGTATTCGAATATGTAAAGTTTTATTGGATGGATTCCAAACATTCATCCTTGAGGTGTTATGGGACCTTTTGGATTAGAATTTGGTTGATCATGTTGAACTTTAGTTGAATTTTGTCTATTTATGATGTGAATAAGGATTTCAAACTTTGATTTGTGGGAGTATTGGCTCTCACAGTTCGGAATTTGTCATGCCTTGGACACAATTATACGTTTTTAACGATTCTGGAGAAGTTTCAGAGGATTACTATCCAGAAACCCAGACAACATGGTATGTGATGTTATGAACCCATGCCATGTGTTCTTCTATTTTGGAAGAAACAACTTTTCTTTTGTACACATCATGTACTAAGAGTACACATCATATAGTACTTGACCGTGTGAAAGACTGTGTGAGGAAAGGCACAGGTTTGGGAATATTTTTGTAGAACACGTCATGTCTTGATTTTACACACCTTGTGTTGGGAACCATGAATCCAATAGTATGACCAATGACACAGGTGGATGAAACTTAGGTTTTACACATCGTGTCTAGCTTGTACACGCCGTGTAGAGTCAACTGTGTATCTGATTATGTGACCAATGACATGGGTAGAAGTAAATGAACTAGTACACACCATGTCTATGGTGAGAATTCCATGTAATGTTACCAAGGAGAAAACTGTGTAGGTCTAGCCATGTAGAAGTACTTGGTTAGGAGGTATGATTCAAGTACATGTTGTGTCTTAGGAGGAACACATCTTGTGTACGCGTGTTAAATGACCAGGTTTGGAAGAGGTACATGTCATGATTAAATACATAAGAAAACATATCATGTATGGGTTATACACATCATGTAACCCTTTTCTTTAAAACATGTATTTTTCTTCTCCTCTTCCTTTTTTCACTTATAAGTTGTTGTCCTTGATAATATTTAAATGAGGTGTGCATTTGACCTTGAAGAGTCATTCCACCAAGACGTCCTCTAGTTGTATTCCAGATATAGGGAAAGGATCATACTCAAGAAATGGGAGACCAGGGACTACCAAATTATCCTCTCGTTGTGTCTTTCATGTCACCATCTATTATACCAGACACATCTGATGATGTAGTGTTCTATGAAGGTTTTTTGAAGATGTTACATACATTTCAAGGAGCAATGCATCCTTCCTCGTCTATGTAAAAGCTGATACGAGTGTTATAGTAGTCGTATCCTCCCACTTTATCATGGGAATGAGGACTATAGGCTGTAGATTCATGGTTTGAGGTCATGCTTGCTATCATTGAGCATCTGTAGATGCCTCCAGAGAAGAGGGTGAAGCTCATGATGTACATCCTATCTGATTCCTCAGATCAGTCTCGAGAGTTGATCAGTCTAGAGAGTTCATGTACATGGAAAAGGGTGATCTTTCAGTGATGACGTACTCTTCTCATTTTACAGATCTTCAGCGCTTCACACCTATTCTGGGAGGTGAAGAGTTATATTTTTCTTGGAAATTTGAGGATGGTCTCAGGTACGACATCTTATCATTGTTTAATGTCTTCAGCCTGACTTCGTTGACTACTATAGTGAACTAGGAATTGATTACTAAGAACAACTTGAGAGAGTTGGGAGCTGCGAGCTAGGGCGGTTCAACATCCAGGGTTATTACTCCTTCAACAGATAGCAAAAAGAACTACAGGGATATTTTTAATGATGTTTATTTAGGCATATAGGTTGTATGCTACTAGTGTGTTAAGAGTGGCACACAAGACCTCATTGTATGAGAGACCAAGTGGAGTGCCGATCTAGCGGCATGATGCGTCATCTTCTGCATTTTTCTGGTTTTTCTCACTAGTAGCTAGTGAGAGGGGATCAGTTATGAATCCATGTTTAGGATCAGGACCACCAGTTTCTCATCACTTAGGGAACTGGAGTTTGTCCGGTCCTTCAGGTTGAGGTGGAGGCCGTGTCCATGGTATCCAGTCAACATGTTTTTAGAGACAGCAGGTTCAATCAGCTTAGGGTAGTTAGGTAGGGTCATAGGTTTGTGGTACAGGTCATAACATTGTAGTAGATCAGACCCAGAAAGAGAAATATCCTCAACCCTCTACAATTAGAGGTATGATTTTAGTAACATCATTTTTAGATTCTACTCTTTTTGATACCACGAATTCCCGTAGTTTCATATTTGTTTCTATTTTTGATATCCTTAAGCTCTGTATTTTTTACTTCTGAGAATTTTATGATGCTAGACACTCTGTTGGGGATTAGGATGGCTAGTGTATTTAAATTCAAGGAGTTGCCTCTTGAGATTGGTGGGGGTCACTTCTTATGGTACCTCTATGTCTTAGAGATGATAGACTTCGATGTCATTCTCGGAATGGACTGGGTAGTCTCATTCCAGGACTTTGTTGAATGCTATCACCATTGGGGGAGTTTCACGTCAATAGAGGGTGGGTCTTTTCTACATAATAGTGAATGGGATGTTCAGGAAACCAGAGATGGAACCGAGCATCATGGGTTTGGAGGAGTTACAAACTGTATTGCTAACTATTATCTGGATGACCATGGGACTTTACAAACTGACTTTCCTCTACTGGGGGATCTCATTAGAGATGTTTTTTAGATGACTTTATTGGTTTACATTTGGAGAGAGAGTTATGATTCTCTATTGATCTTATACCAGGAGAAACACCGGTGTCCATTACTCCATATAGGATGGTTAAATTAGATATATAAGAGCTCAAGAAGTAGTTAGAGGAGTTACAAGAAAAGGGTTTCATCTAACCTAGTACTTCTAATTAGGGTTTGCCTGTCCTATTTACCTAGAAGGCGGAAAGTACCCTCAAAAGTTTTGTGGATTATCATACGCTAAACCATTTTATGGTCAAGAACAGATATCCCTTACCAAGGATTGATTGTCTCTTTGATCATCCTCAAGGATCCCAGGTGTTCTCGAAGATTAACATGAGATATGGTTATCATCAGTTGTGCGTTAGGCCATCAAATATACCACTTACAGCCTTTCAGAGCAGGTATGGTCTATACGAGTATTTGGTTATGCCGTTTGGTCGCACAAACACAATAGAAGTTTTCATGGAACTGATGAACTGAGTGATCCATCCTTACTTGGATTACTTTTTTGTAGTCTTTGTAGATGATATCTCGGTGTACTCTCACACTTGACACGACCATCCCATTCATATTGATATCATTTAGTGTACATTGAGAGAGCCTTAGTTTTATGATAAGATCTCAAAATGAAACTTTTGGATAAACCAGATTCACTTCTCTGTTCATGTTATCTCGAAGACACAAGTATCAGTATATTGGGTGAAAGTGAGAGTAGTATTTTCTTGGGAGCAGTTGAAGAAAGTCTTTGAAGTAAAAAGTTTTATAAGGCTGGATAATTACTATAGGTGCATTATTCAGGACTTTTCACACATATTAGTGCCAATTACAGGCCTGCATAAGAAGGGTGCAAGGTACTCGGGGCTAGATTTCTGTGATTCATTCTTTCAGAAGATGAAAGGGAGATTGACTTCGTCATCAATACTGATTTTTTTGGAGCCAGAAAAGAGTTACACTGTTCACTGCGATGCATCAGCTGTCGGGCTGGGAGCAGTGCTTTTTCAAGGGGAATGAGTCGTTGTGTACAAATCTCAGTAGTTGGCCACATGAGAGGAACTACCCAACACACGATCTTGAGTTGGCTGTAGTTGTGCATTCTTTACACTATTAGAGACATTATCTTTTGGGAGAGTATTTTGTGGTGTTCACAGACCAAAAAATATTCAAGTGTATCTTTACTAAGTGAGATATGAATTTGAGACAATGATGGTGGGTTGAGTAACTTCAGTCTTTTGACTTTGAGCTTTCCTATACGCCTAAGATGGGAAACGTAGTGGCGGATGCGTTGAGAAGGATGACTCAGATACTTGTAGTTCAGAAGGCCTGCAGTGAGTGGTATCTTATGGATTTGTTATCTATGATGAATTTGGAGGTGCAAAATAGAGAGGGGATGCCATTTCTTCCTTCTATATATGTTACCTCTATTCTTTAGGAGTGAGTGAGAATGAGGCATCTATTAGATTCTGAAGGCATAGTCCTACGGGAGAGTGCATCGGGAGAGGACCCTACTCCTGGGTGGGCAATATACGAGGATGAGGTATTGCATTTTCATAGATGCATATGGGTGTTAGAAAACATATGTGAGGAGATTATGTGATATTTTCATTCCTAAGTTTGGTCAGTTCACCCTGGTGTCACCAAGATGTATCAAGATTTACAACGTCAGTATTGCTGGCCAGGTATGAAGAGGGATGTTGCTGGTTTTTTTATGAGATGTTCTACCTATCAACAGGTGAAGGTAGAGCATCAGCGATCAGCAAGACCTTTATAGGAATTACCCATTCTTGAGTGGAAGTGTAATGATGTCATGAGGGATTTCGTGATGGGTTTATTGAGGTCACCTTGAGGAAATGATTTAGTTTGGGTTGTTGTTGATAGACTCATGAAGGATGCACATTTCTTGCTGATCAAGGAAACCTTTAGTGTTTATGAGATTGGAAGGTTGTATATTCAATAGATTTTATGTTTTAATGGGGTTCTACACTATATCATTTCTGAAAGGGATTCCTAGTTTACTTATCATTTCTAACAAGGACTATAGAGGGCTTTTGGTACACATGTACATATGAGTACAACTTACCATCCCCAGACATATGGCCAGTCTGAGCATACAATTTAGGTGCTAGAGGAAATTCTTTGAGCATGCATCCTAGATTTTAGGGGTTCTTAGGAGAGACACATACCTCTAGTGGATTTTACCAACAATAATAGTTTTCAATAATTGATTCAGATGGAACCTTATGAGGCTTTAAACGGTAGGGAATTCAAATCACCCTATGTTGGATGGAGGTAGGATATGAAGCTATGTTGGGACCTTGTCTTGTCTAGGAGACCACTGAGTAGGTGGAGTGGATTCAGAAGAGGATGGATACTGCACAGTCTCTCTAGAAATCTTATGCTAATCAATGGAGATGAACTCTGGAGTTCAAGGCCGATGATCGGTGTTTCTTACATGCTACATCGAGGTTGAGACACAGAAGGATTAGGAGATATGGGAATATTTCACCTAGGTATGTCAGACCGTTTTAGGTTTTCGAGAGAGTTGGGATGGTTGTCCATCTGTTGTAGTTACCTCATAGGTAATGGGATATGCACGACGTCTTTCATGTTTCTTAGCTACAACACTACTTTTCAACCCCATCTCATGTTTTTCAACCTGAGGAGGTTGACTTGGAGGTGGATGCATCCTTCGAGGATTACCCTATTCGGATTGTGGATTATAGCACAAAGATTCTTTTTGGAAGGTCTGTTCCATTTGTATGGGTGCTATGGAAGCACGAGTGAGTACATGAAGGGACTTGGGAGAGGGATGTCGTTGTGCGATCATAGTGACCAGAGTTGTTTGAAGTTTCTTCTTCACCACCCTTGGAAAGGCAATCCAGGGATGAATAGCTTTAAGGGGGGATGGTTGTAAGAACCCAAATCATTATTTCAAGTATGTATCTTTATTTGGGGTTTTTTTAAGAAAAGGATGAAAGGGGAAATTTTCTATGTACATACTATGTACTTTTGAGTACACACCATGTACCTGGTTGTTTCATGTAGCTTTGTACTATCCATGTAATGAGCGAGTACATGGTCGCGTGGTGACCAGGAAGATGACCTAATGTAAGGGGTGGTTGAGGCTAGTACACGTTGTGTACATTAAATGAACTTGTCATGTAATTTTATTTTTAATTGATTAATCAGAGTGGGGTCAGATCTAATCTTCCAAAAGATATTCTTCTCCTCGTGTCTTGTACAAGAGAGGGATGTACGGCTGAAGATCTTCAAACTCCTCCCATTCCTCCATCCAAGCACTGATTGAGACACCACCAAGTGTGTTAGACTCCCACTAGTGATTTATCTCTTTCGCTAGACCCTCTGTTCTTAATTTATACTATCTCATGAGTTATCACAGGTTGATCATTTTTGACCTTTTTGTAGATCTACGTCATTCTAGGCCGATTCATGGGATGACATTCTAGAGTGTTCATTGTTCAACATCAAGGTAGGCGGTTTGTGCCTTTCATTGGTTTTCTTTGGATTATATATGCTACAAGTGCCGAATAACCATGTTTAGGGTATTGCATGTTATGGAATATAACCATGTTTATGAACTATTATGGTGTGTTTGTTTGATAAAGGGTTATTAATTATGCATTATTTTTATTAAATTGATTATGTGCTTGTTTCCCATGTTTGTTTGATTATTGGTCGTTGAGTCTAGAAATCATGTTAGGATTGCTTTGTTTCCCATGCATAGGGTTTTTAGGATGGAGTTATTGTTTATTTGAGATGCATGTGTTTCACATTGTGAAAGTATGTCTGAGGGGAATTGACTATTATAACTTCCATAGGTAAGGTAATTTATGTATAATTGTTGTTATGTTGACCCAGAGGTATTGACTGTGAGAGCTATCAGGTGGTCATAGACTGGGGGAGTTAGACTATGAGAGCTACCTAGAGGTTCATTATTAAATGAATGTTGGACCATAGGGCATTGACTGTGAGGGCATCTAGGGGTTATTATATTGTATTTTTCCTATACAGACCAAAGGGGTATTGACCATGAGAGCTAACCAAGAGGTTGTTATTAAATGATTAGTGATATGTGGGACCAAAGGGGTTAGACTGTGTAATCCTTCTTAGAGGGTCACTATTTATTGAATTGATGATATTTTGAACGAGAGGGGTTAGACTATGTGATCTTTCTTAGAGGGTTTCTTTTGAATGATTGAATTATTGTGACGAGTCTACCAATCCAAAGCCCAATCTTGGACTTGGTCTTACTTAATTGTTTAGATGGAATTTTGGGATGTCTGTGTGTTGTTATTATATAGGGGGATACAAAACTTAGTCTAGAACCCAAGGTTACATTATTAAATTGTTTGAATAATTAATGAATCTAAATAAATGTAACAAAAAACTGTAGGATTATTTACTTTTGAGTATTTCCTATTTTATTACTTAATTTCTGCATATTACATACTATATATATTCACTAGTAGTTAGGAACAGATCTTTTGGTGGTTTCCTAATAGGTTTTGTCTCACATCCTATTTGGGTCATGATTTTAGACCCAAACATATTATATGGTTTCAAGTATAGATAAGGGAAAGCACCCTTCTTCATCATGTACTTTATTGTTGTTGGAGCTTGATAACATGGAACCAAGATGAGACTTACAGTGTTTTTGGAGTTTACTATTTTCATTACATTAGTTTTAGTAATGTATTTCCATCATTGTGAATTATTTGGATGACTTCCTCGATATATGTGACATGCATAATTTATTTATATATATGGTGCATTTTTTTATATTATCAATTTTATGATGTTTATATTTATTATAGGGTATTACTATTTATGGTACTATTTACTATTTCTTTCCGTTGTGATACTCTGCCAATGTGGGCATAGTTTCCCCACAATCACATCCAAGACCCTCAATTCTAGTTGTCAGCCTCTGGAATTTGGGAAATTTTTTTAAGGACATGTGTCCAACAGGGTATGGGGAACCTTTTTACAGCTCCCAAAACTAGGTCGTTACAGTACTTGGTTTAATGTGTATACCATAGTTTGTAATGAATATCCCAGAAAGTATAATGTATCATTTCTATGACTCGTCATCATCCTTACCATGTCCAATAAGGCACATTTCCTCCATTAACCAACATCATTCCACTGTGGTGTATAAGGTGGAGTGAGTTGAGATTGAATCTAAAAATCCCATAGAAAGTCGATGAACTATTGGATAAGATATTCTCCACCTCAATCTAATCAAAACTTTTCTATCATCTTACCAAGCATATTATCTACTCCATTTATGAATTCTTTGAAATTATCAAAGGAATCTAACTTATATATAATTAAGTAGATATAGAAATATCTACTCATGTCATCCATAAAAGTTATCAAGAAAAAAAATCCACCTCTAGCTTCTACTGGAAGTGGTCCACACACATCAGTGTGTACCAATCCTAGAAAATTTGTGGACCTTTCACCCTATCCACCAAATGTTGGTTTGGTAATTTTACCTTGTAAATAAGAATGAAATCTATCATGTGGTTTTATCTCAGAAGATCCGAAATAACCACCTTGATAGATCTTTGTCAAGTGCTTCACATTTACGTGACCAAGATTGTCATTCTAGAACTGGGTGTTAAATAGGTCATGAGAACATGATTATTTATCAATTTCAAGCACTTGGTTTTCATAATTTAATACATACAGACTATTATTTGAATGTGCCATACCGCAACATATGTTTCCCTTATAAAAGAAACAACTTGTATTTCCAAACATGAAAATAAACCCATCTATATCTAAACATGATACATAAATTATGTTATTGGTAATAGTTGGTACATAATAATATTCACATAAAACCAAAATCATATTGGTCAGCAATGAAATGTGGTAGTCTCTAATGGAAAGATCAGCCAATCTCGCACCATTGGCAGCTCACAGATCCACCTCTCCTCTATCCCAGCCCAAATGGCCTAAATGCCTTCTTTTTATTTGCTTTTGGATAATCCCCCTTTTCTAAGGGTTGAAGGGGAACCCTTACATGACTCACAGACCGAAGGAAAAAGGACCAAACATGACCCAATGGCCAATTACATGACCAGAAGGCCTATAGGCTTACTATACCTAATACATGGCCCATTGTCCCAACCCACTATAACTTCCCCTCACTAGAATCTTTATCATTGAATGCCTAGCTCCCCAACATACATTGTTGATCAGCTAGCATTGCCATGTGAAAATATTAATGGTACCTAGTCAAAATGGATGTTTTGATACCCTCTCATTCTTCCAATCTGATTAACTTTTCTCTGGTGACTGCTACTCTTTTCTTTATCTTCTCTTTTGGGTCCAGCTTTATGTGAACTGGGCGACTTCAAGGTTTATCTAGCCCAAATACCCTATGGACCATTGGTCGTTGATGGCCCGAAGGACCCACGACCCGTAGACCCAATCCAGTGGGCTGAAGGCCCAAATCGAGTGACTAGTTCTGAATACAACATTACTGCTACATTATTGCTATAGTAACTCAAAAATTCTCCTCCACCATGTTTCAAACCTGGGTCTCTTAGATGCCAAGAAAGAGCCCTTACTATTGGGTATGGACTCTTTTGCACCTATCCTCTGGAAATTTTCCAAAATATACATGGTTTATACATTTTAATATAGATGTGAGCACCAAAAGGTCAATTTGATACACAATGTGTAGAAATGGAAATATTTCACTCGATAATGAAAAAACCTTTAGCTTCCCCTTTCCTCTCGGTGAAGTTTCTCTTCCAGTGGCCTGACTTTCCACATGAAAAACACACTACCTCCTTTTCCTTTCCCTATATTTGGATCTTCTTCTTCTTGGTCTGATAGTTCCCAAGGTATTTAATCAATTTAAATGTCTTAGGTCACTTTTAATTTTTCTTCCTCTTCATATTAACTATAAGGAAAGTGGGTTTTCCTACCCCATGTCCTTATCCACATAGTTAAGTAGGTTCATAAGTTCTAATGGGAACTTCTAATTATTTCTCATATTATATTTCACAATAAAACTAGATAAGGCCTTGGGATGTGATGAAATACTAAGATCTATATGAAACTCATATGAAAATTTAATCCCTAAGATGCCCAGATGCTCAATGTAGATGATAAGATTGACTACATGAGGACCAGATAGTGCAGACCCTCCAAGCTTAGTAGTGATCAAATCATTAGTGATCCCATGCATCTCTTTTCTTTCCTTCTCTTGATAGAGATCCTGAAGGTGAGAAATCATGCTATAAGTATCATTTTCATCATATTTCTTCAAGATCTCATTAGGAATGGATGATAGCACGAAGCATTGAACATTTATATCTTCATTCAGATGTTTCTCATACAAAGAGAGTTCTTCATCACTCGCCTCATTTCTAGGTGAAATTGGTAAAGGTTATTCCAACACATATAGTTTCTTTTCATGGAAAAGGTTGACCCGTAGGCACTTTTTCCACTATTGTAAATTAGTGTTAGTGAAAATGTTTTCCTTATTGAGTATAGATCTCAATGATATGTTTGATGTCATATTTGATGTTATTTAAACAAATAAGATTAGCATAATTTTCTTACTTTATATGATAAAATTTTGAAAAATAAATAAATATTTATTTATTAGTCTCCCGCTCTTTTATTGAAACCCAATATCCCTTCCCATTGGCTTTAGAATATCATGTTGCTTGGATATTCTAGTGGAAAGGATCAATATTCCATTCTCATTACCCCCAACATTGGATTTTCAAGTAAATCGAATGGGTTTAGGTAGGCATTCCAAATACAAACTGCATTAACTTGTAGTTCCTTGATTCTTTGACTACCCCCAATCCTGAAATCATTAATTTAGATTTCCTCAACCATTGCCTCTCAGTTACACCAAGTCATATTTTAGTCGTCAAACATTGATTCCAACCAAGATAATTGAACCCAATAAAAAATTAGAATTCCCTAATAATTTAAAGCACCCCTACTTTGGCTGATTATGCACTTCAGACTATAAATTGATTCTAACCGAATTATTGGGAGTCTATACCAACATAATATTTTATTGAGGGATTTTATCCTTTATGCATAAATTTCTAATTATTATCTTTTTACATGATTGTTAATATATAGTGGGAAATACTTATGTGATTAACCATATCTTGATAATATCTACACATAAGCCAATTTTATTTTCGTTCCATCCTACATGCTTGTTAATTCATTAATTATGTAATTGCGATAATAAATCCATAATGAATAACCATGAAATTGATAAAAATAAAATAATGGGTATGATCATGAGATTTTCTAATGGTTATTTTATCTAGTTTTTGATAAACTAATCGTAGAAATAGGGCAGAAACACCTTGAACCATTTATGATTTGTGTTTACAGCTTCCCACCTGTTCACCTTTGTATCTCCTTGGATTGGTTTTGACTTGGATCCTAACTTGAACCGACTCCACTAGCTTAGTGATCCATCCATTACCTATGATTTTACTCACATGAAGATGATGGGTAAAATGGGTTTACATAAAAGAAACCATGAGCACGTAGGCCCTATACATTATTTAGGAGAGAATGCATGCATGAAAACAATTTAATTTAATAATAAATTAAAATGAAACTGATCACATACAAAGTTATGGTCTAGTTCGTGATCATCCACATACATGAAACTAATTTATGAATTTAATATACTAGAATTAAATTCTTTAATCATTACTATTTAAGATAAATCATGCTTGAATTGATTAATTATTATCTTTAATTAATCAATCATTTGATCTTAATCCTTTTCTAAATTTCCTTGAGATACTTATCCATTATAATTTAAAAAAAAATTCATTTAAAATTTACCTTATATAAAAATGTACCTTGGAGGTAACATTGTGAATACCCATATGAATCTACCCATCATGTATTATATTTGTTTACTATTTTACTCTTGTGACATATGGAATACACAGTTTAATTCCTACTATCACAACGGGTACTTCTCGACTGATTACACAAATCATATGATTTTTTCATCCATGTGTTATTCTTAAATGCATAGAGTAATGACCTATAATATGATTTATACATGATATGAAGTTCTGAACATTACACAAATATTAATGATTTAATTCTGTGTAATTTGGTAATAGTACACAATGTGTAGTTCTGACTACACGGCATGTACTATCTATACTGTTTATCCAATGTACACACCAAGGGACTCATTGTGTGAGGTTTAATTCATAAATATTGGAGTACACAACATGTCTAGTGGGTCACATGACATTTTGTCTTTGGGTTACAATGTCACTGGTCAGCTGAGCCATTTATGGGATACTCAGTTTGGCCCTAACTCGAAAGGGACTACATGCCGTGTCTAGTAGGCCACAGAATGTGTAGTCAGCAATCGTGTTGTTATCTGTCCCAGTCAACACAAGGTGTAATAATTAACAAAAAAATGTGTCATTAATGTACATAGCTTGAGTAATTGTTGAACTACTGCTAATTCATTGAACACAACTACATGGTGTATAATTCTTCTTACACGACATGTAATTATGATTACACAGTGTGTAATTCCGATTACACAACATGTAAGTCCAATTACACAATGTGTACTATTTTGTTACCCAAAAAAAAATCCTTACCACATACGAATGAGTTCCTTGATTTAATTTTAATAGTAAAATTAATTATTTCTGTTAGATCTGCAAAAAGTGATAGAGGAATAACATATCTCATTATTCAAATTAAAAAAGAATGATTAAACATGAATTGAAAAACAAAATTATAAAATTTTAATCAATAAAAAAATATTTAAATAATTATAAACAATAATTTTCCCACTTTGATACCATTTGTAGGTTTTGGGTGCTATAGAAGCAAGAAAGAGTGTAGTGCCCAACATTTCTTTTCCCATTATCAATGATCAATTTGGGATCAATACGACGATGAACGCCAGTATCCACAGAATTGAATCCTGTATTTAGACATAGAGGAAGAAGAATCAGAACCTGGAAGATAGGAACAACATATTTTGTTTATAATTAATTAAATTAAATTAATGAAATACCTCCAAAGTGATTCTTTCTTCATTGATGTGTTCGGCCACTGATCTGCAATGCGCCATCAATACATCACAGAATCCAAGGGTAGGTTTCCTCTAGAAGTGATCCATACATGTTCTGCAAATATCTTGATGTCGTTGAAGAAGTCTCAGGGTTTTATCATGAATGATCATTATGCTTCTGTCGTCCACCTTAAATCACCTTGAGAACCACTTCCAATGCATTCTCCTTGATCCAGTAGAGGATGGCCACTCTCGTTCTTGAGAACATTCTTGGAGAGGGAAGAAATCTCTAGGATTGACAGCTCTCTCCAAGAATGTTATGAAAAACACTAATTATCTAGAATTATCATTCCCTAGGATAATGAAAGATTAATAATATAAGTGGGAATTTAATTCACTATATAATAATAAATAATTTGCACAAGTGCCTTTATTTATTTTATTAATCCAAGTGAAACCCCAAATAAATTAATAAAAACATTTATATTATTTCTTGACATGTTCTTAACCTATAAGTTATAATTAAATATTATTTAATAAAATATTATTTAATATTATTATTTATTATTGGACCCTTAAACTCGGTCCTCCAATCCTCCACAATATTTATCAGGCCTGGATAATGACCACTTATTTATTAAATCAAAATCAGTACATTATTTACTAATAAATAAATAAGTAATACATTTACCAAAAATAAAGAATAAATATTTATTAAATATACCACTCATAATATATTCTCCTGAATAAATAGTTATGGAATAAATATGATCAGGCATACATGAATAATTATTAAACCACAATTGGGAATAATATTTATTTAACTTGTTAAATAATAAATTATTTAAATCAGATTCCGGATACACTTAGTGTGGGAACCTCTAGTCCTCTTTCTTAGTGGCATTAGGCGAACCCGCTTAACGTCCAAGGATAGCATCTAGAAACACGCCAAAGTGCCCATAATGAAAGAAGTAAATTCTGTAGTGAAATGTCACCTCAAACGAGTGCTTATCATGTAATATAATCCCTTTATCACAATATCTCCAATATAGCAGGTTTCATGCTAGTGTCATCAACCTATATGATTGATATCTCATTCATAAAATTTCCAGAAATAGAAATTGCCTATAAAACACCCTGGCCATGGATTTAATTAGTCTATATCATTTCCATCAATGCACTGGAGATATTATAATTATTTAATTAATAGAAGGGGTAAATCTTTTCTCGCGTTATTCATTAATTCAATATTACTTGTGACGTATTGAACGTATCCTAAGTCACTTTGAACATCTATAATCATGGTTTTTGTAAACGCATCAAAGTACATGACTCATAATATTTGTTTATAATAATATTAAAGTCTAAGGACCAATACACATGTTTGTAGATAAGAAAATCAAATGACACTTATAAATGTGGATTTCCTATTGTTGGGTCTCATTATCATAATATACTACTAGATATCACTAAGGGAATACACCCTGAGAAGGTGCCTCAAATCCCTATGAGTCTCCACCCCTAGTAGCATGTATCATTTGTGTCCCTTCAAATGATATTATATGGCCATAGAAAATTTATTTAAGAATAGTTTCATAGCACTACCAGGTTCTCATCATAGCGGTAAACTGGTATGACCTTTTAGTGTGACAGCTACTCTTGGGACATTATCACATGCTATGTCATAAGAAGAACAATCATAATGTTATATGAAATTTATTAATATTCAAAACCATGAATATAACTTAATTATAATATACATAGAAGTTGGTTCTAGGGCACCATATCCAATAGGATCCATCTCATCATTAATGATCACTTGCATTTAATTCTAAAATATGTTATAATTATTCCTTTTATATATTAAATTATTAAGGTAATGTCTTCCTAAAATCAGATTCATGTAGAGTCTTATCCAATCAATACATGCTTCCTGAATCCCCATCATCTCTACTTCTCATGTCCACCTTCATTCCTGTCATACCTTTTTTATTTTTGATTCCATAATTCATGTATTCCTTCATTTGCATATTCCCTTTCTCTATGCCTTCTATAATACCCATCCTCTATCACCCTACCGAGTCCCCTTTCTCCTTTCCTCCTTCTCACCATTAAACTAGGGTTTCATGTTCCTCTTCCTCTTCCTCTTCCTCCACCTCCACCTCTACCTCCTCATTACCTTAGTCATGATTCTGATATCTCTATTGGAGTATGGTTTTTTGGACCTATATCTTGACATTATCAACTCCAAATTTGATCTGAACTACCTCATCTTTCAGATAGGTGATTCCAAAACCTTCTTGAAGCATCATAATTTTCCTTAGTATGAAATTTAAGCCATGATATAACCTGAATCCCTCACCTATTCCTTCTATTTTCTATACTCTATATGACCTCTTCTTCAACGGTAGCCCTTCATTATGAATTAATTCCTCCTTCCTAATATTATCATTCTCGATAGACCAAACTCCAAAACATGGCCATGGATTCTCTCTAAATTCTAGACCTTCTACCTCAGGAGGGTTAGATTACTACAATTTCCATTTTAATATAATTTCCATAAACCCAAAACCTAATGGGTATCCACTTTTCCTCATTGTGGATGGGTTGTATTTCCTCTTCAATAGAAGGTATATATATTAAACTAACCTACAAGACTCCAAGAATTTCACTGAACCCTTCATGTTTTTGTTTCCACCAAAATAATAGGTATATCTCTATTTTATGTGACTATATAAAATTTTTAACATGATTATGATCCCCAATTCAATCAACTCTGCTAAATATATAGTTCCATGTATATTTCCCTCAATTATTTTTCATTTTATAGAACTCATTGTTATGTTCATTGTTTAAATAAACTAAATTTCCAATGTTATTACCCTTTCAAATATTGTTTCCTTTTATTTATATGTTGGAATCCTTGCGAATATATTAAAAAGATTTCATATTTGTATATCTGATCCAAATAAACTTATAGTCTGAAAGGTATCATTGAATATCAGTATGGATGTAAAAGAAAATTGGTTTTCCCTTTGAAACAAAATTAGAAAAATTTGGTTTAAATTTTTAATTGGTATTTTGAATGTATGAAAAAATATATATAAGATCCATTATTGTTGTTATGTTTTTCTATTTGTTATCCTTTATGTTCAATATTTGGATAATGATATTTTTATCAATTTTATTCAATGTTATTTGGGATACTAGTGAATAAATGATACTTCTTAAAAATGAAAAAAATCAAATAGTGGTCAATCCCTTTAATACTATGAGTTTACTAGTCTTATGGAATAATTATTTTTCATGTAGAATTTTCTACTTCTGGTTGCCTTTGTATTTGATTTGAGTAGTTTATTGTTTGTTTCGTTTGAAAGACTTGGAAAAACAGTTTCAATGCTTTCACATGGAAGTCCTAATGCCTTTAATATTAATTCTTTTTGTTCATGTTTTTTATTTCCAAAAAAACATTTAAATTGATGGAAATTAAAATGGTAATACTTTTTTTCAATGTGTGTTCAAAATAAGGGAGACCATTTTTTCCATACATTATTGTACTTTCAGTTTATACATGTAAAATTAACTTTTAATTTAATACTCTTTAAATTTATACATTTATATAATCGGATTTCAGTTTATTCATGTATAATGAACTTCAAATTTAATGTGCTTTCAATTTAGATACATGTATAATGAACTTTTAGTTTATTTCAAATTTAATAAAATGCACTTTCATTTTGAAAAATAAAAATTATATTTAATATTTTTTTTATTTTTATTACAATATTTAATCTTTTAGTTTTATATAATATGTTTCAAAACATGTATAATTTACTTAAAATTTATTTATTTGGTACATTCATTTATTTATTTTTGTTTATTTACATATAACTTATTTTTATATATTTATATATTCCTTATTCCATTTAACACTATACTAATACCTTTTTGGTCATGTGTAATGGGTAATTTTAAAAACCTATATCCTCTTATTGTGGAATGTGTCATCCACAAATAATTGGTAATATTATTTTTTCCATATTAAGCTCCAATTTTGAAACAAATTTGAAAACTCCCACCAACTACAATTCAATTTAATGAACTATCAATTTATATACAAGTATAATTAACATTTATTTTAATGCATTTTTAGTTTCTATACATCTTATTTCAAATGGTCACATCCATGGTTTGATAGGTGCCAAAGGTATGACTTTTTTTTCATTAGGATGACAATATTTCATTTATATTTAAAAATAATGGAACCATTCTATATTACTTTAATTACATACCTTGATTTCATTTTAGGGAATAATCATTTATGATCTTTAATCTGTTTCATCCAGGTATATTGTTATTTCATTATTGTAATATTTCTAATATTTGTATTATTATGTGAAAAAATTACTCCTAAATGTTTTCATTATAAAACTTTTTCTTAATTTGTTCTTTGATGACCTACAAAAATTTCAATAATGAATATCATTCATATTTTGTCAATAATTAATATCATTTATCCATTGACATAAAAATTGATATTTAATGTTATTATATTTAATTAATATAAATCATAACAAATATGTTGCTAAATTTAATATATATAACTACAACAATTATAATTGATTATGCATAAACTTTTGAATCGATTAACCAAGGATATAATAATGCACTAAAAAGTATTGAATTAATAGACTAAATATTCATTCAATATGAAACATTTCATCTTATGACTTTTTATTTAGTATCATGTTCTGAAAATATACATTATTTTCAATATTAATGCAATTTCATCTCGTGAATATATATGATGTTTCTCCAAATTCATGGAGTCTCATTTTCCGCATATACCTACAGTTTCTGCTTGAAATAGTTCCATTTCCTGGTATACAAAATATTTTCCTTCTATATATAGTATCATGTACCAAAATTGTTGTTTATATTGAATGATCATGCAATTTCATTCATTTAATATGCATGGAGTCTCATTTTCTGCATATACATGCAGTTTCTACATGAAATTTCAATTTATAATCATTATGAAATAAATTTCAATCACTTAATATCCATGTTGTTTTTGGATTATCATTAACTACATCTTATATATATTCTTTATATATTATTTATTTTAATATTCAAGTTGTTTCCGGGTATAGAAGAAAATTTCCTTATGTATGATTTTTCATGAACTGAAACTATAGTTTATATTTCACATTATATTACATTTTATACTATTATGAAATTGAAGTTTACATCCTTATAAACATTTCCATTTTAATAAAACTTTTCATTTAATTTTATATTGAAGTTTATATTTCATTATTATATTCTAAAATTGTAATTACCTTAATTTTTACATAGTAGTATATTTTTTAATTTATTTAAAAATAAATCTTGTTTTCTTATGTTGAAGTCAATTTTCTTTTGTATGCATTAACATATACCAAAAGTGATGTATTTATTCACCATGCATGCAATTTAATTTACTTAACATGCATGTTGTTTTTATTGATACATGCATTCTCCTTTACTAAATACATAAGACATATCATCAACTGTGCCTACATTCAATGCAGAATATTAAATTGATTTGAAATTATGTATTCTTGTGAAAGTATTAGAGGTATGTTGTTGAATAATCTCTCAATACTCTATATAAAATTTCCTCAGATTATTTTATTTTCTATATGAATTAATCATTCAACATAGAAATCATTACCAAAATTGAAATTTCTTCTCTTTTTTGCATGAAGTCTCTCTTAATGTCAATATTTATGAAATAAGTTCTAAAATTATTGGATATAATAAGAAGACCCCACCATCTATTAAAGAGAGTGGTGAATGGGATTGTGATTTTTCATATCCAAATTACTAGTAATTATAATGAATTTGGATTTCTCTCCATACATGTTTTACCTGATACCATCCCTCAGTCTCCCGATTCTCCCTCCCTAACCAATTTCTCCTCTCCACCTCCCCTCCTCTCTTCCTCTAACTCACACTCCCAATGAATACTTCCCAACCTTGAACCACTATAACCTCATATCTTCCACCTCACCTACCCATTAATACATCTACCTCCCTACCCCCACTTCCACCTTCTGACCTCCACCATGTCACCCCTAGCCTCCACTTTTGGCAAAGAATTTCACAATTTTAACATTTTATTTTTCCTATCTTTGGTTTTCCATGTTATAAGTGCCCCTCATTTTTTAAGCCCCTATGTTTCTTTCCATCTCCTCCCCCAATATTTGTTTAAAAATTACTTTATTGAACGTTGGTATACTTCTCTTCCTTCATTGACAACACCAACACTCTTGATTATGAAACCATAAACTTAGTTTCTTATTCCTCTAAATATTTCCTCAGAAGACCACTCTGTTGGTTCATCATATTCAAAAATATTTATATTATATAATATAATATCTGCATTATTGTTTTAATTCTATGATCAAGATCCTTTTTGATTATTCTGTATTATAACTTTTGATTCATAATTTTATAATATTCATTATATTTGATTAAATTTATTTGTGTATTATATTATATAATCTCTATATTAATATTTTATAATTCCTCTAATATGTTATTATTTACATAACTTTTTTTCATAATCTACATTATTAATTTTCAAAATTCATGTTCTCTGATCTCTTTGTGTATATTAATATGCATTGTTTTTTTTCATTTTCATTGTTTTTTAGGTTTCTATAATATATTATCATTGTACATAATTTTTTTCAAAATTGTGCTATCTTTTTTTATATTTATCTTCACTAATGAGTTGAAAAACTTTTTTTATTTTTAATTTATTATCTACATATTTTTAAGATACCCACATTTATGGATTTTCAAAACCCTATGGTTCCCCCTATTCTCCTCCAATTATTTACATTAAGGAAGCATTCGATCTACCACTGGTGGGTTTTAGTTACTTCTTCAAAAAAATTAGAACAATTGAATTTCCAACCCTATTACAAACATCATGTTCATTTGAAATTTTATACAGAGTTTCATTTCATTTTTTTCATTGATTCGGTGTTTTTCACTATTCCATGAAATAGGATCACTAAAAACACCCTACATTTCTTTAGTATAACTCAATGTTATGTTTTTAATTTTAACTCAATATTATTCATAGAAGTACTTCTATTTTTTATGAATAATAGTCTCAATATAACACTCAATCAATGATAATAAGCCTCACTCCCCAGTGTAGGTTTATATTTAGTATTCTCTATTCGGCCCAATTATTTTTTATTTAGGCGAAATTTTGTCTCCAAATTATTTTAATTCCATTTTATTATCTTATTTTTATATATCTTTAATTATTATCAAGTTAAAATTGAGATACATGTATTTTCATAAATACTAGGTTAGGTTATGTCTAACATTAACTTGGATATTTATGTACATCATTTTATAACTGTTCTACTCATTTAAAACATATTCTTATTTTAACATTAGTTATCAACCCCAATTTAATGTCTCTAAAAATTATCAACTTCACTTTTATTGAATATTAGTATTTTACAACACCTTCTTCAAAATGAATATATTTTCATAAGTACCAGGGATTTTTCTGAACCATTAGTGGGTTACTACACAGACCTTTATGTTTTGTATATAATGTTTTGGTTGATATAGATTCATTATAGTTTTTAATTTAACACCTTTTACAGGGTTATATTGTTTTGATTAACTATTATTGATAGATAAAAAATATAAGTTGATTTGATTTTATATTGGGGTAATCAAACATAGACTCAAAGGTTTTATTTCCCTCTTAATTGGCCTCTATGGTTTGATGTAAATATTTCTACTTTCCATTTTTTACTTCACATTTTTCAATTCCTTTAAATATTCCCTCTTCCCACATTCCATTTTTTACTTCATAGGTTTGTTGTTCCCTTCACAGGTTCACTCTTTCCATTAATTAATTAACGATTTTTTCCATTTATTTTAATTTTATTACATTTTATCCTCTATTTACCACCAATTGGTAGCTATTCAACCATTCCATTATCTTCTTACTGTGTCACATCACTTATATTCTTCGAAATTTATCCTAAAACTCCATTGATTTATGTTTTTTAGTTATTTTCCAAAAATTTTAAGTATGTTACATTCAAGTAATGTTTTCTATAATATATGTTGTGATTATATGATCATTATGAATGATACAAGAATTTATAGTTATACTATATTATAGATATTATATCATATAAATAAATTCCTCATATTATATTTATTCTTCCCCCATGCATTTGATTTAACATATGTTCCTACATGAAATTCCATTCATATTATATCATGAATTTTCTTTTGATTCATATTTATGTTTTATTTATAATTTTCTTGAATTATCTCCAGTCTGAGACCCCAATTACATGGATTCTAGTAGTTATTCTTCCTGCATGGATTTGTATGGTGGAAAACATGTGAGAATTTTTTTGAGTGGATGGAGGTGAGTTCAAACCTGATAATATTGTTTCACATTATCATATGTTATTCATGTTGATACATTACTTCAAAGTTACTCTTGGTTTCATGATGTGGGATGAGTTTCTTGAATAAATTACATTATAATAATAATTTCATCATTATCAATTAGTAAAATTAATTTCATTTTCAAACACATGGGTGAAGAAAATAGAACTATTCGATTACCTACTATTATATAGATAAAGTGTAGAACTAAAAATGAATTAGGGTTTTGTTCCTAATGCTTATACTGTATACATTCTGCTGCGGATAAAAAAATGGCATCATAGGATTCAAGGATATTATTTATTTTGGTATGTTATATTTTTTATCATTCTGTACAATTATGAATTTTTATTTCAATAGGTTGTATAAGTTTCTCATTTTATTGATAGTTTTTTATTATGTACTTCCATATATACACATATACACAAATAAAAATTTATATAAATAACCCAAAATATAAATACATGCACATAAATATGGAGATATAAATATGCACACTCACACATATAAATACTTTTATACACTCACACTCACACACACATATACGTATATGCACATAAATACACACACATATATAAATACACATATATTCAACTAGAAAAATAAATTTTAATAATAAAATATTAAAACATAAACATATATAAATACACAGACACATACAAATACACATATTTTTCACACAAATATAATTTATTTAAGGTCTTAGGGGTTACAAGAAACAAAACAACACACAAACCCCTAGGCTAGAGAGGATATATCAAACCCCCCTCTAAGGTTTGACTCACTTCATAGGTTACCCATTACAATTTTAAATCATGAAGGCCCTCTGTTTGATGACCCAAAGTCCCCTTTATCCTATTCAAAAGGCCTTATACCTACTTCTAGCATTGCACCAACATGAACCTAGGTTTACACCCTTGTTGTGTCATCATCCATAAATATCCAAGAAATTTCCCCCAAGTGAGGATGCTTGGATTTTATCCTGGTCCAATATAGAAGTATGGTGTGACTTTATCACTTAGGGTAAGCTCCCAACTACAAACAATGTGGGGGTAAAAAGGGTATTTTAATGTGCCACACTGGAGATGGAAGGATTTTGGGTGAGTTTGTGGAATCTAACCAGTGTTGTTAGGGAGCCTAAATATCAAGAGGATGAGAAAGGTTGAACATGACTATTTGTAATCTTTATGATCATCGATTTTTTTAGATTGGATGATAATGATATGCCTGTATCTATTTTAGATGTATGAATAGTAACATGACATTTTTTCCCTCGTCGAACTAACACTCGATTTGTAGATTCTTCAAAATCCACATCAATTAATTCTATCTTCGAGTCAGCACTAGGGTTGGTACCCGAGCACAATACACACAATGTGTATCATATAGGCTAACCCACCATCCCGTATTCTCCCCACCCATAGATGCAATTTATGATGATGTGATCTTTTGTTCACCCAAGATTCACTATTCCCCACACATATCAACTATACATCATCATTTTCCACATAGGGATGTCCAATTTTATTTCCTCCCATGTGGTAGACCCATATAAATCTATTCTATGGTTGAGGTAGTCCTCATCTGGCCAAGGGTTGGTTCAATTTTTTTAAGAACCATCAGCAATATTCTTAGGTAATGTCATTTCTCATAAAAAATATAAAAAATACCAAACCACAACCACATAAATATCTTTAAAAAATATTCCATATGAAAAATAAGAATACATTTTTCATGGTATCTACATTAAATCACTCATTCAATAGGACCTACTCATCCAAACTTTACACCTACATTATATTCTCAGTCTTCACCAGTGCTCCACCATGAGCACATGTCTCCCCACCCCTAATGATCCTATGAATCGTAATTTTCCACCATAGTCCCTTGTGTGGTGGAGGTAGTCCCCTTCCATCCAATGGATGTGTAATGATCCCACTTGGGTCAAATAGACAAGTCACTCGATCCTACACGTTACATAAATAGGTAAAGACATATCCATGAAAAAACCTATCATGCGAAGATATGTGATATAACCTTATAAAAAATCCTATGAGAAACAATCCATGATAAAAATAATAATGTGATAAATAACTATAAATGAAAAAGCACCTCACATATTAGGCTCTAGTCTATGGGACAGTTCATACCAAACACTCAAAATCCTAAACAATCAAACATTGGATCCAATAGATATTGAGTCTTATCAGTCAATATCACAAAAGGTTAGCTCCTAATAGTTCAACACGCACTAAGGCTACCCGTGTCTCTATCTCGATGCACTAAAGCTTCACAATGTGCTACTGTCCAAATAAATTTTCATAACTATGATCAAAATTTTATAAAAAAATTCAAAGCTAATAAAATACTCTTTAGAGTTTGATAACTCATTTCCATATCAATAAAATTTATTATCAATAAAAAATCAACATTTTGAAGAACTTTTTTCCCATGAAATATGTTGAAACCATATGTAACATCTAATCAATGAACAAAACAAAGGAATTTATCAAGATCAACATTAAATTCATCATATCAACTCATTGTATAGAAACACCTACCTAAAATGGTAGAAACGTAGATACATTTGACAATGGTGACTAAATATAAGGAGAATGAATTTTAAATGATAAGGCCTGACAAGAAACTAAAAAGTATCAATATTTAAAACTATCTGATCAAAATCAAAACACAGTCATAGACAAAACTATAATCTCCTGAGTTTTTATACAAGGTATAAATCGTTGTTGAGTTTAATGCTTAAATATGGAATAATTTGAATACCCTTTGAGGTTGTGGGGGGTATCAGGGGTGTTTGGGGATTTTTCAGATCCTAGAACCCACCTTTTTGGAGAAAAAGGCATGTCGTATGATTAGTAGAAATCATGCGGGATATGCCACATTGTCTAACTAACTGTGCGAGATGTGTGGAAGGAGATTAACCCCCATGTGAGTACCTATAAATTTTTTGATAGTGGGATGAGACACTGTCTGTGTACCATTTATTAAACCATGTGGGTTAACCATCCAAGGTGCCCCATCTTATTGTAGAATGGACATGATTAGTGCAAGCTTTATCCAACCATGTGGCCAAATTGTGAGGCCAAATGTTTTGAGTGAATTTTTTAAATTATTCCTAATTAATCTATTATTTCAACATATTTTTTATATATTTCTTCTCTATTTTCATCCATGGGGATTGAGATCTCCATTGAGCCTATTATGTAGCTTTTGATCTCATTCCCAAATCTGAACTCAGAATTGAGTGTCATTGGTCTTGTTGGATTCGCATATGTGAGTACTCAATTCCTTTTGCTTCATTTGACATTTTAATTTTTCTTATGATTTGAGTCAAATCAAAAGTTGATACAGGATGTGAACTCTACTACGGACCTATGTTGGGTGTTCTATACTTTTCCTGCTTAATTGGGTGGTTTATTGAGCTAGTTTTAGTTATTCTTTCCCTCCAGACTATCCAACGCGGCCCCAAAGTTGAATTGTTTAATTCAATTAAATGAAATGGAACATGATAGGGATTACATTTAGTTACCCTTGTGAAACATTGGTGGTTGTTTCCCCAACCATGGTCAACCATGGGGTGAGCATTTGACTTTGACTTTGTTATAACACCCATGGGGTTTGTGATTGTGATTTCCTAGTTAGAGTAAGCCTAATAATAAATGAAATGAATTGAATTGAATGTTTAGAAGATGTTTTGACACTTTTTCCATGTGATAACATGTTGATATTGATTTAATTGATTGAATGGATTTATTATCAATTGTGTAAATGAGTGGGTGAACGCATGCAATTTAATTGATTGTGAATTGATGTATGTGTGGGTATACTCATTGAATAAATTTGAATGTGAATATTATTATGAGTGGGTAGAATTAGGGAAATTTAATGAAAATTGATGAATGATTACATAGGATGTCATGGGTGTGCTAAACCATTGGTCAATGGAACGATAGATAATTACTTGGACCTACATTTTCATTGGATTCTGATTCCATGGGATGCCTTGAGCCTTACTAACCCTTGGATCTGGTTTTTCTTGGGCTGGCAATGGACATGGTCAGAAGACAAGTTCCTTGGACCCCAACTCAAGCCAAACAGAGTTTCTATCGAGAGGCTACTTGGACTAGATGAGGATGTCTTGGTCCAATATAACTTAGATCTGGCCCCGAGGGGTCTAACATTAATTATTATATGGAATATTCATGGTAAATTTGATTTTAAATTAGTTGTACACCATGGATATGGTGAATGTTATGTTTTTTGATATACGAAAACTCTGTAATTGTTTAATACATAGTTTGTATGACACGGGCATGGTTGACATGTTATGTATGGATGTACAGTGAGGTCTTTTTAGTTAGTTTTGTATTTCTTATAGTTGAATTGTTATAGGAGCATGACACATGTTTTTTATGGATCCATGTATGGAAAAATAGTATCATTGGTTGTTTAAGTTTTCTTTGGGGACTTACTTGTATTATCTCCATGAATGTTTTACTATGCACTTTAATTTTGCTTGATATATTGCACATCTAGGACTTTATAGAGGCCTTTGGGTGGTAGCCTACTGGGATGGTATCTCACACCCCATTGAGGCTTCTGTTGGGTACCTAAAAAACTATATGGATGCAGGTAGGGACTGGGGAAAGCACCCATACTTTGATTCTTGAAATTGTGTTGTGCTTAGGAGTAGGGGAGCAAGGGACCGAGATGAGGTTCATGGTGTTATTTGGAGATATCACTTTTGGTATTTTTGGTATTTTGATATTATTATTGTATAGATTCCTTGAATATTAGTTTTGGATTATTTGTAGAGACATGTGTCATCTTATTTTTTATATGATATTACTTCTAGATTTGTTTATAAATTCCTATCTTGTTTATATATATGTTGTCTAAATGTTTTACTGCTTATGATATTGACAAATATTGTATTTCTACTGTGTTGAACTCGGGTTATGAGGGTATAATTTCCCCACAAACACACCCTATTCCCTAATTTCTAGTCGATGACCTCTAGCATTTAGGGAGATACACTTGAGGCCATGTAGATAACTAGGATTGGGGAAATATTGAGTGGAATCCTAATCTGTTATTTTACAAAGTGGCATTACAGTAGATTCTTTTTTGGTTTGCTTTATTATTTGAAGAAAATAGAAAGGGATAGGAAGGTATTGGAATTTGGTATTTAGCTGTCCTTGGGTGTAGCTAACCCACATATAGAAAAAAGGCAAATTATCTCGAACGAAATTACTAGTTTCTAGATTTTGGTTATTACAATTGATTTGAATCCATAGTTGGGCGATGCACTTGAGTTTTTCTATTATTAATGATATGATTATGTGTTATATTATGATTCAACCCAATGAGATGAGGGAATTCCATCTCATTCATCATTTTAGGCATTTTGCCGGATTCACATGCCATGAATTATGTCATGCCATATAGGATGCATCACTTGTTTGCATGATGTTGTGGTACGTGTTGTGATAGTTATTCCTACTATTGTGACAGATATTTTCTACAGGTAATTGAGAATCATGGTTGGTACTTAGAGTGTCTTTCATAACATAAATAATGTTTTCTTAATTAGGCTACATCATACACCCTAGGGAGCTAATTGTGTCACATTGAGTCATGGACCATGAGTTTCATGAACTAGAATGTGTTAAAGTGCGAATTGGGTGGATGTGATAATTTGGTTCTTGAGGAGTATGGTCCCTTATGTATTGAAAATTGATACACCATTTGGTTTGACCATTAATACGATATTTTAAATTAATTAGAATTCAAATGGAAATTTTAAATGATAAATAGAGAACTTGACATAGACCTGATTTTTGAGTTGGAAAGAGGAAATGTTTCTGGTGACTTTTACGACTGTTTCTTTTTACTAGTCTTATATTTAGAAGCATACTATGTGGTATGACCCATTTATAAGAAGTTTTTCACCTATATTATGCTTTTGAGATGTGAAATTTGATATCATTTTTTTTCTAATATGTGTTTTTTTCACTATAGAGAAATTCCACATCGACAACCTCTAGTTTTATTCCAGGAGGGTGGTGATGAACATGCTTCAGAGGTTGTGGTCCATGGGATACCAGTGAATCCTTCATTAGTAACAGCTAAAGAACTAGTTCTATTGTTGAACACAGGTGTTTCGTCATAGATCTGTGAGGGGTTTTATTGCCTCATAAAGACTTTTCTGGGATCCCTGTAGCCTTCTTTATCTATGGTTGACCTGACGCATGTGTTATGGTAGTAGAATCCTCCCATGTTTTCGAGGTATGGAGTTCTACAGGCTTTTGATCTATGTATTGAGATTATTATAGTGATCTTAGAGCATCTGGAGACACCTCCTAAGAGGAGTGTGAATCTCATGACATATATGCTGCGTATAGATTCTAAGCACAAGTGGGATGTTTTGAACCATGATGATAGGTTATAAGATATGGTTTGATATTATTTCCAAAATAGTTTCTAAAACTAATTTTTTTCATGAGTCTCTGAAAACAGATTAGGATAGTGATTTCATGCCTCTAGAGTAGGGCACTATGATTGTTATGAAGTATTCATCATACTTTACTGAGCTTTAATGTTTTTTTCTCATATAAATGGCTGATGCGATTCCAATATAGAGACACCTTGATGAAGTTCTCTAACATACTATTTGATCTTTATTCAATGTGTTCAAGTTGAAGATGATTACAGAGATAGTAAATCCGACGCTTATTATGGAGTAGGACCTGGGGGGTGTTGTGGGTGCAGAGTAAAGTAGTGTAGTCTCTCAACCTAGTAGTCTGACGTCTAGTGGTAGGAAGCGATGTTTTAAGGCTTCCTATGATATGAATATCAGTCAGGATATGAGCACTGGTAGATTGGTTTTATGTCATCAGTGTGGTAGATGGGTACACCTGGGAAATCATTATGATCACGACCTAGTTGATTGTTGAGTTTATAGAGGGATAGGCCATATGAAACGTTTATGCTGGACCATCCCTCCAGTAGTGATTTGTAGGGGGTCAGCTCTGACATGAGGTTCAGGAGTAGTTTTCATAACTTTGAATCAGGAAGGGAGCTGGAGCAGTACTGGTCAATCTCGATGAGGAGGTGGTGGTCATGTCGAAGGTAGCCAGACACATGTTGTATTGAGATATCATAGTAGGCCTACTCCAATTAGTGAGGTTGTGTCGTAGGGTCGTGGGTCAGGATATATGTATTTTGTACAGCCTATACCTAAGCAATAGGGTTTTGGACCATCTATAGTGATAGGTATGATCTTAGTAGACTCTACTCTTGTATCTTTTCTTTTTGACACAAATTAATCACATTATTTTATATTTGTGCCTATTGTGGAGAGCCTTAGGTTTGTGATTTAGTTTTATGAGGGATTTATGAGACTAGATACATCATTGGGGATTATTACAAAATGTATAAACTAGTACAGGTAGTTCCCACTTGATATTGGTGGGTGTCACTTAATATATAATCTTTTTTTTCCTTTATGTGACAATGTTTGACGTCATACTCGAAATGGACTAGATAGTGGGTTATCGAGCCTTCATTGATTACTATCACCGGAGGGTGACATTCACAACACTAGAGGCCACCGTTTATATTCAAAAGGGTGAATGGGATGTAAAGGCTAGTCAAGATAGTCCACAACACCATGGGTTAGGTGGGATGACAACCCAGATTACTAGTTTGTATATGGATGATTAGGGAGTGTGTCAGGAAGAACTTCCTCCAGTGGTTGATCATTTCAAGGATGTTTTCCCAAATTAATTTTATAGTTTAACTATTGAAAGAGAGTTTTATTTATCCATTTATCTAGTACTATGATATGAAATGTTATCCCTTCCTCTTTATAGGATGGCTATGACGAAGTTGATGGAGTTCAATAGGTAGTTATAGGATTTTGAGGTAAAGGGGTTTATCCGACCCAGTACATATCTATGGGGCATACAAGTACTTTTTTTAAAAAGGCTGATATTAACCTTAGGCTAGCATGGATTATTCAAAATTAAACCAGCTGACAGTTAAAACCGGTATACCGTTCCATGGATAGAAGACATTTTTGACCAGATTCATGGAGATTGGGTTTTATCAAAAATTGAATTGAGGTCTCAATACCATCAGGTGTGTGTTCAACTTATGGACATACCTCATATATATTTTTTGTAGTAAGTATGGTCTATATGATTATATGGTTATGTCATTTTTTCTCACGAATGCACCAACAGTTTTCATGGTACTGATGAACTGATTTTTCCATCCTTATCTAGAATTGTTTTTAGTGGTTTTCATGGGTGATATCTTAGTGTATTCTCACAATTAACATGACCATTCTAAAAATCTTTAGATCATTTTGGATACACTGAGAGGGAATCGTTAATATGATAAGTTTCAAAATTTTCACTTCTGGATGGATTAGATTCACTTTTGGGGTCATATCATCTTAAAGTCCGAAGTATCAGTTAACCCAGAGAAGGTGAGAGTTTTAATTTCCAAGGAGAATCCCATGGATGGATTCATCATGATCCTATAAGGGGTGATGTGCTGATTAAGGTTTCCCACAACACTGCCATCTCCCCTCTTTCTCTTGTTGGAGGTGGCCTTCCTCCTCGACGCATCCCATCAGAAGGTTTTCGGTGTGCGTTTCCTCATCTAGCGGCAACGCCGTGGGTCAAGGTGTTATTTTTGTGGTGGCGTCATGGGTTCATGGGGTGTTTTAGCGTCATTGTGGGTTCATGGATTTCTTCATGTGGTGGTGATTCATCTAGCTATCTATGTGGTGGTGCTGAGGATTCGTGGTGTGTTATGGTGGAATCATTAGTTCGTGCATGTTCGTCGCTGAGAGGTCCACCCAGCTGTCTCTTTGTGGCTTTGTTTAGTGGCCAGAGGAGGTCCAGTGGTCGATTCCAGCCGTCTCTCATCATGGTGAGGTACCATGGTCTTTTTCGACCATCACTTTTCCTGGTGTGGGTTTGGGGTCACAGTGTGATTTTTTCACGATGAGGTCCACCGGACCATCTCCCCACAGTGTATAATCGCTAACAAAGTGGTCGATCCATTAATCTTAAATTTTAGGGTTTTTTCTCTTTGATCGTCCATCTATGAGTGTTTTGGGTGGTTTTTGTGGTCTACATGAGGGACTTGGTGGTGATGGGATTTGTAGTTCGAGTTTGGTGATGGTTCTGACATCCAAAATGTAGGCAAGATTTGATCTTCCACTAATGTTTTGGTATGTTTGATTTGTGAAGAATAATTCTTCAAATTTTGTGGGTTCATCTAGGTATTCTATTGTGATCGATGATGTTTTGAGGTTCCTGGTATTCATGCAGTGAATAGTGTTGAAGCTGTACTCGACCACATGGAATAGGCCCAGATGAGGATCTACAGCTGACAGTTCATTGTTGCAGAGTTTTTCAGATTTGGATGTTTGAGAGGGTATTGCATCAGTTGTGAGAATAGGCATGTTCTTTGACATAGGTCCCTTGCTTTCTGAATCGCTATGCAATGTTGGATAGATTCATCATAATCAAATGTTGGGGAGGGGAAGTTTCATGGTGTCAGTCTAGTTTTACACTCTTTGACCTTTGGGTTGTGATTTGTCCTAAATCATGAAGTATGTTTGGGTTCCCCCTTCATCCCTTAAATGGGGGTCTTATTATAATTAAAAAATTCATGGCCTTTGGGTCGTTGGATGGGATAATCCCAATTTTTTTTTGATATATGGAGTTTCTTGGGGTTAGATGAATATTTCTAGTATTTCATACACGACTTATAATTCTAAGAAGTTCCATTGATGGTCTTGACTAAGAAGGTTGTGGTTTTTTTATGGTCGAATAACTAAGAGATAGTCTTTCAAGAGATGAAAGGGAGATTGAATTCAGAACTAATCCTGATACTACTAGATCCATGTAGGAGTTACATTGTTTATTATAATTAATTGGGTATCGAGTAAGGAGTGGTTCTTATGAAAGGGGTAGATTAATGGAATATGGGTCTCGGTAGTGGAGGCCATGTGAGAGGAACTACCCTATGCAAGATCTTGAGTTTGATGTATTTGATCATGTAGTGTTATGTTGGACAAACTATTTACATAGAGAGAATTTTGTGGTGTATATAGACCACAAAAGACACAAGTATAAATTTATGTAGCATGATCTGAATTTAGTGAAGCAAAGGTGGGCTGAGTACCTATAGTTATTAAACATTGATCTTGATTATACACATAGGAAGGGAAATGTAGTGGTTAATGTACTGAGTAGGAGGACTCAGATACAACCAATTCAGTGGGCTGGTAGACAGTGGGAGATTATGGAATTGTTCTCTAAGATGCACTAGGATATTCATGACAGTCATGGGAAATCATATCTCTCATCCTTAGCTATGAATTCTACCATACTGGATAGAGTGAGGACGAAGCTGCTATCGGATTTAAAGGGCCTAGTTCTATAGAAGATTATAGAAGGTGAGGACCCACCTCCATTTTGGACCATAGGTGGGGATGAGATCTTGTGTATCTATGGGCACGCTTGGGTTCTATTGGATATATGCGAGGAGATGATGTGGGAGTTTCTTACATCAATTTGGGAAATGCATCTCGGTTTCACCAAGATGTATCCTGACTTTTGTCGTCAATACTGGTGGTCATGTATAAAACAATAGGTAGCTAGTTTTATAATGATATATTCCACTTGTTAATAGGTAAAGGCATAAAATCAATGGCCATGTATGATGTTATAGTAATTACCTATTCCCAAGTGGAAAATGGATTATTTCATGATGGATTTTGTGATCGGTTTTCAAAGGTCACCATGAGGTATCGATGTTGTCTGGGTTTTTGTGGAAAGGCTCGTAAAGGTTGATCATTTCCTATAGATTAAGGATACCTTCAGTGAAGATGATATTGGGAGGTTATATATCTGTGAGATAGTACATCTTCATGGGCTCCCACATTCTATCATTTCAGAAAGGGTTTCCTAGTTTACATAACATTTCTAGAAGAGTATGCAGAGGGCCTTAGGTAAACAGGTGATTCTGAGTATATCATACCACTCTCAGAATCATGTCCAATTAGAGCATATGATACATGTGCTTGAGGAAATTCTACGAGCATTTGGCATAGATTTCAAGGGATCCTGGGATAGGCATATTCCCCTGATTGATATCTCCTACAATAATAGTTATCAGGTAACTATACATATGGTGCCTTTTGATGATTTTTATAGTAGGTCATGTCAATCACCCATGTGATGGTTAATGGAAAATGAGGTAGCTTTACAGGGACAATGTTCCATGAAAGGGACTTTTGTGTAGGTCCAGTTGATTCAGAAGTGGATGGAAACTACACAATCTCGATAGAAATCTTATGTTGATATCCGCATATGACCTATAGATTTTGAGGTTGAAGATCATGTCTTTTTATGTGTATCACTGAGGATGGGACATAAATTGATTAAGATATAGGGTATGTTTTCGTTAATATATTTTGGGCTATTCGAGATTTTGGAGAGAGTTAGGCTGGTAGCATATTGGTTATAGTTACCTCAATGGTATTGAGACTTGCACAACATCTTCTATGTATATCAGCTACATCGCTGTCCTTGGGACCCATCTCATGCTTTTCAGCCCAAGAAGGTCCAGTTATAGGATGCGTCCATTAGGGAGCATCTGATTCGTATCGCTGACAAGAGCATGTAGGTTCTCTGGGGCCAGTCATTTCCTCTAGTTGGGGGGCTATGGAAACACTTTAATTTATAGGAAGAGACATGGGAGTAGGAGGCCAACGTATGTAATTATTGGATGGAGTTATACATTGATAGTTTATGGCCACCCTTGAGAAGGTAATTCGAGGATGAATTTCTTTAATTGGAGAATATAGTAAGATCTTAGGTTTATTATGAGGTACAAAGCCTTTTTTCAGTTTAAATGATTAAATACATCTAATGTGAATACCATTTGAGGTTATGGGTGTCTCAGAGGTGTATGAGTTTTGTTTAGATTCTGAAACCCAGATTTTTGGGAGGAAAAGGTAATCCAAATGGTTAGTAGAAACCATGCGGGACAAGCCACGCGGTCTGAAAAACCTTGTGAGACCTGGATAGGATCATAGAGGAGCCTGTATGATTTTTCATACCATGAGGAAGGAGGTGCATGACTGTGCGGGTACATGTACAGTTTTTGACAGTGGTCTGAGCTACAGTTTGTGCACTGTTTGTTAAATTGTGCGGGATAACCATGTCACATTCCCCTTCTTAAAGAATTAGGCATACGGTTGGCACATGGTTTTCCCAACCGTGTGTCCAAACCATATGACCCAGAATTGTGTGTGAATTTATGAAATTTAACCTAATTAATCTATTATTTCAACCTATTTTTTCTATACTTCTCCTCTGTTGGAGTCCATGGTGATTGAGATATCCTATGATACTTTTGGGTAGCTTTTGATATTATTCCTTCTTCTGAAACTCAGAATTGAGAATTTTTGGTCTCATTATATTCACATTGATGAGTAATAAATTCCTTTTGTATTGTTCGTCAATTAAAATTAGATCAAAGAAGTTATTCAAATGAAAGGTAATATTTAATATTTTTATTTTCTTCATCCATCCATTGTTTTTATTCTGATCTAAGTCAAATAAAAAGTTGATACTGTATGATCATGCTACTACGGACCTATGATAAGTGGTCTATACTTTTCCCATTTGGTTTAGTGCTTTATTAAACTAGTTATAATTGTGCGACCCACAAAAATTTCTGGAGTGGCCTTGAAATTGAATTTTTTTTAATTGAATTAAATGAAATGGAACATGATAGGGATTCCCTTTAGTTCGCTTGAGACATGTTGGATGTTGTCTCCCCAACCAATGTCACCCATGGGTGAGCCTTTGAATTTTCATTTATTATACCACACATGGGGTGTGTGATTGTTCTTTCCTAGATAGAGGAATCCTAATAATGAATGAATTAGATTGGATTGAAGATTTAGAAGATGTTTTCCATATTTTTCCACATGATAACATGTTGATATTGATTTAATTTCTTGAATTTATTTATTAGAAATTGTGTAAATTAGTGGGTAAACTCATGAAATGTAATTGATTACGAATTGGTATATGAGTGGGTATAATCATAGGATAAATGTAAATGTAAATTTTTTTATGAGTGCATATAATCATGGAACATGAATGTAAATTGATCAGCTATTACATATAATGACATGGGTGTGCTAGTCCATGGGTTATTGGGACATTACAGAATGTATAGGACCTGTATAACCATCAGATTCTGATTCTGTAGACCCCTTGGATCTAGGTTTTCATAGGCGTGCAGTGCACATGGTTGAAAGACATGGCCCTTGGAACCCAACTCAAGCATAACCATGTTTCCATTGAGATGATCTTGGGACTATATAAAGATTCCATGGTCCACTATAGCTTTGATCTTACCCCAATGGTTTTCCATTATTTATTATATCGAACAATCGTGGTAAATTATATATGAATGGTTGTACAATGTGCCCTTGGTAAATGTGACACTTCTGGATATATGGTATGGTTGTGATGGTTTGATACACATGTTGTATGGAATGACCATGGTGGAAATGTTATGTATGGATATAAAAAAAGGCCATGTTAGTTACTTTTTTATTCCCTGTATCATCCTTTTTATAGGTTCTTGACACTTTTTTTGCAGCGATCCAAGCATGGATGTATAGTATCATTGGTTGTTTACCTTTTTCCTTGGGATATTACTTGTATTAGTGTACTGACTATTTTACTATGCACTTTTCTTTATCTTGTTATGTTTCACATCCATGAATTTTTATAGACCTTTGGGTGATATCCTACTGGGGTTGTATCTCACACCATGTTCTGTTCATCGTTGGGTACCCAGACAGACTATATGGATGCATGTAGGGACCAAGACAAGTGCCCACAATTTGATGATTGACATGGTTCCATGCTTAGGAGTAGGAGAGCAAGGGATTGAACTAAGGATCATGAATCTTTTTGGAGATAATTCTTTTGGTCTTTTAGGAATTTTGATATATGTATTGTATAGATTCCATGTATACCTATTTTGGATGATTTGTAGAGGCATGTATCATCCTCTTTTGTATATGATATTACATATGGCTTTGTTTATATATTCTTCTATTGTTTATCTATCTTCTGTATGCATGTTTTGATATTTACTCTATTGACTATTATTGTTATTCCATTGTGTTATACTCTATTAATGAGGTAATTATCTCCCCATAGACACACCCTAGGCCCTCACTGCTAGTATAAAGCCTCTGGTGTTTGGAGAGATGTGCTTGAGGCCATGTATCCAATCAGGCTTGGGACACTGTTGAGTGGAATTTGGGTCTGGTACGTTACAAAAACCATAGTTATAACCAAAACCAAAGAATATCCAAAAGGATTAAATACTTTTATAGAAGTAACCCAACCATAATGGTGATCAATCACAGAATGATGAAATCCATAAGGGAAGGAGTCGCCCAAAATCAACTAGGTAGATCCACTGGGTCATGAGTGAAGAAGGATTCAATGAATTAAATAAGAAACCCCTTATGAATCACCCTAAAAGACCAATCCATTACTATTACATGGTGTGTAATCACATTACATGTCGTGTATTCATGAAGTTCATATATTCCAAAAAACCCATCACCTTTTTATTAAAAACTGAATATTTTACATTAGATGATGTGAACCCTTTACACAGAGTATAAACATATTGTGTTGTGTATCCAATTCACATATTCTACCCAGCGGCCATTACACAGCATGTACTCCCATTACAAAATGTTTAATCGCCCAGAGAATAGAAGAAACTATAGGTTTAAGCTAAAAATCACCAATAAATATATGACTTCACCATTATAGGTATTCTCCCAATTTATTTATTTGAATTCATACAACCAAAACGGGAAACCAAAAGAAAATGTTAAATAATATCTAACAGAGAGGTAATTGGGTATACAATCTCTCCACCATAAATTCTTTCCCCCCCAGAATGCCATGAAGATCCCAGTTCTTTAAAAATAGAAAGAATCTACAACCTCATCAATGAATTTCGCTCCCACATCTTGTAGTTATTCTATACACACTACCATAGTACCCATAAAAGGGGGATCATTTTGTCACATGGTACCTTATCCTAGAGATCCATAATCTGAACTGGTTGCTCAACCAAAGTGGTATTAGGATCGCGATAAACATCCTCCCATCTAATCACAAGGGAACGATATAGTATATACCTCCTTATCTGGGAAACATGAAAAATGTCCTGGATAGTTTTCAAAATATATGGAAAGTCACATCGATAGTACACACTCCCTAGTCATACAACAATCTCAAATGGGCCCACAAACCTTAGTGAAAACTTACCCTACATACCCAAACAATTATGTTCCAAGAAAGTTAAAACTTTTAAAAAGACTCAATCACCAACCTCAAACTCCCACGGCTGACACTGACAGTTCTTATAAGATTTTTGAAAACTCTATGCCATGATAAAATGCATTTAGAACAACTACACCATCTTTGTAATCTTCTGAATAATTCTTGGCCCAACCAAGGACCACCCTCCCAACACTTCCCAACACAAAGTAGATATTCATGGCCACCCATACAACGGAATTAAGGTTTTCATCTTTATCGAACCCAAATAACTATTCTTATAGGAATATTCAACAAAAGGAAAATGATTTTCCAAAGATACACCAAAATAAATCTCACAAGACTAGAACATATCCTCTAGAACCTATATATCCCTTTCTATCTATCCATCCATCTACAAATGATAAGTCATTCTAATTCTATTAGAGGATCCCATTCCCCTACTAGCCTTTCCAGAACCAGGATGTAGATCTCAGTTCCCTTTCATACATTACTTCATAGGGAACCCCATGAAGTCTCAAAATCTTTCAAACATTTAAGTACTCAAATTTTTACACATTTTTCATCTACTTGATAGGTAGGAAATGTTATGATTTCGTGAGTTGATTAATGATCACCCATATTTCATCCTTCACACTAGGAGTCTATGGAAAACCAATGAGAAAAGTCCACGAAAATATCATCCCACTTCCATACAATAATGGGTAATGGATAAACCAACCCCTCAGGACTCTAGTGCTCTACCTTAATTCTTAAACAAGTAAGGAACCATGATAAAAAAACCACAATCGACCATATCATCTAATGCCACCAATACCAATGCCTCAAGTCATGATACATAGTGGTAGACACATGGTGTATAAACATACCTGAATGGTGTCCACTATCAAAAAACTCATGAATCATGGAAAATGGAATAACAATTCTACTATGAAATAAAAAATCTCTTATGGGAGACTCAGACCACTCACTTGAGGTCTCCCCACCATAAAGACTTTCACTAAAGACTTTTAACATGGTGTTTGTCACCTACTCAAGCCAAAATCACTCATTAAAAGAAAATTTATCTTTCATCAAAGCATAAAACACCACTCCACTAACATTTTCAACTTCTAAACTCATGTCAGTAAAAAAATCATCAGAGACCACTACTCAACAGATTACTTCATGGCTTGTGTTGGTAACTTTATACTAATTGCATCAACAATCACATTCCCTTTCCCAGGTGTATAAGAAATATAAAAATCAAATGTCTAGAGATACTCTACCCAGTATCTCTATTGAAAACTCTAGTCCCTCTATGTAAAAATATATTTCAGGATCTTATGATCAAAATATACCATAAACTACTCCCCAAAGAGACAATAACACCATGTTTTGAGTGCATCTATAACCACTACCAACTCAAGATCATGGGTAGGGTAGTTATTCTCATGAGGGTGTAACTAGAGAGATCCATAAGCCACTACTTGCTTCCATTACGTCAATACACATCCCAAACCCATACCAAAATAATTGATTTAAACAACATAACACGATCCCAGTTCTAGAAGAATAAAAAATGGTGCTGAATTCAAACTAATCTTCAGCACATCAAAAGATCTCTCACACTTTTTAATACATTAACACATTGCACTCTTATGGTCTAAATCTGTCATCAAATATGCAAGATTGGAGAAGTCCTGAACAAACTATCTATGTAACTAGACAAACCCAAGAATCTCAAAAAATTGAAAATATTTCTAGGATGCTCCTAGGATATAATTGTTTGTACCTTTTCAAGATCTATTGAGACACCCCTCTCATATATCACATGACCCAAAAATTTCCCTACCTAGATCCTAAACTCACACATGAAAAGCTTACCATACAAATGATTTTCCATTAATGTTCAACGAATATTATCCAAATTGTCTATATGCTCCTCCTATAACATAGAGTACATGAAAATATAATCAAAAAACACAACAATAAAAGAGTCTAAGAACCCATTGAAGATATAATTCATCGTATCCATAAACACCATAGGATCATTGGGGAGATCTAATGACATAACTAGAAACTCAAAATTCCCATATTGAATCTTAAATGATAACTTAGGAATATAGTCTTATTATACTCTTAACTGGTAGTGCTATGACTGCAGGTCAATATTTGAAAACCAATGATCCCCTCTATACTAATCATATAGATCATAAATCATTTCAAAATGATATTTTTCTTAATGATCACTTGATTCAACATTCGATAATTGATAAAAAGTATGATGATCCCATCTTCCATCTTAGAAAAGGGGATAGCTGAATCCCAAGGTAACATGATAAGATGAATAAATCCTTTATCCATTAAGTCCTGAAGATATACATTAAGTTCCACCAACATAATAGTTGATAGATGGTAAGATAACATATAAATGGGCATCGTAACAGTGAATATGTATATAGTAAACTCAACCTATCTCTAGGGTTGTAAACTAGAAAAATCATTCAAAAAATCTTCAGGGTATGAACAAAAAAATTCAAGAGTTTAACCACCCAAACAAGGGAAAACTAAATCAATAATCATCTCTGAAAACTAACACGATATTACCCCATCATAAGTAACAATAGGTCCTTCCCTTCCTGATATAAAGTACCACTCACTCTGGAAAACATGAGTGACTCCATTGGTAGATAAGAACTAAAATTAATGGTGGTAATGGTCTATCTGGTCTTTACAGTAAACATCTAATACATGATGATAATCAATTCAAATATGTAAAGATAAATTACCTAGAAGTCCCACACCACCTCGTATTCGGTAATCATAAACTGGAACATAGGTGATCTAAAACCTTGTTTGAACCTCTTTCCCAAAGGCGTGTAAAGATCCAACAAGAATGGAATAAGTTCCAAATCGAAACCCAATACATAAACTAAAATTGATGATATAAAAGAATGATATCCTATATCAAACAAAGATAGAATCATAGAAGATGATATAAATACCATATCTCTAATAAAATCTATCCATACTTCAAATTTTGCTGGAATATACTCCACTATATAAATTCATCTGGTCTTAGACACATGAACATATTCCTTAGCCTGAGGATTAGTCCCAACACCCTTATAAGAATCTACATTTACCTTTGAACCCTTATTTAGAGTAGATACTTCTCTACTTCCCTAAGAAATATTTTTTTAAAAAAATGTTGTTGATGGCTACATCAATCATAAGAACGAAAAGTCCAAGGTGCCTCTGCACAGTTAGGTATCATATGGCCTATCCTTCCACACTAGTAGAAAAAAACATGTTGTTTTCCTATCAAATCTGCTAAAACATGTCCTAAAGAAAACTAAGCACTATTAATGTAATGTTCTCTGATTTATCACTCTCTCGCATGGAAGAAACATGTTGGTTATGGGACCTCAAGCGTGCCTCACCGTATGCCAGATGTTTCTAACTAGTAGCAGGGGTGTGATTAAAATATTAGGGAGACTATTACCCATGGTTATAGAGTTACAATAAATCAAAATAATAATATAACAATAAATATCATAGTAGGGGACATAATGGAAACAATAAAACAAAATGGAATAACCAAACAATAAAATCCAACATAATAATAAAATTAAAAATAAATGAATGATGTTATGATAGTCTAAAATGTAACAAAATGTCATGTTAGAAGTAATATAAATAAAATACTAACATACTCAAATAAAGAATCAAAATTCTCTGGTCTCGATCCCCATGTCGGTCATGTGTCTAAATTCCATCCTATCCAGCATGAACAATAAACAATAAGGTCTCTTGTGCTTTTCAAATCCAAAATCCATGTAATCTACTCATGAATCAAATTGCAGACCGAATAGGGTGTGAGTATAACTCATTAGGTCGACACCACCATGTCTAAGAATAATAGTCTGATAATAATTACATATAATAACACAATAAATAGGTTTCTTAATTAATTAAACATTTAAATTAAGACCACATCAACCTACTTTAGTGCCATAGTGGAATATCACTATGCATGTCTCATGAACATGCCAACCATAACCATATACCCTTGGAAAAACATAACCTACCCCAAAACCTTGTTGGAATGTCTCTAATATTGTCTCATAACCATTCCAATCATAACCATATATCCATGGTATAAATCACACACATTCAGCTCAAACTCAATATATAATAATTTCATCAATAAATCAAAGCCAAACCTGGTTTATAAGAATTTTAGCGTGTTTCAAGGCCAATCCTGGTATATAATCATTTTAGAAATAAATTAGTGTCAAGCCCATTATATAAGCATTATAACATATATCACTTGGTATAACATTAAGAATATCATAATATCACATTATAAGGCTCAATAGTCAATTATGAAAATTTCCATTTATCATTAAATTATTCCTTTTGTTTATCATTTTTTCATAAACTAATAACATTCTTGCAATTTCAATAATCAGTCCAAGACAAGATGAATCTATATCATGTAATCAAACAAAATACATGTCATGATAAACATATTGAATCCATTAGTTAACTCATTTATAAATAAGGTTTATCTCACCTGAATGGTATCCATAATCGAGGTAGAAAACAATTGAATCCAAAGGGTTTCTTTGGAATAAATCCAATAAATAATTTAATTAATTTAGGTTCACACTTTTTCAGTGTAATTACAATGTTACACATTGTCTCAATTAAATAGGTCATAGGGTTATGGTTTAGAACCCCTACCTTTAACTAGAAATCAAAGAAACACCCACAATGGGTTACACTAAAGGAAACGAAGGCACAAAAGATCATGATATGAAACCTAGATAAAATCAGATCAAGATTAACATCCCCAAACACGGTCCAATGTTTCCACCACCCTAATAGAGAATAATAAAAGATGAATGGAAAACCAAATACAAAGACTTAATAGGGTTAGATCACAAAAATGGGACATTTGGAATACATGTTAGCACTCTAAATTTATTAGGAGACTCACTATGTTTGTGGGGAGGAAGGATACAATGGTTGTATTGAAAAAACTTCCACACACTACCATTAACAAAATATCTCAGGATATTACATGGTATATAACTCATTTACATGTTGTTTATTTATTTTCATAAGGACATTCCAATAAAACTATCACCCTCAGATTAATATACATCATGATCATCTATTACATGATGTGAATAGTTTACATGATGTTTAACCATTTCATAACCTGTAATGGTTTCATGAAATGTGTCTAGAAGAATGTACACACCATTTAACACCTTTACTCGGCATGTAAATCCCCTACATACAACTGTTAGTCTAGTTTCCATAATAAGGATCCAAAACACCCCCAATGCCATCCAAATCGTGAGAAACCCTCATAAACCAATTTAAAAGTGTATATCTAGAATCCATTAAGTCAAATGACCATATATACCAGAACTATAGGTAGTTTCCCCCCAATAAAATTCTCTTCATCTCTGAAAAAGACTCAGCCACCGTAGCTCAAATGAAAAACCCAATGAGGGGCATACGTGGTAAATTATGGGATCTTATATCCTCCCCACCATATACCAGCTCAACCATGAGCTACTATAAGCAGCACTATGGGGTCTTAGAGAACAATTTTATCCATTGTACTCACATATTAGACTCCCTCTCCCAGGTCTCCTCTTGAACTCACCCATGTTTCCACTACACTCAAACTAGTGGTATAGTCCTACCCTAGAGATAGTTCTCACTACTGTCCACAATCTATATCATATTATCCTTAAAAGTCGCATCATCACTAAGCTCACCATCTTCTATTTTTATCACATGATAATGTTCTATAAAATATCTTTGAAGTTGTGACATTTGAAACACATCATACATGTAAATATAACATTGTGGAAGGGATAATTGGTACACCACTGGTTCGACCTTATCCACTATCGTAAATGGCCCAACAAACCAAGACTCTATCATTATTTTTTTCTTTATTTGGAATTGTACCAACCTAGGATACACCAAAAGGGAAACACAATGACTAACCTAGAACTTCATAGGTCATCTATGATGGTCATCATATGATTTATTCTAGCTCTTCATGGTCACTAACTACCTGCTGATAAACTAAACCTACTCAAATGTCTCCTGCACGAGACTAGGCCCGACAAGAACTAACTGAACTACCACTATCCAAAAAAGAGGTGAATGGAATGAATTTCCATACAGAGCATCAAATGTGTAATTTTTAGGGGTTCTTGGAAGCAGTTATTGTATGAAAACTCTACAAGTTCCATATGATGCTCCTAGGAATCACAAAAATCCAAAACACGGGCTCGTAACATATCCTCTTGAACCTGAATATTCTACTCAAATTGACCATTAGTATAAGGATAATAAATAGTTATTAGATGAACCTGTGATCACATAGCCTTATGAAGACCCTTTACAAAGCGTTGTCGTGCACGCTCTCAAAAATATTTATAGCTAAGTGCAGCACAGGGGCTGACCTAGGTCGATCTCTTGAGGAGTTGTCGTGGTCAATCAGTCACTACTTATAACTCACTTATATAAATATATAATAAAATGTTAAGAAATTAATATTGTGAATTGAAAATGAAAAACTAAAATTAAACATGCAATGCAATGCAAGCAGAATGAATGAAAACAAAATGATGTTAGAAAGAAAGGAGATATTCCCGAGAGAATCACCCAAATTAAACCTTCACCGTCTCATTATTAGTTTCAAATTTAATTAATAAACACACTCCATCGTATGTGTGAATATCCACTTTTATATGTGTTTGTAAATATACAGTGCTCTCAACGATCGCCGAGAGACCGCATATCCACCTCCTCGATCGAGGGAATATATTATAAATGAGAAAGTTAAGTCTCGGGTGGCAAGTGGAGACATAAAGGTGCCATTCCCACTAAGATCCCCCTAGACCTAAATCTAATTAAATTAGAAACAATTAATATGAATGTGCAAAGACTTGGGTTTAAACCTGGATTGATCTCCCGAGAAGTTCCACAGGTTAGCTACTCATGATCAGAAGTAGAAGAGATCACGTTGGAGAAGAAGGGGGTGGAAGAACAAAAGATAAAAAAATTGAGAATGAGATGAAGAAGAGAAAAATATATTAAAAATGAATTATACTATTAAAATTTAAATAAACTAAAAAACAATTGAAAATGGCCACACAGAAGTGCCAATACTTTGAGAAGGGGTGAAGATACATATTTATAGGGAGAAGAGGTGAAGAATTCACACCCAAAACATTTAATCCGAAAGTTTCCGCATGAATCATCCATAAATGACCGAATTTGTAATTTTTGTCTTCATAAATGTTGTTCCATAATATCTCCTCCGTTTTCTCCCAAAATTGCTGCTTTATTGGCCATCTGATGAAGGAGTTATGACTGATTCCATCCAAGACATTTAATCTGTCCAGTTGACACTCCGAATTTTCAATTCTTCACATTCCTGTGACATTATTGCCCACAAAAATGTCGATTTACACGTTGCGTCCTTAACAAAAGTTGTTCCACATGTAATTTCTCGTTTCTCCACAAAATAGGAGCCATGTTAGATGCAGTTTCGAGATTATATGAATTTATTACCCAATTGAACCGTTTTTTCCAGGTGAGACGTTTTGTCTTCCTCATATTTGGAGCGTTCCCATAATAACATAATGAGGGTATTTTGATTTTAAATTCATCCTGGACACGTCTCTTTTAATAAGATTTCTTTTCCAGCTGGAATAAATGCATTTGGAAGTGTGTGTGCCGAGTTATGCTTCCGTTACTTTGGTGGGTCCCATTCTGTCCGCCCGGAAACTTTTCAACTTCATTGAATTATTACGACTACTAGATGATCTATTCAGCCCCTGCTCCAGAAGTCAAATATGAAGGAACTTAAATAATTATTCTAAAAAATTTTAATCATAAAATTTGGACATATATTTATTTCTAAATGACCAAAATACCCTTGACGTAAAAATATGTCTAAAATCCAGAATTAGGCGTTTTTCACATCTGGGCGCAAAATAACACTAAAACCTAAAAACATGACAATTAACCATCCAATAAAACATTTGTGGGATTATAAATAATGATTTAAAATATAAAATATATGAAAATGTGAGCTTCAACACTCCCCCACACTTAAACACTGCACTCCTGGGCAATCATCTTACATCCAAATCAAAATCCACACAACAATCAAAAATGAGAAAATATCAATGATTTCATCCAAAATAGAATTCCATCATGTCTCATATATGAATAATAATTCTCTATTATTTTCATTTAAACCACTAAAATTTGTTCAACCTCAGAAATCAATCCATGTCCCAATCACAACCTACCTAACATTGAATTTTTTTTTTTCACTCTTCACTCAAGAGAAATTGAATCTCGAGTTATACTCATACTTGAAAATCGCATGTATCACCATAGGTTTGTGAAAACTCTCATTTCTCCACAGCGTGAAACATGAAAATGAATTTAATCATGAGGGATTTAATTAATGGTTCAAATGATTCTGTGGCTTAGGGTTGGTGGGAAAATTATTGAAAAATGTTACAGGCTAGAAAGAGGATGTTGGAAATTTAAGTACAATGCATGATTAAATCATGGAAAAACATAGGCAATTCCTCTCCTAATACCACTTGAAAATGTGAAATAAAATTCACCACCCTCTTTTTATGACATGGTAAATGATCCATGAAGTGATTATAATGAATGATATCATCTAAGTTCTCTTTTTTTTCAATGCTCCAGAAAAGCACAACTTTATTTTCTTTTTTTTTAATGGAGGATGAGCTGAAAATTGAATACAATGAATGAATGACAATTCATGCCCTTGATTTTTGAGAGGGACAAGAGTCAAAAAAGAATTTAAAATGATGAATTCATGCTCATCTCCATTTTTTTGTTTTTTTAATGAGAAATGGATGAAAAAAATAAAGCACAATGAAATGACGACACATGCCCAATTATATTGTTATCCACTGCCCAAAGTATTGACACACACCTCACACCACCCATAAATGATACACATCCCAATTAGTGCACACGAAAGGCCCTTCTCCCACACTAAAACATGAAATAACCATGCAAAAATACTAAAAGTGTGGGTAGGTAAGGAAAAATTGGCTTGTAATGTGGCTCAATCCTATAATGAAATTCATGGCATCTAAGGGGTTACAAAGGATAAATGAAAAGGTGGGTCTTAGGATAAAATGTGGCTATACAAAGAGATGCCTCAATCATTTAAAATACATTCAATGAAATCCAAAGCTTCGAAAGAGATTATTCACAAATTCTAGTTCTCACACAATATTCATGGTTCCCTCAAGAAAGTGTGGGTATTAGGAAGAATATGTAAAAGTGGTTTAGAATACCTCACATGATTGGAAAAATATTTTGAGTCAGTGTTTCATGGCCATGGATTTAAAAAATCAGTCAAACTCATAAAAATTATTGATAATCCAATTCAAGAAAAATGTTTTCAAATCAACAATCATTTAAAATCCATTATTTCAAAAATCATTTCAAATCCTTCAAAATAAATTGATGTGTGAAAAGTGATAAGAATATTCATTAAAGCTCAAAATTGTAAAAATATAATAAAAAAATGAAAAGCACACAAGAAGAACTAAGCAGGTTGACACTCCCCCACACATAAATTAAACTACCCCTTATTTCAGCTCAACAAAATATAAATATAAAGGTAGAAAATCAAAGGGAAGGAACGATACAACCTGATATTATTTTAGAGGTGGATGCATTGAGTTAATCTCCTAGAAGCAGCCACATTAAAACTACAAGAAAGTAAAGAATATACATAAGAAAAATAAATAAAAAGAATGAGAATGGGAAAAGAAAAGAGATAATGCTTGGTTTAGATCCCCAACTGGGTTCTAGGTTTTTACTGCCCCTAGTCAGGCAGTTTCAGTGGTTTATCCCCAATCAGAAGGTGGGTGTGGTTTCATTGAGATAAACCACCACATATGAGTTTTCCCAATGTCCATTATTGAACACTGAAAGTATAGAACCCAAAAGAAGATAATAATGTTCCCAACCCCCAAGAACAAATAAAGAAGAAATTTGAGGTTCGAAGTGGGAGGGAATAAAAGATAAGGGTGCTCCCTATTAACATTGGTGTTTTCCTCCTCCATGTGATATGAAAGTTGATGTAGAGGAGGTAGTCGCACCACCACTAGATTCTCAGGCTCTTCTTCCTTGATTACCACCACATTGGTGGTCTCATCATCAACATCCAAGGCCTAATCCATTTGTACTGTATCAAAAATTTCTGGAAAGGAGAAGTCAGAAAACAATTTAGTTTGAATAAGATTAAAACATGAAGAATTAATAAAGAAATATTTCATTTCAAGTAATTCATCTTGGTAATTGATCTCTTCAGGCATGACCATTGGAAGAATCATCTCAGCAGATGCATCTTCTTTTTCATCTTCCAAAGCAAGAGAGAGGTATAAAGTGTATGATGTTTCATTATCAAGTATGGGAAGATCATGTTTCATGTTATTTTCAACGAAGTTATTCCAAGATTCTTCCAAAAAATGTTGACCTCCCATCAGTGAATCAGTTGGAATGTGTACTTCTGGGACCTCCTCGAGTAATGGTTGAGTGAGAGATGATGTGATTATTTCTTTTCGTAGATCTTTCTCACCCGCCTAAGGTACTTTAACATAAAAAATTATTGGTGAAATCAATTCCACCACTCGTTCTGGTTCAGGTTCTGGCGCAGGTTCGAATTTCTCTTGGGATGTGCATAAATATTCAGCAATCCATTCTATTTGGATCTCTAGTTTTTGAACTTTATCACTAATCCTATGAAATTGGGCATCAAGTTCATTGCAAACATTTTCTGGCCCCTGAGATTTTTCAGTCCATGAATAAAAATTTGAATTGAAAGACATCATGAACAAAGAAGATTTTTTTTAGTTTTTGAAATTTATGATTTTGTTGTTGTTTTTTTAATAAAAGAAAAACTATTTACAAAATTTTAATAAAAAATAGTGAATTAAAACTACTTGGATCCCCAACAACGACGCCAATTTGATTAAGCGTTGTCGTGCACGATCTCAAAAATATTTATAGCTAAGTGCAGCACAGGGGCTGAACAAGGTCGATCTCTTGAGGAGCTGTCGTGGTCAATCACTCACTACTTCTAATTCACTTATATAAATATATAATAAAATGTTAAGAAATGAATATTGAGAATTGAAAATGAAAAACTAAAATTAAACATGCAATGCAATGCAAACAGAATGAATGCAAACAGAATGATGTTAGAAAGAAAGGAGATATTCCCGAGAGAATCACCCAAATTAAACCTTCATCATCTCATTATTAGTTTCAAATTTAATTAATAATCACACTCCATCATATGTGTGAATATCATATTTTATATGTGTTTGTGAATCTATAGTTCTCTCAACGATCGCCGAGAGACCGCACATCCACCTCCTCGATCGAGAGAAAATATTATAAAAGAGAAAGTTAAGTCTCGGGTGGCAAGTGGAGACACAAAGGCGCCTTTCCCACTAATATCCCCTTAGACCTAACTGTAATTTAATAAGAAACAATTCATATGAATGTGCAAAGACTTGGGTTAAAACCTGTATTGATCCCCCTGGAAGTTCCACAGGTTAGCTACTCATGATCAGAAGTAGAAGAGATCACGGTGGAGAAGAAGGGGGTGGAAGAACAAAAGATAAAAAATGGGAATGAGATGAAGAAGAGAAAAATATATTAAAAAATCATTATACTATTACAATGGAAATTAACTAGAAAACAATGGAAAATGGCCACACAGAAGTGCCAATACTTTGAGAAGGTGTGAAGATACATATTTATAGGGAGAAGAAGTGAAGAATTCACACCCAAAACATTTATTCCGAAAGTTTCGGCGTGAATATTCCATAAATGGCCGAATTTGTAATTTTTGTCTTCATAAATCTTGTGCCATAATATCATCTCCGTTTTCTCCCAAAATTTCAGCTTTATTGGCCCTCGGATGTAGGAGTTATGACCAATTCCATCCAAGACATTTAATCTGTCCATTTGACAATCCGAATTTTCAATTCTTCACCTTCCTGTGACATTATTGCCCTCAAAACCATCGATTTACACATTGCGTCCTTAACAAAAGTTGTTCAAAATGTAATTTAGAATTTCTCCACAAAATAGGAGCCATTTTTGTTTCCGTTTTGAGATTATATTAATTTATTACCCAATTGAACCATTTCTGCCAGGTGAGACGTTTCGTCTTCCTCATATTGGGAGCGTTCCCATAATGCCTTAATGAGGGGATTTTGACTATAAATTTATCCTGGACACGCCTCTTTTAATCCTGTGTCTTTTCCAGCTGGAATCAATGCATTTGGAGGTGTGTGTGCCGAGTTATGCTTCCGTTACTTTGGTGGGTTCCATTCGGTCCGCCCAGAATCTTTTCAACATCATTAAATTTTTACAACTACTAGATGATCGATTCAGCCCCTACTCCAGAAGACAAATATGAAGGAAATTTAATATTTATTCTAAAAAAATTTAATCATAAAATTTGGACATATATTTAATGCTAAATGACCAAAATACCCTTGACGTAAAAATATGTCTAAAATCCAGAATTAGGCGTTTTTCACATTTGGGCTCAAAATAACACTAAAACCTAAAAACATGACAATTACCCATACAATCACACAATTGTGGGATTATAAGTACTGATTTACAATATAAAATATATGAAAATGCGAGCTTCATAAACCCTACCAGAATAGTGATGTAAAATGAGGATCTCTTTCTAAAATGATACTCTTTATAATGCCATGCATCCAAACTACCTCATGTATGTAAAGACAACATATATCATCAACTATGAACGTCTTAATAATAGGCTAAAAATATACTACCATCATTATTCAATCGAAAATTACCCATAAAACATAATTCATACAGGTTTTTATGGGTAATACTATCACAGAATCCATAGTGACATCATCCAATTTCCACTCTGGAATGGGAAAAGGCTACAAAATCCCAGATGGACTATGATGCTCGAATTTCAAATCCTGACAATTGAAACATCTCACCACAAATCCTGCTACTTCATTATTTATTTCTAACCACCAGTACTATCTATAAAGATCATTATAAATATTTTTAAAACCAGGATGTACCACCCATCTAGAATTGTGGAACTCTCTCATCAACTCCTCACACAAGCCCGAAGGAATCTATACTCAGCCACAAAAAAATACCACTATGAAAATATCATCCTGATGGGTTTTCCCCAAAATATAAGTTGTATCTTATAACTAAGACCTTTGGATTGGATAACTTCTCATTCATGATCCGGTACAAAAGAATGGGTATAGAAGATGTCATGGTTAGACTTACTTGACCCTGAGACTCCTGGACATCTACATATAATTATATAAAGAGTTACATTTTCCACAACTTGTCACAAGACTCTTGTACAACCACTATCTATGTCATATAGATCAAATAATCAGAAAAAACATTACCCCTACCCAATGTATGATCTAACTTGAAGTCAAAAGACTATAGATACTTCACACACATCCTTTGAAAATGTTTTAGGTCCCAGTAAGGAAATATTTACCTGAGGATTTTTTGGTTTATTTATATTATAAACCTCTCACTCATGAGATAATGCCTCCAGAATATAAGGTCATGTACCACTCCTGCTAACACCAAATCACGAGTAGAGTAATTCCTCTCATGTGGTCTTAGCTATTTGGATCTATAAGCAACCAATCAATTCCCATACACCAGAACTACTCTGAGTCCAACTCTAGATGAATCATTGTACATGGTATATGCTCTACCTAGAATAGGTAAAGTGAGAATAGGTGTTGAGATCAACCTACCTTTTAGCTCATGAAAACCTCTATCGCATTAATCTGACAAAAAAAACTTCACACCTTTCTTAGTCAGCCTAGAAATTGGAGTAGTCAATTTAGAGAAGATATGGATGAAGAACTTATAAGAAACTACTAAACCTAAAAACGTACAATTTCAAAGACATTATTAAGATTCTCCCACGATACAATTGTTTCATCCTTCTCTAAGTCCACTGACAATCCAAAATATAGGATGACATAGACCAAGAAGTGAACTTTATCAATAAAGAAATTTTATTTGGATTGCTTGGTATAAAGATGATTCTCTCTCAATAAACCCAAGACGATGTCAAGGTATTGGACAAAATATTTTTCTAAATTAGAGAAAACTAATATTTCATAAAAAACCCACCAAAACTAGTTCAAAAAAGGATGAAAGATATAATTCATCAATAAAATGAATTCTTCCAGTTAATTAGTCAAACTAGATTGCATCACTATTAACTCATAGAAGCCATAAATACTCCTAAATGTTGTCTGAGGTATGTCTAATGTTATCACCCTAAAATAATGGTATCCTGATCTAAAATAGATCATAGAGTAGATCTGAGCACCTCTCATCTAATTTAATATATCATCAATGTGTAGAAGAGGATATTAGTTCATCATTATCATCTAGTTCAATCTCTGATAATCCACACATAAGTTCAAAATACCATCAGACTTATTGATGAAGAGGAAAGGAGAACCCTAAGGTGATGTAATAGGTTGTACGAGAACCATAATTTCTATATCATCCAACTAAATTTGAAACTCCTTAATCTCTGGTGGTGTCACTCTATATGGAGGGATAAAAACTGGCTCTGCTCCTGACATCAACATGATCATAAAATTAATCTACCACTAAGGTGGTAAGTTGAAGAACTCATCAAGAAAAACATCATGAAAATAGTCTACCAATAGAGGAAAAAAATTCTACTACACTCCACAATTAACTATAGAATGACCAAATATATGAGCTTTGAGAAAATCTAATCAAAACTAAATTGGTCCTGCATGACTAGCCTAAACATCTCACTCACCTTATTTAGAATAGCTACCTCCTTCTGGAGATAGAAAGTTAACCCCCTCTAGTAAGAGTAGATAAGTGCTCAGTATAGAAGTATAAAATCCTTCCCATGAATAAAATCAAAACCTAACATTTCGAGTACCTATAGATACCAAAATAAATGGTAACTACTAATCTCTAAAGTTCACACCTTTAATTGTTTGATATTCTATAACCACACTCCTAGTGGTGTGTTAATGGTCAAAACATCAACTAATATTTCTACATAAAAACCCAAAAAATTTCACAAAATTGATGATAAAAATTAATTTGATGTTCCTTATCAAACAAAATTCAAGAAAGGGTAGATGATACATGAATCATACCTCTAACGGTATAAGTTCTTACATCCAAAATAGTTGGAGTAGTCTCTATAACATGTAGTTGACCATACCCTCCACCTTGGAATCCAATATAATTCTTTGATCTATTCCCTTTAGTTGGTGTTTTCATTCTTAAAATGGGGTACCACCTCCACTTCCTCAACTAAAACATATTATAGAGCTCCAACTACCTATCTACTAACGAGTAGTTGAGTCATTACCATACTCTAGTACCTATCCTAATCCCCCATCACTACTCTACTACTGAAGGCCCCTAAAAAACCTCCATAGGTGTCCCATTCTTCTATAAGAAAAACACTCCAAAGTAGGATATAGACACTAACCTCCTTTTTTTCTCGTCTTTCCACACTGATAGTACTGTAATATAACAAGATCCCAAGATGGTTTTCCACTACCCTGACTTCTCTAACTACTATTTCCTTCGAAAAAACTTTCAAATTGATGATTCTTTCCACTGAGTGAAGAGTTCATAATTCTCCCAACTAAAACAGCAAGGACAGTACTTATGTCCTCCCTAAGACTCCCTTCTATGAGGAGTTCATGATTCATCACATCTACAAAACTTCTCAGATGGAACACATTCACCTATGATCTGATCTCAGAGTGAAGACCATCTTGAAAACATCTCACCCTAGAGAACTTGTCAACTCCAAAGGGTGGAACAAAGCACTTTAGGCAGGTGAAACATTAAATGTAGTCTCTCACAAACAATCTTTCTTATGTCAGGTGTATGAACTCACATGCCTTATCATCCCTTATCGTATCAGGATAGGAATATATTTTTAACTTTATCTCAATGTCCTTATAAGATAACTACTCTGGCTTCCCAACCTACTCTAGAATGTCCCACCAATGGTTGGAAAGTCCAAAAAACATATATGCAGAAAGAATCACCCTCCTATCTTTGGGTTTCTTGAGTTGCTTAATGATCATTTGGACTGACTTGATCCAGAACTCAGCTTCTAGGGGGCCTCCCTCCACAATGAAGATAGGCGGATACTGTAACTGGAACTCTCTCTCATTAACTCAGTCATTGAAGGCATGGTGTGAACATTTTATCTTTCCATGGATCCTATGACCCTGAAGAAAAAATCACGAAGCTAAACAACTATATGACCCTCAATGGATATAAGAAGATCCAGGATAGCTATATTAAGAGCATGCTTATTACCACTCCCCTGATGCTCAACTTGAGGATGATGAGGAGGTATTTTCTCTACAAGACAACCACATTCCGTGGAACATTTATTATAATAGTATGGACAAACTCAACAAGTGAAAAAATAGAGAAAAACTACTCTGGGCCTCACTAAACATCAATTAAAAGTGTTTTAGAAGGAAATAATAGTTCATTTATTTCATTTAATTTAACATACATAACAGGTATCTCATATCATAGTTTATAGAGGAAAGTACATATCACATGCCATAAACATATCCCTATCATGAATAATGTATGTCAATATATATCCCCAAGTGCTTATCGTGATGAAGGCATGATTATGTTATTCCATTCTAGGACATGAGTAGAAATATCAAGATCTAATAAGATCACAAAATAATAACGTCACACCACATATGAATCACCCTAGGTGAATTAACATCAATTGTAACAATAGAACAAAATAAACAGCAATCCCATCCTTGAGAGCTTCAATTTTCCAACATACACAAGTTATATACACCCAAGAACAAGCTTATTACCAAGTCCCAAAATATCCTAGTATCCCTTATAACATTATCATATAATAAAGAAACCCAATGTGATCTTATATCACTTTGTAACGTCCCTCGATCAAGCACTCTCTCATGTGGTTGTAACAGGTTGGTTATGGGACCTCAAGTGTTCCATCTCATATGCCAATGGATAATGAATAGTAATGGGGGTTAGATAAGTATAGTGGGGATACTATACCCCCAAGTTATAGAGTTATGATCTGGAATAATAATCATATAATAGTAAATATTAGAGTAATGGAAATAATGGAAATAATAAAACATAATGGAACAACCAAACAATAAAATCCAATTGAATAATCCAATAAATAATAAAGGAATAATTAAATGATAGGATAAAATGTAACTAAATTTCATTATTGAGTTAATAAAAAAAATACTAACATACTCAAATAAATACTCAAAATTCCATGATCCCAAGACCCATGTTGGCCTTGTCTCCAAACTCCAGCCCATCTAGAATGCATAATCAGTAACATGGTCCCTTAATCTAGTCAAATCCTGCATCCATGTAATTTTCTCAGGTACCAAATGGTGACCTGAATATGGTGTGAGTATAAGTCAGTAGGTTGACACCACCATTTCTAAGCATAACTAGTCTGATAATTTGTGCTTGCAATAATGCAATAAACAATTGTGTCAATTAATTAAACATTTTAATTAATACCACATCAACCTTATTCCGCACCATGCTGGAATTTCATTGAGAAATTTTCATTACCATGCCAACCATAAACATATAAACATGGTAAAATATAACATTACTCAGTGCCATGATAGAATTTATCTAATCATGTCTCACAAACATGCAAACCATAACCATATATCCATGGTATAAATCACACAAATCTAGGTCAAAATCACTATATATGAATTCTAGCAATAAATCAGGGCCAAGTATAGTGTATAATAATTTCATCATGTTTCATGTCCAAGATCAATATACATACATTTTATTAATAAATCCGGTTTGATCCGGGTATATTATCATTACAGAAAATATCACTAAGAAGAGCATCAAGGATATCATAATATCACATCATAAGTCTCAATGGATAGTTATGAAATTTACTATTTATCTTTTAATTACACATTTTGTTTATAATATGGTTATAAACTAATATCATGCCAGTAATTTCAATTATCAGTCCAAGCCAAGGTGAAAACCAAATCTGAAGACTTACCAGGGATTGATCACCAAAACTAGACATTTGGAATAGAGGATGTCACTCTAAAATTACTTGGGAGACACCCTAGGGTCAATAAGTGGAAGGCTCTAGTAGATGGAATGAAAAATTAGTTGCATGAAACTATTAAATAAATGATCAGGATATTACATGACATTTAACTCATTTACACGTAGTGTATTTTTAGATGGATACACTAAATGAACCTTGACTTGGGTAAATATCTATCTCAATCGATTATTACATTATTTGAATGGTTTACACAATGTGTAACCATTTCACACCCTATACTATTTTTATGACATATTTTAATATGAATGTGCACATTGGGTAACACCTTTACATGGTGTAAATCCCTAGTCTATAGATTTTGGTCCAGTGTCCTCCATAAGGATCTGAAACACCTCAAAATCCATCCAAATAACTGGAAACCCTCAAAAACCAATTTAACACGTTTATATAAGAACTAAATTAATTAAAATAACCATATATCATTGAACTTTATGCCATTCTTCCCAATAATCAGCTCCAGATATGAACAAGACTCATCCACCATGGTTCAAATGAAAAACATAAAGAGGTTTGTACCTAGAAAATAATGGGATCTTACACATATACTTCCTTTTCAGGCCATAAAATACACTTAGGCAAACCACTGAACCAGTTGAAGCTCCACCCAAACCTATCATTATAGCTATGATTTCCTATAGCAAAGCTTCTTTTTCAACTACCTCTAAAAAGGATAGAAGGAACATGAGAATCAACAAGGACTTGATGTCAGGCCTCAATCCTAACTCAATCCTATGATACTTAAGGTACTCATTAGTGATAAGCTCTAGTGCCAGATTTGTCAAATTAGAAAAATAGGATGAATACTCTAGAACGGTATGCTCCCTATACTCTAAGGTTAGAAACTCTCAAGCCATCATCACCTGAAATGTCTCAGTGTAAAATAGCTAGTTATATTTTTTCTTGAAGGAGGACCATGTAAGATCCTCATGAAAATTAGATTTCACAATAGACTCCCACCATCTCCTTTATGGTCCCTCAATAATATATGTGAAAAAATCCACCGTAGTGTATTTAGGAGTGTTCAAGAAGTTAATGATCTTCTCTATCCACTCAAACCAATCCTCAGATTCTTCAGGTCCTTTATCCCCATGAAATATGGTTGGATGCAACTTAGTAAATCTAGATCCATGATCCACCATGCATATTGGGTTCCCGACACCAACTTGAACCATAGATTGAATAGTGGGGATACATCTACTACTAAAGTAGGGTCCACGGGAGGATTCACCTATAGAACCTTTCTCACAGATTCCTCTCTTTGATTTGGTAGTGATCTTCACAGAGGAATTGTCTAAAAAAATAGACAAACCAATCAGTCTTGAAAAAATTACAAAATAATAGGACCAACTTCATGTATTGATAACACATATTTAAAACATGATGAATTTAAAGCAACCAAAAAAGACATAACTTAAAAAGGAATATGTAAATTTTAAACAACATCCTATATATTTACTTAAATGACCTCAAACTCCATGTCTTAAACAAGGTAAAAGTCTGTAACCGCCCATGGTAACTCAATTTCAGTCACAAATGTGAGCTTTTCAAGCCCCTTTTCAGTACCTAGTATCTGAATTATGAAGGTCCTAAATCCTATTTACCTAAGACATAAAACTAATATCAGGAATTGTTAACACACTTTAGGCTAAGCATCCCTTTGACTCCAAATTGTAATGAACCATAACTAGTCAACTATAAAATCCAACTGAACCAACACATCATGTAATATAGGTAAAACCTGATAATAGAAACCAATCTTTATTATAAGTAAAATACGACATACAACTAGAGTAGAAATTGGAAATAAAATAGATACCACAAAAACATACTAACCAAGGAAAAATAACTTAAACCAGAAAGTATACCAAGACCCCATGTAACCAATAGTCACCTCCAGACCAACCCAAACTGAAATCAGCTGCAACAACAAAATCAATCATACTGCAAGATGATCTTCCCTTTACATTAATCATGTAATACAACATCTAAAAATGACCAATGTGACAAGTAGGGTGTGAGAAAAATACTATAAGGATACCACCATTTTTTCTATACAACTTTTAATATCAATAATGACATAATTCTAGATTTCAAAACAAAATAGTTTTACAAAACATTTTCAGAAATTAAATCTTGTTGCAAATATTTTACCATTTTATCCTTTGGTTTTTATATAAGGCTTTCATATTATAAAATAAAAAATATGAAAACTATAATTTATATAAAATTAGAAATCATATCCATGCATCAAGAAGTAAATAGGTAAACATGTATCCTTGAAATAGTTTATCATTGGCAGTTATATGATACAACCTCATATAACAAACTGCAAGCATCAATCCATGATGAAAATAATCATGTGATAAATAACCATAAATGAAAAATAACCTCACATATTAGGCTCCATCATATAGGAATGTGCATATCGTACACTCACAATCCGAAATAGACATTAGTTTGATCCAACAAATATCATCTCCTTCCAGTCGACATCACAAAAGGTTACCTTCTAGTGGTAAAACACACACTAAGACTACACGTATCTTTTTCTTGATGAACCTAAGGCCCCCAATGTTAAATTTTCCAAATACATTCTCAAAACTATGATCATAATTTTATAAAATATTTTCAATGATAATATCTTCCAATTTGGAGTTTGAAACCCCATTTCCAAATCAAGAAAATTTGTTTTAAAAAAAACCTTTTGAAAAAAAATTTCTTTCAAAAGAAATAATTTGAAACCTCATATCACTTCTAATAAATTAATAAACTAAAGGAATTTATCAATAACAACATGTAATTAATAAAATTAACCCATTTCATAGAAAAACCTACCTCAAGATGATAGAAACATAGCTGCCTTCGACAATAGTGATTGGAAACTAAGAGAAGGGCCTTCGAAAGACAAGGCATGCTTGGAAACTGAAAATGATCGATTAAAAACAATATCTGATTAAATATATAAACACAATCACATCCAAATATATATTCATAACCAAAACCAAAGTATAACCATATGTATTACATATATGGAGAGAATCAACACAACCACAATGGTTATCAATAGATGAATGAAGTGATATTGAAGGTAATAAGTCTCCCAATATCTTCTAGGAAGATCCTCTAGTTCAAGATCATGGAATCCATCAATGAATTAAATAATAAACTAGTCTTTCACCACCCTAAAATCGATATTCATGACTATTACATATCATGTGATCACTTTACACATTGTGTATTTTGTGAAGCTCATATACACAAAAAACTCAACTACTTTTCATTAGAAACCCAATATTTTCCATTAAATGATGTGAACCCTTTAAATAGCATGTAAACATCTCACAATAGACCAATTTTTTGTTTAGGATAATCTGAAATATAATTAGATAAATTCTTCGTATAGAATGGAATTTCATGTAATTTCTCATAAAAAATAGAAAACCACTTAGATGATCTCACCAAATATTCTATATGAACAATATGAATAGATTTTTTATGGTCACCACATTAAATATACCATGAAATTGGCCCTATGCATCCTTACTTGTCACTTGGGGCTTGTAAAGTTTATTTCATCCCATGTGTTTTACCACCTAGGTCCCATATGTGGCTGAGGTGTTCCTTGGTTTTATAAGGGCTGGAAAAATTTCTTATTAAGTCCAATCAGAAATACACTATGATAAATTCTAATTATAGAATAGAATGTCAATTTATTTCTAAGAAATCCGAACCAATTAGATGTGATCAAAACTATTCTGTAGGAAAAATAATAATACATTTTTCATGGTCTCTACATTATCATTCACATGCAATAGGCCCTATGCATCCTCACTTATCACCTAGGGGTGGAAAAGTTGATTGCCTCCTTTGTGTTTGACCACCTAGGTCCCATATGTGGTTGATGTGGTCCTTGGTTTTCTACGAGGTGGCTCGATTTTTTATTAAGGACCATTAGACATATACTTAGATAAATTCTATGTATAGAATCGAATGTCATGTCATTTCTGATCAAAAAAACCAAAACACATAGATGTGTGATGAACACCTATCGTGTGGTGTATTAAACTTTATTTATTTTCCCCCTAAGGTTATAGTAGTAGTGGTGAAAAAAAATTACCTAGGGTGAAGTGTTTAATATACTTTCATGAGTGAAAAAGTAAATATAATAACAACATTTTTATGACTAGGAAGAAAAGAAACTTGTATTATGAAATTAAAATGAGCGACAAGTTATTGAGTTTATTTTTTATTCCCTTTTGAAATAAAATCATGGTTCTTTTTGGAATGAATCTATTTTATTTATTTATTGGTTAAATGAATGGATTAACAATAATTTCTCATTCTTTTCACCCTTGATCAAGCTTGATGATGATGAGAATGATCTCAAACAATTTTATTGAATGGATTATTCTCCTTCCAATGTGTGAAAGTCATAATAGGTTTAACTTGAATTATTTGGGAAATACCTAATTCAGTATTGATATTCCCTAACAATAAATTTAGTCCCTTATTCCATCCTAATGTGTTTAGTAATTACAAAACACTTCTCCCCTTGACTTTAGACCAACCAATCACTGTGATCCCAAACTACGAAGAGGGAGAAAAAATTTCCTAATGAAGACAAATTATTAATTCAGAATTAAATAAAAATAGAATAATATTAAATTTAAATTATAAAATTTAAAATTTAAAACCATTAAATAGATAAAAATATATTCATTATTTTGATTAAATCAAACCACAAGCATCACAATAATCACATTCCCTTCACCCAACCACTATGAAGCTTTTAACCCCTCCATTAAAGGGGGCCATTGAAGAGGAATAAGTAGAATAATTAATGAAAAAAAATCGAAAGTGGATGAGAGGATATAGGTATCCAGAACATGGGAGGTAGTGGGTCTACCTTCTCCTTACTTATCTATGTTTTCCTCTTCTACACAAGTTCTCCCTCAATCCTTCAGCATGCATCGAATCCTAGAACTCCCCTATCCAACATAGTAGCCACCTCCATTTATTGGAAAGAGGGTCCCTCGACATCCTCCTATATATCCCAAATATTATATTATCATAGTGAGATTTCTCATTTTTTATTTTCAACCACTTGTTTGACTTTTTTAAAGAATATTCATCCCTAAGACTGTGAAAATATCATCATCTATTTGGTGCAGTGACCTGACCATCAGGTTAACCACGAGATGCTTGCCTCATGTAAAAAATTGATGTTCTCGGTGATCGAAATTTTATAATTTATTGGTTTATATTAAAAAAATGATTTATGTTTATGTGTTGTATAGAAATACCCTTTGCTTCACCTATAATGCGATTTAAAAAAAATCATACCCATAAATATTAAATAAAAAAAATATATTATAAAAAATCATTAAAAATAACGATAAGTGAAAATAGAAAAAACATAATAATAAATATATAATAATAGTAATAAAAAAACATTTAATAATAATTATGAATTAGTTATATGGTTATAAATATATACGAACTACTAATATTTTTTAAAAATATATACATTTTTTATTTTTATTCCCTATAAAATAGGTATATAACAATTACTAATAATTTTTATAAATAGTTATATATAAATTATTTATACATTCATTTATATAAACATATATTTTTTCAATACAAATTTTGAGTTAATATTTTCTTATTTGATAACAAAATTTTTCCTACCATTTTTTATTTATTAGAAATTTACAGCACAAATTTTCATTTAAAAACAACTGTATATTTATATTAAGAAATATATGGTGTCTCAAAAATATGTATTGAAACTTTTCTTTGAAAATCCATGTGTAATTTTGAACTAAAATTTTCTAGTGGAATTGTGTATTGAAATTTGTGAGAGAAAATTTGATCTGGAAATGTGCAGTGAAAATTTATATAGATTTCTTATATAAATATATTATTCTTGCATAAAATAAAAATTTTTATTATAAATTCCCATAAAAAATAATTTGTATGTTTATAATAAGAATAATATGATGTGTAGGAAATAAACACCATAAATTTCTAGTGTAATTTTTTAATGGAATTTTCCAATGAAAATAAATAATGGGAATTGACACAATAATTTTTCGTTTTTTATTTGTGTATCAATATAAAATGAGTTATAATTTTAGTGAAAAATGAAACTAAAAATTTTAGATGAAAATTTTCATTTCAAAATTTCAATTTAATTTTTCATTCCAAATCATCTTTTTTTATTTATAAATTAATTTATTTTCACTTGTAATTTAAGTGGAAGTTTGAATTGAAACCTTTTAATGAATTTATTTATTGAAAATTTTAATTTTTTATTTTTATATACACGCACAAGAAATATCAAAATGTATATGATGGTAATGAGGGGGTGATCCTCTGATCCTAAGTAGTGAAATATGATCATAATACATTCCAATACTATCCCTGATAGAATGAACATAAAATGAATAATGAAGAACATTGAAAATAGATCATAATAAGAATGATTTTATTCCAACAAACATACATCCCATTGATAATTATAAATTTTTAATAGAAATTTTCAACGAATTTTTTGACTTTCTAGTGTAAATTTACACTTGAAAAATATATTGAATATTTATATTTGTATATATACATATATGGATGTATATATATTCATGAATTCCAATTTTTTACAGTGAATTTTCATTAAAAAATTACTATAGATTTATATCAGTGGATATTTTAGTGTAAATGTGAAATAAATAATTCCAATACAAATTTATATGGATGTTTTTATATACACACTGAAATTTTCTAAATTACAATTTTCACATGAAATTTATAATTTAATATTATCATGAATATTTTTATGTGTATGTGTGTTTTGTGATTTTTTAGTTAGCATTGAAAATTTTCATCTTACATTGGAATTTTATTTAAATTTTTTATTGAAAATTTTCAATAATAATTTCAAATGAAAATATCAAGCTCAAAATATTCATTGAAAATTTATTTAGGAAATTTGAATGTAAATTTTAACTCTATGTTTTCAATGGAAATTTTCAATAATGGTTTTTAGTATAAATTCTAAATCAAAATTTCCAGTGAAAATTTACTTTTTTATTTATGTATTAGTATGTATTCATTATAACTGAAAGTGTAAGTTTGAACTAGAATTTTCTATTTGACGTTTTCACTAGAAATTTATAGTGGAAGTTTTTCAATAAATTTCCAGGGGAAGTTTGCACCAAAAATTTCAAGGGGAAGTCTACACTATAATTTTTCAGTGGTTGTTTACACTATAAATTTCTAATGGAATTTTTCACTCAAATTTTCTATAGAAAATATCTTGTTCAAATTTTCTATGTAAAAATACATTGTCTATTTATATGTTAATATTTTTGAACCAAAAATTTAAACATTCATTTAATCTATAATCATGATAATCACATTTTTAGTTTAATTATAATAAAAAACAAGTTGAAATATAAACTCGAAATTTCTGTGGAAATTTTCACTAAAATTTGTCAATGGAAATATTCACTAAAAGTTCCTAATGAAAATTTTCAATGAATTTATGTTATTGAAAAATTACATTATTTATTTAAGTATTAGTTTATTTGTACTAAAAATTTAAACATATATTTATTTTATAATTTTGACAATAAATTTTATTATATAAATTTTTCGTATAAGATTTCATTGAAAATACTGAAGTATATATTTCAATTGAAAATTTTCAATATATGTATAGACTAAAATTTTTGAGTATAAATTTCCAATGTAAATTCGAAATGAAATATTCAAAGGTAATTTTATATGATGATATTTCAATTATATTCTATTTATATTGGAAATTTTAATATAATTTGTTGGTGTAATTTCATGTAATATGTTGGTACAGTATATGTACTTATATATATAAAACATTAAAGTCATGCACATATAAATTATATATATAATGATTTCCCATTTATAAATAATAAAAAATTTATAATAATTTCATTATAATAAACTTTATAATGTACATATTGATTTCAATATATATATATTAATTATATTTAGATTATTAAGAAATATAATATAATAAATATATATATATATATTTTAATTATATTTAAATATATATTCATTAATGTTGTGGAAAAATAATTTTTATAAAATTTAAAAAAAAATAACTAAAAAATTATTAAACTGAAGAATTAAATTTTTACAGTAAATATATTTAATCACTAATGATTTCTAATAGTGTAGCCCAAAAAAATTAACTTTTTTTTTAATTTCCCAAATCCATTCAAGTGTATATCGTATTACAAAATGATGAAAATGAATACATTTAATAAATAAGAAATAATTTAAATTATTAAACGATATAAAAAATTTATGTTATAACCCCATAAAATGAATAGGTATAGTAAATTTTATTTTATTAAAAATATAAAACCCAAATTTATAAAATCATTATTTTCAATTTTATATAATAATTTGACATTGTGTGTGTGTTTTATGTTCACTTAAAGCCTTAAAATCAATAAGATAGTCCATATTATATAAAATATTTCTAAAATATTAGATTTTAGTATAAGATTAATGTTTAACATGACTATATTCCAGTTTGAAAATGAAGAAAATAAGAAGATTGTAAACAATGAATGAATCATCAACAAATTTTTAAATATTAATGAGTTTTATTTGAAACATGGTGCATGAAACACTAATAAAATAAGGTCTTTAAAAGCAACAAAAACATTTTAGCAATGCTAAAAAAAATGTTGACTGTGGATTATGTGAGAATTGATAAAGACCAATGGCATTTATCATCACTATGTTACCACATATAAAGGAATGTTTTATCAACATTTTTTATCAATGATAAAAGATTAAATTTATGATTGATTTGTTTAGGTCTATTAAAGGATAACTTTTATCAATGCTAATTACTAGCATTGATAAATTATTTCATAACTATTTTAAATATTATTCTCCCCTCAGCCGCATGACTCCTATCCTAATCAACCCATTCATGAATACAGTTGATCTCTACTACAATACCAACCATCCTTATGAATGGACAAATGAGAAACCACTGAAATTATTGATTATTTTGACACTGTCAAGATTTTAATCCCTACACAACACCTTGTGGACAAGAAACTATACAGTTAAATTTAGTTCACTTTTTGTTATATATCAATATATTTATATATTTATATATATTTATATACTTATATATTTATATAATGACATTTATTTATATACTTATATATATATTCATATATATATATAAATATTTAAATATATTTACTTTTATTTATTTATTAATATATATTTTTTAATATATATTTGTTGCAAAATTTGTATGTGTGTGTATATTAATATTTATTTATTTAAAAAATGTTCACTTTCACACACACATACAAACATATGTATTTTTGTATTTATATGTGTTTATTTATATATGTCTATTTGTCTTTATATATGTTAGAATATGTGTATTTATATGGGTGTATAAATATGTGTACTTCATTGAATATATATATATATATATATATTTAATTTTACAGAAAAAAATTCTTCCCTGGAATCATTTTTCATGCATTAAAACTACATCATAATTTTAAAACCATCATTTCAAAATTACAAGTAGAGTGATGTTACAAAAAACCATCAAATTTCTATAATTCCAAAACATTAGCTAAATTTGGTTCCTTCTAAAAATCAAAAAAACATTCTAGTGAAAATCCCTAAGAAACTTTTAAGACAAACATAGAATTCAAATTCTAGAATAAGTAGAGATAAGAGAGATGCCACCTACTTTTTAGAAAATGAAAAAAAAACAAAGAACGATGCTAAAAACATATAGATTCTGGATCACTAAACCGTATTTTAGATATATCCAACAATATCTCTTTAAGATTTATTCCATATCACTTAGATTTATCTATAACAAACTAGATCTATGGTTTCAATATAGAGAGAGGAGATTAGAGGATCTAAGAAGAACATGTAATACCAAGGACTTATCGGCGATTTTGGATCTCCAACACACTTTGATTCATCCAAAAGTTTCTTCTAGATCGACGTAAATTATCATGGAATCCTAGGGGAAAAGAGTTCATTAACTAGGAAGGATAGGATAAAAATGAGGGTTTTGGGGCATTAATTTAAATTAAAACACATTTTTCAGAGAATTAATTGCATGTTGTGTCGTTAGTTCACACATTTAAACAAAGAATGTTCCAACCATGTCCACGATACTAAAAATCACCCAGGTAGTCATGTAGTTAGGCTGCATGGTTTAGCAAAACATGTGTCAATCATGTTGTTCTACTGTCTCAAGGCCAACACCTCGGATGGTTGGCTCACACGGGCTGACAAATCACGATCCAACTGTGATTCTCCCACTCTCTCTAGCTGCATGATTCCCCTTTTTAGGTGAATGGTTTGGAAAAACCATGCTCCAGCTATATGCCTTCCCAATAACGTTTAACATGACATGAAACGGTTTCCTAGAGATTGTGAATGATTTATTCTAACCGTACTCAAACCATGAACCTCCTGAAACACTTCTAAATCACTCTAAAACCCTTCACAAACTCCCAAAACATAACCCAAGAACCATAGAACATGATTATACATGATAAAAGTTTAAAGTACCTAAAACTGGGGGTGTTACGAGAACCTATTTTCATAGTGTACAATTCATTTATTACAACCCTTGTTGAGTTTTAGGTGAGGATTAAAAAGGGTTATTGTGGGGGAATTCAACTACATTTTTAACTTGAAATTCAATTCCTCCAATGGAACCCTGATGATGTTAGTACTAAAATAGACTATGCGGATTGATTCATTGATTTGGAATCTCCAAATCATTGATTAGGGTTATCATGGAGTGTGCGACAATGATTTCCCCTTTGATTGCTTCATTATGGGAAATCTCATCAGTGATATCTAAAACAGCATGATTCTATGCAAGGATAAGATTATCCACAATAGTTTGGTGGTCCATACGTGGTGGTTCACTTCTTTAAAAACACCTACTAAAAAATAATGTAGTGGGAGTGCCTTTATAAAGATTTGTGTGCATACATGGACATATACTAATGGCGAAGGTGACTAAAGTGTCATGTTTCATTCATTCCCTAGTATATGACATCTCCCAGGAGGATAATATCTCTAGCGCTTTGCACTTGTTCACTCATCTTCACATTTATACAACTGATCTATAATTCTTGGTATTCTTATTAAAGAGGATAAATTTCTTATATGGGTGTTTATTTTAAAATAATTATTTAAGAGGGTTTTGTTGGGTAAATGAATGCATATGGGTTTGTGTGGTAGGGTTAGGTATTTGATTGTTTTTCTTCATTAAATGAAAAATTTATAAAAAACTAGGTTGAAAAAGATTTCAATACATTGATGAAAAGGTAAATAGTAATATGCAGCAAGGACCAATGTAAAATATTTTTTTGTTTCAATTTTTTTTTAAATTAATTTCAATATATTCCTTAGAAAATTGTGAACACAAAATATCATATATATAAATGTATTATTGGACATAAATAATTACATTAAACTGATAAATATATATAAGTAGTCTCATTTTTATAATAATATTAATATAAATATAATTATATTTATTATAATTTCAAATGTAATCATATTTAAAATTTATATTTTATTCATAATTCATTATTAGATAAAAATAAAATTATATAAAAGTTAATATATTTCTTATAAATAATTTTTTTTATATTTTTCATACTAAAATAAAAATAGATTTCTTTCCATATTTATAAGTGTATAAATATGTATATAATTATATTTTTCGCTTATTATGCTTTCAAATATAACAATATTTCAAATTATATTGTATTTATAGTTTATTATTTGATAAACATATATTATATAAAAATAATTATAATTTCTATATATATAATTTTTATGATTTTATTTATTATAAAAAAATAAAATTATATTTGTAAATATAAAATTATATTTATGTATATTACTATGTTAATAAAAATATAATTTTACTTATATTTTAATATTTTTCTAATAATAAATTATTGATAAAATGTGATTTTAAATATAGTTTTTTATTTAAATCATAATAAATACTAAAATATATTAAATTATTATATGTATAAAAATATGACAATATTTATATATATAATGAATATAAGAATATTTATGTTATTATTTAGGTAATTATATATTAAAGTTATCCATGTAATAAAAAATTACACTTATAATAATATAATATTTGTGACATTTTTTCTTTGTGTTGTGCAAGCGCATGAGTTGAAATGAATTTAAGAAAAAACTAAAATGAAAGCATTTGATTTATGTTATTGGATACAACTACCATTTTAATTTTAAATACATCATGTTTAATATATATGTAATTGGGTCACAACCTAGTCTCTAACCCTACTAGAGTGATCATCAAGTCCCACTCTCTTTAATCAAATAACTATTGGGGCACCTTCACTCTCAACCATCTTCTTGGTCACAAAAATCTCCACTTTTGGATTTTGTTTTCAATAATCAAACATAAATCAATCTAAAACATCTCAACTAAAACACCACTCAATTATTCTATACTAATATGAAAATACTCATGGTATGAAACAAGGATAATGAACAATAATAGCAACTATTTCCATATGTTTAACTTATATTCATATCTAAATATCCATCTCCCAATTTTACATCCAATTAATCCACTCAAAAATTGTTCTTTTACTTCTGGAAAACAAGAATTAATACACACATACTCAATAAAGACAACAAAATATTTCACACATCAACATCAAATCCATTTTTATTGAATTAAAAAAAACAGTTTGGGTTAAGTGGGAAGAAGAAAAAGTCAGTTCACGGAACAAAAAACACTTCCTAAAGAAGAAGTAATAATGTACCATCATCTCTTAGGATAGAGGGGGCTCACTAATATTTCCAAGGTAAATCAATACTGATAATACCATTCACCATAATTCATTAAAATACATAGGGGAATGAGAAGTTCCTTTAATCTATGCCTCTTAGGGTCATGGGATTCTATTTTTCTTCCTCTGCTAGACCCTCTGATGAAAATGGTTAAAGAGGATCCAAATCCTAGTCTTTACTCTAGAACTCTAGAGAGGTTGAATCTAGTTGAATAAGTGGAATGAGAGGATCATGAATAGGATTTTGGATTTTAATATTATACTCATTAATAATTGGATATATCGTCCTATATATAAAAAGAGAAGAAGTATCATGAACTTCAATCTCAAACTACTAATTTCCTCCAACCTTATATTTCATTGGAGCATGATAATGCTCTTCTGTAGGCTTATAATGTTTTCCAACATCAAGATGCTTGATATCATGCTCTCTATCCTAATGTTTATTAGTATAAGTGTCATGTACTTCAACATGTACCTAAACAATAGAATCCTCATGATTCTTGGGACCTGTAATCCTACCTATCAATAAAGACTCCCAACAAATTCTATTTCAATGGGTGTTTTTGAAGAGGCCAACCACCTCATTTGTCATGGATAAAATTATCCTTACACAGAATCACAACGTCTAAGATATTATTGATGATATTTCTCATAATGAAGTAATAAAAGGATAATTCAAGGTTGAACGCTCCTTAATAACCCTACTCAAATCTATTGAGTTACCAAATCAAAGACTTCATCCAATCATTAGCTATAAAGACTAGTATCATCAAGGTATTATTGGAAGAATTGAATTTCAAGTTCATCATGCAGTCGATGTTGGAGTTGGTGTTCTAGAACCATTTGTTTATAGTTTTTATTTTATGTATATGATAATATGTGAATATTTATTTAATAATAATAATACATATCATTCATAGTTTTTCAGTACTTTTATGTAATAATGTCCTATAATATTTGTCTCATTAAAAGGTCATAGTACTTTCTCTCTAGGACGAGAACTTTAAAATGCCATGAAAATATTCTTAGACATGGTTTTATGGTTGGATTATATTCTATGATAGGAAAAATAACATGTTGAATATCTAGTTTGAGTACTGATAAGAATATTAGACTTCTCATGAAGTTCACACTTGGTAATCGTTAAGATGAGAGATTATAAGAACAGACCTACCATTAGGAACATTTATTGTTTATGTGTCATCTGATATTTTTATCTGTGAGCATGTGTAATGGTCCTTAGACTTTATGATTATTATTAATTCATTTCATGACTCATACACTTAGGTTTATTATCATAAACCTTGAGTATAATAATTCATGGAAAATTTGGTTATTTTTGGTGTGACATGAATGATGTGTTATTAATTAATAAGTTGAGGAAGGATTTGTCCCTTCCATATTAATGGATGTTGATATCTTAAGCCTTTTATTTAAATAGAATAGTTGTGTTAAATTCCTTGGAAATGGTGTAACAATGAGTTTATTTCAGATATTCAATAAAATACATATCATGAACATAGGTTGTTTCCACAATTGTGAAACTTGCTTGATGAGTTATTGAGACAATGATATTATATTACACAATAAGTTATTATGTGTGGTTTAAGACATTATGACATTAACTTATTTCTCTTGGGTTTCTTAGCCTGTTTCGAAATAATAATCAAAGGCTTTAAGAAATCCCACCTAATGACAATGAGAAATAATCCTAGAGGGTTACACACTAAGTCAATTTGTTGATCTCAATTAAATTATTTATGAATTTAATTATTAGAATAAATTTTATACTCAAGACCAAGGAATAATTTAATATATGTTCTATTGATGAAAAATATTTATTTTATAAAATATTTAATAAATATTTATTTTCAAAATTGTGAATGAAATATTTATTTCAGGAATAAATATTTAATTAAATATTTATTCTATTATTTGATAAACACTAAGGATAAGCATACCAATATAATTTTTGGGGATGAATATTAATTTTCAATCTGATAAAATAATATTGATCAGTGAGTTAGTTAGCACACACCATGGAATAAAATAATAATATTATTTTAATACAACGTATGGGGTCATACATGTGCTTGATTTTTTGTTAAGATAACTTATGGAATTAACGGTCATAGAAACCCTAATCCTAGGTCAATAAATAGACCGCTTAGAATTTCTAAGATATGATAATTGAGAATCATTGTGCACAACAGATTGTTCTCTCGAATTCTCCTCTTCCCTCTCACATCCTCTTAAGAATGTGAAGATAAAAAGAAATTCTTCATGATCGATGAAATTTTATGTGGTCAAGATGAATTACATAAGACAATCAATCGACCATGCTAGCAACCAAAAATTTATCAATGTCATTCAGAAATCATAAGAGCTCATACAGATCACTTCTAGAGGGATTCCACACTTAGATACTATGATTAAAATGAAAAATTACTGAAAAGGGTTTCATATTATCAACATATTATATAAAGAAATATCTCAGGAATAAGGTAATTATTCTTCATAATTAAGTATATTAATCATCAATTTAACGTGAAAAAATCTGCTCTTGGTTCTGATGACCTTATTTTCTTTATTCGATTGTAAAAAATTTCTTAATCATGACCCTCATGTCTTTTACAATATGTAAATGATCCATCGAATCCAACTTTTGTTGAGTCAGTATTGGCCTGGATAAGTGATTACACTATACCTAGAACCATCAAGTGGTATCAGAGTAGCCACATTCAAATTTATAATTATTTATTTGATTGTTGATCATTTTAAATCTAAAAAGTAAGATTCATTTCATTTTTTAATTCCTTCTTAATCTGTTTGAAAAAATATGTTCTTTCACTTCTCTATTTATTGATCAAATTAACAAATATTTGTTAAGTATTAATAAATATCACATCCAATGAACCCATATAGTGGTGTCAAGGATTTTGGATGGATAATACAAATGTACAAGGAATGCACTAAATTGTTACACATTCTGTATCCTTATTCATTTCATTAGGATGATCATGTGGATTCTGGGATGTATTCTAATTATTACAGATCAAGTGCAATAAATGAATGATATGAATACTAGCCAGTGCAGCACATAGATTTACCAGAGTAAACACCATGTCATTTGTCTACATTCGGTGTATTCCATGTGTTTTCACGCTACTGGACATGAGGTCAAACCGTGATGTGTAATTAATACAAAAAATGTATTTAATACACAATGAGTACAGACAAGAAACCATGTAACTAGAATTACATGCCTTGTATAATCTATAAACATCATTTACTTCATAAATGTCCACAATAAGTACACACTGAATCCCTAGTAATGTACTATGAATATTTGGTGATGAGAAGTACATGTCATGTGGCTCGCTTGTACATGTCATGTCCTCTACCTATTTATGTCTAAATATTAAATTTACATAATAACTCCATTAAAAATCATCGAATCCAGTTCTATGGTCATTAATTTGATGATACACATTGGTCATTAGTTTTTACATTATATTAAATGGTTAATTAATTCAATGTAATACTCAAAATTATGAATCATGTTTGGTTATGATGTGCTAAAGACTCAATGTATTAAATCATATAGGCTACATAATTTTCATTTATTATATTTGGCATTAAATTGGTTACTCCTGATATGAAATAATGAGACAATCCATGTACACTAAATGTCATATGAGTGCATTATTTACAATGAAAACCATACTAAATAGTTTGGAAAATGTAATTGTCGAGTTGCTTCCATGTACAAAGTTGTGTACTATTTTATTTAGTTTTAAATAAATTTAAATTGTTGGTCTTATTTATAATAATAGAATAAGAGAATTTCAAGATGAGGATGAAATAAGATAAAATTAAATAATTGATTAAAAATATAATTATTCAAAATAAATTGTGTTTGTTTTATCTTATTGAAGGGTGAATTGAAAGGAATACCAACCAGTTATTTTAAATGTGTAAAAATTTCATGTGTATAACCGATCATGAGATTGACCAAACCAAATGAATGTTTTGGTTTTATTGGATTTAATTTTGTTAGATGGTTTTGAAATTAATTATTATTAAATTAAATATGTTAGCATGTGAGTCCTTATTCCCTCTTTCATTATGTAGGAACTGCATGTCTAAGGTTATTTTATGTAATTACCCTTAACCAATCCTCTAGTTCCCATAAAATGCATGTGAGTTATAAATATATATAATAAAATGATTATCTTAAGGTACATGGAGTCAGTTTATGGAGGATCTGACATGGAGGCAATCCAAGATGGAATTGGATGAAACTAACATGAGAGATAAATAGGTGTACATATGGGGTCATGCAACTCATTCCGAGATCATTATAAAGAACACATACCTAGGTTCATATAATGATTTATTATATTCTCAAAAAATCAATCACTATATAAAAGATCACAACTGCATCATTTATTTATTTATTTATTTATTTATTTCAATATTATGAATGATTTACTTAATAAATGCAAGGCCGTGATCACATAAATAAATAAACTAATATGAAAATATAGAATTAAAATAAATGGGTTATACATAAATATTTTATCATAAAATGGGTAATACATGAAGTAAAATCACCTTTATATTATAAAAACTTGTTAATTATTAAATAAGAATAATTTATACATAATAAAACAATCCCTCAAGTTAAAATTATTTCATTAAGTCTTTCATCATATGAATTAAGATGAACTCATATTTATGGTTTCATTGAGGATTATTTTAATTATCTAGAAGTATTAAATATGATAATGGGTCAACTTAACTAAATCTGTATTTGGTTTAATGGCCTTTGTCTATCCAATACAAATTTAGAGGCAATTGTGAGGAAATCTATGTCAAGATATAGGGATTGGGGAGTCTAGTCAATGGTTTAAGGAACAGCTAGTTTTTAGTTGGGAATACCTCCTACCTAAATACTATATTATAATTTCCATGGCCTTTTTAGGATTATAAGAAGGGAAATATGGATCCTTGACACTAGAATGTCTACAGTGATGGGTCATTTTGAGTTCTATAGTGAGGGACATTGAGATTTTATAAAATAGTATGATAAAAAATAAAATAAAATTATTCATATCTCACATAAATTGTAATCAAGTAATGTAATAATAATATGATCTTTTATAAATTTAGAATAATGGAATTTTTTTCAACTATATTATCCCTACAATCAATTTTGGTGAAAGGTCATCTTCTAACTGGCTATAATTTTGAGAAATGGTTTAGATGCCTGGGGGAAGTATTGTTCCATGAATCGAAGTATTACACGATATAATCCAAAATTATTGATCTTCCTAAAAATTATGTGAGTGATGAGTATTTTTTTTGTCTACGATCAACATTTGAGAGACATAATTCATTCTTAGTGTTTAATTCTTTTATCTATGTCTAATGGACTCATGAAGTCAGACGGAGAAATGGATTCTTATAACATGATCCAACATCTTCATGGTCTATATTTGGAGAGAACTGGACATGAAAGATTTGGTATATCCATTGAACTCTTTTTGAGTAATCATAGAGAAGGTGTGTCACCCGGCCCTCATGTAGTAAAACTCATTGGCTACATTGAGATTCTATAGGTTTTATGGTCTAATCTACCTAATTAATTTCACACTGATATTATTCTTTCATCACTCCCTTAAATATTCTCTAGTTTTTATAAATTTCTATATAAACATCATAGAGAAGTATATCCCATATCTTCTCACTATTCATCACCATGATGAAAATTATATCAATAGAAAAAACCTTCAATCCTTATGGTGAATAAAAGTAAAGACCATGTGATGATCTCTAATACTAAATCTTATTTTAAACTCCCTTACAAGAATATAACTATCAAAGGGAAAGTAAGGGAATATTATGTTATCTATTTTACATATGAGAAGAATGTCCATTAGAAGAAAAACCACACTCGAGCTAAGAAGAAATGGGAATCTTTGGGTGTGTTCATTATCTAGTTCAATTATCTATTTCTATTAATTGGGTATTAAATATAGCATTTGGTGATCCTATATATATAAAAATATAAGACGAAACTAGATTTAGAAAAATTTCTTGATGGGAGGTTGATCTACGCAGAATAAATGGAGTCAGTCTTGTTGTTGTGGCTATTGGGGACTACCACCTCATGTTACTGATGATAATAATCTTGGTCATGAAATATTGTTATTATGTTCCATCAGTTATGAAAAACATTATATCTATATCCAAACACGATACTTATGGATTTATTTTAAAATTTAGGAATATGTGTTTCTTATTTTATAAATAAATCATTTTTATGGTAACACATATTTAAATAATGGTCTTTATGTGCTGGATTACACAAACCAAGTAATGAAAATCGATAATGAAACAAGTTCAAAAAACTCATACCACACCCGAATGTGGATTTACCAATTTTTTCATGTAAACAAAAAGTGTTTGACAAAATTACAAATTGGTAGATATTTATATTCGTTTGGACTAAAACCACTTGGTGTAAGTCATGATCATTTACTAGGATAAATGACTAAATATGCATATAGTGGAATGTGTGTAAGGGCCAAAAAAATTCTTGAATTTGTTCATACTAATGTTTGTGGACTATTTTCGGTTGAAGCAAGCGGTGGTTACTCATACTTCATAACTTTTACTTATGATTTTAGTATATATATGGATATGTATAATTATTGAGGTATAAGTTAAATTCCTTTGAGAGATTCATGGAATATAAAAATGATGTTGAGAACTAGCTTGGTAAGAAGAATAAGAAACTCCACTCATACCATGGCCCGAATGGCCCTAAGGCCTTCATTTTTATTAATTCTTGATAACCCCCATTTCTAGGTATGAGGGGGAACCCTTAAAAGGACCATAGGCTCAGAGATTACCTGGTCCGTAGGCTTAGGATATTACATGACCAGAAGGTATTAGGTAATTCAACCAGACTATCTACATGGAAATACCCCTCCCCAGCATCTATATCTTGATAGTAGCTCTCCACCTTCGCATGGTCATCTGTCTAGGATTTACGTGCATGTACAGGCTGGTCCCGATGGAATATCCACAACCTCTCATTTTAAAAAATCCATTTGGATGTACTCCGGTGAGTGAATCTACATTGATTCCTCTTCTAGGGTTGTTCTTTTTTTTGTAGTGTGTTTGGGGAAACTCCATTTGGACCGTAGGCCTTGAGGTGGCCCGAAGGCCATAAAGGTGGGTCGAAAGCCCTACTGACCCGAAGGCCTAGGTGGCCTGAAACGCCTTAAGGACACCAAGCCCAAACTGGTGGCTCGAGGTGAATAGTTCCATCTGCTATAGTACTAAACAGTACCAGCTACAGTTACTACTACAGTGCCTGCACAGTGTACAGTTCTGCTACAGTACCTGCACAGTGTATGAGTGTGGTGATGTGAAGCATGTGTTATGGATATTTTTGGAAACAAACTTACCCCTCGAGGTACTATGTGTATCTTTATAGGATATCCTATGGAAACAATGGGATAAAACCTATATGAAACTTCATATCAAAAGGTCGCGCTCAAAAAATGTCCAACATTCCTTGAGAAGGATAATATCTATAAAAGAGATCATGGGAGTGAGATAGACCTTGTTGAAGTATAGGATCAAGATACACAAGAGTTGGTACAAGAGAAAATTCCAATGATTATTGTGGAAGACAACGTTCTATATACATAAGTATTGCATAGGAGTATAAGAGATATTAGAGAACCTAAAAGCTATGATTGTATAGTCACCGAGGATAGTGAATCATTATTAATTTATAATAGTGATCTTATAACCGATAAGGAATTAGTAATTGGAACAGATATTTCCAATTGGAAAGAAGTTATGAGTTTTGAAATGGATTCCATGTACCAAAACCAAGTCTAGATTTTTGTATATCCTACAATGGATGTAAATCCTGTTGCATGTTAATGGGTATTCGAAAAGAAACTGTACATGGATGTACAAGTTAGAAAAATATAAATCATGAATGGTTGTAAAAGGATTCAAACAACATAAATACATATAATATATAAAACCTTTTAACCAATTGAAGTGATAACTCCAATAGAATTATACATTCCAAAGTTTCTTACCATGAATGTGAGATTTGAAATATGGATTTCAAAACAGCCTTCCTTAATGAGAACCTTTAAGAGTATTTCTATATAACACAAATCAAAGGGTTTGTGGCACCAAAGGATTCCAAAAAGATATTAAAATTAAAAAAGATCCATTTATAGATAAAATCAAGCACCCATGTCATGGAATATTCAATTTTATGAATCCATAATAGAATTTGGTTTCATAAAGAACTAATGTGATCTTTGTGTCTAAAAGTGGATTGGTGGGAGAGCATTTATTTTCTTAATATTTTAGGTATATAACATTATACTTATTGAAAATGAGATACCAGTCTAACAGTTTGTTAAATACTAGTTAAATAAATGCTTCTATATTAAGGACTTAGGTAAATCAACATATATTCTTGGGATCAAGATCAATCATGACAGATCCAAGAGGTTTCTCAGTTTATTTCAAGGTACATATATTGATAAGAAATTTAAGATATTTAGTATGGAAAAATATAAGAGAGTATTATTTCGAATGTCATGTGAAATTCACCTTTCTAAGAAAATGAATCCTAAGGCACCTTAGTAAGGTTATTGTATGGTAAGGATTTCATAAATGTCAGTGATTGGGTCAGCCATGTATATTATTATATGTACTAGGTTTGATGTTGTTTAAAATTTTTATGTGCTGGGAATATATCAAGATGACCCTAGTGAGTACCATTGTATGGAATTCAAGACAATCCTTAAGTTTCTGAGATGAACTAAGGATATGTTCCTAGTATATAGTGCAGATGAGGAACTAGTCATCAAAGGATATACATATGCTAGTTTCTAAACAAATCCAGATGAATTGAAACCACTGATAAGATACATCTTCACTCTCAATAAATGAGTTATGATCTAGAAGATCACTAGTAAATCCTTGGTCATAGATTCTATTGTAGATACCAAGTATATTTTGGATTTTGAGGTGGATAAATAATCAATTCGGATATGAAACTTTGTCTAATAGATTGATGTGGTACCTTAAATTAATGACCCTATCACACTATTTTGTGACAATACTACAGTGGTAGCTCTTGAAAAGGATCCAAATTCATATCAGTAGATGAAGAACATACATCAAAAATATCATCTCTCGGTGTATTTTTCTCAAATAGGTGAAGTCGAAGGGAGTCGAGTCTCCATAGAAGATAATTTGGTGGACCCCTTGATTAATGCCTTAACTCAGTTGAAATATGATCATCATGTGAGGTCTAACAGACCAAAATTATATTGTTGGTGGCTCTAATTAATGTCGGAATCTATTGGAGTTGGTATTCTAGAACAAATTATTTGTACATTAGATTAAATTTATATTCTAATAATTGAATCTTAAATTAAGTATATTAGTGTATATCACTCATAGTTCTGAGTGATTTAAACATAATAATGTCTTAGAGTATATGTTTTATTAAAAGGGAAAAATAGCTCCCCGCTATGATGAGAACCTTTAAATCCTATTAAGGGACTCCTAAAGCTAGTTCTATGGTCAAAAAAATCATTGATAAGACACATAGGTTGTTGATTGTTAGGTGTGAGTACTCATAAGAATATGATAATTCTTCTTGTGAAGTTTGCACTAGGTAATCTCTAAGATGAGAGATTATAAGAACAAACTCACCCGTAAGAATTCCACATGTTTATGTGTCATTGGATATTCCTATATATGAACATGAGTAATGAACCTTAGACATTAAGATTATTATTAATGAATATCATGACATTACCACATAGATGTATTGTCATAAACAATGATGGTAACATTTTATAGAGATGTTGGGTATGTTTGGTGCATCACAAATGACCTATTATTAATGAGTAATTAGAGGAAGGATTTATACCATTAATATTAATGGAATTTTTTATATTAACCCTTTTATTTAAATAGAAATATCACATTAAATTTCATGGTCATGTTTTAATGAGGATTTAATTTCAGATGGTCATAGAAATATATATCAAGCACATATATTGATGACACAGTTGTGCAACATACTTGATGAGATACTGAGACAAAGGGATTATATTACACAGTAAGTGCACATGTGTGGTTTTTCAACATTGCAACATTAACTTCTTTCTCTTGGGAGACTTTACCAATTTTTGGATAATAATCTAGACTTCAGGCATGGCAACCTAATGTCAATGAGAAGAAATCCTAAAGGGTCACACGCTAAGTGTTTTTTTTCATCTCAATTAAATTATTTTTTTAATTTAATTTTTGGAAAAAATATTATACTCTAGACTGAGGAATAATTTTATTTCGGATTTATAGATCAAAAATATTTATATTTCTGAATATTTAATAAATTATTATATTTCATATTGTGAATGAAATATTTATTTTACAGATAAATATTTTTTCGGATATTCGATAAATAATGAGGTTAATGAGCGGATCAAGATGATGTCGAGTAATGAATATTAATTTGAATGATGGTAAAATAATATTTATCATTGTTCTAGTTAGCACACACCATGGAATAAAATATTATTATTATTATTATTTTATTACATAGCATGGGGTCATACATTCATTTGATATTTTGTTAAGGGAACTTGTGAAATTTATTAAAATACAATCCCTAAACCTAGGTCTATAAATAGACCAACTATAATTTCTAATAGATGATAATAAAGAATCATTTTACACAATATATTTCTCTCTAGAATTCTACTCTTCTCTCTTGCATCCTCTCAAGAATGAGAAGATCAAGAGAACTCTTTCAATACCAGAGAAAGGTGAATCGATCTATATGAACAATACAAGATGATCAATCAACCGTGTTGGAAACCAATAATTCATCGGTGCCATTCATAGATCATGGAAACACATGTGGATCACCACTAGAGGGATTCAACACTTAGATCATGCATGAATAATGAAAGATTACCAAAAAGGGGTTTGGATTATCAACAACTACGGCGAATAAAGATCTCAAGAATGAAACAATTATTCTTCACAACTTATTAAATTAAATAAAAATTTGATGGGGAAATATTTGTTCGTGGTTATGATGAACTTATTTTATATATTCAATTGGAAAATTTCCATTGGTAATGACATTCAATGATTGTACAATATGAGAAATATCCATCAAATATGACATTCTTTAAGTTGGGATCAGTCCTGAAATGTGCTTTTGTTTGGACTAGAACCATCACTCCAATGTCTCATGATCACCATTTGTTAAACATGATCCAAACTCAGCAAGGATGGTATCATATGGAATATCCACCATGATCATTGGTTCTTCACTTTTTTGGAACAGTATAATACAAGACCAAAACTGAAGGAACGTGACAGGGAACTAAGGGTGACTTTCATTATGAATGGAGGCATGTTGGTTCACATAAGTTGTCACACCCTAGGTAGTCTCATGCATGAAGATGAATCATCACCTCCAAAATCTAGAAAATGAGTGATTTCATGGTATACCTCTAGATGATCCAGTGGGCTGATCGGCACCATGGTATATAAGCACTCAATAGAGACATGGTGGAATGCGATTGGGGAGAGGAGATTAATGAGTGTGTAAAAATTCTCCATCATGAACCACGATATTTTATTCTCTAGTATCCCTGGGTCATTGTATTCCCCCTCCTCCCAGAAGAGGATTCTCAATATGGGATCACCCTCATATTTCCTTTCCTGCATGTCTCCATGTATCAGCTCAATGATGAAGAAACTATCACCCATCATAATATTAAATAACTCCCACATCCCTTTCATTGGTATGGGAGAACATCATTAGTGTGTTGGGACATCATGTTTAGTCATAACATAGGTCAAGTGCTCTTGAGTAACTGATGGGTTAATGGAGAGAAATTTTTGGGTCTAATAAAACATAATGGAATCTGAGTGGTATAGATGGGGATAATCATGATGTATGGGGCCAATAGAGAAGAAAATGGGTGGTGGAAGAACATAGGGTTATCATTAAACTAGTTTTCGAAAACTATAAAAATATTGTGGAGGGGTGTCATAAAATATGTTCATTCGATCGTGTTACCCTGCAACCAATCTGTCATTGATTGAATGTATTTTCTTTGATCATCCATTTTTGCTTAACTACCTGAAATTGTGAATACATCATCAAATAGACTTAAATCAATAATAAATTAATTATTATTTATTCAAATATATATATTAATATTTATTTACATATATTATGAAAAAATATATAAATAAATATATTTTTATCGCCACACACATATTTATATACAAACATGATATATACATATTTTTTAGACATGTTTAAATATTTATTTATATAATAAAATTTTTATATGTAAATATATAAAAACAAGTATGTATATATAATTATTTGTTTATTTATAAATATTAGAAACAACCATGTAGGATTTTTTACTGGTGAGAGGCGATGAATTTGGAAGTGGTTGTGATGTTGAGTTATAAGGTGAGTAGGGAGGGTGTTGATGGGGTTCAACCTGAGAGGGTCAACGATGATTTTGTTAGGGTCTGAGCCTAGGATCCCCACTTTTAATGATAACATGGTGAAAAGGGATCTTTATATTTAATAAAGAGATTTCCAAAAGATTATGAATTCATTTTATACTTTGAATAACATTACATGATAATAATTACACACACCTGTGTGTGTATATATATATATATGATTAGATATACCAAGTTTATAAGTTAAATTATGTCAATTATATAATTATAAATATTTTAATAATAATAACAATAATAATATATTAATACATAGAAATAAATATATAAATTAGTCTGAGGACTCGACCCCAAGACCGCTACCCTAAACCACCACCCACCCTAGTCACCACACTACCTATGTCGGAAAATTTTGATGATAATAAAAATAAAAATAAAAATAATAGAAATAAGGTATCAAAATAAAAATAATTAGAGTTGGAAGAAATTAAAATTAAAAATATATATAATTAGCTAAACCAGGAAAGGTATACTAATATAATTATATGTAAAATAAAAATAACACATCAATATTAATACCAAACAAGTTAAATTATTATTAATAACGACTACAATTAATCACTATAAAATATTAGGAATAAAAATAAAAAAATTATTTACAAACATTGAATAATGAATGAATTGAATCTATATAATATAATATATGTATATTTATATGTATTTTATTTTATTTTTATATTTGTATACATGATATATATTTTATATTGTTTATATATGTTATACTAAAATACGGATGACAATGAGTACCTGAAAACATAGCACCTAATCTTACCCAACCATATTAAAATGGGTTCTGGTACCCTTTAATCTTGTTTGGGTAGGGTTACAGTTTCATATAAGCTACTTTATTGTTAATTATGTAGGGTTCAGGTATTTTTTTAGTTTATCTAAAAACTAGAACCCAATAACATTATATTATTTTATTTTAAAAAAATAATTAATTTTATTGTTGTTAAATTAAACTCACTACTACAAAAATGACTTTTATCAATGCCATAAATACCATTTAATAGAGCTAAAAAGTATTTATGTTCTAAACACCTTTAAACGTGGTCTCTTTTTTAGTGTTGTAGAAGTACTGAAAAAAGGCCCATTTTATCAGTGATTTTTTAGCACCAATAAAGGTCAAAAAAATGTCAATAGGCAGGAGATTTGATGGGAGACTTGTAGGGTGGCCACCCTCCCCCCCCCCATTATTAGCACCTGAAATCTTTTATCAGTGCTCATATGGACCTCCCCCTATCCTTTATGAGTGCTAGACCACAGTTCATTCCCACACCAGTATGCGCCATCACTTAGATTCAAACATGGGACCTCCACCGTCACACACATGTGCTTTTATCCCTAATCTATACTGTCTTATTCCTTATTTTCTAATATATATATACCTATTTATATATATTAGGTTACATTTTTATCCATATATATATTCAAATATTTATATATATTAATATAATTATTTTTGAACTACTATATCAATAGGAGTTTCAGTCTCATCTCTTTAAGAGTTTCATCTAGGGTTTCTCCTAGTTTTGGAAATTGATGCCTTATTGTATCAGTTGTCTGATTTGTAGTGTGTTGTCTTCTTGGTCTCCTCGGATCTTCAGTGTTCTCAAAATAAATTGGGTCTTTCGATTTATTCTTCCCCAATTGGTTTTTTCCTGATCGTGGGTTTCTTTTTTGGATCTTGGTTCACTCGTGTCTTCTGCACCGTTGGTTTTCATTGGCTATGTTGTATTGGATGTATGCATCATAATATATCTTCCTCATATCTATGGATCATCTATAGAGAATAATATGAGTATATATTTAGTTCATTTTCATATCTTTGGCTCTTCTACGAGTGTTTAGTTTTTTTAGACTCACGAATTTGTGGATCATCGGACGTCTTTATCATAAAACGTCTTCTTCGATTATGTGGGTCATCTACAAATCTTTGGATAATCTATGGATCATAGAATCTCTTCTATGTGTATTAATCATTGTATTTCCTTTTCCTAGTTGGTGATTCCTTCAACTTTATTGCCTCCATAAGCGGTGCAACGATCGGGTCGATGTGGGGGGGGGGGGGGTTTCATACATGGCCTCCAATCAGACTTTTTATGATTGGTTTTTCATTTTCTTTGTGATTAGTATTCGGTGTCATTGGTTTCCTTTGAATATTTACCTTATAAATATAATATACCATAACTATCACGATATTGGAAACCCTCACTCAGTTTGATTGCTTTAGCGTCATTTCACTATAATTCACCCTAATATGATTTTCCAACCCAAAAACATATTAGAAATCAAGGATATAGATAGCATTGGGAAAAAAATTTATTTCATGGATGCTTCTTGGTCTACAACATTGGATAATCAGTTGGTATATGTCATCTCTATAGGGTGTACATTAATGTTAGAGTCAATTCTTTCTTGTCTAAACACTGATCTTCCTCTACCCACCAATAAGACACCACTACATGGGCCTTTGTTGGCATTTACGGATGGACTTCCCTAAGAGAAAAATGGAAGTTGTGGATACTTCTTCAATATCTATGAAAACTTTTACATGGACCCACCCCCTTTGTTTGGGACTTCAATGAAATTATGTCCTAATACAAAAAGGAAGGGGGGACACTAAATCTCATGCCTCTATGGCGTAGTTCTAGTAAGCTGTGTGGATGGAGGACCTTTCTAATCTAGGGTATGTAGGTATATTTTTTTACATAGTTCTAAGGGGTTTTTAAAGAAAATACATCACATAACGGTTCGACCATTTCCTAGGGTTGAGTGAAAGGACTAATATTTTCAATTTTTTCAAATATATCACATGACCCCCACCACCTCAGACCACTACCCTATTCTTATTAATACAATGCATGGTTATAGTAGGAAAAAATATGAAATATTATTTAGGTTCAAGATATTTTGTGCTAAATACATGAAATGAAAAGATGTGGTTCATGATAACTAGAGTTCTGAAGACCCTGATATAGGATGGAATATTCACCACGTGGCATCCAAATTGAAAACATAGAGAAACCTCATGATATCATCAATCCAAAAATCAGTGCGACATGATTGAAATAAAGCTGATAGTTATCTAATCTCATCCCCCCTCTGATATCATTTTTTATAGAATCAGTGGTCTCAAAGAAGATTTTGATATAACCCTTCAAATATGGGGAATATGTTGTTTTATGTTTTCTTTTAAAACCCACATCAAAGAAGGGGATTCCAACACCTTATATTTTAATTATAAGGTGTATGATCCCATTTTATTTCCAGGTATATCTCTCTCTATGTTTATTGTTTAAGACTTGGTGGATGAGTCTTTTTACAAGAAAAAGATCATTTTTTGGATAAAATGAACTAATGTTTGAGGATTTAATCTTGTTTGAATTTATGGTATCCCTCCTTTTTATTACATAACATTTCATTACATTTTACAAACATAGGGTTTTTAAAGTCTAGTGTCTTGGAAATAAAGAACATAATACATGAAAACTCAAAACACCCTTTTAAATCACCTTATAAAGATTCTTGATATGTTCACCCTATGTAAAATTACTACATCTTATAACCTAGAGACATACATCAAAGTATAGGGTGAGCAGAAGGTCCGGTAAGGAATGAAAGGGATCTAGTTTAGTTGTGATATTAATATGAACTCGATGAAAAGCATAAAGACATGAGAAATGTAAGAAGAGTCATATCATAATAAAAAGAAATTGAATCATAACGTTAATATGATTCTACAAAATTTATTTTTGAAATTCATGAACATATCAGCAAGGACCGTCTACATGGTGTCATAAAAATTACCACGGTTATTCACCAAGGTATCGTAAAACTTGTCATCTCTAGAGATTAAATACATTACCCAATGAATTAGAGAACAATTAGGTAGAACCATTAATATACCATTATTTTCATGTGATCCACATAGACCATAAAAAAATTTCTTAAATAACCCAAAAAGAATAACATAAATGGTTTTCATTTCAAAATCGTGATGTTTTAAAAACTTCTTTAAAACAAGATCAGTATATCATTTATAACCCATGGAAATGGAATAAGGGTTTTATGTATGTAAATTACAAAATTAAATATTTCTTTTTTATGTATTTATGAACACACCAAGAAACGAAATAGGTCTCGGTATCCACATAAATAAAATAAAATAATTTCTTGGGAGAAAGAGAGAGAAATTTTGAGATAAAATTTTTGCAGCATAAGGGCTATATAACATGGATTTAGAAAACAATAAAAAGAGGGGGGACAATGATCGACCATCCATAAATGAATCATTTTATAGTATAGGGACAAAATAAAATTTAAATAAGATCATTATGTGGATATTTTGAAAACATACTATATGAAAAGGAAACTTGATTGAAAAGAGAAAATGCAATTTCTTTTACAATAATTTGGAAGCCTAACGACATCACATAAAAATTCAGAAAACCAATTTATGATAGTGGAAATGGTCTCTCATAATTTTGACATGAAATGGATAGTAAAAAGGATATATAGAACATACCCACACATAATAAAATGGAGACTAGAAGACATAACATAATGTAAATCATGACTAAAAGAGAAGGGTGAAAGGTTCCTGTACCTTGAAGAGTAACTTCAAAATACTAAAGGATGCAATCATGGGGAATTGAGGAAACCTTTGGAGGAATCCTTGGTAGGTAAAAAGACCACAAATTTTTTGAGGAGGAATCTAGAATGAATGGAATGAAGGAATGGGTTGGTATGTATTTCAAAAGTGAGGGAATATATAATTAATTTCTAAGGGACACCTCATTAGTGGTATTTGCAAAACCATGGGATTTCCCATGGTATTGGACACTTGGGACACCTCTAAACATATATTACTGTTTTCAAGTCGAGCAGAATTATTACATCATGATTACATCATTAATGATGTCATTAATAACACTGAAACCCATGATTGTATTTTTACTATTCACTGGAAAAAAACATTTTATAAAAATTTCATAAATTCACACTAACCTAATATCGATGATCCAAATTCAAAAAATGAACTCCAATTTTATGAAAATAATTTTCTAATTAGGAGATATTTAATTTTTAAGTAAAAATACTATTTACCTGAAAAAATACTAATACTTGACTAATAATATCTGAAACATTTATTAATTTTTCTATTATTCCACATTACCATTCTAGATGCCTAAATTATATTTATACTTTATTAAATGAGGATACTATTCCATTGGTCATAGTACTATTCATAAGGGTAATATTAATATTCATAATTTACTATTCACCAAAAATTATGTTAAACTTATTAGACTCTAAATTTATTATTGATCACAATTATAGAATACCATTTTTTGAAAATAATTTCACATTATTAATTATATAAAGTATACAAAAAAGTTTTAAAATACCCTATTTCCAAAATTCACAAAAAAATATTGAACTTATTTGAATTCATCCTATATTTAACTTGATATTGTAAATTCACAAATTTTACCTCAATAAGAAATAAAAAATTTTATTTATACAAAAGGATTAAAAAATGTAATTAAGGACTCATTACATAGACCCTTATAACACATGCATTGGACCTAAGTGTTAGGTGTGCAATGGTGATAGAAGTTTGGGGTGGGTCATACAATATTTCCTTAGTGGTGATTTCTAGCAGCTTGAAATTCTCCCATAGGCAATTATGTTCATGATTCACATGTTGAATCTTAGCGTGGGTTTGGTCTAGAGAAAAGCCTATGGATGCAACCTTCTTTCCACGCTCTGATGGATGGGATTTTTACGGCCTGATTCTAATGGAATAGGACAAAGACTTCTATTTATATCTTAATTAACCATGATCACTTCTATTTATAAACAATAATCATATTGTTAGGAGTTTAGTTGCCAACGGTCATATTGACCAATGGTCATATTGACCAATGGTCATATTGAACAACGGTTATATAACAGTCAAAACCCAATGGTCTCATTTTAATTATACAATATTAATTAATTAAAGGATATAGTTTTTTTGAGTATAAAATAACATAAAAATTCAGGAAATAAACATTATTCAAAATTTTTGGTCATTATATTCATCCCCTCTTAAAAAATTTCGTCCCTGGAATTTCAACTCGTACCCTCAGAAGAGAAAAGGTGTGGGTACTTCTGCCTCATAGACTCCTCTAGTTCCCATATGGATTCTTCACATTTTTCGTTCCTCCATAACTCATTAAAAAGTCGGTTAGTCTTGTTGCATAGATCCTTGTCCCTATGATCTAAGATCTCCATTAGATTCTACTCATAAGAGAAGTCATGTTCCAGTTTTACCACCTCTGGATTTAGTACATGTGATGGTCTGTTATGTACTTCATCAAGTGGGATACATGGAAGACATCATGAACTTGTGCTATATTTGGAGGAAGTGCAAGCCGAAAGGCCACTGCTCCTACACATTTAAGGATTTCATATGGCCCAATGTACCTAGGGTTGAGCTTTCCTATCTTCACAAACCTCATTACCCTCTTCTATGGTGAGATTCAAAGAAATAATTTGTCACCAACGTCAAACTCCAAGTCCCTTCGATGGTTTTCAGCATAGCAATTTTGCCGAATCTGAGAAGGATTAATGTGTTGTTGGATGGAATGGACCTTTTTTGTCATATCCTCCACAAGATTAGGTCCAAGAAGCTTTCTCTCACTAGCTTCATCCCAACAAGCATGAGTTCTACATTGCTTACCATATAGAGATTCATAGGGTTCCATTTGAATGCTCGAGTGGAAGCTGTTTTTGTAAGATAACTCAACTAATCAGAGATGTTGATCCCATACACCATTAAATTACACTAAACATGTTATTAGAATGTCTTCAAGTTTTTGAATAGTCCATTCAGATTTTCAATTAGTTTGGGGGTGATAGGTCGTACTAAAATTCAATTCAGTACACAGGACATGTTGAAGACTTCTACATAATTTTGATGTGTATCGTGGATCACAATTAGATACGATAGAAAGTGGAACTCCATGTAACCTTACCACTTCCTTCACATAAATACTGGAAATTTGATCAAGATATAGATCTTCCTGAATAGAGATAATATGGGATAGTCTTGGTGAGATGGTCCACAATATCCCATATCACATTGTTTCCTTTGAAAGTTCTCAGGAGGCCAGTTACAAAGTCCACAGTGATACTGTCCCATTTCCATGATAGTATGGGTAGTGGTTGTAATACCCCTTTAGGATGTTGTCACTCGACCTTCACTTTCTATCATTCCAGGCACCTTGTAGTGTAGTCAGTAATCACTATTTTCATATTATCCCACCAATAATGATCACGATGGTCTCTATAAATTTTTGTACTCCCAGGATGTATAGAGAACGTAGAGCTATGAGCTTCATCCATATTATCCTTAATTTCCAGAATATATGGAACACATAGTCTTGTATGAAATTTTATTACACCTTCTTGGTCAATAATGAACTCAGGAAACATAGCATCCTTCACAGCCTCAGACTTCATCTATAAAAAATTATATTTTTTCTGAGCTTTCTTGATCTTCTCAAGTAATGACGGCTGAGAAATCATTTGGGATAGGTTTGATGATATCCCTTCCCTAATAATTCCCATGTCCATATTTACTAGTTCATTGATCAATGTTTCTCTTTGAATCATCATCATAGACAGAACAACTGGGTCTTTCCTTCTTATTGCATAAGCGAATTTGTTTGTTCTTATGGGATGATAATGAATTGAACAATCATAGTCTTTAATAAGTGCCAACCATCTCCTATGTATAATATTAAATTAATTTTGTGTGAAAATATACTTCAAACATTAATTTTATGTGTATATATCACATTTCTCTTCATAAAGATAGTCCCTCCATATCTTCAGAGGAAAAACGACCTCATCCACCTCTAGATAATGCATAGGATAGTTCTGCTCATGAGTCATCAACATTTGAGATGCATAAGCAATGACATTGTCATTTTTTAATGAGGAAGAACCCAATCCCTTTCAGATATTCATCACTAAAAATAAATAATCCTTCTCCACTTGAGGGAAGAGTTTACAGAAGTGCAGTAACAAAAATCTTCTTCAACTCTTGGAAACATTCCTCACAATACTTTATCCAGATGAACTTGATCCCTTTTCGATTTAACTTGGTTAATGGATTAGAAGGTTGTGAAAAGTATTCACAAACCTTCTATAATATACTCATAATCTAAGGAAACTTTGAATCTCAATTATTTTTGCAGTCTGAGGCCACTCCTCTACATCCTTTGTCTTTATAGGTTCAATTGTTATTCCTTCATTGGTTATAATGTACCACAAGAAAGCAGATTGTCATAACCAAAATTCATATTTTCCAAACATTAAAAAAAGAATCTCTTTCTATAGAGTTTGAGAAATAACCCTTATATGATCCTCATGTTCATCAATTTTTTTCATATATCGAAATATCATCAATAAAAACTGCCACAAAGGTATCAAGGTATTCCTTAATGACTATATTCATCAAATCCATAAAAATAGAAGGTGAATTAGTCATTATGAATGGTGTAACAACAAAATCCTAATTACCATATCTTGATCAGAAGATAGTTTTTGTAATATCTTCTTTCTTTACCCTCAATTGATGATAACCATATCGAAGAACAGTCTTAGAGAAAAATTTAGCCCCATGATGTTGGTCAAATAAGTGATCAATTCATGGAAGAGGGTATTTTGCTTTATTTTGATCCCATTTAGTTCTCTATAATAAATGCATAACTGCATCGATCCATCCTTCTTCTTGACAAAGAGAATAGGTGCTCCCCAAGGTGGCACACTCGTTCTGATAAACCCCTTCTCCAAAAGATCTTGGAGTTGTTTCTTTAATTCCTCCAACTCCACAGCTTCCATCCTAAATGGGTTCATTGATATTGGATGAGATCCATGTATGAGTTCCATGTATAACTATACCTCTCTTTATGGGGGAGGATTGGGTAACTCCTCAAGAAATACATCGAAGTATTCATGGATGATGGGGACACATTCTATCATTATATTATCATTTCCTTATTCTTCTTCACCAATCAATTCCATAAATAATGATATGGGGGATTATTATAGACATAAATCATTTTGAGATAACTCTCCTTAGAAGATTAATATAGGTTTTCCACTTAAGACTACTGAGATTTCCTTTCTTCTGCATTTTATCTTATAATTATACTTTGAGAGCCAATTCATGCCTAGTATAATGTTGAATTCCAACATGGGAATGACTACTAGATTTTATATAAGTTTCTGCCTGATAAAGTAAATACTATATTTTCTAAACACTAACGATTCTTGGATAATCCAACCAGGATTATTGACTTATAACTCTACTTTTAGAAATTTCAGGTTTGATTCTATATTCTTTGCAAACAAGGAATATATAAAGTAATGTATAGAACTAAAATCAAACAAAGTACTTTCTAGAATTAAGAGAACCACAAGAGTACCTGTCACCACATCATTCAGAGCTTCAACATCAGCTGTCGTGATAGAAAAAGTATGACCTTACTCCCTTAGCCTTTGCTGAGGCTGATGGTTGTTCCCCACCAATACCCTTGTATTTGGACAGCGATTGGAAAAGTGTTCAAGTTGTTCACACTTATAGAATTTGACATCTGGTAGGGCCTACACCATCTTCCCTTTTTTCGTTAGTGTTGGGAAGTTGTGGAATCAACTTAATATGAAAATTCCTCATGATATGGCCATCTCTTCTACATGTGTAGCACTTCCAACTTCTGAGAAGGTAGTTCCCTAAATTACTCTCCCAGCATTTATTACATGTGGGACATTGCACTTACTTACCTCATCTTACCTGATCAAAGTTCCCCCCTAAGATTGTATCCATTGATATTTTATTGTCATTAGATTAATGAGACTTCGACTTCTCCGCAAACATTAGTTCAACATTCATCGCACTACACACGATCTCATCATAACTATCGTAGTCTCGGTTGTCTATATTCTTCCACAGATGAGGTCTTAGTCCACCAAAGAATCTATCAACATTTCCATTTGGATCCATGAAAAAGCTAGAGGTGTAACAGAAATCCTTGGGAAGTTCATCTTGCAGATTCCCAGAGATTCATTCTCCTTCTGCTTTAGTTTGAGAAACTCCTTCTCCATTTTTGTTCTCATAGAAAGATGGAAATACTTATTGAATAAGATCCCTTGGAACACTTACCACTCCATAGATTCAACCTCCACTCTTGGCCTTGTGTTTTTAATCAGTTACCACCACTGATCAGCTTCTCCCCCAAAATGGTAAATAGCCAGGGTTACTTTCTATTTTCCGAACAGTGGATCACAGAAAATATCTTCTTGATAGAGGTGATCCACAATTCAGTAATCAACAGAATTGTGTTCCCCTCATGGTGAGATTGGTCTCTCATCTTGATTCATGTTATTTCCCAAAACATGAGTCAGTTGGTTCATCAATATCATAAAAGTTTCCATTCTAGATTCCATCGGAGGGCTTTCAGTGCATGGTCCATTGCGGTCACAATTTTCATAGTTACTCCTATTACCTTCCATTTTCTAAAATAATAAAACATTAGTTATAATATTATTTCATTTATTAATCATTTACCTACAAAGGAATTTATATCTTAATACTTCATGCTTAAACAATTAAATTTCTCTATAAATCCATCAAAATGATTCATAAAAAGCTTGCAATTAACCAAAAATATCCCCCAGGAGTGTTAAACCTGGATTACAACAAGGCATGTTGTCATGTACAAGGATACCCCGGGTCAAGCCCAAAACTCCTTATCAATGTTTTCACTCATAGGTACATCTCTTCCAGAGCCGCATCCACTTGTACGTATCAAGACACAGATTTATTTGTTCGGAATCCACTTACTTAATATTTCACCAAAATACCAGGATGTTTTCCTATATTTAAACTTTTCTGTAGGATTATTCCTAAAGATTTCATATCCTAATTTCTATAAATAATTAAACAATCCTTTGTTACCAACTATTTCATCCCACATTTTTATTACATAACTTTTCATTACATTTTACAAACATAGGATTTTTAAAGACAAGTGTCTCGGAAATCAGGAACATAATAAATGAAAAAATAAAACACTCTTTTAAAACCCCATGAAAAGCTTCTTGATTATTTCTTCCTATGTTATTTTATTTCATCTCATATCCTGAGACATACATCAAAGTAAAGGGTGAGTAGAAGGCCTAGTAAGGAAGGAAAGGGAATCAGTTTACTTGTGATATCAATAAGAACTCGATGAAAAAACATAAAGACATGAGAAATAGAAGAAGGGGAATATCATAATAAAAATAACTTGAATCATAAATTGAATATGTGTCTACAAAATTTATTTTAGACATTAATGATCTTATCACCAAGGACCATCCCCAAGGTGTCATAAAAATTAGCAAGGTTATTAACCAAGGTATCAGAAAACTTGTTATATCTAGAGATTAAATTCTTTACCCAATACATTGGAGTGCTATTAGGGAACACAATTAATATGTATTTATTTTCATGTAATCCACATATATCATAAAAAAATATTTCATAAATAACCCAAAAATAATAAAAGAAATGGGGTTTATTTCAAAATTGTGACGTTTTAAAAGTGCTTAAAAACAAGATCATTATGTCATTTATAACACAAGAAAGGGAATAAAGGTTTTATATATGTCTATTACATAATAAAATATATAATTTTTAGGTATTTATGAACTCCCCTAGAAACTAAATATTAATGGGTATTCACATAAATAAAATAATGGAATCTCTTGAGAGAAGAGAGAAAAATTTTGAGACAAAATTTCTACAGCATAACGACTATATAACATCGTTTTAGAAAACAATAAAAATAGATGGGAAAAGGGACTCACATCAATAAAGGAGTAATTTTATAGTATAGGTACACAATATAATATAAATAAGATCATTTTTTTGGATATTTTAATGACATTACACATGAAAATGAAACTTGAATGAAAAGATAAAATGGAATTTCTTTTACGAAAATTTGACAGTCTAACGACGTCACTTAAAAATTCAGAAAATCAATTGATGAGAGAGGAAAGGAAATATCATAAATTGGACATGAAATGTACAGTAATAATTATATATAAGAATTTACCCACATATAATAAAATGAAAACTATAATAAATAACATAAAGGAAATCATGACTAAAAGAGGAGGGTGAAAGGTTCACATACCTTGATGAGTAACTTCAAAAGCATGAAGGTTGGGACCTTGGGGGCTTGAGGGAACCTTTGGAGGACTCATTGGGATGTAAAAAACCCATAGATTAGTTGAGGAGGAATTTATAATGAAAGTAATGAATTAATGGATTGGTATTTATAGAAAAATTGAGGGAATATGTAATTAATTTCCCAAGGACACCTCATTAGTGGTATTTGAAAAACCATGGGCATGACCATGGTATTTGACCATGGTATTTGCCACGTGGGAAACATCATAATATATATTACTATTCACAATTCTACTAGAATTATTACATCATGGTTACATCATTAATGATGTCATTAATCACACTGAAACTCAAAACTTTATTTATACTATTCACTGAAAAACAAAACATTTTATAAAAATCATATAAATTAACCCTAACCTAATATAGATGATTTGAATTAAAAAATGAACTCCATTTTATGAAAATAATTTTATAATTATGAGGTATTTAATTTTTAATTAAAAACACTATTTACCCGAAAAAATACTAATAATTAACTAATAATTTCTGAAACAGTTATTTACTTACGATTTTATTCCACATTACCATTAAAGATGCCTAAATTATATTTATACTTTCATAAGTGAGGTTAATATTCCATTATTCACATTACTATTCATAAGGGTAATATTACAATTCATAATTTACTATTCACAAAAAATTATGTTGATCTTATTAGAATCTAAATTTCTTACTAATCACCACTGCAGAAGACCAGTTTTTGAAAATCATTTCGCATTATTAATTATTTAAAGTATACAAAAATATTTCCAAATAGGATTTTTCCAAAATTCACTAATAATATCGAACTTCTATAAATTCATCTTATATTTATGTTGATACTGTAAATTAAATTTTTTTACCATAATAGGAAATAATAATTTTTATTTATAAAAAAGGATTACAGAAAGTAGCTAAGGCCTTATTACATAGCCACTTATAACAACTGCATAGGACCTAAGTGTTAGGTGTGTAATGATGATAGAATATTAGGGAGGCTTGAACAAAATTGATTGAGCGATGATTTCTATCAGCTTGAACTTCTTCCTTAGGCTATTTTGTTTAGGCTTTACATGTTGAAGCTCAGCTTGGGTATTTTCCAGATCAAATATTGGTGATGTAACCTCTTTTCCAAGCTCTGAAAGATGGGATTCATATGGCCCAAGTCTACTGGATGAGGCAATCAAATCATCTTTCTCTGTTAATTAACCATGATCACTTGTAGTTATAAACAATAATCATAACGTTAAGAGTTTAGTTTACAATGATTATATTGACCAATGGACATAAAACAGTCGAAACCCAATGGTCTCATTTTAATTATACTCACTTCATTAATTAAATTATATAGTTTGTTGAGTATAAAATAACACACAATTTTAGAAAATAAAAATTATTCAAAATTTCGGGTTGTTACAAAATTAATAGAGTATAGGTATAAATTGGTTAAGTGTTTCACGGGATCATGGTGATTTGAAAATCATAAAAGTGGTTTGGGTTACTTAAAATGAAAAATGGGCTAGAAAACTCAACCGAAGAACATTTACACATCATGTAGGGGATTAAACGTCATGTAATTGTTTAGGTATTTTATTAATGAAATATGATATGATGGTTTTTTCATTGTATACCATTTAAAAGATTTACACAACATGTAACTGAATTACACAACATGTGAATGTCTGACCTTCGGTTTTAAACATTCTATGTGGATGATTTTTTTCATTCTGTTGTAGCTTCTCCCCTCTCAACCCTAGGGAATTATCCAGGTGATTTTGGAGTGTCAAACCCCCTTCCAAACATTCTGTTCCCATCATCAATCACTAGTAATTATTTTTTGTTAGGTTTCTTCCATCTATTCCTTATTCTCCACCCATTGCAGTGAAATCATTTTACCCAATTGCATAGCTGGTATTGATCTTAATCAATTTTGATCTAGTAACCTATTTTAAATAATTTTCACCTTATTACTCCTAGGAATTGGTCATAGGAATCATTATTGGACCATCGGTAGTAGGTATGGGGTCTAATCTTTAACCCTATGTTTTGATAATTCTTGTTTATACAACATTGTGACTGTGCCCTCATTATGTGTGACCAAATTCATTAAATAATTGAATGAGTTTATCCCTTGAATTCCTTTAGATTCATATGAATTTATAATTGTCTAACGACTTAAAGAATGTTTGAAATGAAATATGACATAGGGTGATTTATTGTAACAAAATCCCTAAACTATGACTTATCACATTTAATATATTTTTTAATCAATTGTGAATTGAATTGAAAAGTGGATTATAAAAGAATAATTTTAATTATCATAATTAACCACTGAGATGTATGATGTGATATTTTGATATACATGTTGTATGACAGGGAATGTGTTCTAGGTTGAGATGCTTATATAAAAGGCTAGGCCCAAGAACATGCACACATATATGTTGTAATGCTTATAAAGAGTGGGTTCAGCCTAGTCCCATGTTATAATGTGTAGGTTTTTGAGCTGAAAACGTTGTAATTTTTATCGGACATTGACCCAGAAATGATATAATGATTATATAGATTTGACTTGGATTTGTTTGTGACTATAACATGGGTATATGGTTGTGGTTGGCACGGTTGTAATACATGCTTAGAGATATTCTGGAATGGTTCTGAAAAAGGTTATTTACCTTGGTTATATGGTTGTGGTTGTCATGGTTTTAAAACATGCTCATACATATTCCAACACGGAGCTGAAGTGTGTTATGGTTGTATTTTATTAATTTTTATGTTAATTAATACACTTGTTTATCACAATTTTTCATACACATCTTATTAGAATGGTTTTTTAGACATGGTGGTGTCGACCTACTGAGTTTTCTTCACACATTATTTGGTCCACTGTTTAAAACCTGAGCATATTTCATGGATACGGGTTTGGATAAGGGTAAAGGACTTTTCAGTTTATTGATTGATTGTTGTTGGTCTTGAGTTTGGAGATGAGATCAACGTGTGTTTCGGGACCTAGGAACATTGAGTGTTTTAAATAAGTCTAGTAGTCTTTTTTCTTGAATTTTTTTATCTAGAATGACATGTAGTTAAATTCCATCTTATCGTTACATCATTCCTTTACTATTATTGGATTATTCAATTGGATTTTATTATTGTCTTTCACTTTGTTTTTACTCTGATTATTATTTTTTTGTTTACTTTGATTATTATTTTCCATTTAAAAATGATTTGTTTCTTCTAAAATGATATTTCAAACTAGGGTGTATAGTCTCCCAACTATATATTTCACACCCACTCTTCTATTCGGCAGCCTCTAGCATATTAGGAGGTGGACTTGAGGTCCTGTAACAAACCCTTTCTAGACATGTGAGAGAGTTCCAGATTGAGGGACATTGCAAAGTGGTATCAGAGCACCTGATAAATTTTGTCTTCTATTTTACTGTTTAGGAAAGGTAGAAATGTGACTAGGATGTGTTGGGACTAGGTAATAATCTTGTCCATGGGAGTATATAACTCATGTACGAAGAAAAATATGAGTACCTAGGGATGGGATTGAATTTTTTACTGTGTTATTTTTACTATTGATGTTATTTCATGTGGGTTTATTCACATGTTGTGAGAGGTTATTATTTGTTGGGAAAAAATCCTTCATGGTAACATTGAAACATTTATGAGGTGATTGTGTTTTTTGACAAAGTGTGTTTGTTTATTGAAAAAGAGGGTTTCTATTGTTATTTTTTGAGTTCTAGCGTTATTGATGACAAAATATATTGACAAAGAAAAATGAAAAAGGAATAGACAATCAAGAGGTGGTACAAAAAGAAAAAATTCAAGGTAGCACTATTTTCTAGTGTTTTCCAAAATTATTGGGCCTAAAGATTAGGAAATGAAGACATGTGTTTTGGGAAAAGAAAGGTGCATGCAAGATTTGGAATTCGCATGAAAGATTGGTTTTTTAACGCAAGTTTGAAGGTGATTTGGAAACATGCGTGAAAGGAATGTTTCAGGATCAGAACGTTGAAAAATGGAAAAGGCATGAAGTGTGTGACAATTGAGTTTGCACGAAGCAGGTTTGTGTGCCAAAGGAGACGTAAAATTTGATTGTGTGTGTATGGATGGAATCTTGAACGACACAGTGAATCTTTCATGTGGGGGTCAGCATTGCCTATAAATAATAGGTGACCCCCTCACGTGAGTTAGCTCAAGACTTAGAGATAATTCGTGCTCAGTATCACATAAGAAAAATACAAAAAGGGAGTTGCATGAAATATTTAGAGTTCCGCACAAGCTAAGGATGTTGCACAAAAGATTTGAGTTGCACATAATATTTATGTTTCTTTCAACAGGTGTTTCGCGACAAAATTTCAATCTTTTGTGCAATGCATAAAACTTGCACGCAAGACGTAGTAAGGGTTACATGAATGATTTGGATTTTCCTGATACACTTGTGGTAAAGTGGAATTTTTTAGAGTATGAAAGTGGGACATCATTAAAAAATCTAAATACAGCGGAGGATGCATTCATTAGTGATAATGAAGAGACCTACAGGTCTATAAATTGTAAGTGAATATTCTAAAGAAGTAGTGAGCACACTTCACTTGATAGAATAGTGAGATTTCAAATTGTGAGTGGTTGTAAACTGGGATAGACAGTGATCCTACTCTAAACATTTTAAATATTAGTGTTCTTATAGTGGATTTGGTACATCAGTATATTTCTGGTGTATTCTTCTTGGACATAGAACAGTGAGGGTGAACCAAGTAAAATTGTCGCATCTCATGCATGACATAATTTCTGACCATACTGTGATGTGACAAAGATAGATAAGAGAGTTTTGTTTAACTATGAATCAAGATCAAAAGGGAAAATTGTTTTAAACTTTCATATCATAATTAACCCCCCTCTCAGGGTATATGACCTAGTGTACCTAACAATTGGTATCATAGGGAAGGTTAATTTAAGTTTTTCTCTCTCAATGGAGGTCATCAATCATAAAAGGATTCCGATCATCGATGGGAAAAACGTTCAGTTATGGAAGAATCAGATGGAACACTACTTCTTGATCTTTGGGAATGGATGTTTTTACTACATATATGCATGGAATACTAGTGGATATCAATAATGGTGAACTATAAAAAGCTAAAATCATGGAACTAGATGATAACACAAAAAGAATCAATTCTCTGGGTAGACCCTTTACAATGTAATCTATATGAAGGTGAGGACATGCAAGATATCACATGATATGTGGGAAAATCTATTGAATATATATAAAGGAGATACAAAGGTCAAAGAGGAAAATCCTCAAGTACTATGGAACACGTATGAAGATCTGAGAATGATCCTGAATGAGTTTGTTAATGCATTCTTTGAATGTGTAAATGTTGTAGTGGAATACATGCGTGGTCATGGAGAAGTCATTGAACATATTAATATTGTGAAGTGTATCATGAGGAAACTTCCACCACTTTTAAATCTGAATGTTTTAGTTTTTGAAGATAAGGATCTGAAATAGCTCACACTGGATAACATGCATAATATCCTTGTCTCCTATGAAATGAGAAATGATGATAAAAATGTTGTGAAAAAGGGGGAATCTAAGGAGGTCACATTCAATGCCAAGAATAATATCACCATTGATGAATCGTAGGAATAAGAAGAGACAGATGAGGTGATGTCATTCCTTTCCTCAAATCTGCAAAGTGAAAAAGGAAAGTTCAAGGGGAAACATCCACTATCATATATTCAATGTGGAAAGGTTGGTCATCTTACAACAATGTGACCAAAAACAATTCAAGAATATGATGACGAAGAAGTGTAAATCCCTATGAATAAATCTACAACCTGTGTGCAGGGAAAGAAAATTTTTAAGAGAAGTTTCATTAAGAAGAAGAATATTCATTCAAAAGAATGTGATAGTTCAGATGAATCATAGGTTGAAGAGATTGAGGACTGCAAAAAACATGAAGAAAAATCAATGGTGGAAGTCATCAATAGTGCTCAGAATAATGAGTAAACTGACATCAATGAGGAAGAAGATGAAGGAGAAGTCGATATGGAGGCTGAAATAGAAGCATCTCTTGAGGAGATATATGTTTGGAGAGCCAAAATGAATAAATCCAACAAAGTGGTTCATGATGCCAAACTCAATATGTAGTAGTAGGAAGTACTGAAGTCTAAGCTAGTGAAATAAATTTAAAAACTTAAGTTATAAACCCCAGAGAGATCAGAAATGGCTAAGGAGTATAAGATCAAAATGGAGGAATAGAATTTTGAAATCAATAGTTTTACTACCACCAAAAGGGATCAAGTAAAACGTATCGAGGAACTTGAAATATATGTTTTTGGTCAATGATAAAAATTAATGAAATGAGAAAAACTATTGACTCCTAATGAAACATTGACAAAGATAATTACTCACAATTTGGAAAAGATGTAAGGGGAGCATAGAGGACCAGAAAAAAAGAAGCAATAAGAAAAACTAAATGATAAAGCTGGTATGGATCTTGATCATAAAAAAGAATAAACCATGGGTGAAATCATACCACAAGAACCAACTCCGAGAGTGAGGGTTGATTTAGGGATGAAGAAGAAGCAAAAGATTTAGAGACTCCAAGTAACAGTCAGTGGTACATAAGTGACACATAGGAAAGCACCCTGTATCTGGTGTTATTACTATGGAAGGATGGGATATTCACAAAATGAGTGTTTTGTATCCAAGAGATATAGAAGGGCACAAGAATAGAGGTGTTATCAAAATAGAGAATGGTATTATAGATCATCTTTCGAGGGACATTGTTTCTAGTGTGGAGGATTTGGGCACATGGCTAGATATTTCACATCAACCATGTAGAGGGATGTTCCAAAGCAGAAATCACATGATTTTAAGGAAAAAATATGAGAATTAACAAATTAGATGAAAATGAAAAATCGATTTGCAGATCTATAGGATGAATCCGGTCTATCATACTCGACGGAATATCAATATTTACAATCTATTCTATGTATGATGTCAAAAACAGGGATTAATATGAATAGAGTTGAGAAGGAAATGGTTGTAGAAATTTCCCTTAAAGCATCAGATCAATCTGGTGTATGGATCCTTGATAGTGGTTTCACATACCATATCATAGGAAATAAGGATCTTGTTATAGGAATAAAATATGACAATGAAGGAATTTTCAAATTTGGAAATGATGGAGGCCTGAAGATAGTTGGCTCCTGAAATTCCAGATTCGGGGGTATATAAATGAGACATGCAGATGTCTTTGTAGTGGAAGTTCTCAGTCACAACTTTCATAGTGTCAATGAACTATGTGACTCGGGGTATTGTATACGATTTACCAACAAGGTGTGTATCATGAAAGGGAGATATGGTGCAATTTTTCTATAAGAAAAAATGACAAAGGGGAATCTATACCTTGTAAGTAGCGTAGAGGATATGTGCTTTTTATCTAGAGTAGAAGAAAACAAGATGTGGCGTAAATGACATGGTCATATATGATGACCATCCATAGAAGATCTGGTAAAATGTGATGCATCTAAATATGTCCCTATGATATCACAAGATCGTACTCATATGTGTGATTCATGTCAATAGGGGAGAATCATAAGAAAAAATATATAAGGAAAAGGAAAATGTGTCAACAAGGGTGATTGAATTGGTGTATGCTGATGTTTGTGGACCTATCTCACCAGGATACATTAATGGGAAGAGATATTATGTCCTTTTCATTGATGAATATTGTCAAATAGTAGGGGTATTTCTCATTTATCATAAGTATGATGTGTTTAATTGCATCAAACAATATTGGAGGGAATCTGAAAGTTTTCTTGGGCAGAAAATTATGATGTTTCGTATTTATAATGGTATGGAATTCACAAATAGTCAAGTGGAAGACTATATTTAGAATCACGGGACAATATATCAAGTTTCTATAGTGAGAACTCCCCAATAGAATGGAATTGTCGAATGGAGAAATTGAATCATGAACAATATGGTCAGAACAATGCTTATTGAGAAAGACCTACTTGAGAAATTTTGGAAGAAGTAGTATTGACAATGGTCTACATTTCTAAAAGTTCTCTATTGTATAAAAATCAAGAAAAGACTCTATATTAGATGTGGTTTGGAAAGAATCCAATAGTGAAGGAATTTCTAATCTTTGAAACTAAGTGATTTATTCTTAACAATAAAAAAACAGAAAATTTGTGTGATGTGGAGATGAAGGGATTTTCCTTGGATACTCAAGAAATAGAAAATAATATAAATTCTTTAATAAGATGTTGGGAAATGGTTTCGAGAGAAATGATGTAATTTTATTATAAAAATAATAGAATATTCAACAAATCATTGAAAAATTTTCTAATAAATGTGATGAGGAGGTAAGAAACATAGGGGGAGAAGAAGTGGAAGATACTGATTCAGAAGAAGACATTGATGATGAGTAGAAGGAAATTAAATATATATCTACAAAGAATCCAAAGATTCGATCTGAAATTTACAAGGTAAATATCATTGGTGATTAGATAGCTTCCTTTCATAAAAGAAGAATGAAGTCATCATAGAAAGCACATTTTCGATCTCCAGTAGAGCCTAATTTTTTTACTGATGTAGCTAGAGATGAATGTTGGGTTCATGATTTGAATAAAGAACTAGACAATATTGAGAATAATTAGACATGTGAGATTGTTTCAAGGCCAACAGATAAGAATTTTTTTGGGACTAAATGGGTGTTTCGTAACAAGATGAATGAAGACGGTGCAGTGATTCAAAAAAAACACGTCTGGTGTGCAAAGGGTACTCCCAGATAGAGGGTATCGATGTTGATGAGATATTTTCACCTATTTCAAGGATGGATATAATTATATTATTTATTTTCATAGTAGTGAAAAGAAAATTCAATTTTTTCTAGATGGATGTCAATTCATTATTTCTGAATGGGGTTCTGGAAGAAGAAGTGTATATCGAGTAGCCAGATGGTTTTCTTATTCATGATGATGTGAAAAATGTTTTCCATATAAGGAAGGATCTATTTGGGTAAATAAATCACTAAGAACATGGTATTCAAGGAAAGATTAGTCTCTTAAAAGGATAAATTTCGAGCATGGTGGAGTTGATTTCAATCTCTATTTCAATAATGATAGTAATCGAAGGATGATGATGTTGGTTTATGTTGATGACAAAATATTTGGTGGATCAGATAAAGCATAATGGAAAAAAAATTATAAATCATAAAAAGTGAATTTGAAATGTCAACGATTAGAGAGATGGCATTTTTCCTTGGTTTATAGGTGACACAAGGAAAGAATATAACTTTCATTTCTCAATTCAAATATGCCAAGGATCTTGTGAGAAGATTTAGAATGGAAAATTCTAAGGAGGTGGGGATTATGGTTGCTACCTTGATGAAACTATCAAAAGATGATGATGTTAAGTTAGTTAATATCAAATAATACAGGCAAATCATTGGAAGTTTACTATAATTGATAGCGACAAGACCTGATATTGGTTTTTCTAGTTTCCAAGCAGTGAGATATCAAAGAAATCCCAAAGAAAGCCACATGGTTTTAGTGAAAAGAACACATCAGCATATCAAGGGAGCTATGGATTTTGGCTTAATATATAATAATAAATATCATCCATAGTTATTGGGATATATAGATGCAAATTGGGCAAGTTCAGTAGATGATAGGAAATAAACTCTAGGTTATGCTTTCTATCTTAGTGGTTTGTGTATTTCTTGGATAAGCAAGAAACAAGATTTCATTTTATTGAGTATAATAGAAGATGATTATATTGTATCCACTAAAGTATTCACATAGTGGTTTTGGATTAAGAAACACCTTGAAGATATGGAGTTGATGTAACACCTTCGATCAGAATCAATTGAGATTATTCATGTGCTATCAATCTTAGAAATAAGTCAATCCATCACTCAAGGACAAAGTGCATTGAAATCAAATATCATTTTATCAAGGAAAAGGTGGATCAAGGCCAATTGAAGTTGGATTATGTACCTACATAGCTACAAGTTGTTGATATTCTAAAAAAGGACTTACCTAAGCAATATTTTGAAAGGAATCAACTGGCTATGGGAGTTCATTCTACTCCCCCCACTTGAAAACATGTGGCTGTGGGAACCCCTCTCCCTGAGGTATGTTGTGTTTTTCCCTAATGTATTGATATATGCTATTTACAATGTTTCATACCACAATGGAGTGACCTTTGTGTTCATTGACAAAGGGGGAGAACATGTGACTATTCAAGGTGGAGAAAATGTCTTTGGAAGGATATGGGGAGAAGTTGATAAGGGGAGAAGCAAGATAGGGGGAGAATTATTTGGTGTTTAAAGTGATCATCTGGAGCTTATCATGGAAAATACATGAACTAAAGATGTGGAGTAGGAGGAGTACAAAATCTAACAATGCTAGGAGTGATTGATCAAAGGGTATATATCACGATAGTTATGGTTTTTGATGAAAGAAGCTGTTTGGTTTCAAGAATTAGTGTCAGGAATGAAGTGATTCATTGATGAAAATATCATTATACTCTTGTTTCTTATGCCGATCATTTGTCATGTGGGCTAAGAGTGTGTGTTGAGTAATTATTTTATTGCTATATGAATCACATGAAGCGAATAGTGGTAGAAGATGGATGAAGTTATAAAGAGGTATCAATTTTTGAAAGAGTTTTCAACAAACACAAAGTGTGATATTGTTGGGAAAAAATCCCTCAAGGTAACATTGAAGCAAATTTTAGGATATTGTGTTTGTTGAAAAAGTGGGTTTTTTATTGAAAAAAAGGGTTTCCATGGTGAGTTGTTGAGTTCTTGAGTTATTGATAACAACCTACATTGACAAAGAACAATTAAAAATTAATGGACAATCTGATGGTGGTATAAAAATAATAGGGCCTAAAAATCATGATATTAATACATGTGTTTTTGGAAAAGGAAGGTTTGCGAAAGATATGTAATGTGCACAAATGATTCGTTTTTCATGCAAGTTTGAAAGTGATTTGGAAAATTACACGCAAGGAATGTTTCAAGATAATAATGACGAAAAATGGAAAGGCAAAAAGTGCGTGAAATATGAGTTTGCATGAAAGAGGTTTAGGTTCCAAGGAAACTTCAAATGTGGTTTTTCATGCATAGAGGGAATCTTGCGTGACATGGTGAATCGTCCACGTGAGGGTCAGTATTGCCTATAAATAAGAGGTGACCCCCCGCATTCAGGATTGCTTAGGGAATAGGGATAATTCGAGCTCTAGATCAACTCTGAAAAATTAAAAAAGGTTGTTGTGTGAATGATTTAGAGTTCCACGCATGCTAAATATGTTGTGGGTAAGATTTGAGTTTCGCATAAGATTGATGTTGCATGCAAGAGGTGTTTCGCAACAAAAGTGAAATCTTGCACGCAATTCATAAAACATGCGTGTAAGACACATTAAGGGTTTCACTAAAGCTTTGTATTTTCCTGGTACACCCATTGTAAAGTGGTATTAATTAGCGGATGAAAGTGGAACTGCACCAAACTGATAGTTTAGCAGCAATTTATTAAACAGCTGCAAATAATTCATTAAAATTATTTTGGGGCAGTTTCTAAAAAACTGCCGCTAAAATATTAAATATTGTCATAACCATGACACTCTCTCCCTCCCATAACACCCCCAACTCCCCCAAATCCCTGAATACCTACCATCCCTATCACCGCCCGTCGTTGCCCTTACTGCACCTCACCACCCTCGTTGCGCCTTGCCGCACCTCGCTGCCCCTCGCCGCGCTTCACCGCGCCTCGCCACTGCTTCTCCACCCCTCGAATCCTCCAATGGGGACGGTATTCTCTACAGTAACATGATTTTAGGAAGATAACTGATTTATAACATTACTATATTCATGAATATAGTTCTGATGTAGTTCAATTGATCCATGATTTTCATAACATGACGAATTCTTCTTATAACCCACCCTTATTCTCCACACATGATCTGTATCTCATGATACATTATGTTAAAATATTCATGTTATTTCATATGATTCCCCAATGTAATATATTCATATTATTTTATTTCAATATTTATTTTTATTAAATTAGATAATTTTGAGTTTGGAATATTCCAAATATTGGGAAAATATAATGTCACATGGTGTGCATGTGGGTATCAACAATTTGACTGACTATTATTATATAGAATGATTTAATGTTCCTTTTTAGTATTGGGTTAAAACTTATTGAGGAGTTAAAATGTGTCATAATCCTAAGTTGGCTGAAATATTATTGTATTGTATAAATATGGATTTTCTATTCTTAGCAATAACTGTGTCTCCTAACCATGTTAGTGAAAACTTATAACTAATAACATTTCATGGTGGGTTATATTTTCCCAAATCAAATGACTAAATAGTGTGCATGATTCAAATTTAAAACTATTTATTTTTTCTCTTTTACCTTGCTCAATTTAAAAAACTATTATGGTATCTTCATTCCTATTGATCAATTATAGGACACTTAGGAATATCCCCTTCATGTCAACCATTTTCATTTGGTTTCATTAATAGAGTATTTTTACCCTTGGGGATAACACTTAAGTAAATTTGAAACACACCTCTTCCTCCCTTCATCAAGGTGCTTCATCATCACAATTTTAATATTTTATTCCTCTAATATGGATATAGTTTCTAGGTATTTTTCACTATCTAATTTCATTATAGGTTTCATTATTTTAGGGGTCATTTTGGTGGTTTAATGGTTTATCATTTCATCATGACTAGAATAAAAACCATTGTATTTATGTCTAATGATTTTAGGTAGGATTATCCATATTATTCATTATAAAATAACTATACTATTAATTTATTATATGAAAGAAATTATTCAAAATGGATTAATTATTATATAATTTAGGGTTATTGATTTTTCATCAAACTAATTTATTTTACCTATTTATTTTCATTTGGAATAAAATAGAATTCTCAAATTTCAATTCTAAAAACTAGATTTAGTGAATGATATTCCCGTATGGAGTGTTATGAAATACACCCCTTAATGTATCTTGAATAAATTTATGTTACATTGAATGAATTATTTCTTATAAATACAAATGTTGTTTTTAATATTTTAAAAAGGATATAAAAATAACTCACCTCGAGTTCTTTGATCTTATCCTTTGAGGATCTCATCTCCTATTTCAATTTATTATAATATCTTATGATATTATAAAATTCAGTTAACAAGGTAGGCGAAAAGGATTTCATTTCAAAACTATATAAAGTTTTACTCAGCGATGGATAATCATTATGCACTAGAGGTGGTGATGACATATGGGGTGAATGAGAATGGTCAATAGTCTCTATACCCACATCAATGACTCTATCTCCACTGTCAGGTGGTCCAAGAAGAATTGGATACCCTGACTGATGATCAAATTTAGATCTAGGTCTTTATTTAACAACTAAAACAACATGAAGCATCTCAATTGGCCTTTCTTTAGGAAATAAAATAGTTATCTCAACAACTAGTTCAATATAATTAACACATTTAGTGGATTCAATTACTCCAAATCCTTGACTATGAACAACCTATTACACTGGAGGATTGACCTATGGAAACTAAGTATTTTCTCTAGCCACTTCTGATTCATGAACATCTCTAGTAGTCACCATATCCGGAGGGGCTATGTCTCTAGGTGGTGAGGTTTGAGATGGCAGCCCTATGAGACACACTATCCTTACCTACATGATTCAAATAGTTTGAATTAGCATCCCGGTATTATCCAATAGTCATCAATAGAATGCAAAATATTTTATTAGTCTTATGGAATTTTACTACAGCTCTCTAATTTATATACACTTATTTTTTATTTAAAACCAGGTCAATCAACATACAATATGGGTAATAATTCATTTTTAATTTTCCTTTGAAACAATTATGCATAAACCACATCATGTATCTTGGAAGGTTCAGATTTAGATTATTGATCAATATATATAAGAAATACATATCCCGAAACAATACATTATCTAATTGTCAATCTCCTTGGGAAATCATAGTTTGAACGAACATACACAGAACCTTCCACTCATGGTCTAAATCTTTCACTAGCTTCTTCTCAAAGAAAGAGGTTCTAAAAATGAATTTGAAAAACTATTTTGGTCATATTATACATGTAATAATCAATGTATAACTAAAATTTTACATCACATCATGGGGAAAATGATGTATCTCAACAAAATCCACTAATGAAGCCATAACATCATTCCCATTTACATTTGATGACATAACATCATCTGTTCCACAGGACTAAAAATCAAAATTCCTCATGATCAAAATTACCTCTTCCTCAAACAATAAACCATTTTATTATTCTCCAATTTCCATCCACTAAATGGTATTTAAGGATTACATTTATTGAGAGGATGATGGCATTGAATTTCTTAATGTAGTCAGACATGAATTGGAGAAATCAATGTCTATGTGTTTCTTGACTGGAATATAAAAAAGTGTTTTAACTCAAACATTATGGAAATCATTAAAATTTAAAAATTTATTTCAACAAATATATATATTTTGTTTGTTAGTAATGTGCATCCTTTATCATTTGTAATTTTTTTCTGCATAAATTTTTTGAAATATATGTTCTGAACATAATTTTATTTTATCAAATTATATGAATTATAAGGAGATAGAATAAAATTATTTCATATACTAAACCAACAGATGACTGTCCACTTGTCTCCCTCCCTGTGGCATCTGAGACCCCATCCACCTTCCCCCTACACCATCTCCCCCTACACCATTTCTCACACCCTCCATGAGCATCCCTTCAGCTGCTCGGTCGCTGTATTCCCTTTCAGGATCCTTGGGAGTGAGGGAGTGGGTCACCACTTCTAGTTCTACATGAGGATACTGGAGAGTGACTACTATAGGTACAAATTTTAATATGAATAAATTTATTTCTATTTTTTATACTAACTTTTTATTCATAAAAGATGGAAATAATGAAAGTATGGAGTAAAATATAAAATGTTTAGATGTATGGAATCTGACCAAAGAGAATATTGTTGTCCCATTCGATTTCTATGGGGTCCCTACCGATGGCGTTGTTGGATTACTAGGCCAGATTCTAGGCCATTAGTCCGTGGTGTTGTTTTCTCTTCCTATTACATATGATTGTTGGAGGAATATGCCTTAAACTTTGAAAATTATGTTTTTGATTCCCAAATAAAGGTAATTTTAATTTATTATTTTTTAATTGAATGTTATTATGTTTTTAAATTATAATAATTTCAAAATTAATATATGTTTACAGATGTTATTCCACTTTACGGTTACTGATGTTCTAGCACAAAAGTGGGTTTTGAGAAATCTGGGCAAGAAATGGAAAGCATATAAATGGAGATTGTGGAGTGATTTCAATGATACTTCATTGAACACCCAACAGATGTATGCAAATATACCCGATGGGATACCGAAAGAGAAATATTATGTTTTTGTTGATAAACATCGTGATGAGAAACATATGGTATTTAAATATATATTATTATATTAATCTCATTTCACATTTATACATGTATATGAAAAGGAGATGAAATTGAATATATTAATTTTAAATTACATTTTATTTATTTCATGATCTTTCAAGGAAGAAGGAATTTTGTCGTGCTAAGCATGTCATCCCTCACACTGTGGCGTCAAATATTTTTTCTAGAAACCGATCTACTCTGGTAATATTTTCATTAATTTAAATATTTATAATAAAATATTATATATTTAAGATATTAAATTGTTGATTTATCTTTGTTTCATACAGTCACAGAATTTAGGGTACCAGGCATCCCGAACAGAAGTGTGTTTAGATGTTCAAAAAAAATCATATGGAAGTTTTGTTAATGACCGTACCAAAGATGTCTGGGTAGGAACTCATTTTTCATTTTAATAACTTATTATCAGTTGTCACTATTTTAATATATATTGTTTCTAATATGACTGATATTTTATTTATAGGTAAAAACTAAAGAACTATGGGATTCCAATCTCACGAAGTTCTACTCAGTCTCCCTGGATAACCCAATTGGTAAAGTCCTTGGGAAGGATCATCCTGGTCGAGTGTGCGGGATGGGTTTGGGTCCCATATCATCTGAGGTCTTTGGCAGGTCACTGGGAATTGTAGCTGCATCTACTCCTTTTTTTAGTCAGTTTATACCCCGATATGCTCATAGAGAGATTGCTTCTCTACAAAACACAGTTTAGGAATATAGGACTCAGATATCTGCTTTGCAAAAAGCATTTATTGATTTATATCAAAAAATGAGAGGATCTATCCCACATGGTATTTCATCAACTGGTGGTGATAAGGTCAATCACAAAAATTAAAAATCATTTAGTCCGCAAACATTTATTTGTTTTATGTTTAAATATAAATATAAAACAATATTTTATATCCAATATCATGTTCTTACAGGTGTCGGTAGCAGGAAGTAAAGGTGGATGTGGAGAGGGCGATGAGTCGTGTTCATCATCAGATAGTGATTAGTGGAGAGGGGGCTGGTAATAGTATTTATATATATATCATGTGTGGCAAATATTAGTCACCAAACATATTCATAACCTAACATTTTCTTGATTTCTCATGTTTCCTTTTTGGTATTATGAACTCCGTCTTTCAATGACACTAGGAATTTACAATCCTTATGTTGTATTAATAGATATTTATATTTATGAATCATATAACAATATGTGCAAAAATTTCTAGGTTGTTATATCTATTTTGTAGAGGATTAGGAGTAGGTTTTTGGTTCTATTTCTAAAATCATCATAGGTTTATCATAAAGATGATGGCTTCAACATAGTGTCTAATGGTGGAGTTTTTAGTGGTTATACCTTTTTATGAATTGTTTCACCATGGAGAAGGGACGTGTCTTATCCTCTTCTTGATAAGATATGACATTTTATGTTTATACTTATGTATTTTAGGGGGATTTTAAGTTGAAAATTAGAATGTTTAATGTGTTTTAGTTTCATAGGAACATAAATTTTATACATTCAAGTTTTAAATTTTGATGGATTAAACATTTACAGGTGAATAGGTTTACAGGTTATAGGATTGATAGTATAGATGTTTGAAATCTTTGGGTTTAATTGTTTTAGTGTTTCTCATTAAAAGTTTCTTGTTTCTAGGTTTCCTATTTTGTACGTATTAGGTTTAGCGTTTTCCAGGTTTGTAGGTTTGTAGGTATCTAGTTGCATAGTTTTTGTCTTTTTTGTTTTTATTTAACAGGTTATATATTTTTTTTAAGTTAACATTTTATTGGATTTCATGTTATATTTTTCATTTTTTCTACATTTATAGTAGTTCAATTTTTCACTTTTCACGTTTTTGTGTTTATAAGATGTTTTTTACATATTATAAATTCATATGCTCACACTAATTATAGTTTCTCAAATTTTTAGAAATATATTATCCAATTTTCATATTTTAAAATATATAGATTTCGTATTTATGATTTTTCCTATTTTCAGGTTGTAGGCTCTGAAATTTGATGATTTCATATGTTTTTATTTTTAGTCTAATGGTTGGATATTTGCACATTTTTTGTTTTCAATAATTAAGATTGAAATATTGTAGGCTTTTAAGCATGGATTTATCATGTTTAAGAATCTCTAATGATGTAGGATTCTTGTATATTGGAATGAAGATTCCATGTTTTTTGTCTTATATGTTTTAGTTTTGTTTTTTATGAAATCATTAGTTTTAATGTTTGTTTATTAAATGATTTCCAGTTTAAATTAATGCATGTTTGGAAGTTTAAAATTTTCTGGATTACATGTTTACATGATTTCAGGTTCGTGGTACTGGGGCTGTAGAATCGGCAGTAATTTTTTATTTTAAATCTACCTTTAGTTGTATTTTAAACTGCCTCTCTGTAAATGGATCATATTTCACAGCAATTTAAACAGCCGCTATAATTTGGTATTGTACTATCGGTGGCGGTTACAACTGCCACTACATACATGAAGAGTATAATTTTAGAAGCGGTTATTTTGATTTCGCAGTTCTTATTGTTAAATTTTTTGGACTTTTTATAGCGGCAGTTTGAACAGCCACTAAACATTACTCATTTTTCATTACAATATCGCGGCGGTTTGAGTGGTTTTAAGGCATTTTTCCCAAATAAAATGAAATATTTTTTAGTGGTGGCTTAAGGTACTTCCAAAAAAGAATTCATATTTTTTGGTAAAACAACCGTGAAATGTGTTTACTATGAAGGTTACCAAAAACCACTACTAAATTAAAGAAACTGCCACGTATTGTACACTGACACCCAATTTAGCGGGTGTTTTATAAATCTACCACAACAGAATAAGGCAGCAGTTTAAACTGCTGCTATGACCAGATTTTCTTGTAGTGGGGAACATCAATAGAGAATCTACATATAGCAGATGATTCATTCATTATTGATAATGATGATACCTGCAGGTTAATAAACTATGGGTGGATATTCTGGAGAATCACTGAGCACCCATAGGTTGAGAGATCAGCGAGCTTTCAATTTGTGAGTAGTTCTAAACTAGGGTTGATAATGAATATAATCCATTATTTCTAAACAGAAGCTTGCTTTCGGTGTATTTGGTACATCAACACATTTCTGGTGTGTTCCCCTTGAACGTAGCCCAGTGAGGGTGAACCAAGTAAAATTATTGTGTCTTTTATATGTTTTAATTGTTTTCCATACTGTGATGCAGAAAAGATTGAGAAGAGATTTTTGTTTAATTGTGAAACAAGATCAAATGTGGAAGTTGTTTTAAACATTCATACCCTGATTCACCCCCCTCTTAGGGTATCTTACCTAGTAGACCTATCATTTTTTAATGATGATATTGTGTCTTGAGATTATACTCATGGACTGATATGGAGTGAGATAAGAATGAATGCATCATAATAGGCACATAAGGATATATTGAAATGCATTATTCATGATAGAGTCATATCTATTTTCCATGTATTATATATTTTCCTGTTGAACTGTGATATGAGATATCGATTTCACTGAATAAATAAAATTAGTTTTCATGTCATGCTAAAATACTTGTAATCCATGTTTTGAGAGACCAGGAGTTAGTGGTTCACTATTGTAGTCACCTGTTGGGTTGAACTTGTTGCAAGCCACACTACTATAAAATGTGCCTTTAGCAATGCTAGAATCAACCTTTATGAGAACTAAAAAAGCACTGACTACCTTAGTGTAGTTAAAATTCTGTGGATATCGGTGCTAAAAAGGAATTGATAAAAGGTATATTTATCAATGCAAATAAAAGTTCTGATAAATCATACTATTAGCATCACTTTCTAAAGTGCTAATAAAAGTCCCCATTTATCAGTGCTTTTATTTAGAGCTGATAAATATACTCTTTATCAGGGATTTTCTTTGTACTAATAAAAATATTATGTATTATCACTTCTCAATGTGATGATAAAGATAGACTTTATCACCACCTATATAAGTGATTATAAAGGAGTCTTTTATCAGTTCTTTTTGAAGCACTGATAACGGGTAGCTTTATAAGTGCCTCTTAAATCATTGATAAATCATACCTTTACCAGTGCTTTTATTAGTGCTAATAAAGGTGAAAACTATAGTGTGATGTTGCATCACACTACATCACCAAAAACAAGTGTAGTGTGCCGCATCATCAAACTGCATCAGTAGAAACATTAACAAAAATTACCAAAATATGATACAAATAATGAATTTAAATGTAATATAATTTCTAACACAAATACAGGAAAAATAAAAAACTATTATAGAGTATGTAAGTTGTTTTTTTACTAAAAATAATGAACATTTTGAATAAAAAAGTTCACTTGGAGTAATACAAATCAAAAGGTGTGTGGAATTGAGGTGCAGATGATCCCTTCACATCAAAAATTATTTATGGATCATATTCATACAGTACCAAAACTATCATAATGTGTTTTCTCAATTTTGAGTATTTCAGTTGTTTTTTAATTAAAAATAATGTCAGTTTTGAAAAAATAGATGCACTTGGAGTTATACCGGTCACACCATGCACTGGATTGAGGTGTGGATGATCCCTAAAAATCTAAAGTAATGTATGGATCACTGTTATAATGTAATAAAACAATCTGAATTTTTTCGGGGTATTGCGTATGTCAGTTATTTTTTCACTAAAATTAAAGTCAACTTTGAATTAAAGGCACACTTTGAGTCATACCAATCAAACCAGGTGTCGGATTGAGGTGAAAATAAATACCACATATCCCAAATAAATCATGGATCATTTTACTAATGTACCAAACCAATCATAATGTGTTTCCGTAGTTTTGAGTACGCTACATGTTTTTTTACTAAAATGTCATTTTAAACTGGAAACACACACTTTGAGACATGTAGGTGGTATCATGTATGGGTTTTACATGAGACTAACATATACATATCACAAATGAATTGTTAATCATTGTCCCAAATTATCAAGACAATACAAGCATGTTTTCTTGGTTTTTATTGAGTGACGCTTTTTTGTATTAAAATGTCAATTTTAAACAAATAACAAACACTTTGAGTCATACCGGTCACACCGGGCATCAAATTGAGGTGTGTATGATCTCGACATGTCACAAATAGCATAGGGATCATTTTCCTAAAGTACCAAAATAATGATAATGTGTTTTCTTGGTTTGGATTAAGTTAATTGTTTTTTTATTAAAATTAATGTTAGTTTTGAATAATAAGTTTCATTTTGAGTCATACTGGTCACTTTGGGCATAAAATTGAGGTTAGGATGATCCCTATATGTCACAAGTGATGTAGGGATCATTTACCAAAAGTACCAAAACAATCTGAATGTGTTATCTTAGTTTTTAGAATTTCAGTTTTCTTCACTAAAATTAATGTCAATTTTGAATAAAAAGATTCACTTGGAGCATGAAGGTCACACCATGGATCATATTGATGCACATATGAATTATAAACATCCCAAATGACTCATGGATCATTTTACTAAAGTATCAACACAATTGGAATGTGTTTCCTCATTTTGAGGGTTCCATGTATGTTTTTTTAGTAAAATATCATTTCAAACCGGAAACATGCACTTTGATCCATACCGGTGGCATCAGGTGTGGGATTGACATGAGGTTGATTCATACACATCAAAAATGAATTATGAATCATTTTTCCAAATTATCAATACAATGTGAGTGTGTTTTCTTTGTTTTTAGTGAGTGATAGTTTTTATATTAAAATGTCATATTTAAACTGATAACAGACACTGGGAGTAATACCGGTCACACCGTGTGTCAGATTGAGCTGTGGTTGATCCCTACACATGAAAAAAGATGTATGGATCATTTTCCTAAATTACCAAAACAATATGAATGTGTTTTCTCATTTTTGAGTATCCCAAGTGTGTTTTTTACTAAAATGTCATTTTAAACTGGAAAGATGAAAAATGGCTCTTATTTTAAGTGAAATGTTTTGTGTGGAATTTTAAGAAATTGTTCACAGACACTATCATTGCATCATCCTTATTCTATTTCATTTTCCAAAAATTTTATTGTTTGCAAGGCGCTGATTATAATCCTCCTCTTCCTTGATAATCGCCTCTAACTTCTCCTCTACGTCGATCTCTGACTACGACTCTAACTACGCCTCTGCCTCTGCCTTCCCCTTCCCCTCCACCTCCGCCTCTCCATTTTCCCACCAATTTTATTGTTCGCAGGTCATCACTTCTAATCAAATTGATTTCATCTATTACTCTTCTCTTTGATAAAGATATCAAAAATAATATATAATCATTCTAACACTAGTTGTTCACACCCCAATAATAGTTTTAAGGTCATAACTCATGCAAGATCGCAGATATATAAGGTAATCACCTAAATTTATTTTCGGAATAAATTATCACAAAAAGTATGTTTCCCACTCATATCTAAACAAATTGATTTCTTCTTTTGAGTAACTCATTTGTCAGTAATATTGATAGTACTGAGAAAATATAGACAATAAAATGACTATGAAATATATTTAATGAAATTTTAATTAAATTCAGAAATTACCTATTGGGGGATGTTGGTCCTTTCTTGCTTTATGATTTCTCTCATAAATTTTCAAACATAACATCCACAATCGATTGAATTATCTTATTTCGGAAAGTGTAGAAATATTGACCAAAATAAGTAAGTTCTTTGGAAATGTTTTGATAGATATATATTTCATTATATACAATAATTTGTTTCCAGTTGTATTAATCCATAGTCTTTAGCTTTTTAGACACCGACTTCATGCGATGATCTAGCCTATATATAACGACCACCCTATCATAACAAAATTTTCATTAAAACATAGACCGAACATATAATTTGATGTTTATCTATGAAATGTTGATTGTAGTGTATTACATATTCACAATAAACATCATGTTTGGTCAGTTGGTTGGAAATTCATGCATTGAATCCAAAAAATAAATATTTGTGGTGTCTATGATGACTATTATCAGCATCTAGTGCTTCCTAAAAAGGAAATTATGTAATTCAAAAATAAAAATATATTTTATGTGATTAGAACATAGATTTTTACCTTTACATTGTAGGTATAAAAAAGAGTCTATCATTTGATGATTTTTTATTAAATTCTATGAGTAACTATTATTTTTTATTCTACATTTCTTCATTATTCAAGGTAATTTCTGGCATAGATATGATACAGGGATTAATGAATCCAAATTGTGATTTGCAAGATCTTTCCTTTATATAGTTTTAATATAAACACATATAAAAAATATGAATAGTTATAAACTTTGATAAACATATTCAGCTTATTGTTTAGATAGATGTATTATGAAAATGTACCTTATGTATGTATTCACAACAAATATGGCCATCCATTCATGCTTGAGAAACTCAGTTAGAGTCTCAAGACCAATTACATCTGTGACAGAATCTTCATATATGTTTTCTTCATAATCAATATAATACATAGTTTTATCTTTAAATGTGGTCCCTTCATGAAGTTGTAATGATAATAAATATTGCTCTGGAAGTGGTGCGGAGAAGCTACTCTAAAAAGGTTGTTTTGTTTTCTTAGTTAATCCACTAGATTTTCTTCATTCAACCATTCATTTCTCCGCTACTTTATTCATCTGTAATATCTTACCTCACTTCAGACCTTTTATCATCAATTGTTTCATGTTTTTATATGAATTTTTTAAATATATACCTTATTTATCATTATAAGATTATATTTTTGTGATATGAAAGCTCTAATAGTAGCTTCAACTGTTGTAATATACAAACCATCGAGTGGAACATGCAACTCAACAGTTGGATCATAAGCTATCCCAATCCCCACTCTCATGTGATTTTTTGGGAAGGGTTTATTGTTTAACTAGTCTTCTAGGATATTATAAATTATACCCATCACAACATAGTGGTATGTGGGTGTTGACAACAAAAAATAACATACAACTATACACTGTAGAATTTTAGTAATATAAAGTTTTCATAAGTTGTTTGATTGAAATTTATAAGAAAGAGTAATGAAAAAATTGATTGATTCAGATATGTTATGTGGTTGTGGGGAATGACTAGCCTCAATGGTGGGGGGATCATTTTGTTCATGTGCACATATTTTCTCCACCGTCAGGTTCCTTTGATCATTTCTTATACCTGGGTCTAGCAAACTAGACAACAAAATAATATCTTGCAGTAAGTATATTTGTGCCTGAATTCACTACACCATATTATATGTATCTTCATGTGGTTTTATCTTCTCAAAATATTTTCTAGGGGAGACTCTAATACCTAATCCTTTAATGAGGATATATTGTTCAGGTTACTTCAAAGCTACTGAATGTCGCTTTTCTTCCGGTATGGTCGTTTCTGATTCTAGTGTCTAAACCATATAAAAAATATGAACGTATTTATATTATGTAATATTGTTATAAATAATAATGAATTACAATTATATCATACTTACACATTCTTCGCATAATGCTTTTTTTTCATCAACTAATATACCATCTTTATTTACACAAGCCCCCTCCTATAGCACACGACGTGGGATAGAAGTGGCTTTAGATTTTGATTCATCAATTAGAATATAAATAAAGGAACATATGTTGTTTCACATCACATAATTAAACTTTTCTTATTGATTGAAAATATATACCAATTTATTCTCTAATGAAGTGTAACCCATCCTTCTTTTTCAATAGGGGTATGTTGGTTTTGATGCACGTTTGTTATTTTCAGCGCTTTTTTTTGTTTCACAAATTAACAATTTTGAATCAAGTTGGATAAAATAAATAATGTAAAATAATATATTATCGACCAAAATTCAGCTGAAATTATTTCTTATTACGACGGTTGTAGAAAGAAATCCATGTTTCCAACTTTATATTGTGTGCATAACTATGTGGTGGGTGGGGATTTTTTTCACCTCAACATCCCTAAGATGTAACTTCATCGGAAGAGTCTGGAAGCCTCTATGGGATTTTGCAGTGGCCATTAACACAAATTTCTTAAGGAAATCCACTAAAATAAATTAATACTGCAAGGAATAATGAAAACTATATCAACATTTCATTATATAATTATTTAGTAAAATAGAGAAGAAATATTGTAATATTACCATTATATCTTTCCAAAGGATTTTCTTCATTATATGTTGGACATGGCACCATGAGTCATTATAAATTAGCACATTAATACTTGTTGTATCCCCAAAATAACTAATGAACGTTGACTTTTTTGGGGTCAATAAGATGGACACGTTGATTCCAAGAAACCTCAAATTCTATACCCTGACTTCTTGCCTTGATAATTTTATTCAAAACTATGATGCTGCATTATTCTTGTTTTTTTCATTTTTTTCATCAACATGTTATTGATCCCCTAATAATTCCATATTTTAATTATCACCAGTCTATTCTTTCTCAGTATTGGAAATATCACCATGTTTAGAATATATTTTCTGCCTTAGTTGTCAAACATTTAATTTGACTTGAATAATAACAATGCAATACACTCCATGAATAAAATTCCACAATTACATCCATCTTTCATGAAAATTGTTACTATCTTGAACTGAAATATAATACTTCAATACTACAGTACCAATGACCTTCACTGCCTTTATATAATCCTTCCTCAAATGGTTGATTTCCTGCAATCTCTTCATAATGGGAGGAAGCCAAGTTTGAAAGAGGAGTTTAATCTGTCATCAAGAGATGCAAGACAATCAATAATATAAGGATTAATGTATCCTAGGATCCTAAACTAACGGAATCACTCAAAAAGTGACCCCAATTGAAGAGTAATTAAAATACCTCCACTATAATGGTTTTGAATAAATTAATCTCATCCCACCTATATTAGACATCACTTCTATCTACTTAAGGATTCCTCACCTTCCAATTTTGGGAAAAAAATTAATCCACCATAAGATCCCTCCAATAACATACATACCTTTAAAAAGTGAATTTTTAAACCTATGCTCAGTATTGATCTAGAATTTGTTTACTCTTATAAATGAAATGAATCTATTCAATGCAATCATAAATTTATTATTAAGATATATAATAATAAAATCTAAGAGTAACCATAGATACAATATAGAATTTATTTATTCCAAAAAAAATGATAGATTAATACATTGTGTCCTTGAAAAAAATGTCTCTGATACCACATATGAGTTTTAGGGTATCATCCTATGATCATTAAAGGGATAAAAAAACCTAAACAAGGGACAATTTATCTCTAGGATAAATTTGAATGGAGACAAATAAAAAAACACCAATGGAATACTTTTAATATGGTTTTAGTGTAATACATCTTTAAGATTCAAAGGAATATGTTTTATTTATAACACATAAGTAGAAAACAAAGTATTATACCCTTTAAGTATATTACACTAGCCTTCAATCATATAAATTTTATTAAGGACCCTCGATCACTGAAGGTATGTTGGTGCCTTAACCGAGTAATAAATAGTGATCAATGAAAAATAGAGGTTTGGAAATGGAATGCAACAAAGGGTTAATTACAATAGGGGGATCATATCTCTATATTTTTGCATTTTGGAAATGGATAAAAAATTACATGACTTATAGGACATAAATATCCAAACCATTAAAAGAATATTTTAATCCATTTCTTTCTCTCTATGGCTATTCACCATGTTAGTTGGCTTTTCAAATTATTTATTATCTTAAAAATCAATTATCTCTCTAATTTTATTAGTAAATCAATCAATAAATCACATCTCATTGTTTTCTTCATCAACTAACCAACCATGGATAACTCACTTACTTTTGTGAAATTCAATATTTATATGTTAATGTGTATTTCTAAATCTATTTACCCAATTATTTCTCAACTCTATCTAATATAAGAAAATTTTAAATTTTATTTAGAATACTTTTTTCAACAAAGAAATTCCCCATGACTCTTTGTAACCCATGGTTAAAATTAATAAAAATCTTGAATTAATTAAAAAAACAAAACTCTCACATCATGCATTACTAAAATAATTTCTGAAACGTGACTAATTAAGTAAATATATTTTTTAATTCAATAAAAAATTATTCATCAAAATGATAAATCTAAATAACCCATTTCATTGTTTAACAATTTAAATAAATCTCAAAAATTAACAAAACATGTTTTAATGATTTTTACACTTACCTTAGTTTCTATATGTTCATCACCCATAAATTAGGGCCACAACTTGGTATCCCCTAATCCGTAAACAAAATATTAATTAATCCTTTAGAATCTATTATCTAGTATATTGTTTGAACTGAATTTTAGAAACTACCTAGATTATGGAACCCTATATTATTCAAATGATGAGAAAACTAAGGGGGGTGAGATGTCTACTTGTTAATGTCAATAGTAGAGTAAACCATCTATGTGTGTCTCTAGGGACAAATGGGTTGGACACAGTAATACATATGAATGGAGAAGAAGAAATAGAACAAAAATCATTGTATTTCAGTAGAAAAAAGAAGAGATGTATGTTTCTTGATGTTTATGAACCTTGTAAAAATGCAAAATGTGGATCCCAAAACATAAATTAAGGATAGAGGGAGAGTATAAAATAAAATAAATTGGATTCTAGACCTGATTAATCTGATGGAATTTAGAGGAGTTTCACCAGTAGTATAAGAGTTTGAAAGATCTTAAGAATCACGAGAGACTGAGTTGTGGTCAGTGTTCGTTTAAATAGATTAGCGACACTTTTAACAGAACATTCAGAAAAGCGCTGATAAATATCCCTTTTATCAGCACTAAATTTATAAGCACGGATCAAAAGAGTATTTATCAGTGCCTCTTTACTGCTAATAAAAGACAAACTTTATCACTGCTAAAACATGCTGATAAAAGACATATTTATCAGCGATAACATTTTAGCACTCATAAATATCTCTTTTAAAAACTTTTTTTTGAACCCATAAAAGTTTTATAATTATAATTATTTAAATATATTTACTATAATTTTATGATTATTTAAATAATTTTATTATAATTTTATAATTATTTAAATATATATAATTATATCAATACTTATTTAAAAATTAGTAATTATTTATTTATAATAATTACAAATATAGTAAATATACATTTATAGATATAAATAATTATAAGTATTTATTAATAAATATTTATTTAAAAATATATTTTTAAAATTATTAATGGATATATTATCTTAAATACATGCATTTTAAAAATGATTGAAATTGAATAATTCATAATGAGTACACTATAAAAATATAGAAAAATAGATAAGTTTTATTAATTAAATATAAGTTATTAAAAAAATATTGATATATATATATATATACATATTGAGGTGGATGAATACATATTGAAAATACTAAAACATAGTTAATAAATATATGTAAAGAAATAATAGAAAATCGTCACATTCAAAAATAAAATAAAAATTAAAAAACATTAAAAATAAAATTGTAGTATTGAAAAAAATGACTGATTAAAAAAATAATATATATTAAATTTACCATGTTATAATGAAATTATAAAATATAATAAAATTTGAAAATTTTCATAAATATTAGGTTTCTGTGTTTCTATATATTGCGTAAATATATTTGTCTGTATGTTTATATACAAATACATTAATATATATACATACGTGAAATAAATGCAACACACGACGTTTGATATAGGTTAAATAGAAAAATCAAACAACATTAAAATAATACATTAATATGTTTTTAATTACCATTTTATATATATTATACTAATTCAATTAATATATATATATATATATTTAATATATAATATTTATTAATATTTATTATCAATATATATGAATATTAATTTTATTAATTTTTATAAATAACTATTAATTAATAAAATGATTCATATTTTTCTTAATTTACTCATTTTATTTTTATTTGTTTAATTTCTCATTTTATTCTGGACCATTATCATTGCTAAAAATAAAGCACTGATAAAAGTTTTCATTATCAACGCTAAAATAATGTTCTGATAAAGGTTACCATTTATTAGAGCTAAAAATGTCTCATAAAGGATGCTCTTTATCAGTGCTTTTTTATCACTAATAAAGGGATTCCTTTATCAGTTCTTATTTTAGCTCTTATAAAGATGAGATTTATCAACAAATTTTTCTAGCACTGATAAATTTCAGAACAATTAAAGGCGTGTTTTGAAGTAATACCAGTTTTATAAGGTGTGTGTTTTTCTTTTAGAGTAAATGTATCATCGTCATGTACAAATTGCGCATCAGGAGAGTGGAAATCAACATGCTCCTAACATAGTTGAAATAGAACTTTTTATTGTTGCTGAGGAAAAGATAGTTGTTTAGCTTTGAGATGGCTTCTTGAGGTTCATGTGGTCTATAGAAAGGCAAACTGTTCATGTTCTTCCTTCAATGTATGAGCTGAAAAGAGAGTTTCAGATAAAACATTTTCTTATGTTTACTAGGGAAGGGGGGCCCCATGTAGTTGAGTTCTGGATTAAGTCAGTCCAGACAATCTTCAAGCATCTCGAGACACCCATGAATAAGAGGGTGAAAATTTCTGTGTATATGCTTTGTGGACCTTCCAATAATTGGTGGGATATTATGAAGTAATATGGGAATCATGATGATCTTTCTTGGAAAGAATTTGAGATGAAATTCATGAGACATTTTTTCCCTGAAACTTGATGGATGAAAAAGCTCGTGAGTTCAAGCATCTGACCCAGGAGGGTTTTCCAGTACTGGTCTATGTTGGACATTTTACTTACCTACAATTTTTTGCGCTATCTTTAGCAGCCGATGAGATATACAGGGCGAGAAATTTATAATACATTCTTCATTATAAGATCCGGTCACAATTAAATGTTTTTCAGTTAAGCAGATTTGAAGACGTGATGAATCAGACACTCATCACGAAAGGAAATCTAAGAGAATCCTCGAGCAGTGGTCAAGATTTTTTAGTAGGTCAATCTAGGTGTTCTTCTTTGACTAGTAATAAGCATGATTATAATTGTTTTTTTCAGGGAAGTAATATGAAAAGCAGTCATGGTAGTGGACTAACATTTCATGATCATGTTCCATTCCAGTGCAATCAGTTTGGAAAGTTTGGTCACAAACAGTCATAGTGTCCTTAACCCCACCGTAATGTGTCATATCTATGGTATATTGGTTCATCTTCAGAGGTTCTATTTTAACCTTTCATAGAAGACCAGTGACGGGGGATCATGACAGGCATCATAATCAGGAAGGGGCTTGGATATACCTTAGCAGGCTGGTAGCTTGAGTTCTACAAGCCCTTTAGTCCGAGGCAAGGGATGTGGTACCCCAATGAAAGAGAAACAATACCAAGTAAGTCAATTAGTTTAGGGTAGTTTTACTAGATCTTAGAGAATAGGGACATTTTAGTAACATGTTATAAAAACTACTCCGGTGAATATGGATACATGACCATCTACCGTCTGATGTATGATTCTTATATCATCTACCTTAGCCTGTGTTTTATTTGATATAAGAGAATCATATTATTTTCTATATTCTCTTCTTTAAAATGGTTTGATCTTGGATATGTAATTATTAGATGGTGTTTTAACCATAAATACACCATTCGGAGTGAGGTATAAAAATATAAAATGTTGCAAGGCATGTTCTCTAATGATTGGTGGTTACCATTTCTTTTGGGAACTGTTCATGCTAGAAATGAAATGCATCTACTTGATTCTCAATATCGATTAGTTAATTCTATACTAGGATCGTATCAACTATTACAATAGGTGATTTACATTCCTATCACTAGAAAAAAGCAGTTATTCTCACCAAGGTGAGTGGGATCATTTGGCTGGTCGTGCGGGACCAACTCAGGGAAGATTGGATTATTTCATGGATCAAATAGTGATTATTTCTCTAAATTATGATTCAATACACCAATATTCTCTTCCTCTAGTGGTATCCCATTTTTAGTATGTTTTTTCTTGATGAGTTCAATGGTTTACCACCCAAGCAATAGGTTGAGTTCACGATCGAGTTGGTGCTAGGAGAAGAACCAGTTTCTATCCCACCTTACTAAATAACACTAGAAAAGATTCAGGAGTTGAAGGTTCTATTAAAAGATATAGAATCTAAAGGTTTCATAAGGATGAGTACATTTCTGTGAGGTTATCCAGTTCTCTTTTCCAAAAAGTTTGATGAATCTTTTCACTTATGTGTAGATTATTAGATGTTAAACCAGATGATGATCAAGAACCAGTATCCTCTTCTGTACATTGATGATATTTTTGATCATTTGAGAGGTGTTATGATCTTTTCCGAGATTGAATGAATATCAGGATATCATCAGTTAAGGGTGAGACTATCATACATACCATAAACTACTTTTTGGAGTAGTTATGGATTGTATGAATTTTTAGTGATGTCGTTTGGGTTGACTAACATGCCAATGGTATTCATGGTCTTAATGAACAAGATCATTCATAATTTTCTAGATTAGTGTTTGGTGGATTTCATCAATGATATATTTGTGTAATCTTAGCTAGTAGAAAATCATGCCAAACATCTTGACATTATCCTGAGTATATTAATAGAGATTTGTATTTACACTAATCTAACTTAATACAATTTCTATATAAATAAAGTACACTTCTTGGGCCATTTCATGTTAGAGGAAAAGTGTCAGTGGATGTAGAGAAATTCACAGTTGTGTTATTTTGGGAACAACATAAGAACACCTTCAAAATTATGATCTTTCTGGGTTTAGTAGTTTATTATAGACATTTTATCCATGATTTTTCTTGTTTGTTAGCACCAATATCTAGTATAACAATGAAAGGGGAGATGTTTGTTTGGTCTAATGCTTATAATAAATTTTTTCTGGAGATAAAAGGTATGATTGTAAGAACCCATATCTTCTTTTCATGCATGTTTCCCTTTTTTGATTGTTTTTGAGAAAAAGAGGAAATTCTGCGAAAAACTTTTAAAATTGTGGAGGTTGTGTAGTGGCGCACAGTTGGCGCATGGTCTGAAAAAACCATGCGGCCAGACCAAGAAATCGTGCACCCCTAACAGTGGGCTCCGCACGAGAGGCGTACAATTTTTCAAACTATGCAGTCAAGCTATGGAAAGTCCCTAAGTGAAACAGTGTAAAACGCATGGTTGGCACATGGTTTGCCAAATTGTGTGGGGTAACTGTGCGACCACTTAAAGTTATGGTTTTTAAGTCCCCGGCCACATGGGATTTTCCAAATCTCTCTCATTCTTCCTCCCACTCATGGATGACATGTGAGTTCCAGTTTTAAAAGGTTGGGGGAGCTCCTTAGCTCATTTTGGAAGCAAATCGAAGGGGTTTCTTAGTGAATCGAAGGTGGTTCTCCTAGGGTAAGACTATCTTTTTGGTTACCTTATGTTTTCCTCTGGATCTACATCTCTCTCTCTCTCTCTCTGTTTTCTATATGTACAACCCTTTTTTGTAGATATAGGTTTGTGGATTCCTTGGTTGTTGATTTTCAGACATGTGGATGATCATGAAGGGGATACAGAGCGTTTTTGGTGGTGCATTCACCGGGTTTGAGGTTTTTTGGTAGCTTGTGGATCAATTTTCGTCGGGACACTAATGGTAGGTGGTTTGTGCCATTCCATTAAATGCATGAGTTTTATGTGAAAATTTTCCCAATACCCAAGAACGAGGTATTGTATGTTTACCATTTTATCCCTATTGTCTGTCTGCATTACTTTTATGCTTGAGTATAGGTTATTTAATGTTAATAGGTTTAATTTTTATGATTTGGAAGTGATTTCCCATGAATATTTTCCTGTTTGACTGTTGGTTCTAGGTTTCCTGGTAGGTTGTTGATTACTTTCCCATTCCTAGTATTGTAGGATGGTGTAACTGTTGTTCTGACATGATAATATGTTGTATACTGCTAGACAAGTAGTTCTTGAGGTTTACTTGGGCCAATACATGCTACTATAGTTACTTGACTTACACAGGGCAGTGAGAACCTGGTCTATAGACCATAGGGAGAATGGAAATTGTGGGATTCTCCAGAGTGTATGCTTTACTTATGATGCGAGACCACAAGGGGAATTAATGTTGAGTGCTTCCTCAGAGTGTCTGTAGTTCCTCGACGCGGGCCATAGTGAGAATAAGAAATATGTGCTTCCCTAGAGTGCCCTTAGATACTGATATGAAACTATATGAGGAATTGATGGTGAGTGCTTCTTCAGAGAGTCTATGCTTACGTTGAACCAGAGGGGATAGACAGAGTGTACTACCCAGAGGGTTTCTTGTACTTGTTAGGTAGGACCAGAGGGGACAGGTTATGAGTACATCCAAGAGGGATACCAGTTTGTGTTTTTATACATTCTTATGTTTATAGGTAGGACCCTAGAGGATAGGTTGTGGGTACTTCCCAAAGGGTTACCTGTTTTTGATTATCTGCTTTGATTAGCTTTTGCTGGTTATTTGAAACTGTGGATTGTTACTGACGAGTACTTCCTTGTTTACTGCATTTATTTACTTCTACCTTCTATATATTCACTGACTATTAGGCACAGATCTTGTGGCAGTTTCCGACTAGGATTTAGTCTCACACCCTATTTGGGAGATTATTTCAGGCCCAAACAGATTATATTATTTCATGTATAGATAAGGGCAAGCGCACTTCTACTTCAAGTACATGATTTGTTGTGGAGCTGGAGAGCATGGGTCCAAGCATTGGCTTGCGATGCTATAGAGAAGTTTATTTTTTTATTTTGTACTTGGGTTTAGTACTATTGTATTCCAGCATTGTGATTTTTTAGATTCATTCCTAGACATATGTATCATGCATCATTCATTATTATATATGTGGGATCCAGTTTACTATTATCCAGTTTCTGTTGTTTACTCATGTATGGATTATCACTACTTTTGCTATTTCATGTTGTTTACATCCACTGTGATACTCTTCCAATGAGTTCATAGTTTTCCCACTATCACAACAAAAGCCCTCGCTACCAGTAAGAATCCTCTGGCATTTGGGGAAATGCGCTTGAGGCCATGTGATAAACCGGGTACGGGGCGTCCGTGGGCGGCTTCTGGAACCAGAACGTTACAAAGTGGAATCATAAGAATAATTTTCTCTTGAATTACTGTTTGGATCCTTTATTCAGGTATAGGAAGTAATAAGTACTTGGTAATAAGTTGTTCTTGGGAGTAGCTAACCCGTGTATTGGGAAAATCCAACCTACCTCATTTATTGCAAATTTTCAGGTTTTGAAATTTTATGGATAATTTGATTTTCACCATTGGGTGACTCACATGTTTCATGTTATTATTGTTGATGTCATTTAGGTTCTATTTCTATCACAACCAGATTAGATTAGGGTATTTCATCTCATGCATCATATAGACACTTGCTAGAAATCACATGTCATGCATTCTTGTCATGCCATTTATGGTGCATTAGCGATTTAATGTTACTGTGATAGACGATGTGTAGAATATGTATGTTGTTGTGATAGTTTCCTTGATAAAATACCTACTATTTGATAAGGTATCATTTTCGTAATGTTTTGTTTGAATGAACGCCAAATTTTGGTTCGTGAGGTGTTATGGACACTCATGGACGAGAAATATGTGGTTCATTTCTTGGTTTACCTTGTTTATAACATTAATAAGATGCCAATATTGAATTCACGGGGATCATGGGCCCTCAAGGATCGAAATTTGGCACTTTAATGTTCATTTCAGTGTTTTTCTGGGCTCTAGAGAAGTTTCGGAGGCTTATTGTCCAGAAAAACCCAGAATAAACACCGTGTAGTTTGAATACACGACATGTGTTCTTCTTTTCGTGAGGAAACTATTTTTATTAAGTACACGCCAAGTATCTTATGTTCACACCATGTAGTTTCTAGCTCTGTCATAGGCCATGTGGGAAGAGACACAGGATAAGGGAAATCCTTGATGAACATGCCATGTACCGTCTTATACATGTCGTGTAGTCATGTTTTGTAAATCATGAATGCATTTATTCCTCCTGTTCCCTTCTTGAACTTATACTTTTTCAGTCCATGATAAAATTGATCTTATGTGTGCACTTGACCTTGTGTAGTCATGCCACCGAGACATCCTCCGGTTGTTCGCCAGTTTCCAGGTGGTGATCGGACACTGGATATGGCTGATCAGGGACTACCTTCAGATCCTCAAGTGGTGCTAGTGTTGGCACCAACCGTTATACCTGACGTAGGTGCTGATGTACAGTTCAGAGAGGGATTTTTGAGGATGATGTAAAACATTCAGGGAGCACATCATCATTCCCCTTCAATGGAAGATTTGATGTGGGTCTTTCAGTAAAAGCATCCTACCACTTTCTTAGGGGATGGCGGACCCAGGCTGCAGAGTCATGGCTAGAAGTCATGTTGACGATCTTTGTGTATGTGGAGACGCCTCCAGAGAGGAGGGTCAATCTCACTGGCTATATTCTTCTAGACTCTTCTAAGAGGTGGTGGGATGTGATCTCATAGGCAGGATGCTAGCAGGTTATGGTGTGGGATGAGTTTCAGTGCATCTTATTTGACTACATCTCTCCAGAGACCTTGAGGGCCGTTCGAGCCCAAGAGTTCATGGGTCTGGAGCAGGGAACTCTTTATGTCATGGAGTATTCCTCTCATTTTACCGAGTTGTATCACTTCACACCTATTTCAAGAGGTGATCAATTATTCCTATCAAGGAAGTTCGAGGATGGTCTGAGGCACGACATCCGATCTCAGGTGAATGTCTTCAGGTTGACATTCATCACTTATATCGTCAACCAGGTGCTGATCATGGATAAAAATCTAAGGGAGTCCGTAGTGGTGAGATGGGGTGGATCAGTATCTGGAGTTAGCATTCCTCCTACATATAGTAGGAAGCATAGCAGGGAGTCTTCGCAAGGTGATCCAAGGATGTGAGACACTTCTTCTGGTAGCCAGGTGGTGTTCTACCAGTGCGGGAAGAGCATTCACATGAGGCCACATTGACCGAAAGACCCAGTGGAGTGCTGATTTGTGGAAAGATGGGTCACCTTACTCACGTCTATCAGATCTTTTCACCAGCATCTAGTGATAGGGGTTCATCTATGGTTCCTCATTCATAAGTATCACCACTGGATTCCCACCATTCTGGGAACTAGAGTTCTTCCGGCCGCTCAGGCTGAGGTGGAGGTCCTGGTTGTGGTGGCCAGTCGCTGGTCTTTCTGCTACAGTAGGGTGGATCAGCTCAGAGTGGTCAGGAAGGGTCCTAGGGTCGCGACATTGTCCAACCATTTTCAATAGAGCAGACCCAATAGTAGAAGGATTCCATACACTCTACAGTTCGAGGTACAATCCCAGCTACCTCAGTTTTATCTTCACCTCATTTAGATATAGGGGATTCCCATAGCATTATATATGTTTCTGTTATGGAGATCCTTGGCCTCTGCATCTTTTCTTCTACTAATATCTTGATGCTAGACACTCTGTTAGGAACTAGAACTACTAGTGTACGTCAGTGTAAAGAGTTCCTTCTAGAGGTTTGTGGGTGTCACTTTTAATGGGACCTCTTTGTCCTAGAGATGAAAGGATATAACGTCATTCTTGGAATGGACTGGCTAGTTCACTTCCAGGCAGTCATCGACTATTACCCCAAAAGGGGGAGTTTCATATCACCAGAGGGTGGATATTTTCTTCATAAGGGTGAATGGGATGTCCAGGTGAGTAGAGAGGGCCCAAAGAATCATGGGTTAGGACGAGATACAACCCAAATTTCTACTCTCGATTTGGATGACTAGGGGACTTCGCATGTGGACTTTCATCTAGGGGTGGATCATTTCAGAGATGTCTTTACAGAGGATTTTTCAGGTTTGCCTCTGGAGTGAGAGGTAGACTTTTTGATTGAGCTCGTACCTGGAGTGACACCAGTGTCTATTCCTCCTTATATGATGGCTACACCTGAGTTGGAGGAGCTCAAGAAACAGTTAGAAGAGTTGCAGGAAGAGGTTTTCATCTGACCCAGTACTTCTCCTTAGGGTACTTAGATTTTTTTTTGTGATGAAGTAGGACGATACCGTTAGGTTTTGTGAGAAATATCGGAAGTTGAACGAGTTGACAGTAAATAACCGATATCATTTTCCAAGGATTGATGATCTTTTTGATCATCTTCGAGGAGCCCGGGTGTTCTTGAAGATTGAATTGAGGTTCAGTTATCATTAGTTGCACGTTAGACCATATGATATTCCTCTCATAGCCTTCCAGAGTAGGTATGGTCTATATGAGTATACGTTTATGTCGTTCGGTCTCACTAATGCACCTGCAGATTTCAAGGAACTGAAGAAAGAGTGTTCCATCCATACATGGATTCCATCATGGTCATCTTCGTGGGTGATATCTTGGTGTACTCTCACAATCGTCATGACCATGATGCCCATCTTGAGATCATTTTGAGTACACTGAGAGAGCATCAGTTATATGATAATCTCTCAAAATTACACTTTTGGATTGATCAGATTCACTTCTTGGGTCATGTTATCTCAGAGACAGAGGTATCAGTAGACCACGATAAAGTGAGATAAGTAGTTCCCTAGGAGAATCTGAAGAATTTATTTGAGGTCTAGAGTTGTCTAGGGATGGATAGATACTACAGACATTTCATACAAGACTTTTCATGCTTAGCAACACCGCTGACGAGTCTAACTAAGAAGGGTGAAAAGTTCTTGTGGTCAGACTCTTGTGATTCAGCCTTTCAGGAGTTCAAAGGGAGACTAACCTCAGTGTCGATACTAGTCTTTACAGAGTCGGGAAAGAGATATACTGTGTATTGTGATACTTCATTTATCGGTCCAGGAGTTGTGCTTATGTAGGGAGAGGGTGTCGTTGCGTACGACTCTCGATAGTTGAGGCCACATGAGAAGAATTACCCGATGCATGATCTCGAGTTGGCTGTAGTTGTTCATTATTTACCCTGTTGAAGAAATTATCTTCTAGGAGATCATTTTGTGGTTTTCATTGACCATAAGAGTCTCAAGTATATCTTCACTAAGCGTGTTCTGAATTTGAGACATCGAAGGTGGGTTGAGTACCTCCAGTCATTTGACTTTGAGCTAGCCTACACACCTAAGAATGGTAACACATTGGCTGATGTGTTGAGTAGGAGGACTCAGACACAAGACGTTCAGGTGGCCAGTAGTGAGTTGCAGTTTATGGATCTATTATATGAGATGAATTTGGAAGTTCACGACAGAAAGGGACATATGTTTCATTCTTTTGTAGCTATTACCACTACTCTTCTTTATTGAGTACGAATAAGGCAACTATTAGATTCTGAAGGCCTAGTCCTATGGAAAAGTGTTTCAGGAGAGGACCCTATTCCTGGATGGACCAAAGGTGAGGATTAAATCTTGAATTTCTAGGGGAACGTATGGGTGCCAGCAGATGTATGCGGGGAGATAATGCGGGACCTTCATTCCTCAGTTTGGGCAGTTCATCCTGGTGTCACCAAAATGTATTGTGATCTACACCACCAGTATTGGTGTCCAGGTATGAAGAGGGGTGTTTCTGGTTTTTTCTTGGGGTGTTCCATCTGTCAGCAGGTGAAGGGGGATCATTAGCGGATAGCATGGATTTTTTAGCAGTAACTCATTCCCGAGTGGAAATGGAATTATGTCACGATGGACTTTGTGTCTGGTTTTCCAAGGATGCCTTGGGTGAATGATGCAGTTCGGGTTGTCATTGAAAGACTCATGAAGGATTCTCAATTCTTATAGATCATGGAGACATTATGTGTTGATGAGATGGGATAGTTGTACATCCGTGAGATTGTACATCAGCATGGAGTTCCTCACTCTATTTTTTCAGAAAGGGGTGCTCGTTTTACTTCCTGGTTCTGGCAAGGGCCACACAAGGCGTTGTGAACACAGGTACTTTGCTGTACATCTTACCATCCCTAGACAATAAGGCCAGTCGCGTGCATGATTCAAGTTCTTGAGGACATGCTCCGAGCATGCATTTTGGATTTTGGAGGTTCGTGGGAGAATCATATACATCTTGTGGAGTTTTCTTACAATAATAGTTTTCAAACAACTATTCAAATGGAGCCTTATGAGGCTTTGTATGGTAGGTCATGAAGATCACCCTTATTTTGGAAGGAGTCAAGAGAGGTAGCTTTGTTGGGACCTCGTCTTGTTCATGAGACCACGGAGCAGATAGAGTTGATTTAGAAGAGGATGACTACCACACAGTCTCAACATAAGTCTTATGTTGATCAGTGGAGAAGACCTCTAGAGTTCAAGGTAGGAGAATAGATTTTCTTGCATGTCACACCGAGGATGGGGAATAGAAGAATTGGGTGACAGGGTGAGCATTCACCGAGATACATTGGGCTATTTGAGGTGTTGGAGTGAGTCGGTCCGGTTGCCTATCTGTTGCAGTTACCTCATAGGTATCGGGCTATGCATGACGTTTTCGACATTTTTCAGCTCTGACGTTATTTTTCAGACCCGTATCATGTCTTTCAACTGGAGAAGGTTGAGCAATAAGTGGATGTGTTGTTCGAGGAGCATCATATCTGATTTTTCAATCGTAGTACAGTGGTTCATCATGGCTGGTATGTTCCGTTGGTATGAGTGCTATGGAAGCACAAGCGAGTATAGTACGAGACATGGGAGAGGGAGGTCAATGTACGAGGACAGTGGCCGGAGTTGTTTGGGGTTTCTTCTTCTACACCACAATAGGGAACTTCAGGGAAAAATTTCTTTAAGGGGTGTTGTTCATAAGAACCCAGATATTCTCATCGTGTATGTTTCCATTTTCTATTCGTTTTCCAGAAAAAGAGGAAATTCTGGGAAAAACATTTAAAATTGTAGAGGTAGTGCATGGGTGCACGATTGGTGCACGGTCTGAACAAACCATGCGGAAATCCCAGGAAACCATGCACCCTTGAAAGTGGGATCCTCATGGGCGGCACACGGTTTGTAAAACCCTGCGTGTAAGCCATGCAACGTCTCTCAGTGAGACAGTGCACGGTTAGTGCACGCTTTTCCAAACTATGTGGGGTAACCGTGCGAATACATAATTCTATGGTTTTTATGTCCTGGGCTAATTGGGATTTTTGATCTCCCCCTCATTATTCCTCCCACTCATGGATCATGCAGGAGTTATATTTTTTAGCGGTTGGAGGATCTCCTTAGCTCGTTTTGGAAGAAAATCAAAGGGGATTTTTTGGTGGATCCAAGGCATTTCTCCTCAGGTAAGTCTCTCATTTTGGTTTCCTTTTGTTTTCCTCTAGATCTACATATCTATCTCTCTCAGTTTTCTATATCTACACCATTTGTTTATAGATCTAGGGTTGTGGTTGCCTTGGGTGTTGATTTTAAGACCTGTGGATGTTAGGGAAGGGGATATAGAGCGTTTTCAGTGGTGCCTTCACAAGATATGAGGAGGTGTGGTAGCTTGTGGATCAATTTTCATCAGAACCCTAAAGGTATTTGGTTTGTGTCTTTCCATTAAAGTCCTTGAGTTTTATGTGGAAATTTTCCCAATACCCATGAATGTGGTTTTGTTTGGTTACTGTTTTATCCCTATTACTTGCCTGCTTTTCATGTATGCTTTAGTAGAGGCTATTTAATGTGAATAGGTTTAATTATTATGCATTTAAAGTGCTTGCCCATGCATGATTTTCTATTTGACCGTTGGGTCTTGGTTGCCTGTTTGGCTGTTGATTACTTTCCCATGCCTAGTATTATAGGATGTTGTGACTGTTGTTCTAGCATGCTGATATGTTGTAGACTATTAGCCAAGTAGTTATTGAGGTTTACATGGGCCTATATGTTATTTTATACTTTCTTGAATTACATAGGGTCTTGATAACCCGGTGTACAGACCATAGGGGGAATGGACATTGAAGGATTCTCCAGAGTGTCTTTTTTACTTACGATGTGAGACCACAAGGGGAATTGACGTTGAGTTCTTCCTCAGAGTGTTTGTAGTTCCTCGACATGGGCCACATAGGGAATGATATGCATGTTCTTACCTAGAGAGCCTTTAGTTACTGATACTAGACTATAGGAGGAATTGACGGTGAGTGATTCCTCAGAGAGTCTATGCTTAAGCTGAACCAGAGAGGTTAGACCGAGTGTACTACATAGAGGGTTGCATATACTTGTTAGGTAAGACCAGAGGGGATAGGATGTGAGTACATCCTAGTGGGTAACCTGTTTGTTTTTAGCTACATTCTTGTTATGCAAGGTAGGACTAGACGGGATAGGCTATGGGTACTTCCTAGAGGGTTACCTATTTGTGATTATCTGATTTGATTCACTATTGCTAGATATTTGAAACTGTGGATTTTTATTGTTGAGTACGTCCTTGTTTACTGCATTTATTTACTTACATTCTGTCATATATTCACTGAATATTAGGCATAGATCTCGTGGTGGTTTCCTACTAGGATTTAGTGTCACATAGTTTTTGAGACATGCTTTCGGGCCCAAACAAATTATATTGTTGCAGGTATAGATACGGGCAAGCACTCTTCTACATCAGGTACTTGATTTGTTGTGGAGCTGGAGAGCATGGGACCAAGCTATGGATTGTGATGTTGTGGAGTGTTTTACTATTTTTCTTATGTACATGGGTTTAGTACTATTGTATTCCAGCATTTTTATTTGTTTGGATGCTTTCCTAGACATATTTATCATGCATCATTCATTATTATATTTGTGGGATCCAGTTTATTATTGTCCAATTTCTATTGTTTATTCAAGTATGGATTATCATTTATTCCACTATTGCATGTTTTTTACTTACACTATGTTACTCTACCAATGAGGGTATAAATTTCCCACTATCACAACCAAGGCCCTCGCTACTATTCAGCATCCTCTGGAATTTTGGGAAATGTGCTTGATGCCATGTGACCAACCGAGTATGTGACGTTTTGGGCGGATTCCGGAACTGGGACGTTACAATGATGAGCTCCACAACAATCCTCACTTTAACTATGTTGTGTAAAGCTTATACAATGTATTGATATTCATATGAAGTTGGACTTGGAGTTGTTCAAATGTGGGAGGATAGTGTGGTTGGTTATAGCTCCAGGCAGTTGGGACCGCATGAGGGGAATTACCCTACTCATGATATGGAGTTGGAATAAGTGGTACATGCCCTGATATGTTGGAGATATTATCTCATGGGTGAATGTTTTGTGTTATAAATGGATCACAAGAGCCTCATATACATATTTTCTCAATAGGACCATAACCTTTGGTAGAGGAGGTGGGTTGAGTATCTACTATCTTTTGACATTGAATTGGCTTATACCCTAGGAAAGGGAAACATCATTACTAATGATATGAGCCAAAAGAAATAGATAGAGGTAGTAAGAGAGTCTTTGATGAGTGGTGGATAATGGGCCTCTTTGTATACAAGCATCTGGATGTTCAAGAATCTCAAGGGCGAGTACCTTTGAATTCAACATATGTTATACCTGTGCTTTCGGATCAGATTAAGACCGGATAGTTTTCTAATACAGAAGGATTAATTCTGAGAGAAAAATTATATGGTGGGGATACACCATTAGGATGTTATCTTAGTAGTGAAAATTCTCTTTTTTTTCATGGATGAGTATGGGTTATTATGGGCTTTCTTGAGGAGCTGATGAGGGATTTTCATGCTTCTATATGGGCGGTACATTATGGTTTAACAAGGATTTATCGTGATCTTCATAGATAGTACTGGTGGTCAGAAATGAAGAAAAATTCGGCAAGCTTTGTGGCTAGATGCATCACTTATCAGCAAGTGAAAACCGAGCATCAGAGGCCAATTGGGCTTTTGTTTACTTTACCCATCCTATAGTGGAATGGGATGATGTCACAAAGGATTTCGTAATAGTATTAAAGAGGAAGACTCATATGAATGATGTTGTATGGGTTATTGTGGATCGACTGAATAGGTTAGTCCACTTTTTACCTATCAGGGAAACCTTCATAGTTGAATATCTAGGAAATATTTATATGCATGAAGTAGTTCGGTTGCATGGAATTATAAGGAGTATCATTTCAGACAGAGATCCTCATTTCACATATTTTTTTGGTAGGATCTTCAGAAATCCCTTGGATCATGAGTTATTTTAAGAAAAACCTATCATCCACATATTGATGGTCAATTTGAGTAGACTATTCAGGTTTTGGAGGATATTCTACGAGCCTATGTTTTGGATTTTAGTGGTTCATGGGAGAAACATATGGAACTCATAGAGTTTTCAAATAATAATATCTTCCAAGAATCAATATAATTTGAAAATTTTGAGGCTTTGTATAGATGTCCATGTATGTTGCCTCTTTTTTGGCTAAAGGCAGGTGAGTCGTCTCTTGTCGGGCCTAGTCTTGTGCATGATACGTTTGAACAGGTTGAGTTTATTAGACAGTGGTTGGTGATCAGGTAGAGAAGGTAGAAATCAAATGCTGACCATCGAAGATGACCTATGGAATTCAAGGTTGGTCATCATATTTTCCTTCGAGTTTCACCTAGGATGGGGTTGTTTTATATCAGGAATCAGGTAAAGCTAGCACCCAGGTTTGTCGGATCATTTGAAATATTGGAAATGGTTGGTCCAGTGGCATACCATCTATCCCTTCCACAGTGCTACAATGTCATTCATGACATGTTCCTCATGTCGAAACTATGAGGATGTTATCCAGACCCTTCAAATGGGATAGAAGTAGTAAACATAGAGATTTCGGTTGATTCATCCTTCAAGGAGAATCTGCTACGGATTGTGGATCGTAGTGAGAAATATCTTCGAGTTTGGTCTGTTCTGTGGGTTTGATTATTGTCTCAGTATGGGTATGTTCAAGAGGGGTTCTGGGAGATAGAGTCTAATATGTCATCTTAGTAGCCATAATTTTTTAGATTAACCTCATAGTGAAACTTGGTTCAGCTCGAGGATGAGTTTTAATAAGGTGGGAAGGTTTTAAGATCCTGTTTTTTCCAAGGATGTCTCTCTCTGAGTTTTTTATTTAAGCCTTTTTGGTTGATTCTTGTTTGAAGATGAAGATAATTTGTTGTATAAAATGAACTAAATTTTGAGGATGTATTCTTGTTTGATTAATGGAGTCTAGATATAAATGGATTAAGTGTTTCATGAGTTCTTGATGAGTTGAAAAGCTTAAAAGAGTGGGATGGAAAACTAAATCACATATCATTTACACATTGTTTAAGGGGATTACACATATTATAATTGTACCAGGTTTTAATTAAATACATCCATGATGACGGGTTTTTTGGTGTATACCATTAAAAACATTTTCAAAATGTGAAATTTCATTAAATGACATGTAAATTCCCAACCTATAGTTTTAAATTTGTTGTGCTATTAATTTCTTTTTCTCTCAGCTACTGCTTCTCCCCTCTTGAACTTAGGGAATTCTCAAGGCAATTTTGGAGTGGCAAACCCCATTCCAAAAATTCTATTCCCATCTTCAATCCCTAGTAAGTTTTCTTGGTTAGTTTTCTTCCTTCTCTTCCATCTTCTCCTCCTGTTGTGGGGTTATCCTTTTACCCAATTTCATTGTTGGCTTTCATCATGATCATTTTTATCTAGGAACCTCTTTACAATCATCTTCATCTTCTTCCTCAAAGGTTATGGTTGTATGAATCATTTCTGGATCATCATTATAGGGTAGGGGGTCTAAAATTTAACCGTATGGTTTGACAATTCCATGTTTATTAAATATCATGATTGTAACATCATTATGTGTGCCTAAAATCAATAAATAATTGAATGAGTTTATCCCTTGAATTCCTTTTGTTTCAAAAGAATTTATAATTGTCTAATGGATTCAAGTACATTTGTCATTACATGTGACCTAGGATGATTTCTTATTATAGATTCCCTAAAATGTGGCTTATCATTTTTTATATAATTTTTAATCAATTGTGAATTGACTTTCAATGTGTATTACGTAATAATCGTGGTAATTTTCATCATTAACCATTGATATATATGAAGTGATATTGTAATATCCATGTTATATGACATATGATGTGTTATATATTGAGATAATTATTTAACGGGCTAGGCCCAGGCACTTGTACATGTATATGTTGTAATAATTATAGAGAAAAGGCTCAACCTAGTCCCATGTTGTAATGCTTATAGGGATTTGACCTAGAAATTTTGTAATTCTTATAGGTCTTTGATCCAGAAATGTTGTAATGATTTTTGGGATTTGGCATGGATTTTTTATTGTTACTATACTATGGTTTTATGGTTTTGTTTGTCATTGTTATAAGTCATGCTCAATGATATTTCATCATGGTGCTGAAGTAGTTTATTTACCTTGGTTATATGGTTGTGGTTGACAGTGTTATAAGACATTGTTAGACATATTATGGCATGGAACCAAATAAGGTTATGGTTTTATTTTATTTATTTTTGAATTAACTATTACATGTGTTTATCAATTTATTGCATGCACTTCTTATCAGACTGTTTTGTTTAGACATAGTAGTGTCGATCTGCTGAGTTTTAATCACACCCTATTTGGGTTCTTGTTTGGAACCCAAGCAGATTTCATGCTTGAATGTTTAGATATGCGTAAAGGACATTGTTGTTGATTGCTTGATTACTATTGGGTTGAAGTTTGGATATGGGACCAACATGGGGTTTAGGACTAACTATTTTGATTATTTTATTTGAGTCTTCTATTCTTTTCAATGAATTTTTTTATAGGATGACATTTAGTTACATTCCAACACATCATTACATTATTCCTTTACTATTATTTAACTATTCAATTGGCATTTATTGTTGTCTTTCAAATTTTTTTTACTCTGATTATTATTATTTTGTTTACTATGATTATTATTTTCCATTTAAATATGATTTGTTTCTTCTAAAATGGAATTTCATACATGGGTTTATAGTCTCCCCACTATACATTTAGCACTCCCACTACTAGTCGGCAGCCTCAAACGTATGGGGAGGCGAACTTGAGTTCCTGTAACCAACCCTTTACAACCACATTAGAGAGTGTATAATTGGGGGAAATTGCGGAAGGCCTCCATGAAGAATCAAAATAACTCCATCTCAATCCTAAACAACAATGAAGGAAGAACTATTTCCAATGAAATGGAGATGTAAGGTGTTTTCATGCAGTTTTTTCAAAATATCAACACAGCAAGAGAACCTACCTTTTTTAGTTGAAATTGAGTCTTCTATTAAACTGACTTTGTTATAAATTATGAATCACCATCTAATTCTTAACTTCACTAATTAGGAAATTTTTGGGGACCTCATGAAAATCTATTCAACTAATGTGCTAGGGTCATATGATTTTCATGCCCTTTTAAAAAAATACTGACATATTATTAGACCATACATCTTGACCCTTATGAAATATATTTGGGCAAGGATAATAATCTATTCAATATTAATGAAAACATCATTACCCTCATACCAAAAAATCAAAAAACAAGTTTGGACTCTAACTTCAGGCCAATTAGTTTGTGCAATGTTTCATATAAGGTCTTCTTAAAGATCCTAGTTAACAACCTTCACCTCTAGTTACAATTTATTATCTCCATGAACCTAATTTACTTTATCCATAAATGGATAATTACTAACAATTATATTATCTCCCATGAATTATTTAACTCCATGAAAGCTCTATCAGTTGCAAAGAGAGGTATTATGAAATGGAAGCTCTATATAAAAAAGTATTATGACTATGTGGAATGTCCCTTCCAACATTGTTTTTGATCAAAATGGATTGTCTAATCTAGATGGACTGAGGTCATCATGAAATGAATCTCGTTATTGTATTTCATGATCAAAATAAATGGTAACCTTACTCAAATATTCACCCATTATAGGGACCTTTAGCATGGGGACCCTCTTTCACTAGTTCTTTTTATTTTATTGGCTGATATTTTCCCTCATATTATTTCATTGGTATAAATAAAAATTATATCCATGGGGAAAAGGTTTTCCAATGAATAATACCCATCACTCATCTCCTATTTTCTAATGACAACCCTTTTTTCTAAAGGTAAAATAACGAATAATACATTTTCATTTTTCATTTGATCCATATTTATGACGTGGATTCTATGAAATCAATTAACCTTGATAAATTTAAATTTTCAAACAGTTTGGGAGTTCATTTGAATATGAAGGCTAAGCTGGACCATGTTTCAAGTAATTGGACTAATTATCCACTGAAATAGGCTAATATTAATTGTTAATATTTATAATATTCATGACATTAATTATTCATAAACATTATTTTAGTGAATTTTACACATTGAACATTATTTCACATTGTGAATGTAATTCATTGTTAAAGTGAACTATTACATGGCACATATTTGAACACATCCTAAAATAATAAATGATCATGATTTCATTTTTAGATTTTATTTTCAGGTCACCCATTATATAAGGAACAATTCATGATTTTTGAGTAATTGAATATTCACATTGAAAGACCACCAAAATGGGCATTCATGAAAACACATTCTGGGAAAAGTAAACTGGATAATGACCGAATAAAGAGACAGTAAAGGATAATATTGAAGACCAATGATTCTAAAAATTTATATAATGATATATGAAATCATGGGTAACATTTAATAAAATTGTGAAAAGATCTAATACTGATGTATTAAGGGATTTCTAGGCGGCTCAAGTTGGAGATAAAATTTTGGGCAAGATTCTGTGGGCCAGAACAACATCCCACCATTTCAATAATATCTCACAAAAAAATACATTTGGGATGAAATTTTACATATAGTTAGTATAAATATGATTATCCATATTCTTCTTTTATGTCCCACTCTAATTCTACAATCTAGAAGTTCATTTAGATGCCTTTGTTTGTTGGATGCAAGCTGGCTTCAACTTCGGGTCAAGAGTGGAAAATTCTATGTTCCACAAGATTTCCACCACCCTAAGCCTACCATAATCAAGTAGGATGACTTTAAATATTTTGGGATCTACCCAAGGATTCCAAAATACCTATTTAAGGTAGAGTTGGTGGGGTATTTTATGATCTTTGTTACTTGGTTTCATTATAGTGTTATGTTGTCGCTTTGTGTTTGTTATCACATTTCTTTGTCACGTAAGTTGTTAAATTCAACTTAGTTTCATAGTAAAAGTTATTTATTTCCACTTATCCTATTCTTCTCCATATCATGTTGATAATGTTTCCTCAAGGAGTGAATTTATTCATACCATTCCTTGTGAAATTTATTACACAACGTTGGAGTGATCGTTAAATGGTTGTTTTTACTTCATCAATTCCACCCTCGTAAGTCTAGTTTCTGCTTCCATTAAGAACATGTCATCAATGGAGGGATAAAATTTTTATGGTTTGATCCAAGCGAGTAACAAGGTTATGTATTGGATGTTATTTATCACTCCATTAATTTCGAATCACTTCTTTTAATTGAGATTTTTATTTGATGATTTTAAAACATCTTCAACCTTGTTGAATTTTAAGGCCACACACTTCAAGTGATAATGAAAACCATTACCATAGAGTCCTCCTAAATGTGATATTATTCGTGTATATATGATTAGTATTATGGTGTTTTGGTTTTAAACTAGTAAGTGATGATGTTGTTTGATCTTCTTATGAACCCATATCCAATATAAGAAATTGAAATCGTTAAAAAGGAATTCATCCAATACACCCCAAGCGATAATCTAGGATCAAATCATTATCTTAATTTGAGTTAACTTAAAAATATTAGTGTTAAAATAATCCTATATAATATAATCCCCAAATTGGTTCACATCGTAGCCAATAAAATCCATAGAATGTATGTGTCAATAAGTTACTTCTTAGGTCTCTGAGGATTCGACAACCCAAGATCAACTACAAGCGACCTCTTAACTCTAAAATCATGGGTAAATTTCGGCGAGACCAAATTTTGGCACCGTTTTTGGGTACCCATGTAAGTCATCTCAACACTCATTCTATTCTCCCCAATTTCTTCTATTATCACCCAAATTATCTTATATTTTTACTTTTTCATTTTTTTTCTTTTGGCTAATGTCCGCCTGCACCTGTGACCAATCAATCCATCTAGTTAGGGTGGATAGTCATGGGGTTGGAGAGTAAAGTACACCAAGAGAAAACTTTCTATTATTTCATAATCTTCCTAATACTATAGAGTAAAAAATTTATCTCATTTTAATAAAATTTCTTCAAATAAACCAACTCATAAACCTGGGTAGGAACCAAAATGAAATCCAAATGAGGCCACCCCAAACTTAGGGAATGCAGTCGATCAAACCATGAATGACTACCTCACACATTCTTGGACCAATTCCCCCTCATGCATTAGAAACAATCCCATAGGAGAGTTCAACTACTTTTTGAAACCACATTTCCTAAACCACCTTCCCACATTCCATGGAATGGTGTCTGAGATGCCCAACCTTCATGTTAAGGAGTTCAATGACATTGTAGAATCCATGTGTCCCCCACATCCACTAGAATCATATAAGATGACAATATATATATATAAGTATATAAATATATATAAATATATATATGTATCGATATTTAACAAAAATTATAACTCAATTTAATGGTATAGTATCTCATTCACAAGGTGTTTTAAAGGGGTTCAAATCTATCCAATGTCAAAATAATCAAGAATATCAGTGGTTTCACATTAGTTTTTGCATAAGGTCTCATGGGCCTGTAGTAGAGTGAAACTACGTTTACGCATGAGTTTCTATGGATCAAAATAGTGTGCCTGAGGGGATAATATTATTTAAAATATTTTTAAAAATTATTATCATCTCTAGTAATTAGCATTGATAAAAATTAGTCTTTAACAACACTAAAAAAAGTTGATAAAGTGAGGATTTTGTAATTTCTAAAAAAAGAATTGATAAAAACTACCCTTATCTATGGTAACATAGTGATGATAAAAGCCACCAAACATTATTAAAACTAGCATCATCATCAATTTATATGATCAGTTAAGATCTTGATCCATAATTCTTAAGTTCCTAAAATTCATTTATGGAAAAAAATGAAGGAACTTAAAAGCCCTTGAAGATTTTTACAAGATTCACCCTCAATGTGGGTAACTATGTCCTTGTTGTGTTTGAGATGATCTATGAAACAAATTCTCCACAGGAACACAAAGTGATTATTAGTACAAACAATATCAGGAAATATCAGATAGAAAAACACTCCCATAATGCTTGATCACTAATGACTATAGTGGTCCATCTCCCGACAGGATCATTAGATTGACATCCCTCCAGTGTTATTTATACCTATTCCTGATTATTTGAGTTATCTCTTGAAAAGATTTGGTTTTTTATATTAGCATCCTGCCAGTTCTTCAATGGTCTCCCCAACTCTTGGGAAAAAGTCTTCAACTGATATTGCTTACTAATGTAGTGTTCATGTTGAACTTGTTCTATTTCAAGTCCAAAGAGACTAATCTTCTTTAGAAACACAACTGACCTTGCTCACCTTCATTAATCTGAATTTATTAGCTTCTGATACACACTGATATTCATATTACACTGAATGTCTGGTATCACTACCTAGAAACAATGAAATATGTTTACAATTATATGCTCAACATAATTCATACAGAACTATATTGTATATTCTGGTTTTCATCTGCTCACTTCATTTCACATGCATGTCAGACACATGTGCTTTCTACTATTTACAACTCAAACAAGTGAAACTCACATTTCAACTAAATAAATGAAATTTATTTTTTCACGTATTTTAATATTGTTCTTCTCACTATATTAAATTCATACATGCATATTTCAAGATACTCACCCTACCTTCCACAATATTTTTTTCTTTATTTTGGTTTCACACTTTTTCCCTTCTTCTTCACAAATGGTTCAAGCCTTTTTTCATGAAACTGTCAAACTCATGGTACTATATCACTAAATATCATTCATGCATGTTATCATATGCATGAATTATGATGGTTGTGATATTCCTTCTCACAAACATGAGTACATAGCCTCAGTTCTTCTTGAATCTATGAAGCTCGTGATACTCATTTCACATTTTCATCATGAAACTCTTGAGTGTAATATTTGCATGTCAATAGTTCATGGTATTTCCCATTCTGGAATAGGGTAATCCATAGAACATCACTTTGTTAAATAAACTGCATTGTGGTGCTCTTTTTTTCTATGAAAAAAGGAGATACTCAATTATCTCGGCTGACAACAACATGTTATCCCTTAATCCATCGGTTTTTATAGTGGAGTCCTCCATTGTCTGTCATCTGAGTTTCATCGACTTAAATGTTCAAGAATAATTTCATGTAAATTAATTATTTTGAATGCCTAAAGATATCTACATTATGAATTCATCGAACATGGGATTACATTTTTTCAAATGACGACGTTGATAGAGGTTCTATAATGACTTAACATTTATGAGCAGTACAACCAATATCTCATTAGTTAGGGAATTGAAGTTCGTCAGACCGCTTAGGCTGAGGAGGTGGTTGTGTCCACAGTAGCCGGGCTACAGATTTTCAGCGACCGTGGGGCGGATAAGCTTAGGGTAGTCACGCTGGGTCCCAGGGCCATGGTACCGGTCAGACTATTGTTGTGGAGTAGACCTACCAGGAGCAAGATCTCGGACCCTCTACGGTTAGATGTACGATACTAGTTTCCCCAGTTTTAGCTTCTGCTCTTTTTGATACAAGAATTTCCAATAGTTTTATATATGTTCATGTTGTGGAGAGCTTTGTGCTTTGTATCTTTACTTTTTAAGATGTTATGACACTAGACAGTCCATTGAGAATTATGACGACTTGTGAACGTTAGTGTAAAGAGTTCCCTATTGATATTGGTGGGTGTCACTTCTTATGATACCTCCATGTCATAGAGATAAGGGGCTTCAATTTCATTCTCAGAATGGACTGATTGGTCTCTTTCAAGGCCTTTGTTGACTGTTATTGCTGCAGATTGAGTTTCACGTCACCAGAGGGAGGGTCATTTTTACACAAGGGAAACTGAGATGTCCAGGTGAGCAGAGCTAGACCCAAGCATCATGGGTTTGGTTGAATTATAGCCCAAATTGTTAGTTTATATATGGATGACCAGCGGACTTCACAGATGAACCTTCCTCAAGTGGTGGTTCATTTTAGGGATTTCTTTTCGGACGAATTTTCAGGTTACCTTTGGAACAAGAGATTGATTTATATATTGAGTTTGTGGTTTGAGCGACACCAGTGTCCATTATTCTTTATAGGATGGTTACACAGAGTTACAGGATCTCGAGAAGCAGTTAGAAGAGTTACAGACAAAGAGTTTCATCCAACCCAGTATTTCTCTTTGGGGCTCTCTTATCCTTTTCATGAAGAAGGCGGACGGTATCCTCAGACATTGCATAGATTATTGGAAGCTGAAATAGTTTACATTCAAGAACCTATATCCAATACCAAGGATTGATGATCTCTTTGATTAGCTTTGAGGATCCCAGATGTTCGTGAAGATTGACTTCAGATCTGGTTATCATCAGTTGCACGTTAGACCATCATATATACGTCTTATATCCTTTCAATTTAGGTATGGTTTATATGAGTATTTGGTAATGTCGTTCAGTCTCACGAACAGGCCAATAGTTTTTATGACACTAGTGAATTGAGTGTCCCATTCTTGGACTCTTTTTCAGTAGTCTTCGTGGACGATATCTTGATGTACAATCACACTCGACACCATCATGCCACCCATCATGAGATTGTTTTTGAGTACACTCAGAGAGAATCAATTATATGCTAATCTCTCAAAATGTCAATAAACCAGATTCACTTCTTGGGTCATGTTATCTCAGAAACAGGAGTATCAGTAGACCTAGAGAATGTGAGAGCAGAAGTTTCTTGAGAGCAGCCAAAGAACTTCTTTGATGTACAGACATTTTTGGGGCTAGCTGGTTACTAAATGCGCTATATTCAAGAAATTTCACGCATAGTAGTGCCACTGGTGGACCTGAATAAGATTGGTGCGAAGTACATGTGGATAGATTCCATAGATACAACATTTCAGGTGACGAAATGGAGATTGACTTCAGAACTGATACTAGTCTTCCCAGATACAGGAAAAAGTTACATCGTTTACTATGATGCATCAGGTATCGGGCTAGGTGCATTGCTAATGTAGGGGAATGAGTTGTTGCGTATGAGTCTCGGAAGTTTAGGCCACATGAGAGAAATTACTCGACGCACAATCTCGAGTTTGCTGCAGTTGTGCATGCTTTGTGCTATTTGAGAAATTATCATTTAGGAGATCATTTTGTGGTTTTCACTGACCACAAAAGTCTAAAATATATATTTACTCATCATGATATGAATTTCAGACAACAAAGGTGGGTTGAGTACCTTCAGTACTTTGACATTGATCTTGCATACATGCCTAGGAATGGCAACAGAATGACTGATCTATTGAGCACGTAGACTCAGATACGGACAGTTCATGATGCCAGTAATGAGTGAAAACATATGGCTCTATTAACTGAGATGCTTTTGGAGGTGCACGACAGGCATGGACATACTTTTCGTTCTTCTATAGCTGTTACCTCTACTCTACTGGAGAGAGTGTGAATGAGGCATCTATTACATTCCAAAGGAATAGTCCTACAAGCGAGTGTGCTAGGAGAGAACTCTACTCCTAGGTGGATATTATATTAAGAAGAGGTCATGCGTTTCCATGAGCGTGTATGGGTGTCAGCAGATATACACGATGAGATGATCTGAGATTTTCATTCCTCAGTTTGGGTAGTTCATCTTGGTGTCATCAAGATGTATCGAGATCGACATCATCAGTATAGGTGGCTAGGTATGAAGAGAGATGATGCTGGTCTGGTTATAAGATGTTCCACCTATCAACAGGTGAATGAGGAGCATCAGTGTAAAGCAAGGCTTTTATAGCAGTTAAAAATTCCTTAGTGGATGTGGAATGATGTCGAGATGGATTTTGTGATGGGTTTACCGAGGTCGCCTGGAGAGAATTATGCAGTTTGGGTTGATGTTGACAGACTCACAGAGGATGCACATTTCTTACTGATAAATGAAACCACCAGTGTTGATGAGTTGAGAAGGTTATACATTCGATATATTGTACGTTTTCATGGGGTTCTTCACTTTATCATTTCATATAGGGATGCCCATTTTTCTTCTCGTGTATGACGTGGACTATAGAGGGCTTTGGGTGCATAGGTACTTATGAGTACAGAATACCATCCCTAGAAAGATGGCCAGTCCGAGCGCATGATTCAAGTGTTGGAGGATATGTTTCGAGCATGTTTTCTAGATTTTAGGGTTTTTTGGGAGAGACACAAACCCCTAGTAGAGTTTTCCTACAATAAAAATTTTCCAGTGACAATTCAGATGGCGCCTTATGAAGCTTTATACGGTAGGCCATGTTGATCCCCTCTATGTTGGCTGGAGGCTGGAGAGACAACTATGGTGGGACCTCATCTTGTCCAAGAGACCACTGGGCATGTGGAGTTGATTCAGAAGAGGATGACTACTGCACAGTCTCAATAGAAATCTTATGCTGATAGACGGAGACGACCTTTGGTGTTCGAGGCCAGAGATCATGTTTTCTTACGTGTCACACTAAGGATTGGACATAGAAGGATCCAAAGACAGGTGGATCTTTCACTGAGATACTTCATGTCGTTTTTTGGTTTTGGAGAGAGTTCGACCGGTTGCCTATCAGTTGCAGTTACCTCAGAGGTACCGGGAAATACACAACGTCTTTCATGTTCCTCATCTACGACGTTACTTTTCAGATCCGTCTCAATTTTTTCAATTGGAGGAGGTTGAGTTGGAGGTGGATGCATTTTTTGAGAAGCACCCTATTCGGATTGTGGGTCAAAGTATGAAGGTTATTTGTAACCGGTTTGTTCCTCTGGTACAGGTGCTATGACAGCACAGACGAGTACATGACGAGACATGGGAGAAAGAGACCGATACATGATCCCAGTGGCTAGATTTGTTTGAAGTTTCTTCTTTTACACACTTGGAATCGAAATTCAGAGACGAATTTCTTTAATGTGTATTGTTTTTAAGAACCCAGATCATCATTTTCAAGTATGGATATTTATTTTTTTTGTTTTGAGGAAAAAAGGAAGAAAGATAAATTTTCTATGTACACACCGTGTACCCGGTTGCTATGGGTAGTCATGTACTGGCCATGTAACGACCGAGTACATGGCTAGGTGGGAGACCTGAAAGACCACCTAAATTGGGAGCCAGTTGGGGCTAGTACATGACGTGTACATTTAATGAACATACCATGTACTTTTCTTTTTATTTGATTAATCAGATCGGGGTTGTGTCTAATCTCCAGAAGCTTCGTCTTCATCCCATGTCTTGTACAGGAGAGCAACATATGGCCAAAAATCCTCGAGCTCCTCCTGTTCCTCCTTCAGAGTTCTGATTGATATGATGTCGAGTGCGTTGGATTCTCACCGGTGGGTTCTCTCTTTCCAAAGAGCCTCTCTTCCTAATTTTTCCTCTTTATTGAGTTATACAAAGTTGAATGATATTGAACTTTTTGTAGATCTACGATGTTCTAGGCCAATTCAAGGACTGATGTTGAGGATATATCATCATAAACATTGAGGTAGGTGGTTTTTTCCTTTCCTTGGTTTTATTTGGATTATATATATTGATGGTGTTGAATAACCTTGTTTCGGCTATTGCATGTTTTGAAATTTATCACTATTTGATGCCTACTATGGTTTGTATGTTTGAGAAAGGGTTATTGACTATGAATAAGGTTTAATACCTTGATTTGGGAGGTGTTACCCATGTATTATTAGGTTATGGCCATTGGGTCTAGAAAACATGTTAGACTGCTTTGTTTCCATGCCTAGTGTTGTTAAAGTATGACCATGGGGAATTTACTGTGAGAGCTTCCCGAAGAAGGGTATTTTAATTATGAATTTTTGTTATGATTGACCAGAGGGATTGAATATGAGAGATTCCATGAGTCATTGACCAGAGGGGTTAGACTATGAGAGCTACCCAGAGGGTCATTATAAAATAAATGTTGGACCACAAGGCAGTGACTGTGAGAGCTGCCAGGAGGTCATTATAATATAGACCAAAGGGGGTATTGACTGTGAGATCTACCCAAGTGATCATTTGTAATTTTTGATTAGTTCCATGTGAGACTAAAGGTGTTAGACTGTGTGATTTTTACTAGAGGGTCATTATTATTATTGAATTGATGTTATGTGAAACCATATGGGATTAGATTGTGTGAACATTCCCAGAGGGTTGCTTGTGAATGATTGTTTGATTGTTACGAGCCTACCTAACCAAAGCGCAGGATTGGACTCAGTCTTACTTGATTGCATAGATGGTCTTTTGAGACGTCTGTTTGTTGTTGTTATATAGGTTGATACAATGATTAGTCTAGATCCTGAGGTTACAATATTAAACGAGTTGAATAATTTTATAAATGTAAATAAAAGTAACTAAAAACTGTATGAATGTTTACTCTTGAGTATTTGTTTTTTATTTGATTTATTTGGAATATTTACTTCTATATATATATTCATTGATAGTTAGACACAAATATTTTGGTGGTTTCCTATTGGGATTCATCTCACACCCTGTTTGGGTCATGCTTTTCGACCCAAACAATTTATATGGTAGCAGGTATAGATAAGGGAAATCGTCTTTCATCAGGTACTTGATTACTATTGAACTAGATAGGATGATACCAAGCGTAGGCTTGTGATGCTATGAGGTTTACTTTTCTTTATTTTAGTTTCAGTATTGTATTGCAAACCTTTTGATTTTTTGGCTGCTGTCATAGATATTTGTGACATGCATCATTTGTTTATATATATGCTGTAGTTTTTTATACTACCATTCCTCCACCATTTAATTCTGTTGTATGGTATTACTCTTTCTGCTACTATTTACTGTTTGTTTCTGCTGTCTTACTCTGCCAATGAGGGAATAGTTTCCCCACTATCACACCCAAGAATCTCGTTTCTAGTCTGCAGTCTCTGATGTTTGCAGAAATGCACTTGAGGCCATGTGGCCAATCGGGTAGGGGGAACCTTTGGGTGACACTCAAAACCATGATGTTACATAATAGAATATCAATCCATTTCTCATCGTCCAATTGGGATAATGTGGGTCTTCATGGTGAAGCATAATGAGAATGGTGTTGTAGCAATGAACTAGGAGAGACTTTATGCAAAGGTACACATCTAGTTGTTGGGGATTGACTTTGAGGAGGTCTTTTCCCCAATTTCACACATGAAATCAGTATGGATCCTCATCATGGTGGCAGTGCAAGAAGGGTATGGGGTTCATCACATGGATGTAAAATCAAAATTCATGAATGGAAACCTCCAAGAGGAGGAATATGTTGAGAAACCACCTGGATTCATCATTGAAGACCACAAGAACAAGGATCCCCATCTCTGAAAATCACTCTATGGCCTCTTCCAAGCACCAAGATTGTGAAACACCAAGAATGATGCTAGCCTTCTGATTCATGGGTTTCACAAGAGTGGCTCTGAGCACGTTGTGTACACTCATGGAAATTTTATATCTCATTTATTCTCATGGTGTACATAGAAAACTAGATCATCACCAACACTGACATCACCAACAATAATATGTTCAATGGAAAAATGAAGAATCTCTTTCGAATGAGTGACTTGGGATTGACCTCCTACTACCTCGACATTGAATTGAACCAAGGGAAAACATATTTCTCCCTGTCAATATTCCTATATGACTAAGCTATTGGGGAAGAGCGACATGGGAAAGTGAAACCGCTTTCCAGTGCCGATAGAGGTTCTCCAGAAGCTGAGAAAGCCTAGAATCTACCTGTTGGTTGATGCCACCCTGCACTAGAGAATCATCAAAAACCATCAGTACATAATGCATACATGGCCCGAAATTACCTATGAAGTAGGTTATGTATGTCGGTTCATGGATGAACCATATAAAGATCACATGGCTTCAGTCAAGAACCTATTGCGCTAAATCACTGATACATGCAACTACTGTACAGAGTGTTAAGCCTCGGGATGATGTACACCCCCATGAGCATGCAACAACGTCCTCTTATCAAGATGTATGATTCTAATAATGTTGGTGGTAATCCTTGAGATGTTGTACACCCCCCATGGGCATGCATCAACGCCTACTAGAATGAACTTCATGCTCATGGGGGGTGTACATCATCCCGCGTCTTACCACCAACATTATTTGAACCAGACATTTTGATGATAATGGTTTCTAAATACTGATCGAAGAGGGAATCCAGATGAGTTGTGACCAGAAACAACTCATACTAGAAAAGGTGAACCACTACCATATAAGCCTCAAGATGATGTACACCCCCCATGAGCATGCATCAACGCCTACAAGAAAGAACTTCATGCTCATGGGGGTGTAATTCATCCTGAGGATTACCACCATCATTATTAGAACCAGACTTTTTGATGAGAATGGTTTCTAAATACTGATCTAAGAGGGCATCCAGATGATCTGTGACCAGCAACAATGCTTACTGGAAAAGGTGAAACACTACCCCATATAGATTTTCACGCTCAAAATTGACATTTCACAACTAGTATTATTATCTGAAAGTTTCTTAGAGTAGTCATGGAATTGTCATGAGAGGTACAAACACCTATATTTCTATGATCCACATATGCTTTCTCAATGTGATATGGTGTAAGGTCTTCTGCAAATTGATCATGTTGATCAAGTGTACAATAACTACCTTGTTCAGAAGTATCAACGAGTGTCTTTCCCTAAATAAGTGAAGCATCATGTGCAGTAAATCCTTGACGTTGTCCATGGTGACCTTTGTTGGCCAATCTCATCTTCAAGTCCAAGTAGGAACCACCAATTTTTTTTTCTGCTCATGGATGAAATGAGACACAAAATGTGGCTCAATCTAATAAAATGTAAGTTCTAGGCAGTGGTGGTAATCAAATTATTTCAGGATATTATGGAGGTGGAGAAGGGGTGTAAGATAAAGGTTCTCCGCATAGATCATGGTGTTGAGTTGACTTTAGTAGAATTCAGTGAATATTGTGGCAAGCATGGCATATAATGACAACTCAAGACTTTTTATTCACCCTAGCAGAATGGGGTTGTCGAATTTCATAACCAAACAATGGATTCCTTGGGACGAAGCATGCTAAAGGAAAAGGAATTTCTCAGGATGATCTAGGGTGAGGACATCTCCCCTGCCATCTTCATCCTCAACCGAACACTAAAAAATAGCCTTGATGGGATGATGTTTATGAGTCTAGACATGGAAAATGACCGGTGATGCACTTTATCTACACCTTTGGCTGCATCACTCATGTAAATAATGCATATCCTCACTTGAAGAAGCTGAATGATAAGAGTACACTGATGATCTTCATTGGGAGCGAGTTCGGGTCTGAGGCATACCACGTGTTTGACCCCATCAACAAGTGTGTGCATGTAACCTATGATGTCATATTCAATAAGGAGGAGAAGTTGTATTGGAGTGACCTTGATGAAAATGTTGTGTTTAGTAGCGAGGATCCATTCCCCTTTGAACACACAGTGACATGTGTACCAGCGACGCCGGAGACTGAGAACACAGTCAGAGACCAGAGATCATCACCCACACCCACTAGCATTCGCTCTACAGATGCTGCAACACAAGACTTGGCCAAGGTGATGTATTTTCCATCAACCATAGTGGAGTTCTCCTTTCCACCATAAAAAGGGAAAAATCACTAGACGTTGATCATGAGGACGCATCGCTTCGTTTATCCACTATCAACAATATCATCGTGGCCACAACGCCGCCTAGATTTTCAGTACATGACATCAACCCTGATGAGCTACATTTCACTATGACAGATGAGCCAACCTCCATTAGTGAAGTAGATCAGTAATAGTGTTGGCATAAGGTGATGATTGAGGAGATGAAGTTGATTGAGGACATTGAAACATGGGTTCTCATTGATCTCCCCATTGGTCATCATCCAATCAGGCTCAAGTGGGCCTTTAAGGTGAATCATAATGAAAATTGTCTCGTAGCAAAGAACTAGGTGAGTCTTGTTGCAAAGGGACATGTCCAGAAGCTAGGGATCGACTTCTATGAGGTGATTTCCTCTATTGCACGCATGGAATCAATATGGATCCTAATCATGGTGGTAGTTCAAGAAGGGAAGGAGTTCCATCACATGGATGTCAAATCAACATTTCTGAATAGAGACCTCCAAGAGGATGTATACATTGAGAAACCACCTAGATTCATCATTGAATACCACAAGAACATGGTTATCCAGCTTTAAAAATCACTATATGGCCTCTTCCAAGTACCGAGAGTGTCGATCACCAAGCTCAATGCTATAATTATTATTATTGGGTGTCAAAAGAGTGTCTCTGAACATGATGTGTACACTTGTGGAAACTGTATATCTCATATGATCATCAAGGTGCACATAGATGACCAGATCATCACTGACACTAACATCACCAAAATCATTATTCTCAAGGTCAAGATGAATAATCTCATTTGAATGAGTAACTTGTCATAGATATCCTACTACATCGACATTAACGTTAACCAAGGGAAAACAACATTTCTCCACGTTAATCTTTCTATACGGCTAAGATGTTGGAGAAGAGTGACATGGGAAAGCGCATCCCCTTTCATCTGCTAATATTGGTCCTCCAGAAGCTGAGCAAGTCTAGCATCTACCTGTTAGTTGATGCCACTCTGTACTAGAGAATCATCAATAGCCTTTGGTACCTAATGCATACACGGTCCTACATTGCCTATATGGTCCTACTTTACCTACACTGAAGGTTATGTATATCGGTTCATGGAGGAACCCTATGGAGATAACTTGGATGCAGTCAAGCACTTATTGCGCTACATCACCGGGACACACAACTGCAGTTTCTGCTATGTAAGGAAGGTAAATAGTCAGTTGATCCTGTTGGGATTTAGTGATAGTGACATGGATAGTAATGTTGAGGACCGTAAGAGAACCATAAGGTTTTTATTCTCCCTTGGAGACAAACCCATAACTCTGAAATCATAGAAGCAAATGGTGGTGGTTTTGTCTTCATTTGAAGCATAGTTCATTACCGCAACAACCATGGCATGAAAGAGAATCTGGTTGGATCAACTATTCGAAGAATTTATCTACTCAGACCTCAGTGCAGCAGTGCTCAATGTGGACAACAACTCCACCATTACCTTAATCAAGACCCCTATCATTCATGACTGGATAAACCACATCAACACCCAATGTCATTTGATTAGAGAGTCCATTGATGTAGGAAAAATCATTCTTGAGCACACTCTCACTGATGAGCATCATGAGAACATTCTCATGAAGACACTTGGGTGCACCAAGTTTTAGGAGAAGTCTGTGAAGATTTGTGTCGTTTAGATCGTGTGAACACAACAAAAATTAGGGGTTATTGTTGATTAATTTAAATAATGGGGATTTATTCCACCATTTTCTCCCACACCAATCATTCTACTCCCCCATTTATGTCATAACACTGTTTGACCCCAATAATGTTTCCACATGGTTTTAATTACGTTTTCAATACATCTAGCTTTTATTTGTGTAAAGCAATGAAAACCTACCCAGAAAAAATCCCATTTGGTGGTGTGAAAAAGATTTAGTGTGTTCTCACATTTTATTTCCTTATTCCAATACTTTCACTTGTGTATCATGGGTGTTATTTAGTCGGGAATTTCCAACACCTCAATAATCTCTGTCAATATCAATGTAATATTCCCCAGTCAATTAATTATTTTGAATACATAATAAAAAAGTCATGTCAATGAATGATTTTGAATCCCCAATGATCTCAATATTTCAAATTCTTTGATCGTAGGTTTCTATTTTATCACTTAATGATGATGAGATTCATGGTATCTTCTCCTTCATGATCAAATTCTCTTGTTTTGAAAAATCATCAAATTCATGTATACAATATCACATGGATCTCATAATCCCATAAAATCATCATTCCATGACTTCATTTGATAGTGGATCATGTAATTCAAATTATCACATGCATGCATGCAAGGCATAGATTGAATGCATGGGTTCAGGATGCACGAACATGATTCATTCATGATATGGTATCGATCACTTGGAATGGAGGGATGTCGATTGAGTTTGTGGTGTCAAACTAGTGGTTTTGGGGATACAGAATACCAAACGAATGATTGAGGTTAAAGATGAATATTTGGAGGATTGATGATCATCAATTTCTTTATATCAGACAACTATGATATGCAAGATTGTATTTTTGGTAGACAAATACTATTTCCAATTCCATCCCACATCGAACTCCCACTAGATTTAGTACTTCTTTATAATCCACATCATTTCATCCAATGTCCCGTATAAGGTTGTGGTAGTCCTCATCCAACCATGAGTTAGCTTAAATTTTTAGTTTTAAGGATCATCATAAATTTACATAGATAAATTCCATTATTCCCATAAAAAATATACTTAGATAAAGTAATTTCTCATAGAAAATACCAAACCACTTAGATAAATTCATTTCTCATCAAAAATACCAAATCATTTATAGATCATCAAAAATATACTTAGATTGAGTCATTTCTCATCAAAAATAAAAAACCACTTACTTGTGTTCATCGAGTATTCCATATGAAAAAAAGAATACATTTCAAATAGTCTCCACGTTAAATATCCTACGAAATAGGCCTTACTCATCCTTAATTTCCTCCTAGGTCTATCCAAGTTGACTTCCTCCCATTTGGTTGACATATCCTCTTCGATGGGGTGGGCCGACCAACTTTCATTGATGCCCCCCATGCTTGCATGCTCTTTCTAGTGTTATGTGCTTAGTCTTCATCTATGCTCCACCATGTGCATGCCTCCCTACCAAACCAATTAAGTCCAATAAAAAAATATAATTATATAAATTAATTTATCATTAAAAATATCAAAACTACTTTCATATGTTCATAAAATATTCCATATGAAAAATAAGAATACATTTTTCATGGTATCCACATTAAATCTCCCATGAAATAGGCCCTACTCATCCTCAAATACCTCTTGAGGTTGGACAAGTTGAATGCCTCCCATGTGGTTGGCACACCCACCCTGATGGAGAACACCAACCCACCCTCCCCAATGGTCCCCATGCATGCTTCCTCTTTGCAGCGCTATGCGATCAATCTTCACCAATGCCCCACCATGCGCAGGTCTTCTAGCCTCTGTAGACCCTATGAATCCTCATTTTCTACCATAGTCTCTTATATGGTTGAGTTAGTACATAAAAAACCAAGGGATGGATTCAATTTCAACTAAGTCCCATCATAAATATACATAGATAAAGTCATTTCTCAGACAAAATACCAAACCGCTTACATATGCCCACCAAATATTCAATCTAGGCCCCTTCTGCGGTTAAGGTAGTCCTTGGTTTTCCATGGACTGGACCAATTCTTTGTTAAGTCCCATCAAAAAAATAATTAGATAAATTATAAGTATATAATATAATGTCAAGTCATTTTTCATCAAAAATACCAAACCACTTAGATATGATGACCAAATATTCTATATTCAAAATAAGAAAACATTTTGCAAGGTCTCCGCATTAACTCTCCCATGAAATAGGCCATATGCATCCTCACTTGTTGCCTGGGGCTAGCCATGTTAATTTCCTCCTACGTGTTCGACCACCTAAGTTCCATATTGGTCGATGTGGTCCTTGGATTTCCAAGGGATGTACCAATTTCTTATTTAGGCCCATCAAAAATATACATAGATAAATTCTTTGTATATAATGTAATGTCCAGTCATTTCTCATAAAAAATATTGAACAACTTAGACATGTTAATAAAATATTCTATATGAAAAATAATAATAAAATTTTCATGGTCTCGACATTAAATCCCCAATTCAAGAAGTCCTATTCATCCTCATGTACTGCCCATGGGTGAATGTTTATTGTTTACAATGTGTTTGACTACCTAGTTCCCATATGTGGTTGAGGTGGTCCTTAATTGGCCAAGGGATATCCTAATTTCTTATTAAGGCCCATCTTAAATATACTTTGATAAATTCAAAGTATATAATGGAATTTCAATTCATTTCTCATCAAAATTACCATTCCACTTATTTGTGTGATGCACATCTATCCTGGGGTGTGGAAAAAGATGATTATTTTCCCCCATAGGGTGTAGTAGTAGTAGTAGTGACCAAATTTATCTCCAGAGAGTAGAGTTTTAATATATTTTTCATGAGTGAAAAATAAATAAAAGAACATGATTATTATGAATAGGAAGCGAATAATCTTGGATTATAAAATTCAGATGAGAGACAAGTGAATGGGTTTACGTATGGGTTCATTTTTTTAATGTTGTCATTGTCATTTTGAAATGAGTCTATTTTCATTATTGGTTGGTTAAATGAGTGGATTTAAAAACAATTCTCCTTATTTTAATCCTTTATCAGGCTGGATGATAATGAGAATATTCTCAGAAAATTCCTTGGATGGATTATTCACCTTCCAATGTGTGAAATTAATAATTGGTCTACCTTGAATTATTTAGGCAATACCTAATTCGGTCTTGATATTACAAAACATGAAAGATAGCCCACTATTCCTAACTCATGTGTTTAGTAGTTACTAAACATTTCTCCCCTTGAATTTAGGACAACCAATCAGTGTGATACAAAACCAAGAAGAGGGAGAATGAATTTCTTAATAAAGATAATTTAAAGATACATAACTAAATAAAAACTATATTGTATTAAATTTAAATTTTGAAATTGAAATTTGAAAACCATTAAATAGGGTTAATTGAAGAAGAATATGTATATGATTTAATAAAAAAAATTTAGGGGATGAGAGACTATAGATATCTAGAATGGGGGAGGCAGTAGGTCTGCCTTAACTTTCCTCATACATGGTTACCTCTGATGTAAAAATTCTCCATCAATCCTCAAACATGAGTAGACTCCAAAATCCCCACTCTCCTATTTTAGTATCCTCCTCCTTTTATAGGTAAGATGGTGCCTCAATCTCCCCATGTATCTCTCTGATATTTTATTATTAGAGCGATATATCTCTTTTTATTCTTTTCATCCACTTTGATTTTATTAAAAAAGAAAAGTCATCCTCAATACTAGGAAAATATCACCTTAGGTTTGGTGTAGTGATATAGTATCAGTTTCATCATGATATTATTTTCCCAGGTAAAAAATTATGTGCCTAGAGATCTAATTTTTAGATTTTATTGATTTTTTTTAAAAAATCAATTTATTTGAATGTGTTGTACAGAAATACACTTTGCTTCGCTTGTAATGCGATTTAAAAAAACTCAAACCCATAAATATTAAATAAAAATAAAAATATATAATTAAAAATCATTAAAAATAATGATATTTAAAAATAGAAAAACAAAATATTAAATATATAAGAATATTAATAAAACTAAACACATAAAAAATAACTAATAATTAGTTATATGTTTGTAAATATAAAATAACTAATATTAATTTATGAAAATATATTCTTTTTTATATTTATTTTCTCTAAAATAAACATATAAAAATTACTAATAATTTTTTATAGGTAGTTATATATCAATTATTTATACAATCATTTTCATATACATGATTTTTTTCAATTAAAATTCTAAGTGAAATATTTATTTTTTTATAATTAAATTTTCCATACATTTTATTTATTTATTTGAAATTCATAATATATATTTTCATTAAAAAATACATTGTATATTTATATAAGGAGATATTGTGTGTGGAAAATATGTATTGAACATTTTATTTTAAAATTCATGTGGAAATTTGAACAACAACATTCTAGTGGAAATGAGCTGTGAAATTTGTCAGTGTAAATTTACATTAAAAATGTGAGAAGAAAATTTACATTTTTTATATATTAATATATTATGTACATATACACTGAATGTTTGTGTAATAAATTCCCATGAAAAATACATGTTTTATGTTTATAGTAGGAATCAAATTATGTGTAGGAAATAAACATCAGAAATTTCCAGTTGAAGTTTTCGAAGTAAATTTACTGTGTAAATAAAAAATAGAAATTTCCACCACAATTTTTCATTATTTATTTGTGTATTAATATACTATGACTTATAATTTTATTCGAAAGTCAAACTAAAAATTTTAGAAGAAAATTTTCAATTAAAATATTCAATATTATTTTCAAGTCCAAATTTTCATTACTAATTTTTTTATTAATTTATTTTCACTTGTAATTTAAATGGACATTTGAATTGAAAACTTATATTAAAAATTTCAAAATTTTATTTTTTTATTCTGGCACTAGAAATTTCAATATTTTTTTGATGGTAACAAGGGGGTTATCCTACGATCCTAGGTAGCGAAAGAGAATCCAAATACATTCCTAGACTATCCCCGATGGAATGAACATGATATGAATAACAAAGAACACCAAAAACTGATCATATCAGGTATGATCTTGCTATAACAGATATATGGTAAACTAATAACTTTGAATTTTTATTGTGAAATTTTGTTGGAAATTTTCAATTAAATTGTGTGAATTTCTAGTGTGAATTTGTTCATGAATATAATATTGTATATTTATATATGTATATATACATATATGTTTGTATGTACATATTTATGAAGTCATTTTGCACTGTGAATGATCATTAAAAGTTTTTAGTATAGATTTAAATCTATGGAGATTTATGTGTAAATGTGAAACACAAAATTACAACACAAATTCACATCAATGTTTTCATATAAATACGGAAAATTTCCAATGTACAATTTTCATATGAAATTTATAATTTAATATCATCATGTATATTTTTATGTGTATGTGAGTTTTTGTGTTTTTTAGTTTAGATATAAAAATTTCATCATACATTGAGATTTTATTTTCAAATTTCATTAAATATTTTTACAATGAATTTTAAATGAAAATATATAGTGGAAGATATACATTGAATTTTTCTATTGTAAATTTGAATGGAAATATTCACAATAAATTTTTAATTGGAATTTGATATAATTTTTTTTAGTGTAAATTCTCAATGAAAAATTTCAGTGAAAATTTATTATTTATTTATTTATTTATTTGATGAATAGTTATAAGTATATTAAAAGGAAAGGAGGTCCAATGCAATAAGAGATAACAAAAATAGAGGAAAAACATCCAACCATGTGGGAGAAACATAAATAATACTACTAATCACTAGAAGGTGAGTAACTTTTTTCCCCTCTCTTTTAAAAAATGTGAAAGAACAAACCAAAAAGTGGTAGAGAAAAGACCATATCATAAAAATCAATGGGTGAAAGGAATTAAAATTACACTTTGTCACATGAATGACATTGATAACAATATATTTAACAGTGATTGACTTATAGCATCTCTCTATAGAAAAGATCACACCGACATTGAATGCATTGGACATATCCAATGGGGGTTCCAAAAGGTGTTGAGTGATTTTTGGTGAGACCAAATGATATGAACGGAATAATTAAAGGCTATGAAACTTGTGCCAACAGTTCCATTCATGAGGAGGGAGTTATAAATTTAGATTTTTAAGACATCCTCTTGTGGTGGGGGGTGGTGGTCCAAATGTATAAAAGTTGATGGGGGCTTGGGATCAACTTTTGGTTGACTGGATTATTCCATGTATCTAGACACGACCTTTCTTGCTCCACCCATACAAAATGTGGTTTGTAAATCACGTTGAAAACATGATCATTTCATTTTACCCAAATGAATATTGAAATACTGCATTAGGAATCCATTGTCACTGCTAGGAGAGAAGAAGAAAAAACTATAAGAAGCATAAGAGGATCAGAAGCCATGAAAAAAATAATGATTAGGTTTTGAGATCTAGGAATTCCAAACCACCCTAGAACCGGGACAAAAAATGATTGCATGAAAGGGATATTTTGAAGCATCCATGAAAAAGAGGCAACATGGGTCATCAATAGCATGTCAGTGCATCAGGAACTGCATGATGGGTAGGTTTACATAAAAAATAAAAGAATCTGCGAGGGATATAAGGACCCCAGAAAGATATCCGAAAATTCTCATCCCCCATGACCTCGATAACACTAGCCACAACATAACCGAATTTTAATGTGAATGCACATATCTTATCCTTTAACCAATAAAAGATATCTTGTCAATCAAGTGATGCTAAAAATAATAATTTGATATCTTTAATTGAACCAGTTTACCAGATTCTCCATGAACCGACCATTCCATGTATTTATAAAGAGAGATCAAACCATAGCATCTTCAAACCCAGGGACCACCAGAGAGGTTTCCAAAACACATTTGTGATTCTGAAGCTAGGATGATTTCCATATTCTAACTAAGGATCCATTCCCAATACTCCATCAAATTCAAACTTATCAAATATATGATTACCCCAGTTGTATATCCAAAGGATGTTGGGGGTGGGGAACCACTGAAATGATAGTGGGGAAAGTACATGTCTCTAAGAATCTGGGAGTAGAGAGAGTCGAGGGGAATGAAAATTTTCCCAACATGTTTATCTAATAGGGCGTCATGAAAGAGTCTAATATTCCTGAAACCCATTCCCCCAAAAGATTTGGGCATGTAGAGCTTATTCCAAGCCATCCGAGATTTTGGTTGTTCCCATTATTACTACCACACAAAAATTTGGAAAGGAACGCGTGGATTTATTTGTTAATAGAGATTGAGATCTTAAAAAGATAAATGAAGTAGATCGGATTGATTGGATAATAGATTTAATAAGAACATACTTCCCAGCTTCAGAAGTATTCTTGAGAGTCCAACTACAGACCTTCTTATCCAACCTATATATAACATTTGAAAACACAATTTTTTGGAATGGTTAATGATTATAGGGAGGTTGAGTTATTTGATGTGATTTTTAATCACCTAGAATCCAAATAGATTTTAGAGGGAATATTTCCTCTCTCTCTCTCTAAGCACTGACACCGAATAGAATTTCAGACTTTTCTAGAATAATTGATTTCCTAAATTCCCTCTCATAGTGATAAAGAAGGTGACAGATTGAAGTGCACTCTTCCTGTGTAGATCTTTAAAAAAAGGAGGCTGTCATCAGAAAAATGAAGATAAAAAATAGGAGGGATATGTCTACAAAACATCATCCCCGGGATAATTTTGTTCCTTGAAGCATTTGATATATGTATATGAAAAACCACATCAACAAAAATAGAGTAAAGGTGAGAGAGGATCCCCCTTGTTTGTGGCCTCTAGAGGGGAGGAAACTTTGGGAAAGACCCCCATTGATATTGATTCTATATTACACCATTGTGAAAATTTTCATATTGATATTAATCCTCATTGGACAAAACCGCAATCTTTTCCATGATCAACTGAAGAAATATGAAATGAACTCCATCATAAGCCTTGGTAATATCATGTTTCTAAGCCGTGATTTTTCTCTTGGAAACTGATCGAGTCTTCATGGAGTGAAAAATTCTCATGAGAAACAATGATGTTATTAGTAATAAGTTTTTTATTTATGACAAAACTTTGATTTTTAGACATTATAAAGGGAACCCAGGTGAGCATCTAATTCACTAGGATCATAGAAAAGATCTTATAATCCACATTATATAAGCCAATAGTTCTGCAATCCAAATCATGAAGGTGTTTTTTCTTTTTTTAATAAGATTTATAATGTTTTCATTTAGGGAATACAATTAATATTTTCCCTCCCAACGATCCTTTATAAGTGTCGAGGTATCCTTACTTATTAGATGCCATTATTTGTTGAAAAAAGAGGGTATAAAATCCATCAGGTCAAGGGGCCTTGGTGGAGTGAATTTGGTTGAGAACACTTATAATTTTCTCATTAGAAAGATCACATGTAATATGATAATTCATGGTATCTACAATGAATGGATTAATGCAAGAAAAAATAATATATGATGAAGAAGTATCACCACCTTGTAGAACTTAAGGAAGCCAATGAACTAGTACCACAGTGGTAGAGGCTCCTGCTTGGAATCCAAGAGACCCAGGTTCAATTACAGGTGGGGGTGAATGTTCAAGTGATGTTGAATTACTATAGAATTACTATAGAATGTACTATTCAATACTATAGTTGACGAAACTATTCATCTAATTTGGGCCTTTATGCCATTGTTTAGGGAATACGGGTCTCAGCGCCTTCGAGCAACCAAAGTCCTTCGGGCCACAGGGACATAGGGCTGTAATGGCCTTTGGGTCCCCAGTGGGCTTCAGGCCATAGGGATTCTGGACCATAGAAAAGACCATGAAGTAACACAGGACATACCACACAGGATCAGACCCATATAAGGATTTAGAGAAAAAATAGTAACCATCAGAGCAGAGAAAACTAGATAAGAATAATGAGGGGGTATGACAATTGGTGTTGAGACTAGGCACCATGCACTGTATGGGGAATTTCTAGCTAATCATCCATGCGAGGTGAGAATCCAGGTACCTTCAATATACAGATACTGGGGAGGGGTTTTTTTAGGTGTGTTAGGACTTGATCCTTTACGGTCATGTATTGGTCATTGTTCCTTGGGCCTACTAGTCATGTAAGGGCTGTGTTTGGGGCTTGTGCCTTGAGCCTACGGGTCATGTAAGGGTTTCCCATAAACTCTTAAAAGGGGGATTATCCAAATAAATAAAAAGAAGGCCTATGTGCCATTCAGGGTAGAGCTTATATGGAATAGAATAAGAGTCATGAATTTATTCCTCCTTTGAAGTAGATCAAACTTTTGAGTTGTTAATGATGGTGATAGTGTTCTTATTGTGCCTTTTCGACGCCTTTTGATAGAAGTAGGATGTGTTGGTGTCACCCTCTTTGACGTGATTTTGTGTGCCCGCATATCCCAAAAGAATTCCATGGTGTGAAGAGACTTATCCATCTCCTTTTCATAATTCTAATTTTGGATAAAAGTGTATCAGATGAGGGACATGATTAAAGGGTTTTAAGTCTCCATTTTATGTTATTTCATACCATATTAGGTTGTAAATACTTAAGAAAACTCCATTTATTCAAATTAGTAGCCACTTGCTAAATATTGTTCTCAGTACCAAAGTATCCCACATTATATCATGAGTGAACAATATACTCACACTCTATATCTTTCATCCAAAAACTATTAAATCTGAGTACCCATTCTTTTACCTATTTCCTTTGGCGGGAGGTATATAACATGATGGGGCATTGATCAGATGTAGCATGGGACATATGGGAAACTAGGAATTTCTTTAAGACTTTAGTCCACTAAATCATACCCATAATTTTTTCTAATCATTCAGGTATGAAGCTATATTCTAAATTTCCTCTAAACCAGGTAAATGGAATACCAGTGTACCATATAGTAACTGGATTTTACAACTATGTTGTTTGATGGTAGTACGGTATTTGTGAGATAGGTCTGTGAGAACCACCTCCCTTTTCATTGTAAAACTTTATTAAATTAAAATCATGTCAAAGAGGCTAAAAGGTAACTTCTCATGTAATGATTGGAGAAATATCTATGATTTCCATTTTCCTCTTTGATATATCCAACTACAAAAAACAACAAATATCAAGGTCGGTGTGTTAGGTTGGTGAATGGTGGCCTCCATGTAGTTTAGGGAGAATAAGGAGATTCAAACATTTAAGTCTTGTTTCCAAAGGATGGAAAGTACCCCTCCCCCCCGAATAGCCAATACAAGAAATAAAAAATCATCCTTGTAATACCACATTATTTGTGATACAATACATGTCCTTTCATTCCAATATAGTTTCATATAATAAAACTATATCTAGGAGATTTTATCACAACAACACTGAAGCATCTGAACTGATCACAAGTTTCCAAGCCCATGAATGTTCCAAAATAAAATGAGAATTAAGATAGGAAGGGATGGTTCAATCTATCCAACACCTTTTTGTTTTCAATAATGGATCCATCTTATGACACACTCCATATTTTGTGTAATTTCTCAGAAAACCAATTAATCCTCCATTCGACATTTAGACCCACTATTTTCCACCATTTTTAAAATGCATTCATAATCCCCTCTTGGTTTCATCTTATACAACAGAGGTTTTTTATGTCTAGTCCCCGAGGGGAAAATGGGATCCTTGTCTAAATCCAAAAGGAGAGAAGAATCCCCAAGAGTGGGGGTAGGGGTTGTCTAGGATAGAGCTTATTTGTTTTAGATTAGAGAGGGGTTTATTTTTTTCAATAGTTGTAGATACCTTATGTATAAAAGAGGTTGACATGGCCCCATATGGGTAGGTATGAAGGATCTATAAGTTTCTATGACTGGTTAAAGTGACCCAGTGCTTTGGTTTTCTCCCTAAATTAATCAGTGTTGTTAATTTTTATCCATAGCGGCCTCGGGAAGCCCCAACATGATAACATTGTTTCAGTAGGATAATGATTATGCATTGAAAGATTTGGATTTTTTTTCACTATCATTTTGTTTTTTTGTTTCTAGAGTAAACAAACCACCCTGGTTCTTAGCGCGCATGAACAGTCCATACTGTAATAAAATATTACAATCATCATCTATGGTCTTGGTAGTGTATTCATTCACTGTATACCCCATGAAAACATGAATGAATAAAAAAATTGTTAAATTTTCATATTTGAATAATATTAAATTGTTGATACCTCCGTTGATAGGAAAATAACATCAATGAGGGCTTCCCAATCTTAACAAAAAAACATTATACGAACCATAGTTTTCCAATGAATGAGGTCTAACTGATCCCATTCCATGAATTACCAAATTGGCCACTAATATTCTCCATAGTGCATTCAGTCATCCCACATAATGAGATTATTTTATGGCGTATCAAGAACTGGGATATTGAGAAGATGACATTTTGGATATCTATCCTGCTTACAAAATCTTCCATCATAATGAGTTGATTAGCAAAAGACCAGGGCCTCCATTTTATAATCATATGTTTATCTTTATCATTGAAATTTTTTAAGATTTGGTGGCTTCCTTTGATTTTTATAATGGTTAATTCTTAATCATGACACCATATATTCTACGAGGAATTTTTTATGTTTTGATGTTGAATCGTTATTCGAAGATGAGTTTTTTGATCATATGAAGGGACATATCATGTAGTAGGAAAGGATCCTCAATATTGTTGCGGGAAACCTTCATTTTGTCTTTCAATATCATGGAATTATTTTTCCAACAGTTGACTAGCTCGTTGTTCATCTCACCACAATCTAATGATATGGTAAATAGAAACACCAAAGGAAATAGAAGAACCTGAAAATGAAAAACAACACCATTAGTGCAATGAGATTTCTGATAAACCAAATAGGCAGCCTGGAGTACCCCTCATCTACGTGTGAGATTCCAACACTGAAATTCCTACTAATATCAGATAAAATAAGCAATGAAAAAGGATCAGCCAACCATTGATGGGAATAAAGTACAATTGAAATATTAAGGGACCATCTCCACCATAGAAAATCTCGACCTAGGAAGAACATAGGAATTCCCAAACCCTAGGAAAACATATGATAAGATCTTGATCATGGGAGACATTCTTATTTATGTACTAAAATATATTCATTTCAATTTTAAGTGTAAATTTGAATTGGAATTTTCCATTCTATGTTTTCACTGGAAATTTACGATGGAAGTTTTCACTAGAAATTTTCAGGGTAAGTTTACACAGGAAATTTCTAGGGGAATCCCACATTGAAAATTTTTAGTTAAGGTTTTCACTAGAAATTTCTACTGTAAGTTTTCCCTAAAATTTTCTTCAAGAAATTTCTAGTCCAAATTTTCTATGAAAAACTACATTATTTATTTATGTGCTAATATATTTTAACTAACAGTTTAAACATGCATTTATTTTAGAATTTTTATAATCAAATATTTAGTTTAATTATAAGAAAAATTGAGTTGAAATATTCACATGAAATTGATGTTGAAATTTTCAAAAACATTTTCCAATGGAAATATGCAGTAAAAGTTCATAATGAAAATTTTCTATGTATTTATTATATTACAAAATTACATTGTTTATTTCTGTATTAAAACATTTGTACTAAAATTTTAAACATATATTTATTTTAGAATTATGATGATCAAACTTATTGTATAATTTTATAGAATAAATTTTTATTGTAAATATTGAGTATATATTTCAATTTATAATTTTTATTGGTATGTATACACTAAAAATTTTGAGTATAAATTTCGAATGTAATGTTGAAATGAAAAATTTTAATGAAAATTTATAAGATGAAATTTATATTAGTGTCAACTTTCATTGAAAATTCCCAATATAATTTTTTAATGTAATTTTATGTATTATGTTAGTACAGTGTATGTACTTATATATATACAAAATTAAAGACACACAGATTTGAATTATATATATAATTATCTTCTATTTATGAATAATAAAACATATATAATAATTTCATTATAATTAACTTTATAATATACATAATAATTTCAATATATATTTATATTTTACTTATATTTATATTATTAAGAAATATCCTATAATAAATATATATAATAGGCGCATGGGGTATCTTAGGGAATTTATAGAAAAAAGAGTTTGGACCCTCAATTTTGGACCACCAACCATGAGATGATATGAACCCCCTGAGTCCCAGAGTATCACTAAAATTTTCCAAATATATCAGAGTTCTATTTTTTTGCAGCATCATGCCAGTGGGGTATCATTTGTGTATGTGTGCATGGCAAGTTGAAATGACTACTCTTTGGTCTCCCTTTCCCACTATGCCACATGGGATAAGCCTGTGGCGTAGTGAAGATTGAAGTGTCCAGTGTGCTCCCTCCCATCATATGGCCTTCACAATGGCTGGATGAAGCTCATCTCCCATATATGGAATCCCTACCTTTGAAATGGACTTCAACAAGGTCATATGAGGTCCCAAATGTTATCCATGGTGGTTTGAGGTCTCGGTAGTGGAGCTTTGTCTTGGGCACAAGCACTCCTGTTGAAAGAATGTCATCTATAGTGATATTGCAGACTATGATAGTGGCATTGAGCTGCGACAGTTGGTGTCGAGGTGCAAGAGGTGTGGTATGGTAAATGTCTTAGTGGAGGTGGGGTAGGACCGTGGCATGATGACAATGTTTTGGTTAATAATTCACAGTGTCCACAAGAATCCATCAAAAATTGAAAGAAAATGCGACATAACACTCTTTAAACATTAAATTATGATGATGATGGGAAGTGAAGTTGAACTAGGGTTGGAGGACTCCTACCATCATCAGTGCCTCCCTACTCTAGTGATGTTTCCCTCCAATCACTGTGTCGTCTTGACCACCACTCACCGACGTGATGCTCCTTGCGGTAGTTAGCTTCTCTCTCTATATTTGTGGTGGGCTATCCCTGTGGGGTTTCTTGACCCACTTCTGTCTAATACCCTACAAATTTTGGGCTATCCACACAGGTCTTACTTCTAACCTAAACATATTCAAAACACATAAATTATCAATTTGAATTACTGGAATTAAATTTTATCATTTAAAATTCCACAACTTTATTTATTTAAATTCATTTTTTCTCTTGAATTTAGAACTCCCATATTTTAGATGAATAATAAATTAGATGGGAATAATCACTAAAAATTCTTCTAAAATATTCAAATTGTTTCATTAAAATATGTTTGAATCAATGCATTCACCAAATATTCTGTATGAAAAATAAGAATACTTTTTTAGGTGGTCCTTAGTTTTCCAATGGCTATCCTAATTTCTTGTTAAGGCCCAGTAGAATTATCTTTCTTTAATTATAAGAATTGAATGTAATTTCAAGTCATTTATCTCATTGTGGTGGGTTCTCCGTTGGGGGTTTCCTAGCCAGCATTGGCTTGCTACCCTACGGGTTGAGGTCTAGCCCCACCAGTCCTACTTGAAACCAAAACTTATTCAAAACACAAAAAATATCAATCAAAACTAATAAAATAAAATGTAAGCATTTAAAATTCCACATCATTATTTGATTAAATTAATTTTACATTTTCAATTAAAATTTACCATATTTTAGAGGAATAATGAATTACATGGGAATAATCAATAAAAATTAATCTAATATATTCCAATATTTACATGAAAATATTTAGACCTCAATATGTTCACCAAATATTATGTATGAAAAATAAGAATCCATTTTGAGGTGGTCCTTGGTTTCCTAAGGGTTATCACAGATTCTTATTATGTCCCATTATAAATATACTCAGATAAATTCTAAGTATATAATGGAATGTCAAGTCACTTCTCATCAAAAAATACCAAAACACTTATATGTCATCACCAAATATTCTGCATGAAAAATAGGAATATATTTTGCATGGTATTCATACAAAATATGTCATGAAATTGTTGTATAATGCATCTCCTTCTAATTATTTTTAAACTCTCTTCGTCTACAGATGGATGAAACTTAATTCATCTTAATTGTTGTAGACAATTTTCTAACTCAACACATCATTATCTTCTCTCTCTCCTTATGGCGAGCTCTCCCCATAGGGTTGATTGGCCATCTTGGCCCTTCTACTATATGGGTTCAGGTCTTTCCCCATGTGCCCTAATTACATTTAAACTAAATATATTCAATGCACAAAAATATAAACCAAAATTACATAAATAAAATTTTATCATTTAAAATTCCATTGCTTTATTCTTTTATATTCATTTTACTTATTCAATTAAAAATTCCCATATTTTAGATAAAAAATGAATTACATGGGAATAATCATTAAAAATCCTTCTAAAATATTTAAATTTTCCCCTGGTAAATATGTGTACATCAATGTGTTCAAAAAATATATTTAATTCAATATATGAATACATTTTTCATGGTATTCACATTAAATCTCTCATGAAATAGGAACTACACATCCTCACTTGCTGCCAAAGGCTTACTGAGGTGATTTCCACCCTCATGTTTGACCACATATGTGCCATATGTGGTTGATGTGGTACTTTGTTTTCAAAGGGATAGAACAATTTTTTATTCAGGCCCATTGGATATATTCATAGATGAATTCTAATTATATAATGGAAAGTCAAATCATTTATCATCAAAAATTCCAAACCACTTAGATATCATCACCAAATATTCTGTATAAAAAATAGGAATATATTTTAAGTTGTCTTCACATTGAATCTCTCATGAAATAGTCATATATTGCTTGGCCTTAAAATGATTTGTATCTTCTCTTTATTCAAAAATGGATGGGACTTCAATCGACTTCATTGTTATAGAAAATGTTCTTACTCCAGACACAACTATCATTTTTCCATGAACATTAAGAATAATTCATCAATCATCACAATAGGATGTGGATAATAGTAATTCAACATGTTTCTAAACATCAAATACTATTATAATCTCCAACACATGTTAACCCTTTATTAATGAAAAATAAAAATCAAGACCAATGGGTTCAATAGAATCTTTTATAAATCCTGTATATAAATGTGATTATATTATTGATTTAAAGTCTTCATGTGAACTTAAAAAATAATGCATAATGATAAATTTTTATATTAAATCTCCCATGAAATAGTAGTATATTTCACGGCCTTCTAAGGATTTCTTACATATCATCATCTATAAACGAATGAAACTTCAATCATATTCATTTTAATAAAAAATTTGTGTGCTCCACACACCATTATCACTTGTCTGTGAACATTAAGAATAGTTCTTCAATATTTAAACTAGGATATAGAGAATAGTAATCCTCCTTGTTTCTCAAATTCATCTAATCTTTTAATTTCCAGCACATATTAACCCTTTGTTAAAAAATAAAATAAAATTCTAGACCATCAAGATAAACCAAATCATTTAGAAATCTTGTTAAAAAATTTGGATATATTTTTATTACAAGGCTTCAAGTGAACATAAAAAAACACACTGAGTGTTAAATTCTTATATTAAATGGAAAATAATGATTTTAAAACTTTGGCATTCATTTTTTTTGATAAAATAAAATTTACTATATCTATTTATTATACGAGTTGATGAAATAAATTTTATTCTATAGTTTAATCATTTTAATTTTTTTATGTTTAATACATCTATTAATTTTCATAATTTTTTATTATGATGTAAACATTAAGGGATTTATGTAATTAAAAAAAATAAATTTATGGGATACACTTGTAGAAAAATTCATTGATTAATGATATTTATTATAAATATTTAATTATTCAATTATACAATTATGTTGTTATGTTTATTTGTATTTTATAATAATTATTTTCTTCCACAACATTCATAATTATATAAAACCTATATTTTTTTAATCATAGTAAAAAATATATGAACTTGTTGGAGTAGTAGATCCTCCCTACACAGCGGAAGGGTTCTACTCTCTCATAGTCGATAGATGACCCATGCCCTACCCAGAAGGAGGTTTCCACTCTTTGATACTATAGGACACATGCCCTGACTATATAAGAGAGTTCCAATCTATGATGAAATGGGACCCATGCCTTGACTCTTCATGAGGGTTATACTCTTAGGAGTCTATAGAGCACCCATGCCCAACCCAGTTGTAGGGTTCCTCTCTAGTCAATGGGGACCCATGCCCATCCCAACTGATGGGTTCTACATGGAATGCCTTTTGTGATCATGCCTTATCACTATCATCATCGGGCACTTACAAAACAAGCGCCAAGCCCAGAACATCTCACACCATATATAAAAAGGAAAAACGGAGGACACCATCATATTCAATTTGAAAAAACACTTACGATAGGATACTCATGGTCCAAAATATGAGTCTAAACGGTGGATATATGAGAGTTTTAAGTTTCCTAAATAAAAAACAAGGGGTACATGATGTGTGAGAGTCCAACACATTGTGTGGTCCCACTTCATCACCTGGTCGTGTCCTTGGAGGTACAAAACTCACCAACCGTATGAAATGGTAGAAACCTAGATACCTCTTACAATGGTGACTGAAAACAAAGAGAATGGATTTCAAATGACAACGCATGCCAAGAAACTAAAATAGATCAATATAAAAAACTATCTGATGAAAATAAAAGCACAACCGTAGCCAAAACTGTAATATCGTGAGTTTTTATACAAGGTATAGATCCTTTTTTCAGTTTAAATGCCTAAATATGGCATAGTGTGAATACCCTTTGTGGTTATAGGGGTATTGGGGATATTTGGGGTCTGTTCAGAGCCCAAAAACTGACTTTTTGGGAGGAAAAGGATAGTCGTATGATTAGTAGAGAGTATGTGGGATAGGCCACATAGTCTGACTAACCATGCGAGACCTAGACACAGGCCTAAAGGATCTCGCATGGTTTTTCAAACTGTGTGGAAGGAGCCACAGCCCTGTGCGAGTACCATTACATTTTATGATAGTGGTCTGAGACACTGTTTGTGTACAATTTGTTAAACCATGTGGGATAACAATGAAAGGTGCCCCTTCTTATAGCAGAAGGTGCGTGATTGGCACAAGATTTAGCCAACGATGTAGCGAAATCACGCGGCCTGGTTTTTTTAGTGAAGTTACGAAATTTTCCCTAATTAATCTGTTATTTCAACATATACTTTTCTATAATTCTTTGTTGGAATACATGGGGATTGAGAGATCCATTGAGCCTTCTATGAATCTTTTGATCTCTATACTCAATATGAACACAGAATCAAGTGTTATTGGTCTTGTTGGATTCTCATATCGGAGTAATAAATTCCTTTTTTTCATTTATCATTTTCATTTTTCTTATGATTTGAGTGAAATCAAAAGCTGATTCTGGATGATACCTTTAATACGAACCTATGGTGGGTAGTCTACGCTTTTCATATTTGATTTTTTGATTTATTAAGCTATTTTTGGTTGCGGAACCCCTCTGGACTTTCCAAAGGGGCTCTGAAATTGAATTGTTTAATTTAATTAAATGAAATAGAACATGATATGGATTGCATTTAGTTCCCTTGAGACATGTTGGAGGTTGATTCCCCAACCAAGGTTAACCATAGGGTGAGCCTTTGACTTTTCCTTTATTATACCACCCATGGGGTATGTGATTGGGATTTCCTAGTTAGATTAAGCCTAATAATAAATTATTTTAATTGAATTTAATGTTTAGAAGATTTTTTACCTATTTTTCCTTGTGATTACATGTTTATATTGATTTAATTTCATGAATGGATTTATTTTCAATTATGCAAATGAGTGGGTGAACTCATGTAATGTAATTTATTGTGAATTGATATATGAGTAAGTTACTCATTGGATAAATTTTAATGTGAATTGTGTTATGAGTGGGTATACTCAGGGAACTTGAATGTAAATTGATTAATGATTACATAGGATTCCATTGGTGTGCTACACCATAGGTTAATGAAATGGTAGATAATTACATGGACCTATATGTTCATTGGATTTTGTTTCCATGGGATTCCTTGGCCCTTGCTAACTGTTGGATCTTGTTTTTCTTGGGCTCGTAGTGGACATGGTTGGAAGACATGATCCTTGGACCCAAACTCAAGCCAAATAGAGTATCCATCGAGATGATCCTGGGACTCGACGAGGATGTCTTGGTCCACTATAACTTGGATCTGGCCCCGAGGGGACTAACATTAATTATTTTATGGAACAATTATGGTAAATGTGATATGAATAGTTGTACACCATGCCTATGGGGAACGTGACATTTATGGAAATACAGAAAGGCCGTAATTGTTTAATACATAGTTTGTATGACACAGTCATGGTTGACATGTTATGCATAGATATATGGTGAGGTCATGTTAGTTACATTTTTATTACTTATAGATGAATTGTTATAGGATATTGGAACTTGTTTTGTAGGGATCCATGTATGCAAATATAATATCATTGGTTTTTAACTTTTTCTTTGGGACCTTACTTATATTACAACCATGCCTGTTTTACTATTAACTTTAATTTATCTTGTTATTTTGCACATCCAGGAATTCTTATAGGCCATTGGGTGGTAGCCTACTAGGATTGTATCTCACACCCCTTTCAGGCTTCCATTGGGTACCTAAACAAACTATATGGATGTAGTTAGGGACTGGGGAAAGTACCCATAGTTTGATGCTTGAATTTATGTCATACTTAGGAGTAGGGGAGCACGAGATCGAGCTGAGCCTCATGGTGCTATTTGGAGATAAAACATTTGGTATTTTTGGTTTATTGATATTATTATTGTTTAGATTCCATGTATACTTGTTTTGGATGATTTTTAGAGACATGTTTCATTATCTTTTCTATATGAGATTACTTCTAGATTTGTTTATATATTCATATCTTGTTTATATATCTGTTGTATGGATTTTTTACTACTTCTGATATTGACTATTAATGTAATTATTCTCTCTTTCACTCTGGTGATGAGGTTATAGTTTCCCAATAGAAAAACCCTCTACCCACATTTCTAGTCGATAACCTCTGGAATTTATGGAGATACACTTGAGGCCTTGTAGTTAACTAGGCTCACGACACTGTTGAGTTGCATCCTGATCTGTGGTCTTACAAAGTGGTATTAGGGGATATTCTTTTCTGGTTTTCATTATTATTCGGGGACAATAGATAAGGATAGAAACATATTGGAATTAGGTATTTAGTTGTGCTTGGGTTTAGCTATCCCACGTAAAGTAAAAAGACAAATTGCGTCGAATGGAATTAATGGTTTCATGATTTTGGATATTACAGTTGATTTGATTCCATAGGTGGGTGATGCACTTGATTTGTGCTATTATTATTGATATCATTATGTTTTATATTTTGTTTTAACCCAATGAGATGAGGGTATTACATCTCATGCATAATTTTAGACACTTTATAGGATTCAAATGCCATGCATTATGCCATTCCAAATAGGATTCATTGCCTGTTTACATGATGCTATGATACGTGTTGTGATAGTTATACCTTCTGTTGTGATTGATATTTTTTGTAGGGAATTGAGAAACATGGTTGGTACATAGAGTGTATGTCGTAACCTTAATAGTATTTTCTTAATTAGGCTACAACATACACCCTAATTAGCTAATTGTGTCACATTGAGTCATGGACCATGAGTCGCATGAACTAGAACATGTTACGATGTGAATTGGGTGGACGTGATAATTCAGTTCATGAGGATTATGTGACCTTATGGATTGAAAATTGATGAACCATTTGGATTGACCATTAAAATGAAATGTGAGATGAATGATAAATCAAATGGAAAATTGAAATGATAAATAGAGAACTCGTGCTAGACCTGATTTTTGAGTAAGAATGTGGTAGTGTTTAGGGTGACTTTTATGACTGTTTCTTTTTACCTGTCACAGATTTAGAAGCATACTATGTGGTATGACCAATTTATAGGATGTTTTTGTCCTGTCCTATGCTTTTGAGATGTGAAATTTGATATCATTTTATTCTAAGTTGTGTTTTTTTCATTGTAGATAAATTCCACAACGAAAACCTCCACTTGTATGCCAAGAGGGTGGCAATGACCATACTTTAGAGGTAGTGGGCCATGAAATAACATTGGATCCTACTTTAGTAATAGATAAAGAACTAGTTTTATTATTGAACATAGGTGTTGATTTATAGATCCGTGGGGGGTTTTATTACTTAATGTAGACTTTTCAGGGAGCATCGCAGACTTCCTTATCAATGGCCGAGCTAACATAGGTGTAATAGTAGTATAATCCTCCCATGTTTTATGGGGATGGAGGTCTATAGGATTATAAGATATGGATTGAGACTATTCTAGTGATCATAGAGAATATGGAGACACCTCCTATGAGGATAGTGAATATCACGACATATATTCTACGTATAGAAGATAATCATAAGTGGTATGTTTTGAACCATGACGATAAGTTGTGAGATACGGATTGAGATGATTTCCAAAATAGGTTCTAAAACTAATTTTTCCTTGAGATTTTTTGAATGGATTAAGATAGTGATTTCATTCCTCTGGGGCAGGTCACTATGATGGTTATGGAGTATTCATCATACTTAACTGAGGTTCATCATTTTCCACTGATATAACATGCTGATGAGATTTCAAGATAGGGACACTCTGAGGATGTTCAATGACATACTATTTGATCTTGGTTAAATGTGTTCATGTTTAAGATGATTATAGAGATAGTAAATCTGGCACTTATTATAGAGAAAAACATGAGGGATGTTTGGGGTGAAAAGTACAGGATTTTAGTCTCTCGACTTAGTGGTTCCACTTTTAGTGGTAGGAAACGATGTTTTAAGGATTCAATGAGTTGAATACTAATCAAGCTATGAGAACTGGTAGCTTGGTTTCATGTCATCAGTTTAGTAGATGGGGACACATGAGGAATCAGTATGATCAAGACCTAGTTTATTGTCAAAATTACAGTAGGATGGGACATGCGAAACATTTCTGTAGGGACTTCCCACAATTTTTGAGTTGTAGGGGGTCATCTCTGACATGAGGTTTAAGAGCAGTTTTCATAGATTTGAATCAGGAAGGGAGCTGGAGTAGTACTGGTCAATCAGGATGAGGAGGTGGTGGTCATGGTCGAGGCAGCCAGACACCAATTGTATCGAGACAACATAATAGGCCTGCTCTGAGTAGTGAGGTTGTGTCACAGGGCCGTGATTTAGGAAATATGTTTTTCGTACAGCCTACACCTATGTGAAAGGGTTTCAAAACATTTATATTGAGATGTAAAATCATAGTAGCCTCTACTCTTGTATCTTTTATTTTTGACATAGGTTCATCACATAGTTTTATATTTGTTCCTATTGTGGAGAGACTTGGGCTCATGATTTAGTTTTTTGAGGGAATCATGACACTCTATACTTCATTGGGGATTATAAAAAATTGTATACAATAGTGCATGGAGTTTCCCCTTGATATTGGTGGGTGTCACTTCATATAGAATCTATTTTTTACTTTAGATCACAATGTTTGACGTCATACTCAAAATGGACTAGCAAGGGGATTATCGAGCCTTCATTGATTACTGTCACCAGAGGGATACACTCACAACACTAGAGGAAAGAGTTTATATTCAAAAGGGTGAATGAGAAGTATAGGCAAGTCAAGATATACCACAACATCATGGGATGTGCAGGAAGACAAACCATATTGCTAGTTTGTATATTGAGGACTAAGGAGTGTGTCAGGAAGACTTTCCTCCCACAATTGGTTGTTTCAAATATGTTTTTCCAATTTAATTTTATAGTTCAACTACTGAGAGAGGATTATGTCTCCATTGATCTAGTACTAGGAGATGCACCATTATCCATTCATCCTTACGGGATGGCTACGACGGAGTTTAAGGAGCTCAGTAGGCAGTTATAGGATTTTGAGGTAAAGGGGTTTATCTGACCTAGTACTTATCTATGTGGTACACCAGTCCTTTTTTCAAAAACGTTTGATAGTACCCTTAGTATATGCATGTATTATTCAAAATTTAACCAGATTATGGTTAAAAAATACTATACCTTTCCACAGATAGATGATATTTTTGAATAGCTTCAAGGAGATTGGGTTTTCTCAAAAATCGATTTGAGGTATTGATATCATTAGGTATGTGTTCAAATTACATACATAATTCACATATCTATTTTGTAGTGAAAATGGTCTATATGAGTATATGGTTATGTAAATTGGTCTCATGAATGCACCAGTAGTTTTCATGGCACTAATGAACTGATTTTTCCATCCTTATCTGCATTCATTTTTTTGGTGGTTTTAATGGATGATATCTTAGTGTATTCTCACAATTCACATGGCTAATATAAACATCACAATATCATTTTGGATACACATAGAGATAATTTTTAATATGATAATCTCGTGAAGTTCCACTTCTGGATGGATCTATTTCACTTTTGGGGTCAAATCATCTCAAAGATAGAAGTATCAGTTGATCCAGAGAAGGTGATATTTTTGGTTTTCAGGGAGTATCCCAAGGATGTATTCTTCATGAGCCCTTAAGGGGCGTTGTTCCAATTAGGGTTTCCCCCATCACTTCCATCTCCCCTCTTTCTTGTGTTGGAGGCAGCCTTCCTCCCCGGTGCATCCTATCGGCGGGTTTGCGGTGTGTGTTTTCTATTCATGTGGAATCATCGTGGGCCGAGGTGTGATTTGGTGTGGAGGTGTCATGGGTTCACATGGTTATTTGTTGGAATTGTAGGTTTGAAGAGTGCTTCCTATGGCAATTCTTTGTTCGCACATCTCTATGTTGGCGTTGTAGATTCGTGGTGTGTTGTAGCTGTGTCGTGAGTTTGTGCCTGTTCATCGTGGCGTGGTCCACCTAGTCGTATCTTTACTATGTTTTCTTGTGTCTTGCGGAGGTCTGTGGTTGATTCCATCCATCTCTCATTTCGGTGAGGTACCTTGGTCTTTTCAGGACATCTCTCACCATGGGGTGGGTTTGGGGTCGCGGTGTGATTTCTTCATGGTGAGGTCCACCCTGCCATCTCTCCATGGCGTATAGTCACTGGAAGAGTGGTCGATATATTATTCTTTAGTCTGCGGGTTTATGCTGCTTTGGTCTTCCATTTGTGAGTGTTTTGGATGGTTTCTATGGTCTACGCCAGGGGTTTGGTGGTGACGGGCTTTGTGGTTCTGGTTTGGTGCTGGTTCCAGCATCTGAAATGTAGGCAATATTTTATTTTCCACCAATGTTTTGGTATGTTTGATTGGTGATGAATTGTTTTTATGGTGTTGTGGGTTCATCTTGGTATTCTAATGTAATCGGTGAGAATGTGAGGTTCGTAGTATTCGAGCAATGAATGGTGTTGCAGCTAGACATGACCACATGGCACAGACCCAAAGGAGGATCTAGAACTGGCGGTTCATCTTTGGAGTTTTTTTGGATTTGGATGTTTAGGAGGGTATGACATCAACCGTCGAATCTGGCCTATTCTTTGAAATGAGACACTTGATTGCCAAATCGATATGTAATGGTGGAGAGCTTCATCATGATCAAATCCTGGAGAGGGACAGTTTCATGGGGTCAATCAGATTGTACTATCTTTGACCTTTTGGTCTTGATGTTTCCTAATTCAAGAAGTATGTTTGGGTTCCCCATTCCTCACTTAAAAGGGGGTATTATTATAATAAAAAACTGAAGGCCTTCTGGACATTGGATGGGAGCATCACAAGAACATATTTGACATATGCAGTTTCATGGGGTTAGCTGGATATTGATGGTGTTTCATATAGGACTTCTCATGCTTAGAAGTGTGTTTGATGGCCTTGAATAAGAAGGTAGTGGAGTTTGTATGGTCATATACCTAAGAGAAAACATTTAAAGAGATGAAATAGAGATTGAATTTAGAACTAATCCTAATACTACTGGAGCTAGGTAGGAGTTACACTATTTACTATGATGCATTAGGTATCGAGCTAGGAGTGGTTCTTATGAAATGGGTTGATCCATGTCGTATAGGTCTCGACAGCTAAAGTCATATGAGAGGATCTACCCTACACATGATCTTAAGTTGGATGTAGTTGTTCATGTAGTGTGTTGTTGGATACATTATTTACTTGGAGAGCATTTTTTGGTGTACACAGACCAAAAAATCCTCACGTATATATTTACGCAGCATGATCTTAATTTTAGGATGAAAAAGTGGGTTGAGTGTAATAATTCAACTTTGAGCCTCCTTATACGCATAGGAAGGGAAATGTAGTGGAGAATGCACTGATTAAGAGGAAATATATACAACCAATTCACTGGGATGGTAGCGAGTGGAAACTTATGGATTTGTTCTCTAAGATGCATGATGTTATTATTATTTTCACAAATTTTTATATACATTCCTTTACTGATTTTATATGAAATGTGCATAATTTGAATAAAATATTAATGTTTCAATATTAAATGTAATTTTTGAGCATTATTTGAATTAATCAAATCAATGTCACTTTATCATTTTATTTATAACTCTCACCGTAATTATCCAAATTGAATGGTTCTTCTTTTGTAGGATTCCCCTTTCAATATAAAACATTTCATTATAAGGGATATGTGTCCAATTGTTCCATTTGAAGCGTCATAGAGTCCCCACAAGAAGGCCCACAGAATTTGTGAGAAACTAGATCATCCATGATAATAGAAATACTGAGATCCAACCATAAGACCAAATTTTATGATACTACAAATTTTGTTCATGATTATCCAAAGGAATCATGGATAAAAAATTCAAGGCCAAATCCCCAAAAAAGGTCCCAACAGATTCCTGTAAACTCAGCCCACCATTCAGGTCGGGAATTAAAATCAGTACAATATTCATGAATTTTGTCCTTATATATGCATCCAATCTATCTAATAATTTTCAGTGTGAAAGAAAAGATATGGGTGGCCAACATTGTTGAATAAAGTGTTCGGATTTGAAGGCATATTATTATTGATTAACCCATTCACATTTCTGCCTTCTAAAAAGTTTGGATTGAAATGGACATATTATAATTGTTTACTAAAACCACCATAAATTTTTCTCACAAAGTCCAAAATTTTCCACATTTTCAGATTATATGTAAAAAATTATTATCAAAACCTTTGAAAAAGGAGATATCTCGATATTCATCTTTCTAGATGTCCAAATCGTCGAGCCAAGTGGAAGGGTAGTTTTGGAATGCAAGCGTCCACCACCTTGGGCTATAATACATCCAATCCTCTCCTTTCAAAAGGGTTGGAATTTCAGAGTAAAGGATGATAGTTTGGAATGACCAAGGTAATGCCAACAAAGTTTAATGATATTCTATGCTCATGTTTTTACTTTATAAACCATTCCTCCTTGCTTCCTTTCATTTACATTTGTGTTGTTCTTTGTTTATAATCAGGTAAGTGTTTGTTTTTGTAATTCTATTTTAATACAAGTTTCTTATTCTTCATCTATTAATCTCATCCAACTTATGTTAAATAATATTAATTGTCTTAAAATAGTTTAAATACGGTTTAATCCCCTCCCGGTCTTTTTTATTACACATTCAATCTAAAGTCAGTATTTAATTCCCTTTACTGTTTGTGTGTGTGTGTTCGGCACAAAACTCTTTTATTATCCCTTTCATTTCTTCCTCACTTATTAATTCATCATCATAAAATTATAACCATATTATTAACCAACCAAATGGATGAGTAAATCTATCATTGGGATTATTTATAATTTGATCATATTAAGTGATTGAGTGCCTTCTCTAAATGAACATTCTTTAAATTAATATTGTGTATTTTGAACTTAATATTTCAGGGAATAATGACATGTTGTGTTTAGAATATGGATTTCATGGATTATTGGAACCACAAATACACTGCCATAAAAAATTAATGGTAATTATTAGAACCCTATGTTTTGTTACTTCTTAGATTAAAACTTTAACACTTGGAAGTTCCAATCAAAATAATCTTGTGAAGTGAGTATTAATTTAATGCAATATAAAGCAAAGCTCAATGATATCATAATATTTAATCCCCCATAATTAAATAACCCCAATATTTATCAATTTTTTAAATCAATCATCATCTATAAATTATTTCTTAAGCTTTGAAAACAAACCCCCTATTTAAAATACTATTAACTAAAAACAATCAACTATTAAAAATTATAATCGATGAGGATTCGACCCGAGTGTTTCTATAAACATTAGTAGAGCACCGAAACCTTTAAAGGTTGGTAGGTGACAATCGACTGTGATTTCAAATGGAGTGGTTGCCGGGGATGGTGTGATTAAGTAGTCATTTGTTTCTGGTAATTGTAAAAATAATAAATTAAAAAAAATTAAAAAATAGAAATAAAAACCTGCCTTCTCATAAAAATCATAAATAGAAAACACACAGAGAAAAACCCATCTTTCTCTTTCTTCCAAAATCTCTCTGAATGTCCTATAGCCTCCCATACAATCCATCGGATTTGTTTGACCCTTAAATTTATTAAACACTTCGTCAACATAGGAGGAACATTAGGGATAATCAAATAATTCGAAAACCAGTCCTTGTACAACCAATTGAATTAGATATGGATAATCCTAGGGAAGAAACTATTAAAAAACCATATAACTCTGATATGAATTAACAACCCATTGGTATTAAATATCCAAATATATAGGCTGAATTCGAACTCAAATTGAGTTTGATTCATCTTCTACCTCATTTCCTTGGGCTAACCGGTGATGATCCACATCTCCACCATAAAGAGTACCAAGTGGTGTATTCTACAATGAAGGCTAAAGGGATTTCTGAGAAACAAATCAAACTCCCTGAATTAATTTTATCTCTAAATGAAACTTCTAATTCATGGCTTTACTACCTCCCCCATGGTTCTATAACCACATGGAATTAATGAAGCGACACTTCTTAGAGAAATTCTTTACTTCTTCTCGTATTGATTCTATCTGAAAGGAAATAAATGGTATTCATCCATTCCCAAATTAATTACTCCATGAGTATTGGGAGAGGTTCAAAAATCTTGTGTCAACTGGTCCAAATCACAAATTCCCTTTCCAAGTCTTGATCCAATACTTCTATGACAGGTTATTGGCTATTTAGATAACCCTCATTGACAATGGAAGTGGTGGTGCTCTTGATGATATACCTCTTGCAGCTGCAAGAGATCTCATAAGCAACATGGATGCAATCACACAAAAATTCCATACTCTAGCACATGCTCAAGTCAAACAAGCCAAAGATATTAAATCAATATATAAAAACAAGATGACTATGTGTATTAGTGAACTTACAGGTCTTGTGCGGCAACTAGCTGTGGAATCCAAATCCCCAACCTCATCTTCTACACAATCTCTGTTCCCTGGACCTATCAAGAACTGTGGAATCTACAGTTCCCCATCTCATCCAACAGACACATGTCCACAACATCGAGAGAATAAATCCAATTCAACAGGAACAATGGAGCTCAATGAAACATATGACCAGCAGAACCCCAACCCTCAACAATCAGGTTAGTTTGTTAGAAACCTCAACCAACTCCACTTTGAGCCCTTCTCTTCTACCTATAACCCTAGATTGAGATATTGGAATCCCATTTATCATCCTCCTTAGTTCCCTAATAAAAATCCAAACCAATTCCAATATGGTCAAGGTGGTGGTAACGTCCATAAACAATATTCTATTGTTCCTTATCTTTAAAGGAACAATCCTCCTTCAGGATTCCACTATCCTAGTGAGGCTTCCAAATTCCCATTCAAATACAATTACTTTCCCAAGAACCAAAATCAAGGTAATCCCAATTTGATAAAAGCCTCTTCTTCCAAGAAACCATGAGAATGTGCAGTAGAAGATCTTTCCTCCTTCACCTATTATAACCTAAAAAACAATGAAACACAAATTGGTCAACTTGCATCCCACATGATCTAGCAAGAACAATCATATTCTTCCCACATCCTAACTCAACCATTACCCAACCCCAAGGGTAATGTAAGTGCAATTGCACTTAGATTGGGGAATCAATCTTCTATGACTCAAAATAAGTTCTCCAATACCCCTTTTAATGTTGACCTAGAAAATGAAAAGAAAAAGAAACATTAAAAGGAACCTAAAGCAATTTCCTCACCTCCATCCATTCCACAAAGGAATCCAATTCCTTTTCCTCAAGATGTTTCAAAACCAAGGAAGTCCATTGAACCCGATCCAGAAATACATGACAAGATTAGATGTGTTTATGTCAACATACCCATCTTAGATGCAATAAAACAAATCCCTAAGTATGAAAAGTTTCCTAAGGAATTTTTCACCCTCAATAGTAAACTTAGGTGCTTCGAAAATGTTTCCACTTAGTAGTATATTCTCATAAAGTGCATAGATCCAGGGATCATTACAGTTCCATGGAAAATTTGAAGTTCCAACTTCGATGGTGCACTCATAGAACCAGGAGCCTCAATTAATGCCACACCCAAATCCATATTCTCCAACTTTGTTCTAGGTCCCTTACATCAAACAAGTGTTTCCATTCAATTGGCCAATCGAAGAACTACCAGTCCTGAGGGAATAATTGAGGATCTCCTTTTTTGGGTTAATGATCTTATCTTCCCAGCCGAATTCTATGTCCTTGACATGGAAGGTGAGATGACCTATTCTTGATATCCCATAATTTTAGTAATTCTATTCCTCATGACTTCTTGAGACAAGATTGATGTCCATTAATGCATCTTATCCATGGAATTTGGTGACTAACATGTCATGTTCAACACTTTCGAAGCCACACGATACCGATACGAGGACCACATTGCATTTTCAATCCATGCTTATGAGGAAAATTCTGAGATTCAATTGAACCCCTTTCCATCATGTTCATCCTGTTCTGAAGAGATTGGATCTTGTGGGATCTACACCATGATTAACCATCGCATTAATGGTGAAGTGGATGTGGATATCTCATTCATAGACTCCATCAATCTAGAAGATATTTAAAAATCTATTGAATCCCACATCAACTCTGATCTCTACTACTCCACCTTGGATAGTATTAAGGAAAATGAAGCAAAACCAACTGAAATCCCTTCCTCCATTCTTGAGTTGTCTATCCCAACAAATGAAAGATGAGACTCATATGAAACCTCTTCATGAACACCTGAAATATGCATTCCTTTTCCATGATCACTATTATACTGTCACTATCTCAAGTTCACTTATTGAAACAGTGGTGTTTAAACTTTTTCAAGTGTTATAGGAAAACAAAAAGGCCTTAGGCTAGACCCTATATGACATACCAGGAATAAACACAACCCTTTACATGAATCACATCCATCTTGAGGAATCATCCAAACCACTTAGACAACAAAAAATAATAATCAATCCACTCATACTATAAGTATTTAGGGAAGAGATCACCAAGCATCTTCAAACTAGTATTATATACCAAATTTATGATAGTGAATGGGTTAGTACAATTCAAGTTGTACCTATGAAGGTTGGTATAACTATTTTTACAAATGAACATGAGGAGGTAGTCACAACTCGAGTGAAGAACAAATGGCGTGTCTGCATCAATTATATGAAATTGAATGTTGAAACAGGAAAAGATCACTACCCTATTCCATTCCTTGATGATATTCCAGAACGATTAGCTGTAAAGTCACACTATTACTTTCTTGATGGATACACCAGCTACATCAAAATACAAATTGAACCTTAGGACCAAGAAAATACTACATTAAATTTCCCCATTGGAACACATGCATATAGAAGAATTCCTTTTGGCCTTTGTAATGCTCCTGCAACATTCGAGAGGTGTATGATGAGTATTTTTTCTGAATTCATTGAACACTGCATGGATGTATTCATGGACAACATTACCATTTATGGCGAGTCATTTTAATCTTGCTTTAATTCACTCTCTTTAGTCCATCATATGTGTTTCAAGTGTAATCTGTTGTTAAATATTGAAAAATGTATCTTCATGGTTGGAAATTGGATTGTTCTAGGCCACATTGTTTCAAAAGAGGATATTGAAGGTGATCCTGCAAAAATTGAAGTGATCCAATAACTTTCTAAACCTATCTTCGTTCGAGACATCTGTTCATTCCTCGGTCATGCTGGTTTCTATCAGAGATTCATCCATAAATTCCGTAGGATTCCCCTCCCACTCACTCGATTGCTCCAAAATGATGTCAGTTTTAATTTATATAAGGTTTTCAAGAGAGCATTCATTGAACTAAAAACTTCTCTTACATCTACCCAAATAATCCAACCCCTAGATTGGTCCTTACCCTTTGATATGATTTATGAAGCTTATAATAGAGCCTTGGGGGCTATTCTTGGTCAATGAAGAGAAAAACTCCCTCATGTCATCTATTATGCCTCAGAAAAATTGGATGGAACTCAATATAACTATACTATCACTAAATATGAACTTTTAGCTGCAGTTTTCTCCTTAGATAATCTTTGTCCCAATGTATTAGGTTCCAAAATCATCATCTTCACAGATCATTATTTTATAATGTTCTTACTCATGAAAAGTGATTCCAAACCAAGGCTAATAACATGGATCCTAATGCTCCAAGGGTTTGACCTTGAAATCAAAGATAGATCAGGAAAATAAAACTCTATGGCTTATCACATGACTAGAATTTCTAATTATTCTCATTTAAAAATCATTGATCCAAAATTCCCCATTGAGAACCTTTCATCTCTCACTCCAAAAATACCGCCGTATGCCCCAATTGTAAATTACATGGTTTCTTATGTTTTTCCTGAAATGTTTTCAAAAAAACAAAAAATGAAGTTGAAAATTGATTCAAAACACTATTTTTGGGAAGAAAATAATCTTTGGAAAACTCTGGAAGACATGGTAATTATTGGATGTTTTTATGAAGATTAATAATTCCACATCTTATAATTCTGTCACACAGTTCTTGGAGGTGTCCAATTTGGACCAAAAAGGACCTCTTAAAAGGTCATGGACTCTGGATTCTTCTAGCATTAACCCTTCAAGGACTCACATGAGTTTTTTCAATCATTTCTCACTTTCAGAAAGTTAGTCAGAATTTCAAATAGAAATGAAATTCCCAAAATTCATTAATTTTCTATGAAATCTTCGAGGTTTGGGGCATCAATTTCATGGGGCCATTACCCCTTCTAATGGATTCTCATATATTCTTTTTGGGTTTTATTATTGATAAAAAACTATTTTTTGAATATTATTTTGAAAATACATGACATAATTTCCTCAAATTGTGCTAAATATGTTCATTTATGAAATACATGGGATTAGATCATTCATTTGTAAATTAGATTACAATTCTAGTTTTACCCTTTCAAGAATGATCTGTTTTATTTTTCACATAATTATTTTAATATGAATTATTTGAACTTATATATTTTTAAACCTGTTCCTCACTTAATTTTATATAACTTTCATTCAGGACACTAGAGCTAAAGAGTGCATTTGTTTGGTGAAAATGGGCCTTGAAGTTGAAGTTGTGCTAGACTCGCCAGAATGGACATGGGTTCTGTATTTGGGACGTAACATCTTCATCCGTGCTTTTATTAGGCCCTAATATGGAGAGGAGCTCTAGTATTAATTATCTCACAAATCATCCTTCTTTAAGGAGATCCGGTTCACCCTTTTTTGAGGCCAAATGGGCGGTTCAAGTTGTATTAAAATTTTTGGCCGAGATTCTCTATTCACACTTGAATCCTCTTTAAACCTAGCCTCCCCTCCACTCTTTAAATTAGTGTTTTTCTCATATGGTGGGGTTGAGAAGTGAATTAGGATATTTGAGGTAGAGGATAATTGGTTTCACCAAAATTATCCAACCATTGTAAGAGGGGTAGATCTTGATGCAATGATCCACTCATCGAAACCTCCCTCTCTTCTTCATGTTGTAATATTTTCATTTGTGTATTAAACTTCATTATTCTTATTTTATTTATTATCTTTTATTATGTTTTATTAAATAAATTATTATCTCAAATTTCCTCTTTGGGATGGAATTCATGAGAAGAATCGTGATTGGTTTATACCCATTATAAACCATTGCAAATTCAATTCGCTTCTACGATGATTACGCCACCAAAAAAGATGGTCCTGAAAGACTTAGTGAATAATTCTGGGCTTATCGGACTACATATAAAACACCCATTGGAATGTCTTCTTTTAGGCTACTTTTTTGTAAATCATGTCATTTTCCAGTTGAAATCCTACATAATTCACTTTGGGCTATGAGAACTTGTAATTTTTATTTTGAAAAATCTGGGGATTAAATATTGTTGCAATTGGATGAATTGGAGGAGCTTCGACTTGATTATTATGAGAGATCCAATATGTTTAAAGAAAATGATAAGGTTATCCATGAAAAAAAATCCAAATAAAGGTATGTCATGAAGGTTAAAAGTTAATTCTCTTCAATTCTTGATTTCGGTTTCACCCAGGTAAATTTAATTTTCGTTCGGAAGGTCCTTTTTTTATTACTAATGTTTACCCATTTGGTGCAGTGAAAGTCCAAGACACCTCTTCAAAAAGGACATTCACAGTTAATGGTAATATGTGTTTCGTATAGCCTACACCTACGGAGAAGTTTTTTCCATCCATCTATAGTGAGATTTAAAATCTTAGTAGCCTCTACTCTTGTATCTTCTCTTTTTGACATAGGTTCATCACATTGTTTTATATTTGTTCCTATTATGGAGAGACTTGGGCTGCTGATTCGGTTTTCTGAGGGAATCATGACACTATATACTTCATTGGAGATTATAAAGAAAGTATAAACTAGTATAGGGAGTGTCTCTTTGATATTGGAGGGTGTTACTTAATATAGAATTTGTTTTTACTTTAGATGAAAATGTTTGATGTCATACTCAAAATTGACTGGCTAGTGGATTATCGAGCCTTCATTGATTAATATCATATGAGGGTGACATTCACAACACTAGAGGAAACAGTTTATATTCACATGGGTGAATGAGATGTATAGGCATGTCAAACTAGAACACAACATCATGGGATGTGAAGGATGACAACCCAGTTTTCTAGTTTGTATATGGATGACTAGGGAGTGTGTCAGGCAGACTTTCCTCCCATGGTTGATCATTTCAAGGATATTTTTCCAAATGAATTTTCCATTTTCACTCCTGATAGAGGTGTATGTCTCCATTTATCTAGTACTAGGAGATGCACCAGTATACATTCAACTGTACAGGATGGCTATGACGGAGTTAAAGGAGCTCAATAGGCAGTTATTGGATTTTGAGGTAAAGGGGTTTATCTGACCTAGTTCATATCTATGGGGTACACCAGTCATTTTTTTCAAAAAAGCTATATATTACCCTTTGGATATGCATGGATTATTCAAAATTAAACTACATGATTATTAAACATTGTTATTCCTTTCCACAGATAGACGACATTTTTGAACAGCTTCATGGTGATTGTGTTTTCTCAAAAATTGATTTGAGGTCTCGATATCATTAGTTATGTGTTCAATTTACACACATACCTTGCATATCATTGTTTTATATGGTATGTTCTATCTTAGTATATGGTTATGTCATTCGGTCTCACGAATACACCAGTAGTTTTCATGGTACTGATGAACTTATTTTTCCATCCTTATCAGCTTTCATTTTTTTGTGGGTTTCATGGAAGATATGTTAGTGTATTCCCATAATTGACATGACCACTCTAAACATCTTAAGATAATTTTGGATACACTGAGAGATAATCAGTAATATGATAATATCGCGGAGTTCCACTTCTGGATGGATCAGATTCACTTTTGGGGTCATATCATCTCAGAGATATAAGTACCAGTCGATCCAGAGAAGGTGTGATTTTCAGTTTTCGGGGAGTATCCCAAGGATGGATTCTTCATGAGACTCTAATGGGTGCTGTTCCAATTAGGGTTTCCCCCATCACTTCCATCTCCCCTCTTTCTTCTGTTGGAGGTGGCTTTCCTCCCTGGCAGATACTATCGACGGGTTTGCGGTGTATGTTTCCTCTTCTAGTGGCATCGTCGTAGGCCATGGTGTGATTTGGTGTGGTGACTTCATGGGTTCACAGTGTTTTGTGGTGAAATTTTAGGTTTGTAGAGTGCTTCCTATAGAGATTCTTTGTTTGTCGATCTCTATGTTGGCGTTGTAGATTCGCGGTGTGTTGTGGCGGCGTCATGAGTTTGTGCCTGTTCGTCGTAGTGTGGTCCACCAAGTCGTATCTTTACAGCATTTTCTAGTGTCTGGTGGAGGTCTGTGGTCGATTCCAGCCGTATCTCATTGTGGTGAGGTACCTTGGTCATTTCTTGTAGTCTCTCACTATAGGGTGGGTTTGGGGTCGTGGTGTGATTTCGTCATGGCAAGTTCCACCCGACCATCTCTTCATGGTGTATAGTGATTGGAAGAGTGGTCGATCAAGTCTTCTTCAGTTTGAGGGTTTCTTCCACTTTGATCTTCCATCTGCGAGTGTTTTGGGTGGCTTTTATGCTCTACGCAAGGGTATTGGTGGTGACGGGGTTTGTGGTTCTGGTTTGGTGATGGTTCCAGCATCCGAAATGTAGTCAAGATTTTATTTTCCACTGATTTTTTGGTACGTTTGATTGGTGATGAATTGTTTTTATCGTGTTGTGTGTTCATCTTGGTATTCTGATGTGATCGGTGATGTTGTGAGGTTCCTGGTATTCGAGCAATGAATGGTGTTACATCTGGACTCGACCACATGGAATAGGCCGAGAGGAGGATCTAGAGCCGGCAGTTCATCTTTGGAGAGTTTTTCATATTTGGATGTTTGAGAGGGTGTGACATCAGCCATCAAATCAGGCCTATGCATTGACATGAGACACTTGATTACCGAATCACTATGCAATGGTGGAGAGCTTAATCATGATAAAATCCTATAGAGGGCAAGTTTCATGGTGTCAATCATATTTTACTCTCTTTGACCTTCTGGCCATGAGTTTTACTAAGTCATGAAATATGTTTGGGTTCCCAATTCCTCTCTTAAAAGGGGGTCATATAATAATAAAAATATTGAAGTCCTTCTGGCCATTGGATGGGAGCATCCCAAGAACATATTTGACATATAGAGTTTCTTGGGGTTATATGGATATTAATGGTGTTTAATACAAGACATTTCATGCTTATAAGTGCATTTTACGACCTTGACTTAGAAGGTTTTGGAGTTTTATGGGTTGATTACCTATGAGAAAACCTTTCAAGAGATGAAATGGAGATTGAATTTAGCACTAATCCTGATACTACTTGATCTAGGTAGGAGTTACACTGTTTAATATGATGCATCAGGTATCAATCTAGGAGTGGTTCTTATGCAAGGGTAGATCCATGTCATATAGGTCTCGGCAGCTGAGGTCATATGAGAGGAACTACCCTACACATGATCTTGAGTTGGCTGTAGTTGTTCATGTAGTGTGCTATTGGAGACATTATTTACTTGGAGAGCATTTTGTGGTGTACACAGAGCAAAAAAATCCTCAAGTATATATTTACGTAGCCTGATCTGAATTTTAGGATGAAAACAAGGGTTGAGTATAATAATTCAACTTGGAGCCTACTTATACTCGAAGGGAAGGGAAATGTAGTGGTCAATGCACTGAGTAAGAGGACATATATACAACCAATTCAGTGGGATGGTAGCGAGTAGAAACTTATGGATTTGTTATCTAAAATGCATGATGTTATTAATATTTTCAAAACTTTTTATATTCTCCCATTTACTAATTTTATATGAAATGTGCATAATTTGTGTGAAATATTTTTGTTTAAATATTAAATGTAATTTTTGAGGATTTGTTGAATTAATCCAATTGATGTTACTTTACTATTTTACTTGTAACACTCACCCTAATTATACATATTCAATGGTTCTTCTTTTTTAGGATTTCTCTTTCAAAATAAAACATTTCTTTAGAAGGGATATGCGGCCAATTATTCCATTTGAATGGTCATAGGGTCCACACTAGAAGACCCACAGAATTTGTGGTGAAACTAGATCATCCATGAAAATGGAATTACTGGGATCCATCCATAAGACCAAATATGATGATAATTACGAGTTTGTTTTGGATTATCCAAGGGAATCATGGATAAAATTTTCAAGGCCCAATCCCCAAAAGGGGCCTAAATGATTGTTTTAAACTCAGCTCACCATTCTGGTCATGAATTGAAATCAGTACAGTATTCATGACGTTTTTCCTTATATAGATATCCAATCTACCTAATATATATCAGTGTGAACGAAAAGATATGTGGACAAATTTTTTGAAAAATGTGTTATGATTTGAAGGCATCTACCAATTGATAAACCAATTCATATTTCTTCCTTCTAAAAATTCTGGATGGAAATGGAAAAAATATAATTGTTTACTAAAACCTCCATAACTTTTACTCAAAAAGCGAAATTTTTCCACATTTTTTAATTAGATGTCAAAATTTATTATCTACAACTTTTAAGATGGAGATACATCAATATTCAACTTTCTGGATGTCCAAATCGTCGAGCCAATTGAAGGGGTAGTTTTTGAATGAAAAGAGTCCACCACATTGGGCTATATTACATCCCCTCCTCTCCTTTCAAAAGGGTTAGAACTTTAGAGAAAAGGAGGATATTTTTTAATGACAAGGGAACTGTCAAAGGCTTGTGATGATATTCTATGAACAATTTTTAACTTTTGAAACCATTCCTCATTACTTCCATTCATTTACATTTGTGTTGTTCATCATTTATAATCATTTAAGTGGTTGTTTTTGTAATTCAATTATAATGATTGTTTCTTATTCATCATCTATTATTCTCATCCACCTTCTATTAAATAATATTAATGACCATAAAATAGTTTAAATAAATTTTAATCCCCTTCCATTATTTTTCTTTCTCATTCAATCTAATGTCAGTATTTAATTGCCTTCACTATTTGAGTGTGTGTGTTCGGCGCAAAACTCTTTTCATATCCCTATCTTTTTTTCTTCACTTATAAATACATCATCATAAAATTATAACCAGATTATTAACCACCCAAATGGACTGGTAAATCTCTCATTGGGGTGATTCATAATTTGAGGATATTAAGTGATTGAGTGCCTTCTCTAAATGAAGATTCATTAAATTAATATTGTGTATGTTGAACATAATATGTCATGGATTAATGACATGTTTTGTTTAGAATATGGATTCCGTGGATTATTGGAACCACTGATACACTAACATAAAAAAGTAATGGTAATGATTAGATGCCTAAGTTAAGTTACGACTTGGATTAATTTTTTAACACTTGGGAATTTCGATCAAATCATCTTGTGAAGTGGGTATTAATTTAATGAAATAAAAAGCAAAGCTCATAGATGTCATAAGCTTAAATCCCGCATAATGAAATCACCCCAATATTTATCATCATTTTATATCAAACATCATCCATAATTTATTTCATAAGCCTTGAAAAAAAATCCCCCATTCAAAATACAATTAACTAAAAATAATCAACTGTTAAAAAGTATCATCACTGAGGATTCAACCCGAGTGCATCTATACACCTTAGTAGAGCACCGAAACCTTGAATGGTTGATAAGAGACAATCGACTGTGTTTTTAAATGATGTTTTTTGGGGATGGTGTAATTAAATAGTCAGTAGTTTTTGGTAATTGTAAAAAAACATAAAAACAAAATTTTATAAATAATGGAAAAAACACAATGAAAAACCCACCTTCTCATAAATATCATAAATAGAAAAAAAAAACAAAAACCAATCTTTCTATTTCTTATAAAATCTCTCTGAATTCCCTATAACCTCCCAAAAAATCCATCAGATTTGTTTGACCCTTAAATTGAGAAAACACTTCTCCACTTAGGAGGAACATTAGGGATAATAGAATAATTCAAGAACTAGTCCTTGTCCAACCAATTTAATTAGATGTGGATAATCCATGGGAACAAACTATTTAAGTACTTTCTACCTCTGATATGAATGACCAACCCCATGTTATTAAATATCTATACATATAGGCTGACTTTGAACTCAAATTGGGTTTGATTCATATTCTACCGAATTTCCATGGGATAGCAGTTGAGGATCCACATCTCCACCTTAATGAGTTCCAAGTGGAATGTTCTACCATGAAGGCTCAAGGGGTTTGTGAGGAACAAATCAAACTCTATTCATTCCTTTTATCTCTAACTGAAACAGCTAAGTCATGGCTTTACTACCACCCTTATGGTTCCATAACCACATGGAATTACATGAAGAGACATTTCTTAGAGAAGTTCTTTACTGTTTCTCGTACTGCTTCTATCCAAATGGAAATAAGTGGTATTAGTCAATTCACAAATGAATTACTCTGTGAGTATTGGGAGAGGATCAAAAAGCTTGTGTCAACCTATCCACATCACCAAATATCCGACCAACTATTGATCCAATACATCTATGAGGGGTTATTGGCTATGTAGATAACCCTCATTGATGCTGCAAGTGGAATTGCTCTTGTTGATAAATCTCTTGCAGCTACAAGAGATCTCATAAGAAACATGGCTGCAAACACACAATAATTCCATACTCGAGCCCATGATCAAGTCAAACTAGCACAAGATAGTCAATTAATAGATCCAAACAATATGACCAAGTGCATGAGTGAACTTAAAGGTCTTGTGTGACAACTAGCTGTGCAATACAAAGCCCCAACCTCATATTCTCCACAATCTATGTTCTCTAGACCTATCAGGAACTATAGAGTCTATATCTCCCCATCTCATCCAACAAACACATGTACACAACTTCAAGAAAATAAATCCGATTCAACCAGACCAATGGAGCTCAATGCAACATATGCCAAGAGGTACCCCAACCCTCAACAATCAGGTTGGTTTGTTAGAAACTTCAACCAACCCCACTCTAAGCCCTTCTCTTCTAGCTATAACTCTAACTTGAGATATGGGGATCCCATTTATCATCCCCCTTAGTCCCCTCATCAAAATAAAAACCAATTCCAGCATGGTCAAGGGTGTAGTAACTTACATCAACCTTATCCTTCTGTTCCTCATCCTCAAAGGAACAATTCTCCTCCTAGATTCCACTATCCTAGTGAGCCATCACAATTCCCAAACCAATACAATCGCTTTCCCAAGAACTGAAGTTAAGGTAATCCCAATTTGGGACAGGCCTCTTCTTCCAAGAAACCATGATAAAGTGTAGTATAAGATCTTCCCTCCTTCACCTATTCTAGCATAAAAAAAATTGAAACACAAATTGGTCAACTTTCATCCCACTTGAGCTAGCAACAAAAATCTAATTTTTCCCAACTATCAACTCAACCATTACCCAACCCCAGGGTTAATGTAAGTGCAATTGGACTTAGACTAGGGAAGCAATATGCTATGACTCAAAATAAGTTCTCGAATCCCCTATTGAATTTTGACCTAGAAAATGAAAATAAAAAGATACAAGAAAAGGAACCTAAATCCATTTCATCACCTCATTCCATTCCACTTAGGAATCCAATTCCTTTTCCACAAGATTTTTCTAAACCAAGGAAGACCTTTGAACCCAATCTTGAAATTCTTGACATGTTTAGACTTGTTCATGTCAACATACCCCTCTTAGATGCCGTAAAACAAATCCCTATGTATGAAAATTTTCTTAAGGAATTGTGCACCCTAAAGAGGCAACTTAGGACCTTTGAAAATGTTTCCACTCAGTATTATATTCTCATAATGTGCAAAGATCCAGTGATCTTTACAGTTCCATGCCAAATTTGATTTTCTAACTTCGATGATGCACTCATAGACCCAATAGCCTCAATTAATGTCACACTCAAATCCATCTTCTCCAACCTTGGTCTAGGTCCCTTACATCCAACGGGTGTTGTCATTCATTTGGCCAATTGAATAACAGCCAATCCTGAGGGAATAATTGAGGATGTGATTGTTTGGGTGAATGAACTTATCTTCCCAGACGATTTCTATGTACTTGACATGGAAGGTGAGATGACCTCTTCTCGATATCCCAGAATTTTAGGAAGACCATTCCTCATGAATTATAGACCCAAGATTGATGTCCATTAATTCATATAATCCATGGAATTTGGTGACCAACTGGTCATGTTCAACATTTTCCAAGCCACATGATACCCATCTGAGGACCACATTGCATTCTCAATCCATGTTTCTGAGGAAACTTCTAAGATTAAATTGAACCCATTCCATCATGTTCATCATGTTCCGAAGAGATATGATCTTGTGAAATCTACACCATGATTAACCAAGTCATAATTGGTGAAGTTGATGTGGATATCTTATTCATAAACTCCATAAATCTAGAGGATATTCAAAACTCTATTTAATCCCACATCAACTCTGATCTGTAATGATCCAACCTGGATAGTATTAAGGAAAATGAATCAAAACCAACTGAAATCCCATCCTCCATTCTTGAGTTGTCTAACCCACAAATGACAGATGGGACTGATCTGAAACCTTTTAATGAACATAAGAAATATTAATTTTTTTTCCATGATCACTCTTATACTATCATTATCTCTTCTTAACTTATTGAAACCCAGGAGTTCAAACTTGTTCAAGTGTTAGAGGAAAACAAAAAGGCCTTAGGTTGGACCCTAGATGACATACCAGGAATCAACCCTGCCCTTTGCATGAATCAAATCCATCTTGAGGAATCTTCCAAACCACTTAGACAACTACAAATAAAAATAAATCCACTCATACTTGAGGTAGTTAGGGAAGAGATCACCAGGATTCTTCATGCTGGTATTATCTACCCAATTTATGATAGTGAATGGGTTAGTCCAATTTAAGTTGTACCTAATGAGGGTGGGATAACTATTGTCACAAATGAACATGGGAAGGTAGTCACAACTCGAGTGAATAAAAAATGGTGTGTTTTCATCAATTATAGGAAATTTAATGTTGAAACAAGAAAAGATCACTACCTTATTCCATTCCTTGATGTTATGCCGGAACGATTAGCTGGAAAGTCACACTATTACATTTTTGATGGATACACCAGCTACTTCCAAATCCCAGTCTCACCTTAGGACCAAGAAAAGAGTACTTTTAATTTCATCTTTAGAACATATGAATATAAAAGAATGCATTTTGTCCTTTGTAGTGCTCCAGAAACATTCCATATGTGTATGAAGAGTATTTTTTTTAATTCATTGAACACAACATATAAGTATTCATGGATGAATTTACCATTTATGGTTATTCTTTTGCATTATTCCTAAATTCTCACTCTCTAGTACTCCAAAAGTGTTTCAAGTGTAATCTTGTTTTAAATTTAGAAAAATGTAACTTCATGGTTGGAAATGGTATTGTTCTAGGGAACATAGTTTCAAAAGAGGGTATTGAAGTTGATCCTGCCAAAATTGATGTGATCCAATCACTTCCTAAACCCAAATCTATTCGAGACATTCGTTCATTCCTCAGTCATGCTAGTTTCTATCTGAGATTCATACATAACCTAAGTAGTAATTCCCCCCCACTCACTCAGTTGCTCTAAAATGATATCACTTTTCATTTCTATAAGGTTTTCAAAAGAGCCTTCATTAAACTCAAAACTGCTCTTACATCTGCCCCAATAATCCAACCCCCAGATTGGTTCTTACCATTTGATTTGATGTATTATGATTTTAATAGAGCCTTTGGGGCTGTTCTTGGTCAAAGAAGAGAAACAATTCCTCATTTCATCTATTATGCCTCAAAAACATTGGATGGAACTCAATATCGCTATACTATCACTGAAAAGGAACTTTTACCAGTGGTTTTACCTATATTAAAACAGTGGCCCTATCTCTTAGGTGAAAAAATCATCATCTTCACAAAACATTTTTTTATAATGTTCTTACTCATGAAAAGTGATTCCAAACAAAGTCTAATAAGACGGATCCTAATGCTCCAAGAGTTTGACCTTGAAATAAAATATAGATCAGGAAAAGAAAACCCTGTGGCTGATCACTTGGATAGAATTTATAATTCTTCTCATTCAGAAATAATTGATCCTAAATTCCCCACTGAGAACCTTTGATCTCTCACTCCAAAAATACTATGGTATGCCACAATTGTAAATTACTTGGTTTCTGGTGTTTTTCCTAAAAACTTTACAAAACAACAAAAAATGAAGTTGAAATGTGATTCAAAATACTATTTTGGGAAGAAAATAAAATTTTGAAAACTAGGGAAGACATGGTAATTAGGTGATGTGTTGATGAAGATGAATATTTCTACATCTTATAATTCTGTCACTCAGTTCCCAGAGGTGGCCAATTTGGACCTCAAAGAACCTCCCAAAAAGTCATGGACTCTAGATTCTTCTTGCCTTCACTCTTCAAGGACTCACATGAGTTTTTTTCAATAATGTCTCACTTGCAAAAAGTTTGGAACAATTTCAAATTGAAATGAAATTCCCCAAAAGCCTTTAATTTTTTTTTGAAATCTTTGATGTTTGGGGCGTCGATATCATGTGATCATTCCTCATTCCAATGAATTCTCATACATTCTTATTGTGGTTGATTATTGATAAACAACTATTTTGTTAAATATTTTATTGATAATAAATGACATAATTTCTCACATTGTGCTAAATATGATCATTTATGAAATATTTGGGATTATATCAATCATTTTAAAATTTGATTAAAATTCTAGTTTTACCCTTTTATAATGAACTGTAGTAGTTCTCACATAAATATTTTAATATGAATTATTTCAACATAAATTTTTGTAAACATGATCCTCACTTATTTATTTACAACTTTAATTCAGGACACTAGAGCTAAAGAGTGCATTTGGTTTGTGAACATGGGCCTTTAATTCAAAGTTGGACTGGACTCTCTAGAATAGACCTGTGTTTTTGATTTGGGCCATCACTTCTTCATCCCTGCTTGGATTAGGCCCAAATTTTGAGAGGAGAGCAGGGATTGAATTTCTCACAAATAATCCTTCTGGATAGAGACCTAGTTCACGCATTTTTAGGCCAAATAGGTGGTGAAATTTGTATTTAAATATTTGGCCGAGATTCCCCATTCACACAGGAAACATCATTAATCCTATCCTCCCCTCCACTCTACAAATTAGAGTTTTTATCATATGGAGGGGTAGCGACGTGAATTATAAGATTTTAGGAAGAGGAGAATTGGTTTCACCGAAATTATCCATCCATTGTAAGAGGGGTAGCTTTTGAAGCAAGGATCTCCTCGTCGAAACCTCCTTCTCTTCTTCGTGTTGTAATATTTTCATTTCTATATTAAATTTCATTGTTATTCTTTTATTTATTCTATTTTATTATTTATTTTTCAAATTTATTCTTCTCTTAATATTTCTCTTTGTGCTGGAGTTATTGAGTAAAAACGTGATTGGGTAATACCCATTATAATCGGCTGCAAATGCAATTCGCTTCTACGATGATTACGCCACACATTGAAGAGTAGTTTTTAGTAATCGATATATCTATTAACTTATTAATTAAATTATTTTGAATCAATGATATACTTTAATTCACTTAATATGATCTATTAATTGAGTTTTCAATTTAAATGACACTATGAAATCAATTGAACAATAAACACAAATCATGCGAGGTCTAGAATTGTGTGAATTGTGAGAGCATGAACCTAATTGGTAATTCAAAAACACACATGATAAATATGTAGTGTTCAAATATAATCCCTAAACTCAATTAATTCTAATTTATATAGAGGTTATGTCCCTTAATTTACCACTAACCATAATCTAACCATAGAAAATCAATCAAAGGAGTGTGCTGTGATTGCATGTTCTGATGTTTTCCTAGGGTTAAATTCACTTCATCATTATGGTAAAGTTAATTATAGTAGGGTTTGGGAAATAAAAAATTAAGGGATCATAATTAAGTGGATATTAATATAAAGTATAATTATAAATAAATTATTTAAGAGCTAGAGTTAGATCAATTACACTTTCTAAAAATAGTTTTCTAAAAAACTTCTTCTCGTTGTGCTTTATTAATCGACATACATTTCAAAATTAAAAACAAAAAATAAGAAATATTCTTCCATAAAACTTCTTATAGATTTATAAATGATAAAAAACCCCCATCCTTTCAAGTATTTTTCTTAATTACTTTTATTTTATTTTCAAAATACCTTTAATAAGTTGTTAAATTTAATTCATCCTTTGAGAGATGACGTTAGTCAGCCACTCTACTGCACCTAAGTAACCCAAAAACCAATAATAATTTGAGGGAGCCCATGACATCTCTCTTTAAATTATGTTTCTAGGTGTGTCATGGCTAGACACACTAGAAAGTATGATTCACATACTGTTAGTGAGTTCCTATTGACACACATCTTCCACTGACTTGGCAAGCCACATTCTTTGATAAGTGACTTAAGAACCTATTTTTGTAATAGAACCGTGGAATCTCTTTTAAAAAGAATGGGGGTTCACATAAAAATTAAACTTCATATCACCCCCAGAAAAATGGATTGTCTGAACTTTCTAATAGAGACATGAAAAGAGTTTTTGAGAGAATTGTAAAACCCAACAAAAAAGACTGGCCTGAAAGACTTGGTGACATTTTGGGCTTATCGAACTTCCTTTAAAACAAACATTGTGTTGTCTCTTTTTAAGATAGTTTTTTGTAATGAATATAATTTTATGGTTGAAATCCAACATTAGTTATTTTGGGCTGTGAAAAATTGTAATTTTTATTTTGAATTTTTTTTTGAAGAAATATTGTGGAAATTGGATGAATTGGAGGAGCTTAAACATGATTTTTATGATATTTCCAATCTTTACAATGAAAAGGATAAGGTTCTCCATGAAAAACACATCCCACTAAAGTTATTTCATGACGGTTAAAAGTTAATTCTCTTCAATTCTCGATTTCGGTTTCACCCAAGTTACCTTAATTTTCGTTCAGAAGGTCCTTTTGTTTTTACTAATGTTTACCCATTTGGTACAGTGCAATTCTAAGACCCCTCTTCAAAAATGACATTCACAGTTAATGGACATTTGTATTTTTTATAGCCTACACCTAAGGAGATGGGTTTCAAACCATCTATAGTGAGATGTATGATCTTAGTAGCCTCTACTCCTGTATCTTCTCTTTTTGACATAGGTTCATCACATAGTTTTATATTTGTCCCTATTGTGGAGAGACATGGGATTGTGATTCAATTTTATGAGGGAATCATGACACGATATACTTTATTGGGGATTATAAAAAACATATACACTAGTACATGGAGTTTCCCCTTGATATTGGTGGGTGTCACATCATATAGAATCTTTTTTTACTTTAGATGACAATGTTTGACATCATACTCAAAATGGATTGGCTAGTGGATTATCAAACATTAATTGATTACAATAAACTGAGGGAGACATTCAAAACACTAGAGGAAACAATTTATATTCCCAAGGGTGAATGAGATGTATAGTAATGTAATGCTAGACCACAATGTCATTGGATGTGCAGGATGACAACCTAGATTGCTAGTTTGTATATGGATGACTAGGGAGTGTGTCAGGCAGACATTCCTCCCATGGTTGATGGTTTTATGGTTGTTTTTTCAAATGAATTTTCTAGTTCAACTCCTGAAATAGGTTTATGTCTCCATTGATCTTGTACTAGGAGATGCACCAGTATCCATTCATCCTTACATGATGGCTATGACGGAGTTGAAGGAGCTCAATAGGCAGTTATAGGATTTTAATGTAAAGAGTTTTATCTGACCTAGTACTTATCTATGGGGTACACCAGTTGTTTTTTCAAAAAAGTTAGATAGTACCCTTAGGCTATGCATGGATTATTCAAAATTGAACAAACTAGTGGTTAAAAACTGGTATAACTTTCTACAGATAGATGACATTTTTGAACAGCTTCAAGGAGATTGGGTTTTATGAAAAATTGATTTGAGGTCTCGATATCATTTGTTATGTGTTAAAATTACATACATACCTAGAATATATATTTTTTTTAGTAGGTATGGTCTATATGAGTATATGGTTATTCCATTCAGTCTCACAAATGAACAATTAATTTTCAAGGCACTAATGAACAGATTTTTCCATCCTTATCTACATTCATTTTTTTGGTGGTTTTCATGGAAGATATCTTAGTGTATTATCAAAATTAAAATGAGCACTCTAAACATCTTAAGATCATTTTGGATACATTGAGATATAATTGGTAATATGATAATCTTGCGAAGTGCCACTTCTGGATGGATCAGATTCACTTATGGTGTCATATCATCTTAGATATAGAAGTATCATTTGATCTAGAGAAGGTGATATTTTTAGTTTTCAGAAAGTATCTCAAGGATGGATTCCTCCGGACCCCGTAAGGGGCACTTTGCCAATTAGGGTTTCCCCCATAACTACCATATCCCCTCTTTCTTGCGTTAGAGGCAGAATTCCTCCCCGGTGCATCCTATCAGTGGGTTTGAGATGTGTATTTCCTCTTCTAGTGGAATCATAGCAGGCCGAGGTGTGATTTGGTGTGGTTCATCATGGGTTCACAAGGTTTTGTGGTGGAATTGTAGGTTTTCAGAGTGATTTCTATAGAGATTCTTTGTTCGAACATCTCTATGATGGCATTGTGGATTCGCAGTGTGTTGTGGCGGCGTCATGAGCTTGTGCCTGTTTGTCGTAGTGTGGTCCACCTAGTCGTATCATTACAGTGTTTTCTAGTGTCTGGCTGAGGTCCATGGTCGATTCCAGCCATCTCTCATTTCGGTGAGGTATCATGGCCTTTTCTGGCCATCTCTAACCATGGGGTGGGTTTGGGGTCATGGGGTTATTTCGTCATGGAGAAGTCCACTCGGCCATCTCTCCATGGTGTATAGTCACTGGAAGAGTGGTCGATCAAGTATTCTTTTCCGACCGTCTCTCACCATGGTGGTGATGGGATTTTTGGTTCTGGTTTGGTGGTGGTTCCATCATCCAAAATGTAGGAAATATTTTATTTTCCACCGATTTTTTTTGATTGGTGATGAATCGTTTTTATGGTGTTGTGGGTTCATCTTGGTATTCTGATGTGATCAGCGATGTTGTGAGGTTCCTGGTAATTGAGCAATGAATTGTGCTGGAGCTGGACTTGTCCACATAGAATAGGTCCAGAGGAGGATCTAGAGCTGGCAGTTCATCTTTGGAGAGTTTTTCAGATTTGGATGTTTGAGAGGGTATGAAATCAGCCAACAAATCGGGTCTATTCTTTGACATGAGACACTTGATTGCCGAATCGCTATGCAATGGTGCAGAGCCTCATACTGATCAAATCCTGGAGAGGGGCAGCTTCATGGTTTCAATTAGATTTTACTCACTTTGACCTTCTGGTCATGAGTTTTCCTAAGTCATGAAGTATGTTTGAGTTCGCCATTCCTCCCTAAAAAGGGGGGACTTATTATAATAAAAAAATTGATGGCCTTCTGTCCATTGGATGGGAGAATCCCAAGAACATATATGACATATAGAGTGTCTTGGTGTTCTCTAGATATTAATGGTGTTTCATACAGAACTTCTCATTCTTAGAAGTTTGTTTGATGGCCTGGACTAAGAAGTTTGTGGAGTTTGTATGGTCGGATACCTAAGAGACAACCTTTCAAGAGATGTAATGGAGATTGAATTTAGCACTAATCCTGATACTACTAGAGCTAGGTAGGAGATACACTATTTACTATGATGCATCAGGTATCGAGCTAGGAGTGGTTCTAATGCAAGGGTATACCCATTTCATATAGGTCTCAACAGCTGAGGTCATATGAGAGGAACTACCCTACACATGATCTTGAGTTGGATGTAGTTGTTCATGTAGTGTTCTGTTGGAGACATTATTTACTTGGAGATCATTTTGTTGTGTACACAGACCACAAAATCCTCAAGTATATATTTATGTAGAATGATTTGAATTTTAGGATGAAAAAGTTGGTTGAGTATAATAATTCAACTTTGAGGCTGCTTATACGCTTAGGAAGGGAAATGTAGTTGTCAATGCACTGAGTAAGAGGACTTAGATACAACCAATTCTATGGGATGCTAGCGAGTGGAAACTTATGTATTTGTTCTATAAGATGCATGATGTTATTAATATTTTCAAAACTTTATATATAATTCCCTTTACTGATTTTATATGAAATGTGCATAATTTGTATTAAATATTAATGTTTAAATATTAAATGTAATTTTTGAGCATTATTTAAATTAATACAATCGATGTCACCTTACTATTTTATCTATAACTATCACAAAAATTATCCAAATTGAATGGTTATTCTTTTTTAGGATTCCTCTTTCAATATAAAACATTTCATTATAATGATATGGGGCTAATTATTCCATTTGAAGGGTCATAGGGTCCATACAAGAGGTCCTATATAATTTGTGAAGAAACTGGATCTTCCATGACAATGGAATTACTGGGATCCATCCATAAGACAAAATTTGATGATACTCTAGAGTTAGTTCATGATTATCCAAAGGAATCTTGGATAAAACATTCAAGGCCCAATCCCCAAAAAGGGGCCCAACTATGTCATTTAAACTCATCCCACCATTCTAGTCGGGAATTAATATCCATACAGTATTAATGAATTTAGTCCTTATATAGATATACAATATATCTAATATTTTTCAGTGTGAATGAAAATATATGGGTGGCCAACTTTGTCGAAGAAAGTGTTCAGATTTAAAGGCATCTTCCTATTGATAAACCCATTCAAATTTCTTCCTTCGAAAATGTATGGATTGAAATGGAAAGATTATAATTGTTTACTAAAATAACCATATATTTTACTGATAAAGTCCAAATTTTTTCACATTTTTATATTAAATTTAAAAAACTATTATCTACAACTTTGAATAAGGATATATCTCGATATTCAGCTTTCTGGATGTCCATATCGTCGATCCAATTAGATAGGGTAGTTTTGGAATGCAAAGAGACCACCACCTTGGGCTATAATACATCCCCTCCTCTCCATTTAAAAGGGATGAAATTTCAGAGAAAATGAGGATAGTTTGGAATGGACAAGGAACTTACAACGACTTTTTATGATTTTCTATGCTCATGTTTTTACTTTAGAAACCATTCCTCCTTGAATCCTTTCTTTTACTTTTGTGTTGTTCTTCATTTATAATCGTGTAAGTGTTTGTTTTTGTAAATCTATTTTAATGAATATTTCTTATTCTTCATCTATTATTCTCATCCACCTCCTATTAAATAATATTAATCGTCTTAAAATAGTTTAAATACATTTCAATCCCATCCAATTCTTTTTCTTTCTCATTCTATCTAAAGTCAGTATTTAATTCCCTACACTATTTATGTGTGTGTGTTCAGCGCACAACTCTTTTCTTATCCCTATCTTTTTTTCTTCACTTATTAATAAATCATCATAAAATTATAACCAGATTATTATCCACCCAAATGGATGAGTAAATCTTTCATTGGGTTGATTCATAATTTTAGGATATTAAGTGATTGAGTGACTTCCTAAATGAACATTCTATAAATTATTATTTTATATGTTGAACTTAATATGTGATGGATTAATGATATTTTTTTTAGAATATGGATTCTGTGGATTAGTGGAATCAAAAATACACTACCATGAACAAGTAATGGTAATGATTTGAACCCTATGTTATGTTACGGCTTGAATTGAAGCTTTAACACTTGGGAATTCTGATCAAAATCATCTTGTGAAGTGGGCATTAATTCAATGGAATATAAAGCAAAGATCAAGGTTATCATAATCTTAAATCCCCCATAATTAAATCACACCAATATTAATAAACTTTTTAAATCAAACATCATTAATAAATTATTTCATAAGCCCTACAATCAAACCCTCCCAATCAAAATACAATTAACTAAAAACAATCAACTATTAAAAAGTATCATCGCCAAGGATTCGACCCGAGTGCTGCTATACACATTAGTAGAGCACCGAAACCGTGAATGCTTGATAGGAAAAAATTAACCATGCTTTCAAATGGAATTGTTGATGGGGATGGTTTAATTAAGTTTTCATTAGTTTATGGTAATTGTAAAAACAAAACAAAATTATAAAAAAAATTAAAAAAACACAATGAAAAACTGACCTTCTCATAAAAATCATAAATAGAAAACACACAAAGAAAAACCCATATTTATATTTCTTCCGAAATCTCTCTGGATTCCCTATTGCCACCAAAACAATCCATCGGATTTGATTGACCCTTAAATTGAGAAAACACTTCACCATCTTAGGAGGAACATTATGGATAATAAAATAATTCAAGAACCAGTCCTTGTCCAACCAATTGAATTAGATATAGATAATCCTAGGGAAAAACTATTAAATAACTATCTACCTCTGATATGAATTAACAACCCCTTGGTATTTAATGTCCAAACATGTAGGCTGACTTCGAACTTAGATCGGGTTTGATTCATCTTCTACCTCATTTCCATGGGCCAGCCGGTGAGGATCCACATCTCTACCTTAAAGAGTTTTAAGTGGTGTGTTCTACCATGAAGGTATAAAAGGTTTCTGAGGAACAAATCAATCTCCAAGAATTCCTTTGATCTCTAACTGAAAATACAATGTCAGGGAATTACTACCTCCCTCCTAGTTCCATAACCACATGGAATTACATGAAGCGACCCTTCTTAGAGATATTTTTACTATTTCTCATAATGATTCTGTATGAAAGGAAATAAGTGGTATCCTTCAATTCCCAAATAAAATACTCCATGAGTACTGGGAAAGGATCAAAAATATTATGTCAACCTGTCCACATCACCAAATATCTGACCAACTCTTTATCCAATAACTCTATTAGGGGATATTAGCTATCTAAAGAACCACCATTGATTCCACAAGTGGTGGTGCTCTTGTTGATAAAACTCTTGCAATTGTAAGAGATCTCATAAGAAACATGGTTGCAAACACACAACAATTCCATACTCGAGCCCATGCTCAAGTAAAACAAGACCAAGATAGTCATTTATTGATCCAAACAAGATGATCATGTGTATGAGTGGTCTTATAGATCTTGTGTGACAACTAGCGGTGGAATCCAAAGCCCCAACCTCATCTTCTTCACAATCTCTTTTCTCTGGACCTATCAAGAACCATGGAATCTATACTCCCCATATCATCAAACTGACACATGTCCACAACTTCCAGAGAATCATTCCAATTCAACCGAACCAATGGAGATCAATGCAACATATGACCAACGGAACCCCATCCCTCAACAATCAGTTTAGTTTGTTAGAAACATCAACCAACCCCACTATGAGCCCTTCTCTTCTACCTATAACCCTAACTTGAGAAATGGGAATCCCATTTATCATCCCCCTTTGTCCCCTCATCAAAATCCAAACCAATTCCAATATGGTCCAGGTGTTAGTAACTTCAATCAACCTTATCCTTTTGTTCATCTTCCTCAAAGGAACGATCCTCCTCCTGGATTCTACTATCCTAGTGAGCCTTCCCAATTCCCAAACCAATACATTCGCTTCCCCAAGAATCAAAATCAAGGTAATCCCAATTAGGGAAAACCCTCTTCTTCCAAGAAACCATGAGAAAGTGCAGTAGATGATCTTGCCTCCTTCACCTGTTCTAGCATAAAAAACATTGAGACATAAATTTGTCAACTTGGATCCCACCAGATCCAGCAACAACAGTCAAATTCTTCCCAACTCCCAACTCAGCCATTACCCAACCACAAGGGTAATGGAAGTTAAGTTGCACTTAGATTGGGGACCCAATATTTTATGACTCAAAATAAGTTATCCAGTCCCACATTTAATGTTGAACTAGAAAATGAAAAGAAAAAGAGACACGAAAAGGAACCTAAAATAATTTCCACACCTCCATCCATTCCACTTAGGAATCTAATTCATTTTCTTCATGCAGTTTCTAAACCAAGGTTGTCCTTTGATCCCGATCCTGAAATTCTTGACATGTTTAGGCATGTTGAAGTCAACATCCCTCTCTTTTATGCCATAAAACAAATCCATTTGTATGAAAATATTCTTAAGGAATTTTGTACCCACAAGAGGAAACTTAGGACCTTCGAAAATGTTTCCACTTAGCAGAATATTCTCATAAAGTGCAAAGATCCATGGAAATTTATGGTTCCATGACAAATTTGAAGTTCTAACATCGATGATGCACTCATAGACCTGGGAGCCTCAATTAATGTCACACCCAAATCCATCTTCTCCAACATTGGTATAGGTCCCTTATATCCAACAGGTATTGTCATTCAGTTGGACAATCGAAGAACATCAAGTCCTGAGAGAATAATTGAGGATGTACTTGTTTGGGTTAATGATCTTATCTTCTAAGCCGATTTCGATGTCCTTGACATGGAAGCTGAGACAACCTCTTCTCGATATCCCATAATTTTAGGAAGACCTTTCCTCGTGACTTATAGAACCAAGAATAATGTCTATTAATGCATCTTATACATGGAATTTAGTGACCAACTTGTCAATTTAATCATTTTCCAAGCCACACGATACCCATGTGAGGACCACATTGCATTCTCAATCCATTCTTCTGACGAAACTTCTGATATTCAATTGAACCCCATTCAATCATGTTCATCTTGTTATGATGATATAGGATCTTGTGAAATCTACACCATGACTAACAAAGACATAAATGGTGAATTTGATGTGGTTCTATCATTCATGGACTCTATCAATCTAGAGGATATTTAAAACTCTATTGAATCACACATCAACTCTGATCTCTACTACTCCACCTTGGATAGTATTAAGGAAAATGAATCAGAACCAACTGAAATCCCTTCCTCCATTCTTGAGTTGTCTAACCCACAAATGAGAGATGAGGCTGATCTGAAACCTATTCATGAACACCAAAAATATGCATTCCTTTTGCACATTCACTCATATACTATCATTTTCTCAACATCACTTACTGAAACCGAGGAGTAAAAACTTTCTCAGCTATTAGAAGAAAACAAAAAGGCCTTAGGTTAGACCCTAGAAGACATACCAGGAATCAACCCTTCCATTTACATGAGTCACATCCATCTTGAGGAATCATCCAAACCACTTAGACAACCACAAATAAGAATCAATCCACTCATACTTAAGGTAGTAAGAGATCACCAAGCTTATTCAGGCTGGTATTATCTACCCAATTTATTATAGTGAATGGGTTTGTTCAATTCAAGTTGTACCTAAGAAGGATGGTATAACTGTTGTCACAAATGAACATGGGGAGGTAGTCACAACTCGATTGAAGAACAAACGGCATGTGTGCATCAATTATAATAAATTGAATGTTGAATCATGAAACGATCACTACCCTATTCCATTCCTTGATGATACGCCAGAACGATTAGCCAGAAAGTCACACTGCTATTTTTTTGATGGATACACCAGCTGCTTCCAAATCCCAATCGCACCTTAGGACAAAGAAAAGAGTACTTTTAATTTCCCATTTGGAACATATGCATATAAGAGAATGCCTTTTGGCCTTTTTAATGCTCCATCAACATTCCATAGGTGTATGATGAGTCTTTTTTTCTGAATTAATTGAACACTGCATGGAAGTATTCATGGATGAAATTACCATTTATGGTGAGTCATTTGAATCTTTCTTGAATTCACACTCTCTAGTCCTTCAAAACTCTGTCAAGTGTAATCTTGTGTTCAATTATGAAAAATGTAACTTCAGGGTTGGAAATGGGATTGTTCTATGGAAAATTGTTTAAAAAGAGTGTATTGAAGTTGATCCTGCCAAAATTGATGTGATCCAATCACTTCCTGAACCCACCTCCATTCGAGACATCCATTCATTCCTCAGTCATGCTGGTTCTTATCATCGATTCATCCATAACTTTAGTAGTATTTCCCTCCCACTCACTGAGTTGCTCCAAAATGATGCCACGTTTCATTTCTTAAGTTTTTCAAGAGAGCTTTAGTTGAACTCAAAACTGCTCTTAAATCTGCCCCAATAATCCAACCCCTAGATTGGTCCTTACCCTTTGATTTGATGTATGATGAATTTAATATAGCCTTAGGAGCTGTTCTTGGTCAAAGATGAGAAAACATTTCTCATGTCCTCTATTATGCCTTAAAAACATTGGATGGAACTCAATATCACTATACTATCACTGAAAAGGAACTTTTATCTTTGGTTTTCTCCATAGATAATATACGGCCCTATCTCTAAGATTCCAAAATCATCATCTTCACAGACCATTATTTTATATTGTTCTTACTCATAAAAAGTTATTCCAAACCAAGGCTAATAAGATGGATCCTAATTCTCCAAGAGTTTGACCTTGAAATCAAAGATAGATAAGGAAAAGAAAACCTTGTGGTGGATCACTTGAGTATAATTTATAATTTTTATCATTTACAAATAATTGATCCTAAATTCCCCACTGATCGCCTTTCATATCTCACTCAAAAAATATCGTGGTATGCCTTAATTTTAAATTACTTGGTTTCTGGTGTTTTTCCTGAATGGTTTTCAAAAGAAAAAAAAATTAAGTTGAAAAGTGATTCAGAAAACTATTTTTGGGAAGAAAATAAACTTTGAAAAACTAGGGCAGATATGGTAATTAGGATATGTGTTGATGAAGATGAATATTTCTACATCTTATAATTCTGTCAATCGGTTCATGGAGGTGGCCAATTTGGACCACGAAGGTCCTCCCGAAAGGTCTTGGACTCTGGATTCTTTGGGCCTTCACTCTTCAAAGACTCACATGAGTTTTTTCAATCATATCTCAGTTTCTAAAAGTTTGGCACAATTTGAAATATAAATGAAATTCCCCAAAATCCTTTAATTTTCTCTGAAATCTACGATGTTTGGGGAATCGATTTCATGGGACCATACCCCCTTCTAATGGATTCTCATACGTTCTTATCGTGGTCGATTATTGATAAAACAGTATTTTTTTGAATATTTTATTGATAATAAATGACATAATTTGCTCAAATTGTGCTAAATATGTTCATTTATAAAATAATTGGTATTAGATCATTCATTTGAAAATTTGATTAAAATTCCAGTTTTACCCTTTTTAACTGAAATATAGTAGTTCACACATAAATAAATTAATATAAATTATTTGAACTTAAATATTTGTAAATGTGATACTCACTTAATTTTATAATAATTTTATTCAGGACACTAGAGCTAATGAGTGCATTTGGTTGGTGAAAATGGGCCTTGAATTCAAAGTTGGGGTGGACTCTCTAAAATGAAAATGGGTTCTGTATTTGGTCATAACGTCTTCATCCATGCTTGGATTAGGCCCAAATGTTGAGAGGAGATTGGGGATTCATTTTCTCACAAATCATCCTTCGTTAATAGAGTTGTTTCATCTATTTTTGAGGTCAAATGGGTGGTTAAATTTGTATTAAAATATTTGGCCAAGATTCCCCATTCACACTTGAAACCTCATTCAACCTAGCTTCCCCTCCACTCTATAAATTAGTGTTTTTCTCATTTAGAGGGGTTGGGACAAGAATTATGAGATTTTAGGAAGATGATAATTAGTTTCACTGAAATTATCCAACAATTGAAAGAGGGGTAGCTCTTGAAGTTAGGACCTCCTCATCGAAACCTCCTTATCTTCTTCATGTAGTAATATTTTCATTTATGTAATAAATTTCATTGTTCTTCATTTATTTATTCCCTTTTATTATGTTTTAATCAAATTTATTATTCTATTAATCTTCCCTTTATGCTATAATCCTTTAGTAAAATCGTTTTTGGGTTATTCCCATTATAAACTGTTGCAAATGCAATTCTCTCATATGATGATTACGCCACCCATGGTAGAGTAGTCTTTTTAGTAATCAATATATCTCGTACCTTCTTCATTAATTTATTTTTAATCAATGAGAAAATGTAACTCACATAATATGATATATTAATTGAGTTTCAATTTAAATTAAACTAAGAAAGAAACATAACAATAAACACAAATCAGGCGAGGTCGAGAATTGTGTGAATTGTGAGAGCACAAACTTAATTAATAATTCAGAACCACACATGGTCAATTTTAAGTATTCAAATATAATCCCTAAACTCAATTAATTATAATTTCCAAAGAGTTTATGTGTCTTAATTTACCACAAACCATAAGCTAACCTTATAACATCAATCAAAACAGGGTGTTGCGATTACATGTTCTGAAGTAAGCCTAGGGTTAAATTCTCATCATCTTTGTGGTAAAGTTAATTCTCATAGGGGTTGAGATTTAACAAATTAACAGATAATAATTAAGTGGATATTAATATAAATTATAATTATTAATAAATTATTGAAGAGGTAGTGTTATATCAATTATAGTTTCTAAAAATTGTTTTCTAAAAAACATCTTCTCATTGTGCTTTGTTAATCAACTTACATTTCAAAATTAAAAACAAAAAAAATATGCAAATTTTCATCCAGAAAACTTCTTCTATTTTTATAAATGATAACCCCCCCATCATTTCAAGTATTTTTCTTAATTCTTTTTATTTTATTTTCAAAATACCTTTAATCTGTTGTAAAATTTACTTCCTTCTTTGAGAGACGACCTTGGTCAGCCACTCTGCTGCAACTAAGTAACCAAAAAACCTCTAATCATTTGAGGGCACCCACGACAGCTATCATTCAATTATGTTTCTAGGTGGTTCATGGCCAAACCCTCGAGAAAGGATGATACACATACTATTAGTGAGTATCTAAAGACACACATCTTCCACTTATTTGGCCAACCACATGCCATGATAAGTGACTTAGGAACCCATATTTTGTAATAGAACCATGGAATCCCTTTTGAAAAAAATGGCGTTTCACATAAAACTTCAACTGCATATCACCCCTGAAAAATGGCATGGCTGAACTTTCTTTTAGGGAAGTGAAAATAGTTTTTGAGAGAATTGTAAAACCCACTAAAAAAGACTGTCCTGATAGACTTGGTGAATCATTTTGGACTTATTGAACTTCCTATAAAACACCCATTGGGATGTCTCATTTTAGGATAGTTTTTGGAAAAGCATGTAATTTTCCAGTTGAAATCCAACATAAGTCATTTTGGGCTGTGAAAACATGTAATTTTGATTTTGAAAAATCTGGTGAATAAATATTGTTGAAATTTGCTGAATTGGATGAGCTTCATCTTGATTTTTATGAGAGTTCCAATATGTACAGAGAAATGGATAAGGTTATCCACAGAAAACACATCCCATTAAATGTACTTCATTAAGGGGAAAAGATAATGCCCATCAATTCTCGATTTCAGTTTCACCCAAGTTAGCTTAATTTTTGTTCGGAAGGTCCTTTTGTTATTACTAATGTTTACCCATTTGGTGCAGTGCAAGTCCAAGACCCCTCTTCAAAAAGGAAATTCACAGTTAATGGACATATGTATTTTGTACAGCCTACACCTAAGGGGATGGGTTTCGAACCATCTATAGGGAGATGTAAGATCTTAGTAGCCTCTACTCTTGTATCTTCTCTTTTTGACATAGGTTCATCATATAGTTTTATATTTGTACCTATTGTGGAGAGACTTGTGCTAATGATTCAGTTTAATGAGGGAATCATGACACTATATACTTCATTGGGGATTATAAAAAAAAGTATACACTATTACATGGAGTTTCCCCTTGATATTGGTTGCTGTCACTTCATATAGAATCTTTTTTTTACTTTAGATGACAATGTTTGATGTCATACTCAAAATGGATTGGCTAGTGGATTATCGAGCTTTCACTGATTACTATCACCTGAGGGTGAAATTCACAACACTTGAGGAAATAGTTTGTATTCACTAGGGTGAATGAGATGTATAGGCAAGTCAAGCTAGACCACAACATCATGGGATGTGAAGGATGTCAATCCAGATTGCTAGTTTGTATATGGATGACTAGGGAGTGTGTCAGGAAGACTTTTCTCCCATGGTTGATCATTTCAAGGATGTTTTTCCAAATGAGTTTTCTAGTTTAAATCTTGTGAGAGGTTTCTGTCTCCATTGATCTAGTACTAGGAGATGGACCAGTATTCATTCATCCTTACATGATGGATACGACGGAGTTGAAGGATCTCAATAGGTAGTTATAGGATTTTAATGTAAAGGTTTTTATCTAAACTATTACTTATATATGGGGTACAACAGTCCTTTTTTTCAAAAAATGTAGATTGTACCCTTAGGCTATGCATGGATTATTCAAAACCGAACTAGCTAATGGTTAAAAACTGGTATACCATTCCACAGATAGATGACATTTTTGAACAGCTTCAAGGAGATTGGGTTTTTTCAAAAATAGATTTGAGGACTCGGTATCATTAGGTATGTGTTCAAATTAGATACATACCTCTCATATATTGTTTGTAGTAGGTATGGTCTATATGAGTATATGGTTATGTCATTTGGTCTCACAAATGTACCAGTAGTTTTCATGGAACTGATGAACTGATTTTTCCATCTTATCTACATTAATTTTTTTGGTGGTTGTCATGGGTGATATCTTAGTGTATTCCCCCAATTGAAATGACCACTCTAGGAAAATTAAGATCATTTTGGATACGCTGAGAGATAATCGGTAATATGATAAGCTCGCAATGTTCCATTTCTGGATAGATTAGATTCGCTTTTGGGGTCATATCATCTTAGATATTAAAGTATAAGTTGATCAAGAGAAGGTGAGATTTTTAGTTTTCAGGGAGTATCCAAGGGATGGATTATTCATGATCCCTTAAGGGGAGTTGTGCCAATTAGGGTTTCCCCCGTCGATGCCATATACCATCTTTCTTGTGTTGGAGGCTCCCTTCCTCCCCGACGCATCCTATCAGTGGGTTTGCGGTGTCTGTTTCATCTTCTAGTGGCTTCTCAGTGAGAAGATGTGTGATTTGTTGTGGCGGCATCATGGGTTCGCAGTGTTTTTGTGGTGGAATTGAAGGTTTACAGAGTGCTTCATATAGCGATGCACAGTTCTACAATCTCTATGTTGGCGCTGTAGATTCGCAGTGTACTATTGAAGCATCATGAGTTTGTGCATATTTGACACGGTGTGGTCCACCTAGTCGTATCATTACAACGTTTTCTAGTGTTTGGAGGAGGTATGTGGTCGATTCTAGCGAATTCTCATTGCGGTGAGGTACCTTGGTCTTTTCTGGCGATCTTTCACCAGGGGGTGGGTTTGGGGTCGCGGTGTGATTTCATTATGGAGATGTACACTTGGCCATATATGCATGGTGTATAATCAAGGGAAGAGTGGTCAATCCAGTATTCTTCAGTTTGAGGGTTGCTGCCGCTTTGATCTACTATCTGTGAGTGTTTTGGGTGGTTGCTATGGTCTATGCAAGGGGCTTGGTGGTGACATGAACTACTGGAAATACATGACTTCCCAATGGTTTAGAACTATTGGGAAAGGCTGCAGAACTGTTGGTATATGTTATACCAATGGTTCTGCAAACCGTAGGAATGTAATCCATTGGGAAAGCTTTTCCCAATGGATTATAGTGAACTGTTCGGATAGGGTGAAAAAAAATTACCCTATCCCAACTGTTCTGGGAAACCGTTGGGATAGAGTGGTGAAAAATACGAATTTTTTCCCAACGGTTTGGCAAAACCGTTGGGAAAAACGCAAGTTCTCCTCTTTCACAACGGTTCTCTGAACCGTTGGTCAAACAAAAGCCAAACATGCTATACCAACAGTTTCAAACCATTGGCATAGCCTCTGTTGGGGAAAATTGCACAGAAGCTCTCCAATTTTCCCACAAGGTCTCATTTTGTGGTTCCCTCTCATTTTCAATCCAATTATTGTACCAGCTTTAAAATAACACATACATATACAATTATTGTACCTGAAATAACCAACTAACACATACATATAGAGAATAAATTCATACACATTTAACATATAATGCTGGAACTATACACATCCATAATTAAATTAGAATTCATAACGTAATTATAAACATACATAATTAATTTAGAATTCAATTTAAAATTTAGTTGAAAATTATATGTGGAATCTGGACGTCAATTCATAATTTGATCGGTTTTTTATATAACATATATTTTTACAAGAAATGATGTCCATTTTAAACAAAATACATACAACTAGAGTGCTACCGGCCACACCGTGCATCATATTGAGGCGGGGTTGACTCGTACACGTCACATATGACCCATGGATCGTTGTGCTAAAGTATCGACACAATCCAAATGCGTTTGGTTCGTTTTCCATATTCCAGTTGATATTTTTCAATTAAAATGACGTCTTTTGGAAACAAAAGGCAGACACATTGAGTGGTTCCGGCCACATCGTGTCTCATATTGAGGCGGGGTTGATTTGTACATGTCACATATGACCCATGGATCATTAACCTTATGATTCAATGGAAACCGAATGCGTTTGTTCGGTTTTCGATATGTACTTAAAATGTTGTCCATTTTAATCAAAAGAGAGTCACTTAGAGTGATTCCGGTCACACCGTGCGTCCGATTAATTCGGGTTTGACTCGTACACATCACATATGACCCGTGGATCATTTTTATAAAGTATCGACATAATCTGAATGCGTTTGGTCGGTTTTCCGTATGTCAGTTGATGTTTTTCACTTAAAATGACGTCCTTTTGAAACAAAAGATAGACACTTTGAGTGGTGATGGCCACCCCGTGCCTCGGATTGAGACAGGGTTGACTCGTACTCATCACATATGACCCATGAATCGTTTTTCTAAAGTATCGACACAATTCGAATGCGTTTGGTCAGTTTTCTGTATGCTAGTTGATGCTTTTCAATTAAAATGACGTCCTTTTGAAAAAAATGGCAGACACTTTGAGTGGTTCCGGCCACACCGCGTCTCATATTGAGGCGGGGTTGATTTGTACAGGTCACATATGACCCATGAATCGTTCTCCTAAATTTTCAACGGAAACCGAATGTGTTTGGTCGGTTTTCTGTATGTACTTAAAATGTTGTACATTTTAAACAAAAGAGATACACTTAGAGTGATTCCAGCCACACCATGCCTCCGATTAAGGCAGGGTTTACTCGTACACGTCACATATGACGCATGGATCATTGTTCTAAAGTATCGACACAATCCGAATGCGTTTGGTCGGTTTTCCATATTCCAGTAGATGTTTTACACATAAAATGACGTCATTTTGAAACACAAGACAGACACTTTGAGTGGTGGCTGCCTCACCACGCCTCAGATTGAGGCGGGGTTGACTAGTACACGTCACATATGACCCATGGATCATTTTTATAAAGTATCGACACAATCCGAATGCATTTGGTCAGTTTTCCGTATGCCAGTTGATGTCTTTCAATTAAAATGACATCCTTTTGAAACAAAAGGCAGACACTTTAACTTATGCCGGCCACACCACGTTTCATATTGAGGCGGGGTTTATTTGTACACATCACATATGACCCATAAATCATTCTCCTAACAATTTAATGGAAACTGAATGCGTTTGGTTGGTTTTCCGTATGCACTTAAAATGTTGTGCATTTTAAACAAAAGAGATCCACTTAGAGTGATTTCGGCCACACTGTGCCTTAGATTAAGGTGGGGTTGACTCGTACACATCACATATAACCCATGGATCGTTGTGCTATTGTATCGACACAATCCAAATGCTTTTGGTTGCTTTTTTGTATGCCAGTTGATATTTTTCACTTAAAATGACGTCCTTTTGAAACAATAGACAGACACTTTGAGTGGTGGCGGCCACACCGCGCCTCGGATTGAGGCGTGATTGACTCGTACACGTCACATATGACCCGTGGATCATTTTTCTAAAATATCAACATATTCCGAATGCGTTTGCACGGTTTTCCGTATGCCAGTTTATGTTTTTCACTTCAAAGGACGTCCTTTTGAAACAAAAGAAAGACACTTTGAGTGGTGGCAGCCCCACCGGGCCTCAGATCATGGCGGGGTTGACTCATACAGGTCACATATGACCCATGGATCGTTTTGATAAAGTATCGACATAATCTGAATGCGTTTGGTCAGTTTTCCGTATGTTAGTTGATGTTTTTCAATTAAAATGACGTCCTTTTGAAACAAAAGGCAGACACTATGAGTAGTGGCAGCCACAACGCACCTCGTATCGAGGCGAGGATGACTCGTTCTAATAACATATGACCCATGGATCATTGTGATAAATTATCAACACAATACGAATGAATTTGGTCAGCTTTCCATATGCCAGTTGATGTTTTTTCAATTAAAATAACATCCTTTTTAAACAGAAGACAAACACTTTGAGTGGTGCTAGCCACACCACGCCTCAGATTGAGGTGGGGTTAACTCTTACACGTCACATATGACCCATGGATCATTCTCCTATAGTTTTAATGGATGTCGAATGTGTTTGTTCGGTTTTCTGTATGTACTTAAAATGTTGTCCATTTTAAACAAAAGAGATCCACTTAGAGTGATTCCGGTAAACCCGTGCCTCAGATAAAGGCGGGGTTGACTCTTACACGTCACATATGACACATGGATCGTTGTGCTAAAGTATTGACACAATCAGAATGCGTTGGGTCGCTTTTCCATATGCCATTTGATATTTTTCACTTAAAATGACGTCCTTTTGAAACAAAAGGCAGACACTTTGAGTGGTGGCGGCCACACCGTGCCTCGGATTGAAGAGGGGTTGACTCGTACACATCACACATGACCCATGTATCGTTGTGCTAAAGTATCGACACAATCAGAATGCGTTTGTAGGTTTTCCGTATGCCAGTTGATGTTTTTCAATTAAAATTACGTCCTTTTGAAACAAAAGGTAGACACATTGAGTGGTGAAGTCCACACAACACCTCGGATTGAGGCAGGGTTTACACGTACATGTCACATATGACCCATGGATCATTGTGCTAATGTATCGATGCAATCCGAATGCATTTGGTCAGTTTTTCATATTTCAGTTGATGTTTTTCAATTAAAATGTCATCCTTTTGAAACAGAAGACAGACACATTGAGTGGTGTCAGCCACACTGTGCCTCGGATTGAGGCGGTGTTGACTCATACACGTCACATATGACCCATGGATCGTTGTGCTAAAGTATCGACACAATCCGAAAGCGTTTGCTCGGTTTTTCGTATGCCAGTTGATGTTTTTCAAATAAAATGGCGTCCTTTTGAAACAAAAGGCCGACACTTTGAGTGGTGGCGGCCACACCGTGCCTTGTATCGAGGCGGGGTTGACTCGTACACGTCACATATGACCCATGGATCATTGTGCTAAAGTATCGACACAATCCAAAAGTGTTTAGCCAGTTTTTTGTATGCTTGTTGATGTTTTTCAATTAAAATGACATCCTTTTGAAACAAAAGGTAGACACATTGAGTGGTGCCAGCCACACCGCATCTCAGATTGAGGTGGGGCTTATTTGTACACATCACATATGAACCATGAATCGTTCTTCTAATGTTTTAACGGAAACCGAATGCGTTTGGTTGGCTTTCTGTATGTACTTATAATGTTGTACATTTTAAGAAAAATAGAGCCACATAGAGTGATTCCGGCCACACCATGCCACATATTAAGGCGGTGTTGACTCATACACTTCACATATGACCGATGGATCGTTTTTCTAAAGTATCGACACAATCTGAATGCGTTTGGTCAGTTTTCCGTATGCCAGTTGATGTTTTTCACTTCAAATGACATCCTTTTGAAACAAAAGACAGACACTTTGAGTGGTGGCGGCCACACCGTGCCTCGGATTGAGTTGGGGTTGACTCGTACACATCACATAAGACCCATGGATCATTCTTCTAAAGTATTGACACAATCCAAATGCATCTGGTCAGTTTTCCGTATGCCAGTTGATGTTTTTCAATTAAAATAATGTCCTTTTGAAACAAAAGGGAGACACATTGAGTGGTGGCGGCCACACCGCGCCTCAGATTGAGGTGAGGATGACTCGTACACATTACATATGACCCATGGATTGTCGTGCTAATGTATCGACACAATCCGAATTTGTCTGTCAGTTTTCCGTATGCCATTTGATGTTTTTCAATTAAAATGATGTCCTTTTGAAACTAAAGGCAAACACTTTGAATGGTGTTGGCCACACCGCACCTCAGATTGAGGCGGGGTTACTCGTACACGTCACATATGACCAATGGATCGTTCTCCTAATGTTTCAACGGAAACCGAATGTGTTTGGTCGATTTTCCATATGTACCAAAAATGTTGTCCATTTTAAACAAAAGAGATACACTTAGTGTTCATACGGCCACACCGTGGATCAGATTAAGGTGGGGTTGACTCGTACACGTCACATATGTCCCATGGATTGGTGTGATAAAGTATTGGCACAATCGGAATGCGTTTGGTTTCTTTTCGGTATATTAGTTGATATTTTTCACTTAAAATGGCGTCCTTTTGAAACAAAAGACAGACTCTTTGAGTGGTTCTAGCCACACCACGCCACGGATTGAGGAAGGGTTGACACGTACACATCACATATGACCCATGTATCATTGGGCTAATGTATCAACACAATCCGAATGCATTTTTCGGTTTTCTGTATGCCAGTTGATGTTTTTCAATTAAAATGACGTCCTTTTGAAACAAAAGGCAGACACTTTGAGTGGTGGCGGCCAAACCGCGCATCGTATTGTGGCGGGGATGACTCGTACACATCACATATGACCCGTGGATCGTTTTTCCAAAGTATCAACACAATCTGAATGCGTTTGGTCAGTTTTCCGTATGTCAGTTGATGTTTTTCAATTAAAATGACGTCTTTTTGAAACAAAAGGTAGACACTTTGAGTGGTGGCGGCCACACCACACCTAAAATTGAGGTGGGGTTGACTCGTACACGTCACATATGACCCATGGGTCATTCTGATAAAGTATCGACACAATTTGAATGCGTTTGTCGTTTTTCCGTATGCCAGTTGGTGTTTTTCAAATAAAATGACGTCCTTTTGAAACAAAAGGCATACACTTTGAGTGGTTCCAGCCACACCGCACCTCATATTGAGGCAGGGTTGACTAGTACACGTTATATATGACCCATGGATATATCTCATAATGTTTCAACGGAAACCAAATGTGTTTGTTCGTTTTCCGTATGTAAATAAAATTTTGTCCATTTTAAGGAAAAGAGATCCACTTAGAGTGATTTCGGCCACAACGTGCCTCAGATTAGTAGGGTTGACTAGTACACGTCACATATAACCTATGGATCATTGTGCTAAAGTATGGACACAATCCAAATGCGTTTGTTCGGATTTCCGTATGTCATTTTATGTTTTTCACTTAAAATGACGTTTCTTTTGAAACAAAAGACAGACACATTGAGTGGTTGCGGCCACACCACACCTCTTATTATGGCGGGGTTGACTCTTACATGTCAGATATAACCCATGGATCGTTGTGCTAAAGTATCAACACAATCTTAATGCGTTAGGTCAGTTTTCTGTAATCCAGTTGATGTTTTTTCAATTAAAATGACGTCATTTTGAAACAAAAGGCAGACACTTTGAGTGGTGGGGGCCACACCGCGCCTCGAATTGTGGCGAGGTTGATTCGTACATATCACATATGACCCATGGATCGTTCTCCTAATGTTTCATGGGAAACCAAATGCGTTGTTCGGTTTTTATATTTACATAAAATGTTGTCCATTTTTATGAGAATCCTCATGTGTCAAATAGTGGAATGGTATTTACTTAAAATCTTGTGGATATTTATATAAATATTTTTATATCATTCTTATTATGGATTAGATTTTAGTTTATAATGCTATGAAACATTTCGGAGCTAAAAATATCATGCCCAATGAATACATCCTCTTTTATAACATACCAAGAATCAATGATATTGATTAGATGTGTAAATGTGATTTACATTGATTATCATGATGAAAATAAATAAAATATATATTATAGATTTTCTATTTATTAAATGAAATCAAGGAGGTGGGGGCTGTCTGGGGGGATGTCCGGTGGGTGTCGGGACCAAGGAGGAGGGTGGGGGGGGGGGCTGTGCGGGGGGTTGTCCGGTGTCCAAGGAAGACGGTGGGGGGCTGTCTGGGGGGCTGTTCGGGGGGCTGTCTGGGGTCCAAGGAGGAGGGTGGGGGGGGCTGTGCAGGGGGCTGTCTGGGGGGTTATCCGGGGTCCGGGGAGGAGATTGGGGGGTTGTCCAGGGGGCTATTCGAGGGGCTATCTGGGAGCTATCCGGGGGTATTCGGGGGGTTGTCTAGGGTCCAAGGAAGAGGGTGGGGGGCTGTTTGGGGGGCTGTCGGGGGGGTTGTCTGAGGTCCAGCGAGGAGGATGGGGGGACTGCCTGGGGGCTCTCTGGGGGTGTTCAGGGGGTTGTCCGGGGTCCAAGGAAGAGGTGGGGGGGGGGTTGTCTGAGGGGTTGTCTGGGGGCAGTCTTCGGGGCAGTCCGAGGTCCAGGGAGAAGGGTGGGGGGGCTGTCCAGGGGGGCTGTTCGGGGGGCTGTCTGGGGTTGTCTGGGGGGTGTTTTGGGGGTTGTCGGGGTCCAAGGAAGAGGGTGGGGGGGGGGGGGTTGTCCGAGGGTCTGTCTGTGGGGCTGTCCGGGGGGGGGGCTGTTTGGGGGGCTATTCGACGGGGCTGTCCGGGGTCCAAGGAGGAGGGTGGGGGGTTTTCCAGGGTCCAGGAAGGAGGGGGTTCCGAACACACAACCACTAAAAGATAACAACATCCATAAAAACATATAATATAAAAAATAACTCAATACCAATACTATACAATAAGTCTAGATAAAACCAACAACTAGAATATATTAAATATCAAATCTTAGTAATATCAGTCAAAAATGTAATGGATCAACTTGTCCCACATCATCATCACCATAATCACCATCATCATCACCCTCGTCCTCGTCCCCATCATCGTCACTGCCTTCCCCACCATCGCCCTCCTCCTCATTCTCTCCCTCCTCCTCACCGTCGCCACCCTCCTCTCCCTCCTCTACTGCATCAGACTCCTGCCATCATCATCGTCCAAGATGGAAATCCTCCTGACCACCACTTAGAACTTCCACCTGGTTCACTGTATATAGAAATATATCGACGGACATATACTCATCAAAAGCAGGGCTGGCCTCTGCTGGAAGTGTAGGACATAGCACTTCAATAAATTTCATAAACGCACTGTTTTCCCTAGCATATTGTTTTGTTGTCTCTGTGGACCTTTTTCTCAGCCTGTTATACCTGTGACCTAACTTACTGTAGCTCAGTGGCACTACAGCTCGTA